>CM038348.1:28174846-30574846 GCA_021464625.1 Proterorhinus semilunaris
ATCCAAAGCCTCTACACTGGTGAGACTGTATTTTTAAATGTTTCAACACAGCATGAACACATATTGACATTTCTAAAATATGTGAGGCACGTGTCTTGAGGGAAATTGGTCTGGTATGTGATATTGTTTTTGAAGCAGTTGCTGTAATGGTGTGTTTTTCTTGGTTTCTTGAAATCGACTAATTCTCAACAGTGTGCTCCATTTCGGTGTTGACTTACTGTCATTTGATACTTTGTTTTATTTAATATTACGGGGCATATGTTTCCATCCCTTAATTAATATTAAAGAAACATTTCCACACAATAAATAAATAAATAAATCAAAATAAGGATAAAATTGTCACTTATTGTGCAGTCTTATAGTTTGTGGCCTCATAGCGACGCTGTTGTCCTGTCAGTGGTTTTGAGCTCTCAGTGGATCTCTGTTACTCCCTCCTATCACTGCGTGTTGTGTCGAAGACCAGAGCGGCTTTCAGTCCGCCTTTACAAATGCAGCTGAAAGAAGCCATTTATCTCACATTGGATGTATGCTTTTGATCACGCTCTATTTTAAAGACATATTTTGAATATTGCTGTTGGATCAATTATGGCGTTTGGAAAGCAATTAAGACGTTATTGCTTTGTAACATCAAAATGGCGAGTCTCCGTGCCATTTTCACCAACGATGTCGTCGTTTGTTTTTCTGGTGTTATTTTTTATTCAAAGCGATGCCCAGATCCGCTACTCAATCCCGGAGGAGATGAGGAAGGGCTCTCTTATTGGTAACGTGGCACAGGACTTGGGTTTGGACCTAAAAAGGCTTCGTTCAGGCCGAGCTCGTATCGTGACTGGAGAAAATGTCCAGTACGCGGAGCTGAAGACAGACAAAGGGACTCTGGTGGTGAATGAGCGGATAGACAGAGAGCAGCTCTGCGGAGACGTGACGCCCTGCAGCTTCACCTTTGAGATTTTATTGGAAAACCCGATGGAGTTACACCCGGTGACTATAGAGGTGCTGGATGTAAACGACAATGCGCCCACTTTTCAGAGCAAACAATTGGATTTTGAAATAATCGAGTCAGTCTCGATTGGATCTCGTTTTAATTTGGAAGCTGCAGCTGATGCTGATGAAGGACAAAATAGTTTGCAAGATTACATTTTGACTCCAAATGATAATTTTATTTTGAAACAACAAATTAAAACAGACGGGACCAAGTCAATTTATATGACCCTTCAGAATGCGTTAGACAGAGAGAAAGAGCCGCGCCTTAATCTAAAACTAGTGGCTGTTGACGGAGGAAGTCCACAGAGATCTGGTACAATAAATATAAATATAGTCGTGTTAGATGCCAATGATAATGCCCCTGTGTTTAATCAGAGTATTTATAAAACCACTGTGACTGAAAACTCTCCCAAAGGCACTCACATTCTTACAGTTAATGCGACTGACAAAGACAGTGGTGCATATGGTCAAGTAACTTACTCATTTTCAACATCAAAAGCATCTATTGTTGATTTCTTTGAAATAAATCGAGACACTGGAGGGATATACACAAGCAAAGAGATTGACTTTGAAAGTCAAAAGAAAGTGGTCTTCAGTGTTGATGCAAAAGATAAAGGCGGGCTGACAGATACTTGTGATGTAGAAATAGAAATAATTGACGTAAACGACAATGCGCCTGTTATTAACGTGAAGTCGTTCTCTAGTCCTGTGTCAGAAGACTCTCCCGTGGGCACCACCATCGGTATAATTAATGTGAAAGACTTGGATTCAGGGGAGAACGGACAGGTGAGGTGCGCAGTGGAGGGAAGTGCCCCCGTTGAAGTTAAATCTAATGTGAGAAACTATTACGCGCTGGTCACCAATGCGCCATTAGATCGAGAACGTGTTTCAGAATTTAACATCACAGTAATCGCCTCAGACTCAGGAAAGCCTCCACTCTCGGTCACAAAAACATTTAATCTAAAGATCTCTGATGTGAATGATAACCCTCCAGTGTTCACACGTGGACTATACAGCGCGACAATAACAGAGAATAACTCCCCCGGTTTTTCTGTGCTCAGCGTCGTTGCCAAAGACCCGGATGAAAACCAGAACGCGCGTGTGTCTTATATTTTAGAGGAGTGTGACATCGGCGGGTCTCCAGTTTCTGGTTATATCTCTGTTAATTCAGAAAATGGAGTCATTAGTGCCGCGCGCTCCTTTGATTATGAACAAACCAAACAGTTTTTGTGCGTCATCAAAGCGCAGGACGGAGGCTCTCCTCCTCTCAGTAGCAATGTGACTGTGAAAATCCTGGTTCAGGACCAGAACGACAACGGCCCTCAGGTGCTGTACCCAGTCCAGACTGGGGGCTCTCTGGTGGCTGAGATGGTGCCTCGTTCAGCAGATGTGGGCTATCTGGTCACTAAAGTGGTGGCTGTGGATGTGGACTCTGGACAGAATGCCTGGCTCTCCTATAAACTGCAGAAAGCCGCAGACAGGGCGCTGTTTGAAGTGGGCTTACAGAATGGAGAAATAAGAACTATCCGCCAAGTGACTGATAAAGATGCAGTCAAACAGAGACTGGCTGTTATAGTGGAGGACAACGGGCAGCCCTCTCGTTCAGCTACAGTCATTGTTAACGTGGTGGTGGCGGACAGCTTTCCTGAAGTAATGTCTGAGTTCACGGACTTTACGCACGACAAGGAGTACAACGACAACCTGACTTTTTACTTAGTGCTGGCTCTGGCTGTGGTCTCCTTTCTGTTCATCACGTGTGTAGTGGTCATTATATCAGTGAAAATCTACAGATGGAGACAGTCTCGCGTCCTGTATCACTCCAACCTACCAGTGATCCCATATTATCCTCCACGTTACTCAGACACTCTGGGCACAGCGACTCTTCCGCACGTGTACAATTACGACACGTGTAGGACCACAGACTCCAGAAAGAGTGACATTAAATACATGCAGCCGATGAGTCAAAGTTTGGTCAGTGTTGATGACGTCGGTAAAGAGTCTGCGCAGAATGGACAACAGAGATCCACAGCCTCTACACTGGTGAGACCTATTCTTAATTGTTTCAACACATCATAAACACATATTGGCGATGTAAAGAAATACCCATATTAACCTAATCATTAGAGGTTTTTCACACGTTTGCTTCACTCCTTTATTCATGTATTTTAATACTTTTTTCCTTTGAGATATTCATTCATTAATGTGTCAAAACATTAGTCACTTGTCCATGTCACATGCTGAAGCTCTGTCCATGGTGCTGATTTAGTTGTCACCTTCAGCTGTCGGTCTCCATTCAAGAACGAAAGCTGCTATTTTGAATTAACGTAGTGATGGAAAGGATACATTTATGTTTTACTATTGCTAAAAGATGTGAGACACGTGTCTTTAAGAAAATGGGTCTGGTGTGTGATTTTGTTTTTGATGCAGTTGCTGTAATGGTGTGTTTTTTCTTGGTTACTTGAAATAGACTAATTCTAATCCATGTGCTCTTTTTCTGTGTTAACTTCCCAGACTAACATTTGATACGTGTTTGCATTTTAATATTATGGGGCTTTTGAAAAAAAAAATAAAAATAAAATAAAAGTTATTATTAAAGCAACATTTCCACAAAAATCTGAATACAATTGTGGCTTTCTGTGCAGTCGTATAGTGTGTGGCCTCATAGCGACGCTGTTGTCCTGTCAGTGGTTTTGAGCTCTCAGTGCATCTCTGTTACTCCCTCCTATCACTGCATTTGGTGTCGAAGACCAGAGCGGCTTTCAGTCCGACTTTATCTGAACTCATACAGCTTAAAGGAGCCATTTATCTCACATTGGATTCATACTTTTGAACACGCTCTATTTTAAAGACATAATTTGGATATTTTTGTTGGTGTAATGATGGCGTTGAAAAGGCAATTAAGAGGTTATTGTTTTGTAACATCAAAATGGCGAGTCTCCGTTTTATCTGCAACAACGATGTCGTCGTGTGTTTTTCTGATGCTATTTTTTATTCAAAGCGATGCCCAGATCCGCTACTCAATCCCGGAGGAGATGAGGAAGGGCTCTCTTATTGGTAACGTGGCACAGAACTTGGGTTTGGACCTAAAAAGGCTTCGTTCAGGCCGAGCTCGTATCGTGACTGGAGAAAATGTCCAGTACGCGGAGCTGGAGACAGACAAAGGGACTCTGGTGGTGAATGAGCGGATAGACAGAGAGCAGCTCTGCGGAGACGTGACGCCCTGCAGCTTCACCTTTGAGATTTTATTGGAAACCCCGATGGAGTTACACCCGGTGACTATAGAGGTGCTGGATGTAAACGACAATGCGCCTACTTTTCAGAACAAACAATTTCAATTGGAAATCAGTGAATCAGCCACGCTAGGAACTCGATTTGGGTTAGGAGCTGCCCGGGATGCTGATGTTGGTGAAAATGGTTTGCAAAACTATAATTTGTCTCCAAATGATAACTTTGCTTTAAAGCAATACGTTAATCCCGACGGGAGTAAATACAGTGTAATGGTTCTTCAGAATACGTTAGACAGAGAGAAGAAGCCGCACCTTAATCTAAAACTAGTGGCTGTTGACGGAGGAAGTCCACAGAGATCTGGTACAATAAATATAAATATAGTCGTGTTAGATGCCAATGACAATGCCCCTGTGTTTAATCAGAGTATTTATAAAGCCACTGTGACTGAAAATTCACCCAAAGGCACACAAGTACTGACCGTAAATGCAAGTGATATTGACAGTGGTGCATATGGTCAAGTGACATACTCCTTTTCTCAAACTAAGGCACCAGTAGGTGCTTTCTTTGAAATAAATCACATTTCTGGAACCATTTTGGTGGCAAAAGATTTGGATTTTGAAAAGGATAAGAAATTTGAGTTCCGCGTTGAGGCTAAAGATCAAGGAGAACTCACAGATACGTGTGATGTAGAAATACACATTATTGACGTAAACGACAATGCGCCTGTTATTAACGTGATGTCGTTCGCTAGTCCTGTGTCAGAAGACTCTCCCGTGGGCACCACCATCGGTATAATTAATGTGAAAGACTTGGATTCAGGGGAGAACGGACAGGTGAGGTGCGCAGTGGAGGGAAGTGCCCCCGTTGAAGTTAAATCTAATGTGAGAAACTATTACGCGCTGGTCACCAATGCGCCATTAGATCGAGAAAGTGTTTCAGAATTTAACATCACAGTAATCGCCTCAGACTCAGGAAAGCCTCCACTCTCAGTGTCAAAAACATTGAATCTAAAGATCTCTGATGTGAATGATAACCCTCCAGTGTTCACACGTGGGCTCTACAGCGCGACAATAACAGAGAATAACTCCCCCGGTTTATCTGTGCTCAGTGTCGTTGCTAAAGACCCGGATGAAAACCAGAACGCGCGTGTGTCTTATATTTTAGAGGAGTGTGACATCAGCGGGTCTCCAGTTTCTGGTTATATTTCTGTTAATTCAGAAAATGGAGTCATTAGTGCCGCGCGCTCCTTTGATTATGAACAAACCAAACAGTTTGTGTGCGTCATCAAAGCGCAGGACGGAGGCTCTCCTCCTCTCAGTAGCAATGTGACTGTGAAAATCCTGGTTCAGGACCAGAACGACAACGGCCCTCAGGTGCTGTACCCAGTCCAGACTGGGGGCTCTCTGGTGGCTGAGATGGTGCCTCGTTCAGCAGATGTGGGCTATCTGATCACTAAAGTGGTGGCTGTGGATGTGGACTCTGGACAGAATGCCTGGCTCTCCTATAAACTGCAGAAAGCCGCAGACAGGGCGCTGTTTGAAGTGGGCTTACAGAATGGAGAAATAAGAACTATCCGCCAAGTGACTGATAAAGATGCAGTCAAACAGAGACTGGCTGTTATAGTGGAGGACAACGGGCAGCCCTCTCGTTCAGCTACAGTCATTGTTAACGTGGTGGTGGCGGACAGCTTTCCTGAAGTAATGTCTGAGTTCACGGACTTTACGCACGACAAGGAGTACAACGACAACCTGACTTTTTACTTAGTGCTGGCTCTGGCTGTGGTCTCCTTTCTGTTCATCACGTGTGTAGTGGTCATTATATCAGTGAAAATCTACAGATGGAGACAGTCTCGCGTCCTGTATCACTCCAATCTGCCAGTGATCCCATATTATCCTCCACGTTACTCAGACACTCTGGGCACAGCGACTCTCCCGCACGTGTACAATTACGACACGTGCAGGACCACAGACTCCAGAAAGAGTGACATTAAATACATGCAGCCGATGAGTCAAAGTTTGGTCAGCGTTGATGACGTTGGGACCGAGTCTGCGCAGAACGGACAGCAGAGATCCAAAGCTTCTACACTGGTGAGACTTTATTTTTAAATAATTCAACAAAGCATGAACACATATTGACATTTCTAAAATATGTGAGACACGTGTCTTCAAGGAAATTGGTCTGGTATGTAATATTGTTTTTGAAGCAGTTGCTGTAATGGTGTGTTTTTTCTTGGTTTCTTGAAATAGACAAATTCTCAACTGTGTGCTCCTTTTCTGTGCTGACTTACTGTCATTTGATACGTTGTTTCCTTTATTTTTACGGGGCATATGTTTCCATCTCTTAATTAATATTAAAGAAACATTTCCACACAAACATAAATAAATAAATAAATAAATCAAAATAAGGATAAAATTGTGACTTATTGTGCAGTCTTATAGTGTGTGGCCTCATAGCGACGCTGTTGTCCTGTCAGTGGTTGTGAGCTCTCAGTGGATCTCTGTTACTCCCTCCTTTCACTGCGTTTTGTGTCGAAGACCAGAGCGGCTTTCAGTCCGCCTTTACAAATGCAGCTGAAATAAGCCATTTATCTCACATTGGATTTATGCGTTTGATCACGCTCTATTTTAAAGACATATTTTGAATATTGCTGTTGGATTAATGATGGCGTTTGAAACGCAATTAAGACGTTATTGCTTTGTAACATCAAAATGGCGAGTCTCCGTGCCATTTGCATCAACGATGTCGTCGTGTTTTTTTCTGATGTTATTTTTTCTTCAAAGCGATGCCCAGATCCGCTACTCAATCCCGGAGGAGATGAGGAAGGGCTCTCTTATTGGTAACGTGGCACAGGACTTGGGTTTGGACCTAAAAAGGCTTCGTTCAGGCCGAGCTCGTATCGTGACTGGAGAAAATGTCCAGTACGCGGAGCTGAAGACAGACAAAGGGACTCTGGTAGTGAATGAGCGGATAGACAGAGAGCAGCTCTGCGGAGACGTGACGCCCTGCAGCTTCACCTTTGAGATTTTATTGGAAAACCCAATGGAGTTACACCCGGTGACTATAGAGGTGCTGGATGTAAACGACAATGCGCCCACATTTCAGAGCAAACAATTAGATCTTGAAATTAGTGAATCGGCAACTATTGGATCACGATTTGGGTTAGAAGCTGCGCGGGATGCTGATGTTGGTGAAAATGGTTTGCAAAACTATAATTTGTCTCCTAATGATAACTTTGCTTTAAAGCAATACGTTAATCCCGACGGGAGTAAATACAGTGTAATGGTTCTTCAGAATGCGTTAGACAGAGAGAAAAAGCCGCACCTTAATTTAAAACTAGTGGCTGTTGACGGAGGAAGTCCACAGAGATCTGGTACAGTAAATATAAATATAGTCGTGTTAGATGTCAATGACAATGCCCCTGTGTTTAATCAGAGTATTTATAAAGCTACTGTGACTGAAAATTCACCCAAAGGCACACAAGTACTGACCGTAAATGCAAGTGATATTGATAGTGGGGCAAACAGTCAAGTAACTTACTCATTTTCCAAAACTAAAGCACCAGTAGGAGGTTACTTTGACATCAATCATATTTCTGGAACCATTTTGGTGGCAAAAGATTTGGATTTTGAAAAGGATAAGAAATTTGAGTTCCGTGTTGAGGCTAAAGATCAAGGAGGACTCACAGATACGTGTGATGTAGAAATACACGTTACTGACATCAACGACAATGCGCCTGTTATTAACGTGATGTCGTTCTCTAGTCCTGTGTCAGAAGACTCTCCCGTGGGCACCACCATCGGTATAATTAATGTGAAAGACTTGGATTCAGGGGAGAACGGACAGGTGAGGTGCGCAGTGGAGGGAAGTGCCCCCGTTGAAGTTAAATCTAATGTGAGAAACTATTACGCGCTGGTCACCAATGCGCCATTAGATCGAGAAAGTGTTTCAGAATTTAACATCACAGTAATCGCCTCAGACTCAGGAAAGCCTCCACTCTCAGTCACACAAACATTTAATCTAAAGATCTCTGATGTGAATGATAACCCTCCAGTGTTCGCACGTGCCCTCTACAGCGCGACAATAACAGAGAATAACTCTCCCGGTTTTTCTGTGCTCAGTGTCGTTGCTAAAGACCCGGATGAAAACCAGAACGCGCGTGTGTCTTATATTTTAGAGGAGTGTGACATCGGCGGGTCTCCAGTTTCTGGTTATATCTCTGTTAATTCAGAAAATGGAGTCATTAGTGCCGCGCGCTCGTTCGATTATGAACAAACCAAACAGTTTGTGTGCGTCATCAAAGCGCAGGACGGAGGCTCTCCTCCGCTCAGTAGCAATGTGACTGTGAAGATCCTGGTTCAGGACCAGAACGACAACGGCCCTCAGGTGCTGTACCCAGTCCAGACTGGGGGCTCTCTGGTGGCTGAGATGGTGCCTCGTTCAGCAGATGTGGGCTATCTGGTCACTAAAGTGGTGGCTGTGGATGTGGACTCTGGACAGAATGCCTGGCTCTCCTATAAACTGCAGAAAGCCGCAGACAGGGCGCTGTTTGAAGTGGGCTTACAGAATGGAGAAATAAGAACTATCCGCCAAGTGACTGATAAAGATGCAGTCAAACAGAGACTGGCTGTTATAGTGGAGGACAACGGGCAGCCCTCTCGTTCAGCTACAGTCGTTGTTAACGTGGTGGTGGCGGACAGCTTTCCTGAAGTAATGTCTGAGTTCACGGACTTTACGCACGACAAGGAGTACAACGACAACCTGACTTTTTACTTAGTGCTGGCTCTGGCTGTGGTCTCTTTTCTGTTCATCACGTGTGTAGTGGTCATTATATCAGTGAAAATCTACAGATGGAGACAGTCTCGCGTCCTGTATCACTCCAATCTGCCAGTGATCCCATATTATCCTCCACGTTACTCAGACACTCTGGGCACAGCGACTCTCCCGCACGTGTACAATTACGACACGTGCAGGACCACAGACTCCAGGAAGAGTGACATTAAATACATGCAGCCGATGAGTCAAAGTTTGGTCAGTGTGGATGACGTTGGGACCGAGTCTGCGCAGAATGGACAACAGAGATCCACAGCCTCTACACTGGTGAGACCTATTCTTAATTGTTTCAACACATCATAAACACATATTGGCGATTTAAAGAAATATCCATATTAACCTAATTATTAGAGGTGTTTCACACGTTTGCTTCACTCCTTTATTTATGTATTTTAATACATTTTTCCTTTGAGATAATCATTCATTAATTTGTCAAAACATTAGTCACTTGTCCATGTCACATGCTGAAGCTCTGTCCATGGTGCTGATTTAATTGTCACCTTCAGCTGTCGGTCTCCATTCAAGAACGAAAGCTGCTATTTTGAATTAACGTAGTGATGGAAATGATACATTTATGTTTTACTATTGCTAAAAGATGTGAGACACGTGTCTTTAAGAACATGGATCTGGTGTGTGATTTTGTTTTTGATGCAGTTGCTGTAATGGGGTGTTTTTTCTTGGTTACTTGAAATAGACTAATTCTAATCCATGTGCTCTTTTTCTGTGTTAACTTCCCAGACTAACATTTGATACGTTTTTTGCATTTTAATATTATGGGGCTTTAAAAAAAAAAAAAAAAATATATATATATATATATATATATATATATATATATATATATATATATATATATATATATAAATATATATAGTTAATATTAAAGCAACATTTCCACAAAAATCTGAATACAATTGTGGCTTTCTGTGCAGTCTTATAGTGTGTGGCCTCATAGCGACGCTGTTGTCCTGTGAGTGGTTTTGAGCTCTCAGTGGATCTCTGTTACTCCCTCCTATCACTGCGTTTGGTGTCGAAGACCAGAGCGGCTTTCAGTCCGACTTTATCTGAACTCATACAGCTGAAAGGAGCCATTTATCTCACATTGGATTCATACTTTTGAACACGCTCTATTTTAAAGACATAATTTGGATATTTTTGTTGGTGTAATGATGGCGTTGAAAAGGCAATTAAGAGGTTATTGTTTTGTAACATCAAAATGGCGAGTCTCCGTTCCATCTGCAACAACGATGTCGTCGTGTGTTTTTCTGATGCTATTTTTTATTCAAAGCGATGCCCAGATCCGCTACTCAATCCCGGAGGAGATGAGGAAGGGCTCTCTTATTGGTAACGTGGCACAGGACTTGGGTTTGGACCTAAAAAGGCTTCGTTCAGGCCGAGCTCGTATCGTGACTGGAGAAAATGTCCAGTACGCGGAGCTGAAGACAGACAAAGGGACTCTGGTGGTGAATGAGCGGATAGACAGAGAGCAGCTCTGTGGAGACGTGACGCCCTGCAGCTTCACCTTTGAGATTTTATTGGAAACCCCGATGGAGTTACACCCGGTGACTATTGAGGTGCTGGATGTAAACGACAATGCGCCCCTGTTTCAAAGCAAACAATTTGATTTGGAAATCAGTGAATCAGCCACGATTGGATCACGATATGATTTAGAAGCTGCCCGGGATGCTGATGTTGGTGAAAATGGTTTGCAAAACTATAATTTGTCTCCAAATAATAACTTTGCGTTAACACAACATGTTTATCCCGACGGGAGTAAATACAGTGTAATGGTTCTACAGAATGCGTTGGACAGAGAGAAAGAACCGCGCCTTAATCTAAAACTAGTGGCTGTTGACGGAGGAAGTCCACAGAGATCTGGTACAGTAAATATAAATATAGTCGTGTTAGATGCCAATGACAATGCCCCTGTGTTTAATCAGAGTATTTATAAAGCCACGGTGACTGAAAACTCTCCCAAAGGCACTCACATTCTTACTGTTAATGCCACTGATAAAGACAGTGGTGCATATGGTCAAGTAACTTACTCATTTTCGAAATCTAAAGCACCAGTAGGTGGTTACTTTGAAATAAATCATATGTCTGGAACAATTTTTGTGGCAAAGGAATTGGATTTTGAAAAAGATAAGAAATTTGAGTTCATTGTTGAGTCCAAAGATCAAGGAGGACTTACAGATAAGTGTGATGTAGAAATAGATATTATTGACGTAAACGACAATGCACCTGTTATTAACGTGATGTCGTTCGCTAGTCCTGTGTCAGAAGACTCTCCCGTGGGCACCACCATCGGTATAATTAATGTGAAAGACTTGGATTCGGGGGAGAACGGACAGGTGAGGTGCGCAGTGGAGGGAAGTGCCCCCGTTGAAGTTAAATCTAATGTGAGAAACTATTACGCGCTGGTCACCAATGCGCCATTAGATCGAGAACGTGTTTCAGAATTTAACATCACAGTATTCGCCTCAGACTCAGGAAAACCTCCACTCTCAGTCACAAAAACATTTAATTTAAAGATCTCTGATGTGAATGATAACCCTCCAGTGTTCACACGTGGGCTCTACAGCGCGACAATAACAGAGAATAACTCCCCCGGTTTTTCTGTGCTCAGTGTCGTTGCTGAAGACCCGGATGAAAACCAGAACGCGCGTGTGTCTTATATTTTAGAGGAGTGTGACATCGGCGGGTCTCCAGTTTCTGGTTATATCTCTGTTAATTCAGAAAATGGAGTCATTAGTGCCGCGCGCTCCTTCGATTATGAGCAAACCAAACAGTTTGTGTGCGTCATCAAAGCGCAGGACGGAGGCTCTCCTCCTCTCAGTAGCAATGTGACAGTGAAAATCTTGGTTCAGGACCAGAACGACAACGGCCCTCAGGTGCTGTACCCAGTCCAGACTGGGGGCTCTCTGGTGGCTGAGATGGTGCCTCGTTCAGCAGATGTGGGCTATCTGGTCACTAAAGTGGTGGCTGTGGATGTGGACTCTGGACAGAATGCCTGGCTCTCCTATAAACTGCAGAAAGCCGCAGACAGGGCGCTGTTTGAAGTGGGCTTACAGAATGGAGAAATAAGAACTATCCGCCAAGTGACTGATAAAGATGCAGTCAAACAGAGACTGGCTGTTATAGTGGAGGACAACGGGCAGCCCTCTCGTTCAGCTACAGTCATTGTTAACGTGGTGGTGGCGGACAGCTTTCCTGAAGTAATGTCTGAGTTCACGGACTTTACGCACGACAAGGAGTACAACGACAACCTGACTTTTTACTTAGTGCTGGCTCTGGCTGTGGTCTCCTTTCTGTTCATCACGTGTGTAGTGGTCATTATATCAGTGAAAATCTACAGATGGAGACAGTCTCGCGTCCTGTATCACTCCAATCTGCCAGTGATCCCATATTATCCTCCACGTTACTCAGACACTCTGGGCACAGCGACTCTCCCGCACGTGTACAATTACGACACGTGCAGGACCACAGACTCCAGAAAGAGTGACATTAAATACATGCAGCCGATGAGTCAAAGTTTGGTCAGTGTGGATGACGTCGGTACAGAGTCTGCGCAGAATGGACAACAAAGATCCAAAGCCTCTACACTGGTGAGACTGTATTTTTAAATGTTTCAACACAGCATGAACACATATTGACATTTCTAAAATATGTGAGGCACGTGTCTTGAAGGAAATTGGTCTGGTATGTGATATTGTTTTTGAAGCAGTTGCTGTAATGGTGTGTTTTTCTTGGTTTCTTGAAATGGACTATAATTCTCAACTGTGTGCTCCTTTTCGGTGTTGACTTACTGTCATTTGATACGTTGATTAATTTGATATTACGGGGCATATGTTTCCATCCCTTAATTAATATTAAAGAAACATTTCCACACAAAAAATGAATAAATAAATAAATAAATCAAAATAAGGATAAAATTGTGACTTATTGTGCAGTCTTATAGTTTGTGGCCTCATAGCGACGCTGTTGTCCTGTCAGTGGTTGTGAGCTCTCAGTGGATCTCTGTTACTCCCTCCTATCACTGCGTTTTGTGTCGAAGACCAGAGCGGCTTTCAGTCCGCCTTTACAAATGCAGTTGAAAGAAGCCATTTATCTCACATTGGATGTATGCTTTTGAACACGCTCTATTTTAAAGACATATTTTGAATATTGCTGTTGGATTAATTATGGCGTTTGGAAAGCAATTAGGTCGTTATTGCTTTGTAACATCAAAATGGCGAGTCTCCGTTTTATCTGCATCAACGATGTCGTCGTATTTTTTTCTGGTGTTATTTTTTATTCAAAGCGATGCCCAGATCCGCTACTCCATCCCGGAAGAGATGAGGAAGGGCTCTCTTATTGGTAACGTGGCACAGGACTTGGGTTTGGACCTAAAAAGGCTTCGTTCAGGCCGAGCTCGTATCGTGACTGGAGAAAATGTCCAGTACACGGAGCTGAAGACAGACAAAGGGACTCTGGTGGTGAATGAGCGGATAGACAGAGAGCAGCTCTGCGGAGACGTGACGCCCTGCAGCTTCACCTTTGAGATTTTATTGGAAAACCCGATGGAGTTACACCCGGTGACTATAGAGGTGCTGGATGTAAACGACAATGCGCCCACATTTCAGAGCAAACAATTGGATTTCGAAATAATCGAGTCAGTCACGCTTGGATCACGATATGATTTAGAAGCTGCCCGGGATGCTGATGTTGGAGAAAATGGTTTGCAAAACTATAACTTGTCTCCAAATGATAACTTTGCGTTAACACAACACGTTAATCCCGACGGGAGTAAATACAGTGTAATGGTTCTTCAGAATGCGTTAGACCGAGAGAAAGAGCCGCGCCTTAATCTAAAACTAGTGGCTGTTGACGGAGGAAGTCCACAGAGATCTGGTACAGTAAATATAAATATAGTCGTGTTAGATGCCAATGACAATGCCCCTGTGTTTAATCAGAGTATTTATAAAGCCACGGTGACTGAAAATTCACCCAAAGGCACTCACGTACTTACTGTTAATGCCTCTGATAAAGACAGTGGTGCATATGGTCAAGTAACTTACTTATTTTCAAAATCAAAAGCACCTGTAGGTGGTTACTTTGAAATAAATCACATTTCTGGAATCATTTTTGTGGCAAAGGAATTGGATTTTGAAAAAGATAAGAAATTTGAGTTTCGTGTTGAGGCTAAAGATCAAGGAGGACTCACAGATAAGTGTGATGTAGAAATAGACATTATTGACGTAAACGACAATGCGCCTGTTATTAACGTATTGTCGTTCTCTAGTCCTGTGTCCGAAGACTCTCCCGTGGGCACCACCATCGGTATAATTAATGTGAAAGACTTGGATTCAGGGGAGAACGGACAGGTGAGGTGCGCAGTGGAGGGAAGTGCCCCCGTTGAAGTTAAATCTAATGTGAGAAACTATTACGCGCTGGTCACCAATGCGCCATTAGATCGAGAAAGTGTTTCAGAATTTAACATCACAGTAATCGCCTCAGACTCAGGAAAGCCTCCACTCTCGGTCACACAAACATTTAATTTAAAGATCTCTGACGTGAATGATAACCCTCCAGTGTTCACACGTGTCCTCTACAGCGCCACAATAACAGAGAATAACTCCCCCGGTTTTTCTGTGCTTAGTGTCGTTGCCAAAGACCCGGATGAAAACCAGAACGCGCGTGTGTCTTATATTTTAGAGGAGTGTGACATCAGCGGGTCTCCAGTTTCTGGTTATATCTCTGTTAATTCAGAAAATGGAGTCATTAGTGCCGCGCGCTCTTTTGATTATGAACAAACCAAACAGTTTGTGTGCGTCATCAAAGCGCAGGACGGAGGCTCTCCTCCTCTCAGTAGCAATGTGACTGTGAAAATCCTGGTTCAGGACCAGAACGACAACGGCCCTCAGGTGCTGTACCCAGTCCAGACTGGGGGCTCTCTGGTGGCTGAGATGGTGCCTCGTTCCGCAGATGTGGGCTATCTGGTCACTAAAGTGGTGGCTGTGGATGTGGACTCTGGACAGAATGCCTGGCTCTCCTATAAACTGCAGAAAGCCGCAGACAGGGCGCTGTTTGAAGTGGGCTTACAGAATGGAGAAATAAGAACTATCCGCCAAGTGACTGATAAAGATGCAGTCAAACAGAGACTGGCTGTTATAGTGGAGGACAACGGGCAGCCCTCTCGTTCAGCTACAGTCATTGTTAACGTGGTGGTGGCGGACAGCTTTCCTGAAGTAATGTCTGAGTTCACGGACTTTACGCACGACAAGGAGTACAACGACAACCTGACTTTTTACTTAGTGCTGGCTCTGGCTGTGGTCTCCTTTCTGTTCATCACGTGTGTAGTGGTCATTATATCAGTGAAAATCTACAGATGGAGACAGTCTCGCGTCCTGTATCACTCCAATCTGCCAGTGATCCCATATTATCCTCCACGTTACTCAGACACTCTGGGCACAGCGACTCTCCCGCACGTGTACAATTACGACACGTGCAGGACCACAGAATCCAGGAAGAGTGACATTAAATACATGCAGCCGATGAGTCAAAGTTTGGTCAGTGTGGATGACGTCGGTACAGAGTCTGCGCAGAATGGACAGCAGAGATCCACAGCCTCTACACTGGTGAGACTGTATTTTTAATTATTTTACTTCTATTTCATAAACAATGTGCGGTAATATTGTTGGAGAGAAATCAATAGAAATTTCTCGATAAGTTGGTAATTTTCTTTTCATAGGATTGTTTTTTTCTCTCACTTATTTCAGCTCTTGAAACTTTCACTGCAACTGTATTTATAAAGCATTTTAAAAACAACAAATTTGACCAAAGTGCTACAAGATACAAACAGCAAACTTATAACGTATAAAACAATAAATACACGAAAAACAAATAAATAACTGCCTAAAGCCAAATTTAAACGTCGTGTCTTAAGACAATATTTGAAAACAGGAACATAATGGGCCTGTCTTTTAAATAATATAATCTCATTCCACAAATTTGGTCCTGCCACTGCAACAGCCCGGTCCCCTTTAATCTTCCAATTGGTCTTTTGGACGCTGAGGAGGAGCTGGTCAGCTGAACTGAGAGTCCGAGAAGGAGAGTAGTGTTGAAAGAGTTCAGTGAGGTACAAAGCGGAAACACTATTTAAGCATTTGAAAACAAATAAACGCAATATAAAATGGATCCTAAAATGCACAGGAAGCCAGTGAAGAGAAAATCAAATTGGGGTGATGTCCTCGAATTTCCATGTGTCAGTTAATAGACGTCCTGCTGTATTTTGCTCTAGCTGCCGTCGGGAAATGCAGGACTGATTCATTCCAAAATAAAGTGCATTACAGTTATCCAGCCGGGCTTAGAATATCATTTAACTTATTTAGTAACTTTTTATGGTCAGATTTTTGAATCCCCCACCACATGCTTAAAACTCTGTCCATGGTGCTGATTTCCTAATGATCTTTTCTGTGTTGTATACTTTCTTGGTCTCCGTTTTGAAATGAATGCTAATGTTTTGACTCAAAGTAGTAACAGATAAATAGGTGTCTTGAGATGAACTGTGATTATTGTTCAACGATTTTAGGCATCAGTAGTTACGCAAATAGGTCTAGTGGTAGTGTATAATATATTGTTTCACGTTAAACCTTCAGTATAAGTTTATGTTGTGCTTTGTTTCTTTCAATATTAACCTTAATCTCATTTGCTGCATCGACTTGCCAGATTGCCATGTGATGAATTGTTTAATTTAATATCAAGTTGCATATTTGTTTTTATTTGACTCCCTGAATCGACATAAACGCTTAATTTCCCTCCAAAAAAGACTAAGCTGGCGACATAGTTTGAAGTTGTATAGTTGGCTTTTGGCCTCATAGCGACGCTGTTGTTCTGTGAGTTGCTATGGGCTGTCTGTGGGTCTGTGTGCTGTTCCCTCCCATGACTGAGTTTTGTGTCGAAGACCAGAGCTGCACTCAGTCCGCATTCATATCTCCAAATTCAGCTGAATTAAGCCACCTATAGCATTGGATTTATGCTTTTATCAAAACCTTTTTATTTTGTATATTTCAGATATTGCTGTTATTTTCACTATGGCATTTTACAAGAGATTTAGTTGTTATTTCGTTGGAAAATCAAAATGGCGAGTCTCCGCGCCATCTGCGCAAATGATGTCGTCGTGCGTTTTTCTGATATCTTTTTTTCTTCAAAGCGATGCCCAGATCCGCTACTCCATCCCGGAGGAGATGAGGAAGGGCTCTCTTATTGGTAACGTGGCACAGGACTTGGGTTTGGACCTAAAAAGGCTTCGTTCAGGCCGAGCTCGTATCGTGACTGGAGAAAATGTCCAGTACGCGGAGCTGAAGACAGACAAAGGGACTCTGGTGGTGAATGAGCGGATAGACAGAGAGCAGCTCTGCGGAGACGTGACGCCCTGCAGCTTCACCTTTGAGATTTTATTGGAAAACCCGATGGAGTTACACCCGGTGACTATTGAGGTGCTGGATGTAAACGACAACGCGCCCACTTTTGAGATAAAATACTTGGATTTTGAAATAAGCGAATCAACGACGATTGGATCACGTTTTGACTTGGAGGCGGCGGGCGATTCTGATGTTGGAGAAAATGGTTTGCAGGAATATATTTTAAATAAAAATGACCATTTTGTTTTGAAGGAACATAATAATCCTGACGGCAGTAAGTACAGTCATATGGTCCTTCAGAATGCGTTAGACAGAGAGAAAGAGCCGCACCTTAATCTGAAACTAGTGGCTGTTGACGGAGGAAGTCCACAGAGATCTGGTACAGTAAATATAAACATAGTCGTGTTAGATGCCAATGACAATGCCCCTGTGTTTAATCAGAGTATTTATAAAGCCACTGTGACTGAAAACTCACCCAAAGGCACTCGTATTCTTACGGTAAATGCCACTGATATTGACACCGGAACAAATGGAAAAGTAACGTACTCCTTTTCAAAATTAAAAGCGTCAATATCAGATTTCTTTGAAATTGATGAAGTCACAGGAGGTGTTTTTTTAACCAAACATGTAGATTTCGAAAAAGATAAAAAGCTGGAATTTCGAGTGGAGGCCAAAGACCAAGGTGGCTTGACAGATACTTGTAAAATAGAAATAGAAATTATTGACGTCAACGACAATGCGCCTGTTGTTAACGTGATGTCGTTCTCTAGTCCTGTGTCAGAAGACTCTCCCGTGGGCACCACCATCGGTATAATTAATGTGAAAGACTTGGATTCAGGGGAGAACGGACAGGTGAGGTGCGCAGTGGAGGGAAGTGCCCCCGTTGAAGTTAAATCTAATGTGAGAAACTATTACGCGCTGGTCACCAATGCGCCATTAGATCGAGAACGTGTTTCAGAATTTAACATCACAGTAATCGCCTCAGACTCAGGAAAGCCTCCACTCTCAGTCACAAAAACATTTAATTTAAAGATCTCTGATGTGAATGATAACCCTCCAGTGTTCACACGTGCGCTCTACAGCGCGACAATAACAGAGAATAACTCCCCCGGTTTTTCGTTGCTCAGTGTCGTTGCTAAAGACCCGGATGAAAACCAGAACGCGCGTGTGTCTTATATTTTAGAGGAGTGTGACATCAGCGGGTCTCCAGTTTCTGGTTATATCTCTGTTAATTCAGAAAATGGAGTCATTAGTGCCGCGCGCTCCTTTGATTATGAACAAACCAAACAGTTTGTGTGCGTCATCAAAGCGCAGGACGGAGGCTCTCCTCCTCTCAGTAGCAATGTGACTGTGAAAATCCTGGTTCAGGACCAGAACGACAACGGCCCTCAGGTGCTGTACCCAGTCCAGACTGGGGGCTCTCTGGTGGCTGAGATGGTGCCTCGTTCAGCAGATGTGGGCTATCTGGTCACTAAAGTTGTGGCTGTGGATGTGGACTCTGGACAGAATGCCTGGCTCTCCTATAAACTGCAGAAAGCCGCAGACAGGGCGCTGTTTGAAGTGGGCTTACAGAATGGAGAAATAAGAACTATCCGCCAAGTGACTGATAAAGATGCAGTCAAACAGAGACTGGCTGTTATAGTGGAGGACAACGGGCAGCCCTCTCGTTCAGCTACAGTCATTGTTAACGTGGTGGTGGCGGACAGCTTTCCTGAAGTAATGTCTGAGTTCACGGACTTTTCACACGACAAGGAGTACAACGACAACCTGACTTTTTACTTAGTGCTGGCTCTGGCTGTGGTCTCCTTTCTGTTCATCACGTGTGTAGTGGTCATTATATCAGTGAAAATCTACAGATGGAGACAGTCTCGCGTCCTGTATCACTCCAATCTGCCAGTGATCCCATATTATCCTCCACGTTACTCAGACACTCTGGGCACAGCGACTCTTCCGCACGTGTACAATTACGACACGTGCAGGACCACAGACTCCAGAAAGAGTGACATTAAATACATGCAGCCGATGAGTCAAAGTTTGGTCAGTGTGGATGACGTCGGTACAGAGTCTGCGCAGAATGGACAACAGAGATCCACAGCGTCTACACTGGTGAGCATGGCGCCTTAATTTATTACACGCGTGTAATTCCCAACATCCATACTGTTAACAGTCGTGTTATGAAAAGTATTTTAGTAGACAGTTATTTTCCAAAACTTTGGATTATCACTCGGTGCTTTTTTCTGTATTAACATTTGTTATATTTTCATCTCATGTCTGAAATTCGTCCAGTGATTATTTTTCCGCGCACAGTGGCTGTGGTGCTGATATGGGATTAACTTCTTTGAGTTCAAATACATCCAGTCAGACCTTACAGGGATTTTATTTTTTATGTTATTTCTGATGTTCGTTACTAAAATTCTGCATTGACAAATACATTTATTTTTGTGTCATTTTCCTTCCAAACAATTGCATAAATATTGCTCCTGTCTCTTTTTTTACCCTTCTACTTCTTCAGTAAAACAGTGTTAAGATGAGTGGGTAATCTTATATTGTGTTCATATGTATTTGACTGCGCCTCACGCACATTCTAAATATACCAAATTAAAATAATACCCTCTCTGCTACCTGGTGTGTTATGCGCCTCACGGGGAATATCTATTCATGTCCCTGAGTTTTGTGTTTCTGGTTTTCACCTCTTAGCGACGCTGTTGTCCTGTGAGTTCTTTTGAGTTCTCTGTGGGTGCTATTCCCTCCCATCTCTGCATTATAAGCAGTTCTCAGTCCGACATCATCTCAGCAAATACAGCTGAAAGAAGGGATACATACAGAGCAAATATTTTCTTTTTTTTACACTGGATGAGAATCGATTGTAAGAGCTTGTTGATCTTATTGATGACTTAATTATGGCCTTTGAAAACATAAGTAGATATTATTTCATTGGAAAAACAACATGGCGAGTCTTCGTGCCAGCTGCACCAACGATGTCGTCGTGTATTTTGTTGATGTTATTTTTTTTTCAAAGCGATGCCCAGATCCGCTACTCAATCCCGGAGGAGGTGAGGAAGGGCTCTCTTATTGGTAACGTGGCACAGGACCTGGGTTTGGACTTAAACAGGCTTCGTTCAGGCCGAGCTCGTATCGTGACTGGAGAAAATGTCCAGTACGCGGAGCTGAAGACAGACAAAGGGACTCTGGTGGTGAATGAGCGGATAGACAGAGAGCAGCTCTGCGGAGACGTGACGCCCTGCAGCTTCACCTTTGAGATTTTATTGGAAAACCCGATGGAGTTACACCCGGTGACTATAGAGGTGCTGGATGTAAACGACAATGCGCCCACATTTCAAAGCAAACAATTGGATTTGAAAATTAGTGAATCAGCGACTATTGGATCACGATTTGGGTTAGAAGCTGCGCGGGATGCTGATGTTGGTGAAAATGGTTTGCAAAATTACAATTTGTCTCCTAATGATAACTTTAATTTAAAACAACACGTTAACCCTGACGGCAGTAAATACAGTGTAATGGTGCTTCAGAATGCGTTAGACAGAGAGAAAGAGCCGCACCTTAATCTAAAACTAGTGGCTGTTGACGGAGGAAGTCCACAGAGATCTGGTACAGTAAATATAAACATAGTCGTGTTAGATGCCAATGACAATGCCCCTGTATTTAATCAGAGTATTTATAAAGCTACTGTGACTGAAAATTCACCCAAAGGCACTCACGTACTGACCGTAAATGCCACTGATATTGACAGTGGGGAAAACGGTAAAGTAACTTACTCCTTTTCCAAAACTAAGGCCCCGATAGGTGCTTTCTTTGAAATAAATCACATTTCCGGGAAAATTTTTGTAGCAAAAGACTTGGATTTTGAAAAAAATAAGAAATTTGAGTTCCGTGTTGAGGCTAAAGATCAAGGAGAACTCACAGATTCATGTGATGTAGAAATAGAAATTATTGACGTAAACGACAATGCGCCTGTTATTAACGTGATGTCGTTCTCTAGTCCTGTGTCAGAAGACTCTCCCGTGGGCACCACCATCGGTATAATTAATGTGAAAGACTTGGATTCAGGGGAGAACGGACAGGTGAGGTGCGCAGTGGAGGGAAGTGCCCCCGTTGAAGTTAAATCTAATGTGAGAAACTATTACGCGCTGGTCACCAATGCGCCATTAGATCGAGAAAGTGTTTCAGAATTTAACATCACAGTAATCGCCTCAGACTCAGGAAAGCCTCCACTCTCAGTCACACAAACATTTAATCTAAAGATCTCTGATGTGAATGATAACCCTCCAGTGTTCACACGTGAGCTCTACAGCGCGACAATAACAGAGAATAATTCCCCCGGGTTTTCTGTGCTCAGTGTCGTTGCTAAAGACCCGGATGAAAACCAGAACGCGCGTGTGTCTTATATTTTAGAGGAGTGTGACATCGGCGGGTCTCCAGTTTCTGGTTATATCTCTGTTAATTCAGAAAATGGAGTCATTAGTGCCGCGCGCTCCTTCGATTATGAGCAAACCAAACAGTTTTAGTGCGTCATCAAAGCGCAGGACGGAGGCTCTCCTCCTCTCAGTAGCAATGTGACTGTGAAAATCCTGGTTCAGGACCAGAACGACAACGGCCCTCAGGTGCTGTACCCAGTCCAGACTGGGGGCTCTCTAGTGGCTGAGATGGTGCCTCGTTCCGCAGATGTGGGCTATCTGGTCACTAAAGTGGTGGCTGTGGATGTGGACTCTGGACAGAATTCCTGGCTCTCCTATAAACTGCAGAAAGCCGCAGACAGGGCGCTGTTTGAAGTGGGCTTACAGAATGGAGAAATAAGAACTATCCGCCAAGTGACTGATAAAGATGCAGTCAAACAGAGACTGGCTGTTATAGTGGAGGACAACGGGCAGCCCTCTCGTTCAGCTACAGTCATTGTTAACGTGGTGGTGGCGGACAGCTTTCCTGAAGTAATGTCTGAGTTCACGGACTTTACGCACGACAAGGAGTACAACGACAACCTGACTTTTTACTTAGTGCTGGCTCTGGCTGTGGTCTCCTTTCTGTTCATCACGTGTGTAGTGGTCATTATATCAGTGAAAATCTACAGATGGAGACAGTCTCGCGTCCTGTATCACTCCAATCTGCCAGTGATCCCATATTATCCTCCGCGTTACTCAGACACTCTGGGCACAGCGACTCTCCCGCACGTGTACAATTACGACACGTGCAGGACCACAGACTCCAGGAAGAGTGACATTAAATACATGCAGCCGATGAGTCAAAGTTTGGTCAGTGTTGATGACGTCGGTACAGCGTCTGCGCAGAATGGACAACAGAGATCCACAGCCTCTACACTGGTGAGACTGTATTTTTAATTATGTTTTGGAAATATTCATATAAAGTATTGACTAGTTGTTCGTTTTTAGGATATCAGTGTGCATGTGGTCTAAAAAGAAATTGAAAGGAAAAATGCAATTACTGTGTTGGTAATAATAATAATAATAATAATAATAATAATAATAATAATAATTCTATTCAATAATATACCAATGTTCACAATTCAATAGCACAGTACAGACGATAAACAATTAGTTTAATATAGTGTAGTAAAATTCCTCACTATAGGCCCTTTACTATCTGCATCTCTATATGGCCATGAAGCATGTCACTCTAGCACGATAGCGCTGAGTGCAGCACAACATGATGAGTAAATGCACTGCACTCAAACACAGTAGCGTATAAATACTATAACACAAATGGGGTCTAAGTCCACATTTGCAGAGCTAATTATTGCACACAGGAAACCTTTTACAAAGTATAGCACGCAGCGGCATCGTGAATGCACTAATTGGTCACGCAGTTCAACAAGTAAAAGCAAACTCGCGTTAACATACATTATGTTCACAATTGTCATCACAAAAGGACTACAACAGTGTAAAATGTTCATAAACTTATACTTGTTTATAAAACGCAGACCAAAAGTAAGAAAAATAGGTTTCTGAGTCTACTTGTATTATCCCCGAGCGCAAACAACTGAGCAACGCGCTGCATTCCCTGTGCAGGTGCAGTTCACGTGATGGGTGGTTCAAGCCACTTTCAGACAATTCACATCAATAATTGTACTTTATTTCTCAGGACAGTTGTCTGTTCATTCGTTTGGTCACTCCGGAGCTCTGTCCGTGGTAGTGAATTTCTTGTATTGTTTTTTTTTTTTTTTTTTGCTCTCTTCATGATCCCTCCGCAAATAGTCGCCAAGGCTTTACTTTGTGATTTATCAATGGTTTTAAGTTAGACGAGATATGTTTAAGAATAACTGTGTTTTTTTGTATTTATTGTTCCTATTATCTTGTGTCATTTGCAGTGTTAAAGCGTTCGGCATAGGTTGTGTAACCGTTACGCATTATGGTGGTGGTGGTGATGATGATGATGATGATGATTTTTTATTATTATTAAACCATGCTCTTGGTGGATAACCAACTTTAATTATATTTCAGAGACGTAATATATCTCAGTATATGTTCTGTTTCCGGTAAACTGATTTCCTGAAACTGCATTACGTCTATTTTTCTTGGGATTTGGTATGTGAGCTTGTAGTCTTTTATAATACAATTACACACATCTCGATTTGTGTTGACATGATTATTATAATATGAGGTGGTCAAACCTGAACCATTTATCATATTTCTTTACACTCGAGAAGTTACTAATTATTGAAGCATATATGTTCATCTTTGCTTTATTACTCGTGTCTGCATTTTGTATAACATTTTTTTTTTTTTTTTACTTCTTCTGGAGTAATATTATTTTTCAATGGCATTGCTCTAACTTCTATAAATATTGAATATTCACCTACTGTATTTGTCAACACTGTAGGCACAGCAATACCGTGTACAGACTCAGAGCGCCGCTGTTGACTATGGGCTGTTTTGTAAAAGCTTCTGTGTCATGTTCCTTCCCTTATTCTACTCAGACATTTTCTGTTGTAACAGAGGACGGACGTTTCAAGCTTCGCAGATTCATTCTGGCTTTTACACATTTGGATTTAACTTGCTTCAAACGGATTTGACCCTTGTTGTATCCGTGGATTTATTTTCAATGGCTTCTTTGAGGTGGCTCGCTCTCAGAGGACCGTGTATCGGTCTTGCTGCGCTTCTTTGTCTCTGTTCGCTGGAATCAGTGTCTGGACAGGCTCGATACTCCGTTCCCGAAGAGCAGGCGGAGGGATCATTTGTTGGAAATATTGCCAGAGATTTGGGATTGGATGTGCAAAGACTGGTCTCAGGCAACGCTCGGATTGTAACTAAAGGAAGTCGACAATATGTTGATTTAAATCGAGACAAAGGCATCCTTGTTGTTAAAGAGCGAATCGACCGAGAGGAGCTGTGTAAGAAAACAACGCCCTGCAGCTTTAGTTTTGAGGTAATTATTGAGAATCCAATTCAACTGTATCGTGTCACTGTGGAGGTCACGGATGTGAACGATAACACGCCAGCTTTCCCCAAAGAGGAAATACATCTGAAAATTGTTGAAACTGCTGCAACAGGGACTCGATTTGCGTTAGACACAGCTCATGACCTAGATGTTGGCCTCAATGATATTCAGAAATATTCTCTAAAACCATCAGATCATTTTAAACTAGAAATGCAGAGCCAGCCTGACGGCAGTCAGTTTGTGGGGATGATTTTAATAACGCCGTTAGATCGAGAGAAAGATGAGGAGCACGCGCTGGTTTTAGTTGCGTCAGACGGAGGCGCACCGCCGAGATCAGGAACAGCACGTATTCACATCACAGTACTAGACGTTAACGATAATGCACCAGTCTGTAGTAAACAGGTTTATAAAGCAGAGGTCCAGGAAAACTCTCCTGTAGGAACAGTGGTCACCGCTGTCAGCGCAACTGACGCAGATAAAGGCGTCAATGGTGAAGTTGTATATTCTTTGTCTCGCGTGATGAAAGATGTGAATAATCTTTTTAGCGTTCATATTAAAACAGGGGAAATCACAGTCACCGGTAAACTTGATTATGAAAGCTCAAAGTCCTATCAGTTAAATGTTTTGGCCAGTGACCAGGGCAGTTATTCGGACACATGCAAAGTTTTTATCCAAGTCACTGACGTGAATGATAACTCGCCTATAATTCAGCTCATGTCATTTTCCAGCACGATCTCTGAAGATGCCCTTCCAGGCACAACTGTAGCTGTCATTAATGTTCATGATGAAGACTCTGACAGAAACGGTTTAGTTGAAAGCTCTATTAATAATGATTTACCCTTTAAAATCGAGTCTTCCTTGTCTGGTTATTACTCAATAATAACTGATGACGTGTTGGACAGAGAGAGCGTGTCTGAATATAATATCACTATAACTGTTACTGACAAGGGCTCCCCGCCATTGTCCAACAGAACAACTATTAATGTAAAAGTTTCTGACGTCAATGACAACCCCCCAAAGTTTGATGAATCAGAATATAGTAGGACAGTCCCAGAGAATAACTCACCTGGATTTTCTGTATTTACTGTACGGGCTCGTGACGCGGACTGGGGTCAAAACGCTCGTATCTCTTATTTCCTGGAGGAAAGACAAATAAATGGCGCGTTTCTAAATTCTTTAGTTTCTGTGAATTCCGAAAGTGGCGTCATATCTGCAGCAAAATCGTTTGACTATGAACAAATTAAATTGTTTGAATTTAATGTGACTGCGCGTGACGCTGGCTCCCCTCCTCTGAGCTCAGTGGTCCCAGTTAAGATCCTTGTTCAGGACCAGAACGACAACGGCCCTCAGGTGCTGTACCCAGTCCAGACTGGGGGCTCTCTGGTGGCTGAGATGGTGCCTCGTTCAGCAGATGTGGGCTATCTGGTCACTAAAGTGGTGGCTGTGGATGTGGACTCTGGACAGAATGCCTGGCTCTCCTATAAACTGCAGAAAGCCGCAGACAGGGCGCTGTTTGAAGTGGGCTTACAGAATGGAGAAATCAGAACTATCCGCCAAGTGACTGATAAAGATGCAGTCAAACAGAGACTGGCTGTTATAGTGGAGGACAACGGGCAGCCCTCTCGTTCAGCTACAGTCATTGTTAACGTGGTGGTGGCGGACAGCTTTCCTGAAGTAATGTCTGAGTTCACGGACTTTACGCACGACAAGGAGTACAACGACAACCTGACTTTTTACTTAGTGCTGGCTCTGGCTGTGGTCTCCTTTCTGTTCATCACGTGTGTCGTGGTCATTATATCAGTGAAAATCTACAGATGGAGACAGTCTCGCGTCCTGTATCACTCCAATCTGCCAGTGATCCCATATTATCCTCCACGTTACTCAGACACTCTGGGCACAGCGACTCTCCCGCACGTGTACAATTACGACACGTGCAGGACCACAGACTCCAGAAAGAGTGACATTAAATACATGCAGCCGATGAGTCAAAGTTTGGTCAGTGTTGATGACGTCGGTACAGAGTCTGCGCAGAATGGACAACAGAGATCCAAAGCCTCTACACTGGTGAGACTGTATTTTTAATTTGTGCATTTATCTTGGTTGAGTGACGGCAACAACAGTCATGATGCAATGTGTGTTGTATTTACTGGCGGTGCTTTATTAATAATATTTGTCGCTTGTTTCAACTCCTGCAAATGTTTATATTCGCACATTCGTGTGCTTTCAAACTAGCAAACACAGGTGACTAGTCATTTTACAAAATTTGAATAAAAAGTAGTGACAATTACTCGAATGAAAGGGAAAAAAAGTTCCATGAAATTATTACCTGAGTTGAGCGCAACTGCATGTTTTAAAGTAACAAACAAAATAAAAAAAAATAAAAAAAAACTATTTGATATTTACAAAGACTGCAGCCTAAAATTAGATTAGTCATATAATTATGAATGGAATGTACAAGAAAGTTAATTAAAGTTGCAATCGAAAACAATCATTAAACCTTCATTCATCTCTCAACACTAAACGTCAAATATACTCGTGGTTGAAAAAGTGTCCAAATGATTCACTCAAATAGTACACATATACTGGTACTTCAAAATATAGTTACTCGAGTACACTGTAAATTGTCATATTGCCCTTAATTCATTTCAATATATAATCTTGATTCAAATTGGCTGCAGTTTTCCTAAACTATTGTTATAATGTGTATTTATTAATTGAAAACCTCTCAATTACAAAAAACTAAAGAAATCACATCTACAGTTTCAATAAAATCTGAAATGTTAATTGACTTGACTTTTTTTGTCCCAAGTGTGTAATTATGGGTGTGAACTTGTTTGAAATAGCCACGTCATTACGTTTGCGTATCTGTTGCGAGGTGCATTGTGGGTACAGTTTTTTTCGCGCCTATGAACAATTCAAATCGACATCTCTACGTTGTGGACCTGCACTGTGAGGAAATTCATCTTTTCTGTAAGTTTTTCCGATTTACTAACATGTTAACAATAGTATAATGATTGGTCGTACAGTTTTGTTTGAAATAAGTTAACCCCCTAACACGCTTGTGTTGAAACGTGTTTCTGTCTACCTCATTTACATCGGCTAACGTATTTATTTATTTTTTGGCATCAAGTTGTCTTGGTGTTTTTATCCGGAATGCTATGCTCATACATGATATTTCAGTTATTCACCGTCAAGGTTTGGTAAAACGACTCAAATATTATTCCTCTGACACCGCGCTCCTCTGCCCCGGGCGCAGACTGTAGGTGCCGTTTCAATGGGGGCTGTGGGGAGTGAACAGGAGTCACAGCCGCGGTGTTTACATCTGTACGCCCTGATGTGGCTTTTGCTTCGTCTATTATTTCCTACCAATACGCGCTTCCAGACTGTTCTCCCAGAGAAGCCCCCATGTTTGACTCTGATGTTCGCTTTTTGCTGGGCTCCTCCGCGGCTGCAGCAGCGGGGCAGAGCGGCCCGCGTGCGCGAGGAGGAGCGCGTTGGAGGACTCTCGCACAGAGAGGACAGAGGACAGGTGCAGATCATGGTGCAGAAGTAGAGGACAGTTTAGCGGTGTGTTTACTTACCCGAGTTTGCTCGGATAGCCTCACAGAGTAGCTTGTTTTTAGCCTAGAGCTAACGTAAAGCTAACAGCTACAGCTGCTTATATTACCCGCAGCAGCATCACTGTATTTTATTTAGGCCTGTCTGTAATAACTGCCCATACGCAGTTATATAGTCATAATGGTTGATTAGAATAAGTTATGATATATTCAGAAGTGCAGCACATTTAAAAACCACAGGCTCATGATAAGTGATCAAATGCTGGGGAAATGGATTCTATCAGAAAATTGTGAGCTTGTCTTCCTTCACAGTTGTTTGCTTCCTTGACAGTAAAATAATGTAATTTATAACATGACATAATGAGGGTGACTGTTGCAGTCACAAAATTGGAGTAGAACAATGCTAAAAATCTAATGTATGTTTGTTTGCATATTGTCCCCGTAGAGAAATTTAACCCATCCTTTGTTACTGGAGCGACCTGTAAGGAGCAGTGGGCAGCGGCAGTGCCTACACAGACACGGGGAGAACATGCAAACTCCACACAGAAAGGCCCCGTCCAGGTGGGAATCAAACCCGGGACCTTCTAGCTGTGAAGCACAAGCGCTAAACGCTGTACTACCGTGCCGCAAAATGTGAAATACATTGGTGAGAATAAAACCTAATATACTTAAATGCAATTCAACATGTTAACAACTAAAATGTATTTTGATTAATGTTTTGTTTTTCTCCCTTCATCAGATTGAATTGGAATTTTCTGGTGTACCATCAGCTAACCTGAACTTGACCAGTACCTGGACCACTTCCTTGAGCTCTTGAAGGCAAAGCGTAGCTGGACTCGTCAGGCTCACAGGACCGCTGGATGTAAGTTCACATAATTTTTTTTGTTTTGTTTTTACAGTTATTTTTTAGACCTTTATGTTAATTATATATTTTTTTACTTTAAAGTTTCATTCCTTTTTTGGGGGGGGGAGAGGTTCATTGATTTACTATATGAATTGGTACAATGGCAGTCCTAATTTCCAGCAGTCACTTGGGGACTAATTACAGGGTTTTTAAAAAGCATTGAATTAGATTCAAACGGGCATTAAATGTCACTGTACTGGAAGATTAGGACGTTGTTCATAACCTTTTACTGTAAGTTTATTGAATTGAAATAGAATTTATAGTATTAAAATGGCAATTCAGGAATTGATAAATTAACCCTCAAGTTTAAAACCTCTGAAAAATAACTCCAGATGCACAGAAATGCAAAATGGGGAAGAATGCAGAGCTTAATGGATGGAGCTCCACATGAGCTGCATCCATCGCTAGAAACATGGGGAAGCTAGCAAGGTGTGCTGCTTGGTAAGACTGCAACAGAATGTCATTGGTAACTTGTTTTTTTTTTTTTTTTTTGGTGGACTCCATCGATAAGAAAAGAACGATTCTTCTCCTTGGCCTCCCACACTCCTAAGAATATTGTGTTTCCTTCGCAAAGACTGTTGAGGTAAGACCTAATTTATCACTCTTCCTACATTTTGCGTTGCATATTGAAATTTAACAATGGAGTCCCAGCAGTTCCACCCACTTCCAGTCCAGTTGCCCGGACGTAAAATATCCCATTTTCAGCATCAATTTTTCAAAAAATTCAAATATTTGGGTGGTCATTTATTAAGCGTTTGCTCAAGCGCAAGGCGAGTACCATGTGCAAAAGTGCATCAGCAGCAGACTCCTTTGTGCATTTTTTTTTACTTATTTTTACTTACTCTTATTTACACTCCAGATTTGGGGCATTAATACAGTTATTCAGGCAACATCAAATGGTAAATTAAGTACAACATGTCTACAAAATAGCATATTTTATTTTTGAGCTTGCACCTGCTATTAACACCTGCCTTGATAAATGACTCCCTAAGAGTTTAAAAGCATGGCTAATCGGCTATGTGCTAACTCATGGACATAAAACACACATGGGTAACCTCTTAACCCCCACCATAAACTAATCTTTTTTTCCTTGCATTGTCACTTTCTTAACATGTTTTTGACACACATTTTTTGTCACTTTTCTGTTTCTCTTTGGTATATTTTGTCTGCTGTTTTTCATTTGCTTCTCTTGCTTCAACTTTATACCAATATCTATAAGCCTACTCTTTGAATTTGAAAAACCTATTATTACCTATTACCTATTAACTAATCCACAAAAATACTGTTTTACACAATTTACCAGGTTTGAAATGGGCTATTTCTACATTTATCTTTTTTATCTAAAAAATACTTTGTTTTGCAGGCCACTGATGATGAGCAGGACTTCTGCAAAGGCGTGCGAGTCGGCGGGGTGATGGTAAAAGGATTTTGTCTTCTTGAGGAAGCCGATGCACTGACTGATCTGAAGGACATTCCATCAAGTGTTGCAAAGCTTCTGGGTCTGCTCTACAGTTTGAACATTGACTATCTGAAGGACCTAAAGCCGGACGTTGGTGGTGCGCAGCGCTCCATTGTTCAAGGTATAAGGACAAACTACTGCGCGAGAAGATGTAAAACTGTTTTTCACCATCTGTATTCCTGCAAAACCATGTCGGCATAGTAGTTGTTAATAGGGTTGGGCAATATGGACCAAAAGTCATATAATGATATATTTAGGTTGAATATCGATATACGATGTATATCCCGATATTTTTTCCGCAAAGTGGGAGCTGTGAAATGTTAAGTCAAAGCCAAATACGAGTAGTTTAATTGAAAACATAAACACTGTATAACAAAGCTCCGTATGGTGCACATTTAAATGAAATAAAACATCTTAAATAAAAGCCTATAAAATAAGTATTGTATTAAACTTAAATTAAATTAAATTTGAATTATATCGATATATGCAATATGTTCTAATTTCATATCATTTCAAAAATATCGATATATCGCCCAGCCCTAGTTGTTAGACTTTTTGTGGCGGTACCCATTAGTTAATTTCATTTTGCTCATTAAGAGTCTGCATTAAGAAGTATTGTGTGTGCGTGTAGGTTTATCTGTACATGTTCAGTGTTGCACTCTTCTGAAAGAATTCAAAGCCACTTTTGGACTTTATCAAGCTCCACAACTTTTTATGAATATAATGTGCATGATTCCATTATTGAGATACTGTATGTAACTGTACTTTGATAGAAGTATATAGCACTCAGTCTTTTATACAGTACTCATTGCAATGAAAACATATCAAAATACTGTATATCACAAGTTATGGTACAGCTTTTATTTGTTTGGCAAAAGTACAATAAATACTTGTTAAAGTTTATATTTTCTGAGGGTTCATTTTCCCATTTAAGAGTGTCAGGTTACTTTAAATTAATGTGTGGAAATTGTCTCAATTAGAAAGTATAACTTGGAGGTGGTTAAGAAAAAATACATTGCAAAGTTGTCTCAATTAATGCAAACAATTTCACTCAATATAAGGAGGATGGTTAAGACAAAACCACTGTATGAGTTTAAACGGCTGCTCCACGCAATTGTATCAATTAATAAAAATACATTGAGCTGAGTAAGATTTCCAGTTTAAGACAAATGTCTTGAGCAATTGTATTAATCTAAGAATATAAATCCTTTAAACTGAGCGCTGTAGTTAAGCTTGATTAAGTTTATCATTTTAGGATAGTTACTGCTGTGAGTGTAGTGAATTACGAATTTCAAATTGGGTATACTGCACACTTGTAATGTGTTTAACGTAAAATATATTGGCAGCCCTTGGAACGTTTTTTTTAATTTGAAACAATTAGTTACAATTTACAGTGTAGGAAAAAAACATGTATTGGATAAAACTATTCCAAGAAGTACTGCTACATCAAAAAAATACTCACATGTACTTCAATAAATATAATTCCTTCCTCTGTATACAACCATGCAATATGTTGTCTATCTGTTCTCAGCAGAAATGTATCGAGGTGATGTAGTTTATATTCCCATTGTGTTTATTTTGTCTTCCCCTGGAAATGTGTATTTGAGCAACTTGCAGTATCGTGTATAAGACAATACGATTTCGTCCACTCTTCCAGCCTTACATGTGCTGTCCACGGTGCTGATTTAAGTTTATTGCAAGCCCTCCTTCTATATTACAGTATTTCAATCCGTTAATCAACCTAATAATTCCTAAACTTAAACTATTACATCTATAATAATCTTTTGTTTCATAATATTGTAGGTCATTTGTATTTCATATTTTTAATTAGCTTTTAGGTCATTTTTTTCGTGTAAATGTTGGAATTGTATCGCATGCAAATCTGCCGCAAGGAAATAAGACACGGCTTTTACTTCTGAACTCATGTGACTCCATATGTTGTTGATTGTGTTTAATCGCTTGGTGTATTTATTTATTTATTTATTTGTGTGCACGTTTTGTGTCATTTAACTTCCTGAATTGAAATAATAGAAATAAAATCAATGAACGTCAGATTTACGAGCAGTCGTTATGATGTGTGTCCTCTTAGCGACGCTGTTGTCCTGTGAGTTGTAGTGAGCGCGCTGTGGGTCTGTGCTACTCCCTCCTATCACTGCGTTTGGTGTCCAGGACCAGTGCATCTTCTCAGTCAGTCTTTAGCTTAACCGTATACCTTAAACTCATCAGATTACTAGAACTGGCGTTGCACCGTGAAATTATCGAAGCGTAATTTTTAAAGCTTGTTTTTGCTGTTGATGCGTTATACTATGGTCTGGGGAAAACAAGGTGGATATCTTTATCTTGGTACGTCAAAATGGCGAGTCTCCGTTCCATCTGCACCAGCGATGTCGTCGTGTGTTTTTCTTATGTTATTTTTTCTTCAAAGCGATGCCCAGATCCGCTACTCAATCCCGGAGGAGATGAGGAAGGGCTCTCTTATTGGTAACGTGGCACAGGACTTGGGTTTGGACCTAAAAAGGCTTCGTTCAGGCCGAGCTCGTATCGTGACTGGAGAAAATGTCCAGTACGCGGAGCTGAAGACAGACAAAGGGACTCTGGTGGTGAATGAGCGGATAGACAGAGAGCAGCTCTGCGGAGACGTGACGCCCTGCAGCTTCACCTTTGAGATTTTACTGGAAACCCCGATGGAGTTACACCCGGTGACTATAGAGGTGCTGGATGTAAACGACAATGCGCCCATTTTTCAGAGCAAACTATTTGATTTGAAAATTAGTGAATTAGCCACGATTGGATCACGATATGATTTAGAAGCTGCGCGGGATGCTGATGTTGGTGAAAATGGTTTGCAAAATTATAACTTGTCTCCAAATGATAACTTTGCTTTAAAACAACACGTTAATCCCGACGGGAGTAAATACAGTGTAATGGTTCTACAGAATGCGTTAGACAGAGAGAAAGAGCCGCGCCTTAATCTAAAACTAGTGGCTGTTGACGGAGGAAGTCCACAGAGATCTGGTACAGTAAATATAAATATAGTCGTGTTAGATGCCAATGACAATGCCCCTGTATTTAATCAGAGTATTTATAAAGCTACTGTGACTGAAAACTCACCCAAAGGCACTCACATTCTTACTGTTAATGCCACTGATAAAGACAGTGGAGCGAATGGTCAAGTAACTTACTCATTCTCAAAATCTAAAGCACCAGTAGGTGGTTACTTTGAAATAAATCATATTTCCGGAGCAATTTTTGTTGCAAAAGACTTGGATTTTGAAAAATTTGATAAATTTGAGTTCCGAGTAGAGGCAGACGATCAAGGAGGTCTTACAGATAAGTGTGATGTAGAAATAGACATTATTGACGTAAACGACAATGCGCCTGTCATTAACGTGATGTCGTTCTCTAGTCCTGTGTCAGAAGACTCTCCCGTGGGCACCACCATCGGTATAATTAATGTGAAAGACTTGGATTCAGGGGAGAACGGACAGGTGAGGTGCGCAGTGGAGGGAAGTGCCCCCGTTGAAGTTAAATCTAATGTGAGAAACTATTACGCGCTGGTCACCAATGCGCCATTAGATCGAGAAAGTGTTTCAGAATTTAACATCACAGTAATCGCGTCAGACTCAGGAAAGCCTCCACTCTCAGTCACAAAAACATTTAATTTAAAGATCTCTGATGTGAATGATAACCCTCCAGTGTTCACACGTGCGCTCTACAGCGCGACAATAACAGAGAATAACTCCCCCGGTGTTTCTGTGCTTAGTGTCGTTGCTAAAGACCCGGATGAAAACCAGAACGCACGTGTGTCTTATATTTTAGAAGAGTGTGACATCGGCGGGTCTCCAGTTTCTGGTTATATCTCTGTTAATTCAGAAAATGGAGTCATTAGTGCCGCGCGCTCCTTTGATTATGAACAAACCAAACAGTTTGTGTGCGTCATCAAAGCGCAGGACGGAGGCTCTCCTCCTCTCAGTAGCAATGTGACTGTGAAAATCCTGGTTCAGGACCAGAACGACAACGGCCCTCAGGTGCTGTACCCAGTCCAGACTGGGGGCTCTCTGGTGGCTGAGATGGTGCCTCGTTCAGCAGATGTGGGCTATCTGGTCACTAAAGTGGTGGCTGTGGATGTGGACTCTGGACAGAATGCCTGGCTCTCCTATAAACTGCAGAAAGCCGCAGACAGGGCGCTGTTTGAAGTGGGCTTACAGAATGGAGAAATAAGAACTATCCGCCAAGTGACTGATAAAGATGCAGTCAAACAGAGACTGGCTGTTATAGTGGAGGACAACGGGCAGCCCTCTCGTTCAGCTACAGTCATTGTTAACGTGGTGGTGGCGGACAGCTTTCCTGAAGTAATGTCTGAGTTCACGGACTTTACGCACGACAAGGAGTACAACGACAACCTGACTTTTTACTTAGTGCTGGCTCTGGCTGTGGTCTCCTTTCTGTTCATCACGTGTGTAGTGGTCATTATATCAGTGAAAATCTACAGATGGAGACAGTCTCGCGTCCTGTATCACTCCAATCTGCCAGTGATCCCATATTATCCTCCACGTTACTCAGACACTCTGGGCACAGCGACTCTGCCGCACGTGTACAATTACGACACGTGTAGGACCACAGACTCCAGGAAGAGTGACATTAAATACATGCAGCCGATGAGTCAAAGTTTGGTCAGTGTGGATGACGTCGGTACAGAGTCTGCGCAGAATGGACAACAGAGATCCAAAGCCTCTACACTGGTGAGCATGGCGCCTTCATTTATTACACGTTTCCCAACATCTATACTGTTAACAGTCATGTTATGAAATTAATTTTAGAAGAGAGTGATTATCCAAAGCGTTGGTGATTTACTCGGTGCTTTGCTCTGTATTTACATTTGTTATATTTTCATCTCATGTCAGAAATGCGTCCAGTGATTATTTTTCCGCGCACACTGTCCGTGTCGCTGATATGGGATTCACTTTTTTTTAGTTCAAATACATTCTGTCTGGCCTTGCAGGGATTTCATATTTGTTTTATTCCGACAGTAAATCCTTTAATAAAATGTAACCATTAACAAATACATGTATTTTTTTGTGTCATTCATCTACCAAACAAAGCATTTATATAGACTATCTCATGCTTTGATAGAGATGATATAATTGCCTCTCTCTCTCTCTCTCTCTCTCTCTCTCTCTCTCTCTCTCTCTCTCTCTCTCTCTCTCTCTCTCTCTCTCTCTCTCTCTCTCGCTCTCTTGTATTTATTTTTTTCCAATCTTCTTCTGCAGTAAAACAGTGTTATTAATGAGTGGATAATCGTATATTATGTTATAATGTTGATATTTTTTTTGAGTACAGCTCATGCACGTTCTAAATGAAAAATAAAAACCCCGACATAGGTGTCCTATGCGCCTCATGGGGTATAATCATTCATAGATGTCCCTGAGTTTTGTGTTTCTGCTTTTCACCTCTTAGCGACGCTGTTGTCCTGTGAGTTCTTTTGAGTTCTCTGTGGGTGCTATTCCCTCTCATCACTGCGTTTTAATGCAAGGACCGGTGCAGTTCTCAGTCCGAATTCATCTCAGCAAATACAGCTAAGAGAAGGAAGGGATATACAAAACATAGGATTTTTACCTTGTATGAGAATCGATTGTAAGAGCTTTTTGATCTTTTTGATGACTTAATTATGGCCTTTGATACCAAAAGTAGACAGTATTTCGTTGGAAAATCAAAATGGCGAGTCTCCGTGCCATCTGCACCAAAGATGTCGTCGTGTGTTTTTTTGATGTTGTTTTTTATTCAAAGCGATGCCCAGATCCGCTACTCAATCCCGGAGGAGATGAGGAAGGGCTCTCTTATTGGTAACGTGGCACAGGACTTGGGTTTGGACCTAAAAAGGCTTCGTTCAGGCCGAGCTCGTATCGTGACAGGAGAAAATGTCCAGTACGCGGAGCTGAAGACAGACAAAGGGACTCTGGTGGTGAATGAGCGGATAGACAGAGAGCAGCTCTGCGGAGACGTGACGCCCTGCAGCTTCACCTTTGAGATTTTATTGGAAAACCCGATGGAGTTACACCCGGTGACTATAGAGGTGCTGGATGTAAACGACAATGCGCCCACTTTTCAGAGCAAACAAATGGATTTTGAAATTAGTGAATTAGCCACAGTTGGATCACGTTTTGATTTAGAAGCGGCGAGTGACGCTGATGTCGGCGATCATGGTTTACAAAATTATTTGCTTACTCCTAATGATAATTTTGTTTTCAAACAACTTTTTAAAACAGACGGCAGTGAGTACATTCAGATGGTGCTTCAGAATGCGTTAGACAGAGAGAAAGAGCCGCGCCTTAATCTAAAACTAGTGGCTGTTGACGGAGGAAGTCCACAGAGATCTGGTACAGTAAATATAAATATAGTCGTGTTAGATGCCAATGATAATGCCCCTGTGTTTAATCAGAGTATTTATAAAGCCACTGTGACTGAAAATTCGCCAAAAGGCACTCACGTACTGACCGTAAATGCCACTGATAAAGACAGTGGGGTGAATGGGCAAGTTACATATTTATTTTCCAAGTCAAAATCATCAGTAGCTGGTTTATTTGAAATAAATGAAATTACCGGGGAGATTTTTGTGTCAAAACAGTCTGACTTTGAAACGTACAAGAAAGTGAAATTTAGAATTGAAGCCAAAGATCAAGGTGGATTGACTGACACTTCTGAAGTAGAAATAGATATTATTGACGTAAACGACAATGCGCCTGTTATTAACGTGATGTCGTTCTCTAGTCCTGTGTCAGAAGACTCTCCCGTGGGCACCACCATCGGTATAATTAATGTGAAAGACTTGGATTCAGGGGAGAACGGACAGGTGAGGTGCGCAGTGGAGGGAAGTGCCCCCGTTGAAGTTAAATCTAATGTGAGAAACTATTACGCGCTGGTCACCAATGCGCCATTAGATCGAGAAAGTGTTTCAGAATTTAACATCACAGTAATCGCCTCAGACTCAGGAAAGCCTCCACTCTCAGTCACAAAAACATTTAATCTAAAGATCTCTGATGTGAATGATAACCCTCCAGTGTTCACACGTGGGCTCTTCAGCGCGAAAATAACAGAAAATAACTCCCCTGGGTTTTCTGTAATCACTGTCGTTGCTAAAGACCCGGATGAAAACCAGAACGCGCGTGTGTCCTATATTTTAGAGGAGTGTGACATCGGCGGGTCTCCAGTTTCTGGTTATATCTCTGTTAATTCAGAAAATGGAGTCATTAGTGCCGCGCGCTCCTTTGATTATGAACAAACCAAACAGTTTTTGTGCGTCATCAAAGCGCAGGACGGAGGCTCTCCTCCTCTCAGTAGCAATGTGACTGTGAAAATCCTGGTTCAGGACCAGAACGACAACGGCCCTCAGGTGCTGTACCCAGTCCAGACGGGGGGCTCTCTGGTGGCTGAGATGGTGCCTCGTTCAGCAGATGTGGGCTATCTGGTCACTAAAGTGGTGGCTGTGGATGTGGACTCTGGACAGAATGCCTGGCTCTCCTATAAACTGCAGAAAGCCGCAGACAGGGTGCTGTTTGAAGTGGGCTTACAGAATGGAGAAATAAGAACTATCCGCCAAGTGACTGATAAAGATGCAGTCAAACAGAGACTGGCTGTTATAGTGGAGGACAACGGGCAGCCCTCTCGTTCAGCTACAGTCATTGTTAACGTGGTGGTGGCGGACAGCTTTCCTGAAGTAATGTCTGAGTTCACGGACTTTACGCACGACAAGGAGTACAACGACAACCTGACTTTTTACTTAGTGCTGGCTCTGGCTGTGGTCTCCTTTCTGTTCATCACGTGTGTAGTGGTCATTATATCAGTGAAAATCTACAGATGGAGACAGTCTCGCGTCCTGTATCACTCCAATCTGCCAGTGATCCCATATTATCCTCCACGTTACTCAGACACTCTGGGCACAGCGACTCTCCCGCACGTGTACAACTACGACACGTGCAGGACCACAGACTCCAGGAAGAGTGACTGTAAGTTTGGCAGAGCTGGTAGTCAGAACGTGCTGATCATGGATCCCAGTTCAACAGGGACGATGCAGCGGATACAGAGCGAGAAGAGCATCCTGGACCAGTCCGACTCTCCTCTAGAGGTTAGAAACGGACTTTACATTTAATAAACATGTTATTGTTCAATATTTACACATATTTAAATGTAATGGTAACGTTTTTGTTTTTTTACCGCATTCAGTTGAAATCTTACATCACTTTCTATTAAGAAACTATTCACTGCTTCGCACCGACATATACCCTTGAGCAATGATAGAATCCATTGTATGTTTCACAAGCCTGCAGGCCTGTTGTTTACTAGGTCCTTCCTTTTTTCATTATAGTTTTTTATTTTGTATTTTGTTTTTTAATACTCTGGGTTACACGGTATTAGAGGCAACCTCTTCAGCACCTCGGACAGCTACATGTGCCCTGACCTCTAAACTTTGACTCGTTGTGTGTCTATTTGTTGTTGTAAGTAAATATAACCTGTTATGCGAGATATTCTATTTTCTTGTATTTACTTACATCATAATTCAAAATATTTATATTATTCACTGGAGAGAAAAAAAATTCTATTCTTGTTATTGTTATTGTTATTAGTATTATTATAATTTTTATTTTGTTTTTCCTTACTGATCTTATTTAATCTATTTGGGCTTGTGCATTAACCTGAGCTTGTTGTAGTTTAGAAATTGTACTCAAAGGGTCGCTGTTGACATACTTACTGCAAACTCGGAAAATTCCTTTGTTGGGCAGCCTCTTCCTTTTTCTTGGTATACAAGACATACAAGAGGACACATCATTCTCGAGGCTCTTGCAGAAATATTCATAAATACGATGGATTTATAGCCTATTTTGCAGAAACCTTTTTCATTATTTAAGAGTACATGTTTACGTTTCGTTCGGAGTGGATTTGTTGTCGTTGTTTGTGCGCAATGGAAACGACAATGAACGGGAGAATGATGCGTAGAGTCCTGCTGCTGCTCCTGTGTGTTTTGTGCCTGGGCTCGGCGCTCGGTCAGGTCAGTTACTCCATCCCTGAAGAAATGGCGAAAGGCTCCGTTGTTGGAAACATAGCGCATGATTTGGGAATAGATTTGAAACGACTGAAATCTGGTAAAGCTCGTGTTTATACCGGAGATGGCGTCGAATACATCGGTCTGAACAAAGACAGGGGAGCGCTGTTTATCCAGGAGAAGATAGACAGAGAGACGCTCTGCGGAGAGACGACGCCTTGTGCTTTACATTTTCAGTTAATCTTGGAAAATCCGATGGAAATGTTTCGTATTACTGTGGAAATTATGGATATAAACGACAATTCGCCCACCTTTAGTAACACTGAACAACGCTTTGAAATTAGTGAATCTGCTGCTATCGGATCAAAATTTATACTGGATAAAGCTCTTGATGCGGATGTTTCAGTAAATGGATTGCAAAGATATTCACTCAGCCCCACAGATAACTTTGAATTAAAATTGGACAATGAAGCGGATGGAAGTAAAAAAGTCGAGATGATTTTACAGAAGGCTCTAGATCGAGAGAAACAAGCGCACATCGCTTTGGTTTTAACAGCTATAGACGGAGGAGAGCCGCCTATGTCCGGAACTATGCAGATTCATGTGACTGTGTTAGACGCAAACGACAACGCGCCTGTTTTCTCCAAACCTCTGTACAGAGCGAAAATACTGGAGAACTCTCCCAAAGGCACCAGTGTAGTCACTGTGAGTGCGTCAGATAAAGATATTGGCCTGAATGGTGATGTTATCTATAAGATTGCAACCAATAGACCGAATTTATTGCAAATGTTCACAGTTAACTCTAAAAATGGTGCAATAGTACTCAGTGGCCAGTTGAACTTTGAAAAAGCAAAAAATTACGAAATTGACATAAAGGCTGTAGATAACGGTGGTCTCTCTGATTCCACGAAGGTAATAATTGAAGTACTTGATGTAAATGACAATAAACCCAACATAAATATAGTTTCTAAATCGGACTCTCTTACAGAGGACTCACCCCCAGACACTGTTATAGCCATGTTGAGTGTAAATGATCCAGACTCGGAAAACAATGGAAAAGTAGAGTGCGTTATCAATGAGTATGTTCCTTTTAAGATAAAGTCAGCTTCGAATGGATTTTATTCTATAGTTTCGGACGTAAATTTAGACAGGGAGCAGAACTCCCAATACAACATCACAGTCACGTGTTCAGATGAGGGCGTGCCCTCCCTCTCCAGCAGCGTCACGCTCTCCTTACACATCTCTGATGTGAATGACAACGCGCCTGTCTTTGACAGGAGCTCGTATGAGGCCTACATTGTAGAAAACAACAGCCCAGGCCTCTCTATATTCACAGTGAAAGCCACAGACTCTGACTGGAGCCAGAATGCGCGTGTCTCTTACATACTGGAGGACTCCTCTGTTAACGGAGTGCCAGTCTCCTCATATGTGTCCGTGAGTGCAGATAGTGGAGTCATCCATGCAGTGCGCTCCTTTGACTACGAGCAGATCAAGGATTTCCAGTTCTGCGTCAAAGCGCAGGACGGAGGCTCTCCTCCTCTCAGTAGCAATGTGACTGTGAAAATCCTGGTTCAGGACCAGAACGACAACGGCCCTCAGGTGCTGTACCCAGTCCAGACTGGGGGCTCTCTGGTGGCTGAGATGGTGCCTCGTTCAGCAGATGTGGGCTATCTGGTCACTAAAGTGGTGGCTGTGGATGTGGACTCTGGACAGAATGCCTGGCTCTCCTATAAACTGCAGAAAGCCGCAGACAGGGCGCTGTTTGAAGTGGGCTTACAGAATGGAGAAATAAGAACTATCCGCCAAGTGACTGATAAAGATGCAGTCAAACAGAGACTGGCTGTTATAGTGGAGGACAACGGGCAGCCCTCTCGTTCAGCTACAGTCATTGTTAACGTGGTGGTGGCGGACAGCTTTCCTGAAGTAATGTCTGAGTTCACGGACTTTACGCACGACAAGGAGTACAACGACAACCTGACTTTTTACTTAGTGCTGGCTCTGGCTGTGGTCTCCTTTCTGTTCATCACGTGTGTAGTGGTCATTATATCAGTGAAAATCTACAGATGGAGACAGTCTCGCGTCCTGTATCACTCTAATCTGCCAGTGATCCCATATTATCCTCCACGTTACTCAGACACTCTGGGCACAGCGACTCTCCCGCACGTGTACAATTACGACACGTGCAGGACCACAGACTCCAGAAAGAGTGACTGTAAGTTTGGCAGAGCTGGAAGTCAGAACGTGCTGATCATGGATCCCAGTTCAACAGGGACGATGCAGCGGATACAGAGCGAGAAGAGCATCCTGGACGAGCCAGACTCTCCTCTCGAGGTTAGACATTTACTTTTATAATTGAACTTTTCATCTGATGATGAGATGCAGCACGCATTAAAAAAAAAACATTGTTCTTACGACAAAATGTGTGATTTATTTTTAATAATCCAGATACAGTTTTTAGGGCATTTTTACTGTAAAACTTAAACTATTAATTATTAAAATGTTCTTGAAATAAGTAAAGCTGCCCTTGATATGAGCACGTATTTCTGCATTTAAATTTGGAATAATCATCTCATTGTACTTGAAATCAGACTACTGAAAATAGATTTATTGTGTCTGTATATCTGTGTGTTTCTTTGTGTTTAATGCAAAAACACTAATTTCACGGGTAGCTCTTTCTTACATGGCAAGTCAGAACTGCTCACATTGAGATCAGATATGTTCTATTTGTGTAATGTTAACGGTGAGTGTTTCAGAACACGTTTTTGTCACGGTTAAATTACAGGGTGTTTCGTAAATTCCAATAGCGACGGATTTGTGTTGTTTTCAAAGAGCATTATTACTTAAATAACCGACTTGTTTTGTAATGCAATTTGAATTACATTTCTAATTACAACCATTGCCATTGCTATTTCGGTTTGGTTTTTGTGCAGATCATATTGTCACTATCCCAACACCATAATTTAAACCGTTATCTTCACGACTTTCTCTCGTTTGAGCAGCTATTTTCTTCTAACCCACACGGCCACACTATAGTGTGAGCGTAACGCCGGGTCTGGTTGGTGTTTATTCTCCCTGTACTCTTGGGGACGCTGTTGTTCTGGGATAAAATCATTGGGCTCTCGTCACTCAGCCGTACTACACCTCCATATCACGACGCCATTGCAGTGCTTATTGTGTGGACAGTGAACATACCGCAGGACTACTCTCGATGCTCGTTATTATATTTTAGTTGCCATTTTCTTGGCACATTTTCGTTTAAGTCATATCCATCTCGTTAAGGTGTTGAAATAATGGAATCTCGGAGTTCTCTCTCGCTTTTTTTATTTAGGAGAAATGATTTCTTCCCTGCATCGAAGCGGGGTGTAGTATTTTTGTCTTTTCTACTCGTGGTTACAGCGGCGCACGGTCAGATTCGGTATTCGGTGCCCGAGGAGATGAAACGGGGCTCTGTTATCGGTAATGTGGCCCAAGACCTCGGTTTGGATTTAAAAAGGCTCCGCTCTGGTCGGGCTCGAATCGTGACTGAAGAAAATGTCCAGTACGCGGAGCTGAAGGCAGACAAAGGGACTCTGGTGGTGAATGAGCGGATAGACAGAGAGCAGCTCTGCGGAGACGTGACGCCCTGCAGCTTCAGCTTCGAGATGATTTTAGAAAACCCGATGGAGCTCCATAGGATAACTGTCGAGGTTCTGGACATAAATGACCACGCGCCCATTTTCCCGGACCAGGACAGGCACATCCATTTGGAAATTAGTGAATCTGCCGGGGTAGGAGCCCAGTTCCCACTCCGCAGCGCAAAGGATCCAGATGTGGGTCAAAACGCATTGCAGGAATACATTTTATCTCCGAACGAAAACTTCGTATTAAAACAACACACAAGTTCAGGTGGCGGTGAATATATCGAAATGGTGCTCCAGAAGCCTTTAGACAGAGAGCAGAGCCCGAGACTTGCTTTAAAATTAATCGCTGTTGACGGGGGAGTGCCACAGAGATCAGGCACAGTCAGTATCGATATTACAGTTTTAGACGTAAATGACAATATTCCAATTTTTAACCAGTCTCTGTACAAAGCATTTGTGATGGAAAATACAGTGAAAGGAACACATGTAATAAAAGTAAACGCAACAGATGCAGATAGTGGGTCAAACGGCATCATTGTGTACAGTCTCTCTGAAATGAAAGGCAGTGGAGGCGGAGTATTTACCGTAGATGAAAACACTGGGTCAATTTCAGTTTCTGGCCAAATAGATCATGAAAAGAATAAGAAGTTTGAGGTGCGAGTCGAAGCCAGGGACCACGGAGGCCTTACGGGCACCAGTAAAGTAATTATTGAGGTGGCAGATGTTAATGACAATGCCCCAATAATCAATGTTATGTCATTTTCGAGCCCCGTATCTGAAGATTCTCCCCCTGGAACAACAATAGCTATTTTAAATATTAAAGATGCTGACTCTGAATTGAATGGTGAAATTAAATGTTCGATTGAGGGTGCGCTCCCATTTAAGATAGAGTCGTCCCTCAGTAAATATTATAATTTAGTCACGAATCAATACTTTGATCGAGAGTCACAGTCAGAATATAATATAACAATTAAAGCCACTGACTTAGGAAGTCCTTCTCTTTCAAGTTCCACTATTTTACATCTTAAAATATCTGATATCAATGACAATGCCCCGGTTTTTGAAAAGCTGAGCTATACTGCGTATGTCACTGAAAACAATTCTCCTGGACATTCAATTTTTGCGGTCAGCGCGGGAGACTCTGATTGGAACCAAAATGCCAAAATAACATACATCTTGGATGACACCATTATTACCGGCAATCCCATTTCTAATTTCGTCTCTTTAAATTCAGAAAATGGAGTCATTAGTGCCGCGCGCTCGTTCGATTATGAACAAACCAAACAGTTTGTGTGCGTCATCAAAGCGCAGGACGGAGGCTCTCCTCCGCTCAGTAGCAATGTGACTGTGAAAATCCTGGTTCAGGACCAGAACGACAACGGCCCTCAGGTGCTGTACCCAGTCCAGACTGGGGGCTCTCTGGTGGCTGAGATGGTGCCTCGTTCAGCAGATGTGGGCTATCTGGTCACTAAAGTGGTGGCTGTGGATGTGGACTCTGGACAGAATGCCTGGCTCTCCTATAAACTGCAGAAAGCCGCAGACAGGGCGCTGTTTGAAGTGGGCTTACAGAATGGAGAAATAAGAACTATCCGCCAAGTGACTGATAAAGATGCAGTCAAACAGAGACTGGCTGTTATAGTGGAGGACAACGGGCAGCCCTCTCGTTCAGCTACAGTCATTGTTAACGTGGTGGTGGCGGACAGCTTTCCTGAAGTAATGTCTGAGTTCACGGACTTTACGCACGACAAGGAGTACAACGACAACCTGACTTTTTACTTAGTGCTGGCTCTGGCTGTGGTCTCCTTTCTGTTCATCACGTGTGTAGTGGTCATTATATCAGTGAAAATCTACAGATGGAGACAGTCTCGCGTCCTGTATCACTCCAATCTGCCAGTGATCCCATATTATCCTCCACGTTACTCAGACACTCTGGGCACAGCAACTCTCCCGCACGTGTACAATTACGACACGTGCAGGACCACAGACTCCAGGAAGAGTGACATTAAATACATGCAGCCGATGAGTCAAAGTTTGGTCAGTGTGGATGAAGTCGGTAAAGAGTCTGCGCAGAATGGACAGCAGAGATCCAAAGCCTCTACACTGGTGAGACTGTATTCTTAACTGTATTATATGATGCTGAACACGCACATTGCATTGAAAAATGTTGGTTTCAATGGTGGTCCATTGGTTTGCTCCGCAGTGGTTTTCTTGTGGTTTATTTTTGACACAACATTGCAATAGCTGTTGTTGTATTGTTTTAATCAAACTAAAATCTTTCCAATATTTCAACAGCAAATCCAAATGTTAAACAAGCTGACAGAAACCCAGGGTATTTACTTAAAGACGATAATGAAAGTATGTGTTTTTTTGACATAATCTTGGGCAAATAATGTCGGTGATATTGTCTAAGTGTTTATATAAGCAGTTGTATTGGTTGATAGACTGATTATGTATTGCTATTCTATGATTAAGTTTTATTCGGTGTGTGAGAGTAATATTCGTGGTGTGTTTTATATTATGCATTGAGACACTTAAGACTCCCTGTATGTGTTGGTGTTAACTTCTTTTTTGCTGACGTATCTGAAATGGCAGTCATAAAGTCCTCATGAAGTATCCCTTTATGTGTGTGCCTGCAGTTTATAATTTCGGTTTCTGGCCTCTTAGCGACGCTGTTGTCCTTCGTGTCGTTCTGATCGTTGTGTGCATGCCTGGTTTTCCCCCATCATCACTGCATTTTGTCTCCCTGACCGCGCGGCTTCTTTTTCTGCCATCATCGCACATAGTCCGACGAAACAGGATATCTAACACTGGATTTACACAATTTAAGAAGATCGTGTTTGGTTAACGTTTGTATCTCAGTCGTGAGATTTATGATGGCATTTGAAAAACAACTTGGATATCTTGATCTTGGAATACCGAAATGGCGAATCTTCGTGCCTTATACGCAAGCCTTCTTGTCGTGTGTTTTTCTGATGTTTTTTATCGTCCAAAGCGATGCCCAGATCCGCTACTCAATCCCGGAGGAGATGAGGAAGGGCTCTCTTATTGGTAACGTGGCACAGGACTTGGGTTTGGACCTAAAAAGGCTTCGTTCAGGCCGAGCTCGTATCGTGACTGGAGAAAATGTCCAGTACGCGGAGCTGAAGACAGACAAAGGGACTCTGGTGGTGAATGAGCGGATAGACAGAGAGCAGCTCTGCGGAGACGTGACGCCCTGCAGCTTCACCTTTGAGATTTTATTGGAAAACCCGATGGAGTTACACCCGGTGACTATTGAGGTGCTGGATGTAAACGACAATGCGCCCACATTTCAGAGCAAACAATTAGATTTAGAAATAAGTGAATCAGCCACAGTTGGATCCAGCTTTGATTTGGAAACGGCAGGCGATGCTGATGTTGGAGAAAATGGTTTGCAGAATTATCATTTGACTGAAAATGAAAATTTTGCTCTGAAACAACACCTTAATCCAGACGGCACTAAATACATTCAGGTGGTGCTTGAGAATATATTAGACAGAGAAAAACAGCCGCGCCTTAATCTAAAACTAGTGGCTGTTGATGGAGGAAGTCCACAGAGATCTGGTACAGTAAATATAAATATAGTCGTGTTAGATATTAATGACAATGCTCCTGTGTTTAATCAGAGTATTTATAAAGCCACGGTGACAGAAAATTCACCCAAAGGCACTCACATTCTTACAGTTAATGCTAGTGACGCAGATAGCGGAGCAAACAGTCAAATTAGTTATTCTTTTTCCAAGTCAAAAGCTTCTATTCCAGATTTTTTAAGAATAGATGCAGTCACAGGATCAATTTTTGTGTCCAGTGAAATAGACTTTGAAAAAGACAAAAAAATTGAATTCAGAGTTGAAGCAAAAGATCAAGGAGGACTGACCAATACTTGCAAAGTAGAAATAGATATTATTGACGTAAACGACAATGCGCCTGTTATTAACGTGATGTCGTTCTCTAGTCCTGTGTCAGAAGACTCTCCCGTGGGCACCACCATCGGTATAATTAATGTGAAAGACTTGGATTCAGGGGAGAACGGACAGGTGAGGTGCGCAGTGGAGGGAAGTGCCCCCGTTGAAGTAAAATCTAATGTGAGAAACTATTACGCGCTGGTCACCAATGCGCCATTAGATCGAGAAAGTGTTTCAGAATTTAACATCACAGTAATCGCCTCAGACTCAGGAAAGCCTCCACTCTCAGTCACACAAACATTTAATCTAAAGATCTCTGATGTGAATGATAACCCTCCAGTGTTCACACGTGCGCTCTACAGCGCGACAATAACAGAGAATAACTCACCCGGTGTTTCTGTGCTCAGTGTCGTTGCTAAAGACCCCGATGAAAACCAGAACGCGCGTGTGTCTTATATTTTAGAGCAGTGTGACATCAGCGGGTCTCCAGTTTCTGGTTATATCTCTGTTAATTCAGAAAATGGAGTCATTAGTGCCGCGCGCTCCTTTGATTATGAGCAAACCAAACAGTTTGTGTGCGTCATCAAAGCGCAGGACGGAGGCTCTCCTCCTCTCAGTAGCAATGTGACTGTGAAAATCCTGGTTCAGGACCAGAACGACAACGGCCCTCAGGTGCTGTACCCAGTCCAGACTGGGGGCTCTCTGGTGGCTGAGATGGTGCCTCGTTCAGCAGATGTGGGCTATCTGGTCACTAAAGTGGTGGCTGTGGATGTGGACTCTGGACAGAATGCTTGGCTCTCCTATAAACTGCAGAAAGCCGCAGACAGGGCGCTGTTTGAAGTGGGCTTACAGAATGGAGAAATAAGAACTATCCGCCAAGTGACTGATAAAGATGCAGTCAAACAGAGACTGGCTGTTATAGTGGAGGACAACGGGCAGCCCTCTCGTTCAGCTACAGTCATTGTTAACGTGGTGGTGGCGGACAGCTTTCCTGAAGTAATGTCTGAGTTCACGGACTTTACGCACGACAAGGAGTACAACGACAACCTGACTTTTTACTTAGTGCTGGCTCTGGCTGTGGTCTCCTTTCTGTTCATCACGTGTGTAGTGGTCATTATATCAGTGAAAATCTACAGATGGAGACAGTCTCGCGTCCTGTATCACTCCAATCTGCCAGTGATCCCATATTATCCTCCACGTTACTCAGACACTCTGGGCACAGCGACTCTCCCGCACGTGTACAATTACGACACGTGCAGGACCACAGACTCCAGGAAGAGTGACATTAAATACATGCAGCCGATGAGTCAAAGTTTGGTCAGTGTTGATGACATCGGTACAGAGTCTGCGCAGAATGGACAGCAGAGATCCACAGCCTCTACACTGGTGAGACTGTATTCTTAACTGTATTAATGTTACCTCGCAAACAAACAGTTAGCAATGCGCACATTGCCAGCATAGGTGTGCCATGCTATAGTTGGGGGTCTTTGACGCTTGTTTCAGTTGTTTAAATGTTTTGTAAAAGTGCTTTTAACAGTAGCCAAAATAGTTTCCCACGTGGGGCTAATGTTATCATCTATCTCCCTGGAGAACACTGTGAGTTTTTTCACTAAACAGTCTAAATGGTTGTATTGTTGTTGAAATCCAACAAAATATTGCCTTACATAACATTAAAAAAGCTTAATATTTTCTCAGAATAGCCTATATCTTGATAATGAATAATAAACAGTTTATATATATATATATATATATATATATATATATATATATATATATATATATATATATATATATATATATATATATATATATATAACGAAAGTTAAAATGTCTCTCAAGCAGTTGTAACTTATACATTTACTCATGGAGGAAACTGTTACCAAATATTTTACTGAAGTTTGAATAACACTTCAATATATTTAGTCAAGTAGACGTGAAATGCACTATGTGATCAAACTAATACACAAAAACCAGTTCCTTCAATAAGTTACTAAAGTACATGTACTTAAATAAATTACATTGAGCATTACCCGGTTGTCATAAAAAAACATGAAATGGGTTGTCTTTCTTTCCTCAGCAGGCTTCCATGTTCCGAGTGGATCTGGTGGTTTCTTTCATCAATGATCAATGATGATTTCATCTGTAGTCGTTTGTGTCTTTAACGTATTACTGTCAGATGATTAGATTTCTTCCAGACTTACAGTTGTACAGTTTTTATGCTGACAAATGGTGCATATATAAGAGTCACTTTATTGTTAGAGCAACTTCTATAATCCTTTTGATTAGAAAAAAATATATATTTCGAAACTTCATATACATCAAGTGCAGGTAATCGTTTGGTTATTATCATTCCTTGTCCGCTGTATAATTAAGATTTATTTCAGTTTTACAGGCTGTATATGCTATTTTTGGAAGACAATTTGGTGCATAACCTACATCTGAAACACTTTGAACAGTGAAAGAAGGCTTTTACTTCTGAACTCTTGTGATTTACAGACATTTGTTGTTGTTGAATTGCTGGTTGAATGAATGCCTCTCTTGTCATTTTACCTTTTAGTGCCACTTCTGCTTTTTTAATTGAAAAAGTTCAGATAAGATAAATGATCGTCAAACTAACTGTCTAGTCGTTATTATGTTTGTCCTCATAGCGACGCTGTTGTCCTGTGAGCTGTATTGAGCGCGCTGTGGGTCTGGGCTGCTCCCTCCTATCACTGCGTTTTGTGTCCAGGACCAGTGCAGCTTCTCAGGCGGCTTTTAGCTTAGACATACGTAAACAAAATCAGATGTTTATCTGAGTATTTGCATCGTAAAATTACCAAAGCGTCATTAGAGGCTTTGTGTTGATCTCGAAGCGTTTCACTATGGCCAGGGGAAAACAACGTGGATTTATTTTTCTTGGTACATCAAAATGGCGAGTCTTCGTGCCATCTGTACCAGCGATGTCGTCGTGTGTTTTTCTGATGTTATTTTTTATTCAAAGCGATGCCCAGATCCGCTACTCAATCCCGGAGGAGATGAGGAAGGGCTCTCTTATTGGTAACGTGTCACAGGACTTGGGTTTGGACCTAAAAAGGCTTCGTTCAGGACGAGCTCGTATCGTGACTGGAGAAAATGTCCAGTACGCGGAGCTGAAGACAGACAAAGGGACTCTGGTGGTGAATGAGCGGATAGACAGAGAGCAGCTCTGCGGAGACGTGACGCCCTGCAGCTTCACCTTTGAGATTTTATTGGAAACCCCGATGGAGTTACACCCGGTGACTATAGAGGTGCTGGATGTAAACGACAATGCGCCTACTTTTCAGAACAAACAATTAGATTTTGAAATTAGTGAATCGGCAACTATTGGATCACGGTTCGAGATGGAAACTGCCGAAGATGCCGATGTGGGGGACAACAGTTTGAAAGATTATATCTTGACTCCAAATGTGTTTTTTCTTCTTAAATATCATGCAAATCCAGACGGCAGTAAGTACATTCAGATGGTCCTTCAGAATGCGTTAGACAGAGAGAGAGAGCCGCACCTTAATCTAAAACTAGTGGCTGTTGACGGTGGAAATCCACAGAGATCTGGTACAGTAAATATAAATATAGTCGTGTTAGATGCCAATGACAATACCCCAGTGTTTAATCAGAGTATTTATAAAGCCACTGTGACTGAAAACTCTCCCAAAGGCACTCACATTCTGACAGTAAATGCAACTGATTTAGATAGCGGGGTGAATGCGCAAATAATGTATTCATTTACCAAATCAAAAGGATTTATGACAGATTATGTATTTATTCATGAGAAAACTGGAGTCATATATTTGAACAAAGATCTTGACTTTGAAAAAGACAAGAAAATTGAGTTCAGAGTGGAAGCAAAAGATCAAGGAGGATTTGCAGATACGTGTAAAGTAGAAATCGATGTTACTGACGTAAACGACAATGCGCCTGTTATTAACGTGATGTCGTTCTCTAGTCCTGTGTCAGAAGACTCTCCCGTGGGCACCACCATCGGTATAATTAATGTGAAAGACTTGGATTCAGGGGAGAACGGACAGGTGAGGTGCGCAGTGGAGGGAAGTGCCCCCGTTGAAGTTAAATCTAATGTGAGAAACTATTACGCGCTGGTCACCAATGCGCCATTAGACCGAGAAAGTGTTTCAGAATTTAACATCACAGTAATCGCCTCAGACTCAGGAAAACCTCCACTCTCAGTCACACAAACATTTAATCTAAAGATCTCTGATGTGAATGATAACCCTCCAGTGTTTACACGTGCGCTCTACAGCGCGACAATAACAGAGAATAACTCACCCGGTGTTTCTGTGCTCAGTGTCGTTGCTAAAGACCCGGATGAAAACCAGAACGCGCGTGTGTCTTATATTTTAGAGGAGTGTGACATCAGCGGGTCTCCAGTTTCTGGTTATTTCTCTGTCAATTCAGAAAATGGAGTCATTAGTGCCGCGCGCTCCTTTGATTATGAACAAACCAAACAGTTTGTGTGCGTCATCAAAGCGCAGGACGGAGGCTCTCCTCCTCTCAGTAGCAATGTGACTGTGAAAATCCTGGTTCAGGACCAGAACGACAACGGCCCTCAGGTGCTATACCCAGTCCAGACTGGGGGCTCTCTGGTGGCTGAGATGGTGCCTCGTTCAGCAGATGTGGGCTATCTGGTCACTAAAGTGGTGGCTGTGGATGTGGACTCTGGACAGAATGCCTGGCTCTCCTATAAACTGCAGAAAGCCGCAGACAGGGCACTGTTTGAAGTGGGCTTACAGAATGGAGAAATAAGAACTATCCGCCAAGTGACTGATAAAGATGCAGTCAAACAGAGACTGGCTGTTATAGTGGAGGACAACGGGCAGCCCTCTCGTTCAGCTACAGTCATTGTTAACGTGGTGGTGGCGGACAGCTTTCCTGAAGTAATGTCTGAGTTCACGGACTTTACGCACGACAAGGAGTACAACGACAACCTGACTTTTTACTTAGTGCTGGCTCTGGCTGTGGTCTCCTTTCTGTTCATCACGTGTGTAGTGGTCATTATATCAGTGAAAATCTACAGATGGAGACAGTCTCGCGTCCTGTATCACTCCAATCTGCCAGTGATCCCATATTATCCTCCACGTTACTCAGACACTCTGGGCACAGCGACTCTCCCGCACGTGTACAATTACGACACGTGCAGGACCACAGACTCCAGAAAGAGCGACATTAAATACATGCAGCCGATGAGTCAAAGTTTGGTCAGTGTTGATGACGTCGGTACAGAGTCTGCGCAGAATGGACAGCAGAGATCCAAAGCCTCTACACTGGTGAGACTATATTCTTAATTATGTTGGCGGAAACATATGTGGAAGTAGATGAGTAGCAATTTTTCTCAGGACAGTTACTTTCTGTTCTTTTTAGATTGTTTTTACTCGCTCGTGTTCTCTGTCCTTGGTGCTGAATTTGTGTCTCCATCATCTGCCTCCTAGCTTTCTCCCTACGGCAGGAAGCTAATGTTTGTACTTTGTCATTTGTTCTTATTTTTTACTATTATTATTATGTGCATTTTGCTGTTTACAACTGAGGCCGATTACATAATTTTGCTAATTAATACACACATTTCATTTTGTTTATTTTTTTTTTTTTTACAAATTGTAAGTAGTTACATTTGATATATTTCAGGGTGGTGTTTTATTATTATTATTATTATTATTATTATTATTATTATTATTATTATTATTATTATTATTATATCATCATCATCATCGGTGTTTTCAATAATATCTAGGTTTTACTCTTACTTTAGTGTTCATTTAACGTCTACTTGAATAATGTTATTCTCTTACATTATTCTAGTTTATTTGTTTATTTGAGCAGTTGAAGTTCTGCTCAAAAGGAGTGGGCCGAAGCAAAATCGTGTGAGTGCCCACCCCCGTGATTCTAAACTTTATATTGTAGTTACACACACCTCTATATATTTACTGTAAATGTGGCAACGTTTGTCAAATTGCATTGCTGTGTTGATATCGGATTTCTGAATGGTGAATACTGCATGCAGTTGTTATTCATCATTCAACAGTTGTTCTACAATGGCAGTGTATTGCAACATAATTGTATTCCAACATGTTTATATTTTTTATGTGTGACTACTGAAGGATAAATCTAAAGGTTACTCATGACTAAAGTTATCTAACACTCTTTTTTTACTCTTGCTTGACTTTTTTGTTTTTTTGTTTTGCCTATTTGAACTTTTCACTCTTACTTTAGAAATACTATTTTACAATAACATTATTCTAACTTGGGAAATATTGTAGCTAATGAAGCCTCCTCTGGATATATACGGAATATTTGTTTTCTCGACATTACCTTCAATGGACTCAGAGCGACGCTGTTGACTGTGGCTGTATCACTGTGTCATGATCCTCCCTTTATTCTCAGACATTTTCTGCTGTAACAGAGGACGGTCGTTTCTAGCTGTGCAGATTCATTTTGGCTTCTGAACTTGTGGATTATATTCCCCTTTATACGGACTTTACCCTCGTTGTACCGGTGGATCTATTTTCAATGGCTTCTTTGAGGTGGCTCGCTCTCAGAGCTCCGTGTATCGGCCTTGCTGCGCTTCTTTGTCTCTGTTCGCTGGAATCAGTGTCTGGACAGGCTCGATACTCCGTTCCCGAAGAGCAGGCGGAGGGATCATTTGTTGGAAATATTGCTAGAGATTTGGGATTGGATGTGCAAAGACTGGTCTCAGGCAACGCTCGGATTGTGACTAAAGGAAGTCGACAATATGTTGATTTAAATCGAGACAAAGGCATCCTTGTTATTAAGGAGCGAATCGACCGAGAGGAGCTGTGTAAGAAAACAACGCCCTGCAGCTTTAGTTTTGAGGTAATTCTTGAGAATCCAATTCAACTGTATCGTGTCACTGTGGAGGTCACGGATGTGAACGATAATACGCCAGCTTTCCCCAAAGAGGAGATGCATTTAAAAATAGTTGAAACTGCGGCACCCGGGACTCGTTACGCATTACAGCGCGCTGATGATTCCGATGTTGGTCTGAATTATATTCAGAAATATTCTCTAAAACCCTCGGATCATTTTAAACTAGAAATGCAAAGCCGGTCTGACGGCAGTCAGTATGTGGAGATGGTTTTAATAACGCCGTTAGATCGAGAGAACGATGAGAAGCACGCGCTGGTTTTAGTTGCGTCAGACGGAGGCGCACCGCCGAGATCAGGAACAGCACGTATTCACATCACAGTACTAGACGCTAACGATAATGCACCAGTCTGTAGTAAACAGGTTTATAAAGCAGAGGTCCAGGAAAACTCTCCTGTAGGAACAGTGGTCACCGCTGTCAGCGCAACTGACGCAGATAAAGGCGTCAATGGTGACGTCACGTTTTCTTTTGCTCATGTCGATCAAGAGGCCAAGAATTTGTTTGATGTTGACAAAAAAACAGGACAAATTAAAATCACTGGTTCTTTAGATTATGAAAGATCAAAGTCATATCAGTTAAATGTTTTGGCCAGTGACCACGGAGGTTATTCGGACACATGTCAAGTTTTCATCCAAGTCACTGACGTGAATGATAACTCGCCTATAATTCAGCTCATGTCATTTTCCAGCACGATCTCTGAAAATGCCCTTCCAGGCACAACTGTAGCTGTCATTAATGTTCATGATGACGACTCTGAGAGAAACGGTTTAGTTGAAAGCTCTATTAATAATGAGTTACCCTTTAAAATTGAGTCTTCCTTGTCTGGTTATTACTCAATAATAACTGATGACGTGTTAGACAGAGAGAGCGTGTCTGAATATAATATCACTATAACTGTTACTGACAAGGGCTCCCCGCCACTGTCCAACAGAACAACTATTAATGTAAAAGTTTCTGACGTCAATGACAACCCCCCAAAGTTTGATGAATCAGAATATAGTAGGACAGTCCCAGAGAATAACTCACCTGGATTTTCTGTATTTACTGTACGGGCTCGTGATGCGGACTGGGGCCAAAACGCTCGTATCTCTTATTTCCTGGAAGAAAGACAAATAAATGGCGCGTTTCTAAATTCTTTAGTTTCTGTAAATTCAGAAAGTGGCGTCATATCTGCAGCAAAATCATTTGATTATGAACAAATTAAATTGTTTGAATTTAATGTGACTGCGCGTGACGCTGGCTCCCCTCCGCTGAGCTCAGTGGTCCCAGTTAAGATCCTGGTTCAGGACCAGAACGACAACGGCCCTCAGGTGCTGTATCCAGTCCAGACTGGGGGCTCTCTGGTGGCTGAGATGGTCCCTCGTTCAGCAGATGTGGGCTATCTGGTCACTAAAGTGGTGGCTGTGGATGTGGACTCTGGACAGAATGCCTGGCTCTCCTATAAACTGCAGAAAGCCGCAGACAGGGCGCTGTTTGAAGTGGGCTTACAGAATGGAGAAATAAGAACTATCCGCCAAGTGACTGATAAAGATGCAGTCAAACAGAGACTGGCTGTTATAGTGGAGGACAACGGGCAGCCCTCTCGTTCAGCTACAGTCATTGTTAACGTGGTGGTGGCGGACAGCTTTCCTGAAGTAATGTCTGAGTTCACGGACTTTACGCACGACAAGGAGTACAACGACAACCTGACTTTTTACTTAGTGCTGGCTCTGGCTGTGGTCTCCTTTCTGTTCATCACGTGTGTAGTGGTCATTATATCAGTGAAAATCTACAGATGGAGACAGTCTCGCGTCCTGTATCACTCCAATCTGCCAGTGATCCCATATTATCCTCCACGTTACTCAGACACTCTGGGCACAGCGACTCTCCCGCACGTGTACAACTACGACACGTGCAGGACCACAGACTCCAGAAAGAGTGACATTAAATACATGCAGCCGATGAGTCAAAGTTTGGTCAGTGTTGATGACGTCGGTACAGAGTCTGCGCAGAATGGACAACAGAGATCCACAGCCTCTACACTGGTGAGACTGTATTCTTAATTCTCTTATAAAATATTTACCTGAGTAGCGTTTTATATATATATATATATATATATATATATATATATATATATATATATATATATATATATATATATAATTTTATTTCATTTTTTTCAGGATAGTTGTTCCCTGTCCATTTCTTGACTTTGTACTGTGCTCTGTCCATGGTGCTGAATTTGAATTTGTTGTTTGTCTTTATTTAGTAGGGACAGACCATGCTAATAACACACCACACTGCATTTCATAATTACTCTGCAAACGTCACCCTCCTACGGCAAGAAGCTTATTTTATATATAATATATATATTTATTTGTTTACTTTGTGATGTATTAAATATTGGTGGATTTCATATTAACATGGACAAAATACATTATAAAGAGTATATGTAAGTAGGCTCTTTTCCAGAGTTCTTGAGTCATCTTCTCTACTCTGTAGTTGAATTGTTGAACTTTTTGCTTCGTCAGCGCGCTAAAGTTCCAGCTCAGCCTTCAACGTTTGATTAATTGTGTTGACTGTTTCATAGTTGTGATTGTTTGCATCATTGTCACGAGATGAATTCAAAAACATTTCTTATGGTCATGCGATCAACACTAATATTAAAGATGCATAATGCAACTTTTTATGCGGGAAAAAAGTTAATATTAGTGCGTATTTGACCTCATTGTGACCCAGCAGATGTGTGGGTGGTTACCTTGGCGTAACCTTTTTTTTTAGGATTTCTGGTAGGTTGGCTGAATGGATTGGGTAACAATGGAGTTTGATCAGCAGAGAAAATCTACCAGAAGCCTTAAAAACAAAACAAAGAAGTTCCTGGAGTGACTAGAGGCCGTCGTGATGGAAATTAAAGCCACCATGCTAACCAGCCAAACAGCCGCTGGACAATGAAAGGTCAAATATTTGCTCATATCTTCTCCTTTTTTTTTTTCTAAATAAAAAGTTGCATAATGAACCTCCAACATTAATACTTTAATGATTGTGTTGTTATATCATTGGCTGAAAGGTGAGCATGCTTGCCTCATTCTTGCCTGCAAGAAGGTCCTTGTAGAAAAGGCAGTCTAAAGACTGGCATGCTGGCCCTTTAAGGGGCAGAGCCTAGCCCACCGGTGTGCAGCATGCGCTGAGTGAGAGGAAGAAAGGAGACGAGAGGAAACGCATCGGAGTTAGTTCTTAAGCAGTTAAAGTTTGCAGTAGTTGCAGTTTATTTGTTTGTGTGTCAGTCAGCCCACTTTGATGGTGTTCGTGCGTGGTGGGTTGTGTTGAATATAATAAGCCAAGTTTGTGGTGAAATATAGGCTGTTTTACTGTTAATTGGTGCCATGCCCTGTTCACGTGAACAGTTAATGAGGAGCTACCTACGCGGTCGTTTATGTTTAAAGTGTGGATATTGCTGTCGTATTATTGCTTGTGTAGATACTGAAATATTAGTATGTTCTGTTTTAGAACCACACTGTCATGTAAAAGTTTAAATGACAAACTGCAAATTCAAGCTTGCATTAAAAGACCACAACATCATCCAAGACTCCTTTTTGAGTTCTGACCGGACTCACCACAGTCATTTGACCTTTATTTAACCAGCATTATACAGTCACTATATTTCAGTCCTGGTCTCAATTCCCGGGCTGTGTGGGTCTGTCTCTGTGTGTGGGCTTTGCCTGTTCTCCATGTGTTTGGATGGGTTTTCCGGATGCTCTTGTACTTTCCAAAACATGCACAATAGACCAGATTGTTGTCAGACATGGGTCCTGCAGGGTGCTGCACATAGTTTAAAATTTTGTTTTATAGTTCTATAATGACAAATAAACGCCTAAAGTTAAACCAAATAATAATAAGAAGAAGAAGAAGACGAACAGTAATAATAGTAGTACTATAGTAGTAGTAGTAGTAGTAGTAGCTAATAATTAATCTTGTATCCTCTTGCAAACTATTATAGAGTAGGCTATTGCATCATAATTTCACTCCCTCATTTGCCTTGTTTGTTTATTTATTTTTAGTTTATGTCATTACTGATACATAAATCCGACCTTCACGCTCAACACGTTGCTCAGTACTCCCCTGTTCTCCTTTTCATTCTTGCTTTGGAATATTTAGCTTTAATTGTAATTTCTAAGTGAGTAATATTAGTTTAAAATAACATTATTCTAACTTGACTAATTATTGTAGTTATTATACTCACCTCTGGATATATATTGGATATTTGTCAACAATGATGCGTTGACATTACCCTGTATGGACTGTGAGTGACGCTGTTGACTGTGGCTGTAGAACTGTGGCATGTTCCTCTTATTAATCTCAGACATTTTCTGCTGTAACAGAGGACGGTCGTTTCAAACTGAGCAGATTCGTTTTGGCTTCTACACAATTGGAAATCATTCAATTTAAACGGACTTTACCCTCGTTGTACCGGTGGATCTATTTTCAATGGCTTCTTTGAGGTGGCTCGCTCTCAGAGCTCCGTGTATCGGCCTTGCTGCGCTTCTTTGTCTCTGTTCGCTGAAGTCAGTGTCTGGACAGGCTCGATACTCCGTTCCCGAAGAGCAGGCGGAGGGATCATTTGTTGGAAATATTGCCAGAGATTTGGGATTGGATGTGCAAAGACTGGTCTCAGGCAACGCTCGGATTGTGACTAAAGGAAGTCGACAATATGTTGATTTAAATCGAGACAAAGGCATCCTTGTTGTTAAAGAGCGAATCGACCGAGAGGAGCTGTGTGAAAAAACAACGCCCTGCAGCTTTAGTTTTGAGGTAATTCTTGAGAATCCAATTCAACTGTATCGTGTCACTGTGGAGGTCACGGATGTGAACGATAACACGCCAGCTTTCCCCAAAGAGGAAATACGTTTGAAAATATTTGAAAACGCTGCACCGGGGACCCGCTATTCATTAGAGACGGCTGAAGACAGCGATGTATCAATTAATGATATTCAGAAATATTCCCTAAAACCATCGGATCACTTTAAACTAGAAATGCAGAGCCAGCCTGACGGCAGTCAGATTGTGGAGATGGTTTTAATAACGCCGTTAGATCGCGAGAAAGATGAGGAGCACGCGCTGGTTTTAGTTGCGTCAGACGGAGGCGCACCGCCGAGATCAGGAACAGCACGTATTCACATCACAGTACTAGACATTAACGATAATGCACCAGTCTGTAGTAAACAGGTTTATAAAGCAGAGGTCCAGGAAAACTCTCCTGTAGGAACAGTGGTCACCGCTGTCAGCGCAACTGACGCAGATAAAGGCGTCAATGGTGACGTCACTTATTCATTTGCGCGCGTCTCTAAAGAGACACAAGTGTTGTTTGATGTTGACTCGAAAACAGGACAAATTAAAATCACTGGTTCATTAGATTATGAAAGATCAAAGTCCTATCCGTTAAATGTTCTTGCCAGTGACCACGGAAGCAGTTTTGATACATGCAAAGTGTTTATCCAAGTCACTGACGTGAATGATAACTCGCCTATAATTCAGCTCATGTCATTTTCCAGCACGATCTCTGAAGATGCCCTTCCAGGCACAACTGTAGCCGTCATTAATGTTCATGATGACGACTCTGAGAGAAACGGTTTAGTTGAATGCTCTATTAATAATGATTTACCCTTTAAAATCGAGTCTTCCTTGTCTGGTTATTACTCAATAATAACTGATGACGTGTTGGACAGAGAGAGCGTGTCTGAATATAATATCACTATAACTGTTACTGACAAGGGCTCCCCGCCACTGTCCAACAGAACAACTATTAATGTAAAAGTTTCTGACGTCAATGACAACCCCCCAAAGTTTGATGAATCAGAATATAGTAGGACAGTCCCAGAGAATAACTCACCTGGTTTGTCTGTATTTACTGTACGGGCTCGTGATGCGGACTGGGGCCAAAACGCACGTATCTCTTATTTCCTGGATGAAAGACACATACATGGTGCGTCTTTAAATTCTTTAGTTTCTGTTAATTCAGAAAGTGGCGTCATATCTGCAGCAAAATCTTTTGATTATGAACAAATAAAAATGTTTGAATTCAATGTGACTGCGCGTGACGCTGGCTCCCCTCCGCTGAGCTCAGTGGTCCCAGTTAAGATCCTGGTTCAGGACCAGAACGACAACGGCCCTCAGGTGCTGTATCCAGTCCAGACTGGGGGCTCTCTGGTGGCTGAGATGGTGCCTCGTTCAGCAGATGTGGGCTATCTGGTCACTAAAGTGGTGGCTGTGGATGTGGACTCTGGACAGAATGCCTGGCTCTCCTATAAACTGCAGAAAGCCGCAGACAGGGCGCTGTTTGAAGTGGGCTTACAGAATGGAGAAATAAGAACTATCCGCCAAGTGACTGATAAAGATGCAGTCAAACAGAGACTGGCTGTTATAGTGGAGGACAACGGGCAGCCCTCTCGTTCAGCTACAGTCATTGTTAACGTGGTGGTGGCGGACAGCTTTCCTGAAGTAATGTCTGAGTTCACGGACTTTACGCACGACAAGGAGTACAACGACAACCTGACTTTTTACTTAGTGCTGGCTCTGGCTGTGGTCTCCTTTCTGTTCATCACGTGTGTAGTGGTCATTATATCAGTGAAAATCTACAGATGGAGACAGTCTCGCGTCTTGTATCACTCCAATCTGCCAGTGATCCCATATTATCCTCCACGTTACTCAGACACTCTGGGCACAGCGACTCTCCCGCACGTGTACAATTACGACACGTGCAGGACCACAGACTCCAGGAAGAGTGACATTAAATACATGCAGCCGATGAGTCAAAGTTTGGTCAGTGTGGATGACGTCGGTACAGAAGCTGCGCAGAACGGTCAACAGAGATCCAAAGCCTCTACACTGGTGAGACTTATTTTTATTATTGATTTTTGTCAGCTGTGGTTGATGGAGGATTGATTTCCAAAGTGTTCATTCTATTTTTTTTTATTTTTCGTTGTATCTATCTATTTAATATCCATTCATTATTTGTGTTTGTATTTTGAGCGTTACTTTTTTGTCTCGATACTTCTCAAGTAATAATATGCACAGTCCAGTAAAGTGTTAGTGCTGTCCATGGAACCAAATTAAAATGCACTTTTTGGAGATTAAACTTGTTGTGTCTGACAGGTATTTGCATTTATTGGTAGAAATGTCATTAGTCTATTGCAGCCGAAGTGAATCCTCATTTTAGCCTCACTTGCTTTTTGAAACAAACATGTTTAATATTATACAATCATCGTAAGGATTTTCATCAAATTATTGTGCTAAATAATCTATTTGATTCGTTATAATGTATAGATCAATTTTCAGTTTCAATCCATTTTAATTCACTTAAATGACAAGGCCACGCTGTCCTAGTGTTTAATGACGAATGTGTCATATTCAATGGCAGCCATGATAGTGTTTGTCCTCATAGCGACGCTGTTGTCCTGTGAGTTGTTTTAGGGGCATTGTGTATCTGTGCTATTCCCTCCCATCGCCGCATTTTTTTCTCTCAGTGACCAGAAAAGCTTTTCAGTCCGCCTGGATAGCTTGCATTTTATTCTTACCGCTACAAACATTTATTTTTTAATGTTTTATTTTTCTGAAGCATCATTTCTTGTTGGTACGCTATGGCTTGTGAAAAACAGCGTAGAGTGAAGATGTCGAAATGGCGAGGCTTCGTTCCTTCTGCACAAGCGATGTCGTCGTGTGTTTTTCTGATGTTATTTTTTATTCAAAGCGATGCCCAGATCCGCTATTCCATCCCGGAGGAGATGAGGAAGGGCTCTCTTATTGGTAACGTGGCACAGGACTTGGGTTTGGACCTAAAAAGGCTTCGTTCAGGCCGAGCTCGTATCGTGACTGGAGAAAATGTCCAGTACGCGGAGCTGAAGACAGACAAAGGGACTCTGGTGGTGAATGAGCGGATAGACAGAGAGCAGCTCTGCGGAGACGTGACGCCCTGCAGCTTCACCTTTGAGATTTTATTGGAAAACCCGATGGAGTTACACCCGGTGACTATAGAGGTGCTGGATGTAAACGACAATGCGCCCACTTTTAAGAGCAAACACTTTGATTTTGAAATTAGTGAATTAGCCACAGTTGGATCACGTTTCGATGTAGAAGCGGCGAGCGACGCTGATGTTGGTGAAAATGGTCTGCAAAATTATTTGCTTACTCCTAATGACAATTTCGTTTTCAAGCAACATGTAAACCCAGACGGGACTACGTACATTCATATGGTCCTTCAGAATGCGTTAGACAGAGAGAAAGAGCCGCGCCTTAATCTAAAACTAGTGGCTGTTGACGGAGGAAGTCCACAGAGATCTGGTACAGTAAATATAAATATAGTCGTGTTAGATGCCAATGACAATGCCCCTGTGTTTAATCAGAGTATTTATAAAGCGACTGTGACTGAAAACTCTCCCAAAGGCACTCACATTCTGACAGTAAATGCCAGTGATATAGACAGTGGGGCGAATGGGCAAATTATTTATTCTTTTTCTAAATCGAATACCCCAATGTCGGATTTCTTTGAAATACATGAAGTGTCTGGGGCTATTTTTGTAATGAAAGAATTAGACTTTGAAAAAGACAGGAAAATTGAGTTCAGAGTGGAGGCTAAAGATCAAGCAGGACTTGCAGATACGTGTAAAGTAGAAATAGATATTATTGATGTAAACGACAATGCGCCTGTCATTAACGTGATGTCGTTCTCTAGTCCTGTGTCAGAAGACTCTCCCGTGGGCACCACCATCGGTATAATTAATGTGAAAGACTTGGATTCAGGGGAGAACGGACAGGTGAGGTGCGCAGTGGAGGGAAGTGCCCCCGTTGAAGTTAAATCTAATGTGAGAAACTATTACGCGCTGGTCACCAATGCGCCATTAGATCGAGAAAGTGTTTCAGATTTTAACATCACAGTAATCGCCTCAGACTCAGGAAAGCCTCCACTCTCAGTAACACAAACATTTAATTTAAAGATCTCTGATGTGAATGATAACGCTCCAGTGTTCACACGTGTCCTCTACAGCGCGACAATAACAGAGAATAACTCCCCCGGTGTTTCTGTGCTCAGTGTCGTTGCCAAAGACCCGGATGGAAACCAGAACGCGCGTGTGTCTTATATTTTAGAGCAGTGTGACATCAGCGGGTCTCCAGTTTCTGGTTATATCTCTGTTAATTCAGAAAATGGAGTCATTAGTGCCGCGCGCTCCTTTGATTATGAACAAACCAAACAGTTTGTGTGCGTCATCAAAGCGCAGGACGGAGGCTCTCCTCCTCTCAGTAGCAATGTGACTGTGAAAATCCTGGTTCAGGACCAGAACGACAACGGCCCTCAGGTGCTGTACCCAGTCCAGACTGGGGGCTCTCTGGTGGCTGAGATGGTGCCTCGTTCAGCAGATGTGGGCTATCTGGTCACTAAAGTGGTGGCTGTGGATGTGGACTCTGGACAGAATGCCTGGCTCTCCTATAAACTGCAGAAAGCTGCAGACAGGGCGCTGTTTGAAGTGGGCTTACAGAATGGAGAAATAAGAACTATCCGCCAAGTGACTGATAAAGATGCAGTCAAACAGAGACTGGCTGTTATAGTGGAGGACAACGGGCAGCCCTCTCGTTCAGCTACAGTCATTGTTAACGTGGTGGTGGCGGACAGCTTTCCTGAAGTAATGTCTGAGTTCACGGACTTTACGCACGACAAGGAGTACAACGACAACCTGACTTTTTACTTAGTGCTGGCTCTGGCTGTGGTCTCCTTTCTGTTCATCACGTGTGTAGTGGTCATTATATCAGTGAAAATCTACAGATGGAGACAGTCTCGCGTCCTGTATCACTCCAATCTGCCAGTGATCCCATATTATCCTCCACGTTACTCAGACACTCTGGGCACAGCGACTCTCCCGCACGTGTACAATTACGACACGTGCAGGACCACAGACTCCAGGAAGAGTGACATTAAATACATGCAGCCGATGAGTCAAAGTTTGGTCAGTGTTGATGACGTCGGTACAGAGTCTGCGCAGAATGGACAGCAGAGATCCACAGCCTCTACACTGGTGAGACTGTATTCTTAATTATGTTAATATAAATATTTACACAAGCAGCATTTTGTCTCAGGACAGTAATTTGTTATGAATTTATTTTTACTCACACGTGTGCTCTGTCCATGGTGCTGAATTATTTCCCTCACATCTCCCTGCAACATTCGCTCTCCTACGGCCTTGTTTTAACATAATAATTTGTCTATTTTTATTTATTATTATTTTTTTGGTTATTATTGCATTCGGTCCTTTTTTGTGTTGTGAACGGCTATATGTTTTGGCGACTCTTACATCCATTTCAGATTTTTCAACAGATTGTCAGTCTAATTTGAATATTGTAGTGGTTTTATATCTTAATATTTGTGGTAACACTTTCTTTTACAGTACTCTAGATACATTGTACCTAAATAAATTTAGTACAATGTAATGTGATCTGTAACATTGTGTAATAACTAGTACCCATGGGTTATATACACAATGGAAACAACCTTTGTAGTTTGTTGGTTCACAATGTGACAAGACATAACTCTAACCCTAACCGTAAGCCCTAAACCTATGGGTCTCGTGTCCTATTACAAAATGTACCTCCACAGTACAAATACAAGTTATTCATGTGTGTGTGTGTATCTAAGTTATTGCATATTGTTACAGAGCACTATACATTGTACTAAATTTAGTTAGGTACAATATATCAAGGTACAGTAAAATAAAGTGATACCATATTTGTAATGTTTTTTTTTTTTAGTAGTTTTTTTTTTTTAGAATAATTACGAGTGTGTACACTCGTTTACTATCATTGCAGCATAGTTCTACTGCCTACTTGAGTTGACACATTAATTTATGTACTTTTAGCATGGCTTTATTGAAAATAAATAAAAATCTTCCGCTCAGGTTGTTACCACTTCAACACTGAAGTGCTCTGTTGTATTCCTCAATTACTAGTTTTTACTCTTACTTTTGAAATGATTTTACATTATTTTTACTTCTACTTGTGTAAACTAATATTATTTTAAAATTACAGTATTTTAATTTGACCTAACACTGTAGTTACACTCACCTCTACCTATTTACTCTAAATGTGTCAACATTTGGCTCAGTATTACCTTCAATGGACTCAGAGCGCCGCTGTTGACTGTGGCTGTAGAACTGTGTCATGTTCCTCCCATTGTTATTCCAGACATTTTCTGCTGTAACAGAGGACGGTCGTTTCAAACTGCGCAGATTCATTTTGGCTTCAACTCATTTGGATTGCATTTACTTTTGTACGGACTTTACCCTCGTTGTATCGGTGGCTTTAATTTCAATGGCTTCTTTGAGGTGGCTCGCTCTCAGAGCTCCGTGTATCGGCCTTGCTGCGCTTCTTTGTCTCTGTTCGCTGGAATCAGTGTCTGGACAGGCTCGATACTCCGTTCCCGAAGAGCAGGCGGAGGGATCATTTGTTGGAAATATTGCCAGAGATTTGGGATTGGATGTGCAAAGACTGGTCTCAGGCAACGCTCGGATTGTAACTAAAGGAAGTCGACAATATGTTGATTTAAACCGAGACAAAGGCATCCTTGTTGTTAAAGAGCGAATCGACCGAGAGGAGCTGTGTGAAAAAACAACGCCCTGCAGCTTTAGTTTTGAGGTAATTCTTGAGAATCCAATTCAATTGTATCGTGTCACTGTGGAGGTCACGGATGTGAACGACAATACACCAGCTTTCCCCAAAGAGGAAATACATTTGAACATATTTGAAACTGCGGCACCGGGGACCCGCTATTCGTTAGAGACGGCTGAAGACAGCGATGTAGCAATTAATGATATTCAGAAATATACACTAAAACCCTCGGATCATTTTAAACTAGAAATGCAAAGCCAGCCTGACGGGAGTCAGTTTGTGGAGATGGTTTTAATAACGCCGTTAGATCGAGAGAAAGATGAGGAGCACGCGCTGGTTTTAGTTGCGTCAGACGGAGGCGCACCGCCGAGATCAGGAACAGCACGTATTCACATCACAGTACTAGATATTAACGATAATGCACCAGTCTGTAGTAAACAGGTTTATAAAGCAGAGGTCCAGGAAAACTCTCCTGTAGGAACAGTGGTCACCGCTGTCAGCGCAACTGACGCAGATAAAGGCGTCAATGGTGACGTCACTTATGCCTTTGCGCGCGTCTCTAAAGAGACAAAACTGTTGTTTGATGTTGACTCGAAAACAGGACAAATTAAAATCACTGGTTATTTAGATTATGAAAGATCAAAGTCCTATCAGTTAAATGTTTTGGCCAGTGACCACGGAAGCAGTTCGGACACATGTCAAGTTTTTATCCAAGTCACTGACGTGAACGATAACTCGCCTATAATTCAGCTCATGTCATTTTCCAGCACGATCTCTGAAGATGCCCTTCCAGGCACAACTGTAGCTGTCATTAATGTGCATGATGACGACTCTGAGAGAAACGGTTTAGTTGAATGCTCTATTAATAATGATATACCCTTTAAAATTGAGTCTTCATTGTCTGGTTATTACTCAATAATAACTGATGACGTGTTGGACAGAGAGAGCGTGTCTGAATATAATATCACTATAACTGTTACTGACAAGGGCTCCCCGCCACTGTCCAACAGAACAACTATTAATGTCAAGGTTTCTGACGTCAATGACAACCCCCCAAAGTTTGATGAATCAGAATATAGTAGGACAGTCCCAGAGAATAACTCACCTGGATTTTCTGTATTTACTGTACGGGCTCGTGACGCGGACTGGGGCCAAAACGCTCGTATCTCTTATTTCCTGGAAGAAAGACAAATAAATGGCGCATTTCTAAATTCTTTAGTTTCTGTTAATTCAGAAAGTGGCGTCATATCTGCAGCAAAATCATTTGATTATGAACAAATAAAAATGTTTGAATTTAATGTGACTGCGCGTGACGCTGGCTCCCCTCCGCTGAGCTCAGTGGTCCCAGTTAAGATCCTGGTTCAGGACCAGAACGACAACGGCCCTCAGGTGCTGTACCCAGTCCAGACTGGGGGCTCTCTGGTGGCTGAGATGGTGCCTCGTTCAGCAGATGTGGGCTATCTGGTCACTAAAGTGGTGGCTGTGGATGTGGACTCTGGACAGAATGCCTGGCTCTCCTATAAACTGCAGAAAGCCGCAGACAGGGCGCTGTTTGAAGTGGGCTTACAGAATGGAGAAATAAGAACTATCCGCCAAGTGACTGATAAAGATGCAGTCAAACAGAGACTGGCTGTTATAGTGGAGGACAACGGGCAGCCCTCTCGTTCAGCTACAGTCATTGTTAACGTGGTGGTGGCGGACAGCTTTCCTGAAGTAATGTCTGAGTTCACGGACTTTACACACGACAAGGAGTACAACGACAACCTGACTTTTTACTTGGTGCTGGCTCTGGCTGTGGTCTCCTTTCTGTTCATCACGTGTGTAGTGGTCATTATATCAGTGAAAATCTACAGATGGAGACAGTCTCGCGTCCTGTATCACTCCAATCTGCCAGTGATCCCATATTATCCTCCGCGTTACTCAGACACTCTGGGCACAGCGACTCTCCCGCACGTGTACAATTACGACACGTGCAGGACCACAGACTCCAGAAAGAGTGACAATAAATACATGCAGCCGATGAGTCAAAGTTTGGTCAGTGTTGATGACGTCGGTACAGAGTCTGCGCAGAATGGACAGCAGAGATCCACAGCTTCTACACTGGTGAGAAAATGTTTTGAATATTGATTATTGTCAGCAGTGGTTGATGGAGGATTGATTTCCAAAATGTTGATTCTGTTTCTGCCGTGGGATGATTTAAAAAAATAAAATACATAACGTTGTATCTACCTATTTAGGAGCCATTCATTCAATTGTCAGTATTTTGATCATTAGTTTGTGTCTGGATATTACTCAAGTAATGATATGCACAGTCCAGTAACCTGTAGGTGCTGTCCATGGTACCAAAATAAAATGCACTTTTTGGAGATTTTAAAATTTAAAGATGTTTTATATATTACTTTTCGGAGTATTTCATTTAGTTGCTGTGGATGTGTGTTACAGGCATTTGCATTTATTGGTAGAAATGTCATTTGTATATTGCAGATATGGTTCAACCTCATTTTAGCCTCATTTGCTTTCAAAATCAATATTTTAATATTATACAATCATCAAAATAATTTTCATCGTACTCTTTTGTTAAATATTGTATTTGATTCGTTATGATTTATAGATCATTTTTCTGTGTACTCACTTAAACGACATGGCCACGCTGTGCTAGTGTTTAATGACGAATGTGTCACATTCAATGGCAGCCATGATAGTTTTTGTCCTCATAGCGACGCTGTTGTCCTGTGAGTTGTTTTAGGGGCACTGTGTATCTGTGCTATTCCCTCCCATCACCGCATTTGTTTCCTCAGTGACCAGAGAAGCCTCTCAGTCCGCCTGGATAACTTGCATTTTATTAGTACCTCTACAGAGGGTATTTGTTTTTTTTTTAAAGCTTATTTTCTTGTTGGTACGCTATGGCTTGTGAAAAACAGCGTATGATGTCGAAATGGCGAGTCTTCGTTCCTTCTGCACAAGCGATGTCGTCGTGTGTTTTTCTGATGTTATTTTTCCTTCAAAGCGATGCCCAGATCCGCTACTCCATCCCGGAGGAGATGAGGAAGGGCTCTCTTATTGGTAACGTGGCACAGGACTTGGGTTTGGACCTAAAAAGGCTTCGTTCAGGCCGAGCTCGTATCGTGACTGGAGAAAATGTCCAGTACGCGGAGCTGAAGACAGACAAAGGGACTCTGGTGGTGAATGAGCGGATAGACAGAGAGCAGCTCTGCGGAGACGTGACGCCCTGCAGCTTCACCTTTGAGATTTTATTGGAAAACCCGATGGAGTTACACCCGGTGACTATAGAGGTGCTGGATGTAAACGACAACGCGCCCACATTTCAGAGCAAAAATTTGGATTTTAACATAAGCGAATCTGCCATGGTTGGGTCACGGTTTGATTTGGAGGGTGCTAGGGATGCTGATGTGGGGGGAAATGCTCTGCAAAACTATATTTTGACTCCAAATGACAATTTTATTTTCAAGCAACATGTAAGCGCAGACGGCAGTAAGTACATTCAGATGGTGCTTCAGAATGCGTTAGACAGAGAGAAAGAGCCGCGCCTTAATCTAAAACTAGTGGCTGTTGACGGAGGAAGTCCTCAGAGATCTGGTACAGTAAATATAAATATAGTCGTGTTAGATGCCAATGACAATGCCCCTGTGTTTAATCAGAGTGTTTATAAAGCCACTGTGACTGAGAATTCACCCAAAGGCACTCACATTCTGACAGTAAATGCCAGTGATATAGACAGTGGCGCGAATGGGCAAATTGTTTATTCTTTTTCAAAATCGAATACCCCAATGTCGGATTTCTTTGAAATAAATGAAGTGTCCGGGGCCGTTTTTGTAATGAAAGAATTAGACTTTGAAAAAGACAAGAAAATTGAGTTCAGAGTGGAAGCAAAAGATCAAGGAGGATTTGCAGATACGTGTAAAGTAGAAATAGATGTTATTGACGTAAACGACAATGCGCCTGTTATTAACGTGATGTCGTTCTCTAGTCCTGTGTCAGAAGACTCTCCCGTGGGCACCACCATTGGTATAATTAATGTGAAAGACTTGGACTCAGGGGAGAACGGACAGGTGAGGTGCGCAGTGGAGGGAAGTGCCCCCGTTGAAGTTAAATCTAACGTGAGAAACTATTACGCGCTGGTCACCAATGCGCCATTAGATCGAGAAAGTGTTTCAGAATTTAACATCACAGTAATCGCCTCAGACTCAGGAAAGCCTCCACTCTCAATCACAAAAACATTTAATTTAAAGATCTCTGATGTGAATGATAACCCTCCAGTGTTCACTCGTGCGCTCTACAGCGCGACAATTACAGAGAATAACTCCCCCGGTTTATCTGTGTTCAGTGTCGTTGCCAAAGACCCGGATGAAAACCAGAACGCGCGTGTGTCTTATATTTTAGAGGAGTGTGACATTGGAGGGTCTCCAGTTTCTGGTTATATCTCTGTCAATTCAGAAAATGGAGTCATTAGTGCCGCGCGCTCCTTTGATTATGAACAAACCAAACAGTTTGTGTGCGTCATCAAAGCGCAGGACGGAGGCTCTCCTCCTCTCAGTAGCAATGTGACTGTGAAAATCCTGGTTCAGGACCAGAACGACAACGGCCCTCAGGTGCTGTACCCAGTCCAGACTGGGGGCTCTCTGGTGGCTGAGATGGTGCCTCGTTCAGCAGATGTGGGCTATCTGGTCACTAAAGTGGTGGCTGTGGATGTGGACTCTGGACAGAATGCCTGGCTCTCCTATAAACTGCAGAAAGCCGCAGACAGGGCGCTGTTTGAAGTGGGCTTACAGAATGGAGAAATAAGAACTATCCGCCAAGTCACTGATAAAGATGCAGTCAAACAGAGACTGGCTGTTATAGTGGAGGACAACGGGCAGCCCTCTCGTTCAGCTACAGTCATTGTTAACGTGGTGGTGGCGGACAGCTTTCCTGAAGTAATGTCTGAGTTCACGGACTTTACGCACGACAAGGAGTACAACGACAACCTTACTTTTTACTTAGTGCTGGCTCTGGCTGTGGTCTCCTTTCTGTTCATCACGTGTGTAGTGGTCATTATATCAGTGAAAATCTACAGATGGAGACAGTCTCGCGTCCTGTATCACTCCAATCTGCCAGTGATCCCATATTATCCTCCGCGTTACTCAGACACTCTGGGCACAGCGACTCTCCCGCACGTGTACAATTACGACACGTGCAGGACCACAGACTCCAGGAAGAGTGACATTAAATACATGCAGCCGATGAGTCAAAGTTTGGTCAGTGTTGATGACGTTGGTACAGAAGCTGCGCAGAATGGACAACAGAGATCCACAGCCTCTACACTGGTGAGACTATATTCTTAATTCTCTTTTGAATATACTGACCTGAGTAGTGTTTTTTATATATATATATATATATATTATTTTATTTATTTCAGGATATAGTTCTCATTTCTTGACTTAGTACTGTGCTCTGTCCATGGTGCTGAATTAGTTTGTCTTTATTTAGTAGGGACAGACCATGCTAATGAACACACCACACTGCATTTCATAATTACTCTGCAAACGTCACCCTCCTACGGCAAGAAGCTTATTTTATATATAATATATTTGTATTTTATTTTACTTTGTGATGTATTAAATATTGGTGGATTTCAAATTGACATGGACAAAATACATTAAAAAGAGTATATGTAAGTAAGCTCTCAGTCATGCAGGAGTTGTCCAGAGTCCTTGAGTCATCTTCTCTACTCTGTAGTTGAATTGTTGAACTTTTCACCTCTCATCCAAAAGGCTTCGTCAGCGCACTAAAGTTCCAGCTCAGCCTTCATCTTTTGATTAATTTTGTTGACTGTTTCATAGTTGTGATTGTTTGCATCATTGTCAAGAGATGAATTCAAAAACATGTCTTATGGTCATGCGATCAACACTAATAATAAAGGTTCATAATGCAACTTTTTATGCGGAAAAAAAGTTAATATTAGTGCGTATTTGACCTCATAGTGACCCAGCAGATGTTTGGGTGGTTACCTTGGCGTAACCATTTTTTAAGGATTACTGGTAGGTTGGCTGGATGGAATGTGTAACAATGGAGACAGTTTGATCGGCAGAGAAAATCTACCAGAAACCTTAAAAAAAGAAAAATAAATAAATAAAAACGTTCCTGGAGTGACTAGAGGCTGATGGAAAGTAAAGCCACCATGATAACCATCCAAACAGCCAATGGACACTGAAAGGTCAAATAGTTGCTCATATCTTCTCTTTCCTTTTTTTCTAAATAAAACCTTGCATAATGAACCTCCAACACTTTAATGACTGTGTTGTTATATCAATGGCTGAAAGGTTAGCATTCTTGGCTCGTTGCAAGAAGGTCCTTGTAGAAAAGGCAGTCTAAAGACTGGCATGCTGGCCCTTTAAGGGGCAGAGCCTAGCCCACCGGTGTGCAGCATGCGCTGAGTGAGAGGAAGAAAGGAGACGAGAGGAAACGCATCGGAGTTAGTTCTTAAGCAGTTAAAGTTTGCAGTAGTTGCAGTTTATTTGTTTGTGTGTCAGTCAGCCCACTTTGATGGTGTTTGTGCGTGAACTACATGTGGGTTGTGTTGAATATAATAAGCCAAGTTTGTGGTGAAATATAGGCTGCTTTACTGTTAATTGGTGCCATGCCCTGTTCACGTGAACAGTTAATGAGGAGCTACCTACGCGGTCGTTTATGTTTAAAGTGTGGATATTGCTGTCGTATTCTTGTTTGTGTAGATACTGAAATATTATTATGTTCTGTTTTAGAACCACACTGTCATGTAAAAGTGTAAATGACAAACTGCAAATTCAAGCTTGCATTAAAAGACCACAACATCATCCAAGACTCCTTTTTGAATTCTGACCGGACTCACCTCAGTCATTTGACCTTTATTTAACCAGCATTATACAGTCACTATATTTCAGTCCTGGTCTCAATTCCCGGGCTGTGTGGGTCTGTCTCTGTGTGTGGGCTTTGCCTGTTCTCCATGTGTGGACGGGTTTTCCGGATGCTCTTGTACTTCCGAAACATGCACAGACCAGGTTGTTCTCAGACATGGGTCCTGCAGGGTGCTGCACATAGTTCAAAATTATGTTGTATAGTTCTATAATGACAAATAAACGCCTGAAGTCAAACCTAAGAAGAAGAAGAAGAAGAGTAGTAGTAGCTAATACTTAATCCTGTATCCACTTGTATACTATTATAGAGTAGGCTATTGCATCGTAATTTTACTCCCTCATTTGCCTTGTTTGTTTATTTATTTTTAGTTTATGTCATTACTGATACATAAATCCGACCTTCACGCTCAAAACGTTGCTCAGTACTCCCCTGTTCTCCTTTTCATTCTTGCTTTAGCTTTACTTTTCATTTCTAAGTGAGTAATATTAGTTTAAAATGACATTATTCTAACTTTACTAATTATTGTAGTTATTATACTCACCTCTGGATATATATTGGATATTTGTCAGCAATGATGCGTTGACATTACCCTGTATGGACTGTGAGTGACGCTGTTGACTGTGGCTGTAGAACTGTGTCATGTTCCTCCCATTAATCTCAGACATTTTCTGCTGTAACAGAGGACGGTCGTTTCAAACTGCGCAGATTCGTTTTGGCTTCTACACAATTGGAAATCATTCAATTTAAACGGACTTTACCCTCGTTGTATTGGTGGATCTATTTTCAATGGCTTCTTTGAGGTGGCTCGCTCTCAGAGCTCCGTGTATCGGCCTTGCTGCGCTTCTTTGTCTCTGTTCGCTGGAATCAGTGTCTGGACAGGCTCGATACTCCGTTCCCGAAGAGCAGGCGGAGGGATCATTTGTTGGAAATATTGCCAGAGATTTGGGATTGGATGTGCAAAGACTGGTCTCAGGCAACGCTCGGATTGTAACTAAAGGAAGTCGACAATATGTTGATTTAAATCGAGACAAAGGCATCCTTGTTATTAAAGAGCGAATCGACCGAGAGGAGCTGTGTGAAAAAACAACGCCCTGCAGCTTTAGTTTTGAGGTAATTCTTGAGAATCCAATTCAACTGTATCGTGTCACTGTGGAGGTCACGGATGTGAACGATAATACGCCAGCTTTCCCCAAAGAAGAAATACATTTGAAAATTGTTGAAACTGCGGCACCGGGGACCCGATATTCATTAGAGACGGCTGAAGACAGTGATGTAGCAATTAATGATATTCAGAAATATACGCTAAAACCTTCGGATCATTTTAAACTAGAAATGCAAAGCCAGCCTGACGGGAGTCAGATTGTGGAGATGGTTTTAATAACGCCGTTAGATCGAGAGAAAGATGAGGAGCACGCGCTGGTTTTAGTTGCGTCAGACGGAGGCGCACCGCCGAGATCAGGAACAGCACGTATTCACATCACAGTGCTAGATGCTAACGATAATGCACCAGTCTGTAGTAAACAGGTTTATAAAGCAGAGGTCCAGGAAAACTCTCCTGTAGGAACAGTGGTCACCGCTGTCAGCGCAACTGACGCAGATAAAGGCGTCAATGGTGACGTCACTTATGCCTTTGCGCGCGTCTCTAAAGAGACAAAACTGTTGTTTGATGTTGACTCGAAAACAGGACAAATTAAAATCACTGGTTCTTTAGATTATGAAAGATCAAAGTCCTATCAGTTAAATGTTTTGGCCAGTGACCACGGGGGTTATTCGGACACATGCAAAGTTGTTATCCAAGTCACTGACGTGAACGATAACTCGCCTATAATTCAGCTCATGTCATTTTCCAGCACGATCTCTGAAGATGCCCTTCCAGGCACAACTGTAGCTGTCATTAATGTTCATGATGACGACTCTGAGAGAAACGGTTTAGTTGAATGCTCTATTAATAATGATTTACCCTTTAAAATTGAGTCTTCCTTGTCTGGTTATTACTCAATAATAACTGATGACGTGTTGGACAGAGAGAGCGTGTCTGAATATAATATCACTATAACTGTTACTGACAAGGGCTCCCCGCCACTGTCCAACAGAACAACTATTAATGTAAAGGTTTCTGACGTCAATGACAACCCCCCAAAGTTTGATGAATCAGAATATAGCAGGACAGTCCCAGAGAATAACTCACCTGGATTTTCTGTATTTACTGTACGGGCTCGTGATGCGGACTGGGGTCAAAACGCTCGTATCTCTTATTTCCTGGAAGAAAGACACATACATGGCGCGTTTCTAAATTCTTTAGTTTCTGTGAATTCAGAAAGTGGTGTCATATCTGCAGCAAAATCATTTGACTATGAACACATTAAATTGTTTGAATTTAATGTGACTGCGCGTGACGCTGGCTCCCCTCCGCTGAGCTCAGTGGTCCCAGTTAAGATCCTGGTTCATGACCAGAACGACAACGGCCCTCAGGTGCTGTACCCAGTCCAGACTGGGGGCTCTCTGGTGGCTGAGATGGTGCCTCGTTCAGCAGATGTGGGCTATCTGGTCACTAAAGTGGTGGCTGTGGATGTGGACTCTGGACAGAATGCCTGGCTCTCCTATAAACTGCAGAAAGCCGCAGACCGGGCGCTGTTTGAAGTGGGCTTACAGAATGGAGAAATAAGAACTATCCGCCAAGTGACTGATAAAGATATAGTCAAGCAGAGACTGGCTGTTATAGTGGAGGACAACGGGCAGCCCTCTCGTTCAGCTACAGTCATTGTTAACGTGGTGGTGGCGGACAGCTTTCCTGAAGTAATGTCTGAGTTCACGGACTTTACGCACGACAAGGAGTACAACGACAACCTGACTTTTTACTTAGTGCTGGCTCTGGCTGTGGTCTCCTTTCTGTTCATCACGTGTGTAGTGGTCATTATATCAGTGAAAATCTACAGATGGAGACAGTCTCGCGTCCTGTATCACTCCAATCTGCCAGTGATCCCATATTATCCTCCACGTTACTCAGACACTCTGGGCACAGCGACTCTCCCGCACGTGTACAATTACGACACGTGCAGGACCACAGACTCCAGGAAGAGTGACTGTAAGTTTGGCAGAGCTGGTAGTCAGAACGTGCTGATCATGGATCCCAGTTCAACAGGGACGATGCAGCGGATACAGAGCGAGAAGAGCATCCTGGACGAGCCAGACTCTCCTCTAGAGGTTAGACTCTGACTTTACTAATTTCGTATTCTGCAGTGATTATTATTGTCATATATATTGCCAGTGGTCCACATTCAGTACCTTGGATAGCGAAAGATCAGCAAATGTTTTTTACTCTTCTCCATGCTTGTTATTTTGTATTTGTGCTGTTTATTTACCTTAATAAAACAACATCCGTTATAATAATGCAAATAATAATAATAATAATAATAATAATAATAATAATAATAATACAAACATTAAATTTTTAATATTTGGTTACAAAATGTATAATTTAATTATTATATCATTATATGTTAGTTCAGTACATGTAATTCCGCGCTGTGAACTCACTGGAGCGCTGTTTACCAGGGCCACAGTGATTCGTAGTCCAGTATTTTATCCAGCACATCCCCTTCATCACATCAGATGTGGAACGACACGGACGCGCAGCTCCGCGGTTCAGCACATTTATAAACCTCGTCAAACACGTTGGAATACGCCTTATTTTCTTCTTGAATCAAGGATTTTTGTGTATTTTGCCTAATCTGGATTTATTTGACGACTGCACTGTTTCTACAAGCGCATTTTAAGGACAATGGGGCGGCAAGTACTGCTGTGTTTCTCTCTCGCTTTTGTCGGATGTGTGCTGGGCCAGATCAGTTATTCTATTCCTGAAGAAATGGCCAGGGGCTCGTTGGTCGGGAATATTGCTCATGATTTAGGTCTCGATGTGAAGCGGCTGCAGACGCGTAAAGCTCGCATTCACACAGGAGGCAGTGAGGAATATGTTCAGTTTAACAAGGAGAGAGGCGTCCTCGTTATCAAAGAGAAAATAGACCGCGAGGCCCTTTGTGGACAGACAACGCCTTGTGCTTTGCATTACCAGATTGTTTTGGAGAATCCGATTGAGGTATTTCCCTTTATTGTTGAGGTAACAGACATTAATGATAATTCTCCAATATTTGATAAAGAAGAAAGGCGGTTCGAAATTAGCGAGTCGGCCGTAGTTGGCTCCAAATTCTTTCTGGAAACAGCAATAGACCCTGATATAGGACTGAATGGTCTGCAGAGCTATACACTAAAGCCCACTGATAATTTTATCCTCAAACTGCATGGTCAGTCAGATAGTGAAAAAAAGGTGGAGATGATTTTGCAAAATCCCCTCGACAGAGAGAAACAGGAGATTGTTTCGTTGCTCTTAACAGCGGTCGATGGAGGAGAGCCACAGCGGTCAGGGACTATGTTAATTCACATTACAGTGTTAGATGCTAACGATAATGCTCCTGTTTTTACACAATCAATTTACAAAGCGAGCATTAAAGAAAACGCTGCAAAAGGGACACTCATAACGCAGGTCAGCGCCACTGACGCAGACAAAGGCTCCAATGGAGAGGTTAGTTACACTATTGGAAACAGCATGAGAAGCTCGTCAAAACTGTTTAAAATAAAAGATGACGGGAATATATTACTGAATGGGCTGATTGATTTTGAAAAGTTTAAAATATATGAATTTCACGTTGAAGCAACTGATCGGGGGGGTCTTTCTGATTCCAGCAAAGTTATTATTGAAATAGGCGACATAAACGACAACAGTCCTGTTATTTCAATGATTTCCAAATCAGATTCTATCGGAGAGAGCTCTCCCTCTCAGACTGTAGTGGCTGTAATGAACGTAAACGATCCAGACTCAGAGGAAAACGGAAAAGTCCATTGTGCGATTAATAAGAATATTCCATTTGCAATTACCACCACCGCTAATAATTTATACAATATCATCACAGACAGTGAATTAGACCGAGAAAGAGACTCCCAGTATAACATCACAGTCACGTGTTCAGATGAGGGCGTGCCCTCCCTCTCCAGCAGCGTCACTCTCTCCTTACACATCTCTGATGTGAATGACAACGCGCCTGTCTTTGACAGGAGCTCGTATGAGGCCTACATTGTAGAAAACAACAGCCCAGGCCTCTCTATATTCACAGTGAAAGCCACAGACTCTGACTGGAGCCAGAATGCGCGTGTCTCTTACATACTGGAGGACTCCTCTGTTAACGGAGTGCGAGTCTCCTCATATGTGTCCGTGAGTGCAGATAGTGGAGTCATCCATGCAGTGCGCTCCTTTGACTACGAGCAGATCAAGGATTTCCAGTTCTGCGTCAAAGCGCAGGACGGAGGCTCTCCTCCTCTCAGTAGCAATGTGACTGTGAAAATCCTGGTTCAGGACCAGAACGACAACGGCCCTCAGGTGCTGTACCCAGTCCAGACTGGGGGCTCTCTGGTGGCTGAGATGGTGCCTCGTTCAGCAGATGTGGGCTATCTGGTCACTAAAGTGGTGGCTGTGGATGTGGACTCTGGACAGAATGCCTGGCTCTCCTATAAACTGCAGAAAGCCGCAGACAGGGCGCTGTTTGAAGTGGGCTTACAGAATGGAGAAATAAGAACTATCCGCCAAGTGACTGATAAAGATGCAGTCAAGCAGAGACTGGCTGTTATAGTGGAGGACAACGGGCAGCCCTCTCGTTCAGCTACAGTCATTGTTAACGTGGTGGTGGCGGACAGCTTTCCTGAAGTAATGTCTGAGTTCACGGACTTTACGCACGACAAGGAGTACAACGACAACCTGACTTTTTACTTAGTGCTGGCTCTGGCTGTGGTCTCCTTTCTGTTCATCACGTGTGTAGTGGTCATTATATCAGTGAAAATCTACAGATGGAGACAGTCTCGCGTCCTGTATCACTCCAATCTGCCAGTGATCCCATATTATCCTCCACGTTACTCAGACACTCTGGGCACAGCGACTCTCCCCCACGTGTACAATTACGACACGTGCAGGACCACAGACTCCAGAAAGAGTGACTGTAAGTTTGGCAGAGCTGGTAGTCAGAACGTGCTGATCATGGATCCCAGTTCAACAGGGACGACGCAGCGGATACAGAGCGAGAAGAGCATCCTGGACGAGCCAGACTCTCCTCTAGAGGTTAGACATTTAAGGTTTTAAGCTGCATTGTTTTTTTTTCCGTTATTAGTTCTATTTGATTCTTTCAAATTGTTGGCTTTGCGGTCAGTAACATTGGAGGGTCATACGTGTCATGTATTATTGTGAAAGTCATGACGTGTCTTCCCGCATGTGTTATTTTATGTACAGATATGTAATTAAGATAGTCGCGAAAGTAACGTCTACTATATGTACACCTATGTTAATGATTGTTTTGTCTATTTATGTTCCTTATTATTGCCAATAAAATGACATTTAAGCAGTTGTATGCGCTTAAGGAGTGGTCAGAAATAAATGATACATTTCAGATACTTAACAAAAAAAGTCAAAACACAATGCAGAATCGTAATCTCTTCTTCTTTTTTTTTTAATTCATTCTCTATTGACAGAATCAGGCCAGTTTTTAACTTGCCTCATGCACAAACTTTTTCATTTGCTATTTTTTTATTATACGTGTTTTCGTGTTTTACCCAGCGGCCTTTTACAATGAGCTTCAGCCTCTTGTAATTTATTTTTTGAACTCATAGCGACGCTGTTGACCGCTGCGTACCAGTTTTCCTGCAGTGACATACAATTGCACCTCCCTGCTTCTGCGTTTGTTCCTTAGACATTCGCACAGAACAAGCACTCGGGTGATCTCACGCCACACGATCACGCACTTGGATATTATTTGTTTTGGAATATAAGTTTATTTTCTAAGGGTTTGTAAAAACATTTTGCCGAGGATTTGATAATTTATTCAAAGGATTTTCAACAATAACGAGGCTACACCAAACAGAACAATGAGACGCCTCGTCGTCCTGCTCTTGTCCGTTTTTGCTTTCAGCTTTGGGCTCGGGCAAATCAGCTACTCCATCCCAGAGGAAATGACCGCGGGTTCATTTGTCGGTAACGTAGCTCAGGATTTGGGTTTGGACATAAAAAGACTTATGTCCGGTAAAGCTCGCGTTTTTACTCGAGACAGTACTGCGTACATCGAGTTGAGCAGAGAAAGGGGGCTGTTGTTGATCAAGGAAAGGATAGACAGAGAAATGCTTTGTGGACAAGTGACGCCTTGTGCTTTACATTTCCAGATTTTATTGGAGAACCCTATGGAGTTTTACAGCGTCACTGTCGAAATCATGGATGTTAATGATAACCCCCCGATCTTTATTACTGACTATGTGCAGTTTAATATAAGTGAATCTGCGGCTATTGGCACATCTTTCACTCTGGATACCGCGACAGATTTAGATGTGGGAACAAACGGGCTGAAGTCGTATTCTCTCAAACCCAGTGATATATTTGCACTTAAAATGAACGAACACGGAGAAGACAGTAGGAATGTAGAGATGGTGTTAAATGCGCCTTTAGATCGAGAGAAAAATGATCACTTATCGTTAGTTCTCACTGCAGTAGATGGAGGCGAGACCCGAATGTCTGGAACAATGCAAATACGCATCACAGTATTAGACGTTAATGACAACGCTCCCGTCTTTTCACAGTCTGTATATAAAGCATCAGTTAGAGAAAATTCACCATTAGGCACTCATATAGTTAAAGTCACCGCAACAGATGCTGACTATGGGTCTAATGGTGAAATAACCTATTCAATTACTAATGTCGCTGACCATATGCGCGGAGCTTTTGAAATAAACAGGAAAAATGGTGACGTTACATTACATGGTAAGATTGACTATGAGAAATTCAAACAATATCAGATTAATATAAGGGCAAGTGACAACGGAGGGTTAACTGGGTCGTGTAAACTGATAGTTGATGTATTGGACATAAATGACAATCACCCAAACATTCATGTAATGTCGAAATCAAATGTAATATCTGAGGACTCTCAAGTCAACACTGTTGTGTCGATGATGAATGTAGAAGATGCAGATTCAGGAGAGAATGGGCGAGTGCGGTGTGTAACCGAGAGCAGTGATTATTTTTCACTCAAATTAAAATCAGCTAAATTTTACACATTAGTGACAGAAAACGAATTAGACAGAGAACAAGACTCCCAGTATAACATCACAGTCACGTGTTCAGATGAGGGCGTGCCCTCCCTCTCCAGCAGCGTCACTCTCTCCTTACACATCTCTGATGTGAATGACAACGCGCCTGTCTTTGACAGGAGCTCATATGAGGCCTACATTGTAGAAAACAACAGCCCAGGCCTCTCTATATTCACAGTGAAAGCCACAGACTCTGACTGGAGCCAGAATGCGCGTGTCTCTTACATACTGGAGGACTCCTCTGTTAACGGAGTGCGAGTCTCCTCATATGTGTCCGTGAGTGCAGATAGTGGAGTCATCCATGCAGTGCGCTCCTTTGACTACGAGCAGATCAAGGATTTCCAGTTCTGCGTCAAAGCGCAGGACGGAGGCTCCCCTCCTCTCAGTAGCAATGTGACTGTGAAAATCCTGGTTCAGGACCAGAACGACAACGGCCCTCAGGTGCTGTACCCAGTCCAGACTGGGGGCTCTCTGGTGGCTGAGATGGTGCCTCGTTCCGCAGATGTGGGCTATCTGGTCACTAAAGTGGTGGCTGTGGATGTGGACTCTGGACAGAATGCCTGGCTCTCCTATAAACTGCAGAAAGCCGCAGACAGGGCGCTGTTTGAAGTGGGCTTACAGAATGGAGAAATAAGAACTATCCGCCAAGTGACTGATAAAGATGCAGTCAAACAGAGACTGGCTGTTATAGTGGAGGACAACGGGCAGCCCTCTCGTTCAGCTACAGTCATTGTTAACGTGGTGGTGGCGGACAGCTTTCCTGAAGTAATGTCTGAGTTCACGGACTTTACGCACGACAAGGAGTACAACGACAACCTGACTTTTTACTTAGTGCTGGCTCTGGCCGTGGTCTCCTTTCTGTTCATCACGTGTGTAGTGGTCATTATATCAGTGAAAATCTACAGATGGAGACAGTCTCGCGTCCTGTATCACTCCAATCTGCCAGTGATCCCATATTATCCTCCACGTTACTCAGACACTCTGGGCACAGCGACTCTCCCGCACGTGTACAATTACGACACGTGCAGGACCACAGACTCCAGAAAGAGTGACTGTAAGTTTGGCAGAGCTGGTAGTCAGAACGTGCTGATCATGGATCCCAGTTCAACAGGGACGATGCAGCGGATACAGAGCGAGAAGAGCATCCTGGACGAGCCAGACTCTCCTCTAGAGGTTAGACTCTGACTTTACTAATTTCGTATCCTGCAGTGTTTATTATTGTCATATATATTGCCAGTGGTCCACTTGCAGTACCTTGGATAGCGAAATATTTCACACTTCTTTCTGTTTATTTATTCTGCTGTATATTTTACATAAATATAAAGCAAAGAGAAAAACAACAACAATGAAAATAATGAAAATAATGATAATATTAATAATAATAATAATAATAATAATAATAATAATAATAATAACATGTGTTTTTGAATATTTTCATTTACGTTATTATAATAATTGTTTATGTTTATATTATTAATTTTTTGGTTCAGCACATGTAATTCCGCGCTGTGAACTCACTGGAGCGCTGTTTACCAGGGCCACAGTGATTCGTAGTCCAGTATTTTATCCAGCACAACCCCTTCATCACATCAGATGTGGAACGACACGGACGCGTAGCTCCGCCGTTCAGCACATTTATAAACCTCGTCAAACACGTTGGAATACGCCTTATTTTCTTCTTGAACCAAGGATTCTCGTGTATTTTGCCTAATCTGGATTTATTTGACGACTGCACTGTTTCTACAAGCGCATTTTAAGGACAATGGGGCGGCAAGTACTGCTGTGTTTCTCTCTGGCTTTTGTCGGATGTGTGCTGGGCCAGATCAGTTATTCTATTCCTGAAGAAATGGCCAGGGGCTCGTTGGTCGGGAATATTGCTCATGATTTAGGTCTCGAGGTGAAGCGGCTGCAGACGCGTAAAGCTCGCATTCACACAGGAGGCAGTGAGGAATATGTTCAGTTTAACAAGGAGAGAGGCGTCCTCGTTATCAAAGAGAAAATAGATCGCGAGGCTCTTTGTGGACAGACAACGCCTTGTGCTTTACATTATGAGATTGTTTTGGAGAATCCGATTGAAGTATTTCCCTTTATTGTAGAAGTAACAGACATCAATGATAATCCTCCAATATTTGATAAAGAAGAAAGGCGTTTTGAAATTAGCGAGTCTGCCGTAGTTGGCTCCAAATTCTTTCTGGAAACAGCAATAGACCCTGATATAGGACTGAATGGTCTGCAGAGCTATACACTAAAGCCCACTGATAATTTTATCCTCAAACTGCATGGTCAGTCAGATAGTGAAAAAAAGATGGAGATGATTTTGCAAAAAACCCTCGACAGAGAGAAACAGGAGATTGTTTCGTTGCTCTTAACAGCGGTCGATGGAGGAGAGCCACAGCGGTCAGGGACTATGTTAATTCACATTACAGTGTTAGATGTTAACGATAATGCTCCTGTTTTTACACAATCAATTTACAAAGCGAGCATTAAAGAAAACGCTGCAAAAGGGACACTCATAACGCAGGTCAGCGCCACTGACGCAGACAAAGGCTCCAATGGAGAAGTTAGTTACACTATGGGAAACAGTATGAGAAGCTCGTCAAAACTGTTTAAAATAACAGATGACGGGAATATATTACTGAATGGGCTGATTGATTTTGAGAAGTTTAAAATATATGAATTTCACGTTGAGGCAACTGATCAAGGGGGTCTTTCTGATTCCAGCAAAGTTGTTATAGAAATAGGCGACATAAACGACAACAGTCCTGTAATTAGAATGATTTCCAAATCAGATTCTATCGGAGAGAGCTCTCCCTCTCAGACTGTAGTGGCTGTAATGAACGTAAACGATCCAGACTCAGAGGAAAACGGAAAAGTCCATTGTGCGATTAATAAGAATATTCCATTTGCAATTACTACCACCGCTAATAATTTATACAACATCATCACAGACAGTGAATTAGACCGAGAAAGAGACTCCCAGTATAACATCACAGTCACGTGTTCAGATGAGGGCGTGCCCTCCCTCTCCAGCAGCGTCACGCTCTCCTTACACATCTCTGATGTGAATGACAACGCGCCTGTCTTTGACAGGAGCTCGTATGAGGCCTACATTGTAGAAAACAACAGCCCAGGCCTCTCTATATTCACAGTGAAAGCCACAGACTCTGACTGGAGCCAGAATGCGCGTGTCTCTTACATACTGGAGGACTCCTCTGTTAACGGAGTGCCAGTCTCCTCATATGTGTCCGTGAGTGCAGATAGTGGAGTCATCCATGCAGTGCGCTCCTTTGACTACGAGCAGATCAAGGATTTCCAGTTCTGCGTCAAAGCGCAGGACGGAGGCTCTCCTCCTCTCAGTAGCAATGTGACTGTGAAAATCCTGGTTCAGGACCAGAACGACAACGGCCCTCAGGTGCTGTACCCAGTCCAGACTGGGGGCTCTCTGGTGGCTGAGATGGTGCCTCGTTCAGCAGATGTGGGCTATCTGGTCACTAAAGTGGTGGCTGTGGATGTGGACTCTGGACAGAATGCCTGGCTCTCCTATAAACTGCAGAAAGCCGCAGACAGGGCGCTGTTTGAAGTGGGCTTACAGAATGGAGAAATAAGAACTATCCGCCAAGTGACTGATAAAGATGCAGTCAAACAGAGACTGGCTGTTATAGTGGAGGACAGCGGGCAGCCCTCTCGTTCAGCTACAGTCATTGTTAACGTGGTGGTGGCGGACAGCTTTCCTGAAGTAATGTCTGAGTTCACGGACTTTACGCACGACAAGGAGTACAACGACAACCTGACTTTTTACTTAGTGCTGGCTCTGGCCGTGGTCTCCTTTCTGTTCATCACGTGTGTAGTGGTCATTATATCAGTGAAAATCTACAGATGGAGACAGTCTCGCGTCCTGTATCACTCCAATCTGCCAGTGATCCCATATTATCCTCCACGTTACTCAGACACTCTGGGCACAGCGACTCTCCCGCACGTGTACAATTACGACACGTGCAGGACCACAGACTCCAGAAAGAGTGACTGTAAGTTTGGCAGAGCTGGAAGTCAGAACGTGTTGATCATGGATCCCAGTTCAACAGGGACGATGCAGCGGATACAGAGCGAGAAGAGCATCCTGGACGAGCCAGACTCTCCTCTGGAGGTTAGACTCGGACTATCTTTATTTCGTATTCTGCAGTGATTATTATTGTCATATATATTGCCAGTGGTCCACTTTCAGTACCTTGGAAAGCGATAGAGCAGCTGTTTTCAATCTTTGTGTTTATTGTTTGCTGCTGTACATTTAACTTAATTATAACAACAACAACAATAATAATATCAATCATATCATAATAACAATAATAACCAAAATAATAATTATTATTAATATTAATAATAATAAATAGTAACCTGTGTTTTGGAATATTATTTTACTTTTTTTATTATTATTATTATTATTCTATAATTATGTGTGTTTGTTCTGCACATGTAATTCCGCGCTGTGAACTCACTGGAGCGCTGTTTACCAGGGCCACAGTGATTCGTAGTCCAGTATTTTATCCAGCACATCCCCTTCATCACATCAGATGTGGAACGACACGGACGCGTAGCTCCGCGGTTCAGCACATTTATAAACCTCGTCAAACACGTTGGAATACGCCTTATTTTCTTCTTGAACCAAGGATTTTTGTGTATTTTGCCAAATCTGGATTTATTTGACGACTGCACTGTTTCTACAAGCGCATTTTAAGGACAATGGGGCGGCAAGTACTGCTGTGTTTCTCTCTGGCTTTTGTCGGATGTGTGCTGGGCCAGATCAGTTATTCTATTCCTGAAGAAATGACCAGGGGCTCGTTGGTCGGGAATATTGCTCATGATTTAGGTCTCGATGTGAAGCGGCTGCAGACGCGTAAAGCTCGCATTCACACAGGAGGCAGTGAGGAATATGTTCAGTTTAACAAGGAGAGAGGCGTCCTCGTTATCAAAGAGAAAATAGACCGCGAGACTCTTTGTGGGCAGACAACGCCTTGTGCTTTACATTATGAGATTGTGTTGGAGAATCCAATTGAAGTATTTCCCTTTATTGTTGAAGTAACAGACATCAATGATAATTCTCCAATATTTGATGAAGAAGAAAGGCGTTTTGAAATCAGTGAGTCAGCTATAATTGGTTCTAAGTTTATGCTGGAAACAGCAATAGACCCTGATATAGGACTGAATGGACTGCAGAGCTATACACTAAAGCCCACTGATAATTTTATCCTCAAACTGCATGGTCAATCAGACGGAGGAAAAAAGGTGGAGATGATTTTGCAAAAACCCCTCGACAGAGAGAAACAGGAGATTGTTTCGTTGCTCTTAACAGCGGTCGATGGAGGAGAGCCACAGCGGTCAGGGACTATGTTAATTCACATTACAGTGTTAGATGTTAACGATAATGCTCCTCTTTTTACACAATCAATTTACAAAGCGAGCATTAACGAGAACGCTGCAAAAGGGACACTCATAACGCAGGTCAGCGCCACTGACGCAGACAAAGGCTCCAATGGAGAGGTTAGTTACACTTTTGGAAACAGGAGAGGGAGCACGTCAAAACTCTTTCAAATAACTGAGGAAGGAAATATATTATTGAATGGACCGATTGATTATGAAAAGGCTAAAATATTCGAAATCCTTATTGAGGCAACTGATCGAGGGGGTCTTTCTGATTCCAGTAAAGTTATTATTGAAATAGGCGACATAAACGACAACAGTCCTGTAATTAGAATGATTTCCAAATCAGATTCTATCGGAGAGAGCTCTCCCTCTCAGACTGTAGTGGCTGTAATGAACGTAAACGATCCAGACTCAGAGGAAAACGGAAAGGTCTATTGTGCAATTGATAAGAATATTCCATTTGCAATTACCACCACCACTAATAATTTATACAACATCATCACAGACAGTGAATTAGACCGAGAAAAAGACTCCCAGTATAACATCACAGTCACGTGTTCAGATGAGGGCGTGCCCTCCCTCTCCAGCAGCGTCACTCTCTCCTTACACATCTCTGATGTGAATGACAACGCGCCTGTCTTTGACAGGAGCTCGTATGAGGCCTACATTGTAGAAAACAACAGCCCAGGCCTCTCTATATTCACAGTGAAAGCCACAGACTCTGACTGGAGCCAGAATGCGCGTGTCTCTTACATACTGGAGGACTCCTCTGTTAACGGGGTGCCAGTCTCCTCATATGTGTCCGTGAGTGCAGATAGTGGAGTCATCCATGCAGTGCGCTCCTTTGACTACGAGCAGATCAAGGATTTCCAGTTCTGCGTCAAAGCGCAGGACGGAGGCTCTCCTCCTCTCAGTAGCAATGTGACTGTGAAAATCCTGGTTCAGGACCAGAACGACAACGGCCCTCAGGTGCTGTACCCAGTCCAGACTGGGGGCTCTCTGGTGGCTGAGATGGTGCCTCGTTCAGCAGATGTGGGCTATCTGGTCACTAAAGTGGTGGCTGTGGATGTGGACTCTGGACAGAATGCCTGGCTCTCCTATAAACTGCAGAAAGCTGCAGACAGGGCGCTGTTTGAAGTGGGCTTACAGAATGGAGAAATAAGAACTATCCGCCAAGTGACTGATAAAGATGCAGTCAAACAGAGACTGGCTGTTATAGTGGAGGACAACGGGCAGCCCTCTCGTTCAGCTACAGTCGTTGTTAACGTGGTGGTGGCGGACAGCTTTCCTGAAGTAATGTCTGAGTTCACGGACTTTACGCACGACAAGGAGTACAACGACAACCTGACTTTTTACTTAGTGCTGGCTCTGGCTGTGGTCTCCTTTCTGTTCATCACGTGTGTAGTGGTCATTATATCAGTGAAAATCTACAGATGGAGACAGTCTCGCGTCCTGTATCACTCCAATCTGCCAGTGATCCCATATTATCCTCCACGTTACTCAGACACTCTGGGCACAGCGACTCTCCCGCACGTGTACAATTACGACACGTGCAGGACCACAGACTCCAGGAAGAGTGACTGTAAGTTTGGCAGAGCTGGAAGTCAGAACGTGCTGATCATGGATCCCAGTTCAACAGGGACGATGCAGCGGATACAGAGCGAGAAGAGCATCCTGGACGAGCCAGACTCTCCTCTAGAGGTTAGACATGTGTAAGGCTTTCTATGTCAGCACCGCGGAAAGCGACACTCATTTCTTTACCATTTTCTCTTCGCCCATACTTGGTCTCACACATTGTTTATTTTCCCCGGTGCTGTTAAGTTTTTTATAGTTATCACTTTGACACTAGATTACATTTGCACTCGGTTTGTTTACATGCATTGTACTTAATTAATAATTATTTTAAATATTTAGTAGCATTTGTTTTACTTTCTCCACTTATAACTTCCTATTTTACAACCTATTATTTCATTCCATTTGGATTGCAATGTTACTATGAAAACACCAAGTGCCGCTGTTGCCCATGTTCTTTCTATTTACCGCAGGTCGTTGTTTCTCCCATCAGATCTTTATTTGGAGGCTGAGCGCACACGCGGCGCACATCTCCTCGTTTAACAGGGATATTTCCATCTACAGAAGATATACAGCTTTCAGCATTGTAACTTAATGCTCACAACTTTGGACAACAGACGGACAGTGTATTTTGGAAATATGAAATGAAGTAACTTGTGTTTTTATTCGCGATCATTTATTGCTGAGAACAATGGGAGGGCAAGGACTCGTTTTTTTGTGTCTTTGCTTTTTGAGCTCGACGCTTGGACACATCAGCTACTCTGTTCCGGAGGAATTGCAAAAAGGTTTTGTTGTTGGGAACGTTGCAAAGGATTTGGGGTTGGATATCAAGAGGATGAAGTCGGGTAGAGCTCGCATTTTTACCAGAGATCGTAGCGAATATGTTGAGCTGAACAATGACAAGGGAGTGCTGGTTATAAAGGACAGAATAGACAGAGAGACGCTGTGTGGACAAGAGGCACTTTGTACGTTACAGTTTCAGATTATTTTAGAGAATCCTATGGAGATTCACAGTGTTACAATTGAAATAAAAGACGTGAACGATAATTCACCTTTCTTTGAAAAAGGTAATGTTAATTTTAAAATAGGCGAGTCTGCAGTGAGTGGAACTAAATTCATATTAGACCCAGCAGTTGATTTTGACGTAGGCGTAAATGGTTTGCAGACCTATAGGCTCGAACCAAGAGACAATTTTGTAATTAAATTACACGATCAGGTGGATGGATCTAAGAACGTGGAGATGGTTTTACAGAAACCTCTCGACAGAGAAAAGAGTGAGCGTTTGTCTTTAGTTCTGACCGCGTTAGACGGAGGAGAGCCGCAAATGTCTGGGACAATGCAGATTCTCATCACTGTGTTAGATGCAAATGACAACGCTCCTGTTTTTACGCACCCCGTTTATAAAACCTCCATAAAGGAGAATGCGCCACTCGGAACTGTAGTGGTGACAGTGACTGCGACAGACGCAGATCAAGGCTCTAATGGGAAAATTACATATTCAGTTTCGAGTATGCCTGATAATGCGCGCGGATTATTTGAGATAAATTCTGAAAATGGAGAAATTGTGCTGAAGGGAAATGTTGACTATGAAAAAGCCCAATCATTCCAGTTAAGTATTCGAGCAAGTGATGACGGGGGCCTAGTCGATTCATGTAAGGTGATTATTGACGTCACTGACGTAAATGACAACAAACCAGATATACAAATATTATCTAAAATAAATACTATAACCGAAGATGCGAAATCTGGCACTGTTGTAACTATGATTAATATTCTTGATTCAGATTCTGCTGAAAACGGAAAGGTGCAGTGTTTTATAAATGATAATATTCCCTTTGAGCTAAAATACACAAACAACGATTTTTACAGTTTATTGACAGATGGTATTTTAGACAGAGAACAAGCCTCCCAGTATAACATCACAGTCACGTGTTCAGATGAGGGCGTGCCCTCCCTCTCCAGCAGCGTCACTCTCTCCTTACACATCTCTGATGTGAATGACAACGCGCCTGTCTTTGACAGGAGCTCGTATGAGGCCTACATTGTAGAAAACAACAGCCCAGGCCTCTCTATATTCACAGTGAAAGCCACAGACTCTGACTGGACCCAGAATGCGCGTGTCTCTTACATACTGGAGGACTCCTCTGTTAACGGAGTGCAAGTCTCCTCATATGTGTCCGTGAGTGCAGATAGTGGAGTCATCCATGCAGTGCGCTCCTTTGACTACGAGCAGATCAAGGATTTCCAGTTTTGCGTCAAAGCGCAGGACGGAGGCTCTCCTCCTCTCAACAGCAATGTGACTGTGAAAATCCTGGTTCAGGACCAGAACGACAACGGCCCTCAGGTGCTGTACCCAGTCCAGACTGGGGGCTCTCTGGTGGCTGAGATGGTGCCTCGTTCCGCAGATGTGGGCTATCTGGTCACTAAAGTGGTGGCTGTGGATGTGGACTCTGGACAGAATGCCTGGCTCTCCTATAAACTGCAGAAAGCCGCAGACAGGGCGCTGTTTGAAGTGGGCTTACAGAATGGAGAAATAAGAACTATCCGCCAAGTGACTGATAAAGATGCAGTCAAACAGAGACTGGCTGTTATAGTGGAGGACAACGGGCAGCCCTCTCGTTCAGCTACAGTCATTGTGAACGTGGTGGTGGCGGACAGCTTTCCTGAAGTAATGTCTGAGTTCACGGACTTTACGCACGACAAGGAGTACAACGACAACCTGACTTTTTACTTAGTGCTGGCTCTGGCTGTGGTCTCCTTTCTGTTCATCACGTGTGTAGTGGTCATTATATCAGTGAAAATCTACAGATGGAGACAGTCTCGCGTCCTGTATCACTCCAACCTGCCAGTGATCCCATATTATCCTCCACGTTACTCAGACACTCTGGGCACAGCGACTCTCCCGCACGTGTACAATTACGACACGTGCAGGACCACAGACTCCAGGAAGAGTGACTGTAAGTTTGGGAGAGCTGGAAGTCAGAACGTGCTGATCATGGATCCCAGTTCAACAGGGACGATGCAGCGGATACAGAGCGAGAAGAGCATCCTGGACGAGCCAGACTCTCCTCTGGAGGTTAGACTAAATTTCGTGCTATTTTGTTTCAGCACCACGGACAGCGACATATCTTTGCATACACCTTTTTTTATTTTTTTTTCGCACTGGGATCTTTATATCTGTTGCTCGAGTTCATTTTAAATTGACACCGTTTGTATTTGTCTGTCTATATTTGTATTAACAATAACCCTTACCGACTTGTGGACGCCCAATCCTATTAGATTTCTGAAGCTAAGTAGGGTAAGGCCTGGTTAATTTCTGGATGGGAGACCTCCGGGAAAAACCAGGATGTCAATGAGTTAGTGGTTGGCGAAAGTAGGAGGGTCCGTTGTTGCGAATGTCTGCAGCTGCAATGCTGTCGATCTGCCCGAGGGGAAACTGTGGCTAAATACAGGCTATGGAGTCAATGAAAAATCCCCTTATGTGCTGCACTTTAGTTGACTTGTGTCACGTGTTAAGCGTTTTTTAAACACGATTCCCTTTCCTTGTTGATTTTGATACAAATTATATGACTCGTTTTTTGCTTTCATAACGTGAATGTCACATCGTTTATGAATTGCCTTTTAGATTGAAGCAGTCACATTGTAATGGTGCCGTGTAAACTCAAAGTGACGCTGTTGCCCGTGTCCTCCTGCTTGTTGCTGCAGGCTTTATATGCCTCCCACCACATTATATTGTCTAAGAGCGAAGCCAGACGCGACACACATCTTCCGGATCTAAACGGACATATGCACCCGCTACCATAGTAATCTATACCCTGGGAATGTACAGTTTTAAGGGTGATTCTGCTTGTTAAATGCTTTTGGATATTGTGTCAACTTATTTTTTGGACATGATGTTGGACAGAACAATGGGAGGGCAAGGACTCGTGTTTTTGTCTCTCTGCATTTTGAGCTCGACGCTTGGACACATCAGCTACTCTGTTCCGGAGGAATTGCCAAAAGGTTTTGTTGTTGGTAACATTGCAAAGGATTTGAGTTTGGCTATAAAAAGAGTGAAGTCAGGTAGAGCTCGCATTTTTACGCACGAATCTGGCGAATATCTGGAGCTGAATAGCGACAAGGGAGTGCTCGTCATCAAAGAGAGAATAGACAGAGAGACGCTGTGTGGACAAGAGGCACTTTGTGCGTTACAGTTTCAGATTATTTTAGAGAATCCTATGGAGATTCACAGTGTTACAGTTGAAATACAAGATGTAAACGATAACCCGCCTTTCTTTGAACAGAAAGAGGTCGACTTTAAAATTAGTGAGTCCGCGCTAAGTGGTGCTAAATTTATATTAGACCCAGCAGTTGATTATGACGTAGGCGTAAATGGTTTGCAGACCTATAGACTTGAACCAAGAGACAATTTTGTGATTAAATTACACGATCAGGCGGATGGATCTAAGAACGTAGAGATGGTTTTACAGAAACCTCTCGACAGAGAAAAGAGTGAGCGTTTGTCTTTAGTTCTGACCGCGTTAGACGGAGGAGAGCCGCAAATGTCTGGGACAATGCAGATTCTCATCACTGTGTTAGATGCAAATGACAACGCTCCTGTCTTTACGCACCCCGTTTATAAAACCTCCATAAAGGAGAATGCGCCACTCGGAACTGTAGTGGTGACAGTGACTGCGACAGACGCAGATCAGGGCTCTAATGGGAAAATTACATATTCCGTTTCTGGCATTCCTGATAATGCGCGCGGTTTATTTGAGATAAATTCTGAAAATGGTGAAATCGTGCTGAAGGGAAATGTTGACTATGAAAAAGCCAAAACATTCCAGTTGAGTATTCGAGCAAGTGATGACGGGGGCCTAGTCGATTCATGTAAGGTGATTATTGACGTTACAGACGTAAATGATAATAGGCCGACTATACACGTATTATCTAAAATAAATGCTATAACCGAAGATGCAAAACCTGGCACCGTTGTGACTATGATTAATATTCGTGACGTAGATTCTGCTGAAAACGGAAAGGTGCAGTGTTTTATAAATGATAATATTCCCTTTGAGCTAAAATGTACAAACAACGATTTTTACAGTTTATTGACAGATGGAATTTTAGACAGAGAACAGGCCTCCCAGTTTAACATCACAGTCACGTGTTCAGATGAGGGCGTGCCCTCCCTCTCCAGCAGCGTCACTCTCTCCTTACACATCTCTGATGTGAATGACAACGCGCCTGTCTTTGACAGGAGCTCGTATGAGGCCTACATTGTAGAAAACAACAGCCCAGGCCTCTCTATATTCACAGTGAAAGCCACAGACTCTGACTGGAGCCAGAATGCGCGTGTCTCTTACATACTGGAGGACTCCTCTGTTAACGGAGTGCCAGTCTCCTCATATGTGTCCGTGAGTGCAGATAGTGGAGTCATCCATGCAGTGCGCTCCTTTGACTACGAGCAGATCAAGGATTTCCAGTTTTGCGTCAAAGCGCAGGACGGAGGCTCTCCTCCTCTCAGTAGCAATGTGACTGTGAAAATCCTGGTTCAGGACCAGAACGACAACGGCCCTCAGGTGCTGTACCCAGTCCAGACTGGGGGCTCTCTGGTGGCTGAGATGGTGCCTCGTTCAGCAGATGTGGGCTATCTGGTCACTAAAGTGGTGGCTGTGGATGTGGACTCTGGACAGAATGCCTGGCTCTCCTATAAACTGCAGAAAGCCGCAGACAGGGCGCTGTTTGAAGTGGGCTTACAGAATGGAGAAATAAGAACTATCCGCCAAGTGACTGATAAAGATGCAGTCAAACAGAGACTGGCTGTTATAGTGGAGGACAACGGGCAGCCCTCTCGTTCAGCTACAGTCGTTGTTAACGTGGTGGTGGCGGACAGCTTTCCTGAAGTAATGTCTGAGTTCACGGACTTTACGCACGACAAGGAGTACAACGACAACCTGACTTTTTACTTAGTGCTGGCTCTGGCCGTGGTCTCCTTTCTGTTCATCACGTGTGTAGTGGTCATTATATCAGTGAAAATCTACAGATGGAGACAGTCTCGCGTCCTGTATCACTCCAATCTGCCAGTGATCCCATATTATCCTCCACGTTACTCAGACACTCTGGGCACAGCGACTCTCCCGCACGTGTACAATTACGACACGTGCAGGACCACAGACTCCAGAAAGAGTGACTGTAAGTTTGGCAGAGCTGGTAGTCAGAACGTGCTGATCATGGATCCCAGTTCAACAAGGACGATGCAGCGGATACAGAGCGAGAAGAGCATCCTGGACGAGCCAGACTCTCCTCTGGAGGTTAGACTCAATTTCGTGCTATTTTGTTTCAGCACCACGGACAGCGACATATATTTGCATACACCTTTTTTTATTTTTTATTTTTTTTCGCACTGGGATCTTTATATCTGTTGCTCGAGTTCATTTTAAATTGACACCGTTTGTATTTGTCTGTCTATATTTGTATTAACAATAACCCTTACCGACTTGTGGACGCCCAATCCTATTAGATTTCTGAAGCTAAGTAGGGTAAGGCCTGGTTAATTTCTGGATGGGAGACCTCCGGGAAAAACCAGGAAGTCGATGAGTTAGTGGTTGGCGAAAGTAGGAGGGTCCGTTGTTGCGAATGTCTGCAGCTGCAATGCTGTCGATCTGCCCGAGGGGAAACTGTGGCTAAATACAGGCTATGGAGTCAATGAAAAATCCCCTTATGTGCTGCACTTTAGTTGACTTGTGTCACGTGTTAAGCGTTATTTAAATACGATTCCCTTTCCCTGTTGATTTTGATACAAATTATAGGATACGGTTTTTGCTTTCATAACGTGAATGTCACATCGTTTATGAATTGCCTTTTAGATTGAAGCAGTCACATTGTAATGGTGCCGTGTAAACTCAAAGTGACGCTGTTGCCCGTGTTCTCCTGCTTGTTGCTGCAGGCTTTATATGCCTCCCACCACATTATATTGTCTAAGAGCGAAGCCAGACGCGACACACATCTTCCGGATCTAAACGGACATATGCACCCGCTACCATAGTAATCTATACCCTGGGAATGTACAGTTTAAAGGGTGATTCTGCTTGTTAAATGCTTTTGGATATTGTGTCAACTTCTTTTTTGGATATGATGTTGGACAGAACAATGGGAGCGCAAGGTCCGGTGTTTTTGTGTCTCTGCATTTTGAGCTCGACGCTTGGACACATCAGCTACTCTGTTCCAGAGGAATTGCCAAAGGGTTTTGTTGTTGGTAACATTGCAAAGGATTTGGGGTTGGATATCAAGAGGATGAAGTCGGGTAGGGCTCGCATTTTTACGCACGAATCTGGCGAATATCTGGAGCTGAAAAGCGAAAGGGGAGTAATGGTTATCAAAGAAAGAATAGACCGAGAGGCGCTGTGTGGACAGAAGGCACTTTGTACGTTACAGTTACAGATTATTTTAGAGAATCCTATGGAGATTCACAGTGTTACAGTTGAAATACAAGACGTGAACGATAACCCGCCTTTCTTTGAAAAAGGCGATGTTCATTTCAAAATAGGCGAGTCTGCAGTGAGTGGAACTAAATTCATATTAGACCCAGCAGTTGATTATGACGTAGGCGTAAATGGTTTGCAGACCTATAGACTCGAACCAAGAGACAATTTTGTGATTAAATTACACGATCAGGCGGATGGATCTAAGAACGTAGAGATGGTTTTACAGAAACCTCTCGACAGAGAAAAGAGTGAGCGTTTGTCTTTAGTTCTGACCGCGTTAGACGGAGGAGAGCCGCAAATGTCTGGGACAATGCAGATTCTCATCACTGTGTTAGATGCAAATGACAACGCTCCTGTCTTTACGCACCCCGTTTATAAAACCTCCATAAAGGAGAATGCGCCACTCGGAACTGTAGTGGTGACAGTGACTGCGACAGACGCAGATCAGGGCTCTAATGGGAAAATTACATATTCAGTTTCGAGTATGCCTGATAATGCGCGCGGATTATTTGAGATCAATTCTGAAAATGGTGAAATTGTGCTGAAGGGAAATGTTGACTATGAAAAAGCCCAATCATTCCAGTTGAGTATTCGAGCAAGTGATGACGGGGGCCTAGTCGATTCATGTAAGGTGATTATTGACGTTACAGACGTAAATGATAATATGCCGACTATAAACGTATTATCTAAAATAAATACTATAACCGAAGATGCAAATCCTGGTGTAGTGGTGACAATGATAAACATTCGTGACGTAGATTCTACGGAAAACGGAAAGGTACAGTGTTTTATAAATGATAATATTCCGTTTGAGCTAAAATTTACAAACAACGATTTGTACAGTTTATTGACAGATGGTAATTTAGACAGAGAACAAGCCTCCCAGTATAACATCACAGTCACGTGTTCAGATGAGGGCGTGCCCTCCCTCTCCAGCAGCGTCACTCTCTCCTTACACATCTCTGATGTGAATGACAACGCGCCTGTCTTTGACAGGAGCTCGTATGAGGCCTACATTGTAGAAAACAACAGCCCAGGCCTCTCTATATTCACAGTGAAAGCCACAGACTCTGACTGGAGCCAGAATGCGCGTGTCTCTTACATACTGGAGGACTCCTCTGTTAACGGAGTGCCAGTCTCCTCATATGTGTCCGTGAGTGCAGATAGTGGAGTCATCCATGCAGTGCGCTCCTTTGACTACGAGCAGATCAAGGATTTCCAGTTTTGCGTCAAAGCGCAGGACGGAGGCTCTCCTCCTCTCAGTAGCAATGTGACTGTGAAAATCCTGGTTCAGGACCAGAACGACAACGGCCCTCAGGTGCTGTACCCAGTCCAGACTGGGGGCTCTCTGGTGGCTGAGATGGTGCCTCGTTCAGCAGATGTGGGCTATCTGGTCACTAAAGTGGTGGCTGTAGATGTGGACTCTGGACAGAATGCCTGGCTCTCCTATAAACTGCAGAAAGCTGCAGACAGGGCGCTGTTTGAAGTGGGCTTACAGAATGGAGAAATAAGAACTATCCGCCAAGTGACTGATAAAGATGCAGTCAAACAGAGACTGGCTGTTATAGTGGAGGACAACGGGCAGCCCTCTCGTTCAGCTACAGTCATTGTTAACGTGGTGGTGGCGGACAGCTTTCCTGAAGTAATGTCTGAGTTCACGGACTTTACGCACGACAAGGAGTACAACGACAACCTGACTTTTTACTTAGTGCTGGCTCTGGCCGTGGTCTCCTTTCTGTTCATCACGTGTGTAGTGGTCATTATATCAGTGAAAATCTACAGATGGAGACAGTCTCGCGTCCTGTATCACTCCAATCTGCCAGTGATCCCATATTATCCTCCACGTTACTCAGACACACTGGGCACAGCGACTCTCCCGCACGTGTACAATTACGACACGTGCAGGACCACAGACTCCAGGAAGAGTGACTGTAAGTTTGGCAGAGCTGGAAGTCAGAACGTGCTGATCATGGATCCCAGTTCAACAGGGACGATGCAGCGGATACAGAGTGAGAAGAGCATCCTGGACGAGCCAGACTCTCCTCTGGAGGTTAGACTCAATTTAGTACAAAATTTCGTTTCAGCACCAAGGGGAGCGACACTTCTATGCATCTGTCTATTTGTTGGCGTTGTTTTACTTTTCCCTTTCCCATACTCATTTTATCTGCGTCTTTTGTTTATTTCGGACTTGTGCACACGTTTTACTGTCCCCTGTTTATATGAATAATATTTCACGTGTATTCACCTCCATACCGTTAAAATCTCTCCCTTTGCACATTATTAGATTATCGTATTTGATTTGTAATGATCCTGTATAAACTCCAAGTGCCGCTGTTGCCCGTGTTCTGCTGTAACTGCGGGCGCTTCGTGCCCCCCACCACAGTATATTCTCCAAGAGCAAAGCCACACGCGACACTCATCGTCTCGATATAAACGGACATGTTCAGCATCTGTCATCTTGTTCGGGAATATACAGTTTACAAAGTTGCTGTTCTGATTGACGGTTGATAGACATTGTATCAACTATTGTTTTGGACATGATGTTGGACAGAACAATGGGAGGACAAGGTCTGGTGTTTTTGTGTCTCTGCTTTTTGAGCTCGACGCTTGGACACATCAGCTACTCTGTTCCGGAGGAATTACCAAAAGGTTTTGTTGTTGGTAACATTGCAAAGGATTTGGGGTTGGATATCAAAAGGATGAAGTCCGGGAGAGCTCGTATTTTTACCGACGAGACTGAGGAATATTTTCAACTGAACACGGAAAGGGGAGTATTGATAATCAAAGAGAGAATAGACAGAGAGACGCTGTGTGGACAGAAGGCACTTTGTGCGTTACAGTTACAGATTATTTTAGAGAATCCTATGGAGATTCACAGTGTTACAGTTGAAATAAAAGACGTGAACGATAACCCGCCTTTCTTTGAAAAAGGCGATGTTCATTTCAAAATAGGCGAGTCTGCAGTGAGTGGAACTAAATTGATATTAGACCCAGCAGTTGATTATGACGTAGGCGTAAATGGTTTGCAGACGTATAGACTCGAACCAAGAGACAATTTTGTGATTAAATTACACGATCAGGCGGATGGATCTAAGAACGTAGAGATGGTTTTACAGAAACCTCTCGACAGAGAAAAGAGTGAGCGTTTGTCTTTAGTTCTGACCGCGTTAGACGGAGGAGAGCCGCAAATGTCTGGGACAATGCAGATTCTCATCACTGTGTTAGATGCAAATGATAACGCTCCTGTTTTTACGCACCCCGTTTATAAAACCTCCATAAAGGAGAATGCGCCACTCGGAACTGTAGTGGTGACAGTGACTGCGACAGACGCAGATCAGGGCTCTAATGGGAAAATTACATATTCAGTTTCGAGTATGCCTGATAATGCGCGCGGATTATTTGAGATCAATTCTGAAAATGGTGAAATTGTGCTGAAGGGAAATGTGGACTATGAAAAAGCCCAATCATTCCAGTTGAGTATTCGAGCAAGTGATGACGGGTCTCTAGTCGATTCATGTAAGGTGATTATTGACGTCACTGACGTGAATGATAATAGTCCGATTATAAACCTATTATCTAAAATAAACACTATATCTGAAGATGCAAAACCTGGCACCGTTGTAACTATGATTAAAATACGTGACGTAGATTCTGCTGAAAACGGAAAGGTGCAGTGTTTTATAAATGATAATATTCCCTTTGAGCAAAAATTTACAAACAACGATTTTTACAGTTTATTGACAGATGGTAATTTAGACAGAGAACAAGCCTCCCAGTATGACATCACAGTCACGTGTTCAGATGAGGGCGTGCCCTCCCTCTCCAGCAGCGTCACCCTCTCCTTACACATCTCTGATGTGAATGACAACGCGCCTGTCTTTGACAGGGGCTCGTATGAGGCCTACATTGTAGAAAACAACAGCCCAGGCCTCTCTATATTCACAGTGAAAGCCACAGACTCTGACTGGAGCCAGAATGCGCGTGTCTCTTACATACTGGAGGACTCCTCTGTTAACGGAGTGCGAGTCTCCTCATATGTGTCCGTGAGTGCAGATAGTGGAGTCATCCATGCAGTGCGCTCCTTTGACTACGAGCAGATCAAGGATTTCCAGTTCTGCGTCAAAGCGCAGGACGGAGGCTCTCCTCCTCTCAGTAGCAATGTGACTGTGAAAATCCTGGTTCAGGACCAGAACGACAACGGCCCTCAGGTGCTGTACCCAGTCCAGACTGGGGGCTCTCTGGTGGCTGAGATGGTGCCTCGTTCAGCAGATGTGGGCTATCTGGTCACTAAAGTGGTGGCTGTGGATGTGGACTCTGGACAGAATGCCTGGCTCTCCTATAAACTGCAGAAAGCCGCAGACAGGGCGCTGTTTGAAGTGGGCTTACAGAATGGAGAAATAAGAACTATCCGCCAAGTGACTGATAAAGATGCAGTCAAACAGAGACTGGCTGTTATAGTGGAGGACAACGGGCAGCCCTCTCGTTCAGCTACAGTCATTGTGAACGTGGTGGTGGCGGACAGCTTTCCTGAAGTAATGTCTGAGTTCACGGACTTTACGCACGACAAGGAGTACAACGACAACCTGACTTTTTACTTAGTGCTGGCTCTGGCTGTGGTCTCCTTTCTGTTCATCACGTGTGTAGTGGTCATTATATCAGTGAAAATCTACAGATGGAGACAGTCTCGCGTCCTGTATCACTCCAATCTGCCAGTGATCCCATATTATCCTCCACGTTACTCAGACACTCTGGGCACAGCGACTCTCCCGCACGTGTACAATTACGACACGTGCAGGACCACAGACTCCAGAAAGAGTGACTGTAAGTTTGGCAGAGCTGGTAGTCAGAACGTGCTGATCATGGATCCCAGTTCAACAGGGACGATGCAGCGGATACAGAGCGAGAAGAGCATCCTGGACGAGCCAGACTCTCCACTAGAGGTTAGACATGTACAAGGCGCATTTCAGAACCACGGAGAGCGACAAATGTCTTTGATATATCTTCATCTCTCTTTTTCTGTTTGTCCGCATAGTGACATATGGTTATTCATGCACATTCTGACTCTTGTTAAGTTGATATTTTCATGAAATGTAGCCTGCATTCATTATAATTTAGTATTTTTCCAAATGTAGATAAACATTATTGTAAAAAAAAACAAAAACAAAAAAAAACACAGTAGTTTATATGAAACAAAACACGTATTTATATAACTAATTCATATAATTATTTGTTTCATTTTTGTAGATTTGCAGTTCAGTCAGGGGCCTCTAAGGGCCGCTGTTGGTTAGTTATACTCAACTCTTTTTTTTCTGTAGTGACGTCGTTTGCTTTCGGTGTATTAACATTTTCAGAACGCTCTTCAGCCTCGTCTGATTGAGACTGCACATTTGGTTTTGGTACCTTTCCATTACCTTAGATTTATCAATCAAAAACTGTCACTATGAAGTCTTGGGGATGTCCTTTGGTCAGAAGAATCATCCCTTTCTGGAGTGTTTTTGTGTTCGTCTTTGTCGCAGACGTGGGCTTTGGGCAGGTCCGCTATTCTATACCTGAAGAGATGGCGACTGGCTCCGTGGTCGGGAATATTGTAAATGACTTGGGTTTGGATGAGAGGAGACTGAAATCTGGGCGCGCTCGGATATTTACTGAGGACGGCAGTGAGTACATTGGTTTAAATGCGGAACGGGGGACTCTGGTCGTGACAAAAAGGATGGACAGAGAAGAATTGTGCGAGCAGTTTTCTCCATGCTCTCTGTATTTCCAGATTATCTTAGAAAATCCTATGGAGCTGCACAGAATCGACATAGAGATCACCGACATTAACGACAACGCTCCGCATTTCTTGAGAACAGAATACAATTTCCAAATTAGCGAGTCTGCGGTATCCGGAGCAAGATACTCTCTTGAAAATGCCAAAGACTCTGATGTGGCGCAGAATGGCATTCAGACTTACAAATTAAACCCTACAGATCATTTTAAATTAAATGTAGTCTCTCGTTCGGATGGATCAAAATATATCGAGATGATTCTCCACACGCCTCTAGACAGAGAAAAAAGTGAACACCATATGCTAACTATAACCGCATATGATGGTGGTGATCCACAGAAATCTGGCTCAGTGAAAATTAATGTCGTTGTTTTAGATGCGAATGACAACGCGCCCGTTTTTGCGCAGGCGGTGTACAGGGCCACAGCGGCTGAAAACACGAAGAGCGGCTCAGTTATTATAAGAGTGAGCGCGACAGACAACGATACAGGCTCTAACGGAGAGGTGGTTTATGCCTTTTCCCAGCACACTAGTGGCGCTTCCTCTTTGTTTAATATAGACCCACCCACTGGCGAAATAACCGTTGTGGGCGCATTAGATTATGAAAAAGCTAAACATTTTGAGATCGATATTGAAGCTACAGACAGTGGAGGATTGACAGACACATGCAAAGTATTGATAGACGTCACCGATGTGAATGACAACGCCCCTTTTATCAGCATAATTTCTCTGTCTAATCCTATACCTGAGGATTCAGCTCCGGGTACTGTTGTTGCAATGCTCAACATCAAAGATTTGGACAGTGGTAAAAACAGCCAAATCAAATGTTTTATTGACCCAAACTTGCCTTTTCAAGTCAAAAAGTCATCTGCCAATTTCTATAGCTTGGTTACAGATGAAGACTTAGATCGTGAGACAGAGCCTGAATATAATATAACAATTACAGCTGTGGATGAGGGATCACCTCCATACTCATCCAACAAAACCATACATTTGAGACTTTCAGATGTTAATGACCATGTACCACTGTTTCAACAGCAGTCTTTTACTGCATTTATCCCAGAGAACAATCCCCCTGGTTTCTCATTCATTTCAGTCAAAGCCACTGATCAGGACGCTGGAAACAATGCACACATCTCCTATTTACTGGAGGACAGTCAGGTCAATGGACAGAAAGCATCGTCTTATTTCTCCGTGAATGCAGAGACTGGAGCTATAATTGCTGCGCGTTCATTAGACTATGAGCAAACCAAAGACTTTGTGATATCTGTCAAAGCCCAGGACGGAGGCTCTCCTCCTCTCAGCAGCAATGTGACTGTGAAAATCCTGGTTCAGGACCAGAACGACAACGGCCCTCAGGTGCTGTACCCAGTCCAGACTGGGGGCTCTCTGGTGGCTGAGATGGTGCCTCGTTCAGCAGATGTGGGCTATCTGGTCACTAAAGTGGTGGCTGTGGATGTGGACTCTGGACAGAATGCCTGGCTCTCCTATAAACTGCAGAAAGCCGCAGACAGGGCGCTGTTTGAAGTGGGCTTACAGAATGGAGAAATAAGAACTATCCGCCAAGTGACTGATAAAGATGCAGTCAAACAGAGACTGGCTGTTATAGTGGAGGACAACGGGCAGCCCTCTCGTTCAGCTACAGTCATTGTTAACGTGGTGGTGGCGGACAGCTTTCCGGAAGTAATGTCTGAGTTCACGGACTTTACGCACGACAAGGAGTACAACGACAACCTGACTTTTTACTTAGTGCTGGCTCTGGCTGTGGTCTCCTTTCTGTTCATCACGTGTGTCGTGGTCATTATATCAGTGAAAATCTACAGGTGGAGACATGAGCGCCTCTTTTATAAATCCAGTGGAAATCTTCCTGTTATTCCATATTATCCGCCTGTTTACGCAGATGTGGGTGGAACTGGCACCCTAAAGCCGGGCTCAGGGTACGAGGTGTATGGAACCACTGACTCCCGGATGAGCGACATTAAGTCTCCCAGATCCTACAGTGAAAACAGTCTCACTTATGACCATAGCGCCTCCAGGACAGTGCCCAGGCAAAGGTCAGAGTTGGAGAGTAACCTTGCAGAGGTGAGAAGTATTTTCACATCCAAACATTGTGTCGCTCTCTACTTCTCTTAATGAGTAGTTCGGCTTTACCCAAATCTAAAAGCTTCTCGACTGGAGAGCAACAGCGTCATGGTCTCGTCTCTCATTGTTCATGTTTTTTTGTCGAGGTTTGTTGCTTTTTTCATCGCTTTTTTTGTCGCTTTTTCGTCACTTTTTGTGGCTTTTTTAACGCTTTTTCATAGCCGCTTTTCATTGCTCTTTTGTCACGTTTTCATCATGTTTTTGTCGTACTTTTGTTGCTTTTCTGGCTCGTTTGTGTCGCTCTTTTGATGCTTTTATTCTAAGCTTTTCGATTTGGGTAATGCCAAAGTGGAGAACATTTGCATCGGTTCAGGTTTGGGCGAAGAGGTTAATCAAATTTAAACTATTTTACAATACACTAATTGATCCGTAAAGTTAACTAGTTACCTACATGTATTGAACAGCTCATCCCACTGTGTTCCACTATTTAAGATGGCCACCCTTGTCTTATGTCAAATGTCTATACAGTGACCATTTGTGTTAACGTTGAGGACACAGATAGAGGCAGGTTAATTGTCTTTTAGTCTTTGTAACTGTGATTGTGTTGCTGTCGTGTTTAGGCTTTAGCTGTATCACACCATCTGATCCCTGTGTGCTGTTTCTATCCATTATACGTCATTGGTGCAGATCCCTCTGGCATCGGGCGTCACAGTGCGGTACATTTTCTCTGACCTACTTCCTGTGTAACACGGTGCAGCCCATGAGCTTTAAGCCTCACAGAGCGATGAGATACAGGCGTTTGTGACGGAAACAAAAAAAGACAGTCTTAGGGTTTGAATCGTATTATAGCCAAGGAACTCAATCCATCATTAACACGTTGCTGTTCGTGTCAGGGCTGCTGTGATTGGTGGGTATAAAGGTATCAGTCATTCCTGGTGCTAAGGAGGCTGAGGGGACGGACAGAAAAGAGAGTGTGCAGCGGGGGAGGGGAGGAGGCACGTGGTGTGGCTCCACTCTCTCCCATCCTTCTGGTGTTTGGGATGTAGGAAGCCATTTTGAGTCCTGCCCTCTTTGTTTAAATTGTGGACTGTTATAAAATGATTGCATGTGAGAATGGAGACGTGAACATGTCCATGACACGCAGGAAATGTTGTTTCGATGGCATAAAAAAAAAACTGTAAATGTGGCTGCAAGATATCAGGGCAAGCTTGGTGTTGTTTACACAGTGATTAGGATGACAATATAAATGCTGCTTGTTTTTTCTTTGCAGTGCTGCTTGTGTTGCAATGGTCGGCGTTAACCTGTAGAAGCGTAGTTACATTTCTGACAACAGTAATGCTATACTATAATAAAAATAACCTTGACATAGCACATGTACTGAATTTTACATTTTAGTGATTTTTAAAAAGGCTTCACAACTCTAATTGAACTGAAGTTGCCTTTAGCTTCATTATGTGAACCTGCCGTGCCTCATTTGAAAGCTAAGAACATCCAGAACTTCAACCACTGAGCTTCAAAACCTGGAGGCTGCTCTAGCACTCGTTAGGACTTGATTTGGGGACAGGTGCTGGGATGATCAAACTATAAGAAAGTGGGGCTCATTCTGTTCTATTGAGAATCCAAACAAAAACATTTAAACATAATAAACAACTTTTACATCATGTAAACAGTTTTAAATCTACACTGGTATCTGCAAATATTTGATGTTAGGTTATCCTTACACAATGCTGCTTAAGTGATGTGTTTTTGTGATTCTTTTTTTTTTTCTACAGTGAAAACAACAGTTAGAAATAACGTAGACATAGCCAATATATATCCAGAGTTCATGTACTCATGTTACTGTAATTAAGTACATTTTTGGCAACTTTTGTGTGTACATTTTTCAGCCTTTACTGTTCCTTGTAATTGAGTACAATTTTAGTCATGTAATTGTAATTCGCTACATCTGAAAGGGTGTCTGTTACTGAGCAGAGTGCAGTCCTGCTCGCACCTTTTATTTTACATGTGTATCTGCCTGAACAGGCTTACCAAGTGCAGAGCATTTGAGTCAAGTGGGATAGGGCTTATGTCAACACTTTTTTGACATAAGTTCTGAATGGAGGTAAAATAGTGGTTGTGGTAAATGAAATGTAGTTTGGTACATAGTATGAGATACGAGAGGTCTATTGTACAAACAGACCACGCACACTGATTTTAAACCTGTGCTAAAACTGGGACTAGGGCTCATGAACGTGAACTTTTGGTTGTGTGATATTTGTTGTGGAGTTTTATTTAATTTGTGCAAAGATAATTCTTGTCAGACATGATTCAGACCAGTTAACTCTGTGAAGAGTGAAGTTACTACAAAGCTATATGAGGATATACAGTAACTGGATTGAAGTGTATAAGCCTGATCTAAGATGTGACTAAAATCGCATTGAAAAGTAACTCGTATTTATTGTACTTTGAATACAATTTTAGCGGGGTAATTGTACTTTTACTTGAGTACAAACTTTCTCTACTCTTTCAACCACTGTATATATCCTCATTTTTGACCATGGCATTTGCGTGTCGGCTTCTACAACTGTAAAGAAATCATGCAGAGGGCTAAAGCTCCAATGCTCCTCGCTATGTTTTTGTGTTGCTTTTTTATTTTTTTTATTGTGGCTGAAGATGTAAACTCCTGAAGTAGATTATGATACTGAATTGAAATGTGTAGTAAAGTAGCTTTACGTATCCACCAGGTGTAGATCAGCATCACTTTTACGGTCTATAGAGTGAAGGAACAAACATGAACACATGGCAGTCACACAACAAGAAGAAAAGAGACTCATCTTCAGCAGTTAGATCCTCATGTGGAAAAACCTCCGCTGCCCTAAATGTACGCACAGGGTCAAAGAGGAACAAATGATGGCAGATTGGGAGAAATTATGAGAGCTAGACCTTATGCAACGCTCATATTTATGTCAATGTTGTCGGATCATGAAGCTATTTCAAATGTGTCTTGCCTGACCTTTAGGTATTGTGATTTCTTAAAGTCAATGTTATCAGGCAATCATGCTTTTCGGAAAAAAACGAGGGTTTCAATTTATTGTAAAATTCTCACAATATATATTAAATATCCAAGACACAACAAATGAACTGTATGTAAGTTACTACATCTATTATCATTATACAAAGGGATAAATGTTTAATTTCGTAATCAAGATTCTCATGTCCGTCCTGTCGACATTGAAGCTCGTAATGAACTTGTAGCCACTAGAATCATCAGCTTCTCCTGGAGTCCTTTGCAGTCCTATAGTCTTTGTTTCATGTAGAATTTCTCCTCCAGTTGTGCTGCAGTTTATGACTATTTCGTCCATGGTTTGGTTTTGTCCTGTTTTAGACCCTGCGGTGCTTTGAAAGACACGTTATGTTTTGCGGTGGCACTTGGCTTGAAAAGTTTAAGAACTTCTGTAGTACACGATGAGATGTATTATGTACCAGGAAGTATTGTGTTTGTATTCTTAAGTATTTGTTTTCTTTCATTGCACAACGCTGGGTTTCTATTGACGATATATTATGCAACTTGTTTTGTCTGTAGGAATTGCCGTGGCAAACTTTCACTATATTGTTTTAATAAATCTGACAGGGTTTGACGTGGAATGTCTGTGGGCCAAATGACGTACTGAAAGAGGATGGAGTATTGTCAGGAACTAAATTACTCTTAACATTAAAAAACGAGAGCGAAAAAGTGCCCCTGTATTGCGGTTTAACCTCTTAACCCCCGCTTTAACTGAGCACATTTTTCTCCAGTTCAATTGTACCCAAATCTAAAAGCTTCTCGACTGGAGCTTGCAGCCCTAGGCCAGTGTAACGCCTCGTTTAAAAGCTAAGGCTGACAAAACCGAGCTGAGATTTTTCCCTGCATTGTCGTCTCTTTTTTGTCATATTGTTGGTGCTTTTTTTGTTTTGCGTTTGCGTCTCTTTTTTATAAACCTTTTATTGCTTTTTCATCACTTTTTCATCACCAATTTTGCTGTGTTTTTGTCACTCTTTTTGCTGTGTTTTCATCCTTATTTATGTCTCATGTTGACGCTTTTTTGAAGAAGCTTTTAGACTTGGGTGAAGCCGAACTGGAGAAAATTTGTTCAGTTAAGGCCGGGGTTAAGGGGTTGACTCTCTGTGGTCGTGTCTTGATTTGTTCCCATCTGCGGTTCCTGAGACCCAAAAACATGCAAGGTCACCAGATTAGCTGCTGAAACATATTCATGACAAAAGCACTGTATGATAATTGCTCGTGGGAACAAATCTGGTGCTGAGATTTGACTTGTTTTCCCCCTATAAATATGACACAGTTGTTTATTTAAGTAGTGTGTGCTTACGCAGGTGATTTCATTCGACGATGAAACAGTATAGTTATTGGGGAAACTGTGCTCAGTGACTGTGCTCCTCATCTGATGTGAATCTGTGCTGCCTCCCCTCCCCCCTCTCCAGCTGCACCACTCTGCAGCAGGGAGGGGGGGGAAAAGAGCTAAAAAGGAAGAGCAGAAAGGGTGGCACGCTCTTTGCGGCACCGGGTGTTTTCATTTTGCCTTTCGATGTGTCAAAACGCACTACCAATCCTGTATTGTTTACCATGATCAATAGCTAAACACACATGGGTAAGCTCCAGGCTAAACACACATGATGAGTAAGAACCATGTTAGGAAATCATGTCCTAATATTTTACCAAACCTCATGCCCCACATTCACATTTGAACATATTTGCCGTCTGGGCTTTTTGGTGCATTTGGTTTTCATCAGGATACAGGCAGGAGGCAGCGGGGTGCGATGCGAGCGCGAGGTGGGCTGTGTTTCCATAGCAACAAGCTGACTCACACGGCAGGACTGTACCATTTTAACGGAGTCAGAAGGGGGGGGGTGGGGAGTGGATGCTGTCTCTGGGATGGAACGGTTGTGTGTATTTGAGGAGGAAAGACACCCCCACGTTATGACACCGAGATGGTGTCGGGTCTGGGTGTCTGAGGACGGGGGAGGAAGGCGGGGAGAGGCTCGACATGGCGGCTTGCTCTGTTTGCTACAAATAGGTTGTTCTGTCTTTTCTGTGAGCCAGTACGTGTCGTTAATGTTAAACATGCGCTACACCCAAAATGAATCACACAAAAAAGACTGCCACAACTATAGCAAGTCATTCAATACTGTCATGATGCTGATTATCATCTTAAATGTGTTCTCTACTTGTTTTTCTCATTTTCACAAGGGGTTGAATACAATTACATGCAATGGTTTTGTTTTTGCCAATATTCAGTATAACATCATAAGTTGTAATTTTGCTTTGTCTGTGGACATGAGCCACAAAGGATAGTATGAATAATGCATTGGTGTGTACCAGGCCATCGCCTTTAGGCCCTCTGCTGTTGGAGCGAGGGAACAGCAGTGCGGTATAGTTAGTCCTGCATCAAGAGGAGGAAGCTGAATGACGTCTGTGTTTTTTATTTTTTGTTTATTGGTGCATTTCTTTGTAACCATGTTTAGGAAGATCTTATTTTTTCACATGCCTAGTCTCGTTTTTGTTTATATCTCTAATCAGTTATTGTACATATACAGGGCTTGACATTGTTGTAATACAGGCCAACTGGTCTAATGTTTTTTTTTTTTTCAATATAGTATTTCTATTCATCTTACCACACGTATCCGTACACATTTGAGGTACTTGTGATGCACATTTTCTCATATCTACTACTGTTTTTACTGTGCTACATTTAGGGCCGGTATCTACTTTCTCTAAAAATAGAATAAAAGTAAAAGCTTTTTTATTTTTATTTGCAGCTGGTTTTGGGGGGTAAAAAGCACAATTCTTCTTAAAAAAAATTACATTTACCTCTCAATGTTTTTTTTTTTTTTTTATTGAAATGTATGTATATTTTTACTTGAGCAGAATTTGTATCTGATTCTTTACTTACATTTTTTGTTTGATTCCTGTTTCTTTTACTTTTACTTGCTTGGTACAGTTACAGTCTATCATACGTTTTGGTGTAGCTACATACCCCACTATATAAAATCAAAGTCAAAATGTTCTTCTTAACTAAGTAACAATATTCTGTACTATCCATTTTGCTTTTCACCCCATAACCAACCTAACATTGTCATTTGTTCCGACACTCTTTGTAAGTATGACCTAAGCTCTTTTCCGTAGCCACTTGTGGACTATTGAATACCAGTCTAACCAATATTCTTTTGTCTTTTGTTCTCTTCTATGTCCTGCTGCTGTCCCTGTTGTCCCTGCTTCCTCCCGGGGCCTTTCTAAATCCTGCTTTGGTCACATAAGGTAAGCAACTTTTTTGATTTACACACATCACATTATGGACACAATGCACAAATAGTTAAAGGTGGGGTATGTAGGGTTTTAGGCATAAACAAATTACCCACTTATAAATAAACATGTTCAAATCAAGTATCAGTTGTAAGACAAGATATTTACAGGCAGCTGGCAATAAACCTAAATAAATGACCGATTAATATTGGCAATCCAGCTCACCTGTATTTGTGCAATGCCTTTTTTTTTTAAGTCAGTGTGTTGCTGCATACCCTGCCTTTAACTCTCTACATACTGTACACTACATTTGACACAATCAATCAATACAGCAGTGATTTGTAAACATTTGACCATAGAAATAGTTGGCATTCCACATAGAACTAGGTCAAACTCTGTTGGTCTATCATACAATTAATCCAGTGTTGATTTAATCGACTCAAATATATTGTCATAATTTTAGTGAAAGTGATATTATTGCAGACTAAATTAAGACTAACTTTAACTCTATCAAAAGTAGTTAATGAGACAAAAACTAAGAGTCAAATCTTCAGATATTTGTGTCAACTCATCAAAGACTGGACTAATAGTGGCACAGTTTGAAAGAGCCTCATGTCGTTAAACTTCACTGCAAAAGGAACAGGTAGGTGCTTTGTTCGTGTGGGAGATGCTATTGTTGAATGCACTGATATAAATGTACAGTTGACTGAATTAATTTGACTCATTTACATGCAGTTTTTATCAATAAAAATAGTATAAAACAGAAGCTCCTTTGACTTTTTTTCTCAAAAGACCAGGTTCAAACATGGTCTGGAACAGCACTAAACGAGGACTAACCTAAACGGAGCCAGCAAGGTGAATGAAACTGATAGAAAGTCGAACATGAAGAGCGGTTGAGTACAAGGACTGCACAATATGGGTGGAAACAATGATAACTGTGTTGAGTCAATATTATTGCAATATTATACTAAACCATTTCAAAACAGTACATTCCATTGAATTTTTTCTTTATAAAAAAAAAATATATTGACAAAAACAAACATTAAATGGAATGGAATGATGAAATCATCACTAAAACTGAACTCTTTTTTTTTTAATTACCATTAGCATTGTTTTTTAAGCAAATGTATGAATCTCATCAAACGGAAAACCTCAGTGACTTTGTAATATATTTAGCCTTTTTACGATATCAGTATTGTGTCACCTGATAATCTGGTGATATATTGTGCAGGCCTGCTCAGTGCCACCAGCAATACTTCCAGGTACTATTGAGAAATACTGATTTAGACAAAACAACATGAAAAATCAAAGGCGGTATAGTATTTATCTATAGCAGTTGTATCTACTCAAGTGCATGTTCCTAAATAACATTTGGAAGTACATCAGCATTAGAACATAAATCATACTTTCGCAACAGTTCGTACTCAATAAATATTTATATTGTATGTGTTTGGGTCACGACTTTTTACATCTACTTGACGTATTCATTCTAAAGTAATGTTATTCTTCCTTGAGTAAATACTTTGGTTCCTTTACCCACTAAATAAGAAACAATGAAGCTTGTTTTGTTTCTTTGTGAGGGAGTGGCACAGATAATCCTGCATTTCTATTCACTTTTTGGTTTTGAAATGTGGTTTCATCAGACTGCTGCCCTATTTACCCCTGACCTATATTCAACCCTAAAGTTGAACATGATGTAGAACTCACCAGATGTTGCCTGTAACATTAGTCTGAGCAGGTTTTAAAGAAAAGTATTAGCAGTGATCCGCAGATGTTGAAGGAACCACGGCCAAAAACCGTGATTATCCAAAGTAGCTCCCTGTCTGACATTCTGACCTCTCACTCAGTCGGCACAAAAACGTAATGTGGGAATTTGAATCAATATCCCAGAAGAATTATTCAGCATTCTTTTCTAAGGACAAAAAAGTGTGTCAAACTCTTGAGGAGTCTAATAAGTTGATGTGTTTTAGTGTTTTGGGGGTTCGCATTAAGTGAAATGAATATTACAGGTTAGATACATTTGACAGGGATTATAAATGTTGGAATATTGCAACAGCAGTGGCATCGATTATGCCCTAGAGACCAGGGATTAGTTTCCAGTTTAGTGCTGTGGTTCTCGACTGGTGTGACGTCCCTGACAACAAGCAGTGACCCGGATAAAAATATTTATTCCACTTCACAGCAAGCATTAAGCAAGACTAAACCTGAAGCGAAAATTAGAATAAAAGTTCAAGGGGGTTATTTGCCGTAAGTGTTTCCATACATAAATTAATAATGAAAGAAATGTTCCCTGGAAATAGTTTGTGACCCAGTTGAGAACCACTGCGTTAGTGGTTAGCTGATTGTAGCTTCCTTTGTTAATACCTTTATAATAAAATGCCTTTAAGTCGTTATTGTTCATTAAACCAGATGTGCCACTCCTGAACTCATAGATTATTTCATTTGTACGAGTATGGTGTGTTTAACTGTTACACAATTATCCCTTCATTAAGTTGCTGTTATTTCAAAAGCATTAAAAACGAAAATTACGGCAATGAAAATAAATGTTCTGGAGTGATTACTGATACAAGTGGATCAGCACAAGTCAACTGTTGTGTCCTGGGCAACAGTCTTTAAAGTGCACTCTGCATGTTTACTATTTTTACACGTTTCTCTGATACATTTTACAGTTTCGTTATGTTTAGAAAAACAGATGTTACATTAAAATACATATTTTAATATGCTCTAAAACTTCTTAAAAATATCTTGTCAATGCTATGAATGTACTGAGATAGACAGTATATGTACTATTACTGTATAATCCATAATGTGGTCTACATGGAAGACTGAGCATTATATCTCACGAGCTCTAACACGGAAGAGACTGTCTGTGGGTGTGGAAAAAAGAAAAAGAGAAAATCCAGGCTGTAGCGGCAGCAGTTGTCCGCCTGTGTGGCGCTGTCCACCGCCGTGGTGCTGAAACCTCTTCGCTCCCTCCCTTTGGTTGTTCTCCTCCTGCTCTCATGTCTCCCTCTGCCGCCTGCAATGTTTGCAGCTGATTGTTATTATGGTTATGTTATTATGGTCGTCCATCATGTCAGATTAGCAATTGAGGTTGATTTTTTTTTTGTGGTCAAGTCTGATTGTAAGATTTTTAATACCAATCAAATTTGTGAAATAGTGTTGAACGGCTTCAGTGGTTATTTGCTCACAAGTCAGCGTGTAATTTAAACAGGAATTTCCAATTCATGTTAAAAGATAATAAACGTACATTTTATGCAATTAATAGAAGCTTTAATGTGCAGGAAAAGCAGGATCAACGCCAGAGGAGATTTGCCTCCGCGCTCCCCCTCCCTTTCCTTTGCTCTACAGACCTCCATACGGGTACTTTAGTCAGATGCAGTGACTGCGCTCTGAGCAGCTGTGTGCTCTGTGCTGATGGAGCCGGCTGCATTTTCCTCCTCTGACCACAGGAAGGCAACGGTGAGCCTCCAACCACAGAGATGTGTCTCCAGCAGCATGCAGGGTGTAGCACAGGCAATTAACTTCACATCCACTGGGATAACAGTCAGTGTTGGGGCACATATTTAATTACTTATTTTCAATTTAATTTGTAACATTAAAAGGGCTTCTCATTATTATTAATTATTATTTTTATTGTATTATTATTATTATTATTATTATTATTATTATTATTATTATTATTATTAAAAGCATTAAAAGAGGGAATAATAATGTTTCCTCAGTGTGTGGTATATTTGAGGTTATGGTTTTGTTTGGATTGCGATGCACTTTTTATGTGCTATATGAATAAATAGTGTGTTATGTCAGAATATATATGTGTTTAATATACAGTATTGCCTCAAACTGTCGAGATTGAATACTCCCAAACGCTCCTCTGATCCGACGCGTTTACGTCACGGCGCTGCAGTCTGTATTCGCCCATCATTGGTGGAAATATATTTATGTATCCACCAATGGCATCCTCGGCTCTACAAAGAGATCTAGTCCTAACCCAGAGCCTTAGTCGAGTAACCAGTGCGATGTTGCGCTCATGAGATGGAGATATACTAGCAAAACCATGCGCATTGCTGCAATTAAGGATTTGTCGACAATGGATTATAAATTTGTTTATCATCATGGTGTGTAGTGGTCGGAGGAACGAAAAATGATGTGGACCAAACCGTCTTCATGGCACCTGCTTTGGTGGTGGTGTCACTCTTCTTTCTTTTGGAGTACAATAGAGGGGCAGACGCGGTACAGTATCCCAGAGGAACTAAAACGGGGGTCTATAGTCGGCAATCTTGCCAAGGACTTGGGATTGGCTGTGTCTGATTTGGAAAAACGAAAACTGAGAATAGCCTCGGAGGGCGGTAAGCAGTATTTTGGCTTGGACTTGAGGAAAGGAGACTTGATAGTAACGGATAGAATTGACAGAGAGGAGCTGTGTGGAAATAGACTCTCGTGCGTGCTGCCGCTGGAGCTGGTCATAGACGGCCCTCTACAGCTGTACAGAGTCGAAGTAGAGATACAGGACACAAACGACAACTCGCCGAGCTTCGTGACCAAAGAGAAAGTTTTGAAAATTGCGGAGCTCGTCAATCCTGGCGCAAAATTTCCTTTGGAGAGCGCACAAGACCCCGATGTTGGCTCCAACTCCGTGCGCTCTTACGTCATAAGTAGAAATGAGCATTTCAAGACCACAGTTAAAACGCACAAAGACGGGCGTAAAATTCCTGAATTGGTGTTAGAGAAAGCGCTTGATCGAGAAAAGCAGCCCATTCATAACCTTATCCTCACCGCTGTAGATGGGGGTGACCCAGTGCGCTCAGGTACCTCTCAGATCACTGTCATCGTGCTTGATATCAACGACAACGCGCCTCAGTTTGAAAGGAATGTCTATGAGGCCAATGTTAGTGAAAAAGCAACACCGGGGGCTGAGGTTGTAAGCGTTAAAGCCACAGATATAGATGAAGGATTAAATGGAGAAATAGAATATTTTTTCGGAGATCAAACCCCAGATTTGGTGTTGTCGTTATTTGATGTTAAACCTAACACGGGGGTTATTGTCGTAAAAGGCCCGCTGGACCATGAATCACACCCCGTACATAGATTTGATGTAACTGCTAAAGACAAAGGCAATCCTGAGATGGACGGACACTGCAGTGTAGAAATTAAAATAATAGATGTTAACGACAACGTCCCTGAGATTGTAGTGAAGTCGTTAACGTCGCCTGTCCCTGAAGATGCAGCTGTGGGGACAGTCATTGCATTGATCAGTGCCCGGGATCTGGACTCGGGGGACTTTGGTAAAGTGGCGCTGACACTGACCTCTGGATTCCCCTTTAAGCTGAACCCGTCAGTCTCAAACCACTACTCGTTAGTGACAAGCGGCCTTTTGGACCGAGAGACGAGTGGCCACTACAGAGTAAAGCTGAGAGCGTCTGATAATGGAAGACCACCTTTATCAAGCGAGAAAATATTAGATGTAGACTTATCAGATGTAAATGATAATCCCCCCGTCTTTTCTCAGCCAGTGTATGTGGTCTATGTCAAGGAGAACTGTCCTCCTGGAAGAATACTGTACTCAGTGTCAGCCTCTGATCCAGATTTGGGAGAAAACGCGAAAGTGTCTTACTCTATCCTGGACTCTAAAGTGCAGGACGTGTCAGTCTCGTCTTATGTCTACATTAACTCAGAGAACGGCAGCATCTACAGCATGCACTCGTTTGACTATGAGAAGCTCAAAGTGTTTCAGATCTTGGTCCAGGCCAAGGACCAGGGCTCTCCGAGTCTCAGCAGCAACACCACGGTCCATGTGTTTATCCTGGACCAGAACGACAACGCCCCCACTGTTATTTACCCCTCCTCCGCTGGCCTGGGCTCCCTCTCTCTGCAGAGGATGCCCCGCTCCGCTAAAGCGGGCCACCTGGTTACCAAGGTGACGGCCGTGGACGCGGACTCGGGCCATAACGCGTGGATCTCGTACAGAGTGGCCGAGGCCACGGACGCGTCTCTGTTCGGTGTGAACCAGTACACCGGGGAGGTGCGGACTAAACGCGCTGTGTCCGAGCAGGACGACTCCTCCCAGAGGCTGCTCATAGCGATCAGGGACGACGGAGAACCGGTGCAGTCCGCCACCGTGACCGTGTCCATCCTGCTGGAGGACGGTCTGCACGAGCCCATCCTGGACATCAGGCACAAAGCAGCGGAGTCTGGCGGGAAAACTGGCCGCCTCGCGCTCTATTTGATCCTGTCTTTGGCCTCGGTGTCCGTGCTGTCTGTGGTCACTTTCCTCATCTTAGCGGTGAAATGTGTGAGGACCAACAGCGCGAGCTGCTGCGTCAGTCGCAGCGACTGTGACGATTACAAGAACCCCAACAGAAACCTGCAGATCCAGCTCAACACTGATGGACCTATAAAGTATGTGGAGGTCCTGGGAGGAGACATGATGTCTCAGAGCCAGTCCTTCAGGTCGTGTATGTCTCCAATGTCAGAGTACAGTGACTTCACTTTGATTAAGCCCAGCAGCACCTCTGACTTTAAGGAGGTCCTCAGTGTCCTGGATGCGTCTCTACCTGACAGCACGTGGACATTTGAGAGTCAACAGGTGAGCTAATGCTATTGAGTATAGTTATTCAACCATGGGTCATTCACAACTGTTTTAGCACCACTGCAGTGGACAGCGACTGTCCCCTAAGATGGTGAACGTATGTTGTGTTAATTTTAGATTATTAACCATCTCAGTCCTAACAAAGAAAAAAAGGAAAGGGGAAAAAAAACGAATACACACAGTTCTGTTTGAACACACACAACGTGGATAGAGTATTTACGTTGCATAATAGGTCCATTAGAAACATTACTTCTTTGTTCAAATACTTTATGACAAAACAAATTGTGTTTTTAAATATTTAAACATTTTCCTTTTACATTCCATTATTGTTAAAGGGACAGTGCACACTAATCAACATTATACAATGTAAATGTACCCGAGTTAGTAAAACAAATATTTATTTTTCATCAGTGGACCCTTTGCTAGATGTCAAGGCCAGCCTTAAAAAACTGAATTAAAATCACACAATACATGTAATTCCCCGTGCTTTTAACATAATATGGCTTGTTCATAATTTATATATATTTGAATTGTAGGCTTATTTCAGCTAAGATTTGATTTATTTGGAACATATCATTTGAATGTTACACTGCTGTGTATAACGAGGTGTAAAACACAGACTGCCTGCTCTGTGATTGGATAAAGGTGAGAGTAGCTCTGAGCCAATAGCAGACACGAATGTACAAAGAGATCTACTCCTCTGCTGTTCAGCGCTACAGACCATAATACCCGTCAGTGTAGCTCAGTGCAGAGATGCGCTCCTCGGCAGTTGTCTGGAATATGGATATCTTTTGTTTTTTGAGAACATACCTGTCACCGGAATGTGCTTTTTAATGAATGGGAATATGGGCTGATTGCGTCCACCAATACATGACATAATGACAAAGAGGATGGCTCGTGGAGCTGGGGCATGGCGGACGCTCTGGTGGCATTATTTCGTTCTTTTGTGGAGTTTAACAGACGGACAGACTCGTTACAGCATCCCAGAGGAACTGAAGCAGGGCTCTGTGGTAGGAAATATCGCCAAAGATCTTGGTTTGGGTTTAACAGACATTTTGGATCGTAAGCTGCGTGTCGCTGCTGAGGCTGGGAAGCAATATTTCACTGTGGACTCGGGGAAGGGAGAGCTGGTGGTGAACGACAGAATAGACAGAGAGGCTTTATGTGGACAAAGCGCCAGCTGCGTGTTGCCTCTGCAGGTCGTCACAGAAAACCCGCTACAACTGCATCGGATAGAGGTGGAAATACGAGATATTAATGATAATTCACCAGTGTTTATGACACAGCAAAAAGCTTTGAAAATAGCAGAAACGACAGTTGCAGGGGTACGCTTTCCTTTAGAGACCGCACATGATCCGGATGTAGGAAGTAATTCTGTTAAGTCTTACACTTTAAGTAAAAGCGAATGTTTTAGTCTAAAGATGAAGGAGTTTCCAGGTGGTCGACAGGCCCCGGAGCTGTTTTTAGAGAAAATGCTTGACAGAGAAAAGCAAAGTGTCCATGAGTTGCTGTTAACAGCTTTAGACGGAGGCAACCCTGTTAAAAGTGGATCAATGAAAATTCAAGTCACAGTGCTAGATAATAACGACAACATCCCAGTTTTTAAGAAACCTCTGTACAACATAACTGTGCCTGAGAACAGTATGCCAGACTCGTTGCTTGTTCAAGTGGAAGCTACAGACGCGGATGAAGGCGCAAATGGACAGGTTCAGTACGCATTTAATGATCACACGCCAACTACTTTATTGTCTATTTTTCATTTAGATGTAGTTACGGGTGAAATATCTCTAACAGGCCAGTTGGACTATGAACTTAATTCCGTTTATGAATTGCATATTACAGCAAAAGACAAGGGCGTTCCAGAAATGGAAGGACATTGTCGTGTACAGATAATTGTAACAGATATTAACGACAACGTCCCAGAAATCATTCTTACGTCTACTCCTAATCCAGTGCGCGAGGACGCAGCCAGAGGCACCGTAGTGGCTTTAATAAGTGTCAGAGACTTTGACTCAGGTGATAATGGGAAAGTAGCGTTAAAATTATTAGGAAGATCCCCTTTTATTCTGAAACCATCGTTTTCTAATAATTATGCGTTAGTTACCAGTGGTCCTTTGGACAGAGAGAGTTTCTCCGTGTATAATGTAGAGATAACCGCCACAGACTCTGGCTCTCCGCCTCTCTCCAGTAAGAAGTCTATACCTGTCAGTATTTCAGATGTGAACGACAACCCACCAGTCTTCTCCCAGCCCTCATATACTGTGTATTTAAAAGAGAACGGGGTGCCTGGCTCTATACTGTACTCAGTGTCAGCCTCAGACCTGGATTTTGGAGAAAACGCGAAAGTGTCTTACTCTATCCTGGACTCTAAAGTGCAGGACGTGTCAGTCTCGTCTTATGTCTACATTAACTCAGAGAACGGCAGCATCTACAGCATGCACTCGTTTGACTATGAGAAGCTCAAAGTGTTTCAGATCTTGGTCCAGGCCAAGGACCAGGGCTCTCCGAGTCTCAGCAGCAACACCACGGTCCATGTGTTTATCCTGGACCAGAACGACAACGCCCCCACTGTTATTTACCCCTCCTCCGCTGGCCTGGGCTCCCTCTCTCTGCAGAGGATGCCCCGCTCCGCTAAAGCGGGCCACCTGGTTACCAAGGTGACGGCCGTGGACGCGGACTCGGGCCATAACGCGTGGATCTCGTACAGAGTGGCCGAGGCCACGGACGCGTCTCTGTTCGGTGTGAACCAGTACACCGGGGAGGTGCGGACTAAACGCGCTGTGTCCGAGCAGGACGACTCCTCCCAGAGGCTGCTCATAGCGATCAAGGACGACGGAGAACCGGTGCAGTCCGCCACCGTGACCGTGTCCATCCTGCTGGAGGACGGTCTGCACGAGCCCATCCTGGACATCAGGCACAAAGCAGCGGAGTCCGGTGGGAAAACCGGCCGCCTCGCGCTCTATTTGATCCTGTCTCTGGCCTCGGTGTCCGTGCTGTCTGTGGTCACTTTCCTCATCTTAGCGGTGAAATGTGTGAGGACCAACAGCGCGAGCTGCTGCGTCAGTCGCAGCGACTGTGACGATTACAAGAACCCCAACAGAAACCTGCAGATCCAGCTCAACACTGATGGACCTATAAAGTATGTGGAGGTCCTGGGAGGAGATATGATGTCTCAGAGCCAGTCCTTCAGGTCGTGTATGTCTCCAATGTCAGAGTACAGTGACTTCACTTTGATTAAGCCCAGCAGCACCTCTGACTTTAAGGAGGTCCTCAGTGTCCTGGATGCCTCTCTACCTGACAGCACGTGGACATTTGAGAGTCAACAGGTGAGCGCGTGACAGATCACAATTCGTGTTTATACACAAATTTAACCACGGTATATTTCTTTACAAACCCCTTTCATTTAGCCTATAGCACGTGTTGTGTTTCAGCACCACAGCTTTGGACAGTGACAATCCTCCTTAAAAATATTTTGTCTTCTTTTTGTTCCAAAAAGGCTGATGCTTAATATGATTATGTATAACCAAATCAATATAAGTCTATTTAAATATGTATTTGTTTAAATTGAAATCTTTGTTCCACTTTTTAAATGATATGGCAATTAGCAACATATATAGCCTATATATTGTATCGGTGCATAATTGAATGTTTTATGGACTATAAATCTTTAATTGTTAAAACGTATTGCCTTAGTTTAGAACATAATCAGTTGGAGTGAGCTTAGCCTTGTGTGGTGCAAAGAAAAGCCTGCTTGCTCTGTGATTGGATAGCAATGAGAGCTGCTCTGAGCCAATAGCAGTGAGTCATGTACAAAGAGATCTACTCCTCTGCTGTTCAGCGCTACAGACCATAATACCCGTCAGTGTAGCTCAGTGCAGAGATGCGCTCCCGGTAGTTGTCTGGAATATGGATATCTTTTGTTTTTTGTCTGTCACTGGACCGTGCTTTTTAATGAATGGGAATATGGGCTGATTGCAACCACCAATACATGACATAATGACAAAGAGGATGGCTCGTGGAGCTGGGGCATGGCGGACGCTCTGGTGGCATTATTTCGTTCTTTTGTGGAGTTTAACAGACGGACAGACTCGTTACAGCATCCCAGAGGAACTGAAGCAGGGCTCTGTGGTAGGAAATATCGCCAAAGATCTTGGTTTGGGTTTAACAGACATTTTGGATCGTAAGCTGCGTGTCGCTGCTGAGGCTGGGAAGCAATATTTCACTGTGGACTCGGGGAAGGGAGAGCTGGTAGTGAACGATAGAATAGACAGAGAGGCTTTATGTGGACAAAGCGCCAGCTGCGTGTTGCCTCTGCAGGTCGTCACAGAAAACCCGCTACAACTGCATCGGATAGAGGTGGAAATACGAGATATTAATGATAATTCACCAGTGTTTATGATTGAGCAGAAAGCTTTGAAAATAGCAGAATCGACAGTTGCAGGGGTACGCTTTCCTTTAGAGACGGCACATGATCCGGATGTAGGAAGCAATTCTGTTAAGTCTTACACTTTAAGTAAAAGCGAATGTTTTAGTCTAAAGATGAAGGAGTTTCCAGGTGGTCGACAGGCCCCGGAGCTGTTTTTAGAGAAAATGCTTGACAGAGAAAAGCAAAGTGTCCATGAGTTGCTATTAACAGCTTTAGACGGAGGCAACCCTGTTAAAAGTGGATCAATGAAAATTCAAGTCACAGTGTTCGATATTAACGACAACATCCCAGTTTTTAAGAAACCTCTGTACAAAATAACTGTGCCTGAGAACACTATGCCAAGTTCAATGCTTGTTCAAGTGGAAGCTACAGACGCGGATGAAGGCGCAAATGGACAGGTTGAATACGAATTTAATGATCACACACCAACGACGTTGTCTATTTTTTATTTAGATTTAGTTAACGGTGAAATATCTCTAACAGGCCAGTTGGACTATGAACTCAATTCAGTTTATGAATTGCATATTACAGCAAAAGATAAGGGCGTTCCAGAAATGGAGGGACATTGTCGTGTACAGATAATTGTAACAGATATTAACGACAACGTCCCAGAAATCATTCTTACGTCTACTCCTAATCCAGTGCGCGAGGACGCAGCCAGAGGCACCGTAGTGGCTTTAATAAGTGTCAGAGACTTGGACTCAGGTGATAATGGGAAAGTAGTGTTAAAACTGCCAGAGAGTTCTCCTTTTATTTTGAAACCATCTTTTTCTAATAATTATGCGTTAGTTACCAGTGGTCCTTTGGACAGAGAGAGTTTCTCCGTGTATAATGTAGAGATAACAGCCACAGACTCTGGCTCTCCGCCTCTCTCCAGTAAGAAGTCTATACCTGTCAGTATTTCAGATGTGAACGACAACCCACCAGTCTTCTCCCAGCCCTCATATACTGTGTATTTAAAAGAGAACGGGGTGCCTGGCTCTATTCTGTACTCAGTGTCAGCCTCAGACCTGGATTTTGGGGAAAACGCGAAAGTGTCTTACTCTATCCTGGACTCTAAAGTGCAGGACGTGTCAGTCTCGTCTTATGTCTACATTAACTCAGAGAACGGCAGCATCTACAGCATGCACTCGTTTGACTATGAGAAGCTCAAAGTGTTTCAGATCTTGGTCCAGGCCAAGGACCAGGGCTCTCCGAGTCTCAGCAGCAACACCACGGTCCATGTCTTTATCCTGGACCAGAACGACAACGCCCCCACTGTTATTTACCCCTCCTCCGCTGGCTTGGGCTCCCTCTCTCTGCAGAGGATGCCCCGCTCCGCTAAAGCGGGCCACCTGGTTACCAAGGTGACGGCCGTGGACGCGGACTCGGGCCATAACGCGTGGATCTCGTACAGAGTGGCCGAGGCCACGGACGCGTCTCTGTTCGGTGTGAACCAGTACACCGGGGAGGTGCGGACTAAACGCGCCGTGTCCGAGCAGGACGACTCCTCCCAGAGGCTGCTCATAGCGATCAAGGACGACGGAGAACCGGTGCAGTCCGCCACCGTGACCGTGTCCATCCTGCTGGAGGACGGTCTGCACGAGCCCATCCTGGACATCAGGCACAAAGCAGCGGAGTCTGGCGGGAAAACTGGCCGCCTCGCGCTCTATTTGATCCTGTCTCTGGCCTCGGTGTCCGTGCTGTCTGTGGTCACTTTCCTCATCTTAGCGGTGAAATGTGTGAGGACCAACAGCGCGAGCTGCTGCGTCAGACGCAGCGACTGTGACGATTACAAGAACCCCAACAGAAACCTGCAGATCCAGCTCAACACTGATGGACCTATAAAGTATGTGGAGGTCCTGGGAGGAGACATGATGTCTCAGAGCCAGTCCTTCAGGTCGTGTATGTCTCCAATGTCAGAGTACAGTGACTTCACTTTGATTAAGCCCAGCAGCACCTCTGACTTTAAGGAGGTCCTCAGTGTCCTGGATGCGTCTCTACCTGACAGCACGTGGACATTTGAGAGTCAACAGGTGAGCGTGAGTGATCAAATATGATTATTCAACCATGGGTAATTCTTTAAACTGTCTTTATCAGCTTACTCCAGAGCACGTTTGGTTTCAGCGCCATCAATCAATCAATCTTTATTTATATAGCGCTTTTCATACATGTTATGTAACACAAAGTGTTAAGTGCTTTACAGATGTAAAAACATTCTCTCATACCCACCTCCTCCCACAAATACAAACACGCTGTCCACCACCGCAATGGACAGCGACTGTCCCCTAAGATACTGAACATATTTTGTGTCTCACTTTAGATTGTTGACCATCTCAGTAAACAAGAAAAAAGAAAGGGGGAAAAACAAGATACACCTGTTTGAACACACACAAAGTGGATAGGTCTATATTAGAAACATGACTTCTTTGCTCAAATACTTCATGAAAACGAATAGGTTTGTTATCTTTTAAAATATTACTTTTACATTAAAATTGTGTTTTCTTATATATTGTTTTATTCATTTATTTGAAAGGGACATTGCAAATTAATCAACATTATACAATGTAAATATACCCGAGTTGGCAGAAGAAGAAAAACTTTTCATTGGTGGTCCCTTTGGCAGATGTCAAAGCCAGCCTAAAAAGGGCACAATTAAAATCACACAACAATGTGATTTTATAATATACATATAATTCACCATGCTTTTGAATAAATGTAACTTGTTCATAATGAATATGTCTTTGAATTGTAGGCTTATTTCATCTTAGATTGTATCATTTGGAACATACAATTTTACACTGGCGTGTGCTATGAGGTGCAAAACACAGCCAGCTTGCTCTGTGATTGGATAAAGGTGAGAGTAGCTCTGAGCCAATAGCAGTGAGTCATGTACAAAGAGATCTACTCTTCTGCTGTTCAGCGCTACAGACCATAATACCCGTCAGTGTAGCTCAGTGCAGAGATGCGCTCCCGGTAGTTGTCTGGAATATGGATATTTTTTTCACTGGACCGTGCTTTTTAATGAATGGGAATATGGGCTGATTTCATCCACCAATACATGACATAATGACAAAGAGGATGGCTCGTGGAGCTGGGGCATGGCGGACGCTCTGGTGGCATTATTTCGTTCTTTTGTGGAGTTTAACAGACGGACAGACTCGTTACAGCATCCCAGAGGAACTGAAGCAGGGCTCTGTGGTAGGAAATATCGCCAAAGATCTTGGTTTGGGTTTAACAGACATTTTGGATCGTAAGCTGCGTGTCGCTGCTGAGGCTGGGAAGCAATATTTCACTGTGGACTCGGGGAAGGGAGAGCTGGTGGTGAACGACAGAATAGACAGAGAGGCTTTATGTGGACAAAGCGCCAGCTGCGTGTTGCCTCTGCAGGTCGTCACAGAAAACCCGCTACAACTGCATCGGATAGAGGTGGAAATACGAGATATTAATGATAATTCACCAGTGTTTATGATTGAGCAGAAAGCTTTGAAAATAGCGGAATCCAGTGTCGTAGGTGTTCGCTTTCCATTAGAAACGGCACAGGATCTGGATGTTGGTAGTAATTCAGTAAAATCATACACTTTAAGTAAAAGTGAATGTTTTAGTCTGAAGATAAAACAGTTTCACGGTGGCCGACGGGTCCCAGAGCTGGTTTTAGAGAAAGTACTTGACAGAGAAAAGCAAAGTCATCATGAATTATTGCTAACAGCATTAGACGGAGGCAACCCTGTGAAAAGTGGGTCTATGAAAATAATAGTTTCAGTACTCGATAATAATGACAACGTTCCAGTATTTAAGAAACCTCTCTACAACATAACTGTGCCAGAGAACAGTTTACCGGGGTCTCTGCTAGCTCAGGTTGAAGCTACAGACGCGGATGAAGGCGCAAATGGAGAGGTCGAATACTCATTTGCTGAACATACACCAGAATCATTGGTGTCGTTGCTTACTTTAAATGCAGGTAGCGGTGAAATATCTCTAACCGGGCATTTGGACTATGAACTTACTCCCGTTTATGAATTTCAAATCACAGCAAAAGACAAGGGCATTCCAGAAATGGAAGGGCACTGTTCTGTGCAAATAATAGTAACAGACATAAACGATAATATGCCAGAAATAATTCTTACGTCTACTCCTAATCCAGTGCGCGAGGATGCCGTTAGAGGCACCGTAGTGGCCTTAATAAGTGTCAGAGACTTGGACTCGGGTGATAATGGTAAAGTAGCGTTGAAATTATCAGGGAACTCTCCGTTTACTCTGAAACCATCGTTTTCTAATAATTATGCGTTAGTTACCAGTGGTCCTTTGGACAGAGAGAGTTTCTCCGTGTATAATGTAGAGATAACCGCCACAGACTCTGGCTCTCCGCCTCTCTCCAGTAAGAAGTCTATACCTGTCAGTATTTCAGATGTGAACGACAACCCACCAGTCTTCTCCCAGCCCTCATATACTGTGTATTTAAAAGAGAACGGGGTGCCTGGCTCTATACTGTACTCAGTGTCAGCCTCGGACCTGGACTTTGGGGAAAACGCAAAAGTGTCTTACTCTATCTTGGACTCTAAAGTGCAGGACGTGTCAGTCTCGTCTTATGTCTACATTAACTCAGAGAACGGCAGCATCTACAGCATGCACTCGTTTGACTATGAGAAGCTCAAAGTGTTTCAGATCTTGGTCCAGGCCAAGGACCAGGGCTCTCCGAGTCTCAGCAGCAACACCACGGTCCATGTGTTTATCCTGGACCAGAACGACAACGCCCCCACTGTTATTTACCCCTCCTCCGCTGGCCTGGGCTCCCTCTCTCTGCAGAGGATGCCCCGCTCCGCTAAAGCGGGCCACCTGGTTACCAAGGTGACGGCCGTGGACGCGGACTCGGGCCATAACGCGTGGATCTCGTACAGAGTGGCCGAGGCCACGGACGCGTCTCTGTTCGGTGTAAACCAGTACACCGGGGAGGTGCGGACTAAACGCGCCGTGTCCGAGCAGGACGACTCGTCCCAGAGGCTGCTCATAGCGATCAAGGACGACGGAGAACCGGTGCAGTCCGCCACCGTGACCGTGTCCATCCTGCTGGAGGACGGTCTGCACGAGCCCATCCTGGACATCAGGCACAAAGCAGCGGAGTCTGGTGGGAAAACTGGCCGCCTCGCGCTCTATTTAATCCTGTCTTTGGCCTCGGTGTCCGTGCTGTCTGTGGTCACTTTCCTCATCTTAGCGGTGAAATGTGTGAGGACCAACAGCGCGAGCTGCTGCGTCAGACGCAGCGACTGTGACGATTACAAGAACCCCAACAGAAACCTGCAGATCCAGCTCAACACTGATGGACCTATAAAGTATGTGGAGGTCCTGGGAGGAGACATGATGTCTCAGAGCCAGTCCTTCAGGTCGTGTATGTCTCCAATGTCAGAGTACAGTGACTTCACTTTGATTAAGCCCAGCAGCACCTCTGACTTTAAGGAGGTCCTCAGTGTCCTGGATGCGTCTCTACCTGACAGCACGTGGACATTTGAGAGTCAACAGGTGAGCGCCTGACAGAAAACAATTCGTGTTTATAGACAAATTTAACCACGGTATATGTATTTACAAACCCTTTTCATTTAGCCTATAGCGCGTGTTGTGTTTCAGCACCACAGCTGTGGACAGTGACAATCCTCCTTAAAAATATTTTGTGCGTGGTGCCCTTTTCATTTCAACTTAATTTCGTTCAAAAACAACAAACTCACACTATGGTGTTAAATATGCAGTTATACAGTCAATTAGATATTTAAATATGCATGCATTCATATGCATGAAGTTAAACTGTTAAGGAACATAATAGGAAAATTATTATTACTATTATTATTGTTGTTGTTGTTATTGTTTGTTTATTTATTTATTTGTTTATTTTACATCTACACGTTTCTTGTATATTTCACGTAGGACATAACCATAGCCATGCACTTTGAGTGCCTAATATAGGTGGAGAATCGCTGTATAAATTGAGACCATATATTCTGTCAATAACAGCCATGAAGCTACATTTAATTTTGACTTCTGAGTAACGTAATACCAGCTATATGCTAAGTCATCCAACTTATTTTGAAACAGCTGATGCATGGAAATATTAGATTAATTAAAAAAATATGGCTGAATAAAAGCTAGTTGTGCTACTATTGGTTTGCCTTAGAACAGATGAAAATGCAGCTTGCTCTGTGATTGGACATCAGGATGAGCTGCTCTGAGCCAATAGCAGTGAGTCATGTACAAAGAGATCTACTCCTCTGCTGTTCAGCGCTACAGACCATAATACCCGTCAGTGTAGCTCAGTGCAGAGATGCGCTCCTCGGCAGTTGTCTGGAATATGGATATTTTTTGCGTTTTTTGAGAACATACCTGTCACCGGAATGTGCTTTTTAATGAATGGGAATATGGGCTGATTTCATCCACCAATACATGACAAAATGACAAAGAGGATGGCTCGTGGAGCTGGGGCATGGCGGACGCTCTGGTGGCATTATTTCGTTCTTTTGTGGAGTTTAACAGACGGACAGACTCGTTACAGCATCCCAGAGGAACTGAAGCAGGGCTCTGTGGTAGGAAATATCGCCAAAGATCTGGGTTTGGGTTTAACAGACATTTTGGATCGTAAGCTGCGTGTCGCTGCTGAGGCTGGGAAGCAATATTTCACTGTGGACTCGGGGAAGGGAGAGCTGGTGGTGAACGATAGAATAGACAGAGAGGCTTTATGTGGACAAAGCGCCAGCTGCGTGTTGCCTCTGCAGGTCGTGACAGAAAACCCGCTACAACTGCATCGGATAGAGGTGGAAATACGAGATATTAATGATAATTCACCAGTGTTTGTAACAAAACAACATGCATTGAAAATAGCGGAATCTACTGTTATTGGGGTACGTTTTCCTTTAGAAATGGCACAAGATCCGGATGTAGGAAGCAATTCTGTTAAATCTTACACTTTGAGCAAAAGCGAACATTTTAGTCTAAAGATGAAAGAGTTGCCTGGTGCTTTACACGTTCCTGAGCTGGTTTTAGAGAAAATGCTTGACAGAGAAAAGCAAAGTGTTCATGAGTTGCTATTAACAGCTTTAGACGGAGGAAATCCTGTTAAAAGTGGATCGATGAAAATTCTACTCACAGTGCTAGATATTAACGACAACATCCCAGTTTTTAAGAAACCTCTGTACAACATAACTGTGCCTGAGAACAATATGCCAGGCTCGTTGCTTGTTCAAGTGGAAGCTACAGACGCGGATGAAGGCGCAAATGGACAGGTTCAGTACGCATTTGCGCAACATACGCTGAAGTCAGTGCTGACTATGTTTGATCTAAATTCAGACACCGGCGAATTGTCGCTAACTGGACAGTTGGACTATGAACTCAGTCCCGTTTATGATTTACGAATTACTGCCAAGGACAAGGGCATGCCTGTAATGGAGGGACATTGTCGTGTACAGATTCAAGTGGTAGATATTAATGACAACGTCCCAGAAATCATTCTTACGTCTACTCCTAATCCAGTGCGCGAGGACGCAGCCAGAGGCACCGTAGTGGCTTTAATAAGTGTCAGAGACTTGGACTCAGGTGATAATGGTAAAGTAGCGTTAAAATTATCAGGGAGTCCTCCATTTATTCTGAAAGCATCTTTTTCTAATAATTATGCGTTAGTTACCAGTGGTCCTTTGGACAGAGAGAGTTTCTCCGTGTATAATGTAGAGATAACCGCCACAGACTCTGGCTCTCCGCCTCTCTCCAGTAAGAAGTCTATACCTGTCAGTATTTCAGATGTGAACGACAACCCACCAGTCTTCTCCCAGCCCTCATATACTGTGTATTTAAAAGAGAACGGGGTGCCTGGCTCTATACTGTACTCAGTGTCAGCCTCAGACCTGGATTTTGGAGAAAACGCGAAAGTGTCTTACTCTATCCTGGACTCTAAAGTGCAGGACGTGTCAGTCTCGTCTTATGTCTACATTAACTCAGAGAACGGCAGCATCTACAGCATGCACTCGTTTGACTACGAGAAGCTCAAAGTGTTTCAGATCTTGGTCCAGGCCAAGGACCAGGGCTCTCCGAGTCTCAGCAGCAACACCACGGTCCATGTGTTTATCCTGGACCAGAACGACAACGCCCCCACTGTTATTTACCCCTCCTCCGCTGGCCTGGGCTCCCTCTCTCTGCAGAGGATGCCCCGCTCCGCTAAAGCGGGCCACCTGGTTACCAAGGTGACGGCCGTGGACGCGGACTCGGGCCACAACGCGTGGATCTCGTACAGAGTGGCCGAGGCCACGGACGCGTCTCTGTTCGGTGTGAACCAGTACACCGGGGAGGTGCGGACTAAACGCGCCGTGTCCGAGCAGGACGACTCGTCCCAGAGGCTGCTCATAGTGATCAAGGACGACGGAGAACCGGTGCAGTCCGCCACCGTGACCGTGTCCATCCTGCTGGAGGACGGTCTGCACGAGCCCATCCTGGACATCAGGCACAAAGCAGCGGAGTCTGGCGGGAAAACTGGCCGCCTCGCGCTCTATTTGATCCTGTCTCTGGCCTCGGTGTCCGTGCTGTCTGTGGTCACTTTCCTCATCTTAGCTGTGAAATGTGTGAGGACCAACAGCGCGAGCTGCTGCGTCAGTCGCAGCGACTGTGACGATTACAAGAACCCCAACAGAAACCTGCAGATCCAGCTCAACACTGATGGACCTATAAAGTATGTGGAGGTCCTGGGAGGAGACATGATGTCTCAGAGCCAGTCCTTCAGGTCGTGTATGTCTCCAATGTCAGAGTACAGTGACTTCACTTTGATTAAGCCCAGCAGCACCTCTGACTTTAAGGAGGTCCTCAGTGTCCTGGATGCGTCTCTACCTGACAGCACGTGGACATTTGAGAGTCAACAGGTGAGCACGTGAGGGAGAACAATTCTTGTTTATACGCAAATCTAACCACGGTATATTTGTATGAAAAATATTTTCATGTAGCCTAGAGCGCTTGTTGTGTTTCAGCACCACAGCTTTGGACAGCGTGGTGCTCTTTTCAATTCAACTTAATTTCGTACAAAACACACACTCACACACTATAGTGTATTAAATATGCAGTTATACAGTCAATTAGATATTTAAATATTCATGCATTCATATGCATTAAGGTAAACTGTTAAGGAACATAATAATATGCTGATGATGCTGCTGCTGCTGCTGATGATGATGATGATGATTATTCTTATTATTCTTATTCTTATTATATTTACACATTTATTTAGGACATAACCATAACCATGCACTGTGAGTGTCTAAAATATGTGGAGAATCGCTGTATAAATTGAGACCATTTATCCTGTCAATAACAGCCATGAAGCTACATTTAATTTTGACTTCTGAGTAACGTAATACCAGCTATATGCTAAGTCATCCAACTTATTTTGAAACAGTGAAGCATGGAAATATTAGATAAATAAAAAAATATATATATAGCTGAATAAAAGCTAGTTGTGCTACTGTAGGTTTGCCTTAGAACAGATGAACATGCAGCTTGCTCTGTGATTGGACATCAGGATGAGCTGCTCTGAGCCAATAGCAGTGAGTCATGTACAAAGAGATCTACTCCTCTGCTGTTCAGCGCTACAGACCATAATACCCGTCAGTGTAGCTCAGTGCAGAGATGCGCTCCTCGCCAGTTGTCTGGAATATGGATATCTTTTGTTTTTTGAGAACATACCTGTCACTGGACCGTGCTTTTTAATGAATGGGAATATGGGCTGATTTCATCCACCAATACATGACAAAATGACAAAGAGGATGGCTCGTGGAGCTGGGGCATGGCGGACGCTCTGGTGGCATTATTTCGTTCTTTTGTGGAGTTTAACAGACGGACAGACTCGTTACATTATCCCAGAGGAACTGAAGCAGGGCTCTGTGGTAGGAAATGTCGCCAAAGATCTTGGTTTGGGCGTAACAGACATTTTGGATCGTAAGCTGCGCGTTGATTCTGAGGCTGGGAAGCAATATTTCACTGTGGACTCGGGGAAGGGAGAGCTGGTGGTGAACGATAGAATAGACAGAGAGGCTTTATGTGGACAAAGCGCCAGCTGTGTTATACCTTTAGAAGTAGTGACGGAAAACCCTTTACAGATACACAGAGTGGAAATAGATATCAGGGACATTAACGATAATGTTCCTGTATTTTCCGTACATGAACGATCGTTAAAAATCGCTGAATCTACTGCTCCTGGAGTGCGCTTCCCTCTAGAGCCAGCAGTGGACCTGGACATTGGTAGTAATTCAGTTAAGTCTTACACGTTGGGAAAAGATGATTGTTTTAGTTTAAGAATGAAAGAGCTGTCTAGTAATAGAAAGGTCCCGGAGCTTGTTCTTGAGAAGTCACTTGACAGAGAAAAACAAAGTGTTCATGAATTATTATTGACAGCCTTAGACGGGGGAAATCCAGTAAAGACGGGCACTACAAAAATTACGGTTACTGTTCTTGACATTAACGACAATGTTCCGGTGTTTAAAAGACCACTGTATAATGTCACTGTACCTGAGAACAGCCTCTCAGGCACCATGCTCGTTCAAGTCGAAGCCACAGATGCGGATGAAGGCGTGAATGGCGATATAAATTACGCATTTGCCGATCACATGCCACAGGCGTTGTTAAAGTTGTTTCGATTAGATTCCGTTTTAGGAGAAATTACCTTAGTGGGGCAGTTGGACTACGAAAATACAACTGTCTATGAGCTTAGCATAAGTGCCAAAGACAACGGTGTCCCTGCAATGGAGGGACACTGTCGAGTTCAGATAGCGCTTACAGATGTTAACGATAATACTCCGGAGATTGTTTTGACATCAAATCCGAGTCCAGTTCGCGAGGATGCACCTAGGGGCACAATGGTGGCTTTAATCAAAGCACGAGACTTTGACTCTGGTGATAACGGGAGAGTAATAATGCAGCTTAAAAATGGGTCTCCCTTTAGTCTAAAACCCATATACGCTAATAAATATTCTCTTGTTACTAATGGTGCTTTGGACAGAGAGAGTTTCTCCGTGTATAATGTAGAGATAACCGCCACGGACTCTGGCTCTCCGCCTCTCTCCAGTAAGAAGTCTATACCTGTCAGTATTTCAGATGTGAACGACAACCCACCAGTCTTCTCCCAGCCCTCGTATACTGTGTATTTAAAAGAGAACGGGGTGCCTGGCTCTATACTGTACTCAGTGTCAGCCTCAGACCTGGATTTTGGAGAAAACGCGAAAGTGTCTTACTCTATCCTGGACTCTAAAGTGCAGGACGTGTCAGTCTCGTCTTATGTCTACATTAACTCAGAGAACGGCAGCATCTACAGCATGCACTCGTTTGACTATGAGAAGCTCAAAGTGTTTCAGATCTTGGTCCAGGCCAAGGACCAGGGCTCTCCGAGTCTCAGCAGCAACACCACGGTCCATGTGTTTATCCTGGACCAGAACGACAACGCCCCCACTGTTATTTACCCCTCCTCCGCTGGCCTGGGCTCCCTCTCTCTGCAGAGGATGCCCCGCTCCGCTAAAGCGGGCCACCTGGTTACCAAGGTGACGGCCGTGGACGCGGACTCGGGCCATAACGCGTGGATCTCGTACAGAGTGGCCGAGGCCACGGACGCGTCTTTGTTCGGTGTGAACCAGTACACCGGGGAGGTGCGGACTAAACGCGCCGTGTCCGAGCAGGACGACTCGTCCCAGAGGCTGCTCATAGCGATCAAGGACGACGGAGAACCGGTGCAGTCCGCCACCGTGACCGTGTCCATCCTGCTGGAGGACGGTCTGCACGAGCCCATCCTGGACATCAGGCACAAAGCAGCGGAGTCTGGCGGGAAAACTGGCCGCCTCGCGCTCTATTTAATCCTGTCTCTGGCCTCGGTGTCCGTGCTGTCTGTGGTCACTTTCCTCATCTTAGCGGTGAAATGTGTGAGGACCAACAGCGCGAGCTGCTGCGTCAGACGCAGCGACTGTGACGATTACAAGAACCCCAACAGAAACCTGCAGATCCAGCTCAACACTGATGGACCTATAAAGTATGTGGAGGTCCTGGGAGGAGACATGATGTCTCAGAGCCAGTCCTTCAGGTCGTGTATGTCTCCAATGTCAGAGTACAGTGACTTCACGTTGATTAAGCCCAGCAGCACCTCTGACTTTAAGGAGGTCCTCAGTGTCCTGGATGCGTCTCTACCTGACAGCACGTGGACATTTGAGAGTCAGCAGGTGAGGAAAGAGTGCGAAACTTTGCAGATGTGTGGATTTTAATGTACAGATACTTTCAGCACCACGTTGATGGACAGCAACACAAAAAGACATCATTAGTTATTTTTGTTGGTCTTTACTCCAAAACGTTGAAGTAAATAAATCAATTTCGGGCAGTGTGTAAATTCAGTGTATGCTGTGCTGTATGCAGGACACAAATTGATATTTTAACATAAATTGAAACCTCGCATATATTCACTCTGTATTATCGTCAACATATTTTGTCACAACAATTGATTTCTCCTGTCTTTTACTGAGTTCTTTGAGTTAAATTGTGTATTGCACATACAGTAAGTGTCAGAGCTGGTGTGTTTTGGAGCTGCATTGCTTCTCATTGTTGGATGTGATTGGTGGATGCTGTGAGCCAATAGCATTCAAGACTGTACAAAGAGATCTACTCCCCTCCCCGTGCAGCTTCAGCACCAATCCACAAAGCACAGGCTGTTATGGAGGGCAGTGCACGGTTTATTCTTATCTTCATTTATGACAGATGATTATTTGGGATTTATTTGACGATGGAGTATCCATTTTTATTTTGCTTTTTTTTATACAGTTTTATGGAGCTATGAATTTTGTTGAGTAGGAGGGATCGCAAAATGGAATTCTTATACTGGAGATGGCAACTGCTCTGGTGGTATTATTTCTTACATTTGTGGAGTACAACACTTGGACAGACTCGTTACAGCATCCCAGAGGAACTCAAGCGGGGGTCCGTCGTCGGAAATCTGGCAAAAGATCTGGGTTTGGGCTTGTCTGAGATTTTTGAGCGCAAATTGCGGGTCGCCTCTGAAACGGGAGAGCAGTACTTCACTGTGGACTCGGGGAAGGGAGAGCTAGTTGTGAACGATAGACTAGACAGAGAGACTTTATGTGGACAAAGCGCCAGCTGTATTTTACCGCTGCAGGTCGTCGTAGAGGATCCTTTGCAGTTGCACAGAATCGAGGTTGAAATTCGGGATATTAATGACAATTCGCCGAGTTTCCCTTCAAATGCGTCATCGTTAAAAATACCTGAATTAATTTTGGTTGGCTCTCGTTTTCCTTTACAAAGTGCAGAGGATCCCGACGTTGGCAGCAATTCTCTCAAGTCATACACTCTCAGTAAAAATGAATGCTGTTCACTTAAAATAAAAGAACTGACTGGAGGTGCGACTGTGCCAGAACTGGTCATAGAAAAGACTTTAGACCGAGAGAAAACTGCCGTTCACAAAATTTTGCTTACAGCGTTGGATGGAGGTAATCCAGCCAGGTCTGGTACCTCTCATATTATTATAAACGTCATTGATACAAATGATAACGCTCCTGTATTTGAAATGAATAACTACCAAGTTTCAATTGATGAAAAGGCACAAAGTGGGTCTGTTATTATCACACCTAAGGCGACAGATGCAGATGAAGGCGTAAACAGTGAGATGGAGTTCTCCTTTGGTTCTCGGACTCCTGCATCTGTTTTTAAAATGTTTGATATTAACGCTATCACTGGTGAAATAACACTTAAAGGAGAATTAGACTATGAAACTGCTACATCATATAATATGGATATAGCAGCAAAGGATAGGGGTATTCCAGAGATGGAAGGGCACTGTACTGTCCACATTGCGATTATTGATGTTAATGACAATGCGCCTGAAATTGTTTTAACTTCTCAGCCAAAGCCTGTGCGAGAGGACGCACCACGCGGTACTGTTGTAGCATTGATTGGTGCAAGAGATTTAGACTCTGGAGATAATGGAAAAGTCACGTTATCCCTCCCCAATGGGACTCCATTTTCTCTTAAACCGTCATTTTCAAATAATTATGCTCTAATCACTACTGGTACCTTAGACAGAGAGTCAGTGCCTCATTATAATGTAGAGATAACCGCCACGGACTCTGGCTCTCCGCCTCTCTCCAGTAAGAAGTCTATACCTGTCAGTATTTCAGATGTGAACGACAACCCACCAGTCTTCTCCCAGCCCTCATATACTGTGTATTTAAAAGAGAACGGGGTGCCTGGCTCTATACTGTACTCAGTGTCAGCCTCAGACCTGGATTTTGGAGAAAACGCGAAAGTGTCTTACTCTATCCTGGACTCTAAAGTGCAGGACGTGTCAGTCTCGTCTTATGTCTACATTAACTCAGAGAACGGCAGCATCTACAGCATGCACTCGTTTGACTATGAGAAGCTCAAAGTGTTTCAGATCTTGGTCCAGGCCAAGGACCAGGGCTCTCCGAGTCTCAGCAGCAACACCACGGTCCATGTGTTTATCCTGGACCAGAACGACAACGCCCCCACTGTTATTTACCCCTCCTCCGCTGGCTTGGGCTCCCTCTCTCTGCAGAGGATGCCCCGCTCCGCTAAAGCGGGCCACCTGGTTACCAAGGTGACGGCCGTGGACGCGGACTCGGGCCATAACGCGTGGATCTCGTACAGAGTGGCCGAGGCCACGGACGCGTCTCTGTTCGGTGTGAACCAGTACACCGGGGAGGTGCGGACTAAACGTGCTGTGTCCGAGCAGGACGACTCGTCCCAGAGGCTGCTCATAGCAATCAGGGACGACGGAGAACCGGTGCAGTCCGCCACCGTGACCGTGTCCATCCTGCTGGAGGACGGTCTGCACGAGCCCATCCTGGACATCAGGCACAAAGCAGCGGAGTCTGGCGGGAAAACTGGCCGCCTCGCGCTCTATTTGATCCTGTCTCTGGCCTCGGTGTCCGTGCTGTCTGTGGTCACTTTCCTCATCTTAGCGGTGAAATGTGTGAGGACCAACAGCGCGAGCTGCTGCGTCAGTCGCGGCGACTGTGACGATTACAAGAACCCCAACAGAAACCTGCAGATCCAGCTCAACACTGATGGACCTATAAAGTATGTGGAGGTCCTGGGAGGAGACATGATGTCTCAGAGCCAGTCCTTCAGGTCGTGTATGTCTCCAATGTCAGAGTACAGTGACTTCACTTTGATTAAGCCCAGCAGCACCTCTGACTTTAAGGAGGTCCTCAGTGTCCTGGATGCGTCTCTACCTGACAGCACGTGGACATTTGAGAGTCAACAGGTGAGCGAACGCCTGTAATCAATTATTGGCAACAAAACAAATGTAGTAATAATAATAATAATAATAATAATAATAATAATAATAATAATTTGTCACAGTGGATACTTGTAGCCTATGTGTTAATTCAATCTCTTTCAATAAAAAATCCAGACTAAGATAAAATAAGAATAATTTAAGTGGGGGGGCATAAGTAAGTTAAATATATCAGCAACACTCGTCTTGCAAATAACACACAGAAACAAACCCATATAGGAAGCTATAACAAAAGTGACAGTAGTGTCCAGGCTATTGCACCTAGATGGAAGGTTATTGGTTCCATAATCCTTTGCGGTACAGATTAGTTATTGGTGAGATGGTGGCTCCTTTTTCATTCATCTGTTCCTACACTGAGGTTGTCTCAGTCTGAAAGGAGCGGCTCAACTCCTGTACTGTTAGATGCAAAGGACTGTTGACCTAAGCTTAGTGTTATAATTTGCAAGTATCGTTGTTGGAGGCCATATAAGTGAGGAAAAGGTGTAATAACCTTTGATAGATCTTTTTTTTAAACCAGTTTAAATGGTGCCATCGTGTGGACACAAAATGATTGCAGTCACAGCAGCGTAGTATTTCTAAACTGGACTAAGTGTTGTAACTTTGTGCGGAGGTTAGTAGTCTTGTGAATTGTGTCATTGTCTTTTAAGATCATATAGTTGTTCTCGACGTTTCTACAAAGCAGCCGTGTGATTAAAACCCTAGTAAGACAGGGATACAAGTTTGGCGACCCTCCGCTGCCTCCGTGCCTCTGCTCCTGTTGCTGTGGGAGTGTGCGTTTGGGAAAGTTCAGCCCAGTTTTCCTCATAGATGGGCAGGCCTCTGTTGCAAGTCTCCGCCCACGTGAGCTGCGAGGCGCTGGAGACTGAGGAGAGTGTCGGAGGGAGACATGACTTTATGTTCTAGTACTTTTTCTTGTTAGAAGTACAACATGATCACTTTAGAAGCGGAGATAAGTCATTTTTATGGCTCGTTTTGTCACCGTGTGTGGTCCCACCGGTTGAATTGGAATATAGAAATGTTGCGGTGAAAGTCTCAAACTTTTCCTTTCTCCGCGGGAGCGCAGCACAATGGACTCGAGGCAGAGGAAGCGCTGCGGAGGACACGGGCCGCTGCTCAGCCTTTGCTTCTATCTGACTTGGCTCTGCTCCGCGTCCGCGCAGCTCAGCTATTCTGTATCGGAGGAATTAAGCCCGGGCTCCATCGTTGGGAATATTGCGAAATATTTGGATCTAACAGCTCAGCGGATTGTACAGAGAAATTTGCGAGTAGTTCCAGACTCTTCAACGCAGTATTTTGAAGTAAAACAAGCAACTGGCGACTTGGTAATTAAACAAAAAATCGACAGGGAACAACTGTGCGAGTTGAGTCCAACTTGTTCACTGCCCATTCAGATACTTTTGGACAATCCCTTAGAGATGCTCCGAGTGGTGGTGGAAATTCTGGATGTGAATGACAACGCACCGCACTTTACAACCACAAACATTTCTTTGGAAATCTCAGAGGCAGCTTCACCGGGTACGAGGTTTCGCTTGGAGAGCGCACACGATCCAGACGTGGGTACCAATTCGTTACGCACGTATCATCTAGCTGCCAACGATTTATTTATTTTAAATGTAGAAACTAAAAGTGACGGCAGCAAATTCCCTGAGCTGGTGTTAGATAAACCTCTGGACAGAGAGACACGGGCCTCGTTCCGCCTGATGCTCACAGCTGTCGATGGGGGTCAGCCGGAGAAATCTGGAGCCACTCTTTTACTCATTACAATCTTGGATGTAAATGACAATGCGCCCGTGTTTGACGAGCCAGTAAAGAAAGTTACACTTTTAGAGAATGTGGCATTAGGCACTTTAGTAACAAAACTGAATGCCACTGACTCAGACTCTGGCAGTAATGGAGAGGTCTCATTTCTGTTCAGTAAATACACACCTGACCGTGTTCTCAAACATTTCAATGTGGATGCTAAAACTGGGGAAATCCGGGTGAAGGGCGATGTGGATTATGAGAAAGGCATCTCCTATCACATTACAATACAGGCAAGAGATGGAGGCACCCCTGCAATGGAGGGATCGTGTAATGTCATAGTGGACGTCATTGATGTCAATGATAATCCACCTGAGGTGACATTGACATCCCCCATCAGTCCAATCAGAGAAGACGCAGCCCCTGACACTGTCATCGCTCTCCTTAGTGCCAGAGACCTAGACTCTGGTCCCAATGGGGAAGTGACACTGACTGTGCAGCCAGGCTTGCCTTTCAGACTTACTCCAGCTTTTGGTACACACTACAGGCTGACCACATCCAGAACCCTGGACCGAGAGTCAATGCCAGAGTATACCGTAGTCATCAAGGCTACTGACGCGGGATCTCCACCGCTGTCATCACGCACCACCTTTGTAGTAAAGTTAACTGATGTCAATGACAACGCCCCTATTTTCTCCCAGAGCTCATACTCTGTGGATATTCCAGAAAACAATGCCCTTAGTGCCCCCATCACCACAGTGTCAGCCACTGACCCAGACCTGGGGGACAACGCCCGGATCTCTTATTCCATCCTCCACTCCATGGTCCAGGGCTCTCCCATCTCCTCTTATGTCTACATTAATCCAGAAAGTGGTCATATCTTTAGCATGCGCTCTTTGGATCATGAACAGCTGAATGCTTTCCGTATTGAGGTGCAGGCACAGGATGCAGGGGTGCCCTCACGAACGACCAATGTCACAGTGCATGTGTTTGTGGTAGATGTCAATGACAATGCCCCTGTGCTTGTACACCCCTCTGATCCAAAAGAGAAAGGCCTACAGCTCACTGTGCCCCCATCTGCAGGCCAAGGGCACCTTATAAATAAACTGGTTGCTGTAGATGCGGACAGCGGCCATAATGCTTGGCTTTTCTACTCCATTGCACCTGGACCACATGTGGGCATGTTTCGCATAGCAGCCCACAGTGGTGAACTGCGCACAGCCCACAAATGGGCTGACGAGGAGACAGGGTCATCTTACCACATCACGGTCATCATCCAGGACAACGGTGACCCACCCAGGTCCATATCTGTCAACATCACTATCACTGTTGATGAGAAGAGCCCTGTCATTGATGCTCCTGTGGTCCCACACCACAAACCCTTCTACCACCACTCGGAGATGCCAAACATCACCCTGTACCTCATCATCTCTCTAGCCTGTGTGTCGGGAGTTTCCTTCATCACATTTGTGGTGCTGATGGTGCGCTGTCTCAGGCACCGGAGCCCCGGGCTGGGCGGCTCTGACTGCTGCTGCTTTGAAAATAGAACCAGCCGCTACCATCAGAGACCTAGCAAAGACCTGCATCTGCAGCTAAATACAGACGGACCCATACGGTATATGGAGGTGGTGGGAGGACCCCAGGATCCTCACACACGCACGTACAGACCCTGCTACTCCACCCTCTCCAGCAGAAGTGACTTTGTTTTCATGAAGACACCCATGCTGAGTCACAACAACACCCTCAACATGACACTCAGCAGGCAGCACCTTATGAACTCTGTGAGTGAGGTGAGAGCTGCTTTAGAGCTGCAAACAGCAGCACTGCACCAGACACATTCATTTGGGCAATTGTACATAGATATAGATATAATACAGGATAGTAAGACCTTTAGTTGGGGAGCGAAAGAAGGGAAACGTGAACCTTTAGGTTATTGCTTCCAGGTTGTGATCAAAGCAGCTGTGTTTGTGTTACAGCCATTTATAATAATGTTCTAACTGACTTTTTTAAAGATTAGTTTTCATAAGAAAGCGAAAGTTTAACGGTATGTGCTGTAGATTATATTTTAGTTCTGTACTTTACGATAGTCCTTTATGTGAGTCATTTCACTTTGTAATGAGTTTACGACATGTTGCCTTTATGCTTTAGTGACTCACTCTTGTAAAGCAAAGCTGAATTGGGATGCCCTCCAGGTCAGCAATGTGCCATCTGTCCCCCTACTCTGATGACACGTGTGTGGTTCAAACAACACAACAGAGAAAGATGAATAGTTGAAATAACAAAAGTTGACTTTACACATGAGAAAGAGGCAGGCAGTTGGGTGTTTGTGCATTCGGTCTATTGAGCTATTGAGCCTTTGTTTACTGAGTCTTGATTAAAGATACAAGTCAAAGATTGTTGACTAAAGCATTGCCTTATCATCAGGTCACCCCTGTAGACAATGTTGTTGCTCCTTCAAATGTGGAAGCAGAGAAAATGTTGATGAAGTGTTACATACAAGCTCTAGATAAGTATGTCTGTTCAGTAGAAGTTGATGTAAGGTTATGTTTTGTGTGCAGCTTGCTATAGGCTTCAACAACAACAAAAGTCTCTTTTGTTTGCAGTGGGAGCTTGTGTTGAGTCAATGCTTTAGACTCATAGTTTCTCAGCAGATAGTAGGATCATAGATACCTCCAGTATTTGCCAGTGTGTCACACAGTTGGAATGTTGGGCCTCTGTGTGGAGATCTGCTCTTCCTCCCCTGCTTTCAAAGTGAACGCACAAGTCTATACCAAAACTACTCCTGACTATTAATCAGGCTTCAGAATTACATTACATTATTTCATATTATTTCTTCAATATAACACAACAACACGCTATGAACTGACACTATGAGACCACAAACAGAACCAGAGACTCACCATACAAGTGTGAATATACACAACACTGCGGAGGGCTGGCATGTTCCAGTCTCTCTCATCGTATGCAACATGTCTGCTACTTTGAGACAATTGACAGATTTTGAGGAAATATGAAATACTAGACGTAGAAAGTAACGAATGGCAACGAGTAATGCCAGCTCAGGAGTGATTTTTGCTGATGAATAGCATAGTATTATGTAGTGGTTTCCTCTATTAGCACTTGTCTAGTAATTATGTCAATATTTTTAACATTGTATCAGCCATAAAACATGCAGTTTTGGTCTATACAGTGTAGCTTGCAATGTTCACCGTACTCAATTTGAGTAAACAGTATTTTTACATGTACTTATTAATAATTGAAACTTTTATTTATACTTGCATTGGATTAACATAGCTCATCCCCCTTGATTTGTGCACGTGTATTCATATTATACAACCTTAAGTCACATTTGTCCCTCACGTTGTAAGCCCACTTTGTACATGTATTTTGTGACGCCTTCCATGTTGCTCTCTTCTGGCTCTCCCAATCACTTCATCTGCAGGAACCGGCCTTTTAATAATGCAGCATATCATCCCACATGCGCCTCTATCTCCGGGGAGCTTTTGTGTCGATTAGGCGGCCGAATCGGAAGCCAAGCCAAGACTCTATTTACTGCACGGCTGCACAACAAGTGATAGAGCTGAGCGAGATGGGAATGATGCGTTGACTGAGATGTACAGTGAGGCAGTGATGGAACACGGGGCCATGGGCACGGATATAAATAGCAAGGTGCAGAGGCATTTGGGGTTTGCTTGAAAGATGGCAAAGCAATGATGTTGTATAGAAGCTTATAGTGATCTCTGTAGTTTTGGCATTATCAAAGTTTGGCAGCTCACTTTTTGTCAAATTGGCTGAAACCGCTTTAAATATTGCCTAATTTAGATGTATGATCTTCAAATTGATTTCATTCTGATATATTATTTCTATAGGGTGTGTTTTTTAGGACATTTTCTTGTGTAGTACTTGACATATCGTTCAAGATTTTTAGTTTTTTCTTCCAGTAAAATCCTGCCTGTCTTATCATTTATTTTGCTCAGTAAGTCTTTATCCTCCTGAAAAACGCATCACGCACAATATCTCCAATTACACAACCACCTCGTTCACTAACACCACACTGTTGCTGATCGTCGTCAAAGCTAGGCACTGTTTAATGTCACATCTTTCATCTTGTTTGCAGCAAAAACCTCCCAACAATGACTGGCGCTTCACACAGGGGCAGAGACCTGGACCCAGCGGGTAAGTGCGCTCTCGCATGCACTGCACTAGACATACAAGTCATAAACAACATGAGGGAAACAGGAGCCGCCCACGAATTAGGTCATAGCATCTTTAATCTGATTATTTTTAGGAAGTGTATCAAAGCCTGTGGCATTTATAGCACTGTTTTGTTGCACAGAAAGAGCATCTGTGCCTGTCTCTGGGCTGCTCTATAAAATGGCTGCCGCTGCTCCCCTCCCCCCTCTCCTCCTGTTCTCTCCGCACTGCGAGCGTGTGCACCCTCACTCAGCGCCGATGAGGGACAGCAAGTGAGGCCATAGCGGGGGGATTGGAGCACGTATCCGCCCGTGTCTTTCCTCCCTCCTCCTCTGAGAACTCCCTCTTAGTCGTCTGCGTTTTATCCATGGTGTGATGATGAGTGTCCGTATAATGTCCTTATCCCTATATCAGTGGGCATGTGTGACCCAATTGCATTCATGACTTTTAAGAAGAGGGCAGGGGCCTGTATAAACTGTTTTTGAAAGAGAAAGCTAAACACATTGTTAGCCTCCTAGCGTAACTGCCTATGTCATACTCAAAGGTGTGGGAGAAAATGGGAAAATAACATGACAAACCCTGATCATAAATTGGCTAATTGGATAGAGCCAGATATTCCCAAAGATGCTGCAATGTTTAGGAAGTAGAATGAAACAAAAATCTAAATTTGGCCAGAAAAAGCCTCACACAATTATGCTAGGAGGCTGACTTGGTGCCAGTTGTTGTTTCATGAGGAAAGGACAGAGATATTAACCATAAACCAAGTCGGAATGTTTCCCCTTTGAATTCCAGCGTGTCCTCTTCGGAGAGTTACGACGGCACATGAACGCAACCTTTAGTGTGTACGACAAGCGGGAATAGTAATGGATGTAATTAAAACCGTTTTCATTGCCGTGATTGCACAACACATTGCGGGCTGCCAGGCAACACAGTAAGGGGCATATTTAAAGTGGAAAGAAGAAGAAGAAGAAAGACCGAAGCTTTACAGATACAGTTTATTGGGAGAACTATGATCAAAGCGAAAGCCATAAATTACGTCTATAATTTATACAGTGCATAAACATCAACTTAAATGACCAAAATGTATAATTGGAATTAGAAGTCAACATTCAAATTCAGAGCATTTCTATTCAAGCTGCATAACCTGTTGTGTTTTTAGTCCCCACATGCCATACGGTACACAAATTCGATGGACGCCGAAGAGTGGGACAAGGTATTCAAATAGCGATAGACATTGTGCGGTCACTCTGTAGCCCTAGTAGCTGATTACCTTCAGGGGGGTTTGATATTTTACAGCTGCTAAGGCCAGAGAGTGACTTTTTTTTTTTTACTAGTGCACTGCAGTTGAGTGCTGTGCTGTGTGTACTGTAGATGTTTCTAACCCATAGCTTCTTTTCCTAGCTTCCCCTGAAGGTTTGATGGGGTTTGTCGATCAATGTGCATAGGCCACAATGCCTGCTGTGGCGTAGAAAGGACTGTGACAGTTTTTGAGTTTGCGTGCGGTGTTTTGTAGACCTGCTATGCCTTGTATATGTGTGCTGCAGTCACTACAGTCTGAGAGCTCTGTTTCCGCTGCACTGAAGAGAATTGGCCGAATATAACATGCTTTCAATGTGTGTGGCAGTCGAGCATCACCACACTTTTACATGTGATTACGTAAAGTGCGAGATAACACCACTTTGCGACACAATAAACCCGCCGCCAAGTTGTCACAGGGAAGTATTTCTGCAGATAGAATATGTTTACACTTCAGAGAATGTTGGTCTGGACAACCTCACAGTGCACAAGGGAAGCAGTAACTCTGACCACAGGAAGTGTAGTACATGTTTTTGACAAGTGGAGCTTCACTTGATACCACTGGACCAGAAAAGGCACAAGTAGCTCCTTTTTCTTTTGCCTACCAGACCTTAATCCACACTGTTTGTTATTGGCGTCTGGCTCTGAGCGTTTCTTTGGCACCGAAATGAACTAGTCTGGCTGAGACTTTTATTTTTTATTACAATGGAGCTCTTTGTCCTGGGATCCCTTTTTTCCTCTCCCTGGTTTTGTCCCTTGTTGTCTGTTCAACCAAACTAATTTGTTAATGTTGCTTTTCTTTTCGAGAGTAATCACTTCACCGAGTTGTACTATTGTATAGTTTTACGGCTGTTCTCAATCAGTCATGTTTAGGTCGAGGTGATGCTCTCTGAATATGAACTAGGACAATAAAACACTCATAGTGGTACGCTGGTCTATGCAATAGTTTCTCTTGGGTGTTTGGGTTTCATTTTGTTCTAGATATTTATACATTATTTGAGGTTGAGCGTATTCTGTATTTGCTTGCCATTAAACCATGTGGTACGACTCTTCCTTCAATGCCACTGGGGTAACCTGTCAGGGGCAGAGGGCGACCACAGCGCCTAGGAACCCATCTGTAGATCTTGAGGAGGGATCTTGGTCAGGATTACCTAGCTGGATGATTAACCCATTAGGCTGATGACAGGAAACCAGAGCATCTAAAGAAAATCAACCCAGACACAGGGGGAACTTGCAAACCTTACACACAACGTGGTCCAGTTATCAAACCTGAAACCTTCGTGCTGTGTATGTAGAAGCGCCTGTTTATTGTTTCCTTTGTTCCCCGACGCAAATAGCCAGAGCTTAACTAAACCGCTCTTTGAAGTTGCCCAGATGTGAGTGTTTAGTGCTTGCTGAGCGCTGTGTGAGACCGGGCAGACAGTTAGACAGTCGTTTCCCCACAGGTGGGTTATTAAATATTGAAGCAGACAAGATTCAGCCCCGGTCCCGTCAGAGAGAGCGAGAGCGAGCGAGGAGGCAGTGTTTCCATGTGTCCGTGTGTAACGCGCCTGCTGCTGCCTCCACGCCTGTGTGTGTCTGACTGCATCTTCGCTTGGGACACACCCTTGTCAGTAAACATTTGGCCTGTCGCAGGTTATTTCCAGGTTGTGTATTTCTCTGTGAGCTTTGTCATTACGACTGTTGACTTTGTGTAACGCAAATTGTCAGCACCGTACAAAACTGTTAGTTACAGCTGTCTTTTCTTTCTTTTTTTCTTCTTCTTCAGAGCGCCTGGAGGACCTGAGGTTGCCATGGGAACCGGACCCTGGCCCCAGCCCCCGACCGAAGCGGAGCAGCTCCAAGCTTTGATGGCTGCAGCTAACGGTGAGTCCCATTTCGACGACAAATTTGTCTTAATCAATTTCCATTCATGTTTTCTTTAGAGTTGTGTTCGATTATTACCCCATGGATCAATGGTAAATGGCCTTAATATATGTATAGCACTTTACCACAGCCACTGAGCACTCAAACCACTTGATAAAGGCTGTCTAAATCTGCCAGCTCTGTGCTCAGACAGGCTGCGTGGGTCCAGGTTCTGATAGAAGCTTTAGGCCAAATTCTCTCATTGATAAAACTCTGAATTGAAATTTCTGGATTTAGCATTTATAGTTTTAGTTATGACCCACGCTGAGACTAAGCCACCTGTCCCTGTGCTTGACAGTACTTTATAAAGCTTACAGCGTTGTTGACTTCAATAACAGGACATAGGTGTCTGTTGCTAGTGCGCACATTGATGACAGGTCTCAGTGATTGTTATGCAACATGTAACGTATAGGTTTCCACAGGTTGGAAATGTCACACTGCATCTGACTTAGGCCTACCTGAGGGCAGCAGACTGGCTCTTGTTTTGAGTAACACAAACCCCACATGAGGGTTGCTCATTGGCAGGAAGACGAATAAAAGAAAAAGGCGAAGGACACACTGGACCCTGCTCATTGTTTCCACTGTTATTTTAACAATGAACAGGTCAATGCCTCCTCCCTGACTCTCCGGATGTGCTGAGGAATATGTTCCATGGGGGAGAAAAAGGGACAAACAGTGTCCTTAACTTGGACTGTTTCTCTGCAGGAATAGTGAACATTGTAACTCTTCACTAATTCATACCAGCACATAGGGGCTTTAAATATTGATATAAAAGTAGAGCAAGGCTAAACCGAGAACCAACTCACGTGTTAGTGTTTTCATGTGGACTGTAGCGATGGGGGGAGGGAGCGCTGTGTCTCTGCATTGCAGGGGCTGCAGCAGTCTCCAGAGCAGAGTGGCTGTCATGCGCACAAGCGTTCAGGACCAGAGTGACAGAGGAACGCTGGAGACTGTGTTTTCCAGAACCACCGTTATTAGTTTAGCCCAGATTTTCTAATCCACTTCTTACTATTGGGAGTCTTTTGCTCACACTCTGACGCTCTGCTGAATTTAGGCACTGTGAATGGGTTTCTGTGTAACAATTGAATTGTCACAGTCTCTTGTAACTTGAGTCGGGTGTAGCTTGTGATAATTATGTTTCCATCAGTCTTTGAAGTGCTATTTAATGTGGACACGTGATTCTGTGTGTTCAATATAAAAAGCCAGTTCAGTATTCAAAGCCATCACATGTTTATTTCTTTTTGAATTATGGTGCACAATTGTATCCAGTCGATCGTCTAATCTGTTTCATATCTCTCCCCTGTCTCCTCTGCTGTGTCCCTTCTTTCCCCGCTCTCGCCCTTGTCCCACCAGCAGTGGGTGAAGCCACGGCGACTTTGGGCCCCGGCACCATGGGCCTGAGCACCCGCTACAGCCCCCAGTTCACCCTGCAGCACGTGCCCGACTACCGTCAGAACGTGTACATCCCAGGCAGCACCGCCACGCTCACCTCCAACCCCCAGCAGCAGCAGGCCACCGCCCAGCAGGCCGCCCAGCAGGCCCTACCCCCTCCCCAGGTCTCAGCCCAGCCCGAGCCCCCCAAGGCCGCCCAGACGCCCGCCTCCAAGAAGAAGTCCACTAAAAAGGAGAAGAAGTAGAGCGGGACAAAGCGATGCCAATAGCCCAAATGTGATCTGTTGAGAATGGAGCCCCTCACACCTGTCCACTCTGTATCTTACTGGCCCACGATGGAGGAGGTTTCACTTGTTTACCAAATCATGCTGCGCTCATGTAAATGCTGTCAGTAGATATCGTAGGCTGGGTATGGGGGGTTATTGTGACTAAACCTTTTATTTTGGAAGTATCCAGAGATCAGTTTCCTTGCTGGAATGACGAGGCTAGTGTATACATGTTGTATTGAGAGATGAAACGTCTATGTTGGATTTACTCCGTGCTGTGGGAAAGCTCGCTCTTGTAAAGTAGTTGCCATTCATTAGATTCTTGTACAGGCTTGGCCGGACTGGAGCTTTTACAGGGCTCCACGTGGATATGACAGGTATTAAAAACTCTATTGCATGCTCTTTGAGGTTCAAATCACATATACTAGTCTAGTGTTTCAAACTATGCATTGCAAAAGCCGAATAATGGGGGGGGGGGCCTTCCAAATCTACTACCCCCTACTCCAATCGCAGGTCAACAGAATGCACATGTAGCATTTACTTGACACTAATGTACTTTTGTAATCATAGTTGAAAAAGATACGATTTTGATATTTTTTATGACCTGAGCATGCACCCAGAAGAGGGCTGAGAGAGGGTCAGGGCGGTCTTGTCCCGCACAGGTGGGGTGACATCTGGCCTGACATCTCCATATGGACCCGAGCGCATTCTGTCCCTCCTCCCCCCTCTTCTGTCCACACCCAGCTTGCGCCCCTACTCAACCACTACCCCATGTTGAGAGCCAAATGATGGAAGATGCACTGTTTTATTTCGGGGAAGCTATAACGCGCGGGATAGTAATCACTTTACCTAGATGTGGTTATAACTTAAGTGCTTAGGAGTTTCAGACACCTCGTTGCTAGGGCCTCCATAGCCTCGCTCCCTCACTATACCCTCAAGTGCTGAAGAGAGACGCTTTGACGTGACACGAGATTCCACTAGTGTAGAGGAAGTTGTTTGTGCAAGATATGAAAGTCTTTGCTTTGCTGTCCCTCTGTCTTGTCGGGCGGGTCATGGCGGGAGTGTGTGACTGGTCCACTGTCTGAAAGAGAAAGAGCGATTTTAACCGAGGGGGGAGCACAACCAGGCTCTAACCACTGAATGTACAGAGTATCCACAGTTTAAAACGCCCTGAACTAAAACAATACTAATTCATCGACCGGGGGAGTGGTCAGAAGAGCCAAGTCGACCACAAACCACTGTGTCCATTACAGCCCAGTCATGTGCGCCCCCTCACTATGCTCCCCCCCCCTCCCCCGACCATGCCCCGTCCGCGCGGCTCTCCCCACTGTAAATACCACTCCACATTTCTTTGTCGATGGTATGAGCCACTTTGTCAAGTCGGGACCACGTCTGACAGCAACAAAAAGAAACGTCCCCAATCCACACGGCGTGGCTTACTACTGGAATGTGTTGCATTTTGTTTTTCAAGAAAATGTAAGAAAACCACTGATTAAAAAAAAAACACACAAAAAAAACATAAAAAATCTAAGGTGTTCTTCGGTTTGTGTTGCGATGTAGTAACTAAGCACCATGGAAGCCAACTAACTCTTCAGTGTAAATAAAGAAATAAAGAGAAGTTTAGATAAGTAAACCAAGTGACACATGTAGACTAGTTAAACTCGTGATATGTGTTGGACATATTTTTGTGTTTCATTTTTTTTTTTCTCTGTACTATCTTTTATCACCCAGGAAAAAAAATGACAAGACAAAAAATATGAAAGTTTCTATCCTCCTGTAACCTCTTAATGTTCTTTTGCTGTGATTTTCTCTCGTGCATTTGTGAAAGAATGCCTCTCATTCTCTTTCTGTCCATATGAACAAATTATAAATATTATATATGTGTACGTCCGTCCGCTGCTCAGTTAATACCGCTCTCTCCTGCTGTATTATCTTTCTTATCAAATGCTTAGCCCTAATGCTTTACCCTTGTGTTACTCTTATTTTTATGCTAATATTTATATTGCTGTTTTATTTTCTCTTAAACACTGACATTTCAAATAAAAAGATTCTTAAATCAGTTCATCTGTATCTGTCCTAATTTGTTCTAATCTGATGTTCACTCTGCCCTTGTTCTAAATGAATACTATGGCTAAAGCTATGCAGTTGTGGCTAATGTGAAAGCTTTTTTTTGCCTCTTATAATGGCTTACTAAAGTGCTACTAAATCATGTTTTATGCACCAACATACATACACAAGCCTGTTTAAAATGAAGATAAAGAACAGCTCCTATAATAAAACAGTATATACACATTATAGGCCCGCGAGAATCTTTTTAGGTCATTCTTTCAATGCTCAACAATAACAAAAACATAGTTGCATATTTAATTTGGCTTCTGGTTTACTGTCTCTTCAGTGAACATGCCCCGCAGCTCCAGTGCTTTGTGCATCTCTCTTACCAGGTTTTTTTTTTTTGTCACAATGGCATAAGACCTATAAATAGCCTCGCACACGTCACTAACCATAACAAAAGAGATGCAGATGTTGGGGGGATGGGGCATGGGAACAAAAGCTGGGCACGTCAAAGTGGTACCGCGCGAGCCGGTCAGGCAACAGAGATTTTATAGCCGCTCATCAAGGTTAATAGGGTATAAGCAATTGGCTATTTGTCACATTAACTGCTGGAATATGCGCAGATGCAAAGTAGCAAAGTGACTGTCACTTACTGATGTGGTTGTCATAGTAACTGTCATCTGGAGCCCACCTCTTCATCACAGTGGGTGGACGTGTGCTGTGTGGGCTCTCATGATTAAACATGTTCATTTAAGATGGAGATGTTTCGCCATGCACAGGATATTGGACATATGAATAGTTTTATATATATATATTCTTGCCACGACCTCTGTAATAAGCAATGGATCTCAAACTTGTTCACACCAAGAACCACCTTGTAAAATATTTGACCTTCCAAGTATCACCAGATCAACACCATGTGTGTAAAATGGATCGAAATTGGACCGTGTTATTTTTAAACTGGAAGAAAGCCATGCCTGAATGCATTACTAAAGCATACAATGATCTCTGATTAAAATGATACGCATACCACAGTTTGAGAACCACTGACCTATAGGATATTACCCGCACGGAAAGGCCCACACAGCCCAGGAATTAAATCTGGCGCTTTGTTTCTGAGAGGTGAGCGAGCTAGCCACTCGGCCACCAAATTTGTCAGTCCGGTGTCCGATGCCCTCCAGGAGATTTTCCGCCACATGGACACTTGGGAATGTCATGGTAGCGGTTGACCATCTGCTACGAATGAAACAAGGTACTATTGGAAACAAAGTACCTAAATACAACAACCAAGCTACAAAGAGTAAACCATGTCACAGGAAGATGAGTTTAAATGGCCACAAAGGTGGTTCCTCAACTGATGTGTGACTCACGTGGGACTCCTGTCCCCCTGTCTCATTCCCCTGCAGGACATCGCAGCAGAATGGACAGATTGTTCTTTTCGGACCCCCTCCCCTCCTCAGTTTAATTAATCACATTCCCACTGATTAGACTCACACAGACACACATTACAGAGACACAAAACTTCAAACTCCCAAATGTATGGCAGGGTTGTCCAAGGAGCCCAGAGGCACACCACAATGGGCGCCTGTGTGCGGTAATGGCATTAGGGGGACAGAGAGGACAAAAATAAAGAGGCGCGGGACATGTCCACATCCTGACACATGGACAGTATGCACACGTGACTCATAAAATTAGGAGCTTGGTCAGAAAGACAGTACCATGTAAAAGTTCAAGTGGGTTTGCAGGAAGCTGTGCTTCATGTTGAGTCACTGAAGAGGACACAGAGACTATGTGTATTACAATATTAACAACATAGTGATGCATTTCTGAGCCTTTCCTGACTGAGAAGTCAATCATTTGGGAGAACTAAAACTAAAATGAATGAGGTCTAATGTACTATTAAAGACACACAACATAACAATTCACCCAATAAATAGAATAAAATAGTATTTTGTTACGTATTTATTGGTGAAAAATGATTTTTTCTAAACAATGCCATGATATTTCAATAGATATCAAAGTTTTGAAAGTGTAGAGTGGGATCCAAATAGTTTCCATTAGAAGTTTCATTCATTACAAAAACTGGAAAAGTTCAAAACGTTACCAAACAATTAGAAGACAGACTTTAACCTGTAATGATGTTTCAGTTCTCAGTTATTACGTAAGACGACACCAGATACTTGTGTTTATGACACGTTTGTTTATGACTGTGAAGTCCATTTTGGACTTCACAGTCACAGTCTGTTCATCCTTATTTTTCATCCAGGATCTTGTTTGAACTTATGTCGAGTCTCTTTCCTGCCGGAGGAAGTGATGTCAGAGGAAGCTGGTTCCCGCGTTTTTAGTGTTCCTTATGTCTCGTCTTACAGGAAACGCCCCACATCCTGCTCCACTCACTTCCTCAGCTCCCTCCTTCCCTGCCCCCTTCCGTCCCCTGTCCCACAGCTGTCTCAGGGCCAGCACATGTTCCGGACAGAGCTCTGCTTCATTTGGACTTTACAAGGGAATAAAGTTCACTCAGTCATAGCAGTGGTCCAGTTCAATCTGTGTGACTCACTGACTGGAGCAAAGCCAGAGAGCAGAACACACCGCTACCACTACATGCCACCCATAAAAGCAGTCACACACAATTATACAGTGGGTTCAGGAAGTGTTCATGAACTCCTATATTATTATGTTGAAATCCGACATGGAAACTGGAGGCTGTATCTTTATGTAGCATGGGAAATGAATGGAATTTACCAATGACCTAAACATTTATGAATGTCCAAAAGCAGCACAACCATAACTGAGTCCAATGGAATAGGTCACAAGTTGTTGCATAGAGTGAAGTATTTTTTTTCAAATGTTGCCAAACTTTTGTTCTATCTATCTATTTTAAGATATTATGGAATAGCTACTGTATTAACGTAGAATTTAATAAAATAGAATTAAAAGAGATCTGAAAGCTTTATGTGTAGACTCAGCCATAACATTATGACCACTCATGAGCTTGGCTAAATATCGATGAACTTTGGAATCATTAACTTACTGGATGCATCAGGCAGGAAGTAACCAATTTAGCTCCATAGTTGAAATGGGGAGATGTTTTTCAGCATTTTGACAAAGGCTCTATTGCGGTAGTTGAATAACCAGGACAGAGCACCTCCAAAACCTGCTACACATGAACAATGCTTTATTTGTCATTGTACAAGCGTACAACAAAATAGTGTTCAGGTGTTGGTCTTGAGCCGCTGCCACTGAGTCGTGCCGCCACTGTGGGCACCACTGACCGGCAGGAGGTTGGGGGAACCGTAGCACCCGGAGAAACCTGGCTGGCTGCTCCTCTGATCCTCTGAAACGGTGCAGTGCCTCCTGAGTTTGTCCCTGTTTCAGGGCGTGGTGTCCTGCACTGGTCAGCTCCAACTCCTCCTTCCTCCTGCGCAGCTCCCTCCGACCCCTCTGTTCCACAATAGTCTTTCAACATCTTCTGGGAAGAGCTTAGCAGTTAATCTGTTTTATTTTCCAGTGAACGTCCATTTGCCAGAAAAATAGAAGGCACGTGTGGCTTAGCTGTGAGTCTTGCCCAGATACCTCCTCGTTTGTCCCTTTTTTGTTTATTTTTCTGTAGCTCCTCTTGTGACACCTCCACTGTGCTGCAGGTGTGGGGGGCTCTTGGTGCCTCTTCAGTGTCTCAGAAGGGGACATGTGTTGTTCTGAAATGGGTTTAGCTCATAAGCTAGCTGTTTACTTAACAAGCTACTTTCTTCTGGACCATTATAGACTCTTTGCAGTAAAAAAAAAAAATCCACCGATCCCCACAAAAAAAAACACAGCAAAGATGTACAAAAGTAGCCAGTAAAACAATGTGGAAAACAGAAACCACAAATGCAGTTAGCAGAAAAAGGCAAAAAATGCAGCTCTACTGAGAGAGAGGGAGGTTGCTTTCCGTTTACGTTAAAGGAATAGGTCACCTTTTTACATACTGAGATATGTTCTTACCTTAGCTTTGACGAGTTCATTTGTACCTGTCTGGTCTCCACGTGTGCCTTCCGTAACTTAAACACAGAACAGATGGCGTTAGCATTTAGCCTCTCTCTTCTCTAAATATGGTTACGTGAAGTGTTACACTATAAAGTATAATTACACCAATTTTACCAATATGGATTTTCTAAGCGGATAAAAAGAGGAACTATATTGTAAGGCGTAATAATACCAGAAGTAATGCAGCATCCGCACAGTAAAGGTAAGATATCACTGCGCGGATGCTGAATTACTTCTGGTATTATTACGCCTTACAATATAGTTCCTCTTTTTATCCGCTTAGAAAATCCACATTGGTAAAATTGGTGTAATTATACTTTATAGTGTAACACTTCACGTAACCATGTTTAAATAGGGAAAACGTGGAAGAGTTTGGTAGCTTCTATATTCCTCGTTTGGAGCTATAGAGGAGAAGAGAGAGGCTAAATGCTAACGCCGTCTGTGCTGTGTTTACGTTACGGAAGGCACACGTGGAGACCAGACAGGTACAAATGAACTCCTCAAAGCTAAGGTAAGAACATATCTCAGTGTGTAAAAACGGTGGCCTATTAAGATATACTTTATTATCCCCATAGGGAAATGTGTCCTCTGCATTTGACTCATCCTTCAATGCTGCTGGGGCAACCTGTAAGGAGCAGTGGGCAAGGGCAGTGCCCGGGCGTGGACTCTTCTCCAGATGTGGTCAGGGTTATTGTCAGTATCACCTGCTTGTAGGATTCACCTATTGTACATGTTTTAGGCTAGTCAACTGGTAATATCCTCATTAGACTGAATAAATTATTTTTTGCATGCAGTGAAGAAACGGATAGAAGGGATTACAAGCAACCTTAGAAATGTCAACTCCTATACATTCAGGGCAGGGTTTACTGTACGTTCAATTTCCCCAAAAGACTTTTGTCATTTATAATCAAAGAATGCAGCGCCGTAACCAAGAGAAAGAGTGTGGAAAAATGTCGAAAAACAACACAATGCAGTCTTTGAGCAGACCCCACTCTGTCTCTGCTCGTCTGAAAAGCCCCGCTCTCCCCAAATCTCTGTCTGCCAAGTCCTGTGTCCTGTTTTCTCAGCTGGACGGAGCGGGCTGGAGGGAGACAGAGGCAGGAATGCACCGAGGAGAGAGGAAGAGGATCCCTGGTGTTAAAGGTCAAAGTCTTTATGAAGAAGAAGAGCCTGGGGTTTCAAGCTACTATTACTACTACCTCTGGTGCTACTATACTATACTTTGAAGTTTGCTACCGCTGCTAATGCTGAGTCCAACATCTGCAACTATTTCTATTTGATTTAGCTTTAGTTGTCAGCGCCTATTATTAGCATACAGAAATAAAAACTTTACATTACAAAAGAATAATCTGTCTAAAATACTCAAGTAAGCATATTTCCATCTTATTTGATTAACGCTGTTTGAGTCATTTACAGTTTAATGTAGAGTGTTATAAGGGGATCAGTCTCCTCCATCTGCTGCAGTTTAGGAGCTTGCACCACACTGTCTGAGTACATTTAGAGTGGAGTAGATCCCCAATGCTTAATACGAACTACCCATTCCCCCACTGTCCATGCTAACGCCAGGCGCATGCTATCTAAGACATTTCATCACTCCTGCTGTGAGCAACCTTCAAATCCTCCTCTGGGATTACTGCTACCACACCTCAGTTTGATTTCTTTATCAAAGACTTGTTAATCTCTCGTCACCTGTGGAAGCGCACAGGCTTCCGCAGTAGTTAATTTGGGCAAAATACGATACAAGTTAAAACCCCGTATGATATCATAGTTAGGTTATAAGAGGAGACTCCTTTCAAGACTGGATGTGAAGATCTGAAGCTCCAACCACAAGGACTGGACTTTGGCTCCACTGATTTCAGCCCTATCTGCCGAGGGACTCCTATCAGCCAAGGGTTTGTCTATAGCCTGTCCATTCATGCGAGTGGATCTCTCCTACTTGTGATTCTCCTCGAGGTTTCTCAATTCTCCCACAGGGTTTTTGAGTTTTTTGTAGGAGGTTCTAAGGACGGGTCCATCTGATGCTGCTTATTTAAACATTAGATCTGTTTGGACATTACATTGGTTATTGTTTCACTTTTTTTTCTATGTCTGGTGCATCCCTGTTAGGGGATCAAAACACTTAATAAATAAGGTGAAATCACTATGTGGGAACAATGTAAAACTGCAAGACGTTATACAAGTGGAAAGCGATATTTGAGTTTGGGTCACAGCGTTGTCATCATTCATGAATCCCTGCACTGTGCATGTTTTCTGGACAGAAGTGGTCACATGATCAGACCCACCGGAGGCACTTCCACGGCCCAGCGCCACGCTGACAGGTGCAGAGTCTCTGAAATGGCCGCAGCTGCTCCTTGGATATTTCATGCTGACAAGCATGCAGCATGAAGCCCCTCCTCAAGAGCCCGAACCCACACACCAGAATGCAGAGGAGCGTCAGAAATGTAACAACCACAGTACTACACAGATCAGGACATGTGATAACCCCAGTCACTGTCAGGAAGTGTGTGATCATGATGAAATGCTTCCGATTGAACCAGTTGTGCTTGGTCAGTGTCTACTTAACTCAGGAAGTGATGTGTTATTCATGGTTTTCATATGCTAACGTTGCCACCACCATTGATCTGTTTTCAACAAGCTGCAGTCAGTCATTTGGCATAGTTTAAAGCTCTTTCCTATATCCACGCTTGGGATTTCCTTTATTCACAATATGTGCAAACTATTGGACCTAATCATCAAATGTTTAGACCAGAGCCAGGACTTTATAGCTTCCACGTACCCGCATACAATTCTATGGCTATTCTAAAAATCTATGGCTCACATTTCCCTTAAACGTCGACCACAATCATCTAAATTTAGCAGTACCATTTCCTCTTGGCGGAGTATAGCAGTCAAACTTGTTTTCAGCGCATGATTTCTTTGTATTGAGATCATTTAATTGTGATTTTTATGTCCTTTCATTAAATTCTTAGATTATAAACCCGCTACATTATGTTAGGATTTGATTGATGTTTTGAACAAACCATGGGCAAATTCCTGTGGCAAAGAGAGAATGTAAAGCAGTTGAAGTTATAAGTCAAAACAAAGTTAAAGGCATTGAATTGAGAAAACCCTACGTGAATAAATGAGAAGGCTGCATATTTGTGAAATGTCCCGGGGAGTAATTCGAGGCCTCACAAGCTTTATTAACAAACAGGGGAACGATGGGAATGTTTGAGTGTATGGGACGTCCCGGCTGCGGTCTGCATGTCCACAGGCTGAACGCAGGGGCCTGTGGAACATGCGTTAAACGCATTAGGCACTGAGACAGGAACTCACCAAAACACAGGCCAGAGTTCAGGAAGGGAAAGGGTATGGGGGAAGTTGCAGTTTTGATGGATATGGAAGGCACCTCACAGCAACAAGGTTTAATCCCTGAGCCAAGTGGGGCCCGTCTGTGTGGAGTTTGCATGTTCCCCGAGTCTGTTCTGTGATGTCTTTGAAGGACGTCCTGAGCCATTTTGACACTAGAAGGTTTTTAAGAGTTGCATGCATTTTCTTTTAATACCACCCATTAAGGCGGAGGTTAAGGTTTTAAAATGTCACCTTGTAGAGATGAACTGCATCATAGATTGTGCTGGAATGCCATTCTAGTCTAGTATATAAATTGTCTTGTCAAACCCGTGTAAAAGAGTCTTTCAATCAAATCTAAAAGCCTTGATGTAACAAAGAATGTGTAATTTGGAGTCTGTCTATAGTGAGAGCAATAATCTGCATGGATCATCATAGTTGTGTTGAATGTTTGCATTAACAGCAGGCAGAGGATATAGCTCTAGTGGATTAATTATAAAATGCTGCAGGATGCTGAGGGTAGAGAAAAGAAGGAGGAGGGGGAGAGACAAGCTCCAGTGCCCCAGTTTACTGCTCTCATGGCTTTTTCCATTTTATGTCTCACTCCATCCTCTCCCACCATCTATTATGCATTTTAGTCAGCACACCAAAGTCTTTCCTTGCAAAAACGCTTTCATCCCCCTTCCAGCAAGGCTCTATTATTGTCCTCCCATCCATTTCCCTCACTGCCAACCTAGATATGTGCACTCTCCGCAAAATGAAAGCAGCCCCGCCCTCGCATTTTCCCCAAAAAACCCATCCCTTAACGCGGTATCTCTCCTCTAAGTTAGCCTCGCGGTTTATTCATGGGTCTCAGGTGCACAAAGCGGACACTGTGCCACTGTCCATAAAGCTCAAATATTCATGCGTTGTGCCGTGATGCTACGCTCGGGCAACCACACAACATCATGCCGGTGAGAGACAGACTCACAGTTTCCATGGAAACCTCCTCCATCCCAGCCGCTCCCCTCCCTTTTTTTTTTCAACATGGAGGAAAACGCACACACAGTCACAAAATGGAGGGGTAATGTGGGAAAACAGCAAGTAATGCCCCCAATATATACGGTGACCTAGTGGTTCAAAATGCAGAATTTTACATTGTGGGAAATGATTGCGTTTTATATGTTCATGTGCAGCGGCTTCAGGAAGCAACCATGCCTTCTTTTTTATGCCCAAGTTGAAGTCTGATGCTGAATATGTTCAACATCATCATTATTTGATTATTGTTCTAAAAATGTATGCCTATCTGCCGACCCATTACAAATATTCATGACAGCACAACCACATTTCACAGTAGATTTGTTTCCATTAGAAAGGAAATGAACATTAATTTAATGCCAGACTGCTACATATTAACACAAAAGCAAAAAATGAAAATTGTGTACAACAGCACTCAATTAATAATGCATCTTTGTAAATAGAAATGTCATGACTGCTCTGAACAAAGACATTGCATTTATTCTGGTATAAATAATGCTGAGAAAGGAGTACTTTTGTGGATAGAAAACAGTGTCGCTTCAACACAAAGAAGCAGCAGCCGTCGACATGACGGCTGTAAGCTGCTTATTCTAATACAGCAGTATACAATAGTCTTTAATACCAGCATGTTTACCCCACACTCACTGCACATGTCTCCTGATGGCGCGCTGACCTTACTGTCACTGTCCCCCTGTGCAAAAACACATCACCGCTGATCAGTTTAAACAGTGCCCTTTACCAACGAGATGCAAGACACAGACCACCACGTTTATAAGCCTGACCTGTTGTTTCCAATGTAATTTTTTGTTGTGTATTAAATAAGCATCCTTGACAAATCTGTGAACGAAATGCACAAATACACAGGGCTAAAGTTGGAGTATGTAGGAAAAAGAAAATCAGACATAAAAGGAGACAGACACAAAGACGGGGGGGGGAATCAAGGGAATTTGGGCACAGCCGCAGATTTTGTGTTAGCAGGAGGTACGTGTAACCATGGAAACCAAACTGGAGGGTGACGTCATCCTCTCCAATAGGTGCTTTGTGATGGTGAGAGTATTTCGGGAGGGTTGGCTCTGTGCAGCTCAGCATTTCGTTGTCTCACATCAGGAGAAAATGGCCGCCATCAGCTCCATGTATTGATTATTGGTGGTTCACACATTACCCTACACCCTTTCATTCTGTAACTTCAGGGCTTCCACTCAATCAGTCTCCCTTCTGAAAATGAGTTCCAGATGCTTGTAGGAATAAATAAGATAAAATGTTTATTGATAACTTGTGTATTGTGTATTTTTTCATGTATTGCAGTCATGATTTTGACAGTTTTGTTTAAACATGAGTTTCTAAAACAGGAAGAAGGAGATACAGTTATTCCAAGAACTGGGACTGGCTGAGGAACTATTGGTGCACAGCAACACTTTTACCTCCTCATATCCTTTGTCCATGCCCAATAACCAAGGGAAATAATAAAAGAGCAAGCAAAATCTTTTATATAATTATCTTCTAGCTAATCCAATTTAGCCAATCCAAAAGTTTAGCAAATTGTATTATTCATATTGCATGGCTTTGTTGACCTTTTAACAAATGTACATAGGACCAGACCTTGTTCCATTGCGTATGTATGGTTTGATTGAAAATATTTGGACATTTTGTCATTTTAACTTGTCAATAAGTACTTTTTTAATTCATCCTTGTTTAGGTTTTGTTGACAAAACTGAAAAAATATATCAATTGACACTTAGTTAACCCTAATGTTCACAATGTAAAGGCCTAATCCCCCAAGCCGTGCAAATAGTGGATGTGCAGTTACCCCAGATTTGCTCTCTTCAAATGGGGTCATACCTTTAGTAGGACAGACATCGATTAAGTCACGCATGTGTGCCCGCCAACACACACACACACACACACACCCCAGATTTCCCAAGGAAATCACCCACTGGCTCACTTCATATGGGTCAATCAACATCTCCCTGGACCTCAATCAATGTGAGTGGACACAAGGGGAACATGAGCTATATTGGGACAGTTGTTCAAAGCTTTATTTTTTTTCTATTATTTTTCAATCAATTTGTGTGTGTGTGTGTGTGTGTCAGGAAGTAACATGTACTCACTAACATATGCTGATCGTAAGCAAATAGCTGTGAGAAGTGATGACCCTCGTGACCAGAGCCTGACTGCAGACAAACAGCCCCAGGGTTTAACAGACTCTCGCTCACACAGATCACATTGACTCACATCACCTCATCCTCACCAGGACAACCCCGTTTTCAGGACTGACATTTGCTATTTGTTTTCACCGTTTGAAGACAACCGTTTTGTAAGGTGTTTTGAATGAAGTTGTGGCACACTCAATTTAACTTATTAACCATTCTCAACTTGTGGGGGCTAAATAATGGGACACTTTGTTAGATTCGTATTATTTTTGTGTGAATATTTCACCTATTGACGTTTACAGATGAGGTAAACATGTTCCAATCAAATATTGTTTTCGACTGATACAATTTGTCATGTTTATTCATTTTCAAAACAAAAAACCCCAAACATTGACATGACGTAAAACAGTCAAAATAAAGTCTCCAGTAGCTAAAGCAAAAACATATACAGTATGGTCATGTTCGAGGTGAAAATCATATGACAGGTTTGAATTCTTTTGAAAATATTGACTTTTTTAGATGGATAAAATCTGTTGTAAGGCATAATTATAGTTTAATTTCAGTGAAGCAGCAATTTAATGAAGAAATGTTGGGCAGAAAAGTTATTTGTATTTGAATTTTTAAGCTAATGTCACGAAGTGACATACAAGTGGGAGGAAAAAGTGAGTACACCGTGTGGAATTTCTGAATTCAAGATTCAAGATTTTTTTATATTTCTCTCATCCTTGAGTGGGGATGAGAGAGTTTTTAAGTTGACTCGACCTGCAGTTGCAGCAGTTTTGTAAAAATGAATGGTCCAAGATTAATCCTCGTTGTGAGCGTCTAATCTCTACTGAAAAGCAGTAATTGCTATAAAATAAAATCAGCCAGCTATTTTATAAGGGGTGTACTCACTTATTCATATGCTGTTGTGAATGTCTCAGGTTTTTCTGCAAAATATCTTGATAAACTCGTGAATTAATTTTTCATCGTCATGTGTGGAGGAAAAATGGAATGAGCACAGCAACATCAAAACCCTATCCCCACTGTGAAGTACGGCGCAGGGAGAATCATGGTGTGGGGCTGTTTTATTTCCTCAGGGCCTGGACAACTTGCTGTCATCAAGAGAAAATTTGATTCACAATCAATTTGTAAGTTGTATAACTTACAACTTAAGCAGCGTTAAGTTATACAAAGATTTCCCAAGATTTGAAAATCTCACGGAGCACTGTTCAATCCATCATTCGGAAATGGAAAATGTATAGCACCACTGCAAACTTACCAAGACATGGGCGTCCACCTAAACTAACAGACCGAACAAGGAGAGCACTGGTTAGAAATGTAACTAAATGCCGCTGAGCTGGGGGAATCTGTACATTGGACAACTATAAGTCGTACTCTACACAAATCTGGCCTTCATGGACGAGTTGCAAGAAGAAAGCCATTATTGAAAGGAGGTCATAAGAAATCCCGTTTGAAGTTTGCTAGAAGTCATATGGAGGACACAGCTACCATGTGGAAGAAGGTGCTTTGGTCAGATGAGACAAAAATGTAACTTTTTGTCCCAAATACAAAACGTTATGTTTGGCGCAAACCTAACACTGCTCATCGTCCTGAGTGCACCATCCCCAGTGTCAAATATGGTGGGGGGAGCATCATGCTATGGGGCTGCTTTTCCTCAGCGGGGACTGGGAAGATTGTTAGAATAATTGGGAAGATGGATGGAGCCAAATACAGAGACATTTTGGAGGAAAACCTGCTGGAGTCAGCAAGAGAATTGAGGCTGGGGCGGAGATTCACCTTCCAGGAGGACAATGACCCTAAACACAAAGCTAAATCTACAATGGAATGGTTTAAAAACAAACATATTAATGTGTTAGAATGGCCCAGTCAAAGTCCTGATCTAAATCCTTTTAAAAATCTGTGGAAAGACCTGAAAACTGCTGTTCACAAACGCTCTTCTTCTAATTTGACAGAGCTTGAGTTGTTTTGTAAAGAGAAATGGGCTAAAATGTCAGTCTCTAGATGTGCAAATCTTGTAGAGTCATAACGCAAAAGACTTGCTGCTGTTTTTGCAGAAAAAGGGGGTTCCACAAAGTATTATTTCATGCTGTATTAATACTTGTGCACCGTTTAAAAAAGAAATAAAAATAAAATCTTTATGTTTACGGTTGTAAACATGACAAAATGTGCAAAGGTTCAAGGTGCATTAGTACTTTCGAGAGGCACTGTAGGTTATAGTCAAAATAGCTCATGAAGCTAATGGAATAAGCTAACAGAACAAACATACCTCATTCGGTTTCCTCTGGTTAAGAATATTTATGGGCTCTTATAACTTGAAATCACTCTCAGTTTTAGCGCTAGTTGCAAATGTTAACAGACATGTTGTGTGGAGTTCTGACTAGATGAGGTAGATGAGAAAGAAAACATGACATGGCATTGTCACATAAATGACAGCAATGCTCATGAAAAGTGTCATGCCGACTTGGTTAATAAAGTGTTGATTTCTCTCCCACTGAGACTCACTGTGTGCCGTGTTTTTGGGAACCTTCGGAGGCACTAAGACTAAGACTGTGGAACTTTTGTGCGATTGACCCAGGGCTTGTTAATATTCTGTTTGCATCAAGCTCCACAGCAAAGACACAGACCCTCCTCTCTCCCAGTCTCTTTAAGGGAAATGCGCTCTTTTTACGGACCAAAAATACAGACAAGGACTTGCTGAAAACTTACAGATGCCACTAAAGATAAATTACTCACTTTATAACCGTGTATTAAAGGTCAAATTCAAACTTAGCGACACGGTGCTTGCCTGAATAGTGGTATTGTCAATGCTGCATCTGGAGTGCAGCTCTTCACATCGGATGCACATGGCCTCATCAAAGCAACACATCAAAGTGTTTAGATGACAAAGACGACATTCATGTGCTTCCAACGTGCTTCTTATATAGTCGTACAATAATTTACAATTACACATGAGATGAGTGATAAGCAAAATTAAAGGAAAGACATTACATTACATGATATTAGTACTAAAAGTATTAAAACATGCTCAAAAAAAGCTAAAATCATCAGAGGGTCGGTTAAGAACTTTTTGACTCAATGTAAAGCTTTTTGACTTGTTTTTCTCATTGGGACACAGTGTACACACTACACAGGAAATTATTTTTGTTACATATCGCACAATATCCCAACCAAGAAAGAAGAACTTTAAAAAACATTATTCCAGGATTTATGTCTCAGCACATTGGTTCTGTGCAGCCAGTGTGTTCCTTCCTGTTGTTACTGACAATAGGATGACAAACATGCAAAGCTGATGTAAAAGAGCAGAAGTGGATAAGCCTGTTTATAGACACAGAGGCAAAGTAAACAGCTCCGGGTCATAGATGAAGATGTCACCGTATAAAAGCTCGCCGCGGCCAATCGGTTGACACTCCTGGCCCCGGACTAATTGTGCGCTAATTGTGTGTCACATGCAGAGTGTCGTACAAGCCGCGCAGTAATTCGATCAAGGAGATATGATTAAGAGAGATGAGGGGAGGCCAGATGAAGTCATAGACACTGCGATGGAGAGATGTGGCGTGTGAGCTGACTGGACTCCATATTCAAACTTAGGCAAATAGGGGCATGCGGAAAGTAATCACTATGTCAGCTCAAGCAAATATTAGAGCGTCATGGAAAAAGCTCTTGAAATAACAATAATAAGGCATTACATAGTTTTATAAAAGGCTTTTCCAGACACTCTTAGCCGATTTTACAATTTCATGTATTCCTCCTCCCACTCCTCAGCCGCTACCACAGCTGCCCTGGAGTAGACTGACGGAACAGTGGCTGCCAATCTGCACACTTGGCCCCTCCGACGACCACCAGTCACTCACTCATCCATAGTGCAAGTTGCCCAATGATACAAAAACAAAAAAAAAACTGCATGACTGACTTTAGGACCTGTTAAATAATGGTCTAACCACTGTCACTGTGATTTATCAGTATATGTTCTGGCAGAGGTGGGTAGCACTCAATTACATTTACTCAAGGACATGTACTTAGTTGTATGACACAGTACTTCTACTTAAGTATAAGTTTGAAGCACTTGAGTAAAAAAAAGACACAATCTTTTTTGTTTCTTGTATCCAATATTAAAATGTCTTGCTTTTAATTCCTTGTTCTGATGTATTCTTTGGAAACACCCGGATTTTAGAAAGTCCCATTTGTTAGCAATAAAACAATGTTGTAATCGAGATAAATTACTTTCATTATTTTACAGTTAAACTAATTTCAAATGGTATTTATTCCACATAATAGTGAAATAAAATCCAGTTTAATATTTGTTTTATCCAAAATGACTAACCCTTGCTTAAGCGTATGTGTACCCCGGGCTGGGAAACATGTTTAGCCTGTTGGAATTTGGGTCTATGTGGAATAAAGCTTTAAGACCATTCAGCAAGATCAGTGGTCCACATTTGGTCCTTAAGCCATGGTTTGGACACCTCTGTTGTAGTCTATAATCAATACAATGTATTGTTTTAGTTCATCAGACTGTGCACTGGCCCTTTAACTTGCTCGCCCGCGCTGACTACTAAACCCCTCGTTTCATTCCGAAGCAGTAGGGAATGCCTTAAATGTCCTCTGTTAAATAAATGGGAGAGTTAGTTCTAAGAAAAGTGAGTGAAAGGAGAAGCGCAGCCAAGTTCAGGACAAATTAAACATTTTTTGTTTTGCGAGCGTCCGGGCAATGTCCCCTCAGGCGGCAGCCAGAGAAACGCACATAGACACACTGGGGGGGCTGTGTCATAGAGGCGCTTGATGCAGAAAGGGCAGAGAAAATGCAGTTTTGTTGATGCACGTTTAAGGTCATAGTCTTCCTCGCGCCTCTCCCTGGTACACTCCGCTACCTGGAGACCGACAGCCTCTCCCTCAGCCAATCGCGCGCGCCAACACACCGTCTGCCGCCTCCTGATTGGCCGCTTGCTCCCAGGAACTCATTCCCCCACCAATGGCGTGTCATCGGGTCGTCTGGCAGTGCTGAAGCCAATTATACTGCCCCCTCCCCTGTCTTTGTTGCGATCTCTTTTGCGGACCCCCTTCACGCTCATAAGGGCAGACACACAAACACGCACACACACAGACGGACACAGGCGCACATACAAATCCACCCTCAATGTGTCAACAACAGGCTAAAGGAGTCTGGGAAAGGGAGAGGACTGAAGCGCTTTGTGATCAGAAGACTAAATGTAGCCTTCACACGTTCACATAGAAAAGCATGTGTTTTTACATATACAGTGGGATGAAAATGTATGTGATCGCTTTGGAATTTCTCGCATTTCAGCCTAAATTTGTCATAAAATGTGGTCTGATCTTCATCAAAATCATAAGAATGAATAAACAGTGTCTGCTTAAACTAATACCACCCAAACATTTACATTGTATCATATTTTTTATTGGCCGTAACATGTAAACATTCACAGGACAGGGAGGGAAAAGTAAGCGAACCCAGGAATCTTGCTAAACTGAAGCAGTTTTTTAAAGAGGAATGGTCCAAGATCCATTCCTGATTGTTTGAGCAGAACAACTACAGGAAAGCAGTTATTGCTAAAAAAGAAGGGTCAGCCATCTATTTAATACAGGGGTTCACTTATTTATTCCACACTGATGTGAATGTCTCAGGTCTTTCTGCCAAATATCTTCATAAACTTGTGAATATTTCTTTCTATTGATGGTGGCACGTTGTCCAGTCCCAACAAAACAGCTCAAAACAACATCACTAGACAGGCTGCATAAGAGCGGTATATATTCTGATGTCTTTAAGTGCAGCAATGAAATCAATGGCGGTTTGGCCCTGAAAGTACAAGATACACAGGCATGGAATGAACTGATAAGAGCAATGCTGAATATACTATATACAATCCAAAGGCAAAATGCTTTCTTAAATTTAAATACGTGTTATTTTATGTGGATCCCGGATCATGCTGAAACTGGGTTCCCGAAGCAACACCGGCTGTGAACCAGTGATTAAGGTCAAAAACAAGTTGGGAAAGAAGTTGACATTTTGGACCCAATTAAACAGCCTTTAAATGTGGGACTCCAATATCACGAGAGGAGCCGTCATTTGTAAGTAGTATACTCAATGTGTGACTAAACTGCATTTCTTACACGTCAATAGGCCTACCTGAAGAATGTTTGATTTCATTATGGTTATATGGTTGCTCTCAAATTAAAGTTACACAAATGTAGTTGTCTTTTCGTGTATAGCGCATGACACTATTGTCCACAGAAGTAAATAATGGTAAGTAAACATGCATCAAAGTCCACACAGTCTCTTGAGTTTGCCTACAGTTCAAACCGCTCCAGAGGCGACACATGACCAGGATGTGCAGATTCAGATTGATGTACCGCAGTCAACAGTGAGTGGCGGTGCATCATTGGATATGCACACGCACACACCCTCTAATGCAAATGTCCTCAGCAAACCCACAGAGGACATGGTGACCTCAGACGCAAGTCTACAAAACACTCCTAAAGCTTTATAAACTTCCACAGTAAACATAGAGGGAGTTGTTTCAGCTTAAAAAGGATCAGAGGTAAGATGACACCTTTGACTACTAATGGTGGTCCTTGTGTTGTACGTCGTCCTGGAGATCCTTTGACCCATGGAGCAGATCATCCCATTTTGTCCCTATATGAAGCTCGTCAATATCCTTAGGTTTGCCTGTTTCTCCTGCTTACAACAAATCAACTTGTATTTGGGCAAGGCACTTCAGCCTCTTTGCCTATGTGTGAATGTGGAGCGTGAGTGGTGGTAGAAAAGGGCTGATGGCACAGTTTGGCAGCCTCAGTTCTTTAAGTCTACCCCAGGGCAGCTATAGAAAAAGCAGGGTATAGAATCAGAATGAATGAGTGATGCAATGAAAAGCATATTTAAGATTGGCCTGTCGAGTTGAATAAATGAAATACCTGCTGCCAATATTGTAGATTAATCATGTAATATTTGATGCATTAACACAATGTGGAGCTTACTACTGTAGCCACAGCTGCCCAGGGGGTACACCGTGGACCACCAACCACTTACTCACGTTCACATATGCAAATGGGTAAAGTTGCTTCTAGTGAAAAGAATACTATACATTGAAATTGGCCAGTTATCAGTTCCTTTAGGGTAGAGCGGTAACATGACACATAGGGAACATTATATACAAATATAATAGGTGTACATTAAGAAGTTCAATGCTTGCTTCAGTTATATTTAATTTGTCACACGAAGTTTTAATTTTTTTATGCATGAGGGATAGGATAGCCAAAGTTACTACTTCCAAATCAAATTGCTAAACTAAAAAGTATAAAAGATGAAGTATAAAGTACACTACACTACAGTTCATCAGTACTTGAGTAAATGTGTCAGTGTAGTGTACAACCTGCCTCTGTGCACGTTGAATGTGAATATTTGTACAGCTCAATACAATTTGCCAGTGCTATATAAAACTACATGATTGACGCTGACCTTCCGATTTGAACAAAGAGCAGATGGGAATGTCTCAGAGTGCACATTGTCTGCAGCTTGAATCCAGTAACACATGATTTAGGGGCGGAAAGACACATCTGTGAGACCCAAATGTGTTCCCCAGATATCGTCATAAAGGCCAAGAAATATATTCAGAAGCAAGACTGCCTTACAACACGCAGTCAGTGGAAACTTCTACAAACGTTTCTTGGAAAGGGGGGGGGGGGGGGGGGGGGGGGAATAAAGGGGAAAAAAACACAACTCTTGCATAACAGAGAATCATGTTGTTAACTGGCAATCAATGCTGGAAAATCTCACAGAAATTGAAGAATTTTACTGTTTATTCATTCTCCTGCCCCTTGGCTGTAAATCGATCCTCAGCCTCAGTGTGTTAGCGGTATAAGGGCTGAACACAGCAGCATGTTTACATCTAAAAAGGAGCTGGAGAAGATAACACGCACTAAAGGAATGTCCCTGGCTGATGCTCAATTAAATTAGGAAACGCAACAGTGTCGTTTACATGACCCAAAAAAAAACGACCCACTCTCATAATTAAATTATTTAAGACTTTAATAGCTCTGTGTAGCAAACAGCATGACTCGTGTGCATTACTCTGTATACATAAAGCAATTTCCAAAAGAAAGATCTATCAAATACAATAACTGTAAAAATTCACATAGAAAATAAATCTCTTAAAAAAAACCCAAAAAAAACCAAAAGGAATGTCCGAAGTTGTTTCCAGTGAAGTCCTGATATCGTAAACAATTCCTAATATTACACTGAAGACGATTACAGTCAGCTAAAGCATGCCCCCGAAAATAGCGCACAGCGGAGTTAAAGGGCCATTATGGTTTTGTGGGGTACAGCAACTTTCCCTTGCAAGTTCCCAAAAGTGAAAATGGAAACATGTAAAAACCAACACGCCAACTTCCCGCGACTTAAAATAAAGGTGGAAGCGCGTGACGTGAGAATGTTTTGTGTTAAATTTAAGTGCGTACAAACCATTATGTCGTTGAAACAGTTGAAAGGGCTTTGATATGTTTCAATGCGCTTATTCACACACCCCGAGTGTGCCTGGATAATAAAAACATTCATTTTTGCATAGGATTAGGCAGCTGACATGCGACACTTGGAGGAGAGGAGTTGATTTTTAAAGATCAATTTGAGTGCACAAAACAAATACTCGTCTCAGCAGTTTTAGGGCAGTTTCCAGTGTGCAACATGACCACAGAGCTGCTTGTGAAACCTAACATTTATGACACTAACTACACAGTAATTAAGACGCTGACAACAAACGTATGTGCACACAAGTCATTTTAAGTGGCTGACTTTAACGTACTTTCTCATAGACCCAGATGCAGGAATTTCAGAAATAGTTGCGATGATGAACGCCCCTTTAAATGCTATTTGGTTTGTCTCGGGTTCCCTTTTCCCTACGACTGCACTTCCCTTTGAGGAGCTATATTACTAAACGAGAGACAGTTTGGCTCGTCACAAACATACAGTTGTTACAGCGTCACCAGGTGCCCATAAAAATAGACCGTAAAACACCAGCGAGGGGGAATGTGCGTCTGAAACTACCCACGTGAAACTAATAACTTCTCATCTTCTCAGTTGGCACCACGGTACAATAAAACGATCAAAAATAAACAGTGTGTCACACAGTTACAAAGCAAAATGTCCACAATGTGAAAGAAACAAGTCTTGGTCCGAGCGTTAAAATCGCTGGTGCTAGAATGGACCGAAATCACGGCTGTTGGTTAAAATATGGAAATGATTGAAATGTCAAGGGTGTCTTTGGAAGCGTCCAAAATGCCCTTTTTAAATAAGAACAATTCAAAAGAATCATGGGGTTTTATTAGACAGAAGCTGGAAGGAAAGTGAAGTGCGAAATTGGCAAAATGAACAGGGGGCATTTCCTCACTGGGCACATTATTAGGTACAGCTGTCATAAAAAAAAGAAAGCAATTCGATGCATTCTGTCCTGAGTCAGTTTGAAGCTAAATTAAGGGCCTTTTTGAGTGAGCGGGAGGCGGGAAGTGGTCATTAAGAGATTGGATAAAAGAGTACATTTGGATATTGTGTTAAGTTTTTGCTGTGTGCTTCATTAAACAATTGCGCAAACAAAACATGGCAAGTGTAATTAATATAGTGACCAGTGAGTTAACTTTAGTCTCCCCTACTCAAAACCGGTTTTGGTATTGCCCCCTGTAATGGCTAAAACACAAATACAAACTGTTTGAGTAAAAAAAAACAAGAAAAAAAGAAAGAAAGATATCTTTAATGGGAGCGGGAAGGGGCGGCCTCCAGCAGATCCTCTAAAGATTCGGCCGATTCCATGTTGGACTCCACCGTGTCGTCTATGCGCTTCTTTTTAGCCGGGAATTTGCTTGGCGTGGGCTTGTCCTCCTGCATCAGCTCCTTGGCCAGGATGTTCGTCACCGCGTGGCCAGCTCTCCTGTGGTTGGCTAGGAGGAACAACACAGCGAATTAGAGCCAATTCCTGAACTTCAATTGCTGAAGAGGAACATATTGAGACGTCATTCCCATGCAAAAGAAACCCATGTCTGTTGATTAACCAGCATCAACTTCCACTGTGGGACAAAACAACAACAAAACGGTTGCTCTTTGGCTCCATGCATTTTACATTCATATGGCTTAGTATCATGGCAGTAATGTGTGTGTGGATTACCGTGAAATCTGGAGCAAATCACTGCATGTTTCAGATTATGACCAGCTCAGCCCTGATCTTGACAGAGGGGCGCAAAAGAAAGAGAGACAGAGAGGGAGAAGGGTGTGTCTACAAGTAACATCAAAAGAAGAAATAAGTGGATGGCAATAATGGAGGGAAACTATGTGGGATCAGGGAGGCTATGAATCATGCAGTGGGTGGATTGGGTAAACTGCAGCAGGAGAAGGCTGACAGCGATGGAGAAAAAGAGAAGGTACAGAAAGATAAAGCCGGAAAAGAAAAGGGATTCGAAGCAGTGAGTGTGTGACAGTGTGCGCCCCCAGGATGCCGTCCTAATACTTTCCTACATCCTTCACCGATGCTCACTCTCCTCCTACGCTACCATCTTAAACCTTCCCTCTCTCCTTTAGCGAGTCTCATTTTGCGGCGTGCAAGGACAGCTGTGTCGCGGCCGCCATTTTGAATTATATAGGTCAGTGGGAGATTGTGCTGGTGGGTGTTAAGAACTCTTGAGACCTGCAGCTGTGGAGTGAATAAATCATTGATGTGGAGCGCACTTGATGCATGTCTCAGATAGAGTCACACATCGAAGAATGTGTGAATTGCGACAAGAGGAACGCATTCTGTATTTACACAAGGCAAACCAATAAATGACACATGCAAATAAACTAGTCACACAATCGTAAAACAAAAAAACACTCACTTTAGGTAAAACATAACAAGAAGCAAAGACACAAACAGAGGCTATGTCCACACCTGTATGTTTTCATTTTGAACATTAATCACATGTCTACTCCGAAATATCTATGTGAAATGAATACCTTTACAGTATAGTAACTGCATGGGAATAGAATTGAAAAAGCCAACTCTCAACCCAATAGTAATAATGCAGAAACAGGACTGCAAGACGCATTATCCCTTGTCATCTCTTTTACAATACAATTTCCATCCTATTATCACTTTATTATGGAGACTGTAAAGCAAAGTGCGAACTAAGCAGACTACACATAGTGCTAAAGTGAAAACGCACTGGTGTGGATGTAGCCAGAGTTACCGCTCAGGCCTCCAGAACTAGCTGTGACAGAGAGACAATAGAGTCTGGGGAGATGGGGGAGAGAGGAGGGGGAAAGAGGGGAACGAGAAGATTAAGTGTGGAGTTCACAGTTTAGCAGGTCTTTGTGAAGAGGACCTGTAGCTCAAGTGTCGCATTATCACTTTAACACATTTCCTCCGTCATCGTTCAACACGTTCCACGCACTTCAGTCCATCTTTAGACGGAGACTAATTAGACGTTACGCAATGGCCTACAAATTCCACATCAGTGTCAGAGTCACTTTATACTGGCCTAAAATGATTTCACTAAGTAAAAGTTCCTCTCGTGATGAAACCTTCGTCCTGAAAAGAACAGCAGCAGAGCGTATGGCCTGAGAACATTTGTCAAAGTAGATATATTGTAACTGTGCATGAACGGCAAATACTTAAATCAATATTGACATTTGAGCAGAAGCAGGTAAGTTATAGTACTGAGAGGTCGTCTCAGAATAGCCCTTCAACAGACGTGTAAGGGGGTATTATGGGTTGTATTCAAGTATCCTACAGCAGTCCTGTCACTGTACTGCTTCTTTGCTTCTTTATTGTATAACAAAAAAGTTGGAGACTCGAGTTATCATGTGATGGTTTGTACAGTGATATGCACAACATAGCGTAAGAGTGTGGGCCACTCCAGGGGATTTTTTTTTGTCCAACTACTTCAGGCAGGGGCTTGGTGGGCAGTGCAGTGTAAATATTATGTCAAGAACGTTCTGTGATGTTGGACTAAATGGTCCATGCAGTTGGCCTTGTGCCTGCCATAGAATAAATGACAGGGACTCCAGCACTGAAGCTAAACATGTCAGTAAAACGAACAAGGCTCTCGACACAAACCATGGTCTACATGACTTTTTATCTAAAAAGGTTTAGCCAAAGAGCGTTTCCCCAGTGACAAAATTATAGTTTTTGTGTCATCTTTTGGGTGAGGCTGAGACAAATGCTTTGCCTTTGCCAATGCACCTGCTGCCCAGCCTGAAGACTGAGGCAGCCATCTTTGTTGGCGTTAGGAGCATCTGCTGTATAGGACCAGGTATAACATAATGGAGGGTTCGTGCAGAAAGTGTGTTCAGTTTATCAGGGAGTAGTAGCGCCCTCGTCAGGCTGCACAGCAGAAGTGCTACTGTGCACCAGAGAGCTGTGGGAAAGGCTGACGTCACCAGCGCCTCCATTGGTTGTGTGGAGGCATCTCCAGCTCTTAAAGTATGTCATCCTTTATGTCCAAGGCTTTGACTATGTTTGAGCTGTAACATGCTAATTGATGTGCCTTGTGGGTGTGAACATCTGTGGGAGCACTTCCTCGTTTCAGACTCGCTTTCTTCACAGCAGACGGTCTGCAGGGACAGCGTGTGCCTCTATTGTTACTCTCCTCTTTATTTCACAGCCCTGTTGTGATTGGTGCTTTGTCCACCTGTTGCTGCTTTGATTGGTGGTTTTAGGGGAGATCATGACCCAGCAGATGGGTCTATTGCCAGTCTTTGGAAACATCACGCCTCCACACAAAGCACTTGTGGCTTCAAAGAGTCCTCTGTGCCAAACCAGGCAAATTGCTCCAGGCCATTAAGGAGTTTAAAGTCACACTGACAGAGTGAAAATCTGATTTTAAATTAACAGGAAGTTTACGGAAATGCCTGCCACTTCCCATCACGAGTGTGGGCGCAGGCTTTAGGAATGGGTGCATGTATCGGTATGCAGCTCCATTTGCCTCAGTAATGAATGCAAGCATCTGGTGCGTGTGTTTGTCTGCCCGCTGGGCACCTCCTGCAGCCGCCTCACTTTACTCACACTGGGCTGGAGGTCAGAGGTCATGGGGTGTAGGCAGCAGACTCGTGGCTCTGCATTCAGCCTTGTCGCTTTGACACAAAGAGCAGGACAATGCTCTCCACAGGATGCAATGATCTTTTAAAGCCACATGATGACGTTTCAGTCTCCACAGCTGTGAGACACTGCGCATGATACTTGAGCTCTCCCTGGTTAGTAAAGTCTGGACGGAAAAGTTATAACAAGTTTTACTTGTGTCATGTCTGTAGTGCCATAATGCTTATACCATTTAAAATACAGCTAGTAGTTTTAATGGTATGGCTGTCACTAAGTTAGAGGTGTTGAAAAGATTGAATAAGTCTCAGCAGCCAAGACATTTTTCCTTAGAGTGGTAAATCGACACATTCCAGAGTTACATATAAATAGTAATGTATTATATTATATCTCGAATACCGTTTTGTTTTATTAGAAAGACTTAAGACTTACTGCATTCTTTCGTGGCGATGTAATATTTTTATACGCTCAGTATAGTGATCAATTTTAAGTTGTGCATTGTATGCAAGGCAACTTTATACCACGCATTTTGTATTTACAAGGCGACTTAATGCGCCTTGTAAATACCACACCATGAGACATATAAACATTTTCCTGTTCAATAATGACAGTAATAAAGCTAGTGTCATTAACAATAAACTGCAATAATACATCTAAAAACGTAATAAAGTAGCTCCACATTGTGGTAAACTGCTGTGGTGATGAGGTGGGGGCATTTGTGGACTCAGTGGGACCTGAAAACATCAAGAAACTGAAGCAATGTCAGCAGAAACTCTGCCAACTCTACCAACCCACACAAGTCCAACAGTGTGGCTGGCAGGTATGGGGTGGTAACATTGTCATAGGTGTAACATATCTCTACATTCCACACGCATTAGTAGAAAAACATTAGCCTTAGTAATAAGCAAGCAGACAGGCCGGGCTCCTACACACAAACCGTAGAAAATCTAAAACAAAGCTAACAGGGGCAGGGAAGGGACAGAGTGGAAAAGCTGAGCAGAGCTTCAGGAGTTGTTTTCCTTTATACCAAACGCACGCTCCAGAAGAAAACTTTTCATTTGGCCTCATGAACACCAAGGTTTGGTATTTCCTGTTAAGAGCGTGAGGAGGCCAGGCACTAAAAGGAGCGACTGACAGAAACTTGGAGAGAAGCTCCTTTTCTGGAGACATTTTTGTTTGTAGACAAGCTGTACTGAATGTATTTGAGATAAACAGATCTGAACAACAACAAAATGGTGGACAGAGAATTCTTGATCCCAAATGAATACCTGAACAAAAGAAAGTCTACCCTCTGGACAAAGTCTTTACACTGCGTGCACTGCTTCACATCTGGCTTCTATTGAGAGGGATTGTGTTGCACCACTGCCCTGTTATGTGTGAACGCTGAACCCACACGGAGCCCGCGCACACACACATTCAGCCTGTGTTTCTCCCTCCCGCTCGTTAATGGGCACAGAGCACTTTCCCGCTCACATGGCTCGACTACATGCCAGTTGTTAAAGGGTATCGTGTTACACAGTCACTATCGCCCCGACACATTCTTCTGTGTTTGGTTTTACTGCCTTCAGAATCAAAGTGGCAGATATCTACTTACAGCGCTAATGTAGAAAGCAAACCCCAGAGCAGTCTTATTCGAAATTTCAGTCCCATTACAATCTCAAAGGTTCTACATTACACTCAATTCACACATTTTTTAAGACTCGTTTGGGATATCTTTGGATTTCATGTCCAATAAGGAAAACTATGTATAGGAAAACTGGTACAAACAACCCCACCACATATTCGGCTGGCACAGAGGGGAGTTATGAAGTTTGATTAAAGCTAATAAAAATGAAAGATTTATAGTAAGTGCTGAAATGGTCAGTGAAGCCGTCCGGTCATTAAAAACAAAGAGGAACCCTATCGTGTGACATAAGATGGTGGAACAAAACGTAGTTAAAAAATAAAAGGCCCTTTGAATAAGCTAAAATTAGTCTTAACAAAAACTTAACATGACTTAATCAGTATGAGATTAGATAAACTCAGAACAAAATCCAGTCTAAACCAGGACTTATCTAAGTCTATAACAGAACAAAACAAATGTAGTAAAATTAGCAGGGGGAATGCAAAATCCTCAAACTTACCAAATGACTAAGTGCCTTAACTGACTTTAATACGCTTTAATGACGATAAACATAGGCAGTAAATCGAAGACCAGCATAAACCATTTGTGTACCGACATTTAATCAAATGGGAGTGTCTTAAATTGGATATACAGTACAAAGAACATTTGTGGCTTTAATGTTCCCAAGTAGCTGTTTTTAAAGTTGACTGAGCCCTCCCACTGAAAGCTATGACTAAGTACCGCCAACCCACAGTCTCTGATCCAGGCGACAGATGGATCAAAGATGAGATCACAACAAATGTGGTGTTTGGACAAAAACACTGCAACTGAGAGGAAGTGAAGGAAGCATCTGTCAGCTTACGCATTTACCCCAAACGTTCTGTGGAGATTGGATCCCTTACTATAAACACTATACTATATTTTGTAGTCAAAGTACAGTGAAATTTTAATCTTAAAAAACATACATAAGGCCTTGTCCACACGGGAATTTCACATAAGATATTTTCCTACAATTTGGCCTGTCATCCACAGCAAACCGCAGATCTGTTGTTAAAATCAAAGGTTTCTAAAACCTCCAACCAAAGTGAACATTTTTAAAAACTGGTTATGCGAGTTTGGACATAAATAAGTTTGAGAGGCTGAACTGCAACAAAATCTGCTCTGACGGCACATGCACGAGCTGTGATTACTTTCAGAAACAGCATGGACGCCTCAAAACGCTGTTGGTTTTAAAGATTGTTCAGGCGCTTTTTGTTTGCTTGTTTTTACAAGTTCAAGTACAGCTACACGTCAAAGAGCGCAGGCAAAGGAGCACGGTGGCACAGCAGTTAGCGCTTGTGCTTCACTGCAAGAAGGTCCTGGGTTCAATTCCCACCTGGACGGGGCTTTTCTGTGTGGACTTTGCATGTTCTCTCCCTCTGCATAGGTTTCCTCCAAGTACTCCGGTTTCCCCTACCACTAAAAACATGTACAATAGGTGAATCCTCCAGCCGGGTGATTCGGACCATTAACCTGGCTCCACATCTGGAGATGGGTCCCCGGGCGGCACTGCCGTCAACCACTGCTCCTTACGGGTTTACCCAGCGGCATCGAAGGATGGGTCAAATGCAGAGGACACATTTCCCAACGGCGACAATAAAGTACCTTAACCTTAAGGACAGGGACTATTTCCCGCCAAACAACAATCACACGTCCAAGACATGTACGTTTATCGAAGACACCAACAGTGGTTTTGGGTCAGACCGGGACGCAGTACCAGCTGCTGGGAGCCCTTTGAGATGGAAGTCGTCCTCCTGGAGGAATGGTGGTTTTTGAATGTCAGTCCTTGCTCCTCTTGTTGTCGGATTTATTACATCCTCACATAGAAGGACTGTCTATACTGTCATGCCATCACCGGTCAGTCTGGTCAAGAAAGTTGCTTGCCCGCTGCACTATTTATCTGACGAGGGAAGATTACGGAAAACGGCAAATGCATTTGGTTTCTCTCAAAAATGGTTAGGCAGGTATGTAAAGCGTTAACTAAGGCATATGGGACCCCAGATCACACAGCTGCCAGAAACTGCAGACACTTGTGGAAAGATCTGAACAATGAAAGTACATGTCAACGCATTTATGCGTCAGGTGTGGACTTATTATTTTTTTCTAGAGGAAAATTGGTTTTCTAAATACCCTGCTACATGTTGACCAGGCCCAAGTTGGCGTGGTGCAAGTCAGTGTAATGCTGCATAATTAGTATCGCCATCTCAAGAGCTCAAAAAACCTGTGACCCAGCGCTTGATACCACGAGGTGTTCCGACTCATCTGGATCAAGTTGGCTGAATCACACATAATTTCTAATAACTATAATCTCTACTTCACTGCCCGTAGATCGGTGGTTTTCAACTGGCGGGTTGCTGAACCATTTGTAGCGCGTCACAAGCCTTTCCCACAGAACACTTCTGTCAAAATGTGTCTACTGAAAGTACAGATACACTGCCCACGTTAAAACAGCGAGTTGTTACAATCGTTGTATAGGTTTATTCAATTTAATCGATTAAATGTTTGGAGAAACTCTACATTTTACATGAAATAAAAGTAGATAACTCTTGGCCACTATGGCAACATAAAACATGATTATTTTTCCAACAAATTAAAACATATCACTTAAGGTAGGCAGGCATTTAGGATTTTGCGTAAACATTTAAAATGTTTGGTTCTCGAGACACGTATCCAATGGGAAAGCAGAATGAGCCCCGCATTTGGATTTGCTAGATCCAAGGGCTAAAATCAGGAAGGACCTCTCATAATTAGTCCTAGTTAGTTCTAGTGCAGGCTTTCAGTAGTTAAAAGCTCAGTGAATTAATTCTGGAAGTCCTTAGCTTTCAAATGAGGATTAGCATGTTCACATACGTAGTGTCCTCATGTGTAATTGAAGTGCCTTTTTAAACCAAGAAGAGCAAATACTGAGCGGAAAAAAAGAAAACAAAAATCTTTAAGTACCTGCTTGTCTTGGTGCCCTCTTTCTCCTGAAGGCGGCTCCGGACTGCAGCGCCTCCAACAGGCCGTCCATGATGCCCGTCTCATCTCCCTCTGTAAACACAGGGCACACATGTTACCAATCTCAAACAACAAATCAGACCGTGTGGGCAGTCGGAGCTCTGCGCACATCGGGCCAAGCCATTTTTACAACTGTGTCATTATAAAGCGCCACTGCTCAAACACGTCAATCTTTCCTATTCCACAGAAATAATGAATAGTTAAAGTGAACGCGCCCCTCCCGTTCACACACACCAAAACACACGTGACCCCCTGTGTTACTTCCTCGCCACGTGGCCGTGTTTGGAAAATAAGCTAAATTAACCCAGATAGGCAGTGACCCAGTTCAACAACAGGGCTCAGGGGCAGCACTCACTCACTTTGAGGGAGAGGAAAACATGGTGCAAATGTAAATACTAAATGACGAGCTTTGAGATGAGAGAACCCATTATCCAATCCACTTTACTTATATAGGTCATTTTAAAAACGGAACATTTAAATTATCATTGGCTTATTATTCCTACAAATAGTTTTCTCTGTCAAGTTTTCTCAAAGTTTAGCCCTGTTATGCTTGCTGAGGAAAGCTCGTCGTTTCCTCCTCAGATCTGTGGCTGTAAATCAGGAGACAGGCTTTGGGACTGTGACGGCGTGACCGCTGTGTGTGAAGTACGAGGTGTCATGGCGACTTTGTGGGGCGAGAGGGAGCGTGGAGGAGGCCGAGCTGTGGGGCAGATGGTTCTCATTATTTCTATGTGAACCTGGACACAGAGGAGCGGGGGTGGGTGACAGGTTTATGTCGCCACTGACCAGCATCCCCAGCACTACTAGCACACACACACCATTTAATCCTGAAAGTTAAGCCACGGGGACAGATGGTGCTCCGTCACGCCTCTCACGCCACATCCTCAACGGAGCACTCGCAAAACTACCACGGCTCAAATACGCCTCTCGTTGTTCGCTCCGGGAACTGCACGCGCCACAGGATAATAATGTAGGCCACGGGGGGGAAACGCATCTGGCACAGGTCCACTACAACTAATCCCATGGTGAGCTTAAACCGCTGGAGTTAGCACAGAGACACAGAAACCTAGTTGTGTTAGAAAGAGCTGGCGGCGGCGGCGAGACCCAACAATGACCGGACTGTGCCGCTTTATCGACCGGATCGATCCAACTTCTATTTTCGGTTTGTGGCTAATGGTCAGAGCGCTTGTTTTGAAGGAAAAGGCATTTTATAGAAAGCAAGTTGATCACATGACGATAGTTAGAGACGCGTCCCTGAGGGCAAGCCTGTTTACATACGATTGAAATTAGTAAAGGGAGAAACTAAGTTGGAGGCTGTGGGGTCAGACACTTTTATATTACTTCATTATGTAGCAGTCAGACACCAAAATATTTTACATTTATATTCATTGGTAAAAAATCTACAATGATTACGCTACACTCATAGATTAAAAACAGACATTTGGAAGGTTTTGGATAAATAGGAGTATATTAACCTCTTAACCCCCACCTGAACCAAGCACATTTTTTGGCATTACCCAAATCTATAAGCTTATTGAAAGTGTTGAAAAAGTGACAAAAGAGCGACAAAAAAGTGACAAAAATATGATGGGGAAAGTGGCAAAAGGTGATGAAAAAGTGACAAAAATTTGATTTTATTTAGTGCGTCGTTTGTTTTTCTCACACACTTCCTTTAACAACAAGGCTTAAGACTAGAAGAATCCAATCAGATAAGACAGATTAATTAGAGTAAATGGATCAGGCTAAGAGCATTTCAAGAAGTCCAAATTAATCCCATTCACACCAAGAAGCTTCACACTGAGCTCACGTAGTTGGCCATTTACAAAAAACATAGACATCTCAAAATGTGATATTTGATAACTGTCTTGCACATAGCGATAATGGTATTATTGCAATATTTCACTAAAGCACTTCAACACAGAATGGCTCCTAGAATTCTTAAGCAAATAGTTTTTCCATCACATTGTGTCAAATTAAGACTATACATTTAATTAAGAAAATCATAACTAAGAGTGAACTTTTGCCATGTTTGAACTATGTTTGCAAACATTTTGATATTGCAATAATATTCATTTTGGTGAGATCTTGTTCAGCCCTGATGCTATTCATATAATTCTTAAACACTACAGTAAAACATCCAGGTCACATCAAGCTTGTAAACTCTGCAGAGTCCTTCTCCTCTCCGACACATTTAAATCCCCCCAAGAGCATCTGCTGCCTGCTCCACATCCCGCTCCCCTCCCCCACAGCGCTTGTCCTACAAACGCAAAAATAGAGCAAGAGCCCTCCCAGCGGCCGTTCCCAGACCAGCACCACTGAGGCTCCGTCACTCCCACGCGAGCACACGCCCTCGTCCCGGACCGCAAGTCGCGCCTTCTTTCAGGGAGTAGCGGCACCTAGCTGTAGCTCGGAGGAAAATCCCTCCCAGTGTTGTGTCAGTAAATATTATGCCTGAGAGGCGGCCCGGGATATATTATTGTGATCAACAGTTTCATCACATAGGGGATAATTAACGTGACTCAACGAGGAGGCTGGTGGGGTTGAGGGTGCGGCACCAAACTCTATGGTCTACATAGTCTAAATACTCAGTTATATTTCAAGTACATGTCATTTGAGTGACTTTAAGAAACTGTACTTATCGGTTTTATTTTTATCACATAGAACTTTTTTGTTGCTTGAGTAAAACGTTACCCTTTCAACAGTGAGTAAAACTAAATTACAAAAACGTATTACAAATATGTTTTATTTATTTAAACTTCAATTACTTTTCTCTTATGATACAACCTTTTACCACCCGCCTTAACGAGTGCATTTCCCCCCGTTTGGCTTTACCCAAATCTAAAAGCTTCTTGGAGCTCACAGCCTATACCTCATCTGAAAACGAAGAACTTTTTAAACTCATTTTTAACCACTTTTTTTCGCTGCACTTTCACCACTTTTTGTCACATTTTTGTTGCTCTTTATTGTGTATTTTTCACATTTTTGCTGCTTTTTTGTTGGTCATTCGTCACTTTGTTTCTGCACTTTCACCACTTTTTTGTAATCTTTTTGTGGCTCTTTTGTGGTTTTATTTTGTCACTTTTGGATGCGTTTCCATGCTCCTTTTCTTCTTGTTTTTGTAGCCATTTTTTCTTCCAAAAAGATGTTAGATTTAGGGTAATGCTAAACTGGGGAAAATGTGTTCAGTTCAGCTGGGGGTTAAGAGGTTAACAAAGGATTTCTTTTGACTTTGTGCAGGATTCAGAATTTCCATATACGTTTATGTTTTGTCTGTAACAATTAATGTGATGCATTTTTGATTGAAAGACGTAGGGTATCAAAACAAACAGATTTTAAATGTTGTGCACCTGAATTTATTCAAAATACTAATTATATTTTACAGTGGGTCTGTTGGTCTGGTGATTTTGGGGGTTGCGGCCTGAAAAGTTTGGGAACCCCTGGTCTAAAGTACAAGTTGTATTTTCAGTATTTTATGATTTAATTATTTGTGTCAATCCTTTCTACTAAGGGAAAGTTTTAAATAACCATATTACTTTGCAAATAAGTATCTCCTCAACAATGGGTGAATAGTTGTACAATTACTATAAAGTACTATCACATGCCCACAGCGCTGGTGTGATGGGAGCGAGCGGATAACTCGCACGGGAATGCCAAGGCCAGCAAGCGCAAACAACTGCAGCGCTCTCCAGGTTGTAACACATGGATGTACGCTGGTAAAAGTGGACACAGGTGGCAGATATGTACTATAGATGTGAAAGGATTCATACAAACAATAACAGGTGACCGTGCAGGGGCAGAGGTTATATTCAAAACATGCTTTGTGTAATGGCCATGGAGTATATGGAGGACAAGCAAATCCAGGACAAAGAGCAGGTCTGTGCCTGAGGGATTTGTTTATGGCTAGAATCAAATGGAGTTCTAGCTTCAGGCCACAGTCAAATATGCCACCTGTATGTAAATGACCTGCAGCACTCTAATGTCTGTAAGCACAACCCTTCCAAACTCTGACATGACATCTGACCACCCATTTTACATAGCTTCAACAATATATCTTTACACAGAGAGGAGATTTTAGACGTGGGCTTTTAAGAGCCCTTTAAAGAAAAGAGAGAAAAGGAGGAGAGGCCAGCTGGAACATGGAGCGCTAGGACAAAGGCCAAAGAACTTTGTAAAACTATCACAGACCAACACATTCAGAGTGACCAACACACTTGGAACAAACTTTGGTTCCTACTGTAAGGAAAGAATGAGAGGAAAAAAACAACAACCCTAAACCATGATTTTTCAAAACACACATGCAGAGTGCTGTGGCCGTGGCAAACTCGGTCCCAAGAGAGCCCATGTGGAGCCAGACTGAAGAGGAATGTTCAAAACTAGGTCAGAGTCTGAGAGGGGAAAGTATCTGCAGGCAGCTCTGCCACTGTGGGAGAAGTGCTGCTTAATGTGTGAGCATAACAATGTTAACACGCTGAGTTTTTCCTAAGCCTTTAAAAGGAAACATGCTTTTGGTGAGATTTGGGCTTCCTTTGACTTCTCCTCTAAAGTCACAAATCCCTCATTCACTGCTGAAGTGAAACGAGGTCAGGGACTTTCTTCAATCCTTCTCAAAAGTTCCATTGTTGCTTCTCTGCTCGAAGCGTGGGTCATCAACATTTGATTAACTCTGGTTATAAATCCTGCTGACTTTTACTCTCATACACCCGCCACAAACACACTGAAGCACTGTAAAACTGTGGACCATGACTGCCCCCAACAGGAGCGTGCCGGAAATACAGAGTGAGTGTGCAGCCGCTCTGACCTGCATTGATGTCCAAGAGCTGGCTCTTCTTCATCTTCTCCTCTTTCTCCTTCTCCGCCTTCTCTCGTGCCAACTTGGCTCTCTTTATTTTTTCTTCAGCCTCCTTTCTCTTCTGGTTCTCCTTTACTGCTTGCTGGAAAAAGAACATTATGCACATCATCATCTTGTAAAAGGATATCTTAAAAAAAAAATGATTCAGGGGCAGTGTAGTGCGGTAATTTGTTAGTAATAGCAGTCAATCACTCATAACAGACTGGTAATACAAGTTCACAACAAGCCTTTGTGCCGTTTGGGAGACCACAGGTGATGTATAAAGTAAAAATATGCCAAAGCTAATAATCCAGTTTGTGTTTAAACAAACCCACAGCTGTAGCTTTCATGTTGTTCTCTTTCATCTATTATGTCTATGTTTTTGTGCTGCCTCGAGCACAACCACAGAAATAGTGCCTGCACCTGCACATGAGCGCTCGCTTACCTGGAACATGGTTTTGAATGTGTTGAGGTCCCCGAACAACTCCTCCACAGAGATTTTCCGAGGGTCAAACACAAAGAACTGGCCCAGGTCTGTGTACTGCTTCTCCATGTTCTTATGCAGCAGGTCCAGCTTCTCGTACTGTTCCTGAGCCGTGACCACAAAACTGTGACGCCAAAGAGTTAAGGACGATACAGTTTTCTCTAATCATTCCTATACGACGCAGTGTGACGGTTTTTTTTTTTTACAGATGGAGAGAAAATTCAATTCAATTATGCACATGTTTTTTTTAGTGGCAAACAGACTGATGTTAATGTCTATAGGATATCGATAACTTCTCCACAAACAGGTCCTTTTCATTTTGTGGCGGCGGGAAGGTTTCCAGGTTTCTCTGAAGGTCCTTGATCTGGCGACCCATCAGTTCAAGGTTCTTCTGAAGAGTCTCTGCGGATACTGGAGAAGAAATTAAAGAGATTTAAGAAAGAAAATGTAATGTAGAAGAAATGTAGAATGCCTATTGTGAAAAAATTATTTCATAAAAAGGTTAAGCAGAGGTCAGTTCAGGATGTGAATGTACCTCTGCTGGCCTTCTCCACATGGATGAGCTCATCGGTAAAACCCATAACATCAGGATACTGCTCTTGACACACGTCGGCCAGGAAATGGAGCAATGTTTGTTTGAGATCCGCCGATTTGGTGTCACGCAGCTAAAATAAGACGGAAGCATTATTATATGGCCCATCGCGAACAGCTTCGACAGGTCTAGGATGACTCACCTTGCACAGATATGAAATGGAGAAACCGTAAGCTTTGCCGTTGCGGGAGCCGGCGTTCATGTAGTTGCCCACGAGGAGAATGATCTCCAGCAGTTTGGAGAAGGACTGGCTTTTCATCAGCTCCTCACACGCCGCGATCACCGACACCACGTCCGGCTTGATATTGTTGAGCTGCTCCTCGAACTGCAGCTTGAAAAGAATGGCCTGGAGCCGCGGCGTGAGCTTTTTCACACTGGACATCTGCAAACACGGACAAAAGAAGTACATGTATATCACCAAAAATATTGTCAACGCAACATTAAGCGATGCAATGTCCATATCGCGGGAAGCTACACTATATCACAGCATCACGAGGTCTACCATCGGACTGTGAGGTAAACATTTATTGCAAAGATTTATTTTATTTATTGCATTTTGTTCCCTTTTGGCCCTGAAATCCCTTTTTTGTTTCAATGAAAAGGTTATTGTGTAGGTGTCCAGGCAGGGACAGGATGTGTGGTCCGGACAGAAGGGGATTTTGCCCATTAGTCATATCCCTCTGAGAAGAACAAGGCTTCTCTGTGTTGTATCTCTGCGCCTGACATACTGACACTAGTAAAACGCTCCATCAACTTCCTCTGCGCATCATTCAGCGTCGCACTGATTGGCTGCACCGTGTTTGTGCTTCGTCACGTCCCAGTCAGCTGAGAGCTACACCTCCCCCGTTTACAGCTCTGCGTCCTTGTCCTTACCACGACTCCAAACTGCTCAGACTCGGCCAAATCGTCGTATTCGTCCTTCATCTCCGCAAGGGCGGTCAGCTGCTCTGGGGTCGGGAGCTGCTTGATCAGGTTCTGTGTGACAAGACCGTAAAAAAAAAAAAAAAATGAAACCGATACATTCTGACAGAAACTACAACTCAAAATCTTTTGTTTTGACTGAAGAGATGTCAATAAAGCAAATATTCAAACTTAAACCTCTTTACCCCCATTTGAAAGTACATTTTCTCCAGTTTGGCTTTACCCTAATCTAAAAGATGACAGCCAAAGGGCCAGAGTAACGCCTCGTTTGAAAGCGAAGACCAATTAAACTGATCTTTTTTTTTTTTCATTGCTTTTTTAATCACTATTTTGTCACTTATGCATTTCATTTTTGTCACTTTTTGTCACATTTTTTGTGGCTTTTTGACACATTTTTGTCACTTTTGAGCTTTATTGTGGCGTTATGATAGGAAATTAATCAACATGTTTTGTACCTGGACCAAAGACTCTGTTAGGATCTTCTCGTTAACCTCTAGGACGGCAGTTTTAATGTCTTCATACGGAAGACGGAATGATCCCAGGAAGATGGCTGCAAAAGCATACAAGAGTATTTAGGATAGTAGAGTGGGATACATTTCTGAGAGGTAATTGAAAACACCATAATTTAGGCACGAAACTTGGCACGTACAGAGATTCTGGGCGGACTTTCCATCTATAATTTTGAGCTCTTTGACTTTCTTCTTCTGCACGTTCTTCTTGTCCTCGTCACCGTCCTGCTCTTTTTTGGCTGAAGTTGAAAAAAGACAAGGAACATTTAAACAACGCAAGAAAAACAATCATAGAGAATATAAAAATAGTGGTTTGCAGAATTATAAAGTAAGCACCAGTGTTACTCCTACAAACACATGTTGAAGGTGAACTTATCTACACTGTGACCTGACTTTACCTCAATTCATATAAATCTTAGTGAACCACAGTGTCCCATTGTCTAAGATCAGACAGTGAAGGAAAGGGAAGTGCTCTCCTCACAGCTGCCATATGCTCTTCCACTTTTGTCTGTGAGCCAGCTGCCTGCTGTGAACATGTGTCTGTGCACTTTGTAAAGAAAGTATAAAGTTGCAGAACAGATTTGAAAATTGAGTTAAAGTGTCTGCTGCATCTCTGAACGTTTCTGGTTATACAGGGCTTTGTTTTCAGGGAGAGGGGAATCCGTGGACAGTCTGTTAACAAGCCAAGCCTCTTAATGAGCCCCTTATTTCACCACTTCCCCATTCATTCAGAGCACACACACACTCGACAATCAGCCAGAGAGCTCAATAAGCCTTTTGTGCCACTCAGTGCAATCATCAACTTTACTGTCGGCGACTGTAACTCTTAATAGTTTAGTTCACACACTGCGAAACAGGCACTAGAAGTCCTTTACAGTTTAAGTCCTGATTTAGTTTTATTTAGAATGAGTCTTTTAGGCCGACATCTGCTGGAAACTGTCCTGCTTTGACCCCGTCATCCATAAAGTCAGTTTTAATCTTGGTTTGTACGGTTACTTACTTAGTACTGGTTTAGTTTGACTAAATAAACATTGCCAAATACACAGACTCACAAAGACGAATTATAATCAAGGTGTATGTACATTATAAATGGCACAATTATAATGTACGTTTTGTGATTGATTAAAAAAAAACATACATAAATAATAACTATCAAGAGGTTCTTAATTAACATTTGATTTATCTTAGTAAAAAAAAATTATCGATTGAAGAGCAAGCACAGCACTCTAAAAGTTCAATATACTCTGGTGTAGAACTTTTAAAGGTCCTATATCATGCAAAATCGACTTTTTTGAACTTTTAACCATGTTGTTATGCCATTTCCTTCTCAAAAACACCCCCAGAGTGGTTTTTGGCTTCATTCACGCAGTTCTCAGTAATCCTCCTGAATCCTGCTCTCTGAGCAGCTGCTCCGCCCTCTCCTGGTAAACGACTGGCATGTTCAGTTGTGTCGTCACAGCGGAACGGAAGTGCTCGACGTCTGTAATGTAATCATGTAATGCCTTACGGCCTGATTTTTCATTATTTCTGTCGTAAGAAAGAAAAAGAAAAAAGAAAAAAAAATAAGGAAGTGCCTGACGCGTCCGTGCTGCCCCTGCAGAGAAAACAAACGCACCCCCTGAGCGTCTGAACAGATGTCGTGTTTGCACCGAAAGCTGTGAAGAAGGAGCTCTTTCTAACCTACTCTGGACAACTGTTCTTTTTTCTAACGATAATGTCACGGAGAAAAGCGCGTTTGGCTACGAGGACAGGACTTTATTCAACCTTCCTAAAGAAGGCAACCACTCGCCAGAAGTTGGAATTTCTCTCCAGGATTCAGCGACTAGCAGCCAAAATAGTGTTGGTCTGTGACCGTCACTGATGGATGTTTGGTGAACCTTGGCCGGAATCAAAGTGGATTAACTTTTATAACCAACATAATGGAAACATCAGAGCGGTGAGTCAATCAAAATGCGTGTTAGCGTGTGTGTTAGCCATTTATGAAGCTGAGTTGCACTCCTTATAACTGCATCATGAAGTAACTTCACTTTTTGCTGTGATATATTTCCACTACTGCTAAAGTTGTATGAGCGGAGAGAGGGGGCGGAGTTAACTGAATCCAAGCGTTTTGTCTTCCGGGTTGGAAAAATACCTCCAGAAAATACTTATATTTATCACAAAAATTAGTGCTCCGTAGTGGTAGAGGTACAATATATCATATAAATGCCTATACTTTACTTTGGAATGGCTAAAATAGCATGATACAGATCCTTTAAAAGTGTAAGAATCTCTGTCCTTGTTCAAAATGGCCGATTTCCCTTTGGATATCATCGTATATTGCATTGTAATCCGTGTGGGACATCACTATGAGCGGATCACTGATATTATTGTACCGAGTGCGAGTCATAATCACTGCCCACTGAAGGACAAACAGGAAAGCGAAACAGGAAATACATCAACACAAAGTCAAACTATCTGGAACATCTGTGAGGAAACACCAAGCTATCTTTACCCCGCACGATACGAACCCCGCGGGACACGTCCTACATGAAGATAAACAACGGGAAATAAACTTGGGGACCGCAGCCAAAACACTGATGAGGCTCTAGGGCCTTCATTACTCCCACTGAGAATTATACAAACAACCCAGAGGGAGGCGGATATCACTGTAATTGAGTTAAAGGTCCTGTATCATTTAAGAATTCCAAACTACACATTTTGGACAATTCAACAATAATTTCCTTGCATACAGAGAAACTGGACTTGTATTCTGCTGGTAGTGGAGGCGAAGCAATTAAATAACGTTAAGAAACAATAATTGTAAGCAAATTGCAAGAAATGATTAGTAGAGACAATTTGAGTGTTGAAACTATCACGTCACAAGTCCAGTAAAGCTACCCGGACATTAAAACACTAAGCAGGGCCACCTCATGACATCAGTGGATGGGAAGTAGTGTTTTCATCACTCTAGAGGTATGTAGGTGTAGGCTCTCAGTCATCCAGGAATATACCATTGAGGATTTCAAATTGGGTTAATTGATTTGAGGATGTTTTATTCAGAGACTTGTTGTTGCTCTTAAGAAGCATGGACAGTATGTTTTTCCAAGAGGCAACATTTTTAACATTATAAAATTGAGAAAAGCTAAATTTGAAGGGGTCTTCTTAATATAAAGACGATGTAACCTATGATGGCGAATAAGGCATGTTTTACACAAATTACAGGGGCTAAAGATGGTAAGGAGCAGCACTCTGAACGGTCTGCCTTCTGAAATCTATTTCGAGGGCGAGAGCGGAGCATGGTGTCAGTAGGTCAGCATGCATACGTCTCTTAACGTGGGATTGTGAGAGAGAGCATCTGTGCTACAGAAGCAGCTGCGCCTCCGCCAATCAGATCGCTGGTAGACATGTTGACATCACTGATTCATAAAATGGGGGTCTGGAGTGCAGATTGTAAAATGGCTGCTCTGTGGTTTCCCACATGCCGGCATCGTTCATTTATGGACGGATGGCGCCCCTAGTGGCGGATGCGCCTCTTCGCCAGACTTTGCACTTAGTCACTGTGGGGGAGGAAAAGAGATGACAGCAGCAGAACACACACACACACACAAACACACGCGCACACACGCACATCCTCTCATAAAAGAGCACATATGAATCAGAAGAAAGACAAACAACTTTATATTTCCCCAGCTGCACTTTGTCTGTGCCTGGCACAAAATACAGGAGCTTTTATTTAGAGAAAAAAAAAAAAAACTTCTCCAAGAGTCCTACCAACACATGCATAGTCTATTTTCCGGGAAGCCCCCCTCCTCCTTATATCCAAGCCAACAGCTGCCTGGCACTGAAAGATGAGAAAAGGGGAAAAGGGGGGGCGAGTGCATGTGTGTGTGTGACATGGAACTGCATTCTTCCATTTTTCACTTCTGTTTTTAATTAGGGAAAAGATAGACGAGGCAGACAGATGAAGGAACAGAGTGGGAGGACTTCACAGACTCCTGAGGAGCCAAGTCATGCAGAGGTCTCTCAATATGTAACTGCGAGTGTGTGTCTGTGCACAAAGAGTGGTCTGTGTATCGGTCCAAACACCCCCCTCCACACTCACTCCCCCGCACTCCTCCGCTGCTGTTCTCCCTTTCCCTTAAAAGGAGATGTGCACACTGGAAAAGGTGATGGGTAGCCAGCCTTGAAGCTCCAATGTAAAAAGTTAACAAAGGAGAAAGAAGCCAAAGAACATATGTATGAAAGACATGTGCCAGTCGACTTTCATCTCTGACCACAGCAGACAAAGCACCAACTTTAAAAAGTTGTCCCCTTTTGAAACAAGCAGTACATTTCCATCGCATTTATTTCTTTGATGCCCACTTCCTGTAGGAGCGGCGGCGCAGGTTTATTTTTAACACACTAAGAGCTTTCAGATGATGGGCCCCATTGTGCACTATATGTGGAGCACATGTTGAGAGGCCCTCTGTTGGCCAAGTTTGAGAAAAACAAAATAATTTAATAATACAACTTTTCTTCCCCCACACACAAGACAGCATTCCTGAGTCTTGAAGTGGATTAAATGGAGCAAAGGCTTATGGTTTCTACATCAACAGGCTGAGGTTATGTGGAAAAAGTCAGACATAAACAAATCGCGGGTCAACTTGTCATTATGAGGACTAGCATGACTCCAGGGAAACTAAACAAAGTCTTGAGATTTTCCAATTGAAACAACGTGACTTTTTAGAAAAAAAATAGGTTTTATCAAGAAGGAAGAGTATTGGTAAAGTGTGAAGAAGCAGAGAGCTCTTTGTCTAAAGTGTAAACAAAGCCCTGACAGCCGGCCAGCTGTAGCCTGGTCCTTTTAAACTTTAAATGTCTAGTCTTCTGTCACTTTCTATAGCAGTGTGTATGTGCATGCCACAATACAAGCACGTTTGACAGAAGAAGAATAAGAGGTTTCCACGGTAACCCCAGGTCTGAAAGAGCCCCTTCATCCTGTTTTTCTCTGTGAAAGGAAACAGGAGAAAAGATTCCTGGCTGTGTGTATTGAAAGGGAGCAGATGGCTGGGTGCGGCACAAGGGAGGGGGCATGGGGGCAGGATGTGGGACGGACTTTGGCCAGGGGGAGGGCCTGGGGGCGGGGTTTGGAGGCTGCTCACATGCGCTCCCCTGGCGCATGAACAGCGCAACTGCGGCCTAACTTTGATTTTGAGAGGTTTAATTTCTAAATAAAATATACATTAAGACTAAAAATTACGACTGTTAACGGGAAAAAGGGTTGAAAAAACGTGCAATGTCTGAACTAAAAAACTATACATAATTAGCTTGTTTTAGCCTGAAAAACTAGTCTTTAATCAGGGTATAGACAGTTTTATTTATTTTTTTCAACGGTGGTTAAAAATAGTATAAGTTATATATTCTAAATGATACTCTCACTGGTCTCTGAAAAAAAAAAATCGATCTATTTTACTTTTATTTTAAAATGTAAGTAAGCAATAAGGGGTTATTTTATTTAGGAGGCATATGACTTTTGCTTGAGCCTGATAAGTAAAATATAGCGGAAGTATTAATTTAAAAGATATACACGATATGCAACTGAAAAAGCCAAAATAGAAAATTTACTTGAAAAATGTGACTTGGTTATTTTATGGTAAAAACAAAATGGCCCACTTGAAAAAAAATAAACAGGCTCAGTTACTATATAATAGCATAACAAAAATTTGCACGTGTGTTTTTTGGACTTTAGACAGTTTTGTTAATTAATTTAGCCAGTTTTACATGTACTTGAGGAACTATAGAAGGCATAAAGTGCGGTCCCCAGTCAGGGAGGTTGCATTCATGCGTGGAGCCACAGTGCCCTCTAGTGGCGAAGTTGTGAATGGCGGTTAGTCGGGCATCACTGTGATTCGTCATTAAACTCAAGTATCCTGCTCATTATTCTGCATCTCTCTAGCTGTTTAAGGAGCAGACGACAAGCATCTGAAATGGCAAAGAGGGCAGGAATAAATATGTGAGGAAGTTAAGTAAGAGGCTGGAGGAAAGCGGGAGTTTTGAGGGTGCTTATGCGGTTCTCCCAGGGCCCATCTGACCTCTCGCTGCTCTCCTGGCCATGAAGGTCTTCAGCAATGACGCACACCAGGCACGTAACTGCATCCCTGATTAGCCCTCCGCACACACATACAGGAGGATGCTGGCTGCATTGCTGATAAGGTTGCACTACAGTCGGGGCACCAGCACAGCAGTACCTTGAACTCAAATTCGCACTTTCTGAAAGCCCACAAACAACCTCATAAATCCCTATAGCAAATAACACACAGGACATAGGCGAGCCGCCCGCAAGCACAGCACAACAACAGCAGCAGCGGAGGAAGAGGTGAGCCGGGGATGGTGTGCTTATTAAATCAGTCCCATATCAGCCAGTCTCCTTGGGACAGCAGAAAAGATTTACTACAGCAATTACACGGGCTAATTACAAGGAGGGAAGATAGGGGGGATTGAGAAAAAACGCACAGGGAATAAAGCAAATCGAATCAAAAGAAGAGACAACAAATAAAAGGTGGCAAACTGTGACGATGACAGCCAATAAAAGAGAAGGAGTGTGAGGGGAAAAGCAACTTCACGACCTTGAGACAAAGGGCACAGAGAGTGAATGGTTAATGAAAGAAAAAGCTACTTTATACAACAGTTCAATGATTAAACCAGGGCTATGAGTCAGATAGGAGGTGATTCTGTGTTTATTATTCTCACTGAGAGTGTCCTTGACATTCAACAGGGCTTCAAAGCAAAGTGCGCCCTCTAGGGGGAGGATAGTGAATTACAAGCTCCACCAAGTCACTGGGTATCACTCATCTTTGCTGTTGTGGAGTGTACATGATGCAACATGTAGAAATGCCGTATGTATGGGAGTGTAGCTTAGAGGCTTGGGGATTGCTGGAGCAGATAGCTCGGTATGTAAATATAAAATATGAACACAGGCTTTTGTTAGATCCCCACTACCTTAACTGAAGTGAACAAGGTACGCTAGGAGTCAGGAGCGCTGGTTTGATTGCTCTTTGACAGCCCATTTGTAGTCTATAGGCTTGGCTGTCGGATCAAATGTGTGTCATAATTTCTCATGTGGCTAAAGCGCTGTACGTACATCCAGGAATTTTACATGAGCCTGATCAAGGAAAGCGCTGACATTTTCACACGGAGGGAGGAATGGAAACTTATAAATTAGGTTTCCATCTCAATTAAAAAGTTAGATGAACTGTAAGACAAACGCACCCCTTGAGAACACCCTGCCCCGGGCGAACAGGATTAGGTCGTGCATTTGCGTCCGCTTTCAAATATTCATTATAACCTTATGGAAAGATAGCGGCAGAAGAGAGGGTGGGAGAGTGAGAAAAGTCACTAAAAGAGCAGTGGAAATTGATGGAGAAGTTCTTTTTATAAATTCACACTTGTGACTTATGCAAAGTACCGCGGATGAAAGGGCCGCCGAGAGATGAAGGTCTATGTGGTGTCATGCCATGGAGGACAGTTAAAAGCCGGTTGTGGGTCGCTAATCCTCACGCTCCTATCCTCTCGGGTCCAGCCGCACATCGCTTCACTCGTCTTTATCTCCGCTTCGCTGATGAGGACAAAGAAAAGCACTCATTTGCTCCATCCCTCCCCAGTTCTGCCCCGCCCGCGCCGTCTCCCGGTCTCTCCAGGCAAAGCTCGCAGGCCTGATTAGCCAATGTGACTTGACCGCGCGGCGGGATGAGTGGCACGCATGTAGGAAGAGACACAAAAGCGTTCACACATATGCGGTGGGTAGAGGACAGGGGCCAGAACTACGAGGTCTAATTACCCCTTAAGCGCAGCCCAGGGACGGCGAGCGGGTTGGAGGAGGCGGAGGAACTTTTGCCTCTCCAAATGTCACCGATGGCTTCCGGGACACACATGCGCACACACACTTGGAAAACGTGTCTTGTGGGCAGAAATACTCTGCCTGCTTCTTGCTGCCGCTCGTCACTATATCCAAGTCTTTCGCACAGACAGTCGGCTTTAAAAGAGCCACGGAGAGGTTCAGGAAATAAAAATAATAAGCACAAGTCAAAAGTAAAAGTATGATGAAAGATGCAGAGTCAAGTAGAACAAATTTAAAAGAAGCCAGTGCGTGTCAGGAGACTGCGGATAAAGTAGAAAAGACGAGAACAAAAGTTTTTTTTTTATCCAACACAAAAAGACGGAGCTCGGACTCAATTATATACTGACTCGCGGGAAACCCTTAGCCATTTATTTTATTTACTTAAATCATAAAATGCTGGCAGTGGTAGCGGTTCATGTGCCAAGGAACAAAGCCGGCGCCTATTTGCATTTGCGTGTGAAGTCGTCTCTTTGTTTCGGGGGGCTTGTGGGATCTGCAGGTGTTTGAGCTACATCAATGACACTAGATCATAGTCGAACTAAGTAGCTGGAGGGGCACGACAAGCATGATCTGGCAACTCCTCACTCCAAATGGAAACGGAAAAAAGTATTTCCCACTAACAGGCAAAAAACAAAACTTGTCTGTAAAAAAAAGAGAGAAGGATGTATAGCACAAAAAGTATAACAAAATCAACAAGAACATCTGTTTGCTGGCCTCAATCAGGAGTTGGCTGTAGGTGGACAGACATTGTCACACATGCAGCACACACGCCGCGTCCCTGGCTCTGCTTCCCGAGGCGCCGAGGGATGTGTTGCCAATCAAATAGCTATTTGAGAGCAGGTGAATGAAAACAACACAATGCACAATACGCCGAGAGACTGGCACCTGTTAAGTGACGGAGTCAATGTGTGCACATGGCTTTGGGATTGTGTTGAGAAATGCATGCACAAACACTGCCAACAGAAGAATCTCCACTGTCCTCACTCATTCCTGAGGGACAGTGTAGGAGGCTTGGAGTAAACTGGAGATATGATTGATGGGCAGAGTCACATTGGCACAAAAGATAAATGTTTAGAGGATTTGCTTCTCCTATTGTATATTGTGTTCATGTTGTCTGGGCAAATAATATGCCCGAGCCTATGCAAAGAAAGCCTGCATTTCCAGCCATTCGTTTTTTTTTTCTTTTGTCCCAAACAAAATGGGCCCGGATAGTCATAATGACTAATATAAGCAGCTCCAGTTCCAGCACAAACTGATTGAGGGTGCATCGGAGTTTCAAAGGGGTGCAAATACGACATGGATAATAAAGTAGCATGGTGTTGCAGTTGAAACTAAATAGGCAAAGATTTTAAAATCAAGGTCCAATGCGACCTTTTGCACCCTTGTAGATCTGGGCCTGAATAGAACTATAAAATGCACTGATGCATTTGAGTGGAAGTGCAGAGCGGGTCACTCCCATGTCCCAGAAAATGGTACTCGTTGTGCTGCAGACTACAGTGACCAAGCATCAGCGTGCATGTCTAGTGGGCTATCGCTCCCCTCTCTGTCTTGTCTCTTCTCTCGGCTCACTGAGTGTGTCAGTCCACATTGGCCTTTCTTCAGGAGCTACTGAGAGATGGCAGCACCATTAAAATTTTACCCACTGTGTGTGTTGTCCGCAACTTCCCGACAACACACACGAACGAGCGCCGCAGATAGCCTACATGGATATTCACAGTCATGTATCTGACCGCAAATATGCACACACACGAAAGCACACGGACTCATTCCCAAGGAGCCAGTCAGATGTGATCGCAGGAGATGGGAAGCGACGAGGCGAAAGATCCCGTACAGATGGAAAAAGTAAAGAATAAGATGAACAGATTACTACTTGAAAACCACATGGGCGCGCACACATCTGACACACAGACAGCAATGGAAATGACTGACATCAATTCAGCGGGGGAAATGGAGACCGTGGATGAGCCGTATGTCCTATCACTCAAAACCATCTCTTCTCTAAAGCCTCTGCGCAGACGTTCCGCAGCAGTCACCTAAAGTTGCTCTGGCTCCTTTCAGAGCGGTGATAATAGTTCTTCCGTTTCCATCCTTCTATCTGCGCTATATTGTTTGACACAGCCATTTTGTTGTGGAACCGTTTCCTCCCTCTACTCCGTCCCTTTCTGCCCCAGTGGAGTGTGAGATAGAAGGCAGGGCTGGGAGGCCTATAGTCTCTTAATTAAGAAGCAAGGCGGAACGAGGCCATGGTTAACAAGGGCACGCGCACTATTTTTGCCTAGCTTTACTTCTAAGTAATCTCACCGACTACTGGCTCCTGCGCTAATCTTCATCATCAGCGCCACATGAACAACATAACCTGTACCCTCCGAAATAAATCATTACCACAGCCTTAAAAAAACACACAAGTTTAGCTAAACAAAATCCCAAATGAACGTAGTCTATATATGGGCTGCATTAAAGCGGCCAAAAATTAATAATTTGAAGTAGTTCTAGATTGTTTTAATGATGTAGAAAGTAAAACTTGTGTCTGCAGTAACCCCACCCAGGTGATATATTGGCAAGTGCATACATCACACTTAAATGACGGTGTTATCAGTGATAAACACATTTAGATAAAAACAAAGTATACAACATTCTCCCGATTATTAATGTCACCATTATTAATGCCACCAAGGCATTAACCTAGTCTTGCAACATAAAGGTGACTTAAAACAGTTGAGAGATCTTATACGTCCACATTTCTAACTTTATGAACCGGATTGGCACCTAATTCTTTCCTTAAAACTTCACTAAAACTGATCATTTGACTCATTTTGACCCATAAGTAGCACTTATGCTCTTATGGGTCATTTTGACTTGGCGAGTCTTTTACTGCCTAGAAAAAAAGTACTTTGAGAAATCTCTCCAAAAAGGATATATCGAGCCGGATGATGTTTTGAACAGCAAGACAATCCAAGCCTTGTGTTGGTTACCATTACTTGTACAGATTTGCATCCTCGAGGTCAAACTTGAGTAATGACTAAGAAATTGCATTCATGTCAGTCAGGAATGGAGCGTGACGAAGCACTGAACACGCTCAGTGAATCATGTGTGTCCAAGTTCCTTATTATATCGCAAACAAATCCAAGTCCACTAATCCTGTATGGTCACTCCTCAACTTCCCACCCACGTTTGCCCTCCGTTTCCCACATCACATCTAATCACTGGGCCTGGGAACTATGGGTCTAGGACTCAATCAGTGAGCGCAATCAGACACGGGACACATACACATTAATGCACACTCGGGGCTGCAATCACCCACGGGAACGGCACGAGTTTAATAAGCCCACCGTCAGCCGACCAAAAAGAGGCCCATGATATTATCCAGTCTAAATCACCAGCACAGTAGCACGCTCAGAGGAGGCGGGATGAAAGTAGCTATTTTCAGAGTGCGCGTCCGTTCTTTGCGAAGGTGACTTTGGGCACGTCGGCGTGGTAATTGGGTACACATACAAATGCCTTTTGCTTTCTCTGCGCCACGTTCCCTTAAACTCCCTTTCGCCCCTTTTCTCACCCCCGCACAGCCTCGAGAACGTGATTACATCTCCGACACAGGCGAGGGCTCGGAGGGGGGGGGGATGGCGAAAAAGTAAGACGTGTGATTGACTGGAAAAAACAAAAGACAGGGTAGTGAACAGGTCTTACGCTGGGAGGAGGAAAACAAATATTCAGACTTGCATACATGCAGCCATTTGCATTTGCACCCTGCAGACAAAAGCGAGCACCTATATATACACATGTATCATTTGCTCGGCAGGGGAGCCCGGCAAAGAGCGGGCGAAATATGCAAAATGTCACTCAGACTGTCACCCTGATCTTTTCTGCAGAGACGCGCACACCGACAGAGTAATGGCCATCTCATTTCCTCAGACGAGTGACATTTTCTCTCCTACTCTGTTTTTTTTCTTTCTTTCTTTTTTTTTCGGTTGCCTGTCGCTGTGCTGGTAAAATTAGCATTCCTCGCCTTCCTCTGCCTCTCCCTCCCTCGACGGGCCCGACTAGAGGTGAGGACCACATAGACGGACAAAGGCAGGGAGGAAAGTGTAACAAGAAGAGGAATGGAAACAATAGGAGCCATGAGAAAAGAGATAGCGACGGAACAAACAGGCCGGTATAGCTTAGCGGGGCGAGACAAAAGACCGATGCAAAAGGGAGAATGAGATCACACACGGAGTGGACATGACTGTTCGACTTGTGTTCGGTAAATGAAAGGGGAAACATGCCCCCCGGAGATTGTCATCACCATGACAACTCTTCCCCGTCTCCTTTGCTGTCCGGTCGCATGACGAGCAGTGCTAGCCAAAATGTGCATACCAGAATGTTTATTCAGATAAGAATTACAAGAAAAACTTCACAGCGAAAAAGGTGGATGCCGTTACATTTTGCAACAAGTAAACAAGCAGGGAAAAGTTGAACAGGAGTAAGGCTCAAGCAGAAAACTTAAATGGATGCTAAAAACAAAGAAGTCCTTGGGAAATAACAGGGGTGAAAACTTGAGGCACAAGAGGGAATATAAAAAAAAGATACAGCTACAGTGACCTTTAAAAACAAAGCGAGTGTGAGAGATGAGAGGTCTAATGGAAGATGCAGTTGAGGGAGATACAGCGAATTAACTTATGCTGAATAGGAAGGGGGGAAAGAAAAACAATAAGTGAAGACGAGGACCGGGGGACTAAAACAATCTGATAAGCAGCGAAGAGAGGAGAATCCTGATCAGAAATGTGCGGTACAAAATAATAAGACTCTCTGACAGCGAAATGTCAGGTCACGCAGATGGAAGCAGAAAGAATGAGAGAATTTAGAAGATGCCAGGTGGGGTCAGCGAGATAGAGACACTCCCCAATCCCTCCTCCCTGCCCTAAAGGATGGATACAATCTTTTTGGATGCGAAAGAAGCAACACATCTCAGCGAAATATATTCCCCGTCTCCCACTGGAGGGAAAAACAGAGGCGCCGGGTCAGCGGGTGAATCCTCATACGATTGGAGAGAGACTGGTGTGTGCGCTGCTGTCAGCAGACAGGTTCACCGGCTGCCTCAGAAATGGTGCCCTTGACTCAACCTTGGATCCTGTTTCACTCCGACAAAGCTCAGACCCAAGTCCCAGTCTCTCTCTCCCTGCCATATTACTCCATTACAACTTGATAGAGACACAGACAGACAGCAGTATACAAAGTCATCATGTGTGCCTAGTATTTTAAGGACCTACATTAACTTAACCGTTATATCCTCATCAAAACCATACATGTAGTGTGTTTTTGTTTTAATCCTGAAACACGTCTCTCCCTCTTGCGCACTCGAAACGCCTGCTAGTAACCTGGAAAAAACATGATTGAATTAACAGTGTAAATAATATTAGCGCGATAATAAAACTCGAGAATGACTCCCGTTTATCATTTTCAGGATTTTTTTTGCTAAGTCTCAAAGAAGCAAAACAACAAGGCACTAAAGCAATTACAAACGCATTTTAAAATGCTGCTAGTGTTTGTAAGCGTATGGGAGCATGAGCATACCTCTCTTTTCTCCGTCGTCGCCGTGTTGTTAATTAGTGCTTTACATAAGCCGTAATTTAAGGGGGAATGCACAGAGAAACTATACCCTTGGAGGGACATTGATGTACTGCACCAGATTACAGCTAAATACTGTGGCTAATTTCCATCCATAGTTCCAAGTATCGATAAAAGTGCTTGTTGTCGGCAAATGTAAAACCCGCCTACTCGCACCTCAACACGATCCGAACCACTAGTCGATTTGAGGCCAAATGTATCGGCTTAAGCTTTTCAAAATGGATTTACATGAGATTGAAAATTGAAATCTGACGAAAATCCAGCTTGCAGCGCAAAGTTACACAGACTCCGATAGAGTAATCCACAAAGCTCCTCAGGGTTTTAAAGTTCGGACAACTTCAGCATTTGTTATGATCGTGTCCGTTGTCAAAACTGTCTTCACGGCGCACATCAGCACATTTGCCAGTATCGTCGCTGTCACTTTCAGGTCACTGCGCATTAATTTAAATTCATGTTGTCTATCAAATGATGATCTCAGCATTCCCCGGAGATGGAGAAGTTCAACGTCCAACAAACAAACAGTGTGAAAAGAAGCACTAAAAAAAAGACGAAGATGAAGACGGAGATGTTTTTTTTGTTTGTTTTTACTCCCAATTCACTCCAGCAGGGTAAGACGTGAGCCCTCTTTTGGCATTTTGTAGAACAACATTTAACATCAAGATCCAGAGGGGCTTTGTAGACATGCATTATTAAAAAAATTTGGAAAAGCCTGACTAAAGCATAATATATGATCTTGGCTTATGGAAATATTACCTGCACTTAACTGAACTAATTGAGATACAATTTGCCTTTGTGTAAATAACTGAAGAAAGGCAGAAAAGTATGTTTCAAAGTACCAGTGAAAATCCAGCAGTGAGGTGGCTAATGTATGCGGTGTTGGCGTGGACACAAATGATGTGAATCTTAAGCAGAAATGACACTTTAATGATTTAAACTGTTCTTTTATGTTAACCTCGGGTCAACCGAACACAGGCGGGGTTATTCCGCTGCGACTTTTTCCTGACTATCTGAATACCAGATGTACTTTTTCTATAGTAATTACTGTGGCAGTTCTTATTATGTGTGCTGCGCGTGTATGAGCCATCACAGACACAATATGAATTAATGCAGTAGAATCTCACTGGTTCAAACCTTTAAAAGGAGAACGTGAACGTCCATAAATTGGACTCTCAACTCGCTTATATGCAATCATCGTGTTCAGATCCAAGAAATATGCATGCAGTGCAAATAGAAAAAAACTTTACTTAAAGAGGGGGTATTATGCTTTTTTCAAATCAGATAGCACCAGTCTATAGCATACTACAATGATGACGTAACCTTCTGTATATGCAGTAAATTAAAATAACTGCCTTGAATAAAATTGCTCTCTCAAAATGGCTGTACTGAACGTCTTGAAATAGGCCTCTGTCTCTTTAAGAAGCTTTCCGACACTCCCCCTTCAGCACACTACTGTGGCATTTAAACAACAACACTGTGGGGGGAGGGGGCTCTGCTGAGCTGAGGAGCAGTGGTTGGGGGCTTGGCTGGTGACGAAAGGTCCAGAGGCGTCTCCAGGAGGTGGGGGCGTTCCTAGGAGGACTGAGGCATAGCTACACCCAAAATGGCTGCCGTCTAAGTTTTTACTGATTACTCAAAAATATGTGAATGAGCCAAGGCAACACTCCAGGCATGCGTTTAATGAGGGCATGCGTTTAATGAGGGAATGACATAATAACATGATATAAAGCTTGAAAAAGTCGATTTTACATAATACCCCCCCTTTAAGAACAATTTTCAATAATGGAGATTATTTTAAACTTCGGTATTTTTTCTTACAAAGTAGAGTTCAGCAGTCACCAGAACCATTTTCTTCTTACGGACATCATCCCAATCACTCGGTCTGCTCTTTGCTCCCTCCCCTCATCGGTCTTTCTCCCCCTAGTGAGTAATGGCGGCACCAAAAGACACTGGCAGAGCGCTATAAAAGTGTAATTTGTTCCATTTTCCCAGAGAAACCAAATTCACTTTCTGTCCAGTGTTACAATCTGTTAACATTCAGATGGCCAGCATTCAGACACCACAATATCCACCTGCACTCGGCGCTAATGACCCTCACACCGAGCACACACACATATATATACTCTCGCAAGTGTGGAGGGCAAGGGCACGCGAGCTGCACAAGGAGAAAGAGTACCAAGTGGAGCGATGTCCGCTTGAATATGAACTGGCAACTGCACAAAGAACAATGAAGTGTGGAGGGCACGGGGAGAAACAAAGATGTCGAGGCACAGCGCAGGGGCCACGGATGTCTCTCTGAATCACATTCGGTAACTTCTACAATCTGACGTTCCATTATAAAGCTGAGAATTTGTCTTCTCCCCTAATCCTCCCAAAGTCATGGCGTTTCAATAGTTTCGGCGCCTATGCAAATCGCCTCAACTCTGGCTTCATCTAGTCATTTTGAAGTCGCCCTGCTCACTTCTTCTGTGCCTTTCTCTCGCCATCTCGCTCACTCACCGATTCCCTTTCACACTCTCATCTAATCATCCCTTCCTCACAGGCCTTCTCCCTCTCAGGCGCGATCCCTCTCCTCCACTTCCAGGGCTTCTCTCTCGGGGAGCTAATAGCCTCATCCTTTGTTCTTGGAGAACAGCAGGGAACAATGGCGGAGTGGGTCTTGTCGTTGTGGCAACAGGCATGAGACAAGAGAGAAAGGCCGGGAGACAAAGAAGAAAGGCGTGGAGAGAAAGCGCACGCAGAGGGGATGCTGGTTGTTAGCCGGGCGGCAGGGAAGCGAGTGCCGGCTAATTACACTCGTTTCTATGCACAACGCAATTAAGCCGCGATGCACACCGCCCTCACTCAGAATAACCAGCAGCAGTCACACGTAAGCACCAGGCAACTTCAGAAGTAGAGGAAAGAAAGGAAAGGAGGCAGCACTGGGGCTGTGCACAGAAAAGCCACAAGTATGGGTTTGAATCAAAGCATCGCTATTAGGTCCGAGTTAAACAGGGTCAAGTTCATATAAGTCAAACACTGCATTTCTTTTCTCTATTATAATCAAGAAAAACAAAAATGCTGCAATCAGAGCAACAAGGGAAAAAAAATGACATTGGAAAACTTTGACTGGTGTAACAAAACTAAAAGGTATCCAAATGCATAAATATCAGTTTGTTGTCATGCATATTGCCATGTTGAAGGAGAGTCTAAGTTTCTTTCTCAATAACATTTACCAAAGCAATCTATAAAAGACAAACGACGACTGCGCAACTGAAAACATTGCAGTCATGTGTGTGTTGCCTTCATCTAAACCGTGCCCAGATTAATTATTCCCCTCTAGGTAATATTGCTCCCCCTGCATCAACTCCAATTCACTTTTATCTAATCAGCTCATCGGATGATCTCGGGCTTTCTCTGGAGATGAAGTGTAATGTCACACAAATTAACAGGGTGAAAAGTAGAAGCACTAAAACAGGACCCGGGGGTGGGGGGGATGCTTGGAAATAAATATGAAAGAAGGGAGAAAGTGCGGGATATGGAAATGTGGCGAATTACATCCAGGTCACACCAGCCTGCGGGGCACGGAGAAAATGTTCCCTCTCATAAACAGCCCTCTCCGGTCCCCCTCCTCGAGCAGCGCGCCCCACTACACTTAAGCGCTAACACGTCTCCAAGAAACATGTGCTGCGCGTTCGCCGCCTGGCTGTCCGTTTTATTATTCATGTGGTTCAATGGCTGCCCAAAGTGTGTGCATGTGTTAAAGGTCGGTGTTCAGGAGAAGAAAGTGTCACTGCACATCAGAGGACCAGCAGAGTAACGGGGCAAAAACGTGCACAGCCATTCACAATCTAGTCGGCACCGTGCACGAAAAAAATAAATAAAAATAAAATAAAACAGACTCAAAGCCACAGACTCCAATGAGGCAGATGAGGAGTGAAAGAAGACACATTAAACAGCCAAACTTGTCCTGTTTCGCTTTCATAGCCCCAGTCCATTTTCATAATGCATTAAAACCACCACTGAGAAGACGGCATGGAGAGAAGGAGAAGAAGAGTGTAGGAGAGAGGGACCCAGGACACACAGAGAAATAAAATAGGATAGGAATGAGGACAAGAAACATTCTCAAAGTAATCTAAAGCTGCTGGATGTAGTGTGGGGGTGCGAAGGAAACAAGATAAGGATGAAGGGTGCGGAGGAGTAAGAAAAGAGTGCACGTCTTAGAGGGGAGATATGGGAATAGAAAGTGTCTGATAGAGGCACAGACAGATTAGGGAGGTGGATAAAAGGAGATGGGATACACCGATAAAACACAGCAGAGCCAAAGGATGGAAGCAACAAGCGGCGATGCTTTCTTTACGTGCGCATATGGGCTGGAAGAGCTCTCCGCGCAGTTGTCTGTGGTCTGGGGCCAGAAGGGTCTCCATTTCAGCACCAGCAGGCTGATGAGACGTTGGGGCCAAACAGCCTCCGGGCAGAGCTGGCCTTGTTACTATTCTTTTTTTTTTTTTTTTGCCCCTCGCTTTCACACAAACCGACACATGATCTTGAATAGGGAGCCAACAGGGAGACGGCCACAGTGGCAAGCAGAGAATTTAAAGTATCTGTTCATTAAAACATGCATAAATACAGGACAATTACAAATGCTAGTGTTGAATTATTCAAAGGCGGAGAATGACAAGAGCGGAATATTTAGAATCGTTTTTGTATTTCTGAACTAGGTACAAAAAATTACTGTTAATGGTACCGTGACGTTTCATCAACTAAACCTCAGTCCATATGGACATGCAGCATGGCATTTTGAAGCACAGAATAAGTTAGTGAGTTAGTTCTAACCTCCGGAATTGTATTTGTGATCGCCGCGCAAAATGCCACGACTAGCATCAGTATGCTAAACCTAGCGGCAGCCTGCTAATGCCAACTAATCAAAGTTGGGACAGAAACTATGATTAGATCACGTAAAGGAATAAAATGGGCCACTGCCCTGTGCCCCCAATAAAGCACCCCTTTCTGTCACAGTACAAAACTGACAGTTTACAGTTTAGAAGCTTCATACATACAGGATTATAGACCAGACATTTGGAAAAATCAGCCAAATAATATCAGTCAAAAATATCGGCAGAGCATATCGGCACCGGGCCAAGATAAATCCCCAAAAATCTGCATCGGCCAGAAAAACCCATATTGGTCAACCTCTACTTGAAATCAATTGCCAAATCAAAATGAGTTGTTAACAATCAGAATGTATAAGAAATATCAATAGCACAAGCTAGTACGCCCTTTGTCCTAGTCACAAGCGTGGAAATACAGAGGTTTCCGTCTGTATGAGCATCAGATATAGCTACAGTGCAGTGGGAGGAAAAAGTATGTGAACTCTTTGGAATTTTTCCTGTGATTTGAATAAAGACATCACATTTTATGACCAATTTAGGCTGAAGCGGGGAAAAGTGTTGCTGTATCAAAACAATCTTAGAAGTGCATTGCTTCTTTAGATTGTTGTATGACTTGATTGTACAATATTTAAGACTGCTCAATGATGTCTTAACGGCAACCACAGGCTGACCTTGACATTTTCTTTCCCCCAATGTTGAATGTCCCGCCTGCTTCTTCTGAGCATATTACATGATTTTGTTGTCTGTGCTCACAGTCAATTTTCTGATACGTGGACGCCTACTTCAGTCAATCTACTTGCAGAAAAGCTTATGCATTATAAGCGCTGCCTTGGAGCAGGCTGGGGATGAACGAGTTAAGGAATCATTCAAAGTGAGGGAGAGGCATCCAAAAGCCTATCTCCTCCAAGTCAGCGGCGTGAAGGCTATCTCACACACACCTGACAGAGACAGAGTGCTGCCAATAGTGCCGCAGGGAAAATCACGGAGGAAGGGCAGCACGCGGCACAAAAGATGAAGAGAGAGAGGAGCCCCTCAAGAACTGAGCCATAAAAGTGAAAACATCATAAGAGAGAGATCCTTGGATAACAGCGAAAGGACAAAGTTACTGCAGCCATTTTGATTTCAAAGCCTCCTACCCATCAAACTTCTTGCTTTTTAAACGATTTCGTCTTTAGAAGCTGCATTTGTCTTAGTACATAATGCTTTATAGACAGACTGTACATGACAAATGTGATAATGAAGGACTTGTACGTTTATCTTCAGGCAGAAAGTATACAACTTAGCAATGTGTAAGATGTGAAGGAAAACAAATAGCATTGCACTCATCGTTAGTGTGAACAAAGACACCAAATCCTTTAAAGAGTGAATGACAAAGGGCACATTCAATAATTTCATTTTAAACAGAATCCTCAATGTTACGGCTCAGTGCCACAAATTATGTATAGTATATCGTAACTCAACATTGACATCCATTTGACCTCTGTTGGTGTTACGATTCTGTGACCCTCAATAGTTGCTTCATTGTCAAGAGTTGTCGGCTGTATAAGAAACCGCTTTTACTCCTTTGAGATTTCAACAAAAAGGTCTGTCTAATGAGCTCAGAGAGGTGTTGCTGTTCTTTTTATTCTACTTTATGCAAGGTCAGGAATATATCACACAAATGTATTGTTTAAAGACCACCATCCCGTTCTATTCACTGTGCGGCTTTTACATCCTCCTATCAATATAGCTTGTAATGACTGAGGCATACAAAGCACAAATAAAGTAAAAGCATGAACAAGAACATATACATGAAATGAGCAGAAAGATGCACTCATTGCCAGAGCAGGACGACTGAAAACATCGTCTCAAGGACAAAGGTAAGCCACTCAGCTGCAGACTGAGTGCAGAGTGGCTTCAAACGGCTGAAGTGAATCCCACAAAAGCAGCACTGCTCCCTTTGCACTCTTTGACAAATAAAGAAACTAAAGAAAATTGGAAGCCAGATGCAGGAGTTGGCATCAAAAAGGGGACATCATAATACTAAAGCCCTCCTAAAAGTGTAGCAAAGCTTTAGAAATCCGCCACGTTTCTTTTAGACTTGGGGAACAAAAGCACCAAAAAGAAAATCTTTGAAAATTTAAAAACAGAATTAGGTTGGCGCAGAAAAGTGTGGATGGGAGGTAAAAAGCAACATTAAGGAATAGCCTGAAAGCCATTTTGAGAATGTCTGTAGTACATACAAATGTAGCAAGCAAATTAAATCTAATGTGATAAATTATGGAACAATAGGAGGCATAGGAAGAGAATTGAGGACAAATGATTGAAAAATCCAAAACGGTTATAAAAGTTGGAACCAAGTGCACTTATCTGAACTTTTCTTACTCACACAATCCCTGTCCTATATGTATTTTCAATCTGCACATGTAAGAGATCCCGCAGCAGTAACGTTACATTTCATAATCCTCAATTAATCTGTCTAAACTGTACCAGGATTTCCCTGTTGACTCGGGTAAGCGTACTGTGAGAAGGTCCAAGGTCGCTCTCAGCAGAGGTCTCCTAAGGCCTGTCCTCGGCTCCATGATGTGGGAAATGAGGCTGACAGTGGCTGAGGCCCCCAGTGGCAAAGATGCTCTCCATTACTGCATGCTCGCTCTCACACGACAAAGTCAAATCCCCGACCACAGGTTTTAAAACACTTAGGAACGACCGGGCGCCGTCAAACTCTTAGCATTACTTTACACGTTTGAAGTGTGGACTTGTGGGGTGGGTCTCTGCTTACTCACAGTAGACTTTCTCCCCCGACACAGCCACTTGTCCTGGTTCAAGCCGCTGTCGCTGCAGTCTCAAGACGTGCATGCTAGATTTACATCCCAGGCTCCCAAAGATGACAATTGAAACTGACACGGATTATGGAGCAGAAAAATAAATGAGAAAGTTTCTTAGTTGGTGCTTACATTATTCACATTAAATGACCTAAAAATTATCAAAAACCACTTGTCGCCACAAGATATCCGTACAAAAAAGCTAACCAACTACAATTTGAATACATACTACATTTCTCCCCATTCACATCCCTACTGTCTTAGTATCTTCAATGAAGCCTTTTAACAAAACGGCTGACATAAAAGTACACTCAATCAAAAACAAGCTGAAAGGACAGAAGGACATAAAGTAAAATGCCGAATCACAGAGAAGCGTAAAAACTCGTGTCATTTGCGAAAGTAGTATCAATTCATGCTAATAAGTTCTTATAGCCAGACCTGTGTAGATGTCATACCGGCTACAAAATAAGAACTTATTGGCATCATTCCTAGAAGACCTGATGCACCTAATTGGACTACTGAAAGTATTACTGCATATTGTTGCTGTAAAATTATTTATTTTCTGACTTTGGGAGAAAACGTATCAAATAGTAGCTTTAACCCTAGCAACAGTAGATTTATATCCAAGTTCATTTTATCGAAAAGTAATGGAAACGCAGCTATTTGGACCAGAGTATAAATAAATGATAAGCAACCTATTGTAGTGGCGCGTGGCTGTGTACAGTGTTGTATTGTGAGTGCTCATTAAAGTGTGCTCAGTCGACGGAAAAGGTGGGGAGGTGCGGGGGAGCTCAAAGTAGTGATGGATATTGGGAGACTGAGGCGGCGGGGTGGGGGTGGAGTCGCACAGGAATAGGAGGAGAGAGTTTCGGAGAATTAACATGCTTTCATGCTTTCTGCACTTGAGTGGAGCACCACAGGGCATGTTGATGCTTCTAAGTGCTATGCAGTATTAACCACAAAAGTCTCTAAGGAGGCCCAGTGGCATAGTGCGCATGTGGTGTGTGCTGCTGACCGCTAACTGCGAAGTACCGATCCCTGAATAACCTGCTCCAGAACAGAAGGATGGGAAGGAGGGCACAGTAACTGGGAAACAAACACCCTTTGAAATAGTGGTCATTATAAAGTTGAACAAATATTGTGCTAAAGTATGGTATGCTTTCACCGACTGCAGCTCAGCGTATACTCCCCTCAACTGTTATCGCTCCAGTTGTGATCTATATTTCCACATTTTGCTCATCTGTCATTCTTATACTCCCTTTGTGAATGCCCTTTCTAATTTCACACTGAACACTACTGCCTCCATTTGTCTTCCTTGTAGCCTCATTTATCCTGCGCTCCTCTCCTTCACTCTACCTTCAATCACACCCATCTGTCTTTGCGTCTTCTAAACTAAGATTAGCCTCCATCCATCTGGAGCTCAGAGAAAAAGTTTGCTCCCGTCTGAATGTACATCAAGTTCTTTCTGACAAGTCGACATATTGTATTTATTGTTGAATTAATTAGGGGGAAATCATTTTACTGAAACATGATAATCTAGATGCTTTTGTCAACTTGCCTTTGTAAAGTATTAAACATTGTTGACATGTTATTTTCTGGATACTGTATGTGTGGCTCCAAGCTTCACTGAGAGCTTGCACTTATGTGTAATATGATTTAGTTTAAAAAGTAAAAAGTTCTGGGTTCCGAACTTTGAAAGCAAAACTTTTCTATTAGTATTATTTTTGCAACGCTGTGGTTATGTCCAAAGTAGAGTTGGAAAGGTTTTGCTCCAGTCCTTTAAAAACATTCTTTGTGAAAAAATACTTTATTTTCTATAGATTTTTTCACAAAGTTACTGAAGCAGTTGCAGATACATGCACACTGCGTTGAAAAAGCCTCTCAAACGGATGCTTATCTCCAAGGTCTGGTTGAGAAGCCTGTCTGGCTGCTGGTAAACACTTCTTTTATTAGTGCTGGCCCTTTTCTTGAGCCATCATTGCACGGGGATTGAAGCGGTGTCATAACAGAAGCCAATTTACAGGGAGACTTCGGAATTGCAGATGCCACACACTGCAAGCTTTAGCATGGCAAGCAACAAGAGATAAAGTCGATGTTTTGGGCCAAACTAGATAAGATTTCCAAAGCCCTCTGAACTTGTAGCGCTCAGATCAATACCAACTCAATTCACAGTATGACAAATTACCAGCACCACTCTTTTTTTCTTAAATTAATCCCCAATGTCCTGCTGCCGTCACCCTGCCATGCCAGCTTTAATACCAGCCCCAAGGTAATCTCATGGGTGAATCAATCGATGTTTGGGGAAGAAGAGACGAATTAGATAAAGTAGTTGTCGCCAAAGACCATACATTATTGAGCTTACATAGATGTTTTAAAGGCAAAAAAGTTATGTTTAGGGACAACCTCCACGCTGCCTCGCTCACTTCAAATCATTAACCCCGCTACAACTTGGCTTCCCCCATGAGGTATGCCGCATTTCTTATTCAGCAGGGAGGTTAAAAATTCAAAAGTGAGAGGGCGGCGGAGAGGGAGGGAAAGAGGGCACCTGCAAAAGTGGTCAAAAATGCAGGAATATCTACAGGGAGCTCTCTCAAGCGCTAATCTAGCAGGGCTCTTGCTTTGATTAGGCGTACACGTGGTGAGCGGCTGGTTGTGGAGGAGGTAGATGAATAGGGAGGAGGCGTAGACTTTCTAAAATGCGGTGAAAAATTAAGGTGCCTGCAGGCTGGAGAACATGACACTCGCACATAGGCGTAGGGTAATGGGGAAGTAGCAGCTATGGGCCAGAAATAAAGATGAAAACCGCAGATCTTTCAAAGCGCCATAAGAAAACAGCTAAACCCAGGCTATAGGTTTTCATAACATAGAAACACAATTTTCAATTTCCAGCAGATTAAGGTCAGAAAGTGGAGCGCGGCCTGGTCCACTGAGTTTTGTAAATACCATTGGTGTGTGCTGTAAATGCCACTGGGTTATTCACACATCTCCAGGCGAGGGCGGGTGGCATTAGTGGGAATAAAAACGCATAGAAAGTGAATGTCAATTAATGAAAATACTTTGGTACGGGAAGACGTCGCACAAAACAAGTTTTCGTTTTGCTTTTTTTCCATTTGTGATGACTATTGATTAAATAATTAGGATGACATATTTTACTCCCTTTTGAAAATCTTTTGTTTTGCCCAGTCTTTAGCAGACATAGTGCTCATCTACACTTCCTATATCCAACTGCTGCATTCATTTCACTTTCTGATTGTATTAAAAATAGAAATGCACAATTAATTAATTAAGAATCTAATTGGAAACTGATCATTAATAAATAAATCAACAAATCTCAAATTCTCCAATTAGTTTGGATGAATAATGTCCTTGGCAAACTACAACATATCTCGACACCATGGGGTCTTAAGTTAACAACCTGCTAACCCTGTATTTTGACCACGACAAACATGAAATGAATGTGATTCTTCTAGTAGTTAGCACTTCAGACTTCTCTCATGTGCTATGGCTCTTGGGTGTGTCAAGTGTTTACTGAATCAGAAAAATCCAAACTACCGGTAGATATTTCCCTGAAATTATGCAGCTCTGATTTAAATGCAAAGATATGCAACATCTATAATGAATTTCTTTTATCGGCATATTGACTTGCCCATTTGGTTACTACTCTGCATATTGATGCTATTAGATAGGAAGAGACCATTGATATTGCTGGTAAGACATTATCATCAACCTTCACAATTCAATCAGGAGCACTGCATGGCATCAATATTAAAAGCACAAAGACAAAGTTATTATGATAAAGAATGTCTGAAGCTGTAATATAAAGACTGGTATGCCAGTGCTGCACACAGACAGAGCCATTGGCAGAATGTGAAAGATAGTCTAATAGCCCCTAATAACTCACTTGTCAGCCAACAACTCAACAGCAGCAGCTTAGGGCTGTTCAACAATTGAAATGCGACAGAGGCTTAAAAACGGACACTTCCAATGCGTCTTCGGCTCCCAACTATCCCGTACTTGCTCATTCCACAGCCGCCTTTATCTGCACACTTTGGTCTTCCATTTTTTCGGTTTCTATCTTCCCTTTATTGTCTTCTTCATAAGGCCTTTATCAGGAGGAGATAAGAGAAGGGAATCGGGAGAGAGTAGAGACGGAGTGGGAGAAGGAGGTGGGGTTAATGCTCATATCGCTCCAACTTCATCTTTTGAAGTTGTTGCTCTTTACTTCTTCCTTTTCATGCGCGCTATCGGTGACATCAAAGCGGGCCAACTTTTAAACCCAGGCATGAGAATATACGATGGCGTGTTTGTCATCATCCCCAGGGTAAGGTGGCTAATAAAACAGCAGGATGGTAAACAGCGAAGTGCTCTGGTAAAAATGTGTCTTGTTTATCTGCAAGCTCTCTTTTCTAAAAGTAAAATTCCGGAACTTCCTGACTTCTCTTTCCACCACACCAACATGTTTTATGCACATATGTAAAAAGGGTGGGGGAGGAGGACCAAAGAGTACACTACTGTGACCAGGAGAAGTGCAACAGATAGTGGGTGGGAGTGTAGGTGTGCATGCATATTTTACTTAATTCCCCGTAGACGTCCCAGTTCGGTTTTGTTCTTTCCTGGAATGATGTTAAAAAAAGACTCGTATTCACAAAACGGCCGGAAATTCTAATTTGATCATCGAATCCTCAATTAAACATACACTTTCTTTGATGGCATTCACGCACAGCTGCTGCCGTGCCCGTCTCGCTCAGATGTCATATCACCGGGAACATTTAAATGGTAATGGTTTCGGGACGAGGCGTCGGAATGCTGGCTGGCAACGCGCGCCAACAGCTGGCAGAGATTTGAAACCGAGTGAAGCGAAGAAGGCCCCCATTCCGTTTAAAAACAGGATAATCTCCAGGAAAGAGAAAAGGCAGCAAGGAGATTAGGCACACACCGCGGTAATACTCGGGCTTGACTACACTTAGCTCATTTGCATGTAAAACAGAGATGTAACGAGGGATGGAATGGGATTGAAGAGAATGAGCGGGACAAAGCCTGTGAGCGCATTCAGAGGCGTTTTCTGTGCATTCTGACTCGCGGCGCTGCTCCAGGAGCCGACGCGCGCACACGTTGAGGTGTTTGAACCTGATAAGGCCTGATGAATGAAGGCTGTGTTGTGGCCGCTCCTCAACCATAAAGAGAGCGAATGAGGCAACGCTTACCTACCACACTGTGATAGTAACGACGCTAGCACAGCCCGCCTATAGTACTACATGCCCACTGAGTTCACTGCAAAAATGTAAACACTTATACATTCAAGGTATAGGCATCAGGATAATTACTTGCACAGTATACTACACCTGAATGCGGTATTCCTTTTCGATGTACTGTTTATGCTTCAGAGAGACCACCAAGTACAGACCTACCGCCTTGAGGCAATAAGAGCTTTACATGGAGGATGTTTGCTTCCAGCTATGTGATGGAGAAGCAAAAATAGAAAGAGCTGATATTTTCCCCCCTTTCTGCACCATTAGTGACCCTTGCATTAACCCAAGTCTCGTTCGGCAGACCCAACCAGAACGCGGCATGATTTATTAACAAGGTTTTTCTTTTTCTCGTACTGTGAGCTGCACAAAAGAAAAACGTATGCGCACATTCACAAAAGGAGCTTCAGAGATATTACTATACACGGCCTCTTCAAAGACACAGCCAATTTACAGCCATCTCTGGAGCACACCCACTTGTGAGGCTTAATAAGTGTACCCATCCTTGATTTGGTCTTCTAAGTGCTTTATTAGTCCAGATTTTCAAAAAGTCTCTCGAGACGCAAGATCTGAGGAAACGCATTGTATGAACTGAAATCAAAAACTGTAATCATCACCCTCAAACACTCTCTCGCCATTTCAGCTTTGTCTGAAAACACACACACAAAAAACATGACAGGCAAGGGTGCAAATGTATCAAAATACTAAAGAACCATACGTGCGTAACGGTAGCTATTAACATTTCTTTTTAAAACGCGACTCAGTTGCCGTCAGAAACTTCAAAAAACGTGGAACAGCTGCAAAATATATGCGCTTGTTTAGTTTGTCATCAGTCCAACTAAATGAGATGTAATGCCGAACGTATGCGTAATTATTTCACCAATTTTGCATGTTACATTATATTTATATCGCAGCGTCAAAAAGCACCCTGGACTCCCACACACGCACGCACTCACGCACCGAGCACTTTTCTTGTAAACCGGTTGCTCATTAAGAAGAGAATAATAAACCTAAGTGGAAACAGCGAGATATGCACACACCTACAGAGAAGGAAATTGATTTGTTTGAAACACAGGGAGATCAAAAGGCTTATTATAATTGGTTTGTAAATGCGGCTGAGCGCCCCAACCCGCTCCTCTAGAGGCATATACTAAAGCGACGCCAGCGCAATAACAAATATTTATGCATCGCCGGTAAAAGTTCTTGTGATCGACTGCGTACGTAAAAATGAAAAAGCAAAGCACAGGCCATAAAACAAAATAATGTAGCTCCCATTTTTAATTAAAAGAAACTACACAGCAGGCACGATAAACACTTGATCCTATACCATTAGAAGGATTAATAAAATGTGCTTGTAGCCCTTCTTTAAATCACAAATCCAATTAATCGGCTCTGCTTCCCAAACCCAGGCCTTCCCCACAACACCATGCGGTTTTCTTCCCACCCCTCCTTTTTTTGCCAGTCACTCACTGACTCACAGTCTTTGCTAATTGGGCTCCGAGAGTAACAAACTTCAAAAAGACACCTGCTCTGCCCTGAAGAATAAAGAAAGGGTGCACATCCATTTTAGAGCAACATTGTACTTCTTCTCAGTAATAATGGTTAAAAACTGTATCGTTTTAAAAAGGTCCAGATGGAATAACAAAAATCATGTCCCCCGGTGCAAAAGGTGCCACAACAAACAGGACTCATGTGAACAAAATCAACAAATCCATTAAACCAACATAAACCTTTTCATGAGCTGATCCTCGAATGCCTAGTCCTTAACATATGCGTTTGCTAATTTACTGCAACAGGAATGTGAAATGGATCAATTAGACACATTATTAATTACACATTATATATATATAAATAAAACACAAAGCCATGAACAGTCCACGAGTTGTTGCTATGAGATGTGGAGCCAGCTAGAGGGCGTGTCTCCCACGATCAGTGCTGTACTCATCCACAGAGCCCGAGAGGCCACGACCCCTGACCCTGCCCTGGGCTCACTAACCCTGTGCACACTTGTTTGACTGTGTGGGAGTGAGCTGCGCATGAGCGGAGCTGGAGGCAGGAGAGAGGTCAGAGAGGTGCAGTGGTGGTGTGATGTGGCGTCAGGAGCAAGGAGTCACATGAGGACCAACTGGATCCCATCTGTGAGACGTTTAACAGGATTCATAATCATGGGGCTTCAAGAGGGATGTCACGTCAACGTGAATAAAAACAGCTCATTGGAGCAATCACATAATTAGCAAGAGAACAACACATCCCCTGCCACTGCAATAAAAAGTTAAATTATTTTATTTTTTTATTTGAGGGGTATAAAGTTTTGTATTTAATGGTTTATTGGTTTTATTTTATTTTTTACTCTTGTAGAGCATAGGCCAAATGTTTTACAAATAGAGAATGATGCATCATGCAGTAAAGAAACCTGTGCCCACTGTACTTTCTATGACCCGTCACATATCACTTTTTAAAGTAGCAGTGGTATTTAAACAATGAGCTTTGGCATTTTCTCCACAGACAAAATTCAGAGACTATTCCCCAGTGAGAGCAGAAAATTGCAGCCTGTATCTCTTAAAATAAAAACGATTTACATTTATCCAGAATGTCAGACTTCTAGACAGCTGGGTATAAATAAAAAGGCCACAGTGTCTTCGCAGTGTGCTCGAAGGGAAGGTTATTACACGTCAACCAGAACAGGTGCCTGTCTTTGCCCATAACATTTCAAAGGCATCTGAGTATAGGCCAATAAAGGAGGGAGGTTAGATTAAGAACTGACAGGCATATGTTACAACTGCCATCCAGGTGAATGCCAATAGAAAAGCTGCCAACACTGACATTTACGTAACGTGCATCAACGGCGAACACCAGCTTCTGTTTGTGTATACAGCGCGAGTATGTGTGTGCATGTGGACCAGTCGGACTGTGAAGGTCAAATGGAATTACCTCAGCCACAGACACGGTCTGTCCATGACTTCCTGGTTGTGATATGAATATGGAGGAGGGGGAGCAGAAGGTGCAGTGACATCGGGACAAGGTGATCGGAGTGGACAGGTGTGTTTGTGAGAAGCTACACTTGTGTGTCAGCAGTTTGTGCCAGGACAGCAGGTGGCCAGTCGGAGGACATCAATGACCTTCCCCTTATCCCTCCCTCAGCTGCCCTTTCTTTGTCCATCTCACCCCTGTTCATCTCATCGGATGATGCCCAGGACACATTTAGATGAAGATGAACACAGACAAAGGTGCAGGTGGTTTATTCATAAAGCGGTGTGAGAGGCTGTTTAAACACAGATGCTGAATAATGTATGTCCTCTAAACTGTGAAAGGTGCAACCTCTAAAGAGGACACTCGAAAGACAGGATAAATGTTTGTGTTTTGCAGTCTTACCTTTGGTGGCTGGTGAAAGCAGCGGGAAATGCAGGAACCATGAAATAAAGACATTATTAGCGGCATTACACACAGCAGGAACTGAATTCTATACATTAACAACATGACACTGGACAAAGACCTACTTTTTGTCTGTGAAGAGAAGGTCATGGTGAGTTTTGCAAAAAGCTCATTGTTTTCAAACTTATCCTCTTTTGCTTTTGTCCAGAAACTGTTTTCTGAGAGGTCCTCTGGTCCAATCTGAGAAGAAAGAGGGAGACCACAACATTAAAGTATAATGGAAAATAAATTATGCCATTGTGTGATAAGGAAACAATCAGATACATTTATTGAAGAGGCAGCACAATAATAGGGGATTGGGCAAGTAAACCGTTATTTTCTCTAAGGCACAGTCTCTTCACAAAGAAATGAGTTTAAACGCTTCAAAGCTTCTTGTGTATTTGGTTTGTTTTACCACCACTTGCTTCCCTTTTCTGTTTGTATAGTGCAATTAACAGCTTTTCTTTACTGCAAGTGTCTTCATCAAGGAAAACATGAGGAAGAACACAACAAATTGAGGTAAATGTATTATATACTGATTTTTATTATTACACTGTAAGCCTGGAGGACAGGAAATGGTGGTGAAAGGAAATGTGAGATGGCGTTGAACTGAAGTAGCAAAAAGTGTGTGTGAGCTCATAAAAATAAAAGATGAGACAGAGCTTGAAAAAAACTTAATTTGAATTACAAAAGAATACCATCCTTTCTAGCAGCAATTTAATTATCTTTCAGTGGCACACAGTTAAAAGAAGAAAGCTTATTAAAAAGCAATTTCTGTGACATCCTCGTTAAACACTCTCACCAGTTCACCAGCCCAAAGAGAGCAGGAAAGAGAAGCTAAATGCTGATGAAGTCTGCTGAAGCCATTAAACTGTAGCTTTAGGCTAAAGAAAGACAGAAGCCGTTTTGATGTTTTAACCATCACAGATGAGAGGAGGAGAGTATGAGGCCAATTGTCATGAGACGCACGTATACACAAGTCATTTTAGGTCAGAATCAACCAAATGTATGCACCACGTTAGAGTAATAAGATATAATACACGGTAGAAAAGTTGGCATTCCATTCCAATTTGGTCACAAAGAATCGTATTGCTTCTGAAGCTTGAGATGGGGTGAAACATTTGTGAATGTGCGTGTGAGTTGTTGGCGGTGGTCAGAGGGGCCAATGACACCAATTTGCAGCCTTGCTTCAGTTTATCCCAGGGCGGCTGTAGCTACATGCGTACAGTAGCTTACCACCACAGAGTGTGAATTAGAGGTCTGCATTGGGACTGGGACCCAACGCTAATCTCGCGGGAATGGGCGGTTTCAACTTAGCTGCGGGTAGGAATGGGTGGCAAAAAAAAAAAAACTGTGGGACAGGTAAGACAGGCATGTGTAGTGAATGAACCTCTCATTCAGTACTTAGGCCCACACTGACTATAGACTATAAGGGCACTGATTGTGTTTGTGTTTCGGACAGAACAGAAGTCACTACTGCCCGGTGTCCGCACGCTGCAGGAAGATTGACTACATTTGCTAAAGTTTGCTAAACTCCGGGAATAATGTATTTCTGTGATAAAGACCAACCAAACTCAAGAGACAGTGGACTATTAATGGATAAATATGAGTCGGATACGTTCTATTTCACATGGATTTTACATGAATGAAGAAAACTGCTTGGATGGATTATTGAGAGGAAGCCATCGACCATTTAACACCTCGAGCTTAAAGTAAGCAGCTAATATTAGCATCTTTTCACCGTAACCGTTTATATTCAAGTCGTTTTTTCATGAGAAATGCGCAACAATGAAACAGCTGTTTTCATTAAGTTGTGTGGTATAGTTCAAAGACCTGTTGCCGTCAGGCGTTCTCCGCCGACTCTCGCACTATATTGCTTCTGAATAGTGAGGACATTCGGACACAGCGGCGGGACGCGGGCAGGAGTGGACATGCACATTGCGGGATTGGGCGGTCACGTTGTAGGTGCGGGCGGTAATGGTCAGAAATTCACCGGGAGCAGGCAGGGGATGAAAAAAAAAACAGTCCCGTGCAGTTTTCTAGTGTGAATGAATAATGTATCAAATTGTAAAGAGACTTTGAGTGCCTTGAAAAGCGCTATGCTAAATAAAACAAATGCTTTATTATTGCTATTATTAATATCGTCACACATTCAAGACTTAGTTTCTATAATATTTAACTATCGTATTTTCCGGAGTCGCACTTTTTTTTTTTTTCATAAGTTTAGCTGGGGGTGCGGTGCGACTTGTATATATATATATAAGGCGCATTGAGTTGCCTTGTGTACGAAATGCGCGGTATAAATAAAGTTGCCTTGCCTTGCCTTGCCTATATCAAAATATAGACGTTCACATGTTTGTTATTTTCATACTGACAGCCGGTAATCAAGCAGCAGAAAAAAAGTGTGGAGTGAGCGAGAAACTTGTGAGGAACTGGCGAAAAGTAGAGGTTACTCTGACTGCAATGAAGCAAACGAAAAAGGCTAATTGCAGGATAAAGGCTAGATGGCCACAGCTAGAGGAACGAGTTTGCAAATGGGTGTTTGAACAACGTGCTGCAGGGAGAGGCTTGTCAACGATGCAGTTACGCCTCCTTGCCCAGGTAGTTTTTTATTCTGCATTTTTTGGCTGGTGCGACTTATACTCCGGAGACACTTATAATCCTGGAAATACGGTATTCACTTTCTCAACACATCCATCAACTCCTTCGTGATTTTGAGAGAACTCTATAAAAACCAACCTTGCGCCAGTTGGCTCTCTTGAGCTGGACCTCGGGTTTATATTCCTTCTTTGGCTGCAGACCATAAGGCAGTGGGGGCGGCGCAGCAGTCCAGCCCCCGAACATGGGAGGAGGAGGCATTCCCATGCCCGGGGGAGGAGGGGGAATGCCTGGTCCTCCTGGGGGAGGCGGAGGAGGTGGGGGTCCCATACCTGGCAGAGGGGGAGGTGGGGGAGGTCCACTCATTCCAGGCAACGGTGGCGGAGGAGGGGGTCCAGGCATACCTGGCAAAGGTGGCGGAGGAGGCGGACCAGGCATACCTGGCAAAGGTGGCGGAGGAGGGGGTCCAGGCATACCGGGGAGGGGTGGAGGCGGAGGGGGTCCAGGCATACCTGGCAGGGGTGGAGGCGGGGGAGGTCCAGGCATCCCAGGTAATGGTGGAGGAGGTGGGGGGACATTCATGCCTGCATGGCCAGGAGGAGGGGGAAGTCCAGTGTTCTGAGAGGGTAAGGGAGGAGGGGGAAGTCCAGGTGTTGCCACAGGAACAGTCACTGTTACAACTTTAGTTTTGGCTTCCTCCAGATCCTTTTGCAGCTTTTCAATCTAGAAAAGATAAAGATTATCAAGAATGTCAAGTTAGAGTTACATCAGGACCAAACATTTTCATCAAAATCCAAATATGTTGGATCAAGATCCAACATATTTTCATTTTGTCATTTTGTACCCAATACCCATTTTCAGCAGTGAACTTAAAATAAACAACCTACAGGTTGCCCCAGTGGTAATGAGGATGGGTCAAATGCAGAGAATACATTTCTCTATGGGGATTTATAAAGTATAACTTGACTTTTCAAATAATCACCGGTTTGAACAGTATAGACCGATTTCAGAAGTACACTGGATGAATAATTGAAGTAGTTACAGCAACTTTTACCCACGTAGAAGGAAGGCTTGGGGGTAATCAAGTCCAAATAGAATTTGAAGAAAAAAATATGAAAGAAAAACATCTTAGAAAAGAAAATACTTTATAATTAAAATTCTGAATTGAGCCCATGACTGATCAGCGAGTCAAAGATTGCCAGTAATAACAACTGCCAGTAGGGCAAACAAATAACATCCAACTGTGTATCTGAGTTCTTACGCTTGAAGATACACACAGAGTTTCTTCTTCCCCAGTATGTTCAGCTTCTAAACCTTGTGTATCGGGGATAATTAATTTTAAACATAAAAAGGTCTGAAGCAAAATTTCTGACAGCAGAAACGGATGAATAGTTGGGCACGGCATGAAAATGGACAAATGCAAAAGTGAAAGATCTCTACATGTGAAGAAATCTTCAATGAAAGGAACCGCCAGCAGACACTAAATAATCCGGATAAAAACCTTGGCTCGTGACACTTTGGCCACTGCTATAGGAATAAGGCGAGTCTTACTGTGTGTGATGAGAATACAGCTCTGTTGGCACGAGTCACAGCAGATTTAGCTCACTTTATAATGAGCATGATTCTCTATCGGACACACACACACGGACACACACACGTCTGTTCTGGGTCACTGGCTGTGCACCACTTTGCATCATTCAGGGGACAGGCCACATGCAGCTGGTGAGGCAACAGGGCAAAGAACTATCAGTCATCTTCAATACCATTAATATGAATACTTCATTATAAATGGGGCTGGGCCATATGGCAAAAATAGTTATGTTCAAAAGTTAACATACCCTGGCAGAACCTTTGATTTTTTCACTTTTTTTTTTCACAGAATATGAATGATAACACAAATCTCTTTTTTTTTTCACTCATAGTTGGTGGTTGTGCGGAGCCATTTATGGTGAAACGACTGAATTTGCAATTTTTAAAACCTAATGATTTCGAAACTGCCAAAATAACCCTGAAAAAGGTTTACATACCCTGGTGATCTTGGCCTGATAATATGCACATAAGTTGACACAAAAGGGTTTGAATGGCTACTAAAGGTAAGCATCCTCACCCGTGACCTGTTTGTAATTATTGTTTGTATCACTCAGTTTTTGGGCTCCTGACCCTTACATCTTTTATCCAGTGTTGCACTGGCGTTTGTGATTTCTGAGTCATGAGGAAAGCAGAAGAATTATCAATGGGTCTGCCAGAAAAGGTCGTTGAACTGTATAAAATGGAAAGGGTTATAAAAAAGATATCCAAGGTACTGAGAGAGTATCAATCAGCAGTGTTTAAACTGATCGAAACTGATTCAGCAATAACTGGCAGGAAAAACAAAACAAGAGATAACGTCAGCTGAAATGCAGGACTCTAGAAGAAGTTGTGTAACTGTTTCAAGATACACAATAAGGAGGCACTTGATGAAAAATGGGCTGCATGGCCACAAAGTATCCGCTTACAATATGCCACAAAAGCACAGAGACAAGCAATGTCATTTGGGATGATGAAACCAAAATGGGACTTTTTGGGCATAACCATAAACGTTAAATTTGGAAGAGTCAACAAGGCCTGTAATGAACGGTGCACCATTCCTACAGTGAAACACAAAAGGTGGATCACTGGTGTTTTGGGGATGTGTGAGCTACAGGGAACTTGGTCAAAACTGATTTCAGGATGAATGCAGCATGTTATTAAATCATTCTGGAGGAAAGGCTTCACTCATCATCTGGAAGCTGCACATAGGACAATCCAAAGCCCAAGGCCATGTCGACCTCTCATTGGCTCCAGCAGAATAAAGTGAAGGTTCTGGAGTGTTCTTCTCAGTCTCCTGACCTCAATATCATTGAGCCACTCTGGGGAGATCTCAAAAGAATGGCCAGTTTTATCATCTGAGGAAATAAAGAGGCCCATCCACAACTACCACAAAAGCATCCAAGTTGTGATTGATGTTAAAGGGGTCAATACACAGTATCAAGAACTGGGGTATGTAAACTTTTGATCAGGGTCATTTTGGCAGTTTCAATTATCACTATGATTTAAAAAGAGTGAACTCAGCTTAAACATTTTGTGCCATCATTCATATTCTCTCAAAAATTGAGCAGCATTACCATCCTTTATCTTCTTAATATACAAAAAATATATATTATATATATTATATATTATATATATATAATATATAATATAATTAAACAAAAATAATATGTCATCATATTATGTTCAAACGCACCATATGGGCATAAAATGTATAACATGCTGAAAATTCTCCAGCGATGCTAATTGCAAGTGCAGAAGTTTGACGGGCACAGATGAAACAGTGAGGGGGTACCTGCTGCTGCCGACTGCTCAGCTGTGTCTGTAGGCTGTGGTTCTCTCTCTCCCGCTCCTGCTTCATAGAGGCCAGCTGTTCCTTTTCTTGGCTCAAATCCTGCAGTTTCAGCTCATAGTCCCCTTCCAGCTTTTTCAGTTCCACCTGCAACTCGTGACGCGCAGTCAACTCTGCATCCAACTAAAAGAGAGCAAAAATAAAATAAATGGCAGTTTACTTTTATATTTAGTGTCTTTGAAGTAACATTGGATAAAACATATTTATGTGAATCCAAATATAGCTTCGTTTAGCTCCCTGCAATTATCTTGCCAATAGGACACAAACAACACAATCAATCAGCACCACATCACAATCAAGGCATTTTCCCCACCAGGCAATTACTTTGTTCTAATAGTTTTAGTCTGATGGCTGCCTAGACTTGTTGTTTGCATATTTGCCACTGTGAGTCAGTAAAGCAAGTCACAAACATAAAAGTAAATCAAAATGTCTTGAGAAGGAAATATTTTGCAATCTTTCTATGGGCACTTCTATGAGCTTACAACCCTGAACAAGAATTTGATATTTGACCTTCTTCTCCAGCTCCACGGCTTTGGCCTGACTGGTTTCCACCTTAGTTTGGTCGACCATGTTATCTAAAAGAGAGAAAAGAAACAAATGAACAAAAATAAGCATTAAACAACGTTTTACCCTGACATTCATTCTGAATCATCTGCTGGGTTTAAGTCGACAGAAAGCTTCATAAAAGTAGTACCACTTTCTCAAAGTCAATTAACAAGTTTGGGGGTCATTCATTATCAAATGTTCTGCTTGAGAGTAGCTACGGTAAAAGGGAAACGGACTGACCAGCGGGGCAGTTTCACAGCGTAATTGGAGTGTCTACAAGTGGTTTACTATCCACAGGCCTCTCCAGCTCCAGCAGTAAAAAGCTAATTATCAACAAGATGAATGCCACAGAGTCACTTCATCAAAGACAACCCAAGAGGGCAATCAAATCACACCGAAGCACCCACCAACAGGCTACAAAATACCCAAGGTTTAGACAAGCAGGTACTTTCCAACCCCAATTCATCTTTTTTCCAGTATGAACATGATATTCAATCCGTCAATCACAGACAAATTTCTAGACTTTATGCATTATTAGACGTGTAATGGGGGGTTACGTCTGCCATGGTGGTAGGCTAAATGGGACAAACTTTGAATAGAAAGCTCTGAGGGAGAAGAAATGCGGGGGAAACTGTGCTGAATTTTAGAGTTCAAAGAAAAATACTAAATAATGCATGCAGGGCAGAATTGGGCTGCTTTCCACTGATAATAACTCGGGCAGCTTTAAAAGGAGGCCAGCAGCCCATGTGTATCGGGACACAGAAAGAAATGGTGCAATTTGCGCCTTGTGCAGTGCACAACACAGGCCTGTCATAAACAGGAATTGAAGTCATGATGCATGGTCCAAGTCGTCATTCCTCTGTGCTTCTGTGGTCAGCATGAGCTGTACACTGGCACTCACACTAGCTAGTCAAGCTCCGAAAAATACATACATCTTTGGCTCTAGCTTTTGTAATACATCTCCTCATAAAAATTATGCTTAAATCCCTATTATTATCATTAAAACTCATAAAATTATAATGGCAAAAAAAAAAAACGTCTATAGAATTTTGAGCACAATCATGTCCTCCATGTACCTGTAGCACAGTCCGTAATAACACTCTTCTAGGGCTCCCCCTTGTGGTGTAGTCACCAAAGTGCTGTTGCATGCAAGTATATCAAGACAATTATGTACTTAAAATAAGATACCCATGTAATTCCACTGAATCACACAATTAAATATGGTAAAACACAAACACTGTCCAGAATGAAAAAGGAAGAAATCCAAAGCACAATCCACAAAGTTCTCACCTATTAAACTTTCAATATTGAGGTTTAGGTTTCGACACTTGAAGTCGGGGTCTGCTCCATTCCTGTGAAGAACGATCTGAGCTATGCACTCATCCATCAACTTGTAATACTGAGGCCTGGAACAAGGAGCGAAAGGCACACACATTTGATGAATGGGACATTTTGGAGAATCAAACAACGTATTTGTGCGTTTGGGTCACAACTACAGCAGTGTAGATTAACTGAACATTAGCCGTGAGGACAGTGAGCAGAGGTGTGACTGGCACAGAGCATACAGGTGCACGTGTCCAGATGAACGTGCCTCGTGTAGCCTTCGTCTTTTGTCTGTCACTGAAATTGGATGTGTGTTTGAGCATGACAGCTCTGGTTACTTGTCACAAAGATTGATTGCATGAGGCGGCCGCAGAGAAAGTGTGTGAATGTGCACGTCCAGAGCCCCTGTCTGATCAAGCGACTTTTACAGACAGTCAATTCTGGAGGTGTCTTATTCCCTGACCCCATTAGATGCTGCCAGAGTCACAATACTTTATTTATTCTGTCTCTGTCTCTCCCTCCCCTGATTTCTCTTAGTCACTCTGCCTTTGTCTAACACTTATTTCACTGCTTCACTACACTTGAGTTTTTTCAGAGAAGGCACATTTTTCCGTGGAGCGAGAGAGACACCAAGTGACCAAATAAAGGCATTGTAATAAAAAATAAATACGTACATAGACTTCACACAGGGAAGCAATTATATTACATTTGAATTAATTGTTTGTTATATATATATAAATATATAACAATCTAATCATCTTGTACGATTGCTCGAGCTTTTGGTTCAACAAACTACTTATATACACAAAAAGCCAATTATTAATTATTTAGGTGGAAAGCTATGGCCTGAAATAATATAGTTTATTTTGGGATTAAATGTTCCCAAGCTAATATTGCACACAATTGATTTTGTTTTATTTTATTTTATGGCAATTTCACCTTTAATGTCTTTACTTCAACTATGCACAGTTTCTGTTTTCCTAGCAAAGCCTCAAGGGCTTTGGGAGACAAGGAGCAGACATTAGCATATTTCTGCTGATAAGAGTTGATTGCGCTCATTTCTATTAAAATGGAATTAGACTTCGCTGCATGTATTAATTTCACAGCCTCGAAACAGCACTCAAGAAAACAAACAGCAAAGAGACCAAAGTGCAGATGCATATAGAGCTAAATTAACAGAGTGAACCAGAAGGACAAACCAAGGTGTTCTTCTGAAAACGGATGCACTTTCAAGACATTTGTTAAGACTGCACAGAATAGAACTAAAAGTAATGCGCTGCATAATAAATTGAACCGTCAAAATGAGTGTTAGTAAGACCAGTTGAATTTAGACATTAATAAATCATAGACATATACAAGACTTGACTCCCAAGGTCATACTGTAATCAAAGTGTATGTGAGAGGTCATACCTGGCCAAGTAGTCATTGCGGATCAGCAGCAAATGCTGCATCAGAGAGAGAAAGTGGCTCTCAGCCTTGGAGTCCTTCACTGTGTTGACAAGGATCTCAAACACTTCCCTCACATCATTAGGACTAAAGTTAAGGGAGACGTGAACATTGAATTGTCAACTTTAATATTACAATGAATACAATGTTGTTCACTCTAAACAAAAGGATATTCCATCTCAATACGAATGTCATCTAGACGTGCTCTGAGGTCTTCAGAGTCATCCTCAGCTTGTTCATCAAACACAGAAAGCTGCACCCTCAGCTCCTCATTTTCAATGGTCCGTACCTCCTGCAGCATTTTAGTGTAAAAAAAAACAAACACAGATGAGAGAAATGGCTCTTAGAGTAAGGATGTTTTGTTCAATTTAATTAATATATTAATCTGTGAATTTGAGACAGTTCAGAGACATGACGGACGCCACTTGGCTCTGACGAACTTTCTTACTGTAGGTACCGTACCGTCAGCATCTCTCTGAGTCCAAGTCTGAGCAGTTCAGAGCGAATGTGGATCCTGAAGTCCAGCTCTTCCCCCCGGCTAATCAAAACATTGATCAGCTGCATGCATCCACCCTGGGTAAAAGGAGAGTATAATGTGTAAACAGAAACTTTGTAAACAGTTTGTATTAGAAGCTATGATTACCTGCAATAAATATCTAAAGACTGACATATACTCGTACTTGAAAAACATGAGCCCATCATAGCAGCGTTAGATTTGACTATACTCAAGGCACTGGCAAAGGTGGGCATGGTTGTAGTTTATTTTTTAAGGACCCTAATAGGTGCACAGTGGAAAATAAACAGTAGCTAGTGGTTTACATTCAGTGACTGAAGTGTTGGATGCTTGAACATTAAAGTGGAAATACAAGAAATTAAATTTCCACAGTTGCTTTAGGCATTAACATTTTATGTGATTGCCATTTGAATTATCTGACTCTTTGATGTCACACGTTAACAAGGCTGTCGGTCTGATTTTGAGCAATCATTTATTTTTATAACTTGATAATATAAAAACAGGGTTTCTACAGGTGGCAGAAAGTCAAATTTAATGCTTAACCATTTTAATGCCTAAATGTTATATTTTTAATGCCACAAATTCAAAAACTCTCGGCATATTTGACTTCATAAGGTTTGACTTCACTCAACATTCAAACAGCGGACTAAGGGGAAACTTTTATATTCAAAACTAAAATTGGACTGGAAACTTTTGACCTGCAGCTGAATTAGTTTTAGACCATAGTTTTTGACAAATGTCTGCGGCAAAAATTGTTGAGCAAAGTCATTGTTGTGGGTTCTGTCTGTAAGGAAAAAATTATATTTTCTAAGAAATGTAGATTTAATGCAAGTTTGAATCTGATTTAATGATTTTTAATAACTTTTCAGGCCTTTTTGGCAGAATTAATTAAATGACTTAATGATTTTTAATGCCCTGCGGAAACACTGAAAAAGTAAAATTTCTGTTATACTGTCCATGCCCCATTTCTAGATTGTGGTCTTTATTTTATGCTCTACAAATTACGAGAACAGTGTCCAGCTATTAGCACCCACTGGAAAATGTCAAGTAAATCTGATAGGACCGAGAAGTTGCAAGAGGTAAAAATAGTGACTACTGTTTGTAAATGTTTGTGTAATCCGAAACACACGTACAAATGACACTGTGGGAGTACCTTGAGAGCAATATTGGGAGCGTTCATTCCTGACAGCAGAGGCTGAAAACGCTCAATGTCCCTTTTCTCGGCCTCCTCCGTTATTGCCTCCAGAACTCGTTCATGACTGAAAACAACAAACAAGTGTTTTTACATTCAAGTCAAAGATTTTCCACTATTATCTTCTATCTGTTTACTTACAGATTCTCCGGATGTTCCAAAATAGAAATGGCAGAGAGCAACTTAACGGCATCCACCATCATATGAGGCACCCGAGGGTTGATGGCCCGGACCAGCAGAGGTATACCTTCAACTGACTCCAGCATGGATTTTAATCCATACTAAATCACAAACGAAAAGGATGAGGAGGTTGATGTTAATTAAAATGAAAAGGTAAAAATGATAAATAATCCAAAATATAATGTTAACGGCAACTAAAAACTATTATGTTTATTATTTGTATCAGGCATAGTTTTATGAATAACAATTTAAATCAAAGTCACTTTACGGTTTTGTACAAATGTATTATTACTGTCACAGCATGAACCTGTAAACGTACTGCTGGTTACAAAGAATTGGAAAACACCATAATAAAAAATAAGTACCTGTTCTACCTAATAGCGAGCTTATTTGCATAAATCGAGCTTCTTTAGTTTAAGGATTGGTTTGACAGGAGAGTTCAGGGTGAAAGGGGAAGAAGAATGGCGAGAGACATTCAACACATTTTCGGAGCCTGGAGTGAAATCCACGATACTGAGGACTAATCCGGTGTCCTGCCACATTAGCTGCAGCCTTAACCATTAGACTGAACCTCATTCAGCTACTTTTGCTCTGAATTAGAATAAAAACTTTAATAAATCATGTTTGCATTTGTAGCGCTTACCTTATTGTTCATGAATGCCTTTAGACATCGGATTATTTCATGTTGACATTTTATCCCCATCGCTCTGGAACAGGTCATAAAATATTACTAGAAAGAGCAGGGCATTTACATACTCCCAGAGGTTTGAAGGCAATGTGTGGTGGTCGGACGGGGGTCATGAATCATTTCACGATTTTACCCACATCGGTCCAATCACACACCAAGAGACGGAAGCCGATACACTGTTTACTTCTGCTCTTTCGTTCGTTTTTAATCATTTGGAAAATATGAAATCCCTAAAACGGCGTTCGACGCGGTCCTCGTAAAAAAGGAGGTTTTTTGAAAGACTCCCGCTTGTTACTGCAACGTATCGAGCGTGAGTGAGAGTTACGGAGGAATAGCTTATAGGGCCCGCCGCATTTTAACCCCCCCCCCTGCCCGCATATAGGCGGTTCTATACGATGCGTGTTTTAAATAGCGTTAAAATAAATAAACGAAACGGGTGGTGTGGGAAACACTGCATACTCTTTTGTAGGTTGCAGTAACTTACGGGTATTCGTCTTTCTCTTCCTGAAGTTTTCGAAGGAGGTTTAGTAATAATGCCAAACCCTCACCTCCAAACGTTTGCACCCAACTGGAAAAGACACATTCAGAATAAAAATGTTAGACACAGCATGATTTTTCCCAGGATGAGATGACAATGCCACAATTCAGAGGGCTTAAAATCTGAAAGAGAGGTTCAGGAAGCATTAGATACAATGTTCAAACATCGATTGGCCACCACAGAGTGCAAACTGGGATTTGCTGGAGAAGAGCGTTGTAAAAAAAAAAAAAAAGGATGACACTTAGGGGTTGGCCATATCGTATCGCATTTTGATATTGTTGTAACGTTTTTTGTTTATCGCTGTGGACGCAATATAATTTATGTTACGCTCAGCTCCATCAGAGCAGTATAAACACCGACTGTCGAACACGGGGACAGGCGCTTAAAAAGTAAAATGAAATTAAGGATGTAAATTGCTTGAGTAGATCATATTTGCGAGGAAATTAGTATGGGGTTAAATTGTAATTGTACATCGTTAATTTTATTGTTAAATATATTGTTATCGTGATATAGATTTTAGGCCATATGATCGATTCACAAGAATCCAATGGACAATTGCAGTCTCTCCATCAAACTGCCCATGATACCCATTGGCCAACCCGCCTTGAATCACGTATACATTTTTTTGTTGCCTCATTTCCCTTGAACAATAAACATAAATCCAAAATAAACCACAACTTACCAAAAATTCACTAAATTTAAGCTCAACTAAACAAAGAACAAACAGCTCCAACAGCTTTTCAAAGAAGCGTGCACAAGTGCAAAGGGTGGTATTGGGTTGGTCAACACTTCAGATAACTTTTGTTGTGAACGTCACAATGTAAGAACTTTCAATAGAGGTGTGCTGCCTTCGTCTGGTATCGTAATTATTGTAAATACTACCATTTGTACAACGGAAAATTGCACATGAACCTTATCTGGAATCTGGAGGACCTTCTTGTTGTGAAACTTCAAAATCAACACTGACAAGAGGTCCAATCACACAAATTATTGGATTTGGTGTATTTACATGTCATGTCAAAATGAAATAGTTACAGCACATCACTGTGGTTTCGCGTTGGCCTTCAGTGGACCAGTGTGGATATTGTCATAATTTCGCTCAATGTATTTTTCTTTGCCAACTAAAATTAGACTGAAACTACATTTGTTTGTGACACTTAAACTATGACTAAAATGTCCATATATTTTTGTTGACTAAAATATGACCAAAAAAATTAATGATGAAATCATCAAAACCAATCCAATGTCGGTTTGAAAGAGCCTCATATCATTTAAATTCACTGCCAGAGGAACGGTTCTGCGCTTTGTACGTGTTCACAAACATGAAGCAGAGAACTGTAATTAAATAGGGTTATAATAAATATTATACAGTTCACAAAATGATTCATACATTTAGTCAACTAAATGTACATGCAATTTTAGTTGACTAAAACTAGACTCAAATTGAGGATAATTCTTTGACTAAAAATTTAACCCTGCAGTGGAAGTACACGTTCTCTCACCTGACAGGGTTGTTATTGAGGGAAACTCTGAGAGACTCCAGGCAGCTCAGCAGCTCGCGGTCCCGGTAGTCGGACTTCAGCTCGTGAATGTACACCATGGCCGATTTAGCGCTTTCCTTCTGATCTTGTCCCTTTCAACCAAAGTGTACAATCATTTCCATGCATTCAATATGAAACAAAGTCAGATGATGGTAGCATATGTTGACACTACTTACAGCTTTGGATGTATGGAGGTATTGAGAGACCATTTCGCGCTTGATTCCGATGTCCTTTGCTCGGAGAGGCTGCTGCTTTTCATCATTCAGGTTCATATCAACCTAGTGAGCAAAAGACATTTTTATTATTTTATTACTACATTATATTATATTTAAATTGTTTATTTATTTGGCAGGGGGCACATATAAAAGTATTGCCTACTAACATTGAGTTTATTGCATCACTGCATACAAGAATACTATTGGCCACAAGGGGGCAATAACCAGCCTTTTAAATTTGCAGATTGTTGTGGGGAAAAAATAAATAAATAAAGATCACAGAACAAATCAAAAGATGAACCTTTTTTTCTTTTCTTTTTTACACCATACTTCTCTCAAATTAAACATGCTGCTTTTTTTGCGGGTCAGCTGAGCGGGAGCATAAAAAATAAAAAATAAAGGCACTCTGACTTACAGTTAAAAGTCTGTTATTTTAGAAAATTTACATACCAATGCGTCTACCTCAGGGCATGCCCATGAAAACATTTTATTTGAGCAAATTAACCAGTAAAGGTTCTCCACATATGCTTGGAAAAAGGAGCACAGGTGCAGAAAACTGTTTGCCTGGCTCTGCCATACCATTCCCTGTCCATTCCAACAGGGAAGTTAGTCTAGTCACGGAGCAATTGGAGCAGTTTGAGTGGGCGGGCCCAACACGCACAGATAGTCAGTGAAATAAACCAATTATCAATTAGCGGACGTGACGACAGCTGTAGACCAACTCACAAAATATGAACTGAATATAAACTCACGAGAACACGGAGGCAAAAATCCTCGACTACTTCATCCATGATTAGTTTTGGCTAATGTTAATGTTCATTGAACACAACATAGTGGTTCAGCGAGTGACGTAACCTTGTCAATTCTCTGTGATGGTCGTGATTGGTTTCGGCCTCAGCCACCAATCAGCAACTTGTTTACCGTGTATGTCCAGACCCGCCTTCTTTCGCGCAGAAAAGAAGTGGGTTTGGTTCATCAGGCTAGAAAACTGTACTATTATTTGTCAGAAAAAAAATGCAACTGGCAATTATTTCTGTATATTGAAGCACCCACACCTGGTTGTCAACGACACGAGCAGGGGGACTTTAAGGAAAAAAGCCAATAAACCAATGGTTTATTATCTTAATGATTGTATATTTCAACAATATACACATTTGGGATATCGAGTTATCAGCCACAACTTGAGAAACCAAATGAAACTCGGCAAAATGATCCGATTAGAAAGAGGCCTTTAAATGGCGCACTGCATCACAAAACCTCCTATCCAAAAATATTGTTTTAGTGTTTAAATTCAGAGTTTTTGTCTTGTCCCAATAAATGTACAATATTTTACACACCCTTTATGCGCCAGAGTCTTTAAATACGTGGGTAGAAGATTATTTAATATTTTGGAATGATCCGGGGATGGTATGGCTATTTGAAAAAAATGGATTTCACCAGTTTTATTACCAGCATCTGTTCAAAGAGCTCGAGCACATATTCGTCGGAGTGGTCAGGCAGCGAGGCACTGTGGGAGTTCATCTCGTAGCTGGCAGAGGACGAGTGGCGTTGGCTCGGTATTTGGCTCGGCTTCTCCTTGTCCTTTTTCATCCTCATGCTGGTGAAGCGCTCCAACTGCAGCAAGGGATGAGACACAAGTCATAAGAAAACACACACACAAACCTGAAAAAGGGCCAGAAGGGAAAATACTTCTGCCGTGAATACGTCGCTGTGGTCTCATACAGATCATGTCATACATTCGTTCACACAGCAGGGCAACGTTCAGACTGTCCTGCACTCTGAACGTAGCCCGACTCTTTACAAACTGTGTCACGATGTGTAATCTAAGTGGAGCAATTAGGGGTGATACTCCTGGCATTTCTGTATCTCAATCCTGCTTTGATTTTTTTCACACAAATTTGAACCCAGCAAGTTAGAGCAAAGCACCGCGTAAAGCGAACTTGCCAATATTAATCAAATGGATCGATGCAGTCAGAAAGTATGACAGTGTGTGAAGCTTAAAAAGAGCACAAGACTACTGACAACGACAGAACAGAAAGAGGTTAGTGAAGAGTGACTGCACACACAGAGGGTGCACGGTTAGTACAACACATACAGAAACACAAACCATAACAAGGAACTTACCTCATCAGGAATCAGCCGTTTGAGAGTCTACGGACGAATGAACCGAAGAGGGAGAAGGGAGGAAACAAGAGAAAAGGTTTGGGGGGAAAAGGGGAGAGACAAGGAATCAATTAACCCAAATTACTGGAGAAAATGGAGATTCTACATTTTCAAGATGCTAATTAAAATTGTGCATCTCTGATCATCTTTGAGTATAATCAAATCAAACTTTATTTATAAAGCGCTTTTCATACCGAAAGGTATCACAAAGTGCTTTACAGATAACAAACGATACGGGATTATTGATCAAGAATAAATTAATCAAACTGATTAATGAAAAATGACATTATAATTATGAGCATAATTTGGTGAAAATGTAGAATGCTTTTATGGATCTTCATAACTAAACAAGATCCATAGCTCGTTATCCACAATCTCAAGAACAGCAATAGCATCCCTCAACCACAAGATGGCACTAAACACCAAGCAACGCTTCAGCGCCAGCCAGGAAAAAAAAATCACTATTTACAGAGAGCATGGTACAAGAAGGGGGGAAAACACTCACTATATTAACATGCTTCTTAAAAAGGCGCTATACCCAATTTTTCTTTTTTACTAATGGAACAAAATGTGCTTTGTATTGTAAAGTCAGTCATTGCATTGTGGAGAAAAACACTGTGCCTTTATGTATAAAGCATTTGGAACGATTTCATGAACTTACAGGTCTTAGTTTTCTCGCATCTCTGTGAAATGGACCCTGAAAGGTGACCCTGCAAATTGTGAAATGTGCCTATAAACTCATCCCTGTGAAGAACAACAAATATTTTAAGAAAATTAGGAATGAGGTTGAACCACGACTAACATTGTAATTTTGTGGCTTTCTCTTCCATTGTTTGTTACCTTAAGATTAAAGGCCTTTAAAGACGTGAGGACAAATTTGCTTTTCATTTTAATTTGAAATGTGTATTTGAAGAAAAGACACAAAAATTCTGACTCTAAAGTAAATACCGGTCCGGAGTTGACTCTCAACTAAGCCTCAATGACAACTCTCTTAGATTATGACTCTGTCGATGAAAATAGCTCATTTAAAAAAGACAGCGGGGTAACTGTAAACCACAGCTTCACTTAAAGAACTGTTCCTCAAAAGCTACAGTTAATTTCACGATTCAAGGCTGTGAGAAAAAGCCTTTGAGTTGTTTTAACTGTACTCTTCCAACTGAATGCATTAGATTGAATGCAGTAGATTATACACAACTAAAACCAATTCTCTTCAAATACAGGGTTGACAAACAAATGCCACAATATAATCACAAAATCACTCAGTTCCATCCAACCGAGCTTTACTTTTTAACTGTAAAACAAAAACACAATGAGCAGAGGTTCAGGATTTTAATAGGAGTTTTGGTCCCGATTTGTCTTGTCTAGACACATGTCAATAAAAAAAAATGAAATGTGTTTAATTAACCGTTTAAATTTAATGGAACATCCTGAGTGGAATAATTTATTATAATTATTATGATTATTATAAACACAACAGTCATGATAATGATCAAATATTGCTCTATAGTGCAAGCTAAAAAGTCAAGGACCTTTAAAAAGATACATCTCTAAGTAAAGGACGAGGGACGCTGCAGGCTCCCAAGATGGGACTGTTCTATAATGCAGACAGTTTATGCAAAAGCATTTAGTCTCCAACAACAATGAAACAAGAAGTAAGACCTTCTCTCTTCATCGCAGAGAAGTATAGTGTGGTAAAGTGAAGTCAGTGTTTTCTTGGTGTTTTTGCCACTAGACTGCGCCCTCCCTGTGGTTAACTAGGCACTGGCAGGATATAAAAACCATCACTGTAGGTGGCTGAGAAGTCGATAGGGCTCCAGCAGTTTGTCGAGCCACTTGCGGGTAAAAGTTTGCACCAGTGAGTCCCCTCAAAATCCCAAGAGCAGCTGACAAACACTACGTTTCCATGGAAACATCTTGAGTGAACTAATGCTTTGAGGCAGACGGGCGAGCGACACACCTACAGGCCGCTCTAGAGTGAGCTATTTATAAGCAGTCCACAGGAAGTGACATCAGCTCTGACTTTGCACTTTGTTTCTTTTCTAGAGCTAGAAAGGGTCTCACTGACGGATTTGGAGATGTTTTAAAGCCTCCTTTTGTATCCCGTGAATTTAAAGTGCCTCTTCACTCGCCTGTTGTCTCGTCTGCCCTTCTTCACTTCATTACATTTAGAACATGTGCTCAAAGAGCTGAACAGACAGTGTGTCAGACATTTTGATACATGTCTGTCCAAGTAGGACATGTTTTCTGCATGAACGCTCCCAGGCCTCAGTCTGCTATTGTCAGAGCTGAGGAAACTCATTCAGGCGCCATCACTCGGTCATGACATCCCCAAATAACCGGAGAGTTACCATCAATTAACAGATGTCTGCAAATCTCCAATGATGGTAAAGACACATGTATGCAGCTGTACAGTAAAGAAAACAAACTTATGTTACAAATCATTGATCGAAGACGTGGGGTTAAATACTTCAAGTCTTTCTGGATGTTTTGTCAAAGTGAAAATGTCTGGTCTTAAATGGTTTACACTGCACTTTATACTTCGTTCAGTGCAGTGTAAAGTAACCCACGTGGGTCTGGCTAACGAGGCTAGGAGAACTTCCTTTCAAACAAAGTGAAACAAAGTGGACTTCTCAGTCGAACAGACTGAGTAGTTTGGCAAAGCCCACCATGAGAACAAAACAAAAAGTGTTTCCAGCATCCATTAAACCATCAGTCTGGGCGACAGACCAGTATTAGTTGGAATAATCATAATATAATTATTCTAATAATTATTGTAATATTGTTCTTTGGCGTGTTAGATACTAGGGCTGGGTGATATATCGATATTTAAGATGCATCAATATATTTTTAATGAGATATGGAATTAGACCATAGCGTGTATATCGGGATATTTCAAATTTAAAAAAATTCTTAAACTGAGCACTTTATTTTGTTATCTCTTAATATTTAAATACGGAGCCCCTAAAGTGAAATGGGCCCTGCCCACAAATTCCTAGGCCTCAGGGGAGCGGAGAAACATCGCGGTGAAAATCGGTGTATATCGGCACCGATATTCGGGTATTGCTGATATCGGCTGATATCTCCGGAACCGAAAGAGACTTCAGTTTGTTTGTACTGGAAAGAGCTCAGTTGGCCCTCCCACAAATTCCTAGTCCTCAGGGGAGCGGAGAAACATCACAGTGAAAATCGGTATACATCAGCGCCAATATTAGGGTATTTTCCAGAACTGAAAGTGATAGAGACTTCTCGTCTGTCAAAACGAGCTCCCTCTAAAGTACTGACTAAACATGAATATATTGATGGCATCCAGATCAAAAAAGCCAATCGGACCCATACCGTATTTTGTACGGTGTTGCCATGGGGACGACCGGGGCCCGCCCCCCATGTTATTCTAATGTGACGGACACATAAATCTCACATTATACACAATTAGTGTGCGTTAGCGCCCTCTGCAGGTTGAAGCCATTATTCTCATGGAGAGGCTAACAATGTAGTTTGTTTAATGACAAAGATTAATGGCACATCAGGGCAACAAAATGCAGTGTGGCCATGCTAGCGCCCTTGGTAGGGTTATGGCGCAGCAATGGAGGCCCACGAGGGCCGTTTGATGCCGCTTGCAGCTTTAATTTTTAAATGTTTCCTCTATACCCCTTTGACTTTACATTTCATTTTAACAGCTCTTACTTTGCGGAAGAAATATCGGGATATATATATATATATATATATATATATATATATATATATATCGTAGATCAATATTCAACCAAAATGTATTGCGATATGACTTTTGGCCCATATCGCTCAGCCCTATTAGATACTTAAATGTATTGAATATAAAATACATATTTTGACTGCTGTAAATTATTCTAAACATTCCAAAACGTTACTATTCCATGACGGAAGTGACCACAGTTTACACAGTCTTTGAAATAATAATTAAGCTGTGAGCCATCGCCGTGAAGGCTCCGGTCTTTATATATGCTGAGGCTGCCATTATGGGAGCGCCCAGTAACAAACAAACTACAGATATGCATGCCTGACTGACTGCTAATGCTGACTCTGTCCTTCTTAATCTAGCAGCACAGACTGTGTTGTGCTAGTGACCAAAACAAATGGTCCATTACTCAAAACAACCTGCTTATGACAGCCCAATCTATAAAGTTAAGGAATAGAGTAGCAAGTGTTACACTCTCTGGATCCGCTACAGCCACCACCGCAGTAAAAGTAAAAGTGTCAGGTGTGCTCCAGGCTGTTTGTAGACACCATTGACATACACACGGCAGTCAGATTAGCTAATCTGTCAACAGGAGACAGAAGAGAGTCAGGACGAGGCCTGACAATGTAATCCCATCTAAGCCCCCCATATTTAACATGCACTCGACGCATATACAGTGGCAGCATTCATATGTAACAGGGATCTGCGTCTGACAGCCACCACTGAACAAGATCAACTATTACACTGACGGCAGAGATACACAGCACTGGACACTTCTCCATAGGACCACTCCCTCGGGTTCATATGGAAACACCCAGAAGAATACATGACAGCACATGTGCAGTAGGCTACCCCTCCAGCTCAGCACTCCTCCTGACCAACATGGAGATGGGTCCCTCATGTCGAGTTACCCTCAAGGACAATGAAGTCTGTAAATGAGCGCTGGAAAACAATCAAGATTTGGTCATAATTGAAAATCCTAATTATTGTTGTCACAAGTTCCCTTTTGTGCACACTGAGGAGGAGCTGGCAAATGTTTTTTCTTGACTGTTCTTTTTATAGTTATGGGCTGCAAAAAAATCTAAGCCGTAATTGAATTCTAATTAACTACAAAGCTCTACTACAAATACCTCAGGCAACAGAGGCTCAGACATCAGAGCTGGTCGTCCAATATGTTAATTTCAAATCTGGAGATGCACCGATCCGGCTTGTTTGCTTCCGATACCAATACTTGGAGTATCGACTGATATCCAAAAATTAACTGATACCAAGAGACTTTCTTAAAAGTGGCTGCTGTGAATGTAGTTTTTTTTCTCATTTGTGAAGTCAGTAAAGTCTTCTTGCAAACAAGATGTTACATCAATTATCAATGAATAAACTGTAATGGAAAGAGATTAAAGAAGGATCACTGGACTTTTTTAAACTAAATATCCTTGGCTATATGAACGGCTACAAATATAAACAACTCACAACATAAAGTGATCAGATAATTACAACTTGTGCATTACAAATATATGTTTTTTTTTAACAGCATTTCATTAACTAAAATACAAACACTTGGCCACTCCAGCATTATTATTATTAAATGCAATTATACTTAATGTCCCAGTCTCCACATTTGTGGACGTTAAAACTAACTCAGTGATTAAATTCTCCAGGTTCAGATCTTCAAAGTGAGAGCCAGCATATACAACCCTAAACATAAAGATTTTATTTTGAATGTTTTACTTTTACAACAGACAACTGTGAAGTGAAAGTAAAATGATACATGATTGTTATTTTTCAAAAAAAAGAAAACCGAAAAGTGGGACGTGCATAAGTATTCATACAGCATGAAATAATACTTTGTGGAACCCCCTTTTTCTGCAATAACAGCAGGAAATCTGTTGGCGTATGACACGACAAGATTTGCACATCTAGTAGAGACTGACATTTTAGCCCATTCCTCTTTACAAAACAACTCAAGCTCTGTCAAATTAGAAGGAGAGCGTTTGTGAACAGTAGTTTTCAGGTCTTTCCACAGATTTTCAAAAGGATTTAGGTCAGGACTTTGACTGGACCATTCTAACACATTAATATGTTTGTTTTTAAACCATTACATTGTAGATTTAGCTTTGTGTTTAGGGTCATTGTCCTGCTGGAAGGTGAATCTCCACCCCAGCCTCAATTCTCTTGCTGACTCCAGCAGGTTTTCCTCCAAAATGTCCCTGTATTTGGCTCCATCCATCTTTCCAACTATTCTTACAATCTTCCCAGTCCCCACTGAGGAAAAGCAGCCCCATAGCATGATGCTCCCCCCACCATATTTGACACTGGGGATGGTGCACTGAGGACGATGAGCAGTGTTAGGTTTGTGCCATACACAACGTTTTGTATTTGGGACAAAAAATAAAATGTTTGTCTCATCTGACCAAAGCACAGATGGTAGCCGTGTCCTCCATATGACTTCTAGCAAACTTCAAACGGGATTTCTTATGGCCTCCTTTCAATTATCAGAATCGGTTTTATTGCCATGGTTTAAAAACAAGTTCACAAACTAGGAATTGTTCTCTGTGTTATGTTTTATGTCGCACCTTTGCACCGAGTTAGGATAAAAATAAGCTAAAACACGTTAAACTATAAGGCTATACGGGCATGAATAAAAAATATTAAATAAGAAAATAAAAGTGACATATGGCAAGACAACAATTTGACATTGAACAAAAGCGGGATTGTATTTACAGATGTGTAGGCGTATAAAGGGATATTAAGTGATATTAAGTGATAGCAGCGGGTCCAAGTGTGGACACACCGCACAGTGCAAGTGCAGACACATCCATGAGTCTGTAACTAAGCTACAGAGACTTGTTATTGTTCATGAGTCTGATGGCGGAGGGGAAAAAACTGTTCAAGTGGCAGGAGGTATGGGTCTGGATAGACCGTAGCCTCCTGCCTGAGGGGAGAGGGGTTAATAGTCGGTGTCCAGGGTGAGAGGGGTCAGCTGTTATCCGACCCACACGCCTCCGGGTCCTGGAGGTGAACAGGTCCTGGAGAGATGGGAGCTCACAGCCAATCACCTTCTCTGCAGCAGCATAATGCGCTGCAGTCGATGCGTCTGTGGCTTTCTTCTTGCCACTCGTCCATGAAGGCCAGATTTGTGTAGAGTACGACTTAGTTGTCTCATGTACAGATTCCCCCCGCACAGCGGCAGTACGTCGCAGCTCCTCCTGAGTTATCTTGGGGCACTTGGTTACATTTCGGAACAGCGCTCTCCTTGTTCGGTCTGTTAGTTTAGGTGGACGCCCGTGTCTTGGTAGGTTTGCAGTGGTGCTATACGTTTTCCATTTCCAAATAATGGATTGAACAGTGCTCCGTGAGATGTTCCAATCTTGGGAAATCTTTGTATAACTTAACGCTGCTTTAAACTTCTCCACAGCTTTATCCCTGACCTCTCTGGTGAGCTCCTTGGCCTTCATGATGTTGTTTAGTGACCAAACCCTCTTACCATAGCTCTGAGGCCCTCACAGAACAGCTGGAATTATACTGAGAGTAGATTACACACAGGTGGCCTGTATTTAATGGTTATTTAACTTTTTGCAGTCATTAGGAGTTATAAAGGCAATTTATTGCACACAGAAAATGCTGTATGAATACTTATGCACGCCCCACTTTTCAATTTTCTATTTAAAAAAAATATCATGTATCATTTTACTTTCACTTCACAGTTGTCTGTTACTTATGTGTGAACTTTCTGTAAAAAATCTAAATAAAATCTTTATGTTTAGGGTTGTAAACATGACAAAATGTGCAAAAGTTCAAAAGGTGTATTAGTACTTTCGCAAGGCACTGTATATAGAATAGATACCCGATATCAATCCCAGCTTCTGCAGGTGCAGTGTCATTGTATCCTTGGGCAAGACACTTTTTTGTCGCCATACTGCCTTTGCTATGCCCGATCCCGTCAGACCACGGAAGCTAAGCAGGGAAGGGCCTGGTCGGTACTTGGATGGGAGACCGTTGGCAACACCAGGAAGCCTGGGGTAAATGTAGTGAGTGAGTGGTTGGTGGTGGTCAGAGGGGCCGATGGCGCAGACTGGTTGCCTCACTTTCGTCAGTCTACCCCAGGGCAGCTGTGGCTACAATAGTAGCTTACCGCCACAAAGTATGGAGTGAATGAACAGTGCAATGTAAAGCGTCTTTGAGTGTCCAGAAAAGCGCTATGTAAAACCGATGCATCATTATTATTATTATTATTTCCCACATATAAATGGAGTGAGTGAGTGAGTGGTCAGAGATTGGCAGCCTCAGTTTCTTAGTCTACCCCAGAGCAGTTGTGGCAGCAACAGTAGCTCACCAAAAGCGCAATACAAGTGTAAGCCATTAGATGTTTTGCCATTTCTGAAAGGATTTTTCTGTTGAACTATGCCTCTTCACCTGGATAAGATACAAATAGAGCATGCTCATAAGCAGCATGACAGAAGGCATCGTCGGGATGGTTGTTTAAGAGAAGATAAAGAGCCTACATGGAAAATTTGCAACCATAATCTAAATCCATCTATTCAAAAATCTAATGTGTCGATTTTTTATACAGCAAATGCTACTAGAAAGTACCAGATGGTTAAGCAGACTTGCTGTGAGTCTATTAATACATGCGAGTTGACATTTTGCTATAGCCCACTGGTGCTTTCTCGTACAATGGATGGAAAGGAGCGGAGAAGAGAGATAAGGCAGAGCGACTATAGGGAGGAATAAGGAAGCATCCTGTTCACTTTTTTTTTTTTTTTTTGCACAACTTCCTGGAACAGTGGTATGAATTTGAGAAATAATCTCTTACAAAACTTCAGGGGGACCTTCTTGTGTCTTTCTAGTGTTCCGCCCTAAAAAACAACAGGCAAAGGGGTCAAGATATGGTAGAAAAGTAAGAACAACAAATGTGCACGGACTCTCCCACTCTGTGACGTACTTCAGACACTGGGCTCAATAAATAAAATGCATTGAAGATTTGTAATGAAAAGGTGCAGCCAAAACCGAGAGACCAAGACAAAATAATAATAATAATAATAAATAATAATAATGATAATATTTACATTTTTATCAATTAGTATGAGATTGCATAGTTCACTTTCTGATATCTTTCACATAGTGCTGGGCGATATGACGATACATATCGTGGGGACGATAGAAAAGTGTCTATCGTGGCATTTCTCTTCTATCGTTTATATCGTTTCTAACCTAATTTCATCAATTATTAAAGCAAATATTACATTAAATAGGCCACAAAGAATGTATTAGTGTTTTCTTGTCACTACGCATCCTCTAAGTTTATATTAAGTGATTATAAACAAGAATAAAAAAGAACTTTTTCGCAAAGAAACTCCGTCTTGTTGTTTTACGACACCTGCTTTACGATATTGCTGTCCGCCGCCCGCCACACCTGCTGTAGCAACGGCGACATCTAATGGACGTACACCCCTACTACTACACTCAGCATTCTTATTTCTGAGTTAAATGTCACTTCATAACAGAGGTTACATTAACCGAAAATTCTCCGTCATTTGCGTAATATGTTTAGCTTTGACGCAGCGCTGATCCGTCTCTGAGCGCGCGGGGCTCTCAGCTACTTCCCTAAACACCGCGTGGTTTCGCTCTGCTTCACGTACGGCAAATAAACAGCTTTTTAGTGATGGATCTCACAACGGAGCTGACTGATAGGCAAGGCAACTTTATTTATACCACGCATTTCGTACACAAGGCAACTCAATGCGCATTGATAGTGCATGGATCTGGATTAAACACACGAGAGAGAAGAGAGAGGAGAGGCTGGTGCAGGAGGTAAGAGACGGACCAGCGCGTAGAGCAGCTAAAGACGTACAATGCAAACTGCTCGCCCACTGTTTCTTAAACATTACGTTAAAATTGAGATATAAGCTCCAATTTACATTTGTATTGGTGTAATATGAGCCTTGATATTGAGGAGCAGATGATGCTCTGAATAAGTCGTTCTCTACGCACGAGTTTACACATTTCTGTTGTTAAATTGGTGTCAGGACCATAGACTGTATAAAGGACTCAGATGTTCAGATCATGTTTAGCCCATTTATCCTGCTGTCTCACATTTTTCCTGACATAAACAATACAGGCTATATAAATTATCCATAGCGAAACCACTGCTTCAAAATAAAGTTAAAAAAAAGTAAGTAAGATAAAAATTACTTACTTACTTTTTTTTAAACTTTTGAAAGAATAACTGAAAACGGACTATATTATGGTATATCGTGATATATATCGTTATCGTGATATAAAATAATCCATATCGTGATATAGGTTTTTTCCATATCGCCCAGCACTACTTTCACACAACAATCACTCATCAATGTAGCCATTTCTGAAATGTATTTGATCCGTCAGTGAGACAGAACTATTCCACAAATACAGTAACTTCCTGGACAGGGGGGTTTGAAGTAATGCATACAGCAACAACAACAACTAACCTGTCATGGAGGTTCCCACAAGAAGCAGCTAACCGGAGTGGACACACAAGTAGGGGTGGGAGATATTGACAAAAATGAATATCTCGATATCAATATTCAGACGATATTTTTGTAATCCTTCACAGTAATGTGTGCAAACTGGCAGTTCCAGTTGGTCTTTTGACTTGCCGTATCTGACCTATTATTGTATAGAATTACTAGTACATAAAGATAGACACATTATTGATTTAAACATTAGGGCAGGGTGAACAAAAATGTATATCACGGTATGAAAAAGAAATATCACAATAACGATGTATTTGGCGATATAATTTACACCTGACAAAATACTTCAAAATCAATAGGGCAAATTCATTTAAAGCTATTTTATTCTATTTATTCATCTAAATCTCTACCTTGATCTGGAAGAGCACGGAAGATAAAATAATATTGCTACAATATTTGCAACTTCATCTCCATCACAGTGAAAAGCTCCTGTAAGTTCACCAGCCTCTGGCCAGTTTACTTGTGTTTTATTGTCAGGAGACTGGGGATAGACCTGTGAGTATTAACGCGTTTGGGACATGTGCTCGCCAGCATAGCATAGGATCCAGTTTTTCCCCATTTCTCCTTTTCACGTCTCTCCCGATGCGCGCAAATATGAGCGACTCAAGTGACAAACTTAATTCATGTCATTAGATTCCTAATCTCTGTAATCGCTCCACGCTGCCATGTTGTTGTTTTGGCTGTGTTACGCAGGGGAGGGGGCTGCTGGGGCGCGGATGGCAACCCACAAAGAGAACACGACAAAGTCCGAAAAAACTGTGGCGGAAAAAAAACAAAACACATGTTTGGGGGTTGGATTATACAAATTATGAAATATTCGTTATCCCAATTTTGCATATCGTCCAGAGAACAATTTCGATATTATCGTCTAAACGATATCTCTCACCTCTACACACAAGTATTAATACATGTTGGATAACGATTGGGTGGCACTGGCAAGGTGGCATCTACAACGGGGAGAAAGTCTCGGGTGCAATTCCTGAAGCCTGCAGTGCGTTTTTGTACGCAAGTTTTTCCTTGATTGTTCCACTTTATCCATGTAACAGAAAACACTACATTTAATCCTGCACCTTTAATCCTGCACCTGACTGGCTTTGCGCAGAAATCGTTTTCTGAGAAGCAAGGACAAAAAAGTTCCCACTATGGCCGTGCTATTGATCCAGATTCAATTACGAGTACAATTAATACACTAACCCAGTGCTCCAAACTAGGGATGGTCCGATATGAAGATGTTCTGCCGATATCGATATTTGCCTCGCTGCTGTGGCCGATATCCGATATTTGCTGATATTTGTTTTGACTTAAAAATCCAATAGAAAGGCTCACTCAAATATTATAAAGTTTGCAAATTATCCTTCCATTATTGGAATGTCTTATGCGCATGTCTGGGACTCACTGTCACTCATGCAATGTTGCAGTGAAGTGTCTTTTGGTTAAACATTTACTCAGACCTACTTATTATTATTAGACTTTCACCCATCTCCTCTATTAATGGTAAACAGTGACACTGGGAATATGCTAGGCTACTACTTTTTTTTTAATTTAAACATGTAGCCTACCATGTTGTTTAAGTTACATGCTTCTGTAGGAAGCTTTGGAATTGCAAAAAAATAGCTTCATGTCATTTTAACAGCATCTTATACTGAACGTATGAGGCCAGAATGTGAAGATTTAGAGTTGGTTTAGAGCAGGCAAAAGGCAAACAGTAGATTTACAAGATTAGCATGAGCTTTGAACTGCATTGTTTTCAATGAAAAATGCGCTAATTATGCAAATGCATCTAATTAAATACAGCTCCACTTTTGTAGACGTGTGAATTTATGCTGGAGTTTCTTTATTTTTAGGAGCCACTGTTTATTTCAGATAATTTGAATAAATTGTTGCCCCAGTCAGGTCAGTGCAGCCCGTCTACACTGCTGCATGCATTCAAGTGTGCCACAACATTACAGCGCAGTAAATAATTCAAAGAAAAAAATATATATAATCGGACGATATTTTCCCATATCGGACCGATACCGATATGGGGGGAAAAAATGACAAATATCGGCGGCACCGATATATCTGCCATCCCTACTCCAAACCCAGAGGTGCTAGAACCTCTGGGGGTAAAGAAGCACTCGGCAATTACTCCAGATGTTTACATTATATTTTACATGACACGCCCACAAAAGCTCCCTCTATGGCAGATTAACTCTAAAATACACCTATAAGGTATATTATTCAAAATAGAAAGAGCGCCGTTAGAAAGAGCTCTGTTAGGCGCTCTGAACAAAGAAATCTGGTGCATGTCCTGTCAGAATGTGGCATCTAGCCCGATCACATTTAAACATGCTGCACTGAAGGCCAGATCGTTAAATAACAAATTGCTTTTAATTAATGATCTTATTTCCTTTTATAACCTTGATTTTATGTTTTTAACTGAGACGTGGCTAGATAAAAACAGAGAACGCTGTCCTGATTGAGTGTACCCGCAATGGGAAAATGTGTCTCAGACCAAATGGCATTGACCTGTGGGGTTCCCCAGGGGTCGATTCTGGGGCCCCTCTTGTTCAATTTGTACACCCTTCCATTGGGCCAATTAATATCTAGTAGCGATGTGTCCTATCACAATTATGCAGACAATACTCAGATCTATGTTTCACTGACAGTGGGTAAAAATAGGCCTGTAGATACACTGTGTCATTGTATCAAACAGATTAGTGTGTGGATGCAAAACAACTTCCTCCAGTTAAATACAGATAAAACTGAGATCATCGTTGTTTGCCCACAAAAACACAGAGAGGTTGTCATTGGTCATCTCGAAGCTCCTTCACTTCAAGTTAGAAATCTACAGTCATATTAAGTCCATTACACCTATTACCATCTAAAAAACATTGCTAAATTAAAAAACATAGTGTCCAAACCAGACTTGGAAAGACTGAGTAAATGAACGTCTGGTGCTTGGTTTCATGGTGAAATAGTGACCGTTGCTCTGAGAGGTCTGGTCTTCAGCTCAATGATGTAACGTGAGCTGACTGCAGTCTCAAAGTCACACCTGAAGCACAGGCTTGATAATGCTCTTACATGATGCTGGTATTTCAGACTAAAGTCACTCTGCATTCCACGGCACATTTTATTACACAAGCTGAAGCTGGCTCCTATTGCTCGGGGCATCGAAACAACACTATCCCCAGCTGGACTCTCTCTGCAGCTGTAAAACACACACCACAGTCAACACTCGTCAAATAGACTTTAGAAACACTAAACACTGTCTGAAAGTTTTCAAACTAAGAGAAGACTTTTAAATATTTTTGTTTAAGCTTTTTTGTTGTTGTCATTCATTTTACAATTGGAGTGATGTGATCTAAACTCCAAAGAGAAGTGTCGATGAAAGTGAAGTGACAGACTGAAGGAAAGCACGTATTGTTTAGTTCTTTGCAGTGATTTGGCTACAAAAAAGTATTTATCCATTAGCCAATATGTTTTGTGCTGTAGTCCATCTTGAGTTGCCAGGAGGATTGGCTGCTGGGAGCTAATGGGAGAGAAAATAAACAAATGTGCACATGGCAGAAATGAGAGAGTAGACTAGACTAGACATTAGGCTGTGTGTGAAAAGTAAAGATCAATATCTTAGCCCAATAGTTTTAGTTAGTGGCTGAGCAATGACTCGAAAGTCAATCAAATCCCAATATTTACTATTGTCCATTATCAGCAGGAGACATTTAAATCGACCTTCAACAATCAGCCAACCCTGTCGCATTAACAGCGTGTGGTTTGGACTTGAGAAAATGTTTAACTTTTATATGTTAAATGGGAATGGATCATTATAACATATTTTTAAAAAAAATATCAAAAAAGGTTGATTTTGGATGATTTTAAAAATCCATCTTGCCATATTAAATTGTTGGTCATGTGAAACAAAATCCAAAATGTGTCATTAAATAATATGAGGCAAAAAAAAAAGAAAAGAAGAAGCCACATCTCCTAGCCCTGGTTAATGTTCAAGGACTGACATCTTCCACACTCCTGAAATGACCCATGTTCAAATCACTGACTAAAATACCTTCGCCCTCCTTAATCAGAACTTTTTCTGTCTTCCTCTGAGATCCTCGTGTCCTCAGTGAACCAAAGGCCTTGCACAAACACTCCAGTTTCACACTGGCACAGTCTGGTGTTCCGCTCAAAGTCTGTCCCCTGAGACAACCCCACCAACTTGCTCTGTCTGTGTCTAAGTGCGTCAAACAGATCTCCTGCATGTATCATCTCCAAATGTAAAGACGGCTCGGCGAAGCTCGAGTCAGAGTGTGACCAAAGAGTTTCAAAACAGCGACTTAAACGACAGTATTGACTCTAGTTGACTCAGGCAAAGGTGGTTCCCCCAGGAAGTGCTGCTGCTGCTGCACACATGAACACATGCAGTGTTTGATGCAGGCTGCACCTCACTACTCCATCCTACTGCCAAACTCCATTCTAAAAACATCTCTTCTACTAATGACACAGAGCAGCAGTCAGCAAGGGGCTCTAACCTAGTTCTGGTGAAATGAACGCTTCACCTGTGATCATCTGCTGCCACCTGAGCTCACAAAACACAACAGAAAGACATGGCTCTCACATGTGTAACAACAAACGAGACACCAGAACAAATCTTTGATTAGTGACAGCAAGAAGCCACAGACAGCAACCATGAGCCACTAGTCTGGCGATGGATTAGAATCTCTATTCTCTATGGCCCTTAATTTCCAATGCAATGTTTCTATAAATATACAAAATTACAAAATAATTCACCATCTACATATTTGTCGTCAACAATCTACCGCAGTTAAACATTGTAACAAACAAAAACAATATTGATCTGACTCCATTTGAAATATCCATCACAGAAGACACTGGGGAACAGTACAACTAGAATGTGCGAGTTCTAAATCCCAAATAAGTGTCCCACGCTGTGATCCCAGGCTAATCCACTGAGAGGCTTCCTGCTGAGAGGAGCGGCCCGTTTGTGTCAACACTGTCAAGGCTCTGTTCTGTCAGCAACATTAACAGTAATTGTCAAACCAACGGACAAAGACGGGCTTCTGGACTCGTTCAAATCATAATCTGACTAAATGTTCATATTCAAATTAGGCCGTTTATTATAACAGTGTCACGTGTGAGGGGGAAAAGGAAAAGAAAATGTGCTATTCTTATGACTTGCCATGGATAGGCATTTTTATAACGCTACTCCAAATACCAAGCTAATTGGACGGGTTGTCATTATAAGGTCTGGGTACAGGACAGTTATATGGCAGGACATAATAAGAGGCTGTGCATCATTAGCCCTCTAACACAGAGGAAAACAGCTCTTCACCTCCGTCTGAACTCTGGTTAAATGTCTTTGCTGGTTACAGCGTGTTGTAATAGTGTAAACATGCAGCAGTGAGATTGGACAAAATGGATAAAGTCCAGGGGCAGCTTTAGACACTATAATGCCAATTATCTGCCAAATCGCAATAAACTTAAGTTGAGACTAATCGATTCCAACTGCCTGGTTAAGCATGTGGTGGAATGGTTTAGACCGGACCAGGTGTTTATCTACTATGGTTACCTGTTGCCTGTCTGCGTGTACAGTATCGGTTTCCACCTTTTGCTAGACATTGCCAAGGGGTTAAATTACGCAATGCATGACTGATCCACTACTATTGCTCTCCTCTCATTGTGGCAACATGCTGAATCACACATGCTGACACAGCCAGGTAGGACCTCATGGTGATGTTATCTAAATCATGTCATCTTCAAAACGCGTTCTGTGCCACTGCCGCGCCTTTGGATGTAGATGACGAGGATGAGTAATATTCTATGAAACACAGGGGCGTAGAAAGCATTACTGCACTAGTTATCTTAAGTACACAGAGCAAGAGGGATGAATAGTCACTTCCTCTTTTGCCGAAAAAAAGAGTAACAAAAAAAAAATAAAACAAGATTGTTGGCAGATGGTGCGCAGGGGCACAGGCTGAGGGCCAAAACTAACTACAGACATGGAGCTGTACTGCTCAGCACCTGAAGCATCACAGAAGGGAATGTCACACAGCTGCGGAGCTGAGGGCCATTCATTCACTTCAACGAGCCATAAAACATAAATGTACTGCAAAGGTACTTACAAACTTCTTTTTCCCGTCTCCATCCTCGTAGCTCTTTTTTGATTTCTTGTCCTTCTTCGGAGCGGCAGCCGAAGCGGAGTTGCCAGTGTATGGCTCCATACTTTGAACTTAATCCGTTTCCGCGAACAGTGATCAAATAGACAAAAAAAACTCCCTTCCCCCAAACATCACACACATAAAGCAGTCAGCCCTGTTGGCTTTGAATCTTCATCCAAATTGGCAATAAATCCCACCGGGCCTAAACGTGAGGCTAGTAACTAGCCCAGTACTGCTAATGATTTTGGGAAGTGGCCAACTTCAGTGAATCCTACGCGTCCAGACTGTCTATCTGAGGGAGGGAAATTCAAAGCACTGACCTGTCCGAGGCAAAAACGCGCAAAAGAGGACTTACTGCTACTCAATAATTCAACCAATATACTTATCAATAAAGTGGGAAATAATTGCCAAATCTACAACCACGCGAGTTTTAATTAGTCTTCAGGGAGTGCGTTACTTGTAGCGCTGGGCTTAGCTTTGGCTAGGTTAGCTCGCCTGCTACAGTAAACTATCCGTGAGAGGAAAACAACTTCCCTCTTCTCTCAGCCCCAGAGTCGCCTCCGTGTCTTCAGCGTGTGTGTTACTGATGGCTTGATCCGGTAGTTTCCTACAAATTAGTTTCCATTGGCTTCTACAACTTGTACCAACTTTTGTAACCCCGCATAAGAGAGGGTAATCGTCTTCGCAGCGGGGCAGTTCCTGTTCTTCTGTCAGAGCGGTGAGTGGGCGGAGCTAAGCCCACAGCTCACTACACCTGAGGTCAACATCGCCGCAGCCGCTTTGCAGCGTATGCTCGGGCTTTTGTTTATTTATTTTACCCCAGGTAAAGCACAAGGCCATTTTATTGACTTCTTTCGTGGGAAAAATGCAAATGTGTGGTGTGCGACACAGCCACTAAGACAATGTTCTTCGTAATGTTCATGAATTGTGAAGCCTCGTAATCTGCTAAAAAAATTAATATCCTAAATAAATCAATAATGTGTTATTGAGGTGCAAATGAGCCAATAGTTTATAAACAATAGGGGAAAAACTGCACACAATTCACAGAAAGTAAACACATATGCCTCGTGCGCGTCTGTAGTGTGAGAGACTCTCACATCGTTAGGCCTACAATAGACCCGAAGGAAGCATGTAATGTTCGTTTGATTGCGAGATGATCAGTCAACCTTGTCAAAGACAATTAGAAATGCTTATTACGGCCTGCAGGCATGTCTATTAAACCATATGAAAGACACGGTGTCGTGGTTGCGCATCGCTGCACAATGTTAAATTACACCGTAGGCTACAGCGTGTGATTAACAAACTGAGCCGTCAGTCTGCTGGGGCAAATTAACTTCCAGACACTAGCCCCACCTACCGGCGTCATAGAAAAGTACATATGGTTGCTAATTTAACTGGTGTTAAGGCATTATAGCCAAGGGGCCAAAGCAATAGTATCAGCTCAAATGTGTACTTACATTGACTTATTTTGCACAACTTAATGAATGGAATGTGTCATGCCAGAAATGGTTCTAATCGTAATGCAAACAAAAATACTTTTCATTAAATTGGCTTTCTGATAATACATGTTTGGGGGTCTAAGATTCAGTAGCCGGCATGTGTGAAAATGCGAGGTATATGCAAAGGATGAGAGAGATATCAATCTGTTCTGGTATGCAAGAGGTATTTTCTAACAACAAGAAAAGAGAGGCACAGAAATGACACGATGTATTTATCACGGGCTTCATCCCTCTTTAGCCTCCAGTCCTCCAAATATTGGTACTATAAATAGAGAGGAAAGGTTAATTAAAAGTGAAAGTGCAATTGCTGACTCTCAAAGGGTCCTGGTATAGACGTCATTAACCCTTGGCTGTACCGTACATTTTGAACAGAAATGGTCACACATACAGAACATTTTAACACAAATTTATATTAGTTTTAAGCTTTTCTTACCATTTTACAAGAAACAGTTGGGGAAATGTCTGTCCACAGCACAATATGTCAACAGAATAACATGATCATTTACAATAGCTTTTCTTGTCCATTTGGCCTCATCACCACGTCTCCAGTCAAATCTAATGAAAGAAGGGTTGTTGTTTTTGATATAAGCTAAACAAAAACAAAAAACACAACAACGCCATATTTGTAACGAACATATTTATATTTTAAAAAATGTGTCCACTCTTGTTTTAAGGGACCTTCCAAACAGAGTCATGCCCCAAGAACACTGGAAGGGTACAGTTGGCTATGTCAGTGCTGTGCTACAGCGTCACTGGGTCACAGTTTACACTAAAGTGATGGTGGCCTCATGTCTAGCTATTTGTAAGAGGTCCGGGCTTCTCTCAGGGACCTGTCATATGGCATGGAGGCGAAGAAAGAGTTTCGCAGCTGGCAGTTAATGAAGACCACGATGAGCAGCACCAAGAGAAAGAGCAGCAGGCACATGACAATGTAGGTGACCAGGTCGGGCTTGTTGAGTTCTCCCTCGCGGAGCCCTCCTCCCCCGGACCCCCCGCGCGCAGCGGTGGGTCTGAGGATGGAAGTCACAGAACCCCCGCTGTGAGATGCGTTGAGAGAAGAGGGCGCGTGCGTAGAGGACTGTGTCATGAGGATCACGTCGAAATTGGGGTTGCCAGTGGAGTTGAGGAGGATCTGTCTGAGCATGATGACGACCTCACCGGGTTCCTTGGCCAGCTAAGCGCGAGGCAGAAAATATAGGACAACTACTTTATTCGGAATTTGTCAAGACATAACAAATTATAGCCAATTAAAAAAACAAGGTGAAACAAAACTATTGGCCTAATACAAAGAACACATCTAACATATGCATAAGGAGCTGTGTGGCACTTCAGTATTTTTTAACTTTTTTACTTTACATCTACAAAGAATCTGTAACTCGATAGGCTACACTATTTGCCGGATACTCACTTTGCTGTGCGCCTCAAAGAGTTGCGCACATGAAGTGGATAAGACGTATTGTCGCCACTGCATTCCTCAGTCTCCAAGTCCGTGTGCTCCTGCTCCGGAGAGGACGCGCAGTAATCGAACCACTACATCAGCGCGAACCAGTTGGAAATGAGCGGGTCAGTGTGCCATCAAAATTATCCATTCAGTGATTCTTGGTTTTAAATCCAAACTCTGCGTACAGTCTCCCCTTGTATCCAGTAGAGCTTTGGGTTTAGACGGGAAGTTCAACAGCACTCATGTCCCAACTGTGTGACGCTGCAAAACAATCTCCTTTACCTTGTGCGTCCTGAGCGCAGAAGAATAAAGGGCACGTCTGGCCGCCCGCTTTCCCCAGCCCTTCTTTTATCCAAGTGCATCGATAGCTGTCTGGTATATGTCGTGGAGATGCTCTTGCGGGACTATTGATCCAGGATGACTAAAATGAGACGAAAAGGTGGGATTAATTAAGTTCAGCCACAGCCGCGCGCAGAGACTCTCTTCCTGTCGTCGCCTTGTGGAGAAGTGTGTGAACAGACAGGGAAGAGAGACGCAGATCAGGAGAGGGGAAGGAGGGCGCTGTAAGCGCGTCACAGGACTATGCCAGTGTTACAATTACATCTTCAGAGCGCAAATTTGGACCGAAGGGAATCTCTCACCTCAGGGATAGTGGCTTATGATTGTCAGGTGTGACAGGCTATTATATGTCTGCGTAAAACAGGCTTGGGTCCCTCTTGTAAGTTCATGGTCAAGTGTTATGTCGTGGTTGTGACCATTTGAGGATTCTCTACTTCTTCTAGGTTACTTTAGGTGAGGTAGGCCTACACCGTGGACAGGGGTGAATAAGACACAATACTCTTATTCTCACACTCATCATTGTTTTGTTAATTTGAGCAATAAGTGAAGAAAAAAATCAAGTATCAGTTAGGACAAGGATGCAACTTTTCTTTTTTTTTTACCCCGTGATGTACTTTTACAGAACAAAAATGGTAGAATCATATGTACTTATGCTTCAGAGACAATTGTGTAGCTTAGGTGGAATTCGCCAAGATGATACTTCAACACCAATTACTTCAATTTCTTCTTTATACTTTACCATATTTATTACCTACCTGTTCCCAGATTGTTGTCAAATAAAAATGCATCTACAATGTGACTCACATGTGAATGTATGCGAAGGGGTGCAACTTACAGTAGAGGTAGCTCCTGTTACAAATAAATAGATTCCTACACAAAATGAGCTCAAAGAAGCAAGAAGAAGTTTGGCCTCTTGTGAACATGTACCGCTAAACTTATCCAGTAACAAGGGTATTCGATTTTAACCATAACATGAGTCATCGCAGGTTATCGCAGGTAACATATTTTGAAATTGGACTGCTTCCCAGTAGATGGAGCTCGACAATGAAGATTGGCACTATTTGCTAATAAAATGTTATCAGTGGATTTAATGTTACACAACAACTAAGAGAGGTCGACCGTCAAACATGTTGTGAAGTAGAGTGGAAAGTCTTAGATGAGGCATCGTAACCAAGCAAGCCCTAAAAGCTTTGCCAATCTGATTCATATTCATGTGCACCTGTTTTGTCACGACAGAATGGCTGCCAGACATAAAGCACGGACGGAGGGGCATGCACTGCAGATAAATACTGTAAAACACATCCAAATGAGATGAGACTTTGATGCCAAACATCAAACACAGCAGACAACATATAAACAAGAAAGTTGGATTCAATCACGCCAGATTCCATAAACACCAAACAAGTGTCCTCATGTGCCACATTACTTGTAATTTAATAATAAAGAGGATTACAATGGACTATGTTTGTTGGTAAATCTGTGTCCTCCCTCAAGCTTTATTTACATACGGAAAGACAGCTGTGATTATGATTGCTAAGAAGATTACCGTTTATCATTGCATTTGGGTTGTCTCTGTCATTCTATATTTGGTTTCAGGCTTTGTATCGGTGACACATAAAATGCTGGAAGAAGTTGGACAAGGGCTGCACAATACACAATGTTATTGTACAGTAATTAAGCAAAACAGTGACATTGCCAAAACAATGGCATCGCTACTGACGTCTATTTAACATCTGTACCTTCCTCCCAATGTCTTATATTGGTTAAAGATAAAAGTAAATAAATACATGCAGTAGAAATTTAGTGAATTTATAACCGACCTTGCTCTATTTTAGTGAAGAAGTATTGTTCAAGTAAACCAGTGGTGCATAAGTTTGACATATTTTCCAAAGTGCTGGTTAGACTATCAGCAGCCAGTCATTATCTCGTTGATCAAAGGAAGCGGAGAGAATACGATTTCATGATGTGTGCTTTTCAGTGAGACAGTTATCAGGTTAAGCCCTTTAGCTGTAACCCGTGACAATGGAATTTTGATTAGGAATGGTGAATAGTAATTCCCAATTGCAGTGGGATCCATTAGGGGCCAGGGAGCATGTGACACCCCCTATTATTGACTCTGCCATACCACGTGTCACACAAAACAATGGACCTCTCGCTATATATATCTGCTCTGTATGTGAATCAATCAACACACAGAGCCCTTCACCTTATGCTCATTTCACTGTGATTTCCACTTACTGTCCTCCCCCTTCTTCACTCTCCACCAACTTCGGCTTTTTTAATCCGGTTAATCCAATATATGGAAAAGACAGCTCATCCATGAAGAGCGCCAAAAAGAGATAAACAAGTTTTTTGGACTTCCTTTGCCTGTTACATTTTGTTGTTTTATGGTGTGAGCAGCGAGGCCTACGCCGTGGGTGATGTGGTACAAGCAAAACACTCAATACGATACACAGTCGAATAGAAAATCACAAAATACGTATCAGTAAAAATCTGTATTACTGAAAACACAGATGATTGCCAGAATTGTACTGTCAATTACAGGCTGTTGACAGTTGCCTCACATTGTCTAGTTAGTATATTGCTCAATTTATTCAGAGACTACGAGTCACAGATGGGAAAATTTAATGCTGTCTTTGATTCATTTATTTCATTATTCATTTCATTTTTCGTGCCATGGTTCAAAGAAAAAGATCTGAAGAAGGCTCAAGCCGAAACATGAAATAAATATGGTAGTAACGTCAACAACCTGCAAAGCTGTTTTTGTTTTGTCTTTAACTTTTACTTTAGCCTTGTAACTAAGCATCTGAAATTCTGCAAGAAGCCCTTTTTTTGCGTAAAATGATGAATAACAGCAACATCAAAATTCATAGGACAATTATGTCCTTATATATTAGGAGATGACTTATTGTGCACATAGTCATCCAACTTTTAAAGGCTTACATATAACTTCCGTAGAATCTCCCACTTTTAAGTGTTGATATTATCTTAGATTTGCCATGCTTAGTAGGTAAACGTGAACCCTCGAGTAGTGAAGAGAGTGGCCAGTTTTCTGGTATTATAATGTGTGGTTTTGTCAGTGGAATAAACAAGATGATAGAATTAAGCAGCGGGAGGTAACAGCTGGTGATGTTGAGGCTGCCTTTAGGAGTGATGGAATAGGATTAAGAGTGAGTACATTGAAACAGCCCCTTACATTTAATGATAAAGTCAGAGAGGTCAGAATAAGATGTAGGATATGGTACATTCACCGTACTATAACACTATACTGTGATATGTTTTTGCCTGAGCGTAGACAAGATGATACATACCTGTCAGGTCTTTGTGCGAGCGCGTGGAAGAGCGTGGTAGCTTCAAACTTCACCCCCGTTTGGAGCTATAGAAATATGCTGGGAGAGGCTAAAGGCTAACAACATCTTTGGTCTTTTGACGTGACTGAGCACACGCACAAAGACCAGACAGGTACGCATCAACTTGTCTAAGCTCAGGTAAAAACATATCTCATTATGGAAAAACAGTGGCCTGTTCCTTTAAAGGGGTGCTGGTGTTTGGTGGTTTAGTCTTTGTGGATGACCAAAAAGGGGTTTACCAATAGAGGAAATTGTGTTAATTACACAAGGGAACGTGATGTTGTGGAGGCAGATGATGCAGATGATTGTATAAATTGAAACAACAAAAGGAAAAAGAAAAAAAAAGATAAGAATGCATCTGCAAGTAACAGCTTCTTTAGAAATCATATATTACTGATCTTTATAATTCTGAGTACGTTGACTTTATTCTTTCTCTTAACTTTGAAATATATGTAAAGTTGGACTTATTAAATCTTTGCACAGCGTTTGTTATAAATATTCAACTGAGGAGAGTAAAAAGGCTTCAGGAATATTTATTGGAAGTTATATCACTTAGCCGAGAGTTATTATTTTTTTTTTCAACAAGAGGTCCCATGAAATTATAGCAATTATTAAAATGCTAATCACCCAGAATGTAACGTGCTCGCACCACTACACTCACATGTCAATACAGGCCTATGTTGATTGAGATGGGGCACGATTTTACTTAAACAATCACAATTGGGAAACGTTCATGACCCGGCTCTCTTATTTGCTGTAATTGTGTTTGTTTCTAAACCACCTCCTCCTTCACCCCCAAAAGAAAAAAAAACAAAAAGCAGCAAAATAAGATTTCCTCCTGCCTGTGCATCAAACGCCCCCATTGGCAAAAATCAGACATTCTACAATTAGTCACTTGATTATCTCGCCAGAATCAGAATCAGAATCAGAATTCGTTTTATTGCCAAGGTTTGTGAACAAGGTTTACAAACTAGGAATTTTACTTGGTGCAAACGTGCGACATAAAACATATAACACAGAATTAAGATAAAAAATAAGCTAAGAACGTTAAACTATAAGGCTATAAGGGCATGCATAAAATAAAAAATATTAAATAAATAAGATAAAATAAAGTGACATATGTTAAGACAACAACAATTTGACAATGAACAACAGCGGGATTGTATATACAGATGTTTTGGCATTTAAAGTGGTATTAAGTGTTTAAAGTGATAAAGTGATAGCAGCGGGTCTAAGTGTGGACACACCGCACAGTGCAAGTGCAGATACATCCATGACTCTGTGACTGAGCTACAGAGACTTGTATTTGTTCATGAGTCTGATGGCGGAGGGGAAAAAACTGTTCAAGTGGCGGGAGGTGTGGGTCTGGATAGACCGTAGCCTCCTGCCTGAAGGGAGAGGGGTGAATAGTCCGTGACCAGGGTGAGAAGGGTCAGCTGTGATCCGACCCACACGCCTCCGGGTCCTGGAGGTGAACAGGTCCTGGAGAGATGGGAGCTCACAGCCAATCACCTTCTCTGCAGCACGCACAATGCGCTGCAGACGGTGCTTGTCCCGTTCTGTAGCGCCGGGGAACCACACAGTGATGGAGGAGGTGAGGATGGACTCGATGATGGCTGTGTAGAACTGCGCCAACATCTTGGTTGGCAGCTTGAGTTTCCTCAGCTGCCGCAGGAAGAACATCCTCTGCTGGGCCTTCTTGATGAGGGAGCTGATGGTTGGCTCCCATTTGAGGTCCTGGGTGATGGTGGTGCCCAGGAAACGGAAGGAGTCCACGATGGAAATGGGGGTGGAAGAGTCTGTCAGGGCAAGGGGGGACGGTGGGGCTGTGTCTTTCCTAAAGTCCACGATCATCTCCACTGTCTTCTGGGCGTTCAGCTCCAGGTTGTTGTGGCTGCACCAGGACGCCAGCCGTTCCACCTCTCTCCTGTAGGCGGACTCATCGCCGTCCGAGATGAGCCCGATGAGGGTGGTGTCGTCCGCAAACTTGATCAGTTTAACGGTCTGGTGGCTGGAGGTGCAGCAGTTTGTATACAGGGAGAAGAGCCAGGGGGAAAGTACACAGCCCTGAGGAGTTCCAGTATTTGTAGTCCGAGTGTCCGAGACGATCTTCCCCAGCCGCACGTGCTGTCTCCGGTCCGTCAGGAAGTCGGTGATCCACCTGCAGAGGGAGTCGGGCACGCTGAGCTGGTAGAGCTTGTCTCGTAGCAGTTCAGGGAGGATGGTGTTGAAGGCAGAGCTGAAGTCCACAAACAGGATCCTGGCGTAGGTTCCTGGGGAGTCCAGATGCTCCAGGGTGAAGTGGAGGGCCAGATTGACTGCATCGTCCACAGACCTGTTGGCTCTGTAGGCGAACTGCAGCGGGTCCAGGAGGGGGGCGGTGATGTCCTTGAGGTGAGGCAGGACCAAGCGCTCAAAGGTCTTCATGACCACAGACGTCAGTGCCACCGGCCTGTAGTCATTAAGTCCTGTGATCCGTGGTTTTTTAGGGACAGGGACGAACACCAATTGCCTCTTCTCGTCTCGGGAACAGGCTTTAAAAGAAGAGGCAAATATCCCGGTAGCAGTGGAAGACAAAATGATACAGGAATGTGAACGCATTACGTGTCATGCACCCAAAGAGAAATTATAGTTTGAGGTTAAACGTCAGAGGAACTTTGCTTTTGCCAGTTACAGCTTTAGGTTAATATGTTGGTTGTATCTTGTTGGTATCTTTCAAGATAGTTATTTCATGTTGTCATCATGTTTTTTATGAATAAAAAACAATTCATGTTTGGACTTTGCCCAGTATGTCAAGCACTTGACATATTTTACCTTACATTCATATACATTGACTTTGAACTTGGCTCAGGTCAAGTGGCCCCTTAGCTCTGCATATATAAAATAAATCAGACCTAACCAGTGTGGCCCGGGGGAGGCGTTGAGCATTCAGGCCGGAAGACAGTAAACACAAGTGGGAAACCTCGGCTTCACTCTCCAAAGCCTCTGTTCCATCTGAATTACAAATGGGAGTCATTTGAGGGGGCTCTAGTTCAGGACTAATGAAACTTGCGGTGCCTAAAGTAAACAAGAGTGTGAGAGGGGACAGCTTCAGGAGGAATACCTGGTCCAGTAGTCACGCTGCAGAGTAGAGACAGAGCCCCAGATGCGCCACACTTCACAGTGTCGGCAAATGGAGCCAGATGGGACAGCGCGAGGGCACAAGAAGGCACTGGAGGAGGCAAGGCAACCAAAAAAAGGTCAATACGCTGTGCTCCCAGTCTGCTGCAGAGAGAGGGGTAATTGTAGCATCAGGTGTGAGTCTGTTTGGATGTTGTGTGAGGGCTGACACATGGAATGTCACACAAAATCAAGAGCAAACAATATATGTTACTGGGATTGTGTTTTTAGTTGTACAAATACCAGGAATTGTATATGTTTACATAACTAATCTAGCTGGGAGTCATACAAACCAGTCATCTTTTTGCTGGCCAAATGTGAAGTCTAAATAACATTAAGAGTTATAACAGTAAGGGCATTTTCTGTAGAAACATGTAGAATCTATAAATTACTGACTTCAACACAGTTCCATATATTTGTTTTAAGGGGCAATGGGGTGCAGAGAGCAGAGAGCGAGTTGTATGTCACACTGTTTAAAATCCCATTATTAATGAAAAAAAAAGATATAATTTTATATACAAACATATACAGTATGTATATAAATTATTCAAAGGGAGATTCTAAGATTAGCCATGTGGTCTGACACAATATGCTTGCAATTCTAACTGCATTGCCATGGACAAAAGCAACATACAATATGAAAGGGAAATAAAAAGTACTGTAGATTCTTATTGCTGACCTACATACATATATATATATATATATATATATATATATATATATATATATATATATATATATATATATATATATATATATATATATATATATATATATATATATATATGTATATATATATATATAAATAAACCTTGGTTGTACACCAATAAAGACAAATCTAAACCAGGGTCTGGGAAGAAAAAAGTCAAGCCAATGTGTTTTACAAGATTAATGTCTGTTTAAGTGCGATGGCCCATCCATAAAAGGTAAACTATGTTGTAGGTACATAAATAAGCCTGGGGAAACTGCTGTATATTGCGAGGTGCTGTGTCTTGTAAACATAACTTCCTGTGTGTCTCACTTCTTCCCTCTTCTGGCTCTTGAGAAAGATGGGGCCAATGTTTGCAATTTTTAAGAAATACAAATGCTGAGCCATTTCCAGTCTACCATTCCAGATGTATTATCCACGCTTCCCATAAATATACAGATGGACTTTAAACACGAGAAGACACTTTTGAGGGGCGATGAGTGGAGCCCGTTCTGATTAAAAATGGTGGAAGAACACACTGCAGATGGTTACAAATTTGACAACATTTTGATGCATAGAATGATGCTATTTTTTGACAATTGAGTGATATGGGAGCTGATTATAAATGAACGCAAATGAATCAACTATGCACCACATATATTTTTGTACATCAAAGGCATCATTCGATTTTCTCCATAATTAACTTGGTAAATGTAAAGCTGACGTCCCAGTTTGTGGGGGCACCTTTTAGTGAGTGAGATTTTGGGTTGCAAGGGAATATTTTGTTCTCAAAGTAGCTTGAAAAATGGTTGTGGGTTTGAGTCCCAACTAACTACTTTTGCTGGATGTCAGTCCCCTCTCTTTAGCCCCTTTCCCTCTGCACTGTCCTATCCAATAAATTCTGCATGTCAAAAATCCCCTAATGAACGAAAGTTGATTGAAAACTGAATTTGCATGTCTGATTCAATAGGTTAGCTCAAACTGTTAAATAAGTTTATGCTTGCTTTCCCTGTAAGTGCATTTGATACCGTTTTCTAATTACCCTTCATTTGATCGGATAATGTGGTATATATCTATTATAGTTATACACCAATGAAGTAGTAACTGTATGAAGACAAATCATTTTAAAGTTTAAGTTCTTAAAAAATTCCATCCGTAGGCTTTGGAACTCTGTGATGGCCCTTATAAACAGCAAGTTTGCACAGTGACAGTTGTGGATTGTTCATATCTTCCACTGCCACATCTTGCTGCCCATTTTCAGTGAAAATAAACATCACAAGAAAATGTCAAAATGAAAATAAGGAGAAAATCAAATTGAGCAATCATGTGTGAGTAACATACATGTCAGACACTTGTATCCTGGGCAATGTGCGCTCGCTCTGCAGTCGCAATTATGAGCTCGCTGGTGGGGCGGTATCGAGGCTTATTCCTCAGCATGGCAGCTTCATGCGCCCGGAGAGCTGTTCAAGCTGCCTGCAGGGCCTGTCAGGGAGTTGTCATATCAATCCCCCGTCCATCTGCTCTCCGCTCTGCCCCAAATTTCAAGAATCGGTAAACACTGGCCGGACCCTTGGTTTGGATTGCCCCGTCTGCTGTTACTCCTCCGGGTCTCTGAGACTGCTCCAAAATTAAATATTGTTTTTTCGGCCGTATAAAAACAAAGTTCTTGATTATTGATCTGTTTGTACTGGCTGCCACTAGGAAGGAGAAGACAAATAGGGTATGTTGGTTCAGAAGTGACTAGCTGTAACAAAGGTCAGATCTTCATTGAAAAATAGACAATATGGAGAGATTGTTACGGCTTTGTCTGTTGCAATTGTTCCATGGTTTACTTAAACCAGACCAGACCTCCTCCAACTGTCAGGACATTGTGTTTCCATTCTAAATTTAAAGTATTTTCAGAATTTATAATTATTTATTCATCAGTCTTGAACAATTCATGTATAATGAAGGTCAAACATGCCACTCTGGATTGTAGTTTTTCCACTTCTGAAAGAATCTAGTTATTTATTGGAATGGCTAGAAGACACTAAAAGATGCTCCTAATTGGTGAATGAAGGATATTTGCTTCAAGCAGATTAAACTGGTGCTGTCTTTCAAAATTATAAATCTGGATGCATATCTCAGCTACATTATTCAAGAAAACAGACAGTGATGATGTCCTCTTATGGATGTAAAGATAGCTGCCTCAGTGACAAATGGTCAAAGCTGTGAGACTGACAGCTTTATTTGTTGCAATAGTCCTATGGTTTGTTTAAAAGCTCAGTCTTGATGATGTCCCCACAGGCACCTCTCTCTAATGAGATCTGCTGATGAGAAAGTGCCCTGGCATAGGGGGTTGATGGATGCCATGTTTCAGGGCGTGTCTCAGCCACTAAAGTGCTTGAAAGATGAGTGACAATCCACAGTTAAAACACATCTATAGGGGAACTCAGAAAATGCCACTTTTTTTTTTGTAGTCTTGCAGCGCTAAATTATATCTGTTTGTGTACAAGCCCTGTCCGCTAATGACTAGTGTGTGACTGTTCACGCTTCCGAGCCCTCCTACGTGTGCGATCAAGCCTCTAAAAATATGGAAGTTGGAGTAAGCTGTTGTCTGTTTATAAAAGCATATTTGCTCCTCAGTTGCTGTCTCTCTGGGGGTGGCTTCCAGGCAGAAGATGAAGGGAGTGAATGGAGGAGGGAGAGAGGGACTTTATTCTCCAAGCTTCAAGTCCCTAATAAATCCATGGGTTTTAGAGGCACAAGGTCAGGGGGTTCTCTGCAGTAGGATGAATGTTACAGACACATTTGGAAGGATGTTGTATACAGGGGAAATGAGAGAAAGAAGAGGACTTGAACATGTTCTTGTCTCTGGCGTTTCACAGACGACTCCCCAGAGAAGATTCATGTCAGAAAACATAAAAACCCCTGGCCGTCTTAGAGTGTGGGAAGAAATATTAGTTTAAAAAAAAGAAAAACTGCACTTCCTTCTTACAATGTATATATATATATTTTTTTTCAAATGTTTCAGTGTCAGTTGGTTTGGTTTTGTTGATTAATTATAATATCAATTGCTGATGATAAAATGAAACCAAAGATGAATATCGGTAAGCTTTTCAGTTCTTTTGATTTGTGTCTGTCGTGAAGGGAATTAGCATCTCCACAGTTAGTGAAGACTAGTCACTACAGAAGCTTGGACTTATGCTTAATAATGGTCAAAACCTTCAATCAACCTTCTGCCAAAGAGCTCATCAAATCGGATAAGGTTTTATGATCCAAACATGTACTATGTGGATTTTTTTAAAAGCTCTGGTCCAGCAGAAACTCCACATACTGTACATCCACTTTGCCTCCGTAAACATCCTTAAGGTTAAACTCAAACAAACACAAAGTCACAGTGGACCCTTCAATATAAAACAGATAGGCTAACGGATCTTTTTAGAAGGAACAGTCCGGTCTGTCGGACTAGTTGCTATGGAGATACGAAGTCCAGTTGGGGTCTATTGGTGCTATTTATGGCCCGCAGAAAATGTATAAGATATTTTCAACAGAAATCCCCCCCATCCTCGGGACAGTGATTTGGCATACGTGTCTCACTGGAGAGCTCTGCAGCATTTGGCGACGATGGCAACAGTTAGAAGCAGAAGGAGAGATAGTGACAGTAGCACTCAGCCAGACAAGCGATATTAGAATGGATAGTTGGGGGGGGGAAGAGTAGAGGACATGGTCCCTTGCATATAAAGTTTTGTGCAACACATCATAATGCACTGAATCATTATACCACGGCGCAATCAGATATGGCTACACGCTGTCTTCCTGGCCGTTAATTAAAATGGCTGCTGTTTTTCCTCATTAAATCCTAATAGAGGGCGCGCGCTAAACTGCTAAATCTATTTTCCAGGTAGCATTTAACAAGGGCACCACTATTTAGACAGCAATTATAACCAGATTTACAAAACAATACACGCTGTCACTTTACGTGTGGCTGAGCATATTCGATGCCGCGTTACCTGTAAAGTGAGTTGTTTTTTCTTTTCTTTTTTTTTTAGAAAACTTAGAAAAGCTCAAACTAGTGAGCTCAGTGCTTTAACATTTATGTCTTGAGGTGATGGAGATGACACCTGATTTAGACGCCATCCCTGTCAGGGAAAATTGGTCCGATCGACTTAGTCAGCTATGTGACATTCTGTCCAAAGATATGGCACAGTCAGACAGGACAGTAAAAGTGCTTCAGGCGCTGAAACAAAGTGGAAATCCGGAGCTGATTCAAAATCATCAGTGTAAACAGAGAAAGAGTGTTGCATTTGCAGGTGCATTACTCAGCTGCTCCCCCTTCTCTTACCGCAGTGATTTTTCATACTTAATACTTAGAGGCTCAGTGGGCAATACAGCCTCTACAGTAAATACCCAACTAATACCAGATCACATAACACAATATGATCGCCAGAGCTGCAGCTTTATGTAGTGCTGCTCAACTTATCTCAGGAAAACATTACCGCGGCTTTACTTTTCTTTTGGGCTATATGGTTAAAATATTGACGTTAGACTTTATTAACTGAACGATTTAAGAAAGTAAATAAGAGCGCCACGGAGCAGCTAGATCACTGCTGGTATAGGTGCAGTTTTAATTTAATCCAGCCTTTTTCATCTCGCATACCCCTGGGCCTTTCTTTTATACCCCTTACCTCATGAGCATTGATGAATATTTAGAAAGTGACTCATCAATTAGTAAAAACATATTATGTTCAGCTCAAAAGCTATAATACTCCTATAACCTTTCTCTTTCACTTTTTAGCTTCCCTAAGAAAACACTGACCTAACCTATTAGAGTGTATTATGTAAATGCTAATTCAAGCACTCTGTATTCCAAAAATCTCAATGAGTTACCGACTTTTGGAGCCCTTCTTTTGAACTTGAACTACAACTGCTTTACTCAGAAACCATTAGCTCATTAACGCCTGCAATATGGAGATTTATTTGCATTACGTGAATGCTTTACTCCGTGTTAGAAATACTTGCACTGCATACACACACAAACACTCGATCACAGTGTCAACTCAGCTCAGTTGTGTATAAACAGGAGCAGGGTGATAATAGGAAAAAAGTGGTTAGGATCTGTCTAAAGTGATCCACGAAAGCGATGAAAATGACCTCTGGTGGGACTTTGTGTGTCTAGGCATAATACACAAATTGACTGCGTATCAGGTACGTTGTCGGTTGTAGGTCTTGAACCACAGCAATAGTCAAGTGTTGCTGTGGCTGATTGAAGAAGCCTATTGCAATTCCATCTCAAGGGCTATACATGTATACAGAGCAAAATGTCAAATGAGCAGGTCAAAGCCACTGAGGCCAAACAGTCTATATACCGTTCATCTGTTTTACCAGAGGTATAGATGGTGTAGGCACTCAATAAAACAGTTTTTTTTTTTTCACATGTCAGAAATATGACAATATACAGTACAAGATTTAGCTTTATTCTGTGATTTAGTGTTCCGACAAAAATACAGTTTTTGTGACAAACAGCACACCAAAAAGTGAAAAGGTGAGCTGTACTAGAGACAGAAACCAATGATTAAATTCATTTTCAAGTCTTGAGAACATGGCTGTAACCAATACCTTTCTCATCCTTTGGAGAAATAATAAATAATCGGCGTAGTTATCATGGATGACATAACACACATTCCCTTTAATGGCAAATTCAAACACCTGAAGAAAAGATGCTGCAGATCCTACAGATTAATTTCACGTCAAAGGAGAATGGATACACAAGAAGCATATCAAAATAGTCTGAAGTCGCACCTGGAGAACCCTGTGTATTCAATATCCGAGGGGATTATGTATAGCACAGTGTAGAAGTTGCATAAGCCATGGCACGGAAATATAAAAGAAAAGGTGAGCATTTGGTTCATTTCCAAACATTATAAAAGTACCGTATATTAATTTTGAATAATAGGCTTGAAATCAACCCAAACAGTGTTAACATGTTACAATGTTTTTCAGTATTTTCTACAGTTGTTTACTGCTGCTACACACGGGCACACATTTTGGATGTCAACCAAAAAGCTAAAAATAAATTAGCCAATTAGGCAGTAAAACTAGTGTCCAACATAGATGGCAATGTATTAATTAGATTGCCTGGTGTACGTAGGGTTGTGCCGTAATTGTGACATGCAGAAGACAACATAAAGACATTTAAAACAAGTATGACAAGCGGTGGCACTTTCCCTCCCTTTAAATAAATCTATTCTTCTAGTATACTTATTTATTTTACTCCACGAGTCTGTCAAAGTTTTCCTCTTTGGCTGCGCATTCATCTGTGTTGGCCCACAACATCATATAATTTCTTTACCCACAATGCCCCGCTCTCCCGATCTGCCCGTGAAGATACTGGCTTCACTTCAAATTCAGCTGTCATCTGCACCAGCACGGGATTGACCTCTAGCCCTCAAGCTAACTTTTCCCATTCTTTATAATTGGTCTTTGCATATACATTAGTTATTTTTTGCCGTGACAAAATTCCACCGTGCCTCAAGTTTGTATGCTTCACTCAAAGTCGACGATACTGTCCCTGCTTTTCTGACCCCGGTCCCAGTCTCACCCTTCTCTCACTTCTGCTCCAGTACCGTTAATGTCTCATGGTGTTTTTGCCAATCTTGTCACTCAGTTGCTGAATGAGCAGAGCCAGTTCTCCCGCGGCCTGGGATTTCTCTTCCAGCAGCTCGTAACGGAGGCTGGAGATGTCCTGCTTGATCTCCTTCAACTCGCCTGCACCACAGAAAAAAAAAAAAACAATACAGTAAATGTGTAAGATTTAAGGGGTGACAAACCACTGTATTAGTCCCATAACAAATGTAGAGACCTGCTTCAGAATACAAGTAATACTGGACTAAAGCACATTAATATAGAAATACATTTTGGTTTGTTTAAAAAGTGACAGTACTGCTGATTTTGATCATTAGTATGAGACTCACAACCTTGGTGCTTCTGCTTTACTCAATAAAACATTTGATGAGAGAAAAATGTTCAAATTGATCTCCAAGCAAATCAATTTGGATGCATATTGATACAATTTGTACAAGGTGAAAAACAAGTGCATTAGTCATCAACCGGATTATTGAATCATATATCTATAATCTATAATGGTGCAAACTGTTGTTGTGTCCTTGGGCAAGAGACGTCACCCACCGCCTGAATGAATGTAGTGTGTGAGTGAGTGGTTGGTGGTGGTCGAAGGGGTCGGTGGTGCTTCCGTCAGGCTAACCCAGGTAAAGTGCGGCTACAGAATAGTGGAGTCATTGAATGATGCGTATAGTGTAGCACTGGCTCTGGTGCTGCTCTTTTGACCTTAGAGGGAAATAAAGTAAACTCATAAAGAATATTTATATGAATGATGAGCTGCTATATGTAATATTAGGCTACATATAAGTCAGGCAGTGACAAATTTCCCAAGGAAGAACCACCCACATCAATGCAGTTTCAAATATTGTACATTAAATGTGTACATTTTATTTATCTATTCATCGCCATGCAATCATTCAAAAAAAGGTGTATGCTTTGTCATTTGTCTTTCTTTTGGTTTCAAATGGGCACAAGTGGCCTTTTTGATGTTGATGTGCCAGCGAGTTTTAAAGGTATCACTTGCACCTATTTGTTCTTAATATTTCATTAAATGTACCTATCTGTGACCCCCACGGTAAAAATGTTCAAATCAATTACAGTATTGACTTTACAGATAACATTTGTAATGTTGATTCATTTGTAATTAAAAACACATTTTACATGATGTAAAAGATGTATGTTTTCATGTTTATTTTATGTATTTTTGGGGGGGTTTCTTAATAAACATTGACAAATACATTGACAAATTAAGGCAACTCAGCTTGTTCCCGTTGTGTCATTTTGAAACAGTGGTTGTGCTAATTACTTTACCTTTGAGAATGTTTCATTCTGTATCAAGGATCATCATTATACTGAGTAAATCAACATTAATTGAATATTTAATATTGAATATATTTAAGTGCTGAAACTATTTCAGATACATTCCTAATTGAGTTAGGACTGTAATTGCTTCACTCACAAAATCACAGAACATAGCGCATGCTTTCTGGTATGTCCAGATCGTAAGGTCAATCGCAGTTGTACACAAATGTTCAGAGACAGACATTCGGACAGTAACTCCCACATATACTGTACTGCACTTAGCCCTGAGCTCACAATCCCTCTGCTGCGGATAGGATTTTTTTTTACCTTCATTAACTTCGTCATTCTCTCGGTCCACTTGCGCCTTGAGGACATAGCGCTTTATCAGCCTCTTCATGATCATCTGCAAAGGACAAAGAAGAAGACAAGGAAAAGGGTTAGGCATAAAGAGGCATATCTTGCAGGATTACATACACAGTACAACATGCATGTCTTTTTGTGAGCGTGTGTGTCTGTAGTCATCTCTGATGTCGATAGCTGTCTACGCACATACAAATGCCTCATCAACAGGCTGACGGATGACACTGGGGTCACTGCGAGAGGCACGTCCATGTGTTTGTGCGGAGGATTTGTGGATACAGAAGGACAAGGTGCAAGGGGGGGGGGGGGGGCTTAGATTTCCCGAAGGACCACAGTGAAAGACAACTAAAGATGACACAAGCTTCTCCTTTCAACTTTAAACACAGTTTTGGGTGCAAGCCTTATGATTGAAATGTGTCTCATTCCAGGCAAAACATCTAGATAAAGACTTATGCTTTATAAGATGATAGTTTTGTGTTACTAAAATGATTTCATACTGGTATTCAATAAATAATCAATAAATGTTCAGTAAAATAGTAAATTATTAAATCAAGCACCAGACCAGCGGCAGGTATGATCAAGAAAACAAAGGGGACGGAAAAGAAAATGTTGAAGGAAAAAAACATAGCTTTTAATCTATTCCTTTACTATCCAAGTATGGAAAATGAACTAATGGTATTTGACATAGTGTTGCATCCAGCATCTATAAAACCCACCCTCTTCCATCATTTGCTGCCATCCCCAAGTGTCGTACTGTATCTAGATCTTTTCCGGGCCTGTTCACCCCCATTCTCTCACTCCCTGTCAGATGTGATCACACTTAGCCCTACCCCAGCGCTCAGCTCTTATTAGGCACTTGTTGGTGGGATTTTCTGTACATCACTGTGAATATTTTCCCCTGTCTTTCATTTCATTTGCAACCACCACCACAGCGCCTGGCCTTACCTGATATCTGGTGGGGTGTTTTCGCGCTTTCCGGGGCATAAACTCCTCTCCCGGCCGAGGGTACGCCCTGAAGCGTTCGTCCTGTTACAAAAGCGAGATGCGGGTTAATCACAAATATCAGGCTCCACTAACTCCTCAACTTTCTCATGTCACTCACAATGCAACAAAGCCAGTGTCTGAATTTAAGGCTTCCCCATTTTGAGTTCTATGTTAATCGCACAAAAAGGTCAAGGGATAAGAATCTCCATTAACTTCTGTCGGTAAATAACCTTCAAGTGTCTTTGCTAATAACTCAGAATACGCATACTTTGTAGCCTGCGTGTTGATTTAACACTCCGATGTCAGAAGGAATCATGGCTTAAGTGTGGCCCTGTTCAAGTAGCTGTTACATTCAACTGATTTAAAACAATAATGTTGAATACGACTGAAGCATATTTCATTATCCTTTGCTGCACCAAAAGGTGATTTTCAATGGCTCTGTTTGCTTGGTGTTGTCTTTGTGTTGATTTGAAATAAGCAGACATGACAATATTACACTCTTTATGCCTGTTCCAAGCCCGGATAAAAGATGACTGTAGCTGGAAAAGGAAAATAATTAAAGTAACAATGTGATACAGGGATGGGTTAACTCTTGCCTCCAAAGTATAAAAGTGGTCCGCTTCCTTTCTGGTTTAGCCTTGATTTTAAGATGCAGCAAGACATCAACACAAAAAAACATTCAAAATGGAGGCCACATCGGATCAATCATTTGCACGAGACCATTTTAAAAAGAAGTTGTGTTCTCCAGGGCTTGGAAGTAATCTCCGGCAGTTTCGACTTTTAAGTAAATGAACAGGTCACATGCCACATTTCTCCAGATTGGTTTATTCTGCATCTGTTCGTCCACCAAATTAAACTAAATTGAAGCTGTACCAGACTGACTGTCGCTCTAGCTAGGAAGGCTTTTTAATATGCTTTTAATTACACCATCAGTCTTCATTATAGTCTCAAAATCCAGAGTTAAAAATGTCAACATCACATATCACACATGGGCTGAGGACATGATGTACAATTGGCCGTGTAAGTGGAACACCAACTAAATTGCACAATACAAAGTTTAAAAAAAGATTAAAGCTGTGCACAGAACAGATAAGCCTCATCTGCACTCCAAGTTGTCTGCATATCATTGTATATATTAAAAAACGCCACAAAACTAATGTGTTAGAGGCTGAATAGACTTTTCTAATCTTCTGGCTCCCTCCAAATCACATCTACAGATTGAGTTTTAAATAAGAACATTTTATGACTGTGGTACTCCTTTCAATATACAGCCGATCATGACCGCCGTAGCTCTTATTCATCCTATTCATAATCCAACGTGTGAAAGGGGGACTCATTTTCTCATACCATAAAAAGCTATGAGTAATACTATATGGCCCCCAGTGAGGAAAACCAACCGCGCTGTTCCACTTGACATTCCTAGGGCTGCAGCACTGTGGTGGAGGGCAGGGCTTTTCTTCTCTTTTTTATTGATTGTTTATTTTTTGCAGCTGCATTTGGTCTGTCGGGTCAGCAGAGGCAGCTGGGTGTAGTCGGCCTTGTCCCGGTCCAAAAAGCTGGTGGGGAATTTGAAGAGATGCAGGCAGCTTGAATGGCCTTCGCTAATGGCTTAACCGAGGTATTGAGGCGAGCCATTTGAACCGAGAGGAAGCGCTCACAAACAGGGGCCAGCACACGATTGATTGCCGGATAAATGGCCTATGCGATTTTCTCCACGCAACATTTTCTTTTCATTACGGTGATTTTGTTTTGATGGACAATTTTTCAAGCGGGCAAACGTGAGGGACTTAAGAAACGGTGCCCCGGTCCTCCAGTGCGAACAGCATTTCCTGGAACAGTACAGTGAGCCCTAAGGTTTATGTTTAAAACTTTGGCTCATGTAGTGCAAAAGAGTGACCTATTCATAATGCAGAGCTGAGGTTCGGGCGGCAAATGGAGTTTTGAACAGTTTGCTTTTTAAAAGGTCAGAACAGTAAAAAAATAAAAAAATAAAATAGCTTTCTATATTAAGTAGAACCAAAGGCTGCCACACCATTTAGAGACTATGTTGCATTCGTCAAATTAACCTCCTACTCTAGTTCAGCTTTACCCAAATCTATACTAAGCTTCTCGACTGGAACGCCTCATTTGAAAGCTAAGACCTACAAAAGTGATTGTAACTTTTTGTCACATTATCGCCGCATTTTTGTTGTGTTTTCATCTCTATTTTGTCGTGCTTTTGGTCAGTTTTTGTTGCTTTTTTCGTTGCTTTTTTGTCCTGATTTTGCCCCGTTTTTTTTCATCCCTTTTTTTTTATTGCTCTTTTTTCATGTTTTCGTCACTTTTTATTGCGTTCTCATCCTCATTTTCGTTGCTATTTTGATGCTTTTTTGTTTTGAAGCTTTCAGATTTAGATAAAGCCAAACTGGAGAAAATGCGCTTGGTTCAGAACGGGGGGGCAAGAGGTTAAAAATACACCATCATTTTATCATGCATGGATAAAACAATATTAGCAAAAGTAACTTTGACGTGTTTCCAATGCTCATTTATATCTTTTGTCAAAAACTTCTCATGTTTTACTCAAGCAAATCTCAAACTGTTGGCTCAGGTGGCTCCTTTTTAGATGGATTTTAGATGGATTTACAGACAATTCTATACACATTTTTGTCCTCTTTTAAGTTGATTGTTTAGAATTGATTTAGACCTGATTCAACCCAAGTTTAATTTAGAGTCCCGTTATGGACTTGATCATTGATTTTTTTTGGGAAATGTAAACAAATCCAGAAAGTACACACACTGTATGTTGAAAATGAAACAAAAAATATACATAACGTTTCCCTTCACTGCTGGACACTGACCTTGTTCTGCGAGTTGAGCATGCCCATCTCCACCTCGTTGCGGCGATGACCGTTGGCCTTGCACAGGTGGATGAGGCACGACTTGATGCGGAGGACCAGGTAGTAGAAGGACTTGGGACTGGGGACCAGGTTGTACGGAGCGGGGAGCGTCCGTCCCTCATCGAAATAGGAAAGCCACAGTTTCGCCCTGGCGAATTTCCACTCCACATCGGCATCCTCCTACAGACACCAAAGGGAGAGAGAGAGGGAGAAATGTGAATAGACTTTTGTGTCTATTATTAAAAGCTGAAATGGTCTATAAATAGAGTACTCTGCTTTCCCCCATCCGTTTACCTAACTGCTCGAATATTACCCAGCCCGATGCAACAGGAGACAAATAATTCAATATGGTCTGACAGCTTAAAGGTTTCCCAAAATTGCCCGCGTAGAAACATTTTTTATGACTCTTTTTGAAAAATAACTTGGCTGTCTGAATTGTCATTGTTGCTCTGTATTGATCAGTGGTGTTTTCATTGCCCCTCTAACTCTCCCAGTGCCACAGAGGAGACCAGGCCAAATCCTTATTGATGTGTTGGTTATAAACTCTGGATACGTGATGAAGAATGAATGAATGCGGTTCACCTCAATCTCCTGGTATGAGCTGTTGATCATAGCTATCAACATGTTGAGGAGAACCACCACCATGGTGACGTTGTACACCCCGTACAGCACGTAGCCGATGTTCTCAATGAACTTATGGTCGTACTTGAGGACTACGGAGATGACTTCAGACAGACCAAATATGGACCAGAAAAGCGTCTTGAAGCTCTCCTCCACGCTGTAAAAAACAAAACAACAAAGAAAACAACAGCTAAAGTATTATAATATCTGCACAGTCGCTCTTCCTTAATTAGCCCCTTTATGCAAACACAAGGAGCGGGATTGGCAAAGGCATTCCAACAAAGCGCGGTTTATGAGCTAGCACTGATGAAATACTCGATGAGTCATATCCAATTTGAACACATTATCCTGTTTTTCTCCCATAGACACACTTAACCACTCTTATTGGACATGCAGAGCTAGGCTTCGGTGGCGCTTTAAGGGAAGATGAGTCAACTCCGGTAACTGAGAGGTGAGTAGCCCGGCGAACATTAAGAGTAAAGCTATGTGTCAGAAGACGTTTTGCAAAACTGACAGGAAAATGTCACTGCGAGGATTACACAAAAGGGTCGTGGTGATTTCCGTGCGATTGTGTTGACTGTCTGTGTAAAGTGACATTTTATTTTCCCATCCAACAGGGCTCTATGCTCTTACGTCACAAATCAAGATGGCGGTTAGCGAAGGTGAAAACAGCGACCCCGGCCCCATTGAAAACACTGGCAGATCGCTGACATTAGGTGGCTGTAATTGGACTTGAGAGAATTTATTAAGGTGAATAATTTTCGGATTGTGATCAAATGTCATTTGATTACTATGATAACCTGCCAATTGAGGCAAAAGTCCGATATAAACAGAAATTGGACCTAATTGGTCTAGATACATGTTTGTACAAACTGCCAAGAGGTACTTGGATTAACGACCCAACTAAATGGCCAGATTTGGAGTACGGAGACCTATATACCTATCTCATTGACACACCAGGTAATTTCGTAATCAGTTTCATAGTTAAAGCTTAAGATCTGTTTTAATGTTCAATGGCAATGAGTGGTAAGTTGGACCAGAGAACCTTTTAGCATTTTCGTGAGTAATTAGCAAAAGACGCGCGCGCTTCACTAATCCATCTAATTTTGTGCTGAATTTCACGCATTGATGTTTGTATTTCGGGAAATAATTATGATCTAAGTTACATGTAATGTTGACTAGAAAATGTTTTAGAAGCTCTCAACGACGTTGTGACCAGTTTTGATTTAGCTAAGGCATGATTTAGCCAACGTTATGACTAAACAAACTAACAAATGGTCGTCATTGCAAAAGAGTTCTCAATTGACTTACCTGGTAAAAAATAAACAATAAATATAAAAATTAATAAATTGTGTTTAAAGCAAAATAAATCATAGAATTTGTAGCCTGCTGTCTCGGGCACAGTTGCATTAAATGTTAAAACATAATCCACACAATTTGTTTAAAGCTGCACGTCGATTCTAATCAGAAACTTACTCAGTGTAAAAGATTGATAACTGTAATTCCGACGAAATTACGAGAAGATTTATTTACTATCAAGTCTCAGTAGTGTAGCACTGAGTACAGACTAAAGTGAGTTACTGTCTGATTATAATTATGTTTGATTGAATTGTTACACTGGTTAATGTTAGACTGTAAATACTATACAGTATAATAATTTGATTTGTTTTTCAGAGTATCGATTGTAATTGTAAGTGTAAGCTCTTTTTTCACCAAATTAGTAGATCTACATTGTATGTTTGTTTGTTTCAGGTGTGTTCACCAGGGAAAGCATGAGGAATAAGATGAGTCTTGAGGCCTACATCTATTTCCAATCGGGATGGGTGGAGAACATTCTTTGTCACTTCATTCCGCAGACCAGACACACATTGCTACTTGCCAACGTCAAACCTTCGCAGAGAGTCAACGACCAGCCTCATAAACCATGGGTTGCCTTGACAGCAGAGGGGAAAGTGACAGCTGGTCACTGCACCTGCATGGCAGGGTAAGTGTCCATGATTTATGACACCATTATAGCAGTTGTATTACAAATTAACAACCTCTTAATTGATGCTATTGACCCCATGCCATTAAAGAGGTGATAACTGTGTTACATAACAAAAACTTTTTTTGTTCACAGACTTGGGGAATCCTGCTCCCACGTGGCTGCCCTCCTCTTCAAGGTTGAAGCGTTCGTTAGACTCGGGCTGACCAAAGAAACATGTACAGATGTGGCCTGTAAATGGAATAATGACTTTGTTGAAAAGGTGACCCCAGACCCCGTGAGCAAAATCAAATTCTACAAAGACACACGTGTGCAAAAAGTCAAGAAAAAAAAACGATCAAAACCATATTCCAGAGCTACTCATGATGAACAACAATCATTTCTCAAATCATTATCCGAATGTGATAGCAAACCTGTTGTGTTGAGTTGTTTTAATGGTTACTCTGAAAACTTTCATTGGAAGAGAGAATCAACACCAAAAATAAAACTTCCACAGCCGTTGCGAAAACTGTATTCTGCTGACAATTATTCCTCCTCCCAAAAAGAACTCCTACAAAAGTGTGAAGAAATCATATCAAACATGAAAGTCACAACAGAAGAAGTCACTGAAATTGAGAAATGCACTTTAGGACAAAGTGACTGTCTGGCATGGTATGAACAACGGTGTGGGAGAATAACTTCATCAACAGTGCATGGTGTTCTGCACACAGACCCAGACAAACCATCCCGTTCAGTTATCAAACAAATCTGCTTCCCTGAAACTGTGTCTACAACTGCCATCAACTGGGGACGGAAACATGAAAAGACAGCTCTTAAGGCCTATACACAGTTTTTGAACAATATTCAGCCACCCCACACTGGTGTTAGTGTACAGAGAACGGGCCTTAGAATCGCAGAAGAGACACCCTTCCTAGGGGCTAGTGCTGACTCAATAACACAGTGTGAATGCCACGGCAAACGCGTTGTTGAAGTCAAATGCCCTTACTCATTTCGTAATAAGACACTACAGGATTTTTTAAGTGATAAGAAGTGCTGCATTGAGGGTGCAACTTTGAAAAAAGGACATAAATACTTTGCACAAGTACAATTGCAAATGTATGTGTACAAAACTCAACAGTGTGACATCTTTGTGTGGACTGAGAACTTTTGTCTCCTGGCCAATGTTAAGCGTGATAATGACTTTATTGAACACATGTTGCAAACAACAACAGCCTTTTTCAAAAACCACATTCTGCACGAGCTTATGACAAGAACTCTGGAAAACAAATGCAAAGAAGAGTCTGAAAACATGCAAAATATTTCAACTAATTTTTACTGTGTGTGCCAGAAGCCAGAGGACAACAAGCAATATATAGGCTGTGACAATCCAAATTGTAAATACAAGTGGCTGCACTTGGACTGTTTGAAACTGAAAAAAGCACCAAAAGGTGAATGGTACTGCCCAATGTGCAGAAAACCGAACTCCTTGAGAAAGTGAGATTACCATGAATTATGAGTTTTTGTGCCATAGACCGTTCAAATCTTTATCAAGTATCGCAATACTTTCAATACTTGTGTTTGGAGCAATTGTTTATCCTGCACTCCTTTGTTTTTCAGTGACAGTTACACAGCACTTTGTTAAATTTTGTGTTAATGCACTTTTCAATCTCAACACTTAAATAAATGTTAAATGGCATTTGGTTTATAAGCTTTGGACGCGTGCGTTTTTACACATTTTTGCATCTACACAGAGATTTTTAGAGTTGACATACCAACTGGCATTAGGCCAAGCAGAAAAATATTTGTGGTACAGGTGACTTGACCTGATGGAATAAACTTCCACATTATTGTATTAATAAAAGCACAAATTAAGAAATTAACTAAATACAAGCATAAATATTGATTGATCAACACAATTCTCAATGATTTTCCTCCCGGTACACAATGCTGTCACCAAGATTCACAAAAACTGCACAAGAAATCAGAATTGTGTCAATTCTGCTTAGCTCAAGCTCATCTGCCTCATCAGTCACAGTTTTAATGAATGGTATGGCCAAAGTTCCTTGTAAGACTTTAAATTTGTTTTTCATGAGTCCAATTACACGTTCGATATGAATTCTAACATTACTTAATTGTCTTGACACTTCAACCTCCTTGGCTGAAAGCTGTTTTTTACCTTTGGTAAATGCAGGTGTTATAAGTTCGGCACTACACAGAGCTGCAAAGTCGTCTTTCAGGGTAAACCCCCGGTCTGCTAAAATCTGGTCGTGTGGGTGGTGCATATTTGGGTCAATAAACCCTGATTGTCTCACTATTTCATTGTCACTTGCACGACCTCCCCAAGCCTTAGAGAGGAAGGAAATCGATCCATTGGGTGTACATCCTATAAGGACTTTAACAGTACTGTGTTTTTTGTAGTTTGAGTAGACCTTACTTCGAGCACAAAGTTTCTTTGGTCTGTCAATGAATATTTCAAAACAGTCAATTATGCATGTAAGCCGTGGGAAATTATTTCGAAAGGGTCCAGGAAGAGTTCTTCGTACAACTTCACTATCAGGCCATTTAATTAAAAAGGCAAGTTTGGTTGACACCAGTTCGATCCACTTCCAGAAGATCTTACTAACATGGCTTATTGAGAGATCTGTAGCATGGCCTATGTATTCAAAGGGCAGGTCCATCCTCAACTTTAACAACGTTATAAAAAACTGATCTCTCAAGTCCAATTTCTGGGCGTTTTTACTGGTTTGTACAAATGTCACCAAAAATGAAAACGTTTTCAGGAACACACCCCATGAAATACCAGTAAAAAAATTACACTTCTTATCATTTCCTTCCACACAGGAAGCATGAAGGTAAGCTGCACATTTCAGTCTCTTGTTGTCTTCAAGAAGGTTTGCTTTTTCCTTGCGCAGGTTGTCAATTTCCTCATACAGCTGCTTCCGTTCATCGTCACCAACCGGCTTGGAAAGTGATGAGGGGCAAGGAACTGATGTCGGTGTATCAAGGCTGTCTTGAAGTACTGCTGTCGGTGTATCAAGGCTGTCTTGAAGTACTGCTGTCGGTGTATCAAGGCTGTCTTGAAGTACTGCTGTCGGTGTATCAAGGCTGTCTTGAAGTACTGCTGTCGGTGTATCAAGGCTGTCAAGTACCCTCTTCTTGGGTGGAGTTTGTGAAGGGACGTGAAGTTTTCTCTTTGAGGCAGCAGCAAATCTCCGGAGCTTTGACTCTGATGATTTGGAGTCAGTTTTGATGTGCTTGAAGATGGAGGGAATGAAGTCAGGATGCGTAGGATCGGTACTGGGTCTCCCTGAAAACAGAAAACAATTGAATATAAATTAATCAGGGTAGATCTTACTAGATAGTTAAATCTATTTAAACATATTAAAACATAAATCATGCATCATAATGGTTTACAGTTCAAGTGATTTATTGGATAATAATCGCTTAACTACTACAGGAATAAGCAATAAACGACCTTTCGCTGTGAGCCCCAAGTCCGTATTAAATATAAAGGCATTTCTATGACCAGAGCTTCATTTAAAACAATTTAAAATCAAACCATGTATGCATACAATGTACAGTGTTTAGGTAATCTAAATAGTTTTACATTATGCTGATAATGTGATGTAACTGTTCCATGGATTTTTTTATTTACAGAATTCAATTCTATATGTAAACTTAAGATGTGATTTAATAGGTTTATATATATATATACCATTAGGTGTGCTCGCAGCTCAGTGCTCAACATCCATAACATCTTCCTTCCTTTAGATTAATGTTCTGATATTAAACCCTTTAAACTTTTAACAATTGTTAAAAGTTTAATAAGTATTGCAGGCTGTAATAACATACATCCATATCAACAACTCAGTCACTGTAGGTTGGCAAATTAACATAACAACTCTGCTAATATCTTTTAACAAATTTGAGTCGTTCCACAGAGGGTGGTTGGTTTACTTCACTTAATTTGTTTATATCGGTCTTTTGCCTCAATTGGCAGGTTATCATGGTAATAAAATGACATTTCATCACAATCTGACCATTATTCAGCTTAATAAATCCTCCCAAATCCAATGACAACCACCCAATGCCGTTGTATTCACCTTTGCCAACAGCTATTTTGATTTGTAACTAGCACCGGAGAGGCCAGTTACATCGCTAGCAAAGTTGGTTGTAGCAAAAATATTTAGAAAGCAAAGTAATCATGCATTTTATCATAATCGAAAACGATTCTTACCACTTAAGAAGTGTTCGCTACAAAGGACTGTAAGCTTGCTTGGCCTCCAATCCGAACCGTCCGGATTCACTCTCTTCACACTGTTGACCCACTTTTTCCAACGTTCAGGATGTTTCGGGAAGGTAAAGAATGAAAATTTCTTCCCCATCATGTTATGGTTTGAACATCCAACCGCACAGCAGCTTTTAGGCATGATTTACTGAGGAAAAACGTAATTTATCGTACACAATCTGTCATTCTCAGGCAAAATCGCTGTCTAACACCGCCATTGTTTTCACCTCCAGCAGTGCGGCGCTCTGAAAGTACCCGGATGGGAAAAGAGCCCTACTACTTTTCTGGGCTCTACAAGTGATTATCATTATAGCCCTTTGTTTACCCTTTGTCTGCAAATTGTTTCTAAATATATTAAGGTGCAGCTATTTCAAGAGCATACGGCTGCACACAGTTGTTTTGAAATTGCAATTTGAACGGTCGCACTTCAGAATATATTCTAGGGTCTTAATATGTCTAAAACCTGTCAATTCTACCCACATATTACCGCGCACAGAATCCTTACGGCCCCTTTGAGCACTGGTTCTTCCCACACCCTGACTGGCGTCTCAATCTTCGGCTCTTATCCCAGTCCTCTCTCGCCGCCAATTTGCATCTTTTACAGAGCGCTCCCTGCTATCAATCATGGGTCTAAACCTCGCCCCCTCCTTAGCTGTTTCTTTTCTGGTTTCACCCACATTTTCAGTACATCGTTTGGCAACGTTGGCGAGTTAACTACATTATTTTGTTCCAACTGGAGAGAAATTATGATAAAATGGTCAACGTCTGTCCCGACCTAAGGTGTCAGTACATTAGGAAAAGAAAAGGAAACGAGATTCTGAAAGTTTCAGTATGGTCGGTTAAATTGCCCACTCAGAGGCTGACCGTTCAGAAGAGTGGTTAAGAGAAAATAGAAGATCATCCCAAAGATCATGATTTGATTGTTATCGCCCTACCACCTCTTGAGATAGCTGTGTGGTGAATCTAAAGCAGTGGTTCTCAACCGGGACAGGTTCGAAACTCACCTTTAGTATATCATGACAGGCGACAATTAAAAATATTACTTTCAACATAACATTAGCAGTTTGGCTACGTTTTTGTATGTTCAATATCTTCACAAAGTTCTGTTGATTCAAATAGGCCCACTGATCACAAGGCGGACTATCAAACAGATTACCCATAGTTATTTTGGTGACCCACTGATCTAAAAGTGTTTACTGAGGCATAAGACAGCTGCCTGAGAGGGAAGATTGGTACAGGTTTGTAAATTGAAGTGGTTGTTCCCACCCCAAATTAACTTCTCTCATAGAGCCGTGGTTTCATTGGCAGCAGGGAGCTAGGTGCAGGCGTCGAGATAAAAGCCACCCTCGCACGTACAAAAGGCTGAGGCAGACACAGGGCGCTCCACTTTCTCTCTCACTTAAAACACAGGCGCCTAGAAGCACTTCGGCTCTAACCTTGGAAGAAAAGCGCAAAAAGCAAACACAGTTTTTGCTTTGACGGCCAATCCATGCGCGCGTGCTGGAAGTCAGAAGTGAGTCTGAGGCATGTTAAGAATAGACCTCTCTTTGGTAAGTATTCTTTTATGCGCAAATACACAACAGCACATGCAAGGCCAGGTGAGGAAAACAAGCCAACTCTGTAATTACTCCGAGACCCTCATTAACGTCCCCTTTGGCAGCATCTTTAGCTCTAATAATAGCTTCACTACTGTGGCTTCTTGTACTCCTTCTACCCTTTGATACAATGGCAAAATAATTACTGATCAATGTCATGTTTTTTCCTGTGAGAGTTGCCTAAATTAGTCTGACGTCCACACTAATCTCAATAGCTGGCCAAGCTACACCAGTGCAAATGCTCTGAGCCTTTATAGCGCTCGTGCTTCACTGCAAGAAGGTTCCGGGTTTGATCCCTGTACGCATCGCTCTGTGCCGAGTTTGTATATCCTCCACAAGTCTGCATGGGTTTACTCTGGGTCCTCGAGTTTTCCCTATGACTAAAAACGTGTACATTTTTTGAGAATGAATGAGCGTGTGTGTCTGTTTGCCTGAGTGAGTGGTTGGTGGTGGTCGGAGCGGTTGATGGCGCAGATTGGCTCACTTCCGTCAGTCTACCCCAGGGACGGCTATACCACCACCGAGTATGGCGTAATGACTTCAGTATGGTGTTTGAGAAACTTGGTAACACAGGCTTGTAAAGAGCAATACAAGCGTAAGCAATTATTATTATTAGTGATGCACCGATACCACGTTTTCTAAAACCGATACGAGTATGATTACATTGATTTGAGTGCTCACAGAATACCGATACGAATAAAAGGCACTTTCCTCAAACATACTTTTTGAAGTGTAAAGACGGCTTACAGAAAGACTTTTTCACAGATTGGTTAGTAATTGGTTTAATTACTTTTCTTATTTACATTACATCCTTGAGTAAATTAGGCTTCCATTTTAAGAGAAGTTAAATCAGAATCAAACATATGCCTATGTCTATTTTATTCATTTTATTTATTGCACTGTCCATCATACAGTCCATGCTTTACTGCAACTCCATGTGGATTTTCCCGTACGTGTGTTTTGTAGACGAGAGCAACTTAGCAAATAGCCCTCAGCCTTTTGATTAGTTTTGCTGCAGCTAAACCCTCACTCAATATGGGCATGCTGTATCTCTTTCTTTTTAGTCTTACAGATAAATTAATCCCCTGGGCTTAAAGCAATTTAAGAACCGCCAGAGCCGTTAGCGGCTAGTTAGCCTGTTGTCTTGTAAACACTGCAGACCCAGCACGAGGTACAATGAAGAAAACATTTAGCTCTGGTTAAATCCAGCACAGAGTATGATTTAGGAAGGGTAGTCTGTAATAAAGTCAGCTCCATGTGGAATATTATATTTCCACTGAAGAATTCTCCAGTTTGTTGCGCTTTGCTCTCCTCAGATGCATCGGTTTCTGGTCTTGGGACCACATTAATGAGTATGAGTATCCCTAATTATTATTATCATTATTATTATTATTGTTATTATTATTAAATTACTTTTGTTGCTGCAAGTGAAAAAGTAAATCGGAAAATGTGGCTAAAACCTGAAACAGTCGACTTGAAAATGTGAGACACGCCGCAAACATCTGAAAACAATTCTACTATTCTGTGCGTATGAATATGCATTTGCTTTCATTTGCGGTTTCATGGGCTTTACTTACACTCTATTTATTGTATTTATCATTGTATAAATAACTTTGCGGGGTCATTCACTAAGTGTTTGCTCTTGTGCAAAACGAGTTGTGTGTGCAAAGGTGGAGCAGCAGCACCGTCATTGATGCATTTCTTACACACGTAGCATTGTCTGATTTACACATCCGACTTGTGACTGTAGTACTGTGATACACATCATTGCAAATGTTAAATCAGGTGCAACACGGCCACAAATGCATGTTTCATGTTTCAGCTTGTACTCGCCATTTTGCACCTGTCTTATAAAACCACTGCTCATTTGAACCCTGAAATGGCCCCGCGATGTATTGAGATCTGATCCCATTACCGGTGTATTGATCTACAGGCGAGAACATGTGTCATCGGGACTGGCCTTCTGACGCCCGACTGTTAATCATTCTAATGTTAAAATCATTTGTACAAAGATCAGAGAGACTCATTTTTCATTTTTCAACTTCCAGCAGTGAAGATAATTTCTCTCACTTTGTAATACTCTATAATTTTAAAAACATAAAAGGAAGGCTAAGAGAATTGCCATTTGGAAGATAATACCTCTTGAACATACAGTATGTTATTCAATGGATTGATACAGAATTAGAGATGTGTTCATGAGAAAAGCATTGAATTAATTTGAAGTTCTTTTAACAAGACCTCTGCCTTAAGTCCATGCACTGTTTCCGAAAGTAAAAAACAAAACTTTCCCAGATAATTTGGTGCGGTCTCCAAAGAAACCATACACCCTAAAGCTCACGGTATGTTCACGTACACAGATCTATAACAACCTACATCCATCACTGACCAAGTCACACATGGGAATATCAGTCAATAAAGAAGTTAAATTAGTTTTTTACCAATTAACAACTACGTTCAATAATTAGTCCCTTCTGTGTGCAAATTATGGGTAGAGAAATTATTTGTGGCTCACCTGATTTGTTGAGATTGTGTGTTCCATCCTCAATAGAGTAATAGATTGGGTTTATAAGATCAATCAAGGATGACAGAAATATAATTTCAAATCATTCACATGGTTTGACAAATAAAAAATCTTGAATCATGAATCAAACTATAGACAATCCACAAGTTTGCCAATCGTGTCAGTCTTGTATAATGCCATCACTTTTATAAATGGTGTAAAATTGTCACTCTAGTAAATTTTTTGGCAACAGGACACATTTAATTTTGTACAGTTTTTGTTTCTTGAAGGCCCTGTAATCACAGAGACATTAACCATAGACCAGGACCTGGTCCACCAGAAAAAGAATAAAGTCCATGTGACTCGTGGTAATCTCTCATCTTCACATGTCCAGGTCCAGGTAAAATCTTATTTCCACGGTTAAAACATAACGTGAATTGTCCAGGAAGAGACCCCAAAGCAAATGCTGCAAACATCTGATCAAATTGAAAGCTCCTTTTGGTCTGGATTATACGTGAGCCCGAAGAACTGATACCTGAGATGGGTAAACTATAGCTAATATAAATTAGTTTTGGAAAACCTTTATGCTATATACAGTGTCAATTTCTCCTTACGTTATATTTTTTTTTGCAGACATACATTAAATAAATTAATACAATTATTAAATGATAGAAACCTAATAAAAAGCCAAACATGTTAAAAATGTTTGGCTTTTTTAATCAAAACAACTTGGGGATAAAAATGTACATATAACAAACAATTATAAAACAATGTGACTCCTGCATTAAATAATAATACTATTGGTTATTGTGTAACATGTATGACCATCCCCTCCTGGAACCGCCACCTTAACGTGGTGGAGGGGTTTGAGCACCCAAACTCCTGGGGCTCTGTTGTCGGGGGCTTCGTGCCCCTGGTAGGGTCTCCCATGGCAAACAGGTCCTAGGTGATGGGTCAGAGAAAGAGCGGTTCAGAAGCCCCTTATGAGAGACCAACAGGCCCGTTTAGAACCATGAGGCCGTCCTTCTGTGGACCCACCACCTGCAGGAGGTAGTCTCGCCAACCAGACCCCGCTTCTTTACAGCAGAGTCTCCTGTTTATTAATTAATAAACATCGGAGATTAGTCTGGATGCCAGGCTATGCAGGAGGAGCCATAAGGGCTGGTGCAATGAGATTTGGGCAGCTCCAACAGCTGCCCCCACGACCCGGCAACGAACAAGTGGAAGAAAATGGATGGATGTATGACCATGGAAGATAAATTGAGCAAATTTCAAATGACAATAAACTAAAGGAGATAAAAAGAAATACTGGTTTGACGGTTTCCAATAAAAGCACGTTGTTAGATGTATTTATTAGAAGTGGCCTGGCCGTTAACTTTGCTCCGCTGATCTGCTCACTGCTCTTTCCTGTGTTTTCAGCTAATGTTAGTCTATTGACAGTGTTTGCTAGTTCCCTTCCAAATTATGGATTTCTTTAGTGCCGTTCAATTTAAAACATTTGATCCCAAACTTTATCAAAAGTACTTGGCTCAGCCCGTGGCTGTGAGGTCCACTTTGGTGACACTGGTTTAAGGGATCAAAGACTGTAAATAGAAGCGTAAGAAGTCAAGGCAGGCATTTGCTTTTCCAAGGAGCAGACAGACAGCCCTGCATCAGTCATGTCATCTCTCAGACAGCAAGTCAAGGTTGTTTTGAACAGCCTCATCTCCTCTCTTTCCATTCACAATCACCTCACACACACACACTTCCGTCAGGCTATCGTGCAATCAGCAGAGCAGCTGAGGTAGGTGATTCTGCCGTGAAAGCCTGTTATTTCAGACCCTTCTCTTTTTAAATACCGTGTCATCAGTCAACTTGCTTATCATGCAAAAATATCGGATGCGGCTAAGTATGCAACATTATGGAAGGTGCGGCTTGCTTATATAGGCCAGTCGTTTGTTTTTCTAAAATCAGAACCCTCTTGTTTTCTTTGTAGCACCTGTTGGACATTATGCCATCAAGACACCTCGTCCTCACTTAACTCTTCAGGGCATAAATGGTCTGCAGCACTGTTTTTTGGAGATATGTGTTCAATCAAGAACAGCTTAACATTGCTTACTTAACAAACACAAGACTACAGTAACTGCCTGGATTGGACTATGAGACATATTTGCATTCATTTTCAACCTAAACCTCAAATCTAAATCCAGCAAATAGTCTGGCGAATACAAGGCTGCTGCATAAGAGCACTGTTTCAATCTCCGAAGATTGTAACTGCATCACTGTTTGGATCACAAGTTTTATAAAATTATGTATTTGTGCAAAAACACAGTGCAGAGAAACGGACTGCATACATATTTACAATATAGTGAAAGGTGGTGATCAGTGATGAACAGAGACAGATTTTGTACATGTGAATTAGAGATTACTGAGCTGTTGTAAGACACAGTTGGATTCAGTGCCACGTTGCTGTAGCTGACCTCTCCCTTGTTTTATATGTATTTAATTCACTTGCATCTGGTTGAGTGGCGTCTAACGTATTTCTCTGGAACACTGATTATTTAAATGTATTTTGCAAAGTCAGCTGTGGCACTGGCCATGTGTTATGCAACAAGCTCTTAGAGCGGGATGAGAAGCTAGATGCTCGAGATAAAGCAATGTTTTTAACCACCAGAGCTGATTAAATTTCGAACTTGTGTGTTTTCATAATAGTCCTGTACGCCACGCGGGGAGGGAACAGAGGCACTGGGCCTCTGATGAGCGAGATGGACAGTATGCTATTATCCATTATTAAGAGTGGCAGGTCCCAATGGGCAGCACGCAGCAGGGTGACTCCAGTCTCACATTTAAATACACAGCAGCTCCCTGGACACTGGCGTTACTCAGTGTGTGGGAGAGTAGTGAGTCACCTCAAACGTCCAAAACTAATCACAGACAAAGCCGAATCAAAGTGTGTCCCCAGAGACATGCTGCCGATGCATCCCACATTACATCTTTATATCTGCACTGCCTCTGTCTCCACCGCCATCATTGCGCCTATCATTTCTTTCCTCTCAGAGTCACCCTCAACTATTTTCTTATTTTATTCATCATCCTTCCTGCCGCACAATCTTCCCATCTCTCTTCCCCACAAGCTTTTGCCAATATCTGTCGCTCAATCGTGTCATTTGATACTGTATATACTTTTCGAGTGCGCACATCCAGTTTCAAATATTTAACTTGGAGCGAAAATGTTGATGGTGTTAAACTTTCTTGACAATAGACTGTGCTCTGTTGGACTCAAAAGCTCGGATGGAGCACAGGGGCTGCACAAAGAATTGCAATTGAATCCAAATTGCAATTTGAATGGTCGCATTTAGCGAATCGTAAAAGACAGCAAACATACAAGTACAAAATCCTAATGCTGGACCTCGACCTGTTCTGAAATGCATAATATTCTTGTATCAATTCAACAGCTATTTTTTCCAAGAGCAACTAGCTCCATATAGCTTTTTAGATAAGCCCAAACAAATAAAATCATAATAGTTTCACTAAGTTTGCAAACAAACTTTCTCTGTTTAATTCTTCGTGTTGGAGTTACCTTGAGGAGCCCTGGGGCAAGGTGCTGCAGCAGTTTAGGGGACATACAGACAAAACGGACGTTTTAAGTTTTCTTTTCTTTTTTTCCTCATGATAATTTCCTCACCACATGCTAATACTGAGTGGATATCGACAGACATTTTCACTCCGTCACAGAGTTCTTACTCCAACTCTGTGTCACTGCACACCTCCTTTTAGTAAGACACAGCTTAAAGTGCATATTGTCAGGTTAGACTATGCATTTCCCCAGAACAAAGTCAACACAATTATGTTTAGAGATATTGAAAAAGAAACATACGAAGAGGTACATATTCCATTCCAAGTGTCACTGTTCAACCATACTTTACATAAGGACTATGGTATAAGGTCCATGGAATAAAGAACTCTCCATCTCCTTAAAACTGTCACTTTTCTGGAGTGAAACTATGAACTAACTTCCGGCATAGCCCATCAAAGAATTATTAAAACCGTATAACCTTTAAATCTTGTCTAACATGAATATAAATGAAATAAAGAACCAGACCTCCCCATAAGCAGGGATCTGTGGCCTCGCCTAAATTTGAATGAATAATCAGATCAAAGGTATACGAGCATTCAATGTGGCTTTGATCGTGTCTAACCCATAACCCTAAACCGTCTCTGAAATGATGTGAAAGGACCACAATATACCTTTTTTTTTAATTTACAAACACTCAAGAACTTAATAGTAATAGTGAGAGAGAAAAGCTGAGCAAATCCTGAAGCGTTCCTCTCTCTCAAGCGAGTAAGCGTCTGCAGATTTGTGACATTGAGGAAATTAAGCAGAATGACAACATAGCAGAAAGGTGTCTTCTTTAGTCTGTGTCTTCAGGCGGGGCATAAAAGAAATCTTATTAAGTGGGGAATACAATACCACAGGGCTAACAATTAACAATGTTTTGATAGTGAATCATACATGACATCCTCTATTTTATTATTAGGCCGCTGCGCACGGGCAGTCTGTCTGGGCTATCTTTTTTATGTTACAACGCTCTTAAACCAGTGGAGAGAGATAATCCTGCTTCTTCACAAATGGCAGACGAATACAGGCATAGCCAAATGTGAATCACATTTTTGAACACGCAATGATTGGATTTGGGTCATGAAAAATAAGGGAAAGGCTAGAATAATATTTGTTTTCGGGGGGGGGGGGGGGGGGGGGGGGGGGGGGGGGTTGTGTGTTACAATTTCAAAGGACCATTTTGCTAACAATGAAATGCTGTTTTTTTTTAAGGCAAGAAAATCCAGTGGCTTCAAACTTCATCTTGTCATGTCTCTGCACAGCATACATGTTGAATCTAACATAACTATTTTCACAGGTCAACAGGAACAGTATTTATTTATTTTTTTTATAGAATATAGAGACAGGCGGACAGGGAATAGAACTAGGAATTATGTGAACAATAAATGTATCCATCTGAAACAAATGTCAATATCATTGGTCAGTGGAAATGTGCTTGAGCAAATGAGCCTTTATAAGTTAGGAACATCATCTCTCAACAGGTGGGATGCTAAACTATGAGACAATGAGAAGCATTAATTTAACTCAAACAACTTGCGTCACTTTTTTGGACAAGCATCAACATTCTTTTCAACTCTTTCATTAGCATAGGCAAAACCAAACAAAATGCAGCGTCACGGCCAGTAAAAAAAAAACGTCCAATTGTTAAACACATTAGCTTGAGTCAGTCTGTTTACTGTAAGTGTGCGGGTAAGCCGCTGTGACAGGCCGGACAAACTGCTTGCCTGCCTTTCTGACTAATTATAAACGCTCCACATGCACTTCTACTGAGGATACAAACTGAGCATCGGCACAAAAGAGTCGGGCACCTGGCCTGGTTGTTGACATTTGAACAAAATGAATGCATCCTTTTCATGCTGTTGCTCTCTCCCCTCTCTTTAATTGTGCCCCTGTGTCCGCCCCTCACTTTGACATTCACACGACTGGCAACAGCGCCACACAGCACCTCTGCCTCTCCCCTCCTTGAGAGATGTTAAATTCGGCTATTTGCTGGCAGCTTTTTCAGGGCCTTCCACTTTTGTGCACATTTAGACGAGAATGTTTTTTATTTATTCGCTGTCACTAAGTTTCCTTTACATGTTGCAGGTCGTGTCTTCTTTCACTCATTTAGTTTTTTATTATGCAGACGCTTACTCGCTTGAGAGAGAAGAACGCTTCAGGATTTGCTCAGCTTTTCTCTCTCACTATTACTATTAAGTTCTTGAGCGTTTGTAAATTAAAAAAAAAGGTATATTGTGGTCCTTTCAGAGACGGTTTAGGGTTATGGGTTAGACGCGATCAAAGCCGCATCTTATACCTTTGATCTGATTATTCATTCAAATTTAGGCGAGGCCACAGATCACTGCTTATGGGGAGGTCTGGGTCTGGTTCTTTATTTCATTTATTGACACGATTGGCAAACTTGTGGATTGTCTATAGTTTGATTCAGGGTCCCGTCTTCATAGTTCAGCTCAGGCTGGTCAGACCAGAGATGGGGACTCGCGAGTCGGACTCGGACTCGAGTCGGACTTAAGTCGCTATTTTTAGAGACTCGCGACTCGACTCGGACTCGTCCCCTAAAGGCTCGAGACTTGACTCGGACTCGTCCCTTAAAGACTCGAGACTCGACTCGGACTCGTGGTCTGAGACTCGTGAACATTACGAGTCCCTCGCGCACTCATTACACACGCTGTTTGGACTCTTGATTCTGGCTTTTTTTCTCGGCCGCTCCCTTGTCTCTGTCTCCTCTGTGTGCGCTCTCTCTCTCACCCAGCACCGCGCTGCTCATCGGCTCCTCTGCCGTATGCCCCCCCTCCCTGCGTGCGCACGCTGCCCTGTCGTGGGTTTGTTGACATCGTGAGCGCGCTATTCGGACTGTACTTCTAGCGATCACGGCGAAATACAACAGTTTCTCTCATTATTAATGTAAAGCCCACAGCGAGAGTGAAGGAAAAAGGCGGAGGTAAGAGGAGTGCGAGCTGCTGCATAAGTTGTAGCTACTACTCAGTAAAGTGATTAGTGATCAAATCATTACCATTTCGAGGCTACCGTTTATTTAGGGAATATTTTGTCAAAGACCAAAAGCTGGCAGTGGATATAGCAGGTCCTGTAGCTACAGTGGATATAGCAGGTCCTGTAGCTACAGTGGATATAGCAGGTCCTGTAGCTACAGTGGATATAGCAGGTCCTGTAGCTACAGTGGATATAGCAGGTCCTGTAGCTACAGTGGATATAGCAGGTCCTGTAGCTACAGGCTGAAGACAGGACACTCATGTCAACAGTCTGTAAACCTTCAAGGTAAGACTGGAAGTATTATTATCCACAGTGGAGTTTGACTGTATGATAAAGGGCACTTCAGTAACATTCTGGAGCTTCTGTAGACATGTTTGTGACAGAGTACAGCTGTGATAACTATACTGATGTTACTTTTACACAACTGAAGTAGTGGTGTGGGAGGGCTAGTTGAATGAATGACAGGGCCTGCCTTTGGCCACAGAAATAGTTCATATTATTTTTTTCCTAAATTACCATTACATAGAAACCATGGGACTTGGACTTGACTTGGACTTGTGGGGTCACAGACTCGGACTTGACTTGGACTTGTGGGTCAGGGACTTGGACTTGACTTGGACTTGACTTGGACTTGTGGGTCAGGGACTTGGACTTGACTTGGACTTGCAGGTGAGGGACTTATGTGCATCTCTGGGTCAGACAGGTGCTTATCACCCAGCATTCTCTCCAAACATTCCTTCATTAGCAGCTCAACGCTCATTCATAGCAGCTATGCACAAATAACTGGTGGTGGTTTCGTCCGTCATAACTGGAGAAGACGAGGTGAAGAAAGAAGGTACCAAACTCTTCCACGTTTCCCCTATTTAAATATGGTTACGTGAGGTATTACACCATAAAGTATGTATATTGTAGGATTGCGGATGTCGAGCTACTCCTGGTATTCTTACGCCTTACAACATACATACTTTATGGTGTAACACCTCACGTAACCACATTAAAATAGGGGAAACGTGGAAGAGCTTGGTAGCTTGTATCTTCACCTCGTTTGGAGCTATAGAGGAGAAGAGAGAGGCTAAATGCTAACGCCGTGACTGAAGGCTCATGTGGAGACCAGACAGGTCACATGTAACATGTGACCGTTTTTGGATTTGCCCAAATATGTTAATATTATTGATATTTTCTCTCGAAGTACGAATGCAAGTCATATTCAGCTATGTACAGCAAGTCTACAAAGATCCTCTATTGAATCTACACTGGTTTTGTATAGTATTCTTGGACACTCGGAAGTATACTGTCTGAGCCTGGCTTTCGCCTCAATCCACTCTGTTTTTGTTTATTCGTTCTGGCTCAGTTCCCACATTGTACCTGAGCAAAAGCACCTTGTTGCCCATCTGCATGCCTCCCCCCTAATCTTTCATACGCTACTTCTCACCGGTTCTCCTTCACTCCCTTCCTGTGAGACCAAACTGAGGCTGCACGAATTTTAAAATATCTCTGTTGGGTCTTTATGTATATAAAACGTACTAACTCTGTAGTTTAGACCTCGACAAACATGTTAGCATGTAGTTCTTTAATCAGTTTAGAAGTTCATTATTTAATCTTCTAGCAAATGTTAATGTTAATGGACGTGTGCACTATAAACATAAATTGTATTAGCAACACATTATACATCATTTTTTTCAAAGTTGCTCCGCCCTTCTCCACACTTTGTTAAACCTACTTGTTTTGCATTGATTGCCGCCTCGGCCCTGAGCATCCAAACAATCGCAATCACTCTTTGGATTTTGGAAAGTCAATGACATCCCCTTTGTTTAGTTCATCCCACGAGAGGACATAAAGGATTTCCTCTTTATCCATTCATCCTTTTGCACTTGTTCATGTCCTGATCGTTGTCATCTGTCTGCGGCTCTGAGCAGTGTGGCCACGCTTGGATACTAAAATATAATAACAATTGAAATGCTTGTAATTCGGCATAAATACAAGGGTGTCCACATGGCACTGAATACAATAAGGTGCAATTTTAATTACAGCGCTATGAAGAGATAATATTTTTATACGATGTTTTGTTCCTTTGGCTATTTAGCAAACTAACCAAAAGTTGTCATTCAGTGCAGAAAGGTGTGGGTTCCTCAGAATCTTTTGTTTCAAGACACAGCAACCCCCACCCGGTCCACTGGCCATTTGGACAGAAGGGGTCAAATTACGACGGAACTGAATGGACAGCTTTGGGGAGCCAATGGGAAATCTTGTGGACAATGGAATGTGGAGTGCTGTGCTTCCCCAGGAAGAGTCAGTCTGACCATGGGAACGGCTGAAGGCAGACTCACGATGGATAGGAAAAACAGAATTCTGTATTGAGATGACATGTTAGAGAAATAAACGTTTAACTTGTTTAACTCCTTGATGTGTCATCAATTCCTGGTATTTAATTATTAGTTTATGTAGAGTAGTTTTTGACGACTCTCAACTCCTCCTCCAGTTTGAATACGCGTTGTTGTCAATTAAAGGTAATGTTAAATAGGGAAAAAGTAACCGCCGTCGTAGCGGTACTATTTTATTGTGTACAGCGACAACACAGGAAAACGGCTGTTTTTCTTTATGTGGTGACCCCGGGAGAACTGCAGGGGGTGCTGAAGAGCCGTCAAACGGAGACGCGACGAGGTTCGGTCTTCGAGAAAAAAAACCCATTTTGCGTTAGAAATACCAGGTTCTTTCTTCCACATCATACAACAACAATTTCATGGACGTCATTCTAGCTTAAGGTAAGACTGCTTTTGACCTCTACTATTGTGTGAGTCTCAAAGTACGTCTAGTTGGCATATTTTTCCAAATTTTAGATTACTTTTTAACGGAGTTGTCTGTTGTGTGGTGTAATCTGTGAATTGATGGTGGAATTAAGGAAAGAAACGTTATAATTTGATATCTTAGATACCACAGAAGACAAAATAAGTGGGATAAACTGAAATTACGAGTAATTAACGGGCTGCGCGTTGGGTTTTACCCCTGTAAAAGCTGAAATGCACGTAGGCAGAATCGCCCAAGGCCGTGGACGCACGGTCTGAAATAAAACGTTGAAATAATCGTAGACAGATTTGGGGTCTGTCTAAAAGACGGGTTGAAGGCCCTTAGAACGGTGATTCTATAAATAGGTTGAAGGCCTGAGAAACGGGGTTTCTTAAATTCTATATTTTATATTAGCCTTTGTTAGCTTTCGTTAGCTTCGTTAGCTTAGTGCGCTAGCATACAGCATGGTTAGCTTAGTGCGTTAGCATACAGCATATTGTTGATAAACGTGTACTAAACCCACACATGTGTTAAACCCAGCTCGGTGTGTGGACACTGGAGGCTGTTCTGTGTAGTAGTGTAGGATTTTATTGAAGTGTGGTGCATGGTTTGTTTTCGATATGATCTGTTTGCTGTTGGTGTGCGAGGTTGCTAAGTTAGCTCTGAGAACAAAGGATTAGCTTTAGCATTTAGTTTTTTCCATGTCGTACTGTTATTTGGCTGTTATTTTGTAATACCGGAGTTTCTGGCCGCCATCGCTGTAGTGCAACCGTATGGCCTCTAGGTTTTCATTGAAAGGCATCGGACTTTAGGCACATTATACTATTTAACGCGTGTTTTTATTTTTATACACTTATCTGATTTTGTTGATCGGAGGGGGAGAATACTAAATTGTTTTGGTTGTTCTTGTTAGTCTGTTTGGTTTTTTGTTAACTGTTGTTTTGTTTGTGGAAATTATTGTGTCTTGTTGTCTCTTTGTGTAATGTTCTCTTTATTGTAGAGTGACTGAGTGTGTCCGGAGTGAAACTAAAAGTGCATTTGCTGTGTCTGCATTTGTGTAGACGCAGCAAAGGACTGATTAAACGGGAAGTGATGGGCGCATTGGGAAAGTGGCCATTTTCCTTTGTGCCCAGACATCCGTGTAGGAGGGTAAGTGGAGAGATTGCTCCGCCCCTCATTGCAAAACAAAAAAGTAGAAAAAAGAACATTTTTTGACCTAATTTCTTGTTTTAAAGGTTATTGTTTTAAAAGTTATTATTTTGTTTTGTTTTTAAAGAGGAACATTTCTGCTGGTGGTAGAGTTATGTCTCCACAGCATACATTTGAAGAACGAGTATCCAAAATCAGTGTGAGAAAAATGCTATTTTTTTTAAGCCTGTGATTGACGGAGCATTTAGGGCTCTGAGAGATGTTGCTAAAAAAAATAGAACCTCTCTCCACACGGTGGCGCCGTGGTATGAAAACTGTAGCAGGGAAGACCTGTCGTGAGTTTTAATACATTGATTGAAAGTACAAACCACTATTGATTTAGAGTTTAAGTTGATCTTTATGCGCCATGTTGGACGCATTACCAAAAGTTATGAAGGAGCAATTATGCAAAATTCCAATTATTGTTAAAGACAACCAAATAAATTAATGAATACATTTTGAGAATGCCCTTGACCAGAAGCGAGAGCAAAATTGAACTGAAAGAAATGAGTGCAACTTTTAAAGGTGCAGCTTAAAGGAGCGAGTAATGAAAGTAATAATGAAAAAAGAGTAATAATGAGTTTACTTGAATGTGCAGTGACCTGTGGGTGTGGTGTTGGTAATTGTGGCCAAGGATTGTTTCAGACGAGATGACCAACAACGTTCGAGGAGATCGAGGCGTTTACAACAACGCTGATGGGAACCATGCTACTCTGATCATTGGCAGCTGCTGGGTTCAGTGGCATGGGACGGCACAACTCTGTTACCTGTGAAGGTGAACGGACAGACTCTTGACGTGCTGGTGGATCAAGGTGAACAACACTCATCTGTGAACTATGAGACTGTGATCATTAACGGACACCATCTACTGGGTGGATACAGGAAGACCACCCAAAACCTTTCACCAAGCCAGGGCCTAGTCAGCTCACAGGACTGAATCTGACACACCAACTCAGACTCCTGTTTCTCTCCTCGGATGTGATATGCTGATGACAGTGAGAGCAACAGTTTTGTGCTCTCTGAATGGACTAACAGTGACTTTTCCCTGATTGGACAAACACCTTGCTGTCTGACAGTGGTTGCTGAATGCAGATATATCTACTGGGAAGAGCTGAAGGACTGTACAACTGACGTTTGACCTTGGATCAAACATTCACTTTGCCAAAGCCACCCACCCATTGATCACTGTACTTTAATGATATACAAAAGCTTTTAAGGCTAACCTTAGTGGACGTGAATGGTCCTTTTAAAAAACAAAATTAATTAGGCAAACGAGGTGTGACTGCGAACTGTTTACACCCTATAGAACAGTAATATGATGTGTTTATAACTCGTTTGCTCTCTCTCCTGGACAATAGGCTAAAGAATTTGTTCCATGACCAAAGCGTGAGTGAAACAAAAGATTGGTAAGAAATTGAAGTTTCTAAAATGTCCTGTACTCTCCATCCATGTATGCCTACTCTATAGACATTAATGCTAGACTTATGTCCGTTTTGGGACATCATTCCACGACACCATGATAGAGAATTACGTGTTTATGAACTGACTGAAAATATCTTAATGCACCAGATAAAGATGGTCTTTAGGACCTACTGATGCTGGTTTATTTACTAAATTGAATCGATAATCTTTCAGTTACAACTAAATGCATTTGTCTGAATGTTTTGATACAAAATTTGAATTTGATGCCTTAGAGGGCATTGACATGTGATAGAACTGAGAAAAAAAAAAAAAGCTGAAGTGAATTGGGTTTCGATCCTTTCTCTTGCTCTGCTCCTGGCGTCAATCCGTGAGCAGATCGAGAGGAAACTCTTATGAACTTGAAACAGGCCATTCTGTTGCCTGAGTTCAGCCTCCTCTTTGATTCCACGGGAATCCAGTGGACACTGATCTTAAGATTGTATGTTATGATCCCTATTGACACCATCTACACTCATTAGTTTGTGTACTCAGGTTGGAGGTGACTGTTATTCTCACTTTGGGAGCCGCTGAGAGCTCCTTCCCAAGCCTGTCTGACGGTCCTCTGCCGCGATTGGACTGCACCAGTGCTGGTGTGATCTCTTTTGGGGACACTCCCTGGACCTCACATGCTGTCCGGGTCGCGAACCTGACGAGTGGTGTCCACCTCTCACTCGCCCTGTCGACCCAATTCTTCCCACTTTCAACCTCCCTGGCCTGCACCTGACATTTGTTATTTTGCTATTGTTTTCTTTGTGTTATGTAGGTGCCGGAGGTATTTACCTCCAGTGCAATTTGAGTTGGTTTGTTGTGTTTCCTGTACAAGGATTGAGGTCTCACTTGTTTATGCATGTTACGTGACTCTTTTTTGGACTGAGTGTCCTCAGTCCAAGAGGGGGTGTTACTTATGTGGGGAAATTATTATAATTTGGTTTATTTTGGCATGAGAAGGAACTGATACACATATATCTAAATGACAAGACAAACGAAAACATAAAGTGACGAATTGACAAATGTTATGGCCAACTAAGATTTCAGTTTCAGATAGGTAAATCAATTTATAATACTCTGTTTTTTACGTTTGCTGTGATTCTGAAGTGCACACAGAATCTGTGGTAAATGTGGGAAACAGAAGCTAAAAGAGAGTTTTTCTCTGTAGATTAATGAAACCTGAATTTCTGAATTTTCCAGATAAAATTGACCCTAGCATTCCAACAGATAGATTAAGTTAAATAGGTTTTTGAGTCCAGCCATAATTTGCAAGATTAGCTGGCATGGTCGTTCTAACGGTGAGCGGCCCTGATGAGAATTTTTGTTTTTGTAATTTTCGTCTGTTCTTTTGTGTTTCTGTTACAGATCTCTGTTGGTTCCTTGTCTCGGTGGGTGCTTGTGAGTGGTCGTAATTGTGAGTTTTTGACCCAAATTAATCAATCAAGTTTTATTTCTAAAGCGCCTTACAATAATCAAAGTTGACCAAAGCATAGTGATGTAGAAAATATAGCGGACGCGGAGGGAGCATGAACCGAGACAACGACCTGACAGAATCAATACGGGGAGGAATTCGAGAGCCCCTCCCGAGCGGAGGAGCTCCCGCTTTGGCCCCATCGGCCCCTCCTCCATATGTACAGAGCGGGGCGTCCGGCTCCACTTTTTACACCCAGTTAATAACCCTTCATGGACTGGTGGACGTGGCGGCTGCGAACTTGTTATCAGCGGAAGAGCATAAAAATGGCCATGCCCGGGTGCCCGCCTAAGTCTAACTCAGCGACCTTGCCTGAGCGGACTTACCATCGAGGGTCTACATTAAAAACACCAGGACCTGTTGGACGCTCCCAGATACTTAGGACCTTTTGAAGTGACTCAAAGGACTGCCACCGCAGTTAAGGTAGAGGGGCGTGACAACTGGTACCACTGGTCACACTTGAAGCCCTGTTCTGAGAAAACCGGCTTACACTGGACTCATACGCATCCCGGACGGTTGACACATCCTGACGAATATGGTAGTGGGTCTAACAGCCCCACTGAAGGGGGTGGGGGACACCAACCCCGACCCACACGGTCACAAAGACATAAAAAAGACTAACAAATATGGACTTAAGGCCTGGGTTTTAAAACCAGGACCTTTTTAAGGTGTCCATACGGGGTGTGGGGCCTGACACTTGCTCTTTGCTTGCTCATCATACCAACAGTAATAAAAATAGACGATCCACATAGTTGTGAGGGACGGGTCAGAGGACACCCTATCAAAGAATTGAAATTGGCCCTTTACAAGGTATGCAAAGAAGTAGGTAAAACACCTGGAGAAAATCTGGTCATCTACTGCAACAATGCAGGTACAATGTTGGTGAAAATGAGAGAAGCAGTGTCGGACCAACACACCCTAGACTGGATTACCCATTGTACAGAAAAAATGATAAAAACATGGGAAAACAAAGAAGGAACAAAATATGCTGTTTTGAAACCTGTGATTTATGATGTATCTAACATGTCTGTTTCCACAGAGGGAGATGGATCTAGGAAGCGACGGTCTTTCAATATGGGGGGTCATACACCAGGAGAGAATAAATGGGTAAAATTAGCTAAGCACACGGCCATGATTACCAACTCAACCCTGCAGGTGGGAAACCGTACCCTCGGTCAATCATACGTACCTTTCTCTGATGACGGCGGCCGTAAGCCCCTGTTCGGAGATGGGAAAGGATTTATCGCCACGCTGATCCCTATGATCGGTGTGGCGTCCTCCATGCAGCGTCTAAATGAGGTATGGTGGATCCTGGAGGACCTAACTGAGGTAATAGGCGACATCTTGGACCAAATGGAACGGAGTCCAGAACTTAAGGCAGTGGCTGTTGTGGTTATGCAAAGTAGAGTGGCGTTAGACGCCATGTACGCTGAACAGGGTGGTATGTGCGCAGCAGTTGGCCTTGACCACTGCTGTACATATATTCCCCGACGAAACTGGCAATTGGACAGCCATTAAAAATAAAGTAAAGGAACTCAAAGACTTCCTCGCGTCTCAAGAAGACCAGGGTCCTCAGTGGACCTGGCTAAATTGGTTAAATTCCGGTTCCTGGATCCATATCCTTCAAAAGGTGGGTATTCTTATAGGTGTAATACTCTTGTTTTGTTGTATTTTGTTTTGTTGTGTTGTGCCTCTCATTCGCAGCATGGTCTCCAGGGCTCTGGGTTCCACTGGGGGCATCTATACGATGGGTGATGCGTCCCAGGGGGACACGGAGCTCGGGACAAGGGAAACGCCAGAAGGGGGTGGTCCCAGCCTGTACTTGGAAAGAGTACGGCAGGCTTTGAGATATGAATGGAACGACCCCCGACAAGGCTGTGATGGAGAATATTGTGGTGGAGATAATATCTAAACAACACTGTTCGGTGTTGTTGCGCTTGCTGTGTTTTGTGTGCAGGAATGTTTATTTTTGTGTCAATCAGAGACGGTCCCAGGGGGACATAAAAGTTGACATGTACCATTGACACGGAATAAAAACCAGCTGAGTTCCGCCTGGAAAGATTAGTAAGCGGAAGTTACACATGGGAAGAGAGAGATGATTTTGAAACCACTCAGCGGCTGGTTGAGTATGCCCTACATACAGTGAACATGTTTTTTTGGTGTTATAATATGTGAAATTGTACTGTGATTTTTGATACAGGCTGTACTTTTGTGAACTTGAAAATATTATGGTTTTGTTGTCCTCCTTTGGGAGGTCAAAAAGGGGGTCTGAAGAGATAATATTTTTATACGATGTTTTGTTCCTTTGGCTATTTAGCAAACTAACCAAAAGTTGTCATTCAGTGCAGAAAGGTGTGGGTTCCTCAGAATCTTTTGTTTCAAGACACAGCAACCCCCACCCGGTCCACTGGCCATTTGGACAGAAGGGGTCAAATTACGACGGAACTGAATGGACAGCTTTGGGGAGCCAATGGGAAATCTTGTGGACAATGGAATGTGGAGTGCTGTGCTTCCCCAGGAAGAGTCAGTCTGACCATGGGAACGGCTGAAGGCAGACTCACGATGGATAGGAAAAACAGAATTCTGTATTGAGATGACATGTTAGAGAAATAAACGTTTAACTTGTTTAACTCCTTGATGTGTCATCAATTCCTGGTATTTAATTATTAGTTTATGTAGAGTAGTTTTTGACGACTCTCAACTCCTCCTCCAGTTTGAATACGCGTTGTTGTCAATTAAAGGTAATGTTAAATAGGGAAAAAGTAACCGCCGTCGTAGCGGTACTATTTTATTGTGTACAGCGACAACACAGGAAAACGGCTGTTTTTCTTTAGCTATGTGCTATGTAAATAGTAGCCTCACTGAAATATTCACTAATATGGTATTTGATAACATACATTTGTTCTTTACATGCTTGACAAGCATATGCATAATGCAAGCTTCTTTAGCGTCAGTATTCATTCTATCTCCGCACTTGATGGTGTTAAGCTCCCATTGTAGATGAGCTTTCTGGGGTAGGCTGACAGAAGTGAAGCTGCGTCATTAGCCGCCCCGACTATCGCCAATCACTCACTCGAATTACACATTCACGTATAGGGTAAAGTGGGTGAAGTATTCCACTGAACCAGCAATCAGCCGGAAGCATAACTTTCAGGACCAGAATGTGCTTTAAAGATGTTTGTGAACATTTGGCATCCACATAGGTCGGCACCTGACCTGTTGTTAGTTTGTCTCTGTTTGTCTCTGATACCTGGATGAATAAAATATGCCTTCGGGACATCCATTCATATTACATGTACATTTGGCGCTGCCCGAGATTTCATGAAATTTAGTTTTCCAAAGACCCCAATGCGACTGTTGGCCCTCATCAACGTGTGGACATGTACGCGTGGGCACTCCAAGACATTTCTCTGAAGTCCGTGAGTCAGATCAGGCTCTAATTCTTCCGTAAGGAATAGACACGAGGCCATTACTGCGCCGCCATTACCAAGCCGTAACCCGCTGTGCTTTGCATGTGTCTATACATTTATGCATTTCTCCATTATTTCAGTGCCGTTACATGTATTCATGTATACCCTGAGTAACCCCTACCTCAATCGCTTTGACAGTTATTGAAAGTGGAGTGTTGGTAACAAAGCTATAATATTCTGAAACATTTACTACAAAACATCCTTAAATAGCTTCCATAGAAAATATTAAAATAGCATTTAATTGTACCTGTCATAAATATAAGTACCTCCTGCTATGCGCTTGCACATTCCTTGTTACCTCTGGTTAAGGAACACTACCACACAGCCGCCCTTCTTGAAAAGTGATTGCTGCTTCCACCTGTTTTAAGCCCTTTCAATCTTAAGTGTCCTCTCCAGTTATATATTATTTTACAGTTTCTGTACGGGAGGAAAAGGTAGGTGTTTCTGTAATGCAGTCTAAACTAATGCCATCATGAATATCACAAAAACACAGAGCCCACACTGAAAAGCTAATTTTAGGCACAAAAATTGCACCTGGCTTTGCTGACAAACATGTTATATTGCGAGGTGAGATTTGAAACCATGCTGACCCCTGGTGGTCATATTGAAATTAATGGGTCTCTAACGGCACATTCCCACCGTCAAAGCAGAGCACCCGAAAGGCTATCTGTAGAGAGAGGAAATGCCAGATTTTATTAAGAGGGAAGCCATAAAGGGTATTATCTTTGTAAAATTGTAAAGATAAAGAAAGGGGCTAGTTTTAGCTCTTGTAAATGAAGGATTGTGAAGTCAACATTGATTGTGATCTCTAAAGCAGAGGAAGGGCCATAGGCAGTGCACGGAGAGACACAGTGCAGATGTCTTAGTATTGATCCCATTAACACACAGTGGGCCCTGGTCTTTCTCTCCACCCGTGCATCGCTTAGAACATTTGATTCCTCCCTGGAGAGTGGCCACCTGCGCCACTTCAGCTGCACTGCACAAGTAGTTGTATAGGAAGTACTTAAGGCTTTAACTCCAGATTTTATGCTGTTTTTCTGCCCAGGCCTGTCACGATGCCTCGATATCTCTTGCTTGATGGGAGCAGCCAAGTAAAACTCCCCGCTTGGAAAACCACTGCGCTGTGGCCGAGCTAAAGCCAGTGCAGGTTTTCACTAAGTGTTTCACTGTTCACCTGCAATTTAAATGAATCTTTCACTTTTAACGAAAACTTTTACTCTGCAGAGAAACGTTTCATGAATAGAGATAAGAATAGCTTTAAAAGACTAGGGATTTTATGCAATGCACTGCAAAGTAGTGTGAGAAAATACGTACAATGGGGTGATCTATCCTTGAAAGCAATCTGATGCAATAGAAAGAATATCCCCACAATGTGTTGTTTGTTACTGCATTCATACAAGGACTGTTGAATGATGCTTGAATTCCATTTGAGACTATAAGAGAATTTGTTTATTCAGTGTACTTCAAAATAATGAGAAATACTAATCTATAACCAGATTCACAGTCATCTGGAGAAAACTCTGTCATTCAGACGGATCAGCAGCCGTGTTAATCTGTCTGATCTGGCTGATTGATGTTCAAAATAATCAGGCGCGTGAGCAGCAGAGGTTGGCATTTGGCAGCGGTAGCTTGGAGTAACAAAATGAGCCCCCATTGGAATTCATTTCCTGACAAGACGTACGAGCATATGGGCTGGTGTGCGGGCGAGACTGAGCGCCTGCAGAATACTTTATTACATGTGCAGTGCGGTACTAACCATGAAGAAATGTACTAGTGTTGAATATTAGAAGAAGAAGAAGAACGGAGCCTTTCCCAGATGTTGCTTTACTGACAACCATTAACCCTACACCTTACACAAGTGGACATACATTTCCTTTCGGGCATGAGAAGACCACATCAATGAGACACGACATTACGGCCAGTGAGAGATGAAAAACGGAACATCTCTTCCAGCAATGTACCAAATAATTAGTGCGATATCAGAGCCAGTAGGTGAACGATTAGTTCTTTTGTGTGAGAAAAACGAATGAGCAAGCACAGAGTGGCTTCAGTGAGTATTCATCCCCTCTATTTATTACCGTTATTGGGCCTGAATGCATAAAATGTTAGTTCTTAGTTGTAACATTTTCGAACGATAACTTAATATATTAGTGTCGCATAATCAGTGAAGCTTTTTAGCAATAGAAACTAAATGTTTAGAATCAGACTGCTTTTCATGACCAATAGAAATAACTCAAAGAGAACTGAAAACTATCTCAAGCCACAGTAAGTATTTATGAATATGAGAGTCCTTGATGTATAATCTCCATGGTCCAAGGATATTTCCAAGTGCTCCATTCTGCCCTTGTCAGTTTGTACTAACAGCTTTATTGCATACGGGTCTGTAACTGAGTGTATTAGAAACTGGTCACTGGTCACAATTAAGAGCCAATGGACGTATTGCCTTGTGACCTGATTATTGCTTATAATTGAAGTTCAACTGAATAGATTTTAGACATACATCCTGGAGCTCTGCAATTTACCAAAGATAAAGAGTTGTTCTATGGGCTCTTAATGGCTCTACTAGCAGCTACGAGTTTACCTTGGTTCGTTTAAGTTTATTAGCTTCTTTGTTAAGAATGCACCTTAAGCAATGCTGTTACTTTTATCTCTATTGACCAACAGCATTGCGGGCTTGTGAAGAAATGAAACTTCGATCTTTCCCAGTGATAAATCACCAGACTAAATTAACTCCACAAACAGTCTGATTAAGGAGGGCATGCAGTGACTTTGGATTGTCCCGGGGGGATAGAGATCTTGGTGATAGAAGATAGTGGCTGAATGTGACACAAATTGAGATACAGAAATGTGCAAAAGTTTTAGAGTGACCTTATGTGAATGAAAAAAAGAACTATGCTCAAGCGTATCGACACAAATTTACAAAGAAAAAACAAAAAAACAAGAAGATTTCAAATTAGAACATTTGCATTTCTGGGCTAAAAGGTCTTTCCATTGAAACACAAAGTGACTAAATGAAACAAAACCATTAGATCTACTTTGCAAAGAGACAAAATAAATTATGTCTATAAACTTTCTGGCTCCCTACACATATAAATCCCACTAACTAATTTATGCTGGCAACAGTGAAGTGTCGAACTCAGGGACATAACAGCATATGTAATGGAGGACTAACACTGCCTTTACTTGAAGGTTAGACCTGTTTACTCCAGAATTTGTAAAAAAAAAAAATATATATATATCTATATCCGATCTATATCCTCACCACACAAGATCAAGGGTCACGCAATAATTTACAGATTGAAGCATTTCTGCAATAGAGGAAGAAACATCCATATTATACAGGATTACTCAAAACTGTGTAAATGAAGCAAGCAACTGCTGGAAAGCTTTTGATGAGGGAACAATGTTATAACATGGCTAGAAGCACAAAAAGCTGATTTTGCAAGATACATCCCCTATAAATGTGGTTTATATTAAAGAAATGTTATTCTTAGCAAAACGTTCAAATTCTTATCAGTTTTTGGGCCACAGCATAAAAAACATCAGACCCCAGCACCGGGCTAGACAACTGACCTTTCTTGAAACAGAGATAAAAACAGCGAGTCAAATTTTATATTAAGAGCAAAACAAGGTCTTCCACTTCCCTGAACCTTTTATAACTCTTCCCTTAAGGTCAAACACATGCTTTCAGTCTACTCACGTGGTAAAGGCGGGGTTGTACTTGGCTCCCAGGTAGTAGGAGTACAGGTTGAACATTCCGATCATAAAGGCCACGAACACCATGATGAAGATGACCATGAACTTAAAGATGTCTTTGACTGTCCTGCCCAGGGAGATCTGCAGCGGCCCGAAGCTCTCGTTGGCGGGCAGGATGTAGGCAATACGTGAGAAACTGAGCACCACAGCAATGGCATACAGGCCCTCGGAGATGATTTGCGGGTCGGAGGGGCGCCACTTGTTCCTGGCTGTGGGAGGCAAAAGGAAAGTTCAAAAATCAATGCTTTCTGATCTTAGTTTGGCTGAAGAGCAGCTGAGTTAAAACTGCAAGTATTGGTTGGAAACGTAACAAGTAAGAAGTCTAATATTGACTTGGAGAAAAAGTATGTTTTGATGTTCTGAGGGTAAAGTTCCAACAAAAAGGACCAATGTGTGAGCCAGACCTAAAATAGGGACAGCTGGAGGGTAAAATGGAAAGTGGAGAGGCTAGAGTTTGGATAAGGGAGCACAAAATTAAATGATCAGTCTTCAATAAAAGTCTAAACCGACAAGCACTTTTTATGCTTGTGGCTCTGCTATTCTACTAAGCGCTACATGGATCACAGACAGCACATCAGATCAAGAAATCTAGAAAAAGGACCAACGTGAAAGTACATTGAAGTTCAAAACATCATATTTTCAGTACAGAATATTTTCTTTAAATTTTGATTACATTACAGAGGCATCTCAATTTAGCAAGTCAACATAATGAGTCGACTGAACGTGAACATCAGCCCACGCTTACTCTTACTATTGTACAGCAGCTTAATCCAACTCATCCTGCCATGTTCCTCCTGCTTCTTCACAAAAAAAAAAAAAAAATCACAAACGGTGGCAAAACATGTCTCAAAAATCATCACTCTCCCAAACACAGACAACCCCCCCACTGACCACAATAATAAAGCAGTCGCAACACGTTTTGGACAAACAATAGCCGTGGACTCCACACTCACTTCAGCAAAAGCTTTTCCCCTCTGCTATTGCTGCACCAAACAGTCTGTAATATTTATGTAGTCTTCACATAAAGTATGTGTTGTGTTGTTTACGATGTGTATATGTGTTGTTGAGACTGTGAAAACAAATCTCCCCTTTTGGGATAATAAAGGTCTATACATCTAACTTGAAATGAAATAACGGTAGGCCAGGAATAAGAATATTATTCATGGCCTATTACCATGCTAGTTGCAGCGTATTACTCAAGACCTATTCATTACTAATCCTTATTAATACTTAACAAACACCCCTTAATATAAAGCGTGACTGAAATAACATAAGCAAAAATGTAAGCTTCTGCAAGTTTTCTCCACGTGCTAAATGTTTAGAATACATTTATTGAAATACGTATGAATAAATGCAGAAACCATGATAAAGAATAAGAGATCTCCAACCAGAGACTAAATCTGCAATGTAAATCCAGCATACTTCAGGCAGCCTGCTGTTTGTAACAAAAGCGTTGTTAGAGATGCTGCTGCACTGACACACACTTGAATGCATTAGTGGTCTGTTATAACAGAGTCAGTCCAGCAGATGACAGCACTGATGAAGGTTCTCCTGTTGGGCCACTGGGGAACAGCCCAGCAGCCTGCAGCTCTGCACACAACACCAAGCACTGATTTTGTAAGAGAAGGAATGCAGATAAGATGGTGCCTCAGATATGATTGCTGTTCTATTTTTAAAACAAAGTTGGCCCAAAAGAAAAAAAAAGCCTTATAACTTTAAACAAAATAATGTGACAATTGAAATTGAAATTAGCCACAGGTCGCTCTTGCAGTGGCTTCCTTAAATATCATACTCAATAATGAGGCAATAATGAATGTGCAGCTCTTAGAGGTTTCTTTTGTTTTGCTTTTGTTTTATCTTGTACCTTCAAATTGGCTGTTATTCTTGAAAGTTTCAACACAAAGACTTGAAAAGCACGTTTTGAAAAAGCTGCAAAAGGACAACGTCGCATTACCATCAAAAGACTGTTATAATGAAAAAGGAACAATCGAAGTGTTGGGAAACAGAATCTTACTGTATAAAATGTAACTCTAATTGCCGCAGAACTCTGAGTTAGTGGACATTTGAGTTAACCTTCAAATTTATGCAACATCTGAAGAATGAAAACTGCATCGTTAAGATTTTGACTGACCTTAAACTGAGCTGCTTCTGTTATGAGGAAACATTTTACTTTTTGTAAATTGTTAACATCAGATAAAACAACGAAGTCTGAATTAAATAAAGAATTGCAAGGCTTGCAAGCAATCATAGAATGCCCAACTTACACCTGCATAGAAACATGTTCAGCTACAGTATATCCCCTGAACATACTTATGTCTCAAATGTATGTCTTTGCTTTGGAAACCCAATCTATCATACAGGCCAATAAAATAATCTAATCGTAAATTAAGTTTATTTCTGAAGGAGCAGCTTTGCAAAACAGCAAATATTCCAAGGTTTTCTTAAAATCTAAGAAGCTTTTGACTACTTTCACTCATCTTTCATTTCTTATTTATCTGTTTTCTTTTATCTTCATACTTGCTTATGTATGCCTGACTTTTTATTTTTTCCCAGAAATGATCCCCTTTGAACACCTGGAGGGCACTTATATGAATGGTCACAATCAATCATTATATATGATTGTAATATGTACAAACTGTAAGAACATCCTATAACGCTGTCGACGGTACTCACCAAAAGTAAAATAGGCCACTTCCTCTGGCAGCGAGGCGGTGCTGAGGTCATCTTCTGGCACGTGCATGTCCACGTACTGCTGTGCTTTGGTTGCTTTGAGAAAAGCCATGAATCGCGCCGTAAACGAAGCCACAAAGATGGAAAGCATCCCAAAATCGAGGACATTCCAGAGGTGATAGAGGTACTCCCTCGGCCCGTCACTCCAGATCTCCTTACACTCCGACCAAATCATGCCTGTGGGAATGATAACAAGTATGATAAACCGTGACTCAAGCAGTTTTAAACATGCACAACCTCAAAAAAAAAAAGCCACTGTTTAGCTTTTTATCTTGGAAATGTATGCACAAATACAGACGCTAACATCAAAGGTGATAATCCACAGAGCATTCAGCCATCCACATTTGGATCACAGGTGCATACAAAACACATCAACAGCACTCAGGCACTCAGTCTGGACAAAATAGGGGGAAAATTGCTTGGCGAAAGAGCCCCTGATCAGTATCATCGCTCTAACAATTACGAGGCTTTTGAAGTATGCCACTGGAATCACAATTGCCTGAAGGCTCGAGCAAGGACACAGACCACATATAAATAGTAAATGCCCAATCCACGTCAGCACCTGCTTCTAAAAATGTCCACAGATGGAGAAAATGGCTGCGAAACAAGTACAAAAAAAAAAAGTGTAAAATAAACAAGCGTATACAAAGAATACTATTCTGTGTGTATCTCATTACCAGATGGGCAGCAGCTGTGGTCTGACATATGTTGCCGGGGGCGACGTATTTGTCAAAGTTAACGTATTTTTGACAGCATGTTCTCTTTACCTATTCCCACCTGGCTGCAGTTTTATAACTCTTATAATTCACAACACTAAATTTCACTTCCTCAATAGCCCTATTTACGTTTCCAATTTCCCTTCAGAGTTCCAAACCCTCTGGACCAAGGCAGATGTGTCATTGAAAAGCGTCTCCTTCAAGTTTGGCTCCCGAGGCAGAAACTCAGGAAACCTCACATTTTACTTGTGTAGATTGCGTTACTTTGACATCGGCCTTTCTCCCTGTAGTTTTGCAATTGAGAAAAGGTTTCCATTGGCAATTGTGAAGAGAATTTTAAGGTTTATTTTTGATGGTCCAATTACTCCTGTGGTGTAAAACATAAACCTAACTTTGTGTTGTCAACATTCGTTCAATTATTCAAAAAGCACACTCACCCAGGACCCACTTCATGATGAGCATCTCGGTCCAGGAGAACTGTGTGGTCTTGACTCTGAAGACTTGGCGGGGGTGGTCCGTGATGGTCTCGTTGGGCAGGTTCTTGACTCCCTCGAAGCGGTCCGAGGCGTTGATCACCAGCAGACCCAAGAAGATGGTGAAGGACACGGCATGAGCTACAAACTTCATGAAGGGACTTCGTAAGATCTGACCAAGCTGCAGGGAAGCACAGGCGGATTACAAATACTGTGGTTTGCTGTTAGGAATACCCGAGCTCCAGGGAGAATGCAATTGTATGTGCTTCTTCTTGGTGAGGAGTTTGCTGGGGTTGATGCTGCTCTATTCTCGGTCTGTGTGAAGGTCCAGTTAAGCTCCAAAATATTGATAAAAAAAAGCTATCCCTTTTAAGCTCCTCCTGCTAGTGTAGGAACTTTACCGATTTTAATTGTACTGTTTTAGTTGTAATGCTATTTGTCTTGTAACCAAGCACTTCGTGAACCCTTCTTAGCCGATAAATAGCACCGTAAACTCAAAGCACTTAAAGCACTGCAGCACCTTAGCTAGTTTGTGTGGGATTTATTTTCTGTTTTTGTTTTGTTTTGGTATTTTTATTTGGCATTTTTGGTATTACTGACGTTTGTGTTTGATTTATTAACCTTTAGTTTGCTGTGAATTTGTTTTGTAAATATTTTCTTTTGTGTAAATTCCACATCGACTTTAGCTTGTGTTCATTTGTTAAGGGGAATAACATTTTTAAATATTGAATAAATAAAGCCGGACTATATTGTAAAAATAGAATTATATATTTTGTTTTTCCTCTGCTTTGGTTCCTTTTGTTACTAGACTTACTTTGGGCATAGGTTGTTTTCTTTAACACAACCTATGAATGTGGCGTGTGAGTAATTAGTGTAGGCTGGAGGGGGGAAAGGTGCAGATTCGCAGGCACGGTGCCGTCAGTCTACCCCTATTCAACTGTGGCAACATTAGCAGCTTGCCATTTCTGTGTGAATCAATCATACATGAAATTGAGAATGTTTGAGCATCTGAAAAGTGTGCTGTATAAGTCTAATGCGTCATAATTTTGATGTTGATTACAGTCGATTTTCAAAATAAATGCATACATTAAGTGGTTAACATTACCTATCCACCTGGACAATGAGCAAATAACGAGCCAATATCTTGTCATTGTTTACAGTGTGTACCATAATAGAGGTTGAGAGAGGGGCAATGTTAAGCCTCTCCTTAGTGAAACTGTATAAATGAGCCGGCCTGCTACGTGTAATTTCAGTGTTTACCAAGCTTTCATAGTGAAAGTGAAACATCCACTAATCTAAACCCAGTACAGATGATGACTTGAACAACCCTTCTTTATGATAAAAAATGTCCTGGACGACTAAGAACCTACAAACATAGCAAGGCTAAAGTGTAGATAAATACAAAATCCAGCTGGTGATTAGTACAAATAATGCTTTATCACAAACACTACAGCAGCTGTTGTGATCTGTGTTGGTCCTTATTATCAGCCTCTAGGCAGACTACAATCACACAAGGTGGCACTTCTTGTGGAACAGTGCCATATGGAGACCACTATGAGCACTACATCGGGTGGTCTTAAACACGCCTGACTATTCTCAGAAATGCATAAAATGTTAAAAGGTGCCGTAATGGACAATAACGCACGTACACACACACACACTGAACCCTATAGGCTTTTACAGACTGAACATTTGCCACTCTCTAGACCTGCTGTGTTCAATATTAACAGCCCATGGGGCATCTATTCTGTGCGAAATATCACATCGTATGCTTGTTCCCTACCGCACAGCCTCGAAAACCGAAAGGGACAGGGAGCTGCCTGTGAGGATCTTAACCCTAAAATCCTTTCCTCTGGGATGCGCCTGGCTCGTTCATTACCACCATGCACTGAGAAGATAAGAGCCATCCATCCAGTCCTTTGGAGAAAATGAGATGGTCAGCCCCGATCAGGCCAAGCGTTATGTGAAGAAAAGGTTGTGTCTGGGTGCTGTGTGGACTTGTGTCTGGGTGTTGTGTGGAAGGAATGTGAATTGTAATGTAGAGCTGCAGAGTTATCCTTCACATCTGCTTATAATATGAGAGAGTAACGGCTGATATTGCAATACTGCAATATTACAGTATAGCAGCAAAGCCCTAAGGGGAGCTAAGAAGATGCTTATCAGTGATGCTTATGCTTTAGATACTATAGTATCTAAAGTGGCATCACTGATCAAGTTACAAAAATGTAACATCAAACACAGCTAAAGCGACACTGTATCATCAAATGACATGAATTTACTTTTTTTTTCATTGTTGGTACAATAACTAAAGAAAATATGCACAACATCTTTATTGCCTCTCCTGACCTTGCTAGGAAGACAATATCACCATTTCATCTCCATGGAGAAGCTGCCACTTTTTATTTACAGGTAGCCAAACCCAACGTATATTTGGTTCTCTTCCTAATACTTTATTTGACAATACAATGCAAAAATAGTATCGTTGGTGTCTAGCTGTTTGGTACCACTGGCTTCATGATAGTTTAGGTGCTGTTATGACCTAGCAGTGCCCGTGGCCGTTGGGGCACTTGGGGCAGTGACCTTGAAACTGGAGGAGTGGCTACAGCAGAACCCAGGAAATACATCAGACATCTCGGTCCAGAAAAGTGCAGTTCTAGGAACTGCAAAGATACTGTGCAGAAAAGTACAGAACTAGCCATCCATCGGATCTGCGTAATTTAAACGTACAATTATATAAGAACAAATAAAGCGCTTTACTTACATACAATGGCAAGCCAAAGCCAACAAAACAATAACATGTTTTTTCTTAGAATCAAGTAACAAAAAAGCAGAGATAATAGAAGAGTGTCTTGGAGGAGCTAGTCTATTGATACTTTCATGTTACAGCCTCAATTCTGGGCTCTTGTTTGATGAAATGTAACAGGATCTATCTTGTAAGGTCTAATTCAATATATTACGGGGTCCAGTCAATCTGTGTTTAATGAAAATGGATTGTCACCTTGTCCTGTGCATATTGATCATTCTTTCCCATTGCCATCTCACTTTGAATTTCCTCCCTGGATAAATACAGTAAGTGCGGGGCCAAATTGTTTATGCAAAAATATGAGTGCACATTTAACGGGTGACGGACTAAAAGAAAAGTCATTAGTGAAAAAAGACGTAAAAGTGGGACTGGAGCGTGACATATAGCAGTTATGGGCGACAGGGGATCCTTGTCAAATTGATTGGGACAGCAGGTCAGCATTAGCGTTAATAAAAAGATGTGCCAATCACTCTTACCTAATATGTTCACATCATTGAATTTAACCTCTAAACACATGTAAGAGTCACATCCATTTCAGAGCGTGTTTGTAGAGGTCCAAACAAGTGGCTATATGGGGATATGATATTACCGGTAATTAAGTAACAGCCATACAAGCGACTTGTAATTCTCAAGTAAACTGGCTACTGTATATTTCCTTCAAGATGTCTACTAATTCACCTTAACTGTGATTGGTTAAATCTACCTGTCACTCAATCACAGACCAATGAAGGAAGAGAACATGCAAATCCCACACAGAACGGCCCCATCCAGGTGGGAATCGAACCTGTGAAGCACGAGCACTAACCGCTGTACCACTGTGCCGCCCCTATAGTTTGTAGCACTAATATATTGAATCTAATAAAATCAATTACCACTGAACAGATGTGATAAATACAAAGGCATTAGAATTACTTTCACTTCTTTCCTCCTCTCAATGAGAAGCATTTAACAGGAAAATACTTATCTGGCTTTTATTGCCTTCGTAATTGCAAGAATTCCCCTCAAAAGAGATTTACAAAGCAATTACCTCGGTGTCTCACGTCTTGCTCATTTCACTTCGACAGTTTCCTTTTTTCCCCCCTTCCTCTTAATTTGTCCCAGCTGATCTTAAATATTATCTGATATGAGACTCGGATATTGCTATGTTCAGTCCTAAGAAATGAAGCTGAAAAACACATTGAAATGAAATAATTTGAAAAGAAGATGTTTGGATGAGGCTATGATGATGTATTTTTTTCATTTTCTTGTCAATCTTAATGTATTCATTTTATTCCTTTAATAATATGAAGTCAGTTTTGTATAGCATTTTTCATTATTAGGAATATGCAGTTTGCTGTGGGCTTCAATAACCAGAGAGACATGGTATCAAATGTTTTAAAAAAAAGTATTTGATTAAACAGGTTATTTGAAATGAAGACATTCTGAAGAGGCGCCTTTAGTTGATGTGGTTCTACGTCTGTACCCTGGATTGAAGTACTTCTCTCGCCATACTACCACCTAAAAACAGATCTTGGAAGCTAAGCAGGGTAGGGCCTGATCAGTACCTGGAAGGGAGACCGTGAGGCAACCAGGTAGCTTTTGTGAGTGGTGAGTGAGTAGCTGGTGACGGACGGAGGGTTAGTTGGCGCAGATGTGTATCGCTGGGGCTACTTATGTGCTTACCACCACAGGCACGGAATGAAAGAAAAACCCACTTCCCTTGTATGAAGCGCTTTAGGTGACTTGTGAAAAGTGCTATGCAAATAAGATTCCCTTCCCTCACACTTGACTTGCATGTTACAAGATTGTAGACAGATTTCTCAAAGCATTACACATGACAGTAGTCCTTCATTCACTCCATACTTGAGACAGTGGTAAGCTTGTTATTATTGCCTATCAGAGCCCCTTGAGCTTTCTAAATCACTCCGTAAGCTGCACCTCTTTCCACTGGCATTTAACATAAGCTGAGCTTCACACTTTTTATGCGGTTTTACTATGGTATTTCAACTGCTCATGTTTTTTTGTTTTTCTTCTGCTATCGTAATTGTAAAGCACTTCGGAGTGTTCAATTTGTAAATATGCTATAGAAATAAAATTGTCATTGATATAGCCACAGCTGCCCTGGGGTAGACTGATGGAATCGAGGCTTCCACCAGCCCATCGGCCCCTAAAACAACAACCATTCACACACACAACACATTGATTTATACATAGGCAGCATGGGTGACGTGTCCTGCCCGATTATGAGATGAGCTACTCATAAGGCTTTTACACAAATGTGCTGCAAATGCTAAACTTTTTTTCTTTTCTTTCAAATCTAGTGGAGTCTACTCAAGGATCAGGTGCAGATCCTTAATATTGTTCTTTTCCTGTACTTTAACTGTTGAATTTACTTTGTTACTGACCACCTCTCAGCTTTACAGCACATACTATGGTAATAGAATGGAAAGAGCAGGACAACAAGAATGATGCATTTCTCAGACCTTTTTCCAAATTATCCGTAAAAAATACCAACAGATTTTTATGGTAACTTACTGGGTTAAAAATTAGGATTAGTCCTATTACCTGTTCTCATTAGTACTATGTTACTGCACTTTTAGGTACCATGCTATTTCCATCCTACAGCAATGCTATGAATGTGCTTTAAATGAAAGTGCTACATCTGGCTGTCATTCAACGTTGTCCACCTAACCGTTCAGTCCACACACATCCACAAATTGCACACTAGCTACTGTACTGTCTTCTCCCAGACATTTAATGTCCGCTGCTATCTCCGTCTCCTTCACTGGACTAACTTGTAAAATTACTACCCAATACATCCCCACTCAACGCTGTTTCCATCCACCCCAGTGCCCTCTCCACTTAAGCACGTGTTATCAAGGTTGATGAGAACATTTGCATAACCATTCTCCCAGCTTCTGCCAGTGTGCCTGTGTCATATCCAGTCACTTCACAGTTTGTAATTTGCTTGATGGAGTATTAACAAAATGCGATAAAGTGCCTTAGGGTCTGATAATCACTTTGAGATAATGAGGAAGCTGTTTGATTGAGAACTCTACCAAACCAGCAATTTATCAGTCCACGATGTTGGGTAAATATTTTGACAACAAGATCGAGGACCTGCAGTAAGCACTGACACTGCAGCAATGTACAGAATATTTGTTTTGTTTATTTCCCCAAGAGGACAAAATTGAAAACCATGAAAGGCAGGATATTTGACATTCACTTTGGCTGGAATTTAAAATTGAAAGTGTCATCCATTTACTTTTGCCTGAGCTTAATGGAAGTCATGCATGGTTGGAGACAAACCCAGCTCGCGCGTGTCGGACTATAGGGCTGGAAAGCGGAAGTAAGAGAATTTGCGAGATTCCCGTCCACGGATACAAACAAACAACACACGCTGGTTGTCCTGTACTGATATCGCAGACTTCATATGCTCTAATGGCTTTTTCGGTGTTATTTTGGACACATTTCGTCACTGGAAAACTTCGTATACGGCCATGCTAGTCGCTGAGTGGATCGGCACATGCCCCACTTAGGTCTGTGGCATGGTCCCATTTAGTGATAATATTCGATTCGAGTAAGTTATACTCGAAGTGACATGCGCCTTTTTATATCTATAGACGCCTTGGTCAAGGAGGGTTGACACGCCCGCCTGCCTTTTCCTCTGCTTTTGATTCGCTTTTTTTTTTTGTTATTCCCCTGTCACTGGACATGTGGAGCTCCGTGTGTGAGAGCAACACCTCTACTGACGGACTGTAGTCATGTACAGTGACTGAAGCCACTAAGGACTCAACAGAACTGTGAAACAATCCACAAACTAAATTTGGTCATAACTTCTTAACCCCCACTTTAAACAAGTACATTTTCCCTTTTGTTTCCGCTTTTTTATCAGGTTTTTATAACTTTTTTTGGTCAAGTTTTTGTCGCTTTTTTGTTTTGTGTTATGCTTGTTGAACTGGTGAAAATGTGCTCGGTTAAGGTGGGGGTTAAGAGGTTTTAACTAAAAGAAAAAGTAAAATGTTGTTCTTATCAGCGAGTCTCATTACCTTGCTACACGGCATGATCCAGTAGGCAATAGCCAGAAAGGGCAGGCCCACAGTGACTCCCAGGACGGTCCAACATTTCACCCCGATGGATTGCTGCCTCAGGCCAGGTAGGTTCTCGTACCAGATCGTGAGCAGCTGCTGCTGGCAGTTTGGATGCGCCACAAACTGTCAGGAGAGAGGAGGGAGAAATGTGAGGACACTCAGGGCCTAAAGCAATAAAGTAATCTATGATACTAATGCAGTATCCGTGAGGAGTTGTTTTAGATTAACAGTTTCTCGTTTCTCTTCGCATCCCGGTGCTTTTAGTAATCACTGTTTGAAGTGGTTGCAGGAATCAATCCTCAGAGTCAACAGAGTCCGTACACACAGGTGGAGCGGTCACCTTTACTCACATCTATTACAGCTTGTTATTGTTCCACGCCCCACGACAAACCCATCAACCCGCCGACCCGTAGCACAGTCCGACAGTCCTCCACGCACACAAACATGCATCGCCAGTGTTTCTAAAGCAATCCTCAGCCTGATGCATCCTGGGTAATTAGCTCCGGGAGTATTGTGGCCACACTCTTGTACGACCCAAATAATTACGTTGATCTCGACAGGTAAGGAACAGTAGCCAATAACTTACAGGAATGGTTGCACAAAAATAACATTACAAATGATCAAATAATTAGTAAACAGATATATCCCTGAGCAAAAAGTATGTTGTGATAAAACTACTGTTAGAAATACAAATGATAAAAAAATTGAGTCAACTTGTACTGCTTTAAGTTGTTGCTGTTTTTTTTGTATAGGCAGCGCCGCAAACTAACAGTATGTGGAGCTTTAACACTTTTCCTAATGTATAAAAAATGTGGGAAGTGAATAGCACACAGCTTGAGAACTAGACCACCAGCGGGACAGACAAAGAGGATTTGATATGACATTTAGTGAGAGCACCTCTGTACGGCAGGGATTAGCTTTGAGCAGCCTGATGTTTACACAAGGTCCACAGAGAGCAAACGCCTGACAGCACACGCCTTTAATTATGGTCATGCTGGAACTGCCAAGCCCAACCAATTTATAGCCCCGTGTGAAATATAGATGAGTATAGTAAATATTTACAGCGAGCTTGGTCACTGTGTAAAAGCAATCCAGTCAGAGGGTCACAAGTCAAAAAAAACATTATGTCTAGGTCTGCAAGGTCAGTTAAAAAGGGACATAGGGGCTTCAGGAAGGGCTTCTTGTGTGAAAATATGAAAGCAGTGCACATTTGGAGATGTCAGGTTGTAGTCCTATAGTTCAGCGCTGACATGGTTTAATCCCTAGAGCACAGATTATAGTCCAGTCCAATGATCGTTTGTTTAATTTTATTTAACCAAAACTGGTTGAACTCTTAAACCACCTGTAGTTCTGAGAGCCGCATTGCAGGTATTGGAGGCTGAAACATGCTCAAAGTCATCTCAGCATCTCAAATAAAAGCTAAAACTCTAGCTCACTTTATTGTAATATAATGTCTACAAGTGGGACACAATCATGAAGTGAAACAAAATTTATTGGATATTTCAAACATTTTTAACAAATAAAAAACTGAAAAATTGGGCGTGCAAAATTATTCAGCCCCCTTAAGTTAATACTTTGTAGCGCCACCTTTTGCTGCGATTACTGCTGTAAGTCGCTTGGGGTATGTCTCTATCAGTTTTGCACATTGAGAGACTGAAATATTTGCCCATACAGCTCGAGCTCAGTGAAGTTGGATGGACAGCGTTTGTGAACAGCAGTTTTCAGTTCTTTCCACAGATTCTCGACTGGATTCAGGTCTGGACTTTGACTTGGCCATTCTAACACCTGGATATGTTTATTTGTGAACCACTCTATTGTAGATTTTGCTTTATGTTTTGGATCATTGTCTTGTTGGAAGACAAATCTCCGTCCCAGTCTCAGGTCTTTTGCAGACTCCATCAGGTTTTCTTCCAGAATGGTCCTGTATTTGGCTCCATCCATCTTCCCATCAATTTTAACCATCTTCCCTGTCCCTGCTGAAGAAAAGCAGGCCCAAACCATGATGCTGCCACCACCATGTTTGACAGTGGGGATGGTGTGTTCAGGGTGATGAGCTGTGTTGCTTTTACACCAAACATAACGTTTTGCATTGTTGCCAAAAAGTTCGATTTTGGTTTCATCTGACCAGAGCACCTTCTTCCACATGTTTGGTGTGTCTCCCAGGTGGCTTGTGGCAAACTTTAAACGACACTTTTTATGGATATCTTTAAGAAATGGCTTTCTTCTTGCCACTCTTCCATAAAGGCCAGAGTTGTGCAGTATACGACTGATTGTTGTCCTATGGACAGAGTCTCCCACCTCAGCTGTACATTTCTGCAGTTCATCCAGAGTGATCATGGGCCTCTTGGCAGCATCTCTGATCAGTTTTCTCCTTGTATGAGCTGAAAGTTTAGAGGGACGGCCGGGTCTTTGTAGATTTGCAGTGGTCTGATACTCCTTCCATTTCAATATTATTGCATGCACAGTGGGATGTTTAAGAGTTGTTTACACACCGGGTGATTCTATTTATCATCATTAGTCATTTAGGTCAACATTGGATCATTCAGAGATCCTCACTGAACTTCTGGAGAGTTTGCTGCACTGAAAGTAAAGGGGCTGAATAATTTTGCACGCCCAATTTTTCAGTCGTTTATTTGTTAAAAATGTTTGAAATATCCAATAAATTTCGTTTCACTTCATGATTGTGTCCCACTTGTTGTTGGTTCTTCACAAAAAATTACAGTTTTATATCTTTATGTTTGAAGCCTGAAATGTGGAAAAAGGTCGAAAAGTTCAAGGGGGTCGAATACTTTCGCAAGGCACTGTACGCGGCGTCTATGCTGGTGTACAATGTGTCAATACACCTCTAAAATCCTGGCCAACAGCCTCACAGCAAGAAGGACCCGGGTTCGATCCCAGACCAGGTGGGGCCTTTATGTCTGTGGTTTGCATGTTGTCCTAGGTTTCCTCCAGGTGCTCGGTTTCCCCCTACAACTAAAACCTACAATAGATTCCTCACTAGGGCCAGGACTCCCCTGAAAAAGAGATTCTGAAATATCAGTGGGACATTCGTGGTTAAATAAAGTATACACATAAATAAATATATATTGTCCAGTGCAGTTTAATGCCTCTCCAAACATAGTCACTCAAAGTATGGCAGCAGTTTATCCTGTTGTAACCGGTGTTTGGCAGCTTGGCAGTGTTTTGTGCATGTAAAAAAATAAATAAATAAAGTTACACGATTGTACCGACAAAAATTCCTACTTTGTAAACCTGTTCACTAGCAATGGCAATAAAAACAATTCTGATTCTGAAAAAGCATATACAAGAACAAAATGGTAAGATTTGCTCCAGCATATGAGATGACCCATATGCTGGAGTAAATCTTACCTTTTTGACCTCATACTTGATGGCCAGTTTGACACGGCTGAGACAGGGTCTGTTGTAGGCGGTGGGGGGGCACAGGTCCACGTCTCCGTTCAGGATGGCCTCCACCTCCTCGGTGTTCCGGCACAGGTCCAACACCCCCACCACAAAGTCCTTACACTGCATAGACAGCTTCCGGTAGTCATTCTGAAAGACACAAACAATGTAGGTTAAATACATCTCACAAAATTACCAGAGGGGACTCTCTATGTAAGCTGGTAAGATTTAAAAGTCATATATCTACTGTATTGAGAGTGGCAATAAGAAGCACACTCAGGCTTGACACTGTGGTGGCTGCCGTGGAAATACTGACTCAAAATGCTAAACTCTGCGCCTCTTATTTGACTTTGAGCAGGTCTGGGGCTAAACAGACTCAAAAATTGTCCATCCATTCACAGCTGTGACTGACCACTGTGATGGATGCACTTAGCCTTTATTTGAGCAGTTCACATTATTCCCCATAAAGAAAAGAAGATTATTAAGTGCATTTCTCAGCATTAGCATTAATGAGCTTCTGTACCTTTTATCATGCTTTGTGAACATGTTCAATTATAATCTGTTGATGTTTCAATGCCGACACCACACACAGTCAGTACAGAGCCTTTTACCTTTTTACTGGTTTGTAGTGTATTCAAAAACGAAATATTGGCCATGTAATAAAATTCTGTTGTTGTGTTAGGCATGTTGGCTTGTAGAGATCTAATATGGAACAACACGCCAATACCTCATCAGCAACGGTGCCAAGATGAATAAGGCATAATAATTATGCATGAACATAATGGCACGCCGTATTATCTTCTTTGACAATATTTGTACTGATAGTGTGAAAACAGTTACAAGGAAAGGGAAGTAAACGGGATTTGTGGTCTGGTGGAGCGGGACAGTCATGAGAATTTGAAACTTTTACACCACCATAGAACCATTTAATTTGCCGTTCCACCCCTCCAATGTTTTCGCTGGGTAGATAGGAGACTCAGTATTTTACATTTTAAAATAAACAAGATATCATGTGGATATCATGTCATTCTCTATGTAAATCAGTTTTTTTGTACAATGAATTTGTCATCATTGTAAAAGTGGGACTTTATCTAAATAGGCGGGAAAGAGACATACAAATGGACACTCCAGGAGAGGGTCGTTTTCAGTTCCAAACCTATATAAATTGAGTTGTCAGTTACCTGGGGACGAATTAAGACTGGTGCTTTTTCAAAGCACATGTTTGCCCTTAAGGAGCACAAAAATAACTCATTATTTGGCATTTATTTATTTTTGCTTCAGGGTGGTCAAGTGTAAAATCCATTTCAATCTCAAACCTGTTTACATTCCTTAAAGGCACACTGCGTAACATTTTGGACTATACTGTTGCCATCTGTACAAAACATGCTCCTAATGACCAGAAATGCTATTACTGCAGTGGGTAATCAAAGAATGGATTTGGATGAGGAGCTTATCTATTTAGATCTCACATTTTACTGACTTTCGTCGACATCTCTGTAAAGTTACAGTCATGTCGTAGGAGAGGTGAGGCGCTCACAGCAAAAACACATGTGGCGTGGCTTTAAGGAGAGAGGCTTTAGGGATATAGGTCCAGCAACATTTTCATAATCGGTAATACTTATCACATCGGAGACACATCAGAGGTGCACACAGCTACAACGCACTCACTGACACACGTGCAAAAATCCAATCATAATTCAACAAATGTGGCTGCAGCCTTGGGGCTGAGATAAAGAGAAGGAGTGATGTTGTGAGATTGAAAATGGAGACAGAGCCGAGTGACAGCGTTACAGATGAGTGAACCAAAGCACAGGCGCACCTGGGGCCAGCCAGCATCAGTACTGTATGTTACTACTATTCAGTGGACAGACAGGAACTACCAGGCAGGCTTAACATAACCCATTTTCAGCATTATAAGACAGAAGTTGAAAGTAATAATAGATATTTAGTGGAGAACTGCTACTACCATTTAGTAGTAGCCGTTCATATATACTGTATGTAGTTGCAGCATGAAGTAGTATTCTTCTAAAGCAATACTTTTGGGAGCCAAAATATAATGTTAATTTTTTTTTAACATAAGCAGAAAAAAAAAAGTAGAAACCAAAATGATAACTTAAGTACAAGGGGAAAAAAGTACTTGGAGAGACTGAGTAACAGTTTGAGCATAAAAGTGTGATAAATGTTTTAGGATTCAAGAAACTTACAAAATCTCAACATAAAGCTCTTTTTACTTACGTAGACTTACCTACACAGTAAGGTAAAACTCTTACCTTACTGTGTAGGTAAGAGTAAGAGTAAGAGTAAGAGTAACCACATAGTAACTCTTAACCATGTGGGAAGAGTAACCACATACGAGTATCGATACTTCAAAATAATGTTTCACAAGGAGATGTAAAAAGTATGGTGTAGTTCTTCAAAAAAGGTTGCTCAAGTAATAGCACTTAGGTCAGGTAGTAGTGATAGAAAGGGCAGCAATAGCCACAGGATTTGCCGTAAAGACATGCAGCCAGAAAATAATAGTACTCATAATATTAGCAAAATAAGAAGCAGTAATGTTACAGTGTAAAATAAACAAATGCCAATGTTTAAGTAATTTACTCATGTTTGAGTATAATTTATTTTCAATGTAGTTAAATGTATCGTAGTATGTCTTCCACGTTCCTGATCATGGGTTCTCATCTCGAGTATATTAATAGACTAAGAGAGGCACTATGTCTTATGGGAAACTTGAATGAAGGCTTATATTTAAAGCTTGAAGATAAACATTAGGCTTAGAGAAGCTTTTAACTTTTCTCTCAGGAACATTTTAACGCGCTAGCCACTAATCATCACTTTAACATAAAGCCCAGACATTGATTCAAATTCAAAGGCCAGAAATGGCAGGAAAAAAGTTGTTGAGTTCACGTTTGTCTGAAAAGAAGCTTAAGATGAAAATACATTGTATTGTATACATTGTTTCACTCTTCCTAACAGTGATCTGATGTGCCAAATTCAGACAATATATAACCCAGCATTTTAAGGACATGCATTTACATAAAATGGGAATCAAGTATAAAGGGGAGATGTAGAGTGATAATGAGATGGTAATGAGACAGATGAGCTCCAGCACTTCTGTAGTCCCTCAGGTGAGACCTCCTCATTAACTCGCCCGCAGATAGGGAGCAGAATGACAAGCACAGGGTCACAGACAAACACTGAGGTGGGCTGACAAATGCAGGATCAACTGTGATCTGTGGGTAAAGGTAACGCCACGCTTTACAACAAATCGAACCACAAATGTTCCCAGCTTCTTTCAGAGTAAAAACATGTTATAATCCTGTTTGAAGTGCCATACAGAGTAAAGTATATATTCCAAAAGTATGATTCAAAAGTGACAGATTGATAAACAAGGGTCACGTGTCACAGTAGATGACAATGCCACAGTGAGAACGAAGTAGCTTTTAACAGATTTCTCCAAATCAAAGTGTGAGTTTTCGCGCCGTTAATATGGGGCCAGCTGACAAACACTAGTAAAGACTCAAGTCCTGCGAGGTTGGACACGTAACATAATGTAGGCTTTTGAGTATGCCAAATCTCCGTAATTGGACTTTATTAACTTCAGGGACCACACAATTTTTTTTTTTTTTTACAGAATTAAAGTAAAAGACTATACCTTAAACTCTGTCTCGATGTTGGCCAGTCTTGCCAGTTCGTTGCTGAGCTCCAGCGCAGTCAGTACAGGGTCCTCGCTGCTCAGAGCCAGGTAAGCAGCACTGGCCAGAGCTTTATAGGCGTTCATCCTGGAGCGCGAGTGACTGAAGGAGTCCTGCTTCTGTTTGTCCACGCACTCGTCGCACTTACAGAAGTAGTCGTGGGGCCTCTCGATGCGGGCCCCTTTCGTCAGCAGAATGTGAACGATCTCGTACTCCTGACAGTGAGCGGCCAAAATAACGGGGGTGATGTCATGGGAAAAACGTGTCCCATCTTCATCGTAGGCGTAAAAGTCATCGTCACGCATCTCCTGCTCTATTGGGCTTAACACCAAGCGCAGACCTCCGGCGAACGACGAGTGTGCCAAGATAGCCTCCACAATGCGAACGTATCCCTTGGAAATAGCTAAAAGCAGGCCATCCCCTATTCTTGCCAAACCTTCTTTCTTCAGTAAAAGTTCTGTCACTTCCAGATGTTCATTCCCTACTGCCAGCTGCAAGGCATTCTGGCCCATGTAGTCCACACAGTTGAAGTTGAGAGTTTTGGACTCGTCCAGCATTTTACGGACGACGGGGATATTTCCATATTCGGCCGCGTCAAGGAAACGCTCCTCCTCCGCGGTGAGTGCCGACCCTCGCTCATTAAACATATAGGCCGGGCCGCGCACAGCCTGTCGACGCCCTTTCTCTCGCAGTGTGGTGTGCCTGCGTTGCATGGCCTCCACCCTGCAAATGAAAAAAAAAAAAAACATATGTGTTACAAAAAGGCTAATAGGATGGTGGGAGGAAGCGGAAAGTGACACACAGTGCACTCAAGAGGAAAAGACATCGGGATCATTAAGCTATGGGCTCAAAGAGGAACATTAACTAATTACAGCCCCTTTATGCTTCATGGGCGGAAGAAGACCCAACAGAAGAGCTTATACTCTTCTTATAGGAGGCACTTGCACCCCCACGGAAACGCAACCGCGTGAAGTCATAAATCTACCCATGTTCAGATCAATGCACCACTGTCCGGGTCAAAGCTCACCGCAAGGTCATTCCAGGCAGGTCGGCCTCTGATTGGCACGACGGAGATTATGCTTTTCGGGTTATTGACAACACCATGACAAACTCCAACGGTAACTCCCCTCGATCAAAGTCTGAGGAGTTACATTTTCCGTTCAGCAGAGGGCTTTCTTCTTCAAACTGTTACCGTAAGACATGGTTAGGGCCAGGTATTGTTAAACGATAACTACATGGCACCCGACGAGAGGCTCTGGTGGTGGGCGAAATCGTAAAAATATATTTCTTTTGGTAACGTGTGTCAATACCAGGCTGACGACGCACAGCGGGTCTACAAAGCAACATGAAAGGATATCTATTTGTCTCTCTCTTTCTAAAGAAGGAAAGATGTGTAACACAGAGAGGCGTTCTAAATAAATTGATTGTAAAACGTTGTTGTATTATAAAGTGGAATATGGGTGAACGCAGAAGGTTGTTGATCATTATCACTGATTTTTTTTTTTTACTGAAACGCAGTCAAAGCGCAGACAGGATGCAACTTATCATAACTTTTGTAACTGTTAGAGCGCAGCAGATCTGAACCAGGTCTTACTCAGGACTAAGACTGGACTGCACGCACCTAGACCGAACCAGGAATTAGTCAGGACCAAGACTCGGGAACCAGGCCTTGACCAGGACTAACACAGGACCCTGCGGAACAAAGTAGCTCGAGTCTCCTGCGTCAGTAACTCTCTGCACTGTAATCGCTTTTGTTGAAGCGTGACACATTTTCCAGGCTTTTGCAGACTTCTTTTGTAAAACAGGATTCCTTTCTGGCCCGGGGCATTGTGAAAAGAAATTCTCCCACAGGTGAAATAGGACAAGGAAGAAAACAGTAGAGCGAAAGTAGCAATGTTGCATCAGGAAGGGCATTTGAAGAAGCATTATTGCTAAATTTACATATGTCTTTCTGCTAGTCGCAAGCTTAGCTAAATGGAGCGGAATCAAGTTGAACATACAACATACTGTATAATCTCCAAAAAAGCAGTTATTTGATCCCCAAGCAGGACAGGGCCTTTCTGCGTGGAGCTTACATGTTCTCCCCATGCCTGTGTAGATTTCCTCTGGGTACTCCGGTTTACCCTACCACTAAAACATGTACAATAAGCCGGGTTAAGTGAGAGTGTGTTTGTGAGTGTGAGTGGGGGACAATGAATGGAAATTATCCCATGACTACAATCTGATGTTTACATGCATGAGTCCCATGTGTGTTCATTAACATGCACTGTCCCAACCAAATAAACAATAAACAATATATATATATATATATATATATATATATATATATATATATATATATATATATATATATATAAAAAAAATAAACAAATTAATATGATTATTTTTTTCGTAGTAATTCTGTTTCCTGAATATCATGGTGTTGCCCTTATGCTGACCCCAAGTTTAGATAAATCAAAATGCTTGCTGTTGCACCACTCTAAAGGATTCTGCTGGAGAAGCCCTGCCAAATCAATATGGGAATAAATGCACATAGGATGCATATGCCATGCTGTAGTGACTCCAGAAGGGAAATCCAAACGGAAAGAAAAACGGTTCCATCAAAAACATGAGGTAAGCTATGTCAATACAGCACTCTATTCTCTTCCCTTGAATTGGTTTAGTGACCTCCAGTCGAACTATTATAAACAAAGGCCACTGCATTTCTAGTCACTTTGTTAGCATTTGTGTGTCAGCGTATGTGCAGGGTGGACGCTGAACCGAGCGAGAAAAAAAGGTGAAAATGGAAATGTGTTCATGGGGAAAATATCCCCTGGGCTTGTCAGAGGGTGGAGGAAGTGAGAAGATGAAGAGAAGAGCTGGACAAGGAAAATCATTGCAGGGGGAGGAGGCCCCGAGCTGCACTGTGACATTGCGCTGTCTGTGTGTGATTAAAGAAGAGGATATGTACACAATAAGTGAAGTTACCCTTAGGCTGTCAATCAGTGGAAAGAAGTCTGTGTCTCAGTAATGAACGTAAAGTACATGGAGAGGGTAATGCATACTAAGGCACACATATGATTAGACTTTGAGCTGCTGTTACAGAAGCAACAAGCAGGATTCATTTGTATTATTTTAGGTACTTTTCTTATATGGTTGGGATTTTCGAGTATTGTTAATTGGAGTGGGTCGATTAATTACTTTTCATCTCTATCTTCGGAGGCTTCTTCAGCTAGTAAAGTCAAATCCAAATCTGGTTAAACATACAAGCTAAAGACCCATTTAAACACTGGCCCCTCAAGAGACTAGGGGTCAGCACTGCCATAACCCCACCTATTTCTTGTTCACACTAAAAGAGTTTAACTAATTCAACTAGTCTTTGTTCAGGGCAAGGGCGAAACGTGGAGCTGTTAGATGATACTTGCATTAACAAGGCCCTTGTGTCTTAGGTCCCCTTTCCCTGATTGAGAGGTAGATCTTTTTCACCAACATTGCCACTTTTAATCCTCTCTCAAACCATCTTCCCATCTCTTCTACTACAATAGGAAATCCATAGAATGCAGAGCCTATACAAACGTTTAGGTACTGTTTACATTGAGCCACTAACGGCCCGTTTTGTTGATAAATAAAACCCAAATAAGCCCAAATGTTCCGGTGAAAATGTCATGGGAAACATCTTGAAATAAGGACTACAGCATTTGTCTGAATAGTTTTCATATTGAGTAATTAATATATTGTTATGCATCAGACGACAGAACATACAGAGTTGTAAACAGTAGGAGGAGGACTCCTAATAAATCCAGCGACAGCCTGGCTGCCAGCCCATTTAGATAACCTTATAGTCATGTAATGAATAGCTGTGTCCCATCCTTTCCTATCTCCGTCTACATCTATCACTGACTGTTTGAGGCAGAGATGCACATAAGTCCCTCACCTGCAAGTCCAAGTCAAGTCCAAGTCCCTGGCCCACAAGTCCAAGTCAAGTCCGAGTCTGTGACCCCACAAGTCCAAGTCAAGTCCAAGTCTCTGACCGCAAGTCCCAGTCTAGGTCCAAGTCTCTGACCCTGCAAGTCCAAGTCCCATGGTTTCTATGTTTTACCTTAATTCAAATCACAGTACAATAAAACTATTTTAAAATCAATAAACACCTGTAAATTAAAAACAACTAATACGAGCGCGGGCCTTCCACACACAAATAATCAACATCACAATATTTCTACTTCAACTAGCCCTCCCGCACCACTACTTCAGTTTTGTAAAAGTAACATCAGTATAGTTATCACAGCTGTACTGTATATGCAGTATTAGCTTCAGAATGTTACTGAAGTGCCCTTTATCATACAGTAAAACTCCACTGTGGATAATAATACTTCCAGTCTTACCTTGAAGGCTTACAGACTGTTGACATGAGTGTTCCATCTTCAGCCTGTAGCTACAGGACCTGCTATATCCACTGCCAGCTTTTAGTCTTTGACAAAATATTCCCTAAATAAACGGTAGCCTCGTAATGGTAATGATTTGATCACTAATCACTTTACTGAGTAGCTACAACTTATGCAGCAGCTCGCACTCCTCTTACCTCCGCCTTTTTCCTTCACTCTCGCTGTGGGCTTTACATTAATAATGAGAGAAACTGTTGTATTTCGCAGTGATCGCTAGAAGTACAGTCCGAATTAGCGCGCGCACGATGTCAACAAACCCACGACAGTGCAGCGTGCGCACGCAGGGAGGGAGGGAGGGAGGGAGGGGGGGCATACGGCAGAGGAGCCGATGAGCAGCGCGGTGCTGGGTGAGAGAGAGAGACACACAGAGGAGACGGAGACAAGGGAGCGGCCGAGAAAAAAAGCCAGAAACAAGCGTCCAAACAGCGTGTGTAATAAGTGCGCGAGGGACTCGTAATGTTCACGAGTCTCAGACCACGAGTCCGAGTCAAGTCTCGAGTCTTTAAGGGACGAGTCCGAGTCAAGTCTCGAGTCTTTAAGGGACGAGTCCGAGTCAAGTCGCAAGTCTCTAAAAATAGCGACTTAAGTCCGACTCGAGTCCGAGTCCGACTCGCGAGTCCCCATCTCTGGTTTGAGGTCCTGATCTGAGAACACACTTTAGTTGCATCATGATCTGTGCCATTAGAGTCAGGAAAGAGGCGAAGATAACAGAGATGAATAGAGACCAATAACGTGTGTCTTCAGTGTTTTTAAGAAGACAAAGATGGATCTGCCCATTCAGACTGTTTGGCATCAAGGGGATGGAAACATCACATTAGCATGGCCATGGATGTTGTCATTTGTGAGAGTCAACCAGAACAAGGTTAAACGTAACACAGTATAAGTCACGCCATGTGTAAAATGTGTCTAGAGGTGCAAAAAGAAACACAGACTGGTCTAAAGTAACTTTGTAATGTTTGAAAACATTACAGTATGTCTTTTCAATATAAAATAATATCCTGAAGACGAACGTAGCAAACCACTTCCCCAAGCCTGGGTATGTGTAAAGTTTATGAAAGTTATAGCCAATATTTAGATCACTGCCTGCTCAGGCTGTTGGTTTGCTTTGGCAACTCATCAGAATCAAATAGCAAGACAATGATATGCTTTCTTTGTTTCTTTGAGATTTAACTAATCAAAAAGTCAACATAGGAGTGCAAGAAGTAAAATAATTAACTGTACTTTTGTCACCAGAAACCACTTAAAATCCACAACAAAGTCTAGCATTTTATTGCTTTTAGAAGTGTTGCTTCAGTCCTTTGGATAGTAACCAATAACTGCTTTGAAGGGAAAAAAGAGAACCAACATTTTGTGCACTCCAACATGTTCACAGGACTTACTAATGACTTTACACTTAATCAGATTTTGTGGGCAGTGTTTGAGTGGCGTACACAGCTCTCTCTCTTTCTCTCTCTCTCTCTTGCTGTCTCTCTGTTTCAATGTTCTTTCAAGCAGAAAATTGCAAATTGTGCAGATCAAAGGTAGCCTCCATTGCATGTTTCGGAGGCACGCTCGCTCATTCAGACTTCCATCACTTATGGCCTGTAGTCCAGCAGTGGAGATCCAGTCCAGGCGTCCTTCTCATTCTGAGCCTTGAAAACCCAACTCTGGCAAATCAAAGCAGCAGAGCACAGTGGATCAAAGGGCTGGTACTGGGGCCTGCTATTCTCAATATGTGATAAGGGACCATGAGTGGCAAGGCTACATGAATAGCCATTAGCTGTCTTTGTCTATTGCACAAGGCAGCTCCAGTGCACTCAGCTATCAAGAACTTATAATTAAACATATGGGAGATGTAAGCAGAGAGTGCTTCAGCAAAATGGCACCAGGGATCCCATCCGGCTTTGGTGATGGTGTGTTTTTAATTAAAGTTGTAATGTTTCGGGTGTAAAGCTGTGCCCAATTTCTTCAGTTTACTTGACAAGCTTTGTTCACGCAGTTCAGTCTCCTCAAAGAACATCCCCGTTGGCTGCTTATGCATTCATGCAAAGGACCAATCAAGAGGCTCCTTCCCAACACAAGGACACAACCCCCTTAATGCAATCCCCAGAGAAAGTAGGTCCATTTAGTTTGAGTGCATAAAATTACCATAATTCTGTAAAAACAATGTGTTGAAGAGAACTAGCACAGTTGTGAAATGAAAATTGTTATCACATTATACTGACAATTACTGCAAATCAATTATTCAAACATGCAATGGTCTTATCAAAAAAAGAATATTTCAAACTCGATTTGATAGTAAGGACTAAAATCGATACAGATTCCACCTTTTAAATTAATAATTGAAGCAGTGAAGTGGGTGAACTCCTGTCTCTTACCATCTCCGTTTGTTTTATAAAATACTATGCAGTTGAAATTGCTGGAATTTTTAACGTTAGCGTGGGGATTTATTCTGTGACAACATGTATGCCTGATCAGTTAAGTATCTTGCTTATGTGGGTCAGCAGGCAAAAGCAGCTTGACTGAGAGCTTCCCACAGCCATGTAAATGAAGGGGTCCAATATGAAAGTGACAGCTCATCTGACATAAGTTAGCTTGTGTCTGAAGGAGTTGAATGTGCTAAGGTCATTCAAATCAGGGCTGTACTCTCGGTTAATTCTGTGTGGGTAAAGCTTTGTCGTTAAAAGTTGGGGGTAACTCACGTTTGGCGGCTCTCTTCATTGAACCCTGTGTCTATTTGTTCCACACCATAGTGATTCCCGTGCTCCGCCAGCTCCGGGGCACGGTGCAGTCGCTGTCCCCGGTGTTGAAAGCGCTCCATGTTAGCGGCACCTCGACCTCTCCACTTGGGGAATGGGTCATCGTAGTGCTCGTGAACCGCATTTAAATGCGCATCTTGCTGCAAACAAAACGGGGCGCCGGTGTCCTCGTTGGACTGGTGGAACTTTGGAGGTATCAATTGTGTGGAGTTGTCCTGATCCTTGCTCTCCACTGACGGGTTGAGACACTCTGTAGAGGCGAGGCATGGTGGGTCTGTATTTCCGAGCAGCGGTGAGGCGGAGGAAAAGACGTCCAGGGGCCGCAGAGAGGAAGGAGATCCTCGGGAATGACTGAGGGACCGCGGCGAGGAAGGAGACTCCGAGAGCCGCGCTCTCCCACCGTCGCTTTCTTCTCCTTCGTCAGACATGAGGTTTCCTGAGAAACATATACGCTACTTAAAAAGATCTCAATAAAGTGACAGGAATTGAACGACGCTTGTCAAAGTTTCAGCAGCACAAGTTTGTAGTGAGCGGCGCTGTAACGTGCAGCTTCCTCCTCCCCCGCCACCGGAGAGCGCGCGACCCACTAATTAAGGAGCATCTAGAGAGCGTGCGCAACAAGCTGCCCCTTTCAAAATGGACGGGATCAAGCAAAGACACATAACTGCTTTGGCTTCACATGCGCTGACATGCATGACTTATAAGTAGAATGTTAAACGTTTATATTTGTGTGTTCATTGACACTGCTTACAGTCGTATAAATAAACATGTTGCCCATTTGAGATTTTTCAGTTTTGTTTACTCTTTCAAATATTTTCACTGCAAGAGAAAGTCACAGCCCTGAATGTTCAATGTGAGATATTTGACAGACAAACGTGCGTGTGATGATGGCCATAACAAAATGCAGCAGCCACAGGGGGAGACCGGGGCTCGTTGTCACACTTTCTTTAAAGTTCATCAAAATCCACTGGAGTAAAAACAAAAACCCTTAAACCTTAACTAGAAGTAAGCATCTCCACTTTTAATATCTTAGTCTGGAATAGTTATAAACCACCAAAAACTGTAAACAAAAAAAATAATAATAAAAATTAAAAAAAAGACTGTGAAATGCACCTTTTGTGCAGGATAGGTGGAGTTGGTTGTCCCTAATGGCATTTCGCTGTTGTGAAATTTCTTTGTTTTTTTTAGGTAAAAAGACAAAATAGATTTTTTTTTTAATACTTACTGATCAATGCCAGATTTGTTATTTTTTTGTTTTGCAATTTGCTTTACAGTGAGCTGTAAAACATGGAACCAATGGCTAAAAATATGGCCTCTAAGGAATTAATTTCATCATAAAAACATATGTGTTGGTTGTCACCACCAACTCAACGAGACGATAACCACCCCCATCTGAAACCTGACGAACACTCAAAGCTCACATATGGCCACTCTCAAACACACTCTCATTCATCCTGGCCTATTGTACATGTTTTTAGTGGTAGGGGAAACCAGAGTACCCGGAGGAAACCTATGCAGACATGGGGAGAACATGCAAACTCCACACAGAAAGGCCCCGTCCAGGTGGGAATCGAACCCCGGACCTTCTAGCTGTGAAGCACGAGCACTAACCGCTGTACTACCGTGCCGCCCAATGTGACAAACAACCCATGAGACAACCAGCCCCGGGCTTTCATAGTTAGAAAGGTGCAGTGAAGGGGTTAACAGGTCCACCTGTTGTTGGCCAATTAGTCCACACTGGCACAGCCCTAATCGGGTTATGGCTTCAGAGAACAAATAATTGATTACTTACAGTTGCTTTTGTCAGACCGCAGTGACAGACGTGCTTCATCTTGGAAACACAAAACCTCTTTATTTCTCAATTGAAAAACTTAAAATATTAGGGCAACACATTGCTATTGTTTACACTTTTGACCAACCAAATGCACTGGGCTGCAGTTGCCCCTTAATTAGAAGCACAGGGGTATATCCGTCATGGCGACTTCCCCCGCCCCCATGCACACATTGACCAATCCCAGAGCCGCTCTTTGATGTGTCCTGATTAATGGAGCATGTACGCTATGTATGCTCCATTAATCAAGCCAGATCAAAACACGTCACACAGAACAATAGAGGTTTAAAATTTAAAAAGAGCATTACTGTAAAACACAAGACCAAATCAATGTGATGGATTAGATGTGGAGAATTTATTATTATTATTTATTGTTGTTTTTTTTACATTTTAAAGGGCATTTTCTATTAACCTCTGTAAACACATGACTGCTTGGTTACAGCACAATGCCCTAGTGTTCATTTATTTACACTGATTAATCATTTCTGTGCGCTCATTGACTTTTCATTTTCTATTTTCCCATAACTGTCTTGAATCAGTGCACACTATGCGCAATGGCAGAAAGCAAACCAATCTTTGTCCATTCATTCCCTTAGATTATCCAATGTATTATCACAAGAGCATTATTTAAAATTTAAATTGTTCTTTTTAATTGCGATAGGCTATAAAAGGTGGATTGCTTTGATCAAAGAGAATATTTATTTCTCTAAAAAATACATTGATAAGAACACTGTGGTGCAAAGTGAAAATTACATGACTCCCAACCTTCTTACTAGAAAAAATACTAACGTCTCTGCCACTGTGCATCTCTGGTGGAGATGATTAAGGTATACTTTATTGAACTAAAGGTACAGTAAACACACCTCAAAAAACACTTTGATGATTTTTATTTGACAAAGTGCTGTACATTTTCAGCTCAAGGTCACATTGAATTAGCATATGAAATGCAGTGTAATCCTCGGGAGTTTCCACATCTTTCAGAGGAGTGAATTGTAGCCTGTGTACCATCACCGTCGCAGAATCAGCCATGCAAACCTCTCAGAGTGCGTTAGTGTACCAATAACAATGAGTATCATTTGACCATAGCTCATTAGAAAAGGTGGATGCATGACAGGTAACCAGTTTCCGAATGGGATGAAGTCAGATAAAAGGGTGGTCATAAGAATCCAACCCACAGTCTGTTTCTTAAAAAGCAGTAGAGCGAAACATTACTTAATTACTATAATTAATAATAAATATAGGGTAAAACATCCACAAAATCATATTAATCTGCTCAAGCATCCAACTTTACATACTTTTGTCAACTTTCTCCACATTTCTCCAATCACAGCAGTCACTGCAGGTGTCACCTCCTGTTGTGGAATCACTGATTGGGCTCTGCATGTGAGACACTTGCAGTCAAGATCATTATGAACTGAAGCCCCACAGCCTGGACAGATATAAAGATGAAGATAACACTGCTCAGATGTTCATTATCTGCAGGGTTAGAGAAGAACACCGATGTAATAATCATGATTTTACACATATGACCAATTTTTCAGTCAATAGATCCATTATTGCCTCATCTCAGAAATCCATGACTGACCTCACCAAGCACTTAGCACTCTGCCGTAGTCCAGAGCTCACCAAAAATCTAATACATGCCACTCGCTCCCTGGAGACATTAGCAGCTTAAGATGGGTCCTTCTCAGTGCAGGTCCTCATTTGATGCAAATGAATCTTTTTACAGCACAATCCGTTCATTGCATTATTAACAAACTCTAATTCCGTCGTCTCTCTAGTGATCCCTGTTGGCAGTTTAGTCCCTTCTGTTCTGCAGTCTGCCAAAAGGCGTCTGTCCTCCCGTGGCAAAGAACAGCAGATGTAGTGGTGGGGAAATGCCAGCTCACTACACTGGAAATGAAGTACGTTGCTGCTCACAGAGGTGTTTAATAATGTTTACTGGGGATTTTATTCAACTGTGGAGAAACAGATGGAAGGAAAAGAGGCTTGAATAGTTTATGTCAGAAAGAAAACCAAATCTGGTTGATCATGAGCTCTTATTATAGCAACAAATATAGATTTATTGGAATTTTTGGCCTCTGACAACTTGTACAGTACAATAATATATTTTTTTGTGGCAGACTTCAATATATATATATATATATATATATAAAATTTGGTTAGTAGATTACTCTTAAGTCTGTTTACTTTCTTTCAGTAGTAGTCAGAAAGTCAAAACATCTACATAAAAAAAACTCAATTTACAAGTATCTCTGAAAATGGCACCAGTGTCTCTGACGGAGACATTTCCCTTGATACCGTCTCTCGCACACATTTGGGATTTACGGCCTTTTGTATCTGTCATTCAGCGTCAGAAGCTTTCATGGGTGCTACTGGATCACAGCGTGTTTGGACATGATGTCATCCCACGGGGATTAAATGGGCGTGGGCAGAGGGACAGTGATGAAAAAGCTGACTTGTGCTCAAAAGGGGTGTTACATTTTTTTACAGTCATTTAAAAGTGTGATAGTCGCATATTAGTAGAAGGTCCTAAAGTCCTGAGTGGTTTTGCACTTTGGCTACACGACCGTGACTATCAATATGCCTGGCAGCACAAGGAATCTTTTTCTTTGCTTTTGGCTTTTCCCTCCTGGGATCAACACATTCCCATCTATTTGCATAATTCCGATAAAGCATTAACTCTAAATATTCTTAATGCAAACCTTGTTGCTTAACCACGTTAGAAACTTGCAACTCCATGTGGTTGGAGGATGGGGAAAAAAATGACATAATGCAGTATAATCCAGCTACTATCTGGAAGCCCCCCCCCCCCCCCCCAAAAAAAAATAGTACAGTATATACACAACAAAAATGCTTTCAATTCCAGTTCCAAGTAACACAAAATGTTTTTTTTCCCCCAACTCCACTCCAACTGGCAAAGGATTATTGAACAATTGTACGGCTATAAATTAGTATCTCCCAGTCATATTCTCCATTTAGGTTAGTTTGGCTTCTGCTCCATTTTAACCTATATCATCCAGCCAATCAACTTGCGCGTTTTTCCCAATGTGGTTTCATAATGCAAATGGCAAATAAACTGAATCTGAATCAAGTGGGGAGAGCGCCTAAGCCAATCACTCACATAATTGTATTGGCCAATTGATACATGTCCTGTCAGGTCTAATATCTCAGTAGCGACTCCCAATAGAATGCTCATATCCATCCTATGTCTCTGAAGACTTCAACATTTATTCCATATCTCACGCTTCTACCCCAAAATAGCAGGTGCAAATTGAATGTAATATACACCCCATGCATATTTCATTGCTTGTATGCAACAGGGGAGGAATTGCGGCGCTTCAAAGTTTTATTACTCGCAGTATTCTCTAACGTTTTGATAAATGACTGGTGACAAAGCATTTAATGAGCTATTCTGGCTTCTAACTATTATTAAAGAGACCAAGGCATGTGTATGCGGAGCCAGATTAAAGTGATTTTTTTTTCATTTTCTAATACAAAAAGAGAAATTCAAATACATGCAAATAAATGCGCGGGGAATTGCTCTATAGTCAAGTGGTTCTGCTAACGTCTAAAAACTATTTATTTCCAACAAGAGCTGTCATTAATATCTGGGACTATGCAGTGCACACCAGTGGGCATATTTTAATTTCAAGAAGGCAGCACTGAAGAGGAGCAGCTATAGCAGGCACATACATTTGTTTACAGTCCAGTGACCATTACAAATATTACACCATGCTGTGCCTCAGTGCATCCAATTCATCCTCAACTTGACACACAACTTAAGGCCATTACTCGGAGTAATGGGGGGGAGGAGGAGGAGATAGGGGAGATAGTGCCTCAGCTGGCCAGGGTTGGTTTACATTGGCATTCAACCTTTACGGCCAATTCAGCCGATGGTTAAATTTAATCAGAACTATAGGATCATAATACATTTACGACCTTGACAGAGTGATCCATAAGGAATCATTGTCAGACACCTGGTTTGGCTGATGTTTTTTTTTTTCTTAATTTGATTTTGTGCCGCAAAATAATAAACATCCATCCATTTTCTTCCGCTTTATCCGGGGCCGGGTCGCGGGGGCAGCAGTCTCAGCAGAGGATGCCCAGACTTCCCGATCCACGCACACCTCCTCCAGCTGTTCTGGGGGGACCCCGAGGCGACACCAGGCCAGCTCGGAGACATAGTCCCACCAGCGTGTCCTGGGCCTTCCACGAGGCCTCCTCCCAATAGGACATGCCTGGAGCACCTCCCGAGGAAGGCGACTAGGAGGCATCCGGAACAGATGCCCTAGCCACCTCAGCTGGCTCCTTTCAATGTGGAGGAGTAGCGACTCGAGTCCGAGCTCCTCCCGGGTAACTGAGCTCCTCACCCGATCTCGGAGGGTGCGCCCAGCCACCCTGTGAAGGAAACTTATTTCGGCCGCTTGTATTCGCGATCTTGTCCTTTCGGTCATTACCCTCATGACCATAGGTGAGGGTGGGAACGTAGATCTCAGCTCCCTCTTCACCACAACAGTCCGATACAGCGACTGCCTCACTGCTGACGCCGCACCGATCCGTCTATCGATCTCACGCTCCATCCGTCCCTCACTCGTGAACATGACCCCGAGATACTTGAAATCCTCCACTTGGGGAAAGGACTCCCCACCGACCTGAAGCGGGGAAACCACCTTTTTCCGGTGGAGAACCATGGCCTCAGATTTGGAGGTGCTGATCCTCATCCCGGCCGCTTCACACTCGGCTGCAAACCGCCCCAGTGCGCGCTGGAAGTCCTGATTTGATGAAGCCAACAGCACAACATCGTCTGCAAATAGCAGAGATGAGATTCTGAGGTTCCCAAACCGGACAATCTCCAGTCCCTGGCTGCGCTTAAAAATTCTGTCCATATAGGTAATAAACAGAACCGGTGACAAAGGGCAGCCCTGGCGGAGACCAACACGCACCGGGAACAGGTCTGACCTACTGTCGGCAATGCGAACCAAGTTCCTGCTGCGGTCATACAGGGAACGGACAGCCCTTAGTAAAGGGCCCCGGACCCCATACCCCCGGAGCCCCCCCCACAGGGCACCATGAGGGACACGGTCGAACGCTTTCTCCAGATCCAAAAAACACATGTGGACTGGTTGGGCGAACTCCCACAAACCCTCGAGCACCCGATGAAGGGTATAGAGCTGTTCCAGTGTTCCACGACCGGGACGAAAACTGCATTGTTCCTCCTGGATCCGAGGTTTGACTATTGGCCGGATCCTCCTCTCCAGCACCCTGGAGTAGACCTTACCAGGGAGGCTGAGGAGTGTAATCCCTCTGTAATTGGACCACACCGTCCGATCCCCCTTCTTGAAGAGCAAACATGTCAAATAGTAAATGAGGAAACACAGTTGCATAAAGCCACGCTTAACACATGCACATCTTGGTGCACTGATTTGTGCACCAAGACATAAACAGCATGCAATCAGTGCTATTACACATACCACAAGTGCTGATGGTGCCACACAGACAGCTCTCTTTGTGAAGATGAGTCTAATACACCATTTTAGTCTTTTGGCACCCTGAAATAGCACCTGGTCCCGTTTTAATACACTGAAATTGTGGATTTGAATTACAGTAATAGCGTAGTAATGTAGGGACATAGCATGTATATGTATGTGGCTGTACCAAGAGAGAGGGAGGATGCTGCCTTTTAATGGTAATAATAACACCTCAACAGTATATTGTGCATTTCCAGAAAGCATTGCTTATTTTCTTGAAAATAACATGGAAGGAAACTGCAAAATTCATTATACCTTATTACCAGTAGTTGCTATTTTCTATGAATTTCCATGTTATTACTGTGCTGTAAAGTAAATAGTTTTGAGGGAATTAGACACAATATTTATCACGAATGCAGCAATGTGTCATCCAATAATCAATATACAATGCTAGTTTTGGGAATAAACTAAAGAAACAAAAAAATCTATTTCAATCAATCGAAGTGATTTCTCTAAAGCCTGGGTGAAAGCATGGAGCCTTTGTACCTGAGTGCCCTCATTTATCCTAAAAGAGAAAAGATTTATGGTTAAAGCTAAATTATCTGTTCGGTTTTCATCATGGAGGAGCTGCCGCTGGGGCTGAAACCTTGAATAAATCCACCTACCAGTGCATGTGAAGGGGAGCCACATCTCAATCCCCCCTTCACTGCCTTCAATTCTTCTCATCAGTGACCTGCTCGGGACAATCCTCGCCTGGTCGCACTGTGTCGTGAAGTTGAAAGGCAAAGGCTCACATACTAGTGTGACAGGGGTAAAAAGATGAAGAAATCTCGTACCCAACACATTTTAACAAGGCAGCAGAAGAAATGTGTAAATAATGTCTATAAATGTGTTGCATCTATCACGCGGAAATATTCAGGAAAATACAAATAGAAGATAGAAAAATAATCTACCAAAGAGAAAGATAGAGAAAGAAACAGTATTGCTCAAAACTGTGTGAATTAAGTGAAATACTCCTCCAGGTATAGGTTTATAGCAAAGAAACAATGTTCTAACAGGGTTAAAAGCTCCAAAAGGTTGATTGAAACATAATGTCTTCTTCTTCTCCCTCCAATGGAACACGTAATTACCCCCATTGGACTGCTCTTTGTATGTGTCTGGGCATCAACTGGCCACTGCACACAACGTACTTTGGAAGCGCGTGTTGGCTACTGACACTTTTACAGTGGAGAAAATAAATGAATTTCACTTAAAACGCCTGGTTATGGATAATAGGCATGTTCCTAGAGCTTCTAGCAGACTGTGTTCCCTCATGCTGCAATTTTCCAAATTTTTAAAGCCAGTCAGTCATCAGCATCAAATCCATCTTCCATAAATGTATCACAATCTCCAAGTAATAAAAAGACACAAATGCACAGATTATGACATTGGTTTAATTGATAGTGTTTAATGTCCACTAAACCTGGGATCATTAATCAAACGTATAGCACACTCGCCCCATGCTGCGTTGGAGTTAAAAGCTGGTTAATTAGCATATAAAGTAGCTCCTTCCTATTGCTGGAGCTGTCAGTCGTGCGTGCAAATTATTCTGAACAGCTGCAATGATTTCAGCACACGGACAAATAAAATGAGCAAAAAAAAAAAGGTGTCAACATCTTCAGTATTTATCAAGAAATATAATTATAGATGACCGGGGATTTTAATATGAAATATTAGTCGTCTGTATGGCGCTGATCATCATGCCAGAGGCTTCACAGTTATAATGATGAGAAAATGAGGCATGAAAACTATCCATCATTATGATTTAGTGCATGTGCTGTGTGCAGTTTAGGTTGCGAAGGGGAAAAAAAGCAGAGGAGCACTATGTCATGTGTTATTTTTTTTAAAGGAACACAAAAAGAAAGAAAACATACTCTCCAAAAACATAAAAAAATGAAGAAATAAAAACTGGTTCGCATTTCATATCACAGAGAAAAAGCAGTAACTAGGGATAATGACGGCTACTGTTATTACCAAGAAAAAACTAAACTGATTCAGCCAAGTCTGTTAAAAAAAAGTTCCTTCAACACAGACACAGCTATATACCCCTAATGGAGCGGGATTTCTGCTGCCCTGCACCATCTTGTCAAGTGTCCAGTGGACCAAAGAGGTATGCGATATATTTTTTCCAAAATCTGCCAGATCTCTACAGGTTTCAACGCCTTCAGCGCCCTCACAACATCTTTTCCTTGATCGTTTGAACCTGGATGCTCTGTCATTCAAAATGAACTTTTATTTAAATTGTCAGGAAATAACATTATAAAATAACTATGAAAGACTTGATATTGTTCATAAATAACTCTAAATGTAAGTGAGGCAGACATAATTATTTGATTAAAGCAAACTCTAATGACTTTCGAGCAATGTGAGATAAATGAAGTTCTCCACCCGCTACTCCGAATCACAAGCAGCACTTACAACATAAGCTTCTTGTCGGAGGTAATTAATTCTGGAGGAAACTGTGTGATGTAAGTCATCAGCTGCGGGAAACCTCGGGCTGCCTATATGAAAATTAGAGCACTAAAACAACAGTTTCAGTCACAACACCTGCACAGCTTTCACTACTATAACCCAATGCATAATCAGAGCTGCCCAGAGACACACATGCACGACAGCACGACTATATGTATGTACAGAGAACTCCAAACCTCCAGAGTCCTACTGTTCTGCAGAGGCTCTGACTTAGGTCTCCTCATAATCTGTATGCAAGCAGACATGCAGCTAAAAGGGACTTATCCAACATTCACACATGGATTTTGCTTGAAAATCCGCGATAACAGTTAGCGATAACATGAGTAAAATCCTATTAGGACAGAACTAAAGAACACCGCCAAATTATCGTTATCGCAAGAAGCAATCACTAAGCTCTTCCATCGGACTGAGATTTATCTCTTTTATTTGCTCAAACAGGCTAAAAGGAATGTTCCATGAGAATAAAGTGAAAAGATAATTCTAAAACCCAAATACATTCTGTAGTAAACACATTGATGGCTTGTGGAATAAGCAATTGTCTCATTATGAGGGGGGGGGAAGAGTCGGACTAGCATTTGAAGATTTTGAGCTCAAACTTTGTGGATTCATTTTCTCAAGGAGTGAAAACGTTTTTTTTTTTAATCCCTCGAAACTGTGCCAGTCTGGGATACACCACTGCAACGTTTCAAAGCATTTTCACAATGACAGAAAAAGACAGTGACAGTCGATCCACCAGGGAAAAAAAGGGGCAGCCATTCACCGCTGAGCCCACGATAGTGAAGCCGTGTGCTGCTCCTGTCCAATTTTCTCTGTGGTTGCAGCAGCACACATCGTTTATGCTCTCGCTGCTCAGGGTCCAGCTCATTAAACAAGACCATGTGCCCAGAATCTGACCACTGGACAAATCTCAGCAGTCAAAAAAAATCCAAAAGGTTTTCTGTAATGTTAGTCAGAGGGGGGAAAATATGCCGACTCTGAGCAGCAAACCGAAACACGTGACTGACAAAACTCTGTAAAAAGCACTGTTTCTATACTAATGTTCTCCAAGCGTTTACACTCATCTTCACAGCTTTCAGAGGGGCTTCTGTGGCGCAGTGGTAGAGCGGTTTGTCTCATGATCAGATGATTGGGGGTTTGAATCCCGCCTCCTGAATGTGCCCACTGTTGTTGTGTCCTTAGGCAAGATGCTTCACCCTTCATGCCCCCTGTGTCTGCGTACATTGGTGTGTGAATGGGTGAGTGGATCCTTGCTGAAAGCGCTTTGAGTGCCCAATGTGGGTGGAAAAAGTGCTATAGAAGGCCATTTACCTTAACAAACTAAAACATAAAATCATTGAAACCAGGTCACAACAACAGAAGGAATATAAAATCATGTTTGACGTCTAAAACCTGCGCTCATAAGCTTTTGCTTCGGCCCACTCCTTTTGAGCAGAAATTCAACTAATAAACTAAACTAAACCTCTATACAAACACGTTAACGCTACAAGATGTTTTCAAAAACATGTCCGCTGTGACTGAATGTCGAACACAAAAGGTCAGGTCAGAGAAATTAAAATGAGCTTTTTTCTCACGCAGCTCTGCCCTCACAAGTCCCTTACCTGACAAAGTGTAGCCTGCTTCACTTTTTCTTTTTTCTTTTTTAAACACTGGCCAAATGGGAAAAGGTACACAATGCTCCAGCCTATATGTGGTTCCCTCCGAAGACACAGCTGACTGACGCCCGTAATTGGCCCAAGTTGTTCATCCGTGCAGCCGAGCAGACTCAGAGCACACACACAAACAAACAACAGCTTTGCATTGGGAGCTCTCTTTACCGTCGGCCTAAATCTCCACTCGACATGGTACACTCTCACGTCAGGGCGAAACGCAGAGAATCAGAGGCAACCGCGGTCCAGGACTGGTCTTGTAAAATATGGATGAGGTTTGCAGAATAATCCGAGTTCTGACGCAATGCGAGGGAAAAGGTGAAGGCAAAATACCTGAAGCATGTTACATACAGAAAAGTACAAAAAGATGGGGCAGTAGATTTATGCGTAAACACTGCAGAGAGAAATCCATGGAACATCTAAGTCAAAGCGCACTAGTGGTATCACACATAATTTGTCATAATAAGCCTCCAGCTGTGAAAGTGTCTGTCTTCAAGAGTAAAATTAAGCTCTTACTGTTCATCAAATGTGGCAAGGCGAGGGTTAACTTCGTGTTTATTTTAGCTTTAACTGCCACAACGCCACCCCAGGAGTCTCACCTGGAGATTTAACTTTCTGCTGACAAGGTACAAGGCACACAGGTTCGTTATGATAAAGACATGCCGGCAAGATTCATATTACAAGACGTTCTTTTATTTTACGTTCTAGTATAAACAAAAAAAGGTATCAGTTCAGATTTACGTTTCATTTTCAAGTTGGCACAATTAGTTTGCGTTTCTTTAAGTTCCAGATATTTCCATCACAAAATGTCCAGTATTTCAGTACACGATGTTGTAGTCTCCGCTCGTTGCTCCAAGGTAATGATAAAACAGCACAAGACAAGACAGCAGCTGTGACGAGAATACGACGTGAATAAGTTTAAAAGTTGCGCCAAGCTAAAGGGCTAGCTGCCACTCTTACCTCCCACACAAGCATCGGAAAGCCTAACGATGCAACAAACCCGCGCATCCGGTACCAGCGACGCTGACATGCTGAAGTAGGTAGAAAACTCCGCATCAGGACTCAACGTTAACTCATGAAGTTGCGGATTGACGTTACCTGCGCAGACATGACGGAGCGCTCGAACCGGATGGCCCAGAGACCAGGGGCGGAAGTGAGAGGTCAGAGGGCGCATAACCTACGCAACGCACTATTTATAGGGCGACGCGGTAATACGTAGCCAATAATAAAAACAATGTACGTGGCAGAGCCTGCCAGCAGGCGATACTGCCACACAAGGATGAAAGGCAAATATTATTTCAGTTAAACTCACATGAACCTTGTGAGAGTGAGATGACTTGAAATTTGCATAGTCAAGTATATCATTTGCACGGTTTAAAAAAGATAAATGCTCTTCCGTGACCTCTAAAATGTAAAGTACATTATCCACCGTAATTTCAATCAAACACGGACTGGAAAACTATTACCTACTTTGTATAGATAATTTGATTGAACACAAAAGTGAACAACAACTAATGCCACATGTGGTCAAAACCTTGTGCTCCACTAAAGTCCAACAAAAAAGAGGGTAATCAGGGCAAAATAGACCACAGGTAATGTCAATAAACAGAGGGAACATTAAGTACACGCACTATCACTCTATGATGCTAAAGGAAAGTATTGACTCTGGATTATAAATGACCAGTGTTTTCTTATAAACCGCTGCTGGAGTAAACACATATTTTATCAATATCTTCACACACACACACACACACACACACACACACACACACACACACACACACACACACACACACACACACAAAACATTACACATTTCTTTTGCCCCATCCATGCTTTTCTGGATGGATTTGTTTTTGTTTGCTAACCAAAAAGGGGCATAAGATGGTTTCTGCTGTGTAGTGCAGCAGATAAGTAGAACAATACTGGTCCAAGTGTTTACTAAAACCCTCTCTGTCAAAAAATCTGGATTTGTATGAAAATTTAAGATAAAAAAAATAGTCTGATGTGCACAATGATGTATGGGATCCACCTCGCCCGATCATTCATCCAGTGCCATTAAGTAAGTTGTGATCTGTGCAACATCTGCGTAAATGGGCAAGTCATGTAAACCCCCTATCCTTGGCTCGGCTTTCCTGCGCTGGCACACCCTATCAACTCAGTCTAACTAACTATTTTCTACCAATTAATTGATATGAGGCTATTAGATAACATTTGGGACTCTGTACGAAACTAAACTAAACTAGTGCTAGTCTACTACAGAAAGTATAGCTAAGTATAGCATTAGTAAAGCAAGATTAGCTCACACTGAACCCCATACTGAGTAACGCAGCAGTGAAGTCACCAGTGTGCCCTGTTGTGCAGTGATATTCACTCTAAAAATAAAAGTATATGTAAATATTCATATATATAATAATAAACCACCACCTAAATGTGCATAGACATGTGTGGCCTAGTTTCAGACAGCCAGAAAAACTATTATATTAATAAACTGTGCCTACTGAATCCTGAAAAAAACAAAGGTTTGTGAAAGCCATATTTGTTTATAGAATGCTCTATGAAATATTAAACACCTTTCACCTTTGCTTGTTGACTCTACCATAACAATGTAAAGCCAAAGCAAATGCATAAACTACTGATCGGAAACACACAAAACCTATAACCTAGAAATATGCCACATGTCATGCTTGTTTCACTAACTGAAGTATTGCTGCACTAGTAGTCAATTTGGGCAATGTAGAAATGAAACAGACTTTAGTCTGTATCATGGCCCTTAGGCCAGCAGTACAGGGGTGCAAAGATGGTGAAAAGTTAGTCCCTCCCCACCTCGGAGCCGAAGAGCAGATGTGAAGAGGAGCCAGAGAATTGGTTGCCTTATCAAACAAGGCGCAGAGGTCTGGCACTTGTCTCTGTCACTCCCTTATCGCACGCTTTCAGTGACATTTCAGCTCATTTGCAAACCCAACAAGGGCGTAAATGAAAAAGGCAGATCTATTTTGCACTTTGCAGTTGCATATTGTTGACAAAATTGGTTTGAGTCAGAAACTAATTATTTTTCTGTGCTGCCTTTCTCCACAACGCTGAGAGTCAGCGCATTTCAAGAAACACAGCCCCCAATGGAAATTCAAATGAGTATCCCGCTTTGCAAAGACTCTTGGCAAAGCATGGTAAACGAATGCTAAGACAAAACATCAATTTTGGAGATGACAGAAGTGGTTATGTAATTTATGTTCTTGTGACAATTCGCCATTTAAAATCAACCTTCAAAATGGCAAATCATCAATCAGGCGGTAACATCTAGAATAAGGTAGACATACAAAATAGCACTGCTTTATGTACTATGAAGAGAGGCTAACACACAGGTGCACCATTGGCATTTTAAAAGGCATATATTGATCAACAGAAAAGGTGGCTATGAAGGTATAACGACTGAGCAGAGGCTGACACGGCTGGAGTCGTACTTCTGACATTTGGAAAGAAAAGGCGAAGTCTCAGAAGCACGTACATGAGAGACAAGTGGCTTACAGCTGCAGCAGCACCAAGAGGCTTTGCGTTACAGAAAGATGTACAACAGCAAAAAGCCAGTGGTAAATGTATTAGCGTTGTCTCTAAATCAAATGGTTTTATAAATTCGTAGGTATTTTTCCCAGGAGAAGTGCTGGGCTTGAACTGTCGATCGCACACACTGAGCGACTGCTGCCTTTTTTGTCACCATTTACTACAAATGTATGAACAAGTATGAAAACTGTCAAATATCCAAAGCAAGGTCACCCACCTTCTTATTACTATTATTTAACTAGAATCATTTGCCTCACTTGTGTAGTATTTAATCTGCGATACCATCTTTAAAAAAAAGTTGTATTAACAGCGACAGTAAGTTTTACGTCAAACATAAAACATTGTGGAATAAGATATTTGAGTCATTTAACAAGAGCCAATTTCAACAGACACTCTGAGGATAATAAATTATTAAAGGATTTTCTCTGCTCCCCTTTCAAAGTCTAATAATGAGGTATTTAAGACACGAACTGGTTTAATTATCTCGTTTGGCCAAGACACACAATGGACTTCAACCTCCTCCTTTACGTCTTCAGTGAATTAAACCATGCTTTACTGCCAATTATTGTTGTACAAATGAGTAATTTGGTGTTGAGCACTTTCATTTTGCACCTTCATCTCATATTGAGATTGAGGACGTACAATTTTGAGAAGAAAAACATGTAATTGTATTTTTTCTGGTATTGTGATTGTAATTAAAGTTGCGATTTATGCTTGAATTCAAGATTCAGATCACATTGCACATTTTAACCAGGGCCATGAGCAATACCATTTGAGAGAAGGAAAAACTGATATAAGAATGACATGCTTTTTCAGAACATGTTTGTGTCGGTTTAAACTACACGGTAAGCAGCATGATAAGACCCTATGCAGACAATATGTTTTATATTAAGGACATTAAAGGGATATTTCAGGATTTTGACATAGGGCCTAACTTACTAGTTATCCCGAGTATTGTTGATTTCTGGAGAACTATATATTTTTTTAAATCATGCAGTCCTTATATTTGAAGAGTCTAATGGCGCTAGGCTAGTGCCAGGCTAGCACATTTCTACAGTAACAGCTAGCCTGCATTAAAAACAGTCTGACCCACTCCCCAGTGCACCTGAGGCAAATCCCTTATAACGACAGACTACTGATATAAATGTCTGTGTCGATAGAATATTTTTTTAAATATAACTGACCTTGCATCACATGATTTAGCGCATTTTGAGGGACTATTTTCTAGCAGATCACTCCGCCGCTGCGTAGCTTACAACCATGAAGCTGATGCTGCTCAAATATAAGGTATTTTAAATGCAAAATGGTTCAAATTATTCTATCAACACAGACATTTATATCGTCAGTCTGGCGTTATAAGTTATTTGCCTCAGGTGCACCGTGGAGTGCGCCAGCAGACTGTTTTTAATGCAGGCTGGCTGATACCGGAGAAATGTGCTAGCCTTGCACTAGCCTAGCGCCACAAAACTCTTCAAATATAAGGGCTGCATGAATTGAAAAATATATATATATATATCTCCAGAAATCAACAACACTCTGGATAACTAGGACATTATGTCAAAAATCTTGAAATATCATTAACCAAATAATAGCACAGTTTGTCTTATGCAAATCGTGACTATTCAAATTGCTATAAATTTAGCTCGCGATGCAAACCTACACCAGATTCCCTTCCTAACACAAGTAAACCCATACTGTAAACTGTGACAGAAGTGGGCAATGAGGAGAAGAGACACGCTTCAGATGAGTTGAACTACCACCAGCACAGTCATTTACAAGGTCTATTCGTTGACACACTGGGAACTTAATACATCGGTGAAGCTCGTAAAACGGAGTAACAGGAGTAATTCTGGTGCAGCTATTAGCTCTTAAATGTGTTTCTCGTTGAGTCTGGAACACTGAAGAGGGATTTAACATGTGTAGAAGTCTTTATAATCCAGTTTGAACGGTCTCTGCGTCGGGTTTTATTGGACTGAACAAAATTGTGATCACTTCGGTATTTTCAAATGCATGTGAAATCCCTTTGACGAATGAACACGTTATTGCACTACATTGCCTTTCCTTCTCAGTTGCATCTGCTCAATAAAATGTATGTGAAGTGTAACACGGGTTACAGAAGCATATTGTTCGGTGTTGTAACGCACCATATGCACACATCGTTGAATAGTCATGCGGTGTTGGACGTTGCTTGACAAATTACCCACCATTTAAAATGCAGCACATAGTCGGGCTTACCTAAATGACATATGGCCTAATCATTGAATGGATGGTAAGAGGAATGCGTGGCTCAAAGGCACCCGGAGAAAAGCAAACAGAAAGTAAGAAATCCTTATTTGTCATACATCTTAATCCTGTGCAATTACTGTATACCTGCCAAACTGCTCTCTGTGGCAGCACATTTCTATCAGTGATCATTTAATTCATTTTCATATATCTCTTTAAAAAATACCTTGAGCAACACTGAAACTACATTGTCTCTCCCAGTTTTGGGGTCAAAGCACGAGTTAAGAAGGGGCTGCATGACCAACATGTTTGACAATTGGACTAGCAAACGTCAGCTGTTCCTCTGCCCCTCATTATTTTCCTATGAAGGATTAGAAGAATAAATACATTTGTCAAAACTATGTGGTAGTCAGCGAACATATGTCAGAATAAGGATTTATGTGAATTTTCATCGCGGGGAGTGCAGCATCACTCAGAGAAAAAGCCATTGAGGAGGTGTCAGTGGCCCATAGTGACACAATAATGTTATATGGGAGCAGTAAAAGCACTACAGTGGATAGAGGGCCAAGTCAGTGAGCACAAACCTGTGCACTTCTTCAACAAAAGCACCATGTATTTCCTTTAAAGTAGGTTTCTATTTTTAAGGCTGGCCTCAACAGAGTCATTTAAGAAAATTATAGCATCAAAGAAAAACTGTAACAGTACAGTATCAATAGTAGTTTAGAAAAGATGTGTTCTTTTTAAAAGTGTGTATACAGTACTGTACAAAGTCCAGTTTATCTCTGGTCTATTGATATTACAATTCTTAAGGTGAGTTGATTGAACACCCTCACATGACCAACAGGAGGCGTGGCTAAGCTACAGTAGCCTGGCAAGTCGAGAATGACAACCTTCTGTATTTCTATACACAGGGATATCTGTCTGGTCACCACGCCCTTGTTCGCGCTCAAATGTAACTATGCAATCAAATGTATTAATTTGACATGAGCCAGTTGGGGCCTTTCCGTGTTAAGTTATGTTCTCCCTGTGCCTGTGAAGGTTCCTCTGGGTCCAGGATGAATGATATGAGTGAATGAATGCAGGTGGTTGCAAGATGCGTAGCTTACCACCACGGTGTATGGACTGAATGCAAATTGTCCGACGTAAAGCGCTTTGTGACCATGTCTGCGATAGGCGCTGTACAAATAAATCAGTGGTAAATTAAATTTTAAATGACCACAAACATATAGACAGTAGTTGAGTTTTGGGATATCGTTTGAATATCGACACGAACCCGCAAATAACACCACAAAATGTGTGGAATAAACCAATCTGGGTAGGTGTGCTACCCAGATTAGTTTACTCCACAAATGTAGGTGATGCAACGGAGATCAGACTCAATCCCTGCAGCGTTGAGTCTGGATTTTTCGAGGCATGAGGAAAATAAATGTCCGTGTTCAGGCATAGAGCTGCTACAAAAAAGCACAGACTCAAGACATGATTGACAACCTCTCCATATTGATAGTGATTTAATATGTCGCAATTCAATTAAACTGTCACATCACACCTAGGATGGTAAAAAACAAAAATAAGAAAAGAAATGTAAGTCATACGGTAGAAGTATCAGGACAGTTTTTACAGTAATAGACTTTCCAAAAGCATAGGTAGGTTGTTCCTTCTCTTATGAAATATTTACAGTTAAATAACCCCATGTTTTCAGAGGGCACATAATTCCCACCACTGTGAGACCGCAGATAACACAGTCTTACAACGGCAATATTGTTCTAGCAGAACAGCTTCAATGCTAGTTTGCGATGAATGAGCAAAGAGTGTATCATTGCTTTATGCTGCGAGGCAAACCACAAACAAACAGAGCAAAGATTGTGCAACATGCAATTACAAGGAGTGTTTGCTTCAACATTTGCCACAATTACCTACGCATTCTGAGCGAGAAAAACTGTCAAATATCCAAATGGGAAATTGGGTAGAGTTGAGCAAACAAAGCAAGGTCGCCGTCTTATTAAAAACATGTTTATAGGCAGCAAAGAGATTAACAAGGAGGAAATCAGTGCGTACGTTAACCAGCGGTGACCATAGTGACAGAAATGGAGGGGGTGTGGTACGCGCTCGGCAAGCCATTAAATTAAAATGCACACGGCAGCATCAAATTAAATCTCTAGTCCAAATCCCTGTGCTAGACAGTGAGCCGTACAAGGACTTCCTGTCAGACACCACAGAGACAGGACACAGTTAGCAAAACCAATACCACAATAGCAGAATAGTACATCAGAAATATATCACTGTATGCAACGTATTTCAAAGTATTGTATTGTATAGGTTCAGTTTAGGTTCAGTTTAAAAGAAAATAATTCACTTAATCAGATTTAAACGGAAAGCTAAAAAACAAAACATGTAAACTTGATTCATATTTTCAAACAGCAGCACTTGTTATAATAAAAGGGAGGGAATTGTAGGCTACTTGTTTAGCACTTTTAACAGATACAAGCAAGAATTCATTAGTGGCCTGAAGACCGAGAGCTGGGGCCCTGAGGAGTAGAGGTGTAACAAGTCAGCACTATACTGACCATGGGGCGCCGGCAAAAATCAGGACTAAAATTTTAAAATCAATGCGAAATTTGACTGGATGCCAATGAAGACTTGACAGGAGCACGGTGATGGGTGCACCTGCCAAAAGTCTGGCAGCAGCATTTTGTACAATCTGAAGTCTGTTTAGAGTTGTCTGGTTGAAGCAAGAGAAAAATGAATTACGACAAACAATGTGAGATGAGATGAAGTGTGGATGATCATTTCAAGATCCGATCCAAGAACTTAATGAACCTCTTCGATGAAAGGCAAACTCATGACACTACATTATTTATGGTAAATGAGTCGCTTCAAAGTAATCACCCACTGCTCCTGGTGGGTGGGTAAAATGCAGAGGGAACATTTCCCTACAGGATCAATAAAGTACACCTTAAACATATTTTTAGATGTACAATTATGTCCAAATGATACTCAAGTTAAACTAACACAAACACATTCCTATGTAGATATAAATCGTATATGCATACGTTTCAGGAAAGCAAGAACTCAACGCCCAAACAGCAACATCCCTAAGGATGTTTGTGGCAGTAAACAAGCATAAGCAGAAATGGTTTGAGCAACGAGATAGAAAAACAAAACAGTGAAAAAAGTGCACAGATAAAAGGCAGAAGGCTCAACATCACTCAGTCATCTGTCATGTCTCACCTTTTTTGTTTAACTTCATTTCAGCTGCATCACGCTAAGATGAAAGAGCTACACACTCCACAGACACGCACATCAGCCAGAAGCCCTTCTATGGTAATAAACAGCGTACAAACAAAGAGAGGTATTTGATCAATCTGATGAATAATAATATTGATAATACAGTTTTTGACAGATATAATGGAGTAATAAGGACATCAAGCCACAAGGAATCGAGAATGGAAGCATGGAAAATGTGTAAACAAAATAAAAATAACAAATAAATCATATGGAAGGCGGAAAGAAAGAAAAAGGAAAAACAGGATGCCTAATGTCTTTTTATATGCACATTGACAGCCTGTAGTATCAGCCTTTCCATTCACATTACTGGGCATTTCAATTTTCTTTCTATAACAAAGTCATGACACAAAACAAATAAATTATACAAGTAAACAAGCCATATAGCCTATGTCTCTATAAAATACCTCATCCCGTGTTCAAAGTAATACTTCAGCTTCGCATTGTGCGGATGGCTAGTCATAAAGTATGATGAAAGCAGCCTGCTGTGTGACACTGATGGCCATGATAACCTTATCATTCACTGGCATGGAGTAGGCGCTGGGCCATGTAGCAAACAATGTGAGCAGGAAGCACCCATCAGTGATTAGATTGACACTTCCAGCTGTAATACAAGAGGTCAAAGGTAATGAGGCATAATATGCCAAAAGGATTACATCCACATATGTTTCATACAATATGTATACTATAAACACAAGCATTAAGACAGACTGTCATTGGCAAGTTCTAAGAAAGAACTCAAACGGCTGATTCATCAAACATAATGAAGACTGCTATAACTGACACATTATAGCGTCATTTAGCAGAAAGGAATATCAGTAACAGAAAAAAAATCTATTTTGTTTATATTGTGGAAATGTAATGAAAGAATAACAGTAGTCTGTGTGCTTTACCGGCGCGATAGTGCTAAATGTGCAGAGGTACGTCAGAGTAAAGATTTAGAGCCCGGAAAGCAGCAAGTGCTCTATCCATAAATCTATTAAAGCTTCTAGACTGAATTTCAAAACTGTAAAAAATTGAACTATAGTTTCTAGTTTTCTGTACTTTGTAAATCCCCAATTCAAAAGAGAAAATGGTGAATATATTGTGTTTCATGAGAAGAAAGAAATAAAGTTGAAGTATACTATGTTAAGGCTGCAGCTAACGATTATTTTTCTATCGATTAATCTATAGATTATTTTTTCGATTAATCGATTAATCTATAGATTATTTTTTCGATTAATCTATAGATTATTTTTCCTTTTACCGATTATTTTTTCATTTAAAATGAAGGGGGAAAAATTGACGTAGGCCAGTATTTTCAAATGGCATGGCTTTTATTTAACCAAAAATAAAATTATGGCTCAATGTGCAACTCAGTAGCCTATAAAATGTGCAATTTCTGGAACACTCACTGTAAACATTTGAATAAAAGTAAAGGTATTGCTTATTTGCTTTAAAATGCGCAAAATAAAAAATAAATAACCAGCACACAACAATGATTGTATGATTAAAGTTAATTGTTCGTTTGTACATAACTGTTAATGTTGTACAAAGGTAGTTTAGTTAGTTACACAACTAACGTAACGTTATGTAGCGTTAGACACGCGCGTTTTGGACTCCTCTCAGAGCGGAACAGTGCTTTAGTTTATGAATTTACAACGCAGATACAAATAATACATTAATGTTTTTGTGTAATGAAAATTACTCACGCAGCCGATTGACTGGTTGATGGCATGAACGCTGTCGGGTGTTTTCGTTTTAAATGTTCGTTCATAGCCGTTGTGCTGCTGTGGTAGGCCATTTCCGCTCGACACAGTGTGCATAAACAACATTATTTGGCCGTTTCTGGAAATACTCCCACACTTTTGATTACTTTTGGCGTGCCTTTTTCCCCTCGCTCGCATCGCGCGCCGCCATGATGTAAACAAGCGGCGTCGACGTATTTACGTAATCGATGACGTCGACTACGTCGACGCGTCGTTTCAGCCTTATACTATGTACTATACATCCATCCATCCATCCATTTTCTTCCACTTTTCCATTGCCAGGTCGTGGGAGAAGCTGTTGGAGCTGCCCAAATCACATTGCACCAGCCTCTATGCTCCTCCTGCAGGTGGTGGGTCCACAGAAGGACGGCCTCACGGTTCTCACGGGCCTGTTGGTCTCTCATAAGGGGCTTCTGAACCGCGCTTTGTCTGACCCGTCACCTAGGACCTGTTTGCCATGGGAGACCCTACCAGGGGCACGAAGCCCCCGACAACAGAGCTCCAGGATTATTCGGGTGTTCAAACCCTTCCACCACGTTAAGGTGGCGGTTCCAGGAGGGACTATGTATACAGTAAAGCAATAAAGCAACATTTCCGGGGGTAACTAAGTGTTCGACTGTGACTTTGAACTTGGATTTCAGCTGGGAGCTACTTTTGAAATATTGAAAAGTAAATTTCACTTCAGTCAAAACAAACATATTCCTGGGGCTGTGCAAACTTTGCAAAGGGTCTTTGTCTATGAATAAAAAGAAATGTTTCAGAATCATCAGGGCACACATGAAAATGCTCTGCTACTTGTAATTCAACTTTCCGTTTTAATAAGCCCCGCCTAGTGTTTGCTGGATGGTATTGCAGATGACGAGTTGGTCCAAAGGCATTTACTTTGTAGAACAAAATTATTTATTCATCCACTGTCACCAGGAGAAAGAACTTGGTGAAACCAAGATAACTGAACATCAGATGTATTAACTTTCTAAATTCTTTCTTTCAAAAAACACGTTTACGGTCTCTTTAACATATAGGTTTTGGTGTGAATAGGGACAAATAGCTTGAGCATACAGGGTTTCAAAAGTGACAAGCCCCTGTTGACCCCATGCACCCACTTAACACAATAGGATCATGGTATTTAAATTTCACCAGGCATCTGCTGCACAGTTTCAGGGCTTTTTTCCATAAACTTGGCTGCGCTCTGGAAGAATACAATTTGCATCAAGCACTAGGATGATGTGACTCCATTTTTCTTATGAACTCATTCACTTTATACGATTTTCATTTATTTGTAAAGCAGTGAGCTCCAATAACGGAAATGAAGTTCGCTGATACAGTGCTTTAGTTCTGAATATAAAAAAAGCAATTTAAAGTTATAAGACGCAGAATGTAGATCCGCTGTACCTTGGGGAGGAAAATACGGTATCACAAATTTCAATACGAAAAGTAAAATACTGAAGAGAACTGGAAAAATTGCTCTGTCAATTGTACTCTCAAATCTCAAAAGCAACAGGGACATCCACTAGAGTGATGGCTCTGAGAAATTCTAATTAGATTTAGGTTGATGGCAGATGGGTGGTAGACAGTCATAACCCTGTAATTTAATATTAGTATGGTAGGAGTAGCAGCAGTATCGTCAAAAGCAGTAGTTAATAGTAGCATGTTGAAAATAGCGTATTCTTTAGTGCTGGATGAAAGGATGGAGACTCGGTATATTATAATCCAAAATCATTACTTTATTTCCTATTACAAACTAAAGGTACATCTGCTGAGCTGACTCCATGTTGACCGGACAGACCCCAGGGGGAGAAGCGAGGAGAAGGGGAGAACGCTTCTCAAGCAGGACCATATATAGTAGGTGTGTCTTCCCCCCCAACCAATCAGCTCTCTTGGGAATGTCTTATCACTTCTCTTGCGCGATCTGACTCCTCCTTACAGCACACTGCCCCCCAGTGGATCAACCATACATACAAGCAACTACAATGTCCACCAAAAGAAATGTATCTCAAAGCACAGTTTACAGATCAACACAATTATATATATAATCACTAAAACCCAACATGACAAATATGTATATAAATAATTCCACAAGCAGTAGCTTAAATATTAATAGTTGGAGGTTTTTGAAAGCTACCGTTTAACCATTTCAACAGACAAATATTGTGATTAGATTAGATTAGATTAGATATCCAGGACATTTAACATTAGAGAGAAGATTGAAGTATTGCTAAATTTGTAGTATTGAATACAGTACTACTAATTAAATTGCTAAACTAATACAATAGTTACATGTATTTCAAAACATGCTCGTAGATAATACAACAGGATTGGTAGGTTTGAACCATTATTAGACATTTTTAAAGATGGTTTGTTATTTGCATAAAACATTACTGTAGTAGAAACATTACTACTACAGCGGTGAGGTGAGCGTCCTGGCCACATGGCACACACATAACAATGTCTTTCTAAAAGTGGAGAAAACAAATAGTTCTGGACTCGGAGAGCGAACATCCAGCAGAACAGAGTCCCAGCCACATTATGTGGACCTTCTACAAAGGGTGAAAGGTGAAACATCCTATACCGTGTGAGTGCAGATGATGTTTCAAGAATCTGTGTCTAGGATGGATAACTGTATGACTGAGAGCTAACACAGACCTCTAGGGAGGAACAATATTGAGCATCATTCCTTGCGGTAACGTGCGGTAAGGTGCAAGCACTGCATACTGCCATAGAAGCCTCCAGCACATAGTGAGAGCAGATGAGAAGATCGATGCCCCTTTCCCCTCCATGCAGGAGAATTTGCTCCCCCCTTCTTACTCCCAAAACATTGAGAATTGCTGCTGATCCCACGCACCCATCATTGAGTCTCTTCAGTGCACTACCAAACAGCTTAATCCACCAGGCTCACAGGAAGCTGAACTCTCTCCTTTCCTTGTCCTCCTTCCCTCTGCAGTCGCAAACTGTGGTCCATTCCAGCCTCTCAAGGATGCTCCCTCCTCCAATTTGGTATTTGAGATTTCAATAGGCATTGAGGGTGTGAGAGTAAAATGATTTAAATTATCTGTATGTTTCATGTGAATGAATTGAAAATAAAGCTTTTTATCTTTAAATACAGAATATCTGTGTGGGATTTGCCAATCGCATCATTAAAATTAAGATCTCAATTTGACAGCATTTAAATTTGCAGCCCAATTGTGAAATGCTTACATTTTCATAACTGATTATCATAACATGTAGTTTCCATTACGGGACAGCAACACACTGAATCATTTTGCATCCTCTCTGAATATGAACACATAATTGATATTCACTTTGTTACAACAATTACTTTTCCCCAGGGGTCGATTCTGGGGCCCCTCTTGTTCAATTTGTACATGCTTCCATTGGGTCAATTAATATCAAGTAACAATGTGTCCTATCACAATTACGCAGACGATACTCAGATCTATGTTTCACTGACAGTAGGTGAAAATGGGCCTGTAGATACACTCTGTCATTGTATCAAACAGATAAGTGTGTGGATGCAAAACAACTTCTTCCAGTTAAATACAGATAAAACTGAGATCATGGTTTTTTAACTTAAGGGGGCTGAATAATTTTGCACACCCAATTTTTCAGTCTTTTATTTGTTAAAAATGTTTGAAATATCCAATAAATTTGGTTTCACTTCATGATTGTGTCCCACTTGTTGTTGGTTCTTCACAAAAAATTACAGTTTTATATCTTTATGTTTGAAGCCTGAAATGTGGCAAAAGGTCGAACAGTTCAAGGGGGCCGAATACTTTCGCAAGCCATGGAAATTGGCATAGTAATTTGTAAGGAAGTCGAATGGAAAAGTCATTAGCAAAGAAAGAGAAGATGTAAAACGGTGTGAACACAGTGAAGTAATGGACATACTTAGCCCCTCCGACCCAGAAACAAAGACACTGTCGCCATAAAGTAATGTCACACACAATGCATTCTGATTGGCCGGTTCTGCCCATGATTGTGTGAACTCATCGAGCTCTTCTGGCCTTCCCATTGCTGTAGCGCCATTTGTCTTTCTCTCCTTTCCTCTCAAAGTCAGTCAAGCTTCTAATAACGTTGTTCCACTGGGGCTCAGAGATAACTGCGGCTGTTGTGATAAGGAGCAATAGAAGAGGCTCCATCTCTCCTCGCCATCGGTGTCACTCAGATCCCGCTCTGGATATGCTCATCAGCTGTTAATGTGCGGGATATGCCACGGATGATATCAGAGATCTAAATATATGGGTGCCGTTTCCTTCGAAGCGCCCTATAAATGATATGGTTTGCAAACACAATGACCACAAAAAGGATTCACAATAGTATACGTTAACAGCAAGTTTTTGCACAACTTTTATTTCACTGGGGTGCTCATTGCTCTCAATCTGATCAGCCTCAATGAGATGGATTTGGTGTTGTTTCTAAAGGCATGTTTAAAGTTCTATTTAATGGTAGGAAAGGCTCGGCAGGGGCTAATTACTTATTGTTGATCGTGTTGTTGTGCTAAAACATTGAGGCACTGTTCAAATAGATCCCTCATTTTGGCTAAGCATATTGATTCCTTTATAATTACTAGACAATAAACATACACCCTTCTTCTATACATCCCTATCTGCATCTTCCTCTCACCCCATCACGATCAATCACAGTCTCCAGAACAGCAGACTCATAACTCATCCATAGCATCCACCCAAACATTCACTACCTCTCTCTTCTTCAAAAACTAGAGAGGGCCCTCAGTAGTAATAAGAATGCTGCTATGACGTAACTTCCTCTTTTTCGTTCCAATAAATGCTGCTATGATGCAACTTCCGCTTTTTTTTTTTTTTTTTTTTTTTCTAAAACTGACCACTAACCGCAAAAACCCAACCGTACAGTTGACCATTGACCCCACCACTTCCCCCTTTGCCCTCTTATCTCTTCTAAACACATTTGCCCCCCCACCTGCCACCCCTCACCTTATCTCTTCTAACCACCTGTGACAGTTGACACCCCCCTTAGCCCCCCACCTGCACCTCATGACACATAGCCATGGGGAGGGCTGGATAATGGTGACATCACAGTCCTATTTGTTTCAAAAGGGGTTTTCTCAGCAATGTTTTTTAGCATCTTGACCAGAGTACCTCTCGGAAAACCAGCGGATATCAGCAGAACATGGCCTCACACGGTAAAACAAAACCCTTTACAGAATAGTGTGTAAATCCTGTATACAGTTTGCTTTAAATGTTTTTCTTTATAAACCAGCATTGTATGCCTAGGTAAACGCTGCTATGAAGAAGAGTTGTCTTCGGAAGAAAACGGTAATAGACCCGTGTTAACAAACCCCATTTCACGTCTGAAAAGTTAAATTTCTATTTTGTGTTTTTAAAATAGTGGACACGCATGCAGACATAGAGTCTGGAACTATATGTTCTGGTGGGGAGAAAACAGCTAAAATACTACGCATAGATCAAGGTATATTTAAGCAGTATTCTTATGAGATGGTATGACTACCTGTTTTCGTTTATAACACATGTTTCTTTTAACCAGCTCCTGAGGGCGAAGAAGTAAGAAGCGGATTACATAGCAAGCCTGCATACGTTAATGGGGAAAAACCAGGGTATGTCTTATATCTGTTCTGAATATGTGTCTTAGATGTGTGCTCTGCCTAACAAAACGTTTATATTTCCACACATCACCCGCTACCTTACAATGATAATTCTTCTCATTATACAGGTGTCTACACCATCATTTTAACATTTAAAAAAAAAACTGTGCTAACACATGCTAACACCGGCATCTATGCTTACAATACGTCACCTCATTAATACATATAGTTATTATTAACATATATATATATATTATTATTTATTTATTTAATTGTAAATTTTTTCCAGAACCTCAACATCTACCCCGTATCAACGTCCATGGTATGAAAATTTCGACATAGAAAAATTTATGAAAAGTACTGACTTCAGGTATGTATGGAAAAAAGCTTATTGTATATTAGGTGTTTCGTATCATTTAAAAACACGATGACTAATTTTTTTTTTTTTTCGTTGTTTTGTAGTGAGCATACGCCATCTACAGAGTCATCGCCAACACAGTCAACGCTATCATCACACACCGAAAGGACCAGACAGCCTACGGACCCTGTAGCAGACCATACAGTAAACAAATGCGTTGTTGAACAGAACCAATGTAACGAGTTAAAACAAGAATTGTATTTATACAGACAAAAGACTGTGCAGCTAAACTTTCAATTGGATAAGGTTGTTAGGGAACAGCATCTACTGAAGCAGGAGTTGGCACTGTCAAAATTCCGTTTCAGTCAGGAACAGGCCGAATTAAAATGTCGGCTGGAAGAACTGGTTAGGGAGCAGCGTCTACAGAAACAGAAAGCGGCGCAAACAAAATACCAATTGAGCAGGGAACTGGTGGAAATTAAAGAGAATTTTAAGTCAGCTCAAGAGCATAACTGTTATGTCCTGACACGGTACATGAAGGATGTAACATTTCATATGTCAGAGGGGTTTGAACAAATTCTCAACAACACTGCATCTAATTAGTGTCAGGTATAATAATGGAGCCTCCACCTGTCAAAAAACGGAGAAACATGTTTTCCGGTCATCTGGATTTTTCCGAATTGAAAGACACATGCGACACATTTGTTGATACTTTAAAGGCATATGTTAATGTCTTCATAAACCGTAATGATACTCCGTCTGTAACAACTTCAAAAACTAGCGCTAATACTGATAATGTTGTAAATAGGGGTAATGACGCTCCTGATTCTTTATTAAAATCTAATGATTACGCAGGAGTGTGCACAGATGTTTCTCTGTCCGCACCTACAATACAGCATGCCAATGTTAGCTCTAACTCTTCAAACTCATGCTCGGTAAATACTGATAGTGGCACATACTCTTCAAACCCAAATGAAACTCTATCTACTACAGCTTATGCTAACTCTCCAAATATGACAGCAACACGTACTGGTACGGGCTCCATGCCCCTAAACGAAATACCGCCTATAGCATCAACATCGTACGCAAACTTTCCAAACACCATAGACGAAATACCGCCTATAGCATCAACATCGTACGCAAACTTTCCAAACACCATAAACGAAATACCCCCTATAGCATCAACATCGTATGTTAATGCTAATATGCTAAACACCATAGCTAACCCTCTAAATGAAATACAGCCTGTAGCATCAACACCGCTCTCTAATGATGACTTTCTAGACTCGCCCGATGTACAGGTCGGCAAAGGCAGACCCGTTAACGCTGTAAGAATCAGACATATAGACAATTATAATTCGTTCGAATTACGTCAGTATGTCGACTTTAGAGACACAGACACCGCTAACCCATTAGCGGTACCTGACCTAGTCAATGAACGATTAACAGGTATTATTGATAGGGCTCTGGAAGAGTCACAGCCCGGGAGCACTTTCAACGTAGTGTTACGAGGACCATCGCTAGCTGCGGACATACAGACCGTATTGGACCAAAACAATGAATATGATCCGAATGTGTTTTTGGACGAAGTGGAGCAAGTTCTGCAGAGTAATGACACATCGCTCTCAGATTCACAATTAGAGTTTGTGGTTACTGTAGCTCAAACACAAAGCGGTAGCGGAAGTAGGCTAAAACTCGGTTCCGTGCCCTATGATGAAATTCTTCACAGAAAAGGACAATTTCTGTACGACCCTAATAACACAGGTAATGACTTATGCTTTAGCATCTGCATTGCCCATGCTTTAGACCCTTCCATGCAATCGGAAAATAAAATAGAAAGAGCAAGACAATACCATATGGCAGCAGAGTTGACTCATGACACACCTGTCGCGTTTAATCACATATCCCGATTTGAAAATCTACTCGGAATAAAGATAGTGATTTTTCACCATGTGGGGCAAGGCAAACGTCTTCAATGCTTCCAAACACACATCAAGCCTAATAAAACAACAGTTGTTCTTTACCTTCACTATAATCATTACTACGTCATCGAAAACATCCCAGGCTTTTTGGTAACTCGTATTACTGCAAACAGTGTTTCAAAACATATAATGCCCCTTTACAACACACCTGTGAACATCTATGTAAGGTGTGTTATGCCGATTGTCACAATGAGCCCGGGTCTACGGTGAAATGTGCTGTGTGTAAGCGTATCTGTCTTTCACAAAAATGCTACATCCTACATAAACAACCGGAGGCAGTCCATGGTAAAATACCTTGCGAGAATTTCAAATATTGTGAAAAATGCTCGACTGTTTACAGAATAACGCAAAAAAAAAAAAAACATGTCTGTAGAGAGAAAAAATGTGTACGGTGTAATGAGCCCATTATACATGCTGAAGCTATACACCAGTGTTTTATACAACCTATAAAACTGCAGACACCTACTGACAAATACGTGTTTTATGACTTTGAAACGCGTTATCACAACGACAAACATGAAGCCGTTCTAGTGTGTTCTCTCGACACCTCTGATCAACTTCAGTGTTTTGAAGGTTTAGGATGTGTACAGCAATTTATCAAAACTTTCAGGAGACCAAAATACTCTGGTTACACGTTCATAGCGCATAACGCGTCGGGGTTTGACAACTACCTAATTCTGGAATACCTTGTGCGCCAGAAACTGGCTATAAGGGTCACCGCAAGAGGGTCTAGGTTTATATTTCTGTACGATGTGGACTACAAACAACGGTGGATTGATTCTTTCAGTTTCTTGCCTATGCGTCTTGCGTCGCTACCGTCCGCTTTAGGATTTGACGATGTATCGAAAGGATATTTTCCCCACACATTCAACACTAGACAAAATGAGGGTTATGTAGGACCATACCCCTCACCCTCCTTGTACGGATATGACTCTATGCGTGATTCAGACAGGACTAAATTTATGACATGGTATGAAACGGTTCGAGGTAAACAGTTTGATTTACGTACCGAGATGGTACGTTACTGCATAGACGATGTAAAAGTGTTAAGAAAAGCATGTCTAATGCACCGTGACTCACTGATACAGAGCACAGGTCTGGATCCTTTCGCTTCCACAACTCTGGCATCAGCATGCATGACAGTGTATAAAACACTATTTCTACCAAAAGACACAATAGCTCAGACATACGTGGGTTGTTATTCCGGACAAAACAGAAGCTTTTCTGACATTTCAATCCAATGGCTTGAGTTCATAGCACAGACGCAGAATCACCCTATCCGTCACGCCTTGAGGGGTGGTGAACATCAGGTAGGCCCTTATTCAGTCGATGGATTTGACGCTACAACGAATACGTGTTATGAAATGCTCGGATGTTTTGTACACGGACACCCTCTTTGTTTTCCCGAAGCTGATGTAAACCCGCTATCGAAAATAAAGTACGGCGACCTATACAGGGCAACGGTTGAAAAGATTGACAATCTAAGGATTCGTTACGGCATGAATGTGGTTTCGATATGGGAATGTCAGTTTAAAAAGCTGGTTTTAACAGACCCTTCTGTTAAGGTTTTTATGGCTAACTACCAAAAACCCGAGCCACTAAACCCTAGAGACGCGCTCTACGGGGGTAGAACCAATGCGATAAGTCTTTATCATACTGTTTCAGAGAATGAAAAAATGTTGTATTATGATTTCACGAGTCTCTATCCTTTTGTGCAGTCAACAAAAGACTATCCCGTTGGACACCCCGAGATAATTTGCGGTAACTTTGACAGTATTGATAATTACTTCGGTATTATCAAATGCGTAGTGCTTCCACCGAGAGAGCTCTTTCATCCCGTGTGACAACAGTTGTCGGGTAACCGCTGGCCTCCTGTTTACACTTCAAAAAAGTTCTCACATAGTTTTTAAACAAGTTGTCTGTTTTCTCTTTGAAATGCCACACTTCGTGTATTTTCACCATGGTATAGCCTTTTTCAATAGCCTTCTGCACTTCAAAGCTTACCCACGTTCCAGAAAGTTCTCTTTCAGAATCAGAATGCGTACAGGTAGACTGGTGCATCTGATCAGCACACATCCTGCATAGTGGGAACATGAGTTTACCGTTGCAACGGTATGGTAACACGGGGTGAAAGAGCTCTCTCGGTGGAAGCACTACGCATTTGATAATACCGAAGTAATTATCAATACTGTCAAAGTTACCGCAAATTATCTCGGGGTGTCCAACGGGATAGTCTTTTGTTGACTGCACAAAAGGATAGAGACTCGTGAAATCATAATACAACATTTTTTCATTCTCTGAAACAGTATGATAAAGACTTATCGCATTGGTTCTACCCCCGTAGAGCGCGTCTCTAGGGTTTAGTGGCTCGGGTTTTTGGTAGTTAGCCATAAAAACCTTAACAGAAGGGTCTGTTAAAACCAGCTTTTTAAACTGACATTCCCATATCGAAACCACATTCATGCCGTAACGAATCCTTAGATTGTCAATCTTTTCAACCGTTGCCCTGTATAGGTCGCCGTACTTTATTTTCGATAGCGGGTTTACATCAGCTTCGGGAAAACAAAGAGGGTGTCCGTGTACAAAACATCCGAGCATTTCATAACACGTATTCGTTGTAGCGTCAAATCCATCGACTGAATAAGGGCCTACCTGATGTTCACCACCCCTCAAGGCGTGACGGATAGGGTGATTCTGCGTCTGTGCTATGAACTCAAGCCATTGGATTGAAATGTCAGAAAAGCTTCTGTTTTGTCCGGAATAACAACCCACGTATGTCTGAGCTATTGTGTCTTTTGGTAGAAATAGTGTTTTATACACTGTCATGCATGCTGATGCCAGAGTTGTGGAAGCGAAAGGATCCAGACCTGTGCTCTGTATCAGTGAGTCACGGTGCATTAGACATGCTTTTCTTAACACTTTTACATCGTCTATGCAGTAACGTACCATCTCGGTACGTAAATCAAACTGTTTACCTCGAACCGTTTCATACCATGTCATAAATTTAGTCCTGTCTGAATCACGCATAGAGTCATATCCGTACAAGGAGGGTGAGGGGTATGGTCCTACATAACCCTCATTTTGTCTAGTGTTGAATGTGTGGGGAAAATATCCTTTCGATACATCGTCAAATCCTAAAGCGGACGGTAGCGACGCAAGACGCATAGGCAAGAAACTGAAAGAATCAATCCACCGTTGTTTGTAGTCCACATCGTACAGAAATATAAACCTAGACCCTCTTGCGGTGACCCTTATAGCCAGTTTCTGGCGCACAAGGTATTCCAGAATTAGGTAGTTGTCAAACCCCGACGCGTTATGCGCTATGAACGTGTAACCAGAGTATTTTGGTCTCCTGAAAGTTTTGATAAATTGCTGTACACATCCTAAACCTTCAAAACACTGAAGTTGATCAGAGGTGTCGAGAGAACACACTAGAACGGCTTCATGTTTGTCGTTGTGATAACGCGTTTCAAAGTCATAAAACACGTATTTGTCAGTAGGTGTCTGCAGTTTTATAGGTTGTATAAAACACTGGTGTATAGCTTCAGCATGTATAATGGGCTCATTACACCGTACACATTTTTTCTCTCTACAGACATGTTTTGTTTTTTTTTGCGTTATTCTGTAAACAGTCGAGCATTTTTCACAATATTTGAAATTCTCGCAAGGTATTTTACCATGGACTGCCTCCGGTTGTTTATGTAGGATGTAGCATTTTTGTGAAAGACAGATACGCTTACACACAGCACATTTCACCGTAGACCCGGGCTCATTGTGACAATCGGCATAACACACCTTACATAGATGTTCACAGGTGTGTTGTAAAGGGGCATTATATGTTTTGAAACACTGTTTGCAGTAATACGAGTTACCAAAAAGCCTGGGATGTTTTCGATGACGTAGTAATGATTATAGTGAAGGTAAAGAACAACTGTTGTTTTATTAGGCTTGATGTGTGTTTGGAAGCATTGAAGACGTTTGCCTTGCCCCACATGGTGAAAAATCACTATCTTTATTCCGAGTAGATTTTCAAATCGGGATATGTGATTAAACGCGACAGGTGTGTCATGAGTCAACTCTGCTGCCATATGGTATTGTCTTGCTCTTTCTATTTTATTTTCCGATTGCATGGAAGGGTCTAAAGCATGGGCAATGCAGATGCTAAAGCATAAGTCATTACCTGTGTTATTAGGGTCGTACAGAAATTGTCCTTTTCTGTGAAGAATTTCATCATAGGGCACGGAACCGAGTTTTAGCCTACTTCCGCTACCGCTTTGTGTTTGAGCTACAGTAACCACAAACTCTAATTGTGAATCTGAGAGCGATGTGTCATTACTCTGCAGAACTTGCTCCACTTCGTCCAAAAACACATTCGGATCATATTCATTGTTTTGGTCCAATACGGTCTGTATGTCCGCAGCTAGCGATGGTCCTCGTAACACTACGTTGAAAGTGCTCCCGGGCTGTGACTCTTCCAGAGCCCTATCAATAATACCTGTTAATCGTTCATTGACTAGGTCAGGTACCGCTAATGGGTTAGCGGTGTCTGTGTCTCTAAAGTCGACATACTGACGTAATTCGAACGAATTATAATTGTCTATATGTCTGATTCTTACAGCGTTAACGGGTCTGCCTTTGCCGACCTGTACATCGGGCGAGTCTAGAAAGTCATCATTAGAGAGCGGTGTTGATGCTACAGGCTGTATTTCATTTAGAGGGTTAGCTATGGTGTTTAGCATATTAGCATTAACATACGATGTTGATGCTATAGGGGGTATTTCGTTTATGGTGTTTGGAAAGTTTGCGTACGATGTTGATGCTATAGGCGGTATTTCGTCTATGGTGTTTGGAAAGTTTGCGTACGATGTTGATGCTATAGGCGGTATTTCGTTTAGGGGCATGGAGCCCGTACCAGTACGTGTTGCTGTCATATTTGGAGAGTTAGCATAAGCTGTAGTAGATAGAGTTTCATTTGGGTTTGAAGAGTATGTGCCACTATCAGTATTTACCGAGCATGAGTTTGAAGAGTTAGAGCTAACATTGGCATGCTGTATTGTAGGTGCGGACAGAGAAACATCTGTGCACACTCCTGCGTAATCATTAGATTTTAATAAAGAATCAGGAGCGTCATTACCCCTATTTACAACATTATCAGTATTAGCGCTAGTTTTTGAAGTTGTTACAGACGGAGTATCATTACGGTTTATGAAGACATTAACATATGCCTTTAAAGTATCAACAAATGTGTCGCATGTGTCTTTCAATTCGGAAAAATCCAGATGACCGGAAAACATGTTTCTCCGTTTTTTGACAGGTGGAGGCTCCATTATTATACCTGACACTAATTAGATGCAGTGTTGTTGAGAATTTGTTCAAACCCCTCTGACATATGAAATGTTACATCCTTCATGTACCGTGTCAGGACATAACAGTTATGCTCTTGAGCTGACTTAAAATTCTCTTTAATTTCCACCAGTTCCCTGCTCAATTGGTATTTTGTTTGCGCCGCTTTCTGTTTCTGTAGACGCTGCTCCCTAACCAGTTCTTCCAGCCGACATTTTAATTCGGCCTGTTCCTGACTGAAACGGAATTTTGACAGTGCCAACTCCTGCTTCAGTAGATGCTGTTCCCTAACAACCTTATCCAATTGAAAGTTTAGCTGCACAGTCTTTTGTCTGTATAAATACAATTCTTGTTTTAACTCGTTACATTGGTTCTGTTCAACAACGCATTTGTTTACTGTATGGTCTGCTACAGGGTCCGTAGGCTGTCTGGTCCTTTCGGTGTGTGATGATAGCGTTGACTGTGTTGGCGATGACTCTGTAGATGGCGTATGCTCACTACAAAACAACGAAAAAAAAAAAAAATTAGTCATCGTGTTTTTAAATGATACGAAACACCTAATATACAATAAGCTTTTTTCCATACATACCTGAAGTCAGTACTTTTCATAAATTTTTCTATGTCGAAATTTTCATACCATGGACGTTGATACGGGGTAGATGTTGAGGTTCTGGAAAAAATTTACAATTAAATAAATAAATAATAATACATATATATATGTTAATAATAACTATATGTATTAATGAGGTGACGTATTGTAAGCATAGATGCCGGTGTTAGCATGTGTTAGCACAGTTTTTTTTTTAAATGTTAAAATGATGGTGTAGACACCTGTATAATGAGAAGAATTATCATTGTAAGGTAGCGGGTGATGTGTGGAAATATAAACGTTTTGTTAGGCAGAGCACACATCTAAGACACATATTCAGAACAGATATAAGACATACCCTGGTTTTTCCCCATTAACGTATGCAGGCTTGCTATGTAATCCGCTTCTTACTTCTTCGCCCTCAGGAGCTGATTAAAAGAAACATGTGTTATAAACGAAAACAGGTAGTCATACCATCTCATAAGAATACTGCTTAAATATACCTTGATCTATGCGTAGTATTTTAGCTGTTTTCTCCCCACCAGAACATATAGTTCCAGACTCTATGTCTGCATGCGTGTCCACTATTTTAAAAACACAAAATAGAAATTTAACTTTTCAGACGTGAAATGGGGTTTGTTAACACGGGTCTATTACCGTTTTCTTCCGAAGACAACTCTTCTTCATAGCAGCGTTTACCTAGGCATACAATGCTGGTTTATAAAGAAAAACATTTAAAGCAAACTGTATACAGGATTTACACACTATTCTGTAAAGGGTTTTGTTTTACCGTGTGAGGCCATGTTCTGCTGATATCCGCTGGTTTTCCGAGAGGTACTCTGGTCAAGATGCTAAAAAACATTGCTGAGAAAACCCCTTTTGAAACAAATAGGACTGTGATGTCACCATTATCCAGCCCTCCCCATGGCTATGTGTCATGAGGTGCAGGTGGGGGGCTAAGGGGGGTGTCAACTGTCACAGGTGGTTAGAAGAGATAAGGTGAGGGGTGGCAGGTGGGGGGGCAAATGTGTTTAGAAGAGATAAGAGGGCAAAGGGGGAAGTGGTGGGGTCAATGGTCAACTGTACGGTTGGGTTTTTGCGGTTAGTGGTCAGTTTTAGAAAAAAAAAAAAAAAAAAAAAAAGCGGAAGTTGCATCATAGCAGCATTTATTGGAACGAAAAAGAGGAAGTTACGTCATAGCAGCATTCTTATTACTACTGCCCTCAGACGTTCTCATTCCTAAATCAATCCATTCTCGTCTCCACTCCAAAGAGAACGTCGTCAACATCTTCAGCTGAACTGGCACAGAAACGATCATGTCTTGTGACCCTCTATAGGTGGAAATATACAATACTGTACAAGGATAAGCTGCATCTGCTAGTTGAGCATTAGTAGTAGTTTATTTTTGTTCGGTCATTATAAACATTTAGATGACAAGTCACATGTTTTTCAAAGATCTTATACATTATACAATAAGAAAAGCGTGTACTTTAAGTATTTAAGTGCTAAATGATGCCTGACCGAAAGGGGTTTAGGCTGAAGTTAAGACTTATACTACCCTTTTACAACTGTGACACTATGTCCAAAGATGACACATTATACAGTTTCTCTAATACCAACACACATAAGCACAAAACTTCAACTTCAACAATCAAAATTATACGTTATGTGTTAACTTCTTTTCTAATGATCATCATACAAGTGTTCTATACTTCTTCATGATGTTTGACTTATACATTTTCTTAAATGCCTTAATAGTTTTGGAGCCATTAACTTGAATAGGAAAACCGTTCCATAGATCAACTCCTTTAACTGTTAAACTGATAAATACCTCCTCTTTATATTAGTCCTCGCCCTGGGTTGTTGTAGCATATCAGTACCTCTGAGGTTGTATCTACTGTAGATTGTCTTGTTTGAAAAAATTCTTGTGAACACTGAGGAAGCATGAGGTTGTGAGCCTTGTACATCACAACTGCTGTGTTAACATCAACAAGATCATGCAATTTTAAGATATTAAATCTAATAAAGCTAATCTAATAGCATTCATAAGCTTTCAGTCTAAACTGAGAATTAGGAAGTTCTGCATAACGTGGCAAATATGTAAATTGATTTAATGTCCTGATAGAAATGGGGGTGATGAGGCGTGCACGAGCAGACTTATAAGATAAAGATCAAAGGCATCTGAGAGAAAGCTGTTAGAGGAGCAGCAAAAATGTGTTTGCTGAAGAATTTGCTAATGAGAACACGGGTGATGTGAGGGCAGGTGTCAGGTAAAGTTGAAGCGACTGGGAATTACATTGACAGTGTGTCCAATAAAACGCTTCAGCCAGCCCAACAGGAGACAACAGTTTAAACTAAGGCAGGATAAAATAGAGAGTGACATCTGGTTAAAAACGTGTTCACACAAGTCCTAATGCGTTTGCATCACTGCTACTGAACAAACCAAATGGACTGATCATCCAGTATTGGAGAACTACACGTCCTCAAAACTCTAACTTTCAACCCAAACAATCCATCTATTCACCTAATAACTACAGAACTACAGGCCATGTCTAAAGCACTAGACTTCTCCTTGTGCTAGAAGGCCCACAGCTCTCAGACTTTTCGTGTACCTGGAGGGCAAATTCATCATCTGCCATCACTGTTTCACTTGCAACCTTTGAGTGGAATCAGGGAGAATTCATACTCCTCTATTTGTTATTCTGAAGTGTGAAACAGAAAATATGTCAATTCTTCGACCTATATAACTTATTATTAATACATCCACAGGTTTACAAAGATACTGTACATATGTGTATTCGGAATTCAATTTATCATGGACCTAAACTTTAATCAGTAGTTTAAAACTATGATTTAGAGCAGTTCCAACCCTTGGCAAAAAGTTGATACATTGTTTTGATACCTTTAGGTTGTTGGCCTTACGATTAATGATTGAATCAAGATTATTCTGCAAATAAATACATTTTGATACACAGGCACAAACAGCGTTTTTATTATACGTTGATTTTGGTCGTTTGTCATGATACATTGAAGGACGGTCCAACCAAGAACCACTGACACTGACATGAAAAGGGTCTGCAGCCATAGTATATAATCTAACTTCGTAGGTCACTGTCAATCATCAAATTTTACTTTATTTCTTTTCGTTATTTTCTGTATTACATAGTAATACACTGCCTGACCAAAACAAAGTTACCACAAAAAAGGTCACCAGCCCTAATATTCTGTTGGACCGCCTTTGATTACAGCACGCATTTGCTTTGGCATTGTTTCAATATGCACATAAGCACATTATGTACTTATGCACATTCTGTCCAACACTGGACAGAAAGATCCAGTGTTGGATTATTTTTTTACCAAGATCTTGTATTGATGATGGGAGAGTGTGACCACTGCGTAAATCCTTCTCCAGCACATCCCAAAGCTTCTCAATGGGATTAAGATGTGGACTCTGTGGTGGCCAATCCATGTGTCAAAAATGATGTCCCATGCTTCTGAACCACTCTTTCACAATGTGAGCCCCATGCATCCTGGCATTGTTATCTTGGAATATGTCCAAGCCATCAGGGAAGAAGAAATCTGGTCATTCAGGATGTTCAGGCCGTCAGCTGATCTCAGTCATTGGGCACATAGTGTTGCTGAACCTAGACTTGACCAAGTGCACCAATCACAAATCAGAACAGTGAGTTAAACCCAGGCCACTGTTTTGGGGTCTGGAAGTGTAGGTATAGTCAGAGTCTATACTATATATATAGATATTAATAATGTTAATACTATATATTAACATTTCTAAAATGTAGATTTAGTGGACTCCGTGTCTGTAATTAACTGGAGGATTAAGATTAATCTTCTATAAAAGGTGCAGATTTACCATTAGAAAATACATGTTTATGATTTCAGTATTACGCAATATAACAAAACAGAAATGATTAAAAGAGTCCTGGAAACGTTGCATCCACAGTAATAGCGACTTGTATTTTACTTATTTGGCTGTAATAGCTGGATCAGATCTTGTGCTTTTCCCATGCACAGCTGCGGGCAAATCTCGTCACCGATCTGACAACACCTGCTCCAGCTATAATTGCTTTAAAAGGAAGCTGATATCCGGTGCCACTTTTCTCTCAACCTCACACACACTGCCCATTTTATCCTCCTTTCCTGCTCGGCTTAGCTGTTTTGCAACTTTTTTAACACCCACTGAAGTTTTTTTTCTTTTCTGATTCTATCACACTTTCAAAAGACCAGCAACTTTGTTCTGCTCCTTGTCATTCCTCTCACCTGTGCCTTAATGACACTCATTTTATATTGACTGGGAAGTCAATATAAAATGAGCTTCTCAAGGACTGCAGCCAAGACAACAGTTTCATGGATGTGGTAGTGATAAGCAATAGAACCATTGTCCCTCTCAGTAAGCTAGTTAGACCATCTACGTATTTACCTTTTTTAAATCAGGAAAACCAAGTCAATTACTAACCACATAATCATAATGAATGACTAACTTGAATGTTGAAGCCAATAGTCCCTAAGAAAAGGCAGGAACTGTATAATCTCTGACCTTCTTTCACACATAAACAATGAGGTGTCAGGAGAATGAATTTAATCTGCACTAGACATACTTCTCCAGCAAACTCCGTTTGTCCAGTTGAATGGATTGCAGAGTGGCTGAGAACGGCCTCCTCGGGAAATTTCAGTAGCGCCCAGTGTCAGCGGAAACCATGTGTGTTGTAGAGTAACAGATAACAGGGTTTTCTTTCTCTTTCATTTTCTTTGTTTGATAGCAGTACTTTAATAGTACTTTGTTTACAATACCGATACCCAGACCAACTGTTTTAGATATACTACATTACTCATTATCGAAAACCATAAAACTAAAATATTACATTACCGGTAATTTATTTCAAAAATTATTTTCATTTGTTATAACTTATTGGAGCTGGAACAATGAAGTATCTTTTACCCAACAGGCATCAAAACTTCATTTAAAGATTTTTTTTTTCTTACATCTTGTGGCTATATGTAAAATAAACAACAGATTTCGCCCGTGGCATCCGCATCCATCACGTCTCCTATTGAAAAATACATCTTACACTGAGTCATGGTATAACAAAATGCCCTGCCCTTTTCATAGCTTTGCGTTCGATATTGTTTCAGTGGCACACGGAACATTTGTTTGGTCTGCCATTTCCAACGTAGTGCATTTCCAGATACGAGCTGAATCCCCAATGTGTTTGATCATGATGGTAAACAGGAGGTCCACACTCCACATCAAAGCAACACACAAAGGGCGCATACAATGGACGTAATATGCTTAGGGGAAAATACAAAGGACAGCATCGCAGCACCACAATGCAGTCATTAATCAAGCTTCACTTCTGTGTTTATGCTTTGGCCGACAGAGAAACATGCTGATCTGTAAACTCCAGTGTAAATTAATGTGCCCGCAATGCATCCATAATTAGGGGAGCTGAGGAAGAACGAGGGATTAGTGAGAAAGAGGGGGAGAAAGAGGAGCGAGAGAGAGAGTTTAATTAGTCGCATACAGAGGATGGAGCGTCCAGTGGGCTTGCCAGTTTATCATAAAGACTTCCATCAAGTCCTCTCGCTCAGTCAAGAGAAAAGCTGATGTTCAAATAGTGCAGAATTATAAAGCAGACAACGAGGCAGCAGACTGACTGAATATGACTGTTGCGAGAGGATTAGCAAAACATTGCACTCACGTACTGGGGCAGGAGTATAAACAATGACTGTTACTGGAATACTTGCATTGGTGCAATGTCCCTTTGTAACTGTAAATGTGCATAAATGTCATGGTGTCTGTGAGGAGGGTTATGTACATGACCAAATAAAGGTCTTGTCTGCGATTCTTGAGGGGATTGTAACTTTCTGCCCTTCATTCTGGTCCCAAGCCAGGTTAAAAGGAAAGGCATTGATTTCCTGTGATGACCTTGGTCTGAGCCGGCTGAAAGAAAAGAAAACACAGTACATTGTACTTTTGCTACTGCATATGTATATTCATTTCGCTTGATCAAATTTTACTCTTGAATACTTCTGGTACAACGTCTTGCATATTGTATGGTAATTGCTTCAATTGGATTCAATAATTGTTCAGTATATACAGATGTTTTGCTGTTCAGGAAAAATATCTACCGGTAATTTTTATTCTACTGAAGTGCGATAAAAAAAAAAATATATATATATACACACATATATATATATATATATATATATACACACACATATATATATATATATATATATATATATATATATATATATATATATATATATATATATATATATATATATATTAGGGCCGGGACTCGATTAAAAAAATTAATCTAATTAATTACAGGCTTTGTAATTAATTAATCGAAATTAATCGCATATAAATATTTGACCTGAGAACAGTGAGAAGTACGTTTTTTCATATGGATTTTTAGTATACCATTGAATAATGACTGAATACATGAGCTTAAGCAACAAAATATTGTTTATTGTTGCTTCAGAGGCCATAACAGACTTTGTTGATTTAGCAACAGCTGGTTTAAAGGCACGTAAACTATTAGCGCGAGGTCGCAGCTGAAGCGCGCGCCCGCCCAGGCACATACGCAACCCGAAAACAAACGTAATGGAAAACTCTCACCGGTTCTGTTGAGCAGTATCCAGAAACTCCAAGTCTTTCAGAGTCGTGTACCCGCTTCAAACCCGGGCTTTAGTCCATGTGAGGAATAGTCCGTGTCGTGTGACTGGGAGCGAGGGCGCGCGCACACATGCGTGAAGAAACACAATGAGCGCGCCTGCCTCAGCTGGAGGGCCATCAGCTGGGCGCGTAAATAACAACAAAGTACACACCGGATTGCGTTTACAATATAAATAATGTTAAACATAAATTATATGTTGACTGCGCTACAAGTTGGTGCTTCAGTATAATCGGTCCGCCTAAACTCATCCAGTGAGAAACGTTCCGCGTTGTAAAAACAAGTGCGATTAAAATGCGTCAAAAAAAATTAACGCGTTATTTTTGTGTAATTAATTAATCTAAATTAACGCGTTAAAGTCCCGGCCCTAATATATATATATATATATATATATATATATATATATATATATCAGTAAGGTGTACAACAGCTCCAAAGGAAAGATGTATTTCAATCAAAAGTGTCAATCTATGGAACAGTTATGACAGCACATTTAAATCCTCAAAATCCTTGTTTTCATTCCGAATGAAAGAAAAAATGTGTAGTTAATCCACTTTAGTGCAATAAAAATCACTCCTTAATCAAATCTATTCAACTTTTGTTTTGCAGTAACAAAGTTTAAAAATAAAAACATTTGTTTTAAGATATATCGGTTGGAAAAGTAAACTCTTCTATTTATGTTTTAAAATGTAATTCACAGCGTAAACATTCAGAGGACTTAACCTTTTAAGAGAAGACTGAAATACAAAGTGCTAATAGAAATCAGATGCATTTCAGAACTTTGCAGCGGTTAAATTACACTGTTAGCAAGTTTTCAACCCCAAACCCATGATAGTGTGCTTGAAAAGAATATTGTACTGTCTAAATATGTCTAAATAACTAACACATTTCTAATTCCAACCAATGAAAAGGTGATCAATTGTGTAGTCCTACTTACCAGAGACATTACAATGCAAGAGTTCAACGTGGTATATTAATTCAGGGATTAGTGCACCAAGCTGTGTTTTACAGGGAAACAAAGCCAGAGGCCAGTATGACCCCAGAGATCACATGCACCTCCCGCTATGCACACCGTTCCAGGTGGCTGGCCCGGACAGGAGTTGGCAGACAGGATCACACAGATGGAGGGGAAAGTGCTCTCTCTCTCCAAAGGCTTCGGGCTAGTGCTAGCAGGTTTTGAAATGTGTTTTAAAGTGTGTGCAGATGGAGACAAAGGGCATGCTGTGCACTTTCAGGTTGGACAGGTTGCATCAGTGGCCGTAGCTGACCCACTTGGCCTGACCCTCCAGTGTCTGATATGGACATTAACAAGTTTCACTCTGTTAAGTTTAGCCTGCTCCTCAACCGACCCTTTCTTAGAGGCCAACCATGTATTCACCTAACCACGCCTCTAAATACCCGGATGACCAATTTATATCAGTCAAACTCATTCAACACCGTACGTCTGATCTCTCGACCGCACCCTCCCTCCCTCCCATCATGTCTTAACTTCAGTGCTGATTCTTCTTTTCCGAGGGGGGGGTCCGGAAGAGCTGGGACGGAGCCCCCACCCGCAGTCTCAGTCCAGTGATCATCAACTACTCACTGTTAATATGTCCTTGCTAGTGAATTTAAACAGATGCCAATGTTCCCGGGGCAGAAGCAGAAAGAGCATTTACTTCATAATAGATCGTGCACAGTGGCAGAGACGTAAACAGGAGAAAGAAGATTTTAGGATGAGCTACTCTAAATGTCCAGGGGTGACTTTAGGTGTCTCAAAGTTTTCGCTCTATGTACGAGCTTAATTTACTGGTGATTTCCTGACTGATCCAAAATCTCCCGAGGCTTGGATTTGTTGGTTGTGATGGTAATGTAATACATACAAATATCAGAGCATGGTCTTACCCAACACAATAAAGTTTCTGCTTAGAAAATCTATATGCACCGTTCAAACGTTTGGGGTCACCCAGACAATTTTATGTTTTCCATGAAAATGCGAATGGGATAGCCTTCATTTCTCAGAACAAGAATAAACTGACACGTTTCAGAAGAAAGTCCCTTATTCTGGTAATGTTGAGAGTATAATCGAACACACATGTTGATGCTCCAGACACTCAACTAGCCTAAAGGAAGGCCAGTGTTATAGCATCTCTGATCAGCATTAACAGTCTTCAGTCGTGCTAACATAATTGTAGGAGGGTTTTCTAACCATCAATTAGCCTTTACCACAATTGGACATCATTACTGCCGAGTGTCTCTTTCAACATTGGTCATTTGTAGCAAAATTCCAGACACATGTTTTCTTTTTTCTAGTTGATGGCCTGACAGCGGAGCTAGACTCGTGAGATAGAAACAAAGAGGGACAAAATGAATGCGACAGGAAGGAGGCTTGTGAGTGAGAGCTTGAAAAGGGCAAACTCGGAAGAAGGATAGAACGGCGAGATGAAGGGAGATGAGACATTAAGGACAAGAGAAATACTGTACTATGATAATGAAAGTAAAGAAAGGAAGATAAAAAGGTGTGTATCGTTGTGAGTTAATGTGCTGATTAGTCATTTGTTTTACACATAACAATTGTGATGTTGACTTATTTCTCCATCCATCCATCCATCCATTTTCTTCCACTTGTTCGTGGGGGCAGCTGTTGAGATGCCCAAATCACATTGCACCAGCCCCTATGGCTCCTCCTGCAGGTGGTGGGTCCACAGAAGGACGGCCTCATGGTTCCAACCTGGCCTGTTGGTCTCTCATAAGGGGCTTCTGAGCCGCTCTTTGTGTGATCCGTCACCTAGGACCTGTTTGCCATGGGAGACCCTACCAGGGGCACGAAGCCCCCGACAACAGAGCTCCCAGGATCATTCAGGCGCTCAAACCCCTCCACCACGTTAAGGTGGCGGTTCCAGGAGGGGATTTATTTATTTATTTCGGATTTTTTTTTTTTAAATAAAATAATACGTTTTAGCTATAAAGGGACTCATGACTGAATTTAGGAGATTCTCAACTTTCAAATGAGGAGTGGCATGTTCTCATATAGTGAAAATTGCGCTTGTGTCCTCAAATGCAGCTTAAGGCACCCCAAGTTCAGTTTAGTTGTGGTACCATTTTTACATCCTAAAAAATTTCACAATTTGAGCGAAAGGTTGCGTATGTCAAACCAATAGGGAAAAGGCGGATCATTTGCCATGATACGCTAAAAAATTAAATAAATAAGCAGATAGTGGTAATCATTTGCATTTCCGCAACACGTTATACTAAACCTTTCTTTAATAAATATTGTTTTCCAAAGTTTGAACTTCTGCTGACAGTAAAGTGCTCAAGTGCCTCATTAATTCATCAAAACACAACAATGACAGAGTAATTAATGTTTGTTGATGGAGGCATAATACATTAAAGGATTAAGAAGCTGATGTGCTCTCCTATTTATTTCCAGCTGAGACCAAGTTGTTGGGGCATCTTTGGTCCATCACCACGGAGACAGCCTGCGTGCGCTGTGCAAGTGTAAACCTTGCTGGAAACACATAATTTGGTGCACGTATGGCTGACAAGTTTGTGAGCCCTTGGCCTTTGAAGAGGAAGTGATGAGGAGGTGTCTGGGAGCGCCAGAGTGCAGCAGAGAGGCGAGAGCACTAGGAAGTGAGCGTTGATGGAGGGCCGTTACCGTGACAACAGGGCCCCCATGTGACCACGACCTAATCAGGAGGCGGACAGACAGACACCCGCTTCTCCTCAGACATGTCCAGTCCCCTAGTGGATTAGTCCAACTATTAATGACAAAACAGGATTACGCTCCCAACATGCCGCTGGAGAATGAGGCAACAAACACCTCTGCAGGGATCACACTATTCCTACTCAGAACTAATACCGTCCTTCAGCTCGAACTTTCATTCAAACCAATAGCTACAAATACACATTTTTACAATTGGACTTGATTTATAAATACTATTGTAAAAGTATTTATAGCCACTTATACAATATGTGCCCATAACAAAAAAGTATAGATAATGATTTTCTTTTCTTTTTTATAACAAACTGATGACAGAGTAAATCATGATTTACAGGTTTTTTTGTTTCAAGCACAGATGCACATGCCTTATACATTTCCCTATTTCCCTACACACTTCTTTTAGTCTATCATGCACTGAGTGAGTGACACGTGGATTTGACCAATAACAGTGATATGTGAACTCTCAAAGAGAGCTTTAGTTTAGTTTTAAATGTAATATTTGAAAATTAAAAACTCTGAAACACAATTTCAAATTGTGGTCTATTTTTCCCCCAGATCGCCCATCCCAGAATAAAAGTTTTGATAGACCCATTTCATGCGATACTAAATTAGGCGTATGTGTAAGAAGGTTATTTTGTTTATTGAATTTAATCAAAAATGTATCTGTTTACTAAACCATAATCAGCTATAACATACTGTTAATAGCTATAACACTTCCTTTTATTTGGAGTAATCACCTGTCCTGTGGGTCCTAGGGGAATGTACTATTACCGTTGTTGATCACAAGTCATTTTCAGTTATATCAGTTTCATTGTTGTTTATATTTGAATTTTGTGTTAATCACTATATGATCAGCCCCTTTGACTGCTGTGTGATTGACAACGGGGCAAACACTGTCAGACTTCCTGTAATCAGCTGTGCTTTCTATTTGTGATTCCAGAGCTTCATATAAAAATTTCATGGGGTTACATAATGCGTGTGGAGACTTGGTGCAAAACAACTAAAAAAACTGACATCGCCATGCGATTGACAGACTTTTGTTTCTGTATAAAAACAACACAATGTCATCGTGTTGCGTTGTTGATTGCACAAATAGGAATAACAACAAACCAGACTTACATTTTATAACAAACCGGCAGGTGCGCACCCTTTTCGGAAGAATAGACGTAGGGTTGGGCCATATCGTATCGCATATCGTTATCGCGATATAATGTTTTGATATGGTTGTAATTTTTTATATCGTTGTGGACACAATATAATTTATGTTACGCTCAGCTCCATCAGAGCAGCATAAACAGTGACTGTAGAACACGGGGACACGTGCTGAAAAAGTAAAAATGAAATGAAGGATGTAAACTGCTTGAGTAGATCATATTTGGAAGACAATTATGCCGTAAAAAAAAAAGAATAAAATATCACTGAATGAATCTTCCCAATAGGCGTAAGGCTGGGATTTTGAAGTAATTCGTCCATTGTCAATTATATCGTCAAATATATCGTTATCGTGATATTTATTTTTTCATATCATGATATAGATTTTAGGCCATATCGCCCAGCCCTAAATAGACGAGACTTATAATTGTGTGCTATCAAACGAGACAAATGGCTCAAAGTTGGGATCAAGAAAGAACGCATTTGTGGTACTCATTTTATATCTGGTAACATTATTATTTATTTGCAAAGAAATGGCGTTCGACATGACATAAAATAATGCTATGTTACCTTCGTAAACCACCCCAGCGCACATCGGAAGACCACCAGTCGTTTTCAGGAAAGCTGCATGGGTCCCGCAATGAGTGAAAAATGTGAGTTTCCTTAAATAAGCGGCTGCGTCTTCAGGTGACAAGGTTACTACGTACTTTGAACTATTTTCGAGCCTTAACAGCGGTTCATTCATTGCCATCATTGAAACTTCTATGCAAACAACTGATCATATAAACTGATATGTGATATTGAAAGCACATGGTTTCTGCACCGAGTATGCACGCGCACATCAGTCACGTGTCTCATAATTGTCCACATTGGAATTGAGTTTATTGTTGAAATTAACATCACATTGTCACTATAATTAAGATACATTCTACAATTTTAGAGTAACTCTCTGGGGAAGAATATGTTTGTTTGTTTGTTTTTTAAGCACAATTAATGTTGCTTTTCAAGATAAATCCATTGACATTGTGCATAACTTCATCATAACATCATAACAACAAGAAGTGACTTCCTGTTTCGATCCAGCACGCCAAAATAAAAGTACATAGCTCGTCTCATTGATTAGTTCAGCAGGTACTTGCAACATTACAAGAATAAATTTAAATACATGCACTTTAAGTGTTCTGTCTGTTAATAGTTAGGCAGAAAGAAAGTAGAACTAATGAACTGCGGAACTGATGAAAAAGATGGTTCTTTTGTTTTGGTGTGCCGGATTGAAACAGGAAGTCACTTCTTGGGCGGCATTGTTATGATTTGAAGTTATGCACAGAATCAATTGGCACCTATCCTACACTGGCTAGCATAATAATTTCCTTTTCATGATGGTCTTCTCAACATACACCTTTTAAACCAAAATGTATAACAAGACAAATCATTTAGAGTAGAGAGTGATTTCTTATTGTGGTTCGATAAGGGGCTGCAACGCACCAGATTTTGGGAATGGGCGCTCTAAACTATCAGCTGGCCCTTATACGCATTTGAAACATGCATGAACGGATTAAATGAATAATGGTTAATGGTAAAGGGTCTCAACTTACGTATATAGCACTTTTCTACCTTCATCAGGCCCAAAGCGCTTTACAGCAGGGAACCAGTAACCCATTCACACACTCATTCAAACACCAATGTACGCAAGGACATAATGATACCCCAGACCTTCCGATCATGAGACGACCCGCTCTACCAACTGTGCCACTGTCCCGTAGCCTATTAAACTAAATAATAGGCTACAGAATTTGTCTAACATCTAAAAGTAATTTGTTGCAGGAAGAATGCACTGCGCTTCTCACGGCTGCTTGAATCAGAAAATGTCCAGATCATTACGGCATCGATCTGTGCAACAACAGCCTATATACTCTGGGGACTTCACAGCACTGCCGACGACCTTAACAAGCTTTTATTTGCTTTAAGTGCAATATAAAAAATAAGGCGGAGGCTGCTGTGAATTAGAATAATGGAATAGGTTCAGGAGATAATCTTTGTTACACCCGACCAAGTTTAAAGGACAGTGTGACAAAGAGACTGCTGCTGTAACGCCGTTTGTTTCTCTCCATGCTCAGTGTAAGGGTCACAGGTCCGAGTGAAAAGCAATTTGTCATTTCGCAGTCCTCACAATGGCCAGCTAAGAGTTCACTCGGCATGTGACCTTGCATTGGAAAAAACATGAATTTCAACTGTAAGGGTGTAAATGAGCATACTGGCGGTCTCTGAGGGAAATTACACAGTACAGTGCAATATAAACCATAGATGGTCTGAAATTTAAATAAAACAATAAGATGTATCAAGTGAAGGACGAATTACATCACAATTGGGTTTCTGACGCTCTGGAAGAAAGGTGTGTTTAAATTCACAGAGTCTAGATTGGAGGACTCAGTATATCCTCTTGTGGGGAATGGTATTCTAAGTTGGTGTTGGTGTGTTGGTTTGTTGTGGTAGTTTGTTTTTGCGGAACGGGTTCTGTATCACTGTCCGGTAAAACACACACATGACCCTTTAACCTTTCCAATACATTCCAAAGCATGATAAGGTAAAGGAGATTATGTCAGAAAAGGAACCTCTGCAGGGGCTCCTTTTGACAAAGGTTCGGAAAGAAGAATTGTACATGGAATAGTACAATGGTTTGATTTTCTGACTGTTATTGATTCTGATAGTTAAAGTTAAGTGTGAAGATAAAGATGTTGGCCTCAGCACTTAACCAAAAGGGCTAATCATAATTTAACTGGTTTCTTTTTCCCGTCATTGTGTCTATACTGCCCCGTCATGAGTGTGGCTCGATATCTCAAAACCCACAGACTGAGATACACAATCAGTGCAGCGGCAGCTGAGCAAACATGCAGTACATGGACGTCACCAATTAGATGCCCAATTTAGGTTGTCACATTCACTCATCATACTTTGCTGCTTCTTGTATTGATGCCTCCCACAAATGCCAGTTAGCCTCGCTCAGTACCGCCAGTTAAATGGGCGCCTTTCAAGGGACCTTCATTCCAGCCACCAGTGATCCGTGCAATCAGAGTGGAGAGGTGGGTTATGCTTGTAGCCACTGTCAAAGGAAAACTAAACATCTGAATCTGCCTGGCTGCCGGGGCCATGACATTTGCACTTCTTTTCTACTTCTTTACAGTTTTAAAGAGGAGGTTTTTGCTCAGCTACAATTATTTCAAAGTCGGCTCAAGTCGGAAATGCATTGAGTGTTAAGAAACTTTACTGAGTTGGTTTTACTTTATGTTGGCAACATTTTTTCCCCAGGAGATACAATTCACGTTTGTATTCTTTGAACAAAATGGGGTTACTGAGTAATTTAGAGATACGTTATTTTTCACTTTACTTTACAGCGAAGTAACAACATGATAATAGAATGGAAATAGCATAGTTAACGAGGGATAAATCATTTTGAGTCTCTATTTACAATAAAGAAAATATCAACCATGTTTCTTTGTACTCTTTAGTCTTTACATATACAGGGTTACAGAGGTAAATGTAACAATTATGAATAGCCACATAGCCACATGGCCATGAAATGAATATGGTGTTGGACCTGTTTCCATGCAATTATCTTATTTTTTACACTTTTGGGGGCCATCCTATTCCAAGCTGATTACAATACTATTACTGTGCTGTAAAGTAAAGGTGCTACTGATTTAGAGAAGTGAATTGTCAAGTCGGTTGCACATAAAATGTAAACTTCACTGAACCTGATTTTTTTACAAACAATGAAAGAGGAATCCACTAAATTAAAATGTTAGTTGTGGTCCAAACTCATTCCTAACTTTCCTAACATTCGTAGCATCCCAATTCTTCACAGATACGAGTTTAAAGGCACTTTTCACAACTTGCAGCGTCACTTTTCAGATTCACTTTCACAGAAATGGTGAAACGGAAAACTAGCCTGCAAGTTCATGAAATGGATACAAATGCTTTATAATTAGATTCTCATTGTTTTTCCCCACAAATGTATGAGATTTTACATTGTACTAAAGGAGAGCAAAACTAATTTCGTTCAACTACTCGAAAAAAAAATAGGTAGGGCCTATAGGCCCTTTGATGTCACTTGTAAAGCCTTTTAATAAGTCACAAAATGCATTGTTGGTGCAGAAAACAAACAAATACCCAGCAACTTGTTAGTTAGATCTTATATAATACTGTAGTTCACAGAATCATACAGACAAGAAGTTTGCCCAGATTTTTTTTTGGAGACTTTAGATAAACTTCCATTCAAATAACTGCTATGAGCACAGATGAGGTATCAGTATGATCTATTCATGAACAATTACTACTTGAACCCAAGCGTTTTCTTGGGGTCATAACAAGCTCTGCTTTGATGAGCTGTCAGATTTAGGATCACAGAGAGGCCTTATTAAAATCAACAATGAATACAATGTACCCTGTCCTATTCAATCACAATTAGCAAACTTGTCAAAAAGAAGGCACATGAATGCTGACATACTTGCAAGTAAACAGGATAGACAATTAATTATAGCCTGTGTAAAATGAGACAGAGGTCCAAGGATGATTTGACAAGAAAAGATTAGGCAACGGAGTGAAAGATGAATTGTGCAGGTTTATCAGTTCAGATTTTGCTAGCCTGGTCTTACCATACCCTCGTACTCATTTCGTACAGAGGGTTTGGAACTTCACAATTGAGCTCCGTTTGAAACGATTGGATCTGTTTTCAAACTACAACCTGCAAATCCGGTGCAAATGTGTAACGTCACCTACAACACCCGCCTCCCCCACACGCTGAATGGTAGGTTGGAATTCAACCGATGAAACGCAGCCACTGAGATCAGACCCAGACGTACATGTAGAGAAAGAGTTTGACCGGAGTTTACGGATGGCAAAGGCCAGGCTAGATTTTGCACACTCTATGGCCAATTCAGCTCACCTGATCAGGACATCTCTCCCTCCAAGCATGCGGTGTCCTCTGATGCATCCTAACACTGCCCTCTCCAGGCCAATGGGTGAAACTATCAGCCCTCTGGAAATTAAAAAAACGAGCTAATAATTTATGAAGAATGAAGAAAAAAAAAAAAAAAAAATATATATATATATATATATATATATATATATATATATATATATATATAAAACACATAGAAACACGCACAGTGCTGCTGACTGGCCACACACTGGAAACACACAACAACATACAAACAAATTATGTGTCTAAAGCAAAGGTGGGCAAACTAAGGCCCTGCCCCCGACTTGAAGAGCACAAAAGTATGTAAAAAAAAGGAAATCTCTAGCCCATTCCTGTGGGGAGTTATGATTTGTTTAAGGAAATAACCAGTGTGTTCATTCCAGCTTCTAGGGGGTAACACATTATAACCACGTGGTAAATGGTCTGTCTGCCCCATGGCGGCTGTGGCTACAATAGCTTACCACCACAAAGTGTGGAGTGAATCAATAATGACTAAAGTGTACGTTAAGAAACTTGTGACACAAGCGAGCAATACAGCTGTAAGCCGTTATTATAATGTATTACAGTCCTGTGGGGCTTTTGACCAAATCAGCACTATTTTAAAATCACAGCTCATTATTTTCCATTTATTGGAAAAATGTTTTCTCAATAGTATTTTCCTGTTTACATTATACAGCCTGCGAGGAAGCTGGATTTCGGCCCACGACCCAAATGAGTTCGACACTCCTGGTTTAAAGAGTGAAAAATATCAATATTTTCACTGTCATGAAGAAGGATACGACATAACTTGTTTGGTGTGATGGCCTATATCTGACCTTTAATTTTCCATTGCAAAACAACTCGTGACTACAGTACAGCATTATATATACTCCCTATATCTAATTATATGTTGTTGATGTGCAGAAGAAAATGGCTTTTTTTTGTTTTACCTGTTTCTTGAATCTTTACATGTCCTATTCTGGCGGCATGAACAGTGATGTGGACCCTTCCCGGCATTATATCCGCTTGCATCAGTAATCTACTGCCCCCTCCTGGAGAATTGTAGTTCATACATGTACCATGATGCTGTCCATGACTCCATGTCCCCTGAACTGATAGGGAAGGATTGAATCATAAAGCTCACTTTAAAGTATTCCTATGTTCTTGGTAGTTGTTTCGGGGAGCACTTCTGAACCTTTGAAGATGTATATAATAAATCTACAGCATTTTATGAATAATACAGCAAAGAAAATCCCATCTAATTTGGCCTTAGACTTGTTGTATGGTGTGTAAACAAATAAAACTCTAGTCAGCAATTCTAACCTAAAACATCTGTCGTTTGGGAATCTGAGGACAGAAGTAGTGCATCATTGTTTACTTACAATCCTAGTTTACCTTAAATAATGCATATTGTGAGTGCAGTTTTTGCTACATTTATGATTTAAGAGATAAATAGCGATTTAAAATTCTGCTCATGTTAAACGCTTAATTATCACTTCAAAAATGATCCACAACCTATGAGGCGTGTTATCACCCAGGCAATTAGTGTGGGAAGCCATTAACAAAATGTCACTTTTAATAAACATCAGGCCAAAACATAAAATAAAACACACACAATGTTTAATACTGGATCAAATCAGGTGTGTAAACAGGCCAATTAAGGTGCATATTAGTGAAATATAGACGGACTTTGTAAAATGTGTGCAAGCACAATTTTTTTTCAGTTATTATTATATAACACTGATCAACAAAAAGGTCAGGGAATTATTACACTGTACCCGTTATGTGTGAAATCAATAGAGTAAAAAAGTAGGAAACAAAACCAAACTCTACTTCCTGTTTCATGGGAGGACTTTGTACAAACTCAAGGCTTCTGAGCAGCTTTAAATTGGCTCTGAAGAAATTTGGCGGTCATAATGGTTGCTTTAATAAGACAGTGAAAAGATGAGTCTATTTAAGCGTGTGGATCCCTGCAGACTCAGATCACACAGGACGGACCCAGCACTGGGCTAACGTGGCGCCCTCATCTGCTTCCACTAATCACTAAAATGGCCAGATTCAGAATACATTTTTCTAACATAAAAGGTAGAGGAGGTGAGACTGTAGTTCCCTGCTGACTTAAGTGCTGGCCCATTTCTGCAGTTCAAATTAAAAAAAACTTTAATTCATAATTTAAATGATAAGGAGTTCTTCAAGCTTATGCGCCTGTCTGGGGCACTTTCAACAGGGAGTACGAACAAAAGTAAGTCTAGTCTTAATAGTTTGTAAAATAAAATGAAAAACAAGGAATACAACCCTTTTTGCGGCACTATTTTTTGTATATAATTCTGACTGACGTCACATCCTTGTCACATAACAATAAATTATTTGCATTACATAAGTGATTGTGCAAGGAAACTGAACAAAACTGACACAATACACTGCCTTTTCTATTATGTATGTCTTATTGAAGTCCACCAGTACATTCCAGAACACATTCTCTCATAGATTGAAAGGCAAGTGGCCTTTGCTCTGCCCAATCCCGTCAGACCTCAGAAGCTAAGCAGGGAAGGGCCTGTCGGTACTTGGATGGGAGACCGTTTAGTACCACTAGGAAGCCTGGTGAATGTAGTGAGTGAGTGAGTGGTTGGTGGTTGTCGGAGGGGCCGATGGCGCAGACTGGCTGCCTCGCTTCCGTCAGTCTACCCCAGGGCAGCTGTGGCTACAATAGTAGCTTACCACCACCAAGTATGGAGTGAATGAATAGTGCAATGTAAAGCGTCTTTGAGTGTCCAGAAAAGCGCTATATAAAACCGATGCATTATTAATTTACCTCATCCTGTAGACTAACTTCTTCAGTCCTTGAAGACCTCTTGCAGTTTTTCTTACTTACACTTCTATACTCTTTTCATCAGATCAACAGAACGACTGAACTGAAGCGATTCAAGATTAAAACTTTAACTGTCTTTAACTTTTTATGCTACGCAACAATGGCAACACTGTGGTTTAGCAATTTAGCTGCAGTAGCCTATATACTGTGTTATAGAAAGTTACAGCCATTGTGAAAATAAATTACTTGAAATGTTACATTTTGCATTTACTATTTCATTTTAATAATGCCTTTAATTTTCAATAGTAATCTAAATTATTTAGTATTTCCATCATCTTATTTGATTATGTGTGCCTCCTAACTGTGCATTTTATTACATCTGCATTCATTAGGCTTTGCTACTGCTGCCAAGTGCTTCTGGGTGTGTTTATCAGTTTAGTTGCTCTACTCTGAGAGGTCAGAACCATCTTTGTGCATTTCTCCAATTATTGTGAACTAAACCCAGGAGCAGAAGTGAAAACCGTACAACAAGGAGCTTTATAATCAGGCACATCAATCGGATGTTTGTGTTTGAGCGCAGAAGCTGAGGCAAACATGGATTGGAAAACTGTAAGATGGCATTTAACTTCAACGCAAATCATTTAAATTGTGGCCGAAAAGGTCATGCTGCAAAAATAGCCTTTATTGACGAGTAAAAATCGAAGACATTAAAAATACAACAATAGTGCCCCTGACAGGTGAGCTGACTATGTATGAAAACAGTTTTGGCTCCAGTTGGTTGCTTATGTAAACTTGTTCATCATAAAATCCCTGAAAAAACAAACAAAAAAACAAAGACGGACTTCAGAAATGTTCGCTGTTTTTTTTGGCGGGGTCGCTGTGCTTATCCTCAGCCTTGGAACTCTGTGAAAACAGACGTACAACTTTATTAATCTTACTATGAACAAATGAATTCTTTCTGATAATATTGAGGACTGGATTGCATAACAAGGCTTCAGTTTTAATCATTAGCTGCTCAGGAGAATTAAAGGAACAAATGCAGTATTTTGACCAGTATACGTATTTAAATCAGAAATTTCCAAAATTTGAGCAATGCAAGTAAACAGTGGACCTTCCTTAGGGTGCGCTAGAATAAAGTTTTGTTTTGTGATCTGTCTTTGGGGATATTTAGACATAGTTTTCCACTATACACACTTAAACCAAAAAGTCATTGGTGTTTCTCAAGTCGCTTTTTCAAATGAGCACCTTTGAAATGTTCCAAACTTTTACTCACAGAATAACGCAGTGTTCCTTCCCTTCTTTAATCTGATTCAGTGGACCATTATTCATTCATTCATCGCATTGACTGAGCTTTTCCTTTTGTTTTTTTCCTTATGTGTTAACCTTGTGATTATATCGAATGTGGATTAGCAGTAGATAAGCTGATTGAATTGTTATCCAGTGTGTTTGGATTCATAACTATTATAATTAAAAGAATAAACATCAGCTAGTTTAAGGTTTTCCCTGAGTCTATTAAAGCAGTAGCAAGTGTATACAGCATGTACTATAAAGCTTAAGATACGTATATAAGTCAGACATAAACAGTTCTCTCACCTTTGATTTGAAGAGCAGGTTGATCACACCTTTTGATCGTCTGTCAGCGGTTCGATCTGATGTCAAACACAAGGACACACTTTTGCTGTCCCGTCGTCCTCGAGCACTGTCCACCTCCTCTGACCCCCCCATCACTGATAAAGAAAGACCTGCACACAACGAGGGCAAAGGGTATTTAACAAATACATAATTCGTGATCAGATGGTCCAGGAAGTAGTTTCGGTCCTCTGTTGCTTTGAAATCTGATGCAGAAAATATTTCAATGATTATTATTTGGGTTATTGTTAAAAAACTTAGCAAGAAGAAGAACTTTATTTATATAGCGCCTTTCACAGACATGGTCACAAAGCGCTTTACATGAGACTCGGTGGTGGTAAGCTACGTTTGTAGCTTCAGTTTCTCCTGGGGGAGACTGACAGTCGCAACTGCACATTGACCACCACCATACTTTCACTCACAAACATCATTCATCCTGGCCTATTGTACATGTTTTTTTTTGTGGTAGGGGAAACCGGAGTACCCGGAGGAAACCTACGCAGGCACAGGGAGAACATGCAAACTCCACACAGAAAAGCCCTGTCTAGGTGGGAATTGAGCTGGCGGCACGGTAGCACAGCATTAAGCGCTCGTGCTTCACAGCTAGAAGGTCCGGGTTTGATTCCCACCTGGACGGGGCCTTTCTGTGTGGAGTTTGCATGTTCTCCCCGTGTCTGCGTAGGTTTCTTCCGGGTACTCTGGTTTCCCCTACCACTAAAAAACATGTACAATAGGCCCAGGGACTGCAGGTGGAATTTAGCACAAGTGCTATAACCTGGTACAATGCATCTCTCCTTTCTGAGGCTAATGTATATTGTACACTGTCCCTGTTCAAATAAGTAAATAAATAAAAGCTACCGTGCCGCCTTAAAAGGAGGCTATCATGGGCTATGAATGCAATTTAACACAGATTAAGTAGATTCACTTTTTTTTTTACAAATAGAAAAAGAAATGGGAATGAATTCAGAATCATAAAGAATTAATTGACAGGGGTCTGAAGACTCTCAGAACCCACGGCACTTCCATGACAACTCAATTATAAAAGACCTATGCTGCAGTGAGGCACCCAGACACTTTTCTCACCAGGTCTGCTGCTACAGCGCTTTCTGCAACCCCAAAGCAAAGCAGAGTGTGCATGCTCGCAAAGACAGTACAACGTGCTTGCACCGTACTAATCAGAGGAAGTCTATTAACACCACAGTCGATACGGGCCCTGCTGGCGTGGGGAGATATGGCAAATGGCCAAGGAAACATAAGTGGACTGTGCCCCTACACCACAGTAATGTTCAAGGTAACTATTCACAGCATAGCACATTACAGTACGTGTTTTTAAGTAGGAGTGCAAGCAAGATTCAAAAGTCGGTTGTTTCTTTAGTTAAAAGTTTAAGCTTGGTTAAATATTGGGGTAAGACAATATATGTAACCAATATACCGACAAACAAGAGGAAACATAATACAATAACAAAGGTAGTGTACAGTCGCATAGAGTTGCTTTTCACAAAGTGTTACTGCGATGAACATCATAACGTGTACATTAATTGCATAGTGATGACTTCATTCAGCATGTATAGTAGCAGTGTTAGTGTAGTGTAGTGTATTAAACATTGGATTAAGCTTGATTCCATTTCCGGAGGGTCTATTCAACAAAACCCAGGTGGGCCTATTTCACTGTGAATTTTTTGGGGCAACAGTGCGTGCTTCACCTGTGATGGCGGGAAGAGATCTGGAGTTTGCATTGGTCAGAGACACATTCCCCATATTGGGCTCACACAGGTTGGTGTCACTGCGGAACTCCTGCTTCTTGGACAGCTAGAGGGAGACAAAGATCACACACACACACATAAATGAAGTCTACCATCAACATGCAGTGACCAAGGATTGTACTGACAAACTTCGAAACAGGTTGGATTATTACATTTTTTATGAACATGTTTCTTCAATAATTGTGGCCAGTTCTTTTGGCATAAATCTCTTGGTCTGAAAAAAGGCTTTGTTGGCATTCACCTTGTATCACTTTATACGGTGCTAATGTCGTTTGCTGACAGCCACTGCTTTAGTGCTTTGGCTGTGCCTTTTGGGTCATTGTCTCGGCCCAGCGCATGAATAATATTGCGCTTTTATATTGTATATATCAGCAAAACACTTCCAAGGCTCAATACTTTTCCATTAACACTTCTGCAGCACTTTTGCTTGCATCCTACCCTCTTGCTATCCAGTGTACTTGTCCGCTCCCTCTCCTCTGTTATGAAGATCATGCTGCTCCTTTTTTTCTTCTTCTTACTCTTCCTAAGTTTGACCTCTGCGTCTCCCACGGTAACCACCACCTCCTCGTTCGTGCTCACGCTGCCGCTGGACCGTGGCAGAGTGGACGACCACACCGGCGACTCTGGCGGTAAGTCCCTGTGCAGCGGACAAGGGGAAAGTCAATGGACAGTGTTAAATATTGACTTTGGAGCTAAAGCTGCCGGTAAATCAGGACAAATCTCTGTCATTTAGCGCAGTGGAGTTTCCTTCTCAGTGAATTGGCCAAGTCCTTGCAACTCCAAGGTCAGTATATAAATCCTGACCAGTGCTCGTAGTAACAATTTGAACAGAAACAGCTATTGTTGCCTAACAAAATACTAAATTAAAGTAAAAGGATTGGAATTTAATATATCCATTATAATAAGCATTAATAAACTATAACATTTGAATACAGTCTAGCCAACTTAAATCAACATTAAGCTTAATCAAATAGTCAATGGTTTAATGAGCAGCTGCAAACAAGAAATCATACTGCACGGATCACATAGAAGTTCATTAGTTTTACCAATTGCAGGGTTGCCAGGATTTGGGCAGCTTTTTAAGCCTTAGAAAAAGAAAACTGTTTTTGTGAGGTTGGTTTTCAATGTAAAATAGGCTTTATAACTTATTTCTTGATAAGAATAACTATTTCTATGACCAAGTCTCAAATCCAAGGCTTTGAGAGCTGATTTTTCACCAAGAGAGGGAGAAAGGGGCAGTTTCTCTTCATCACCGAAGCACATGGGCAAAATCCACCACATGTCAGTGGAACACAACTTTTCCTTTTTATTTTTATGCCTTATCGGACATTCCACTTTACCTGGTCTAAGAATGAGGTATTTAAAATTCTTATCTAAGCACTATTACACTCTGTAATATTTAGTTAGAACGGCTTTAGCTCTAATTACAGCACACATTTTCTGCAGCATTGTTTCAATAAGATCCAGTGTTGAATTTTTTACCAAGACCTTGTATTGATGATTAGAGAGTGTGACCACTGTGCAAAGACTTTCTCCAGCACATCACATAGATTCTCAATGGGGTTAAGATCCGGAGTCTCATTCTCCTCTGAACCACTCTTTCACAGTGTGAGCCCTTTGAATCCTGGCATTGTCATCTTGAAATATGTGCCATTAGGGAAGAAGAAATCCTTTGATGGAATAACCCGGTCATTCAGGATGTTCAGGTAGCCAGCTCATCTCATTCTTCATAGTGTTGCTGAACCTAGACCTGACCGTTAGTTAAATACCGTGGGCTTTTCTCTTCTACCACTGACTCTGCAAAAATCTCTACCTGTCAGGGTGCAGCTTAGTGGGGGTGCCGCACTCAGAACCTTGCAACGATGAGATGGAGATAATTGACTGGCGGTAGGATCGCAGCATGGAGCGTGGACGAGTGGACTTTCTCTCATCCAGGTCGGGCTAAAAAGACAAGACAAACAGCTTTACACAGTAACGAGTGAAATGTGTGTGAAGTTGGATTCAGCTTCTCGTGCAACATATCTTCCAAATGAGCATGCCTGCACATCATTAGTGTCCTGAAGGAGGGAGGCTATTTGCACGTTAATGACCATATTAAGCCCTGCTCTCACTGTCCAGTCTGAATACTTTTAAATAAAAAAAGGTTAAAATCACAAATCAAGTCTATATCAGGCTGTTGTGGCGGCTTTGATCTTTACCTGGGTGAGCTCATTCGCAACGTAATTAAATTCCTTCAAAGAAACAAAGTGCCGGGGCTCACAGATCAAATGTTTAGATCACACAGTAACATCCTGTTCTTGGTGATTGTCCAGGTCTTACCAGCTCCCTCACGCCATACTCTTTTTCCACTTTCTTCTTCAGCTGTTTGAAACACTCCTCCATGCGTTCGTGGAAAGGGCGGAGGTCATCTGTCACTCTCTTTCCATGCAGAGAGATTCCTCCTCCAAGTAATGGGATCTACGAAATCAATATAATAGGTATAAGAAAATCAAAAATCCATCAAACCAATCAAACCCAAATTGCGATTTCCTAAGAATGCGTCATACCTGCCAAGCGATCAGGTCTTTGAGGCGCATCAGTTTGTCTCGGTCCTCCGGATGCTCCAGAGCATACTCGTCAGTAAAGAAAGCCTACACCAAAGACAATAAAATTCTTAGTATAATATAAAGAAAGCCTCTGCAAATATTTTGTTAAAAAGGTCCAAGATGCAAGTTATTTTTATACTCGCTACAGCCACCTCGGGTCTTACGCGTAACTGTTTCTATATTTAAGCCCGTGCATGACGGTACTTCGGACCGAATTAATTACTTTTTAAGTGACAGTGCAGGATTTTAGTGGCAGTTGTGGTGAATAGGTCTGGGCTCATTCTACACATTAGGACATTGCTGGAGCAAGTAGGGGGCAGAAAATACATAATTTTTACATGTTTAAACTCCGTCTAGTCCCTTTAATCTATTCAAATGTGTTCCAGTCAGCTACTTCGGCTTCAGGCTGTAATACCAAACATTGAAATTAGTTTAAAAAATGACCATAAGAGAACTACTGTAGAGGCGCTTAAGCAATTACAACAGTGTTTTGCATCTACACACATGTAATGAGTTAAACATGTTACAATTTAATTTTTAATTGTAAAGATGATTTATTGACATATTTAAAGGCACACTGCCTAACATGTTGCCATCAGTACAAAACATGCTCCTAATGACCAGCTCGACACAGAAAATGCTATTACTGCAGCGGGTAATCACATATGAAGATAAGACCGTTATCTTAAGTTCGGGAACAAGACAACACCTCACGTACACCCTCTCCATCTCTGTCCAAATAAATACCACCCGGTCCCTCGCCTCCACATTCTTGTTTACTTGTCCTTCCCATCCTCTCCTTTCACTACTTTCTCATTCCTTCAATCTGTTAGGCAAGAGTGCATCCTACAAACATTAGCTTTAACACAAGATGAACACGATTAGAAACAATTAAAGGTCACTTACCTTTTCATACTTCGCAAAGCCACCCATGACAGCAGGATCCACGATGCCGTTGAGCAGCATGGACAGGGGGTTGATGGGGAGACTCCAGTCGGCCTGATACTGGTTAATCATGGTCAGGATTTTCTCGTTGGTGGACTCCATCGTCTCTATGGCGTTCTCCAGCGGTGACAATGTCGTCTGGTCGTATAAAAGAAGAGTTCATGTTCAGGACACCGGGGAACAGGACAGAATTATCGCGTGTGGGTTCCGTTCATGTAGAGTCATGGCCTATAGCCTTAGTTCTACAATTTAGGACAGGCCAGAATTCTATGGTGTACATTGCCTTAACTGTGAAGATTTCTTTAGAACATTATTACCAAAATGTGGTGACATTATTGAATCACATAGGCACATTTGGACTCCAAACAAACAATGATCAGCAATTAGGTAATATTCTGTTAATGTCTCGTGCACATAGGGATGGGACAGAGTAGCAAGTTGTGATGTAATTGAAATTCGTTATTGATTAACATAATCCCCAAATAGATGGAGTTAGTGTTGCAGGATCGCCACCTGTTACACCGAAGGCAATAGCTCAAAGCAAACACAGAGTTCAAACAGAGAGACTTACACGTTTAATGTCAGAGGCTTCAAACCAGCGCAGGATCCCAGGCAACTTGTACACTGTGGTGAACGTGGTACGCTCGATCCACATGGACTGAAAGCAAGATGGCAGCAGAAAGTTAAATAGACCTTTCACATATTCTATAACAACTGTACTACAATATGCAATGTTCTGTGTGGTAAGAATGTATAATGCATCAATGTACAAAAAGCAATTTTTCACTGTGTCATTGTGATGGTAATAAATGCATTTATGGACAAAGGAGACCCACAGCAAACTCATTGTTAGGATCCACAGGTCCCTTCCTCACGGGCCGGGAGTAGTGAAAGCGCTGCACGTAGTTGGACTTGTAGAAGCTGTGTGGGGAACGGAGGAAACAAATGAACCCATTTTCTCTGCAAGATTGAAAAGGTGGCACTAAAAGAATGTGCCCTGCCTTTATCTTTCTCAGCTTGAATTTACATATTATATATACAAAAATACAGATTAGAGCAAATAGAACTGACTTGATAATCTGGTCAGGAACTGGTTTGTTCTTCAGGCGAGGTGGGATCTCGAGCACAGGCTGCACAGTGAAGCATTGTATATCTGAATGGGTTTACTCAGGATTGAAGCACCAAGACCAAAACATGAATAAATATAATTACAAAAGTACTGAAGTGGACACATTGTGCGTATTTGTGGTTCATATGACCAGCTTTTGGGCACCACAGCACAGATTTTTCATATTTTCAAACTTAAAATAATGTCAGAAAGGGCTTTTATCGTGTTGTAAAGTTGGACATTTGCAGGCACCAGGTGGATTTATCAATATATAAAAGATTGTTCGAGCAGTTACTTTTAGAAGACGGCATGCGAACAAAACCATGATTCCATGTCAAATACAGTGACGGACACTTCTATTACGCCACAAAATCCAGGCAATGCACATCCCAGTTATTCAGCAATAGAAGAAGAATCGTATGAAGACAAATATTTCTCTAGGTATCTTTTTGACGAGGGCAAAATGTTATAACATGGTTCAAAGATTTAAAAAAAAAAAAGTGGATTTTTAATATGTCCCCTTTAAATCGCATTCTTGACCAAATCATTCTAGTACCGAAAATTGTTCAAAGGTATAAGATCATTTGGACTTAACAGTGGGGAAATCTGTCTTTTGCACTTGACTTATCCTTAACACCAGTCCTTGGGCACCTGTCAGGAGTAGTTCTCCACCATTATACAGTGCCCAAGGACGATTATCCGGTTATAAACCGAGATGCTGGTCAGGAGTTCCCGAAAGGAGGATTTGACAATTTATAACAAAGTTGTGCTGGGGGGAAAAAGCATCTGGAGAACTGAACGTACTGAAAGATGGAGAGAACTGAACGTACTGAAAGATGGAGAGAACATGCAGATAAGAACATTCTTTCTCTAAGGCGATTAAACTAATTATAACCATAAATCCCTTAAAGTTTCTCTCATATATTTTTGTAAATATGGCATAAATGATAGAGGAGCAACAACTGCATGCTTCATATTATACGGCAAAGGATACACTGCAGAGGAGAGTCCTGAATGTCGTCCCCAGGCATGGTGGTTGTATTGAGGCGCACAGAGCTGGGAAACTGGGACATGAGGTGATTCTGGAAGTCCTCTCTGCGCTCATACTCCTTCCCCCGGTGAATAAATACCTTGTTCTGATGTCAACACAGGCAGGAGTGGCTCATCAATACAAATATTGGACTTAACTGTAAGAAAATCCAATGAAACACCCTCCTGCATGTAGACAGCCCCATGTAATTGAATTGTCAATATTTCATGAACTATGTCAATACAGCCTCTGCATGACTGTAGATTAGCATTATCACAAGTGACATACTTGTTTGGAAAAGTAGATCAAATTGTAAGATGAGGATGTCAAATAAATAACCATGTGCCAATTTTACTGTATTAGTGCTCTCCAACCTTTTTTCCCTATGGGCATAACAAAAATGGCACAGAGCTACTTATACTTTGTGTTACTGTGACTTAAGAGGATTATATTTCACCACAATTGAATAAAATGACTTACGTTTTCCCTTGATTCCTCGCTATATTAACCTAAATGTGTATAAATTGTGTTCCAAACACACACACAAAAATGCATCTAAATGTGACTCATCAACACTCACGTCTAGAAATGTTGGAGCTACATTGCTTGAATGTACAGGACAGCAAGTGGAAGCTGCCGAGCTACTGCAGGAGATCCTTCTACTATATCCTCCACATATAAATTCATTCATATTCTTCGGGTCTTCCTACTTAGCATCCTTTTACAATCCCCTCCTCTATCCATGTTGAAACCATCCTGTCTGTACTAGCCGACCTCCAGAAGGTGATTTGTCCGTCCCTAATCCTATCTATCCTCACACTCTATACTGCACATCCAAGCTTTTCTGCACCACCTTTTCTTTAAATCTCCTACAATACTGTTGTCTTTTCAAACTCTCAGCACGCCCCAACCACTGCCTCCCGTTACAACCCTTTTCAGCTTTACATGTGTTGTATATTTAGACAAACATCACGTTGCATAACTTGCTAATTGAGGTATAAGCACAAACCCTAAGAAACGGAGGGTAGCCTTGTCCATAGAAACCGACGGCGAAGTAGTCCGGTTTTGGTCTGAGGATCTTCATAATGTTCTCGTAGAACTTGGCTTGTTTTTCCTGCAGAGACGAGAGCGGAGGTGGAGGTGTGTTTCATTTGTTCATTGTGTGCACTCAGCTTTGAAAAGAACAAAGCCACTGCATGTGCCATTGACAGAGCTGCCCTCAGCGGAATGGTCGCCCTTTGTGGGTGAGAGATGTGCGGACAGAAATGCACATTGCTCCAAGGACAAAGACTGTCACATTTATTAAACCATGCGCATTCTGCATTTGACTGCTAGAGAAATGTGCCAGTTAGACTAAATAAAAGGGGCTTTCCAAAATATATCAACAGTAGGTGAATATAGAAGAACGTCGTCTATTCGGGCATAAGATGAACTGTTTTTGACTATACAGCTAAAGACACCAGAAACACCAGACATGGAAATATATTTGCACAACAATTGGAGCTTCTAACACCATAGCGTTAAATGTAAAACAACAAAAACATTAAATTCAGCATGTAACAGTTTTTGCTTGATTTATAATGCTCTAAAAGGATAAAAATTAAAGGTTTACACAAGAAATGGAATAATGATTACAGTAAACGCAGAGAGGTTATTACTAATGTTTTACCAGTCTCTTGCTGAGCAGCTCGTAGTCAAATATCTCATTTTCATACTGCTCCGCCAGCTCTTTGCACAGAGTAATGGCCTCTTCCCACATCTGCAGACATATAAGAGCGAACCAAAAGAGAGGGGTCATTAAACTATCTTTGTGTAAAGTGACAGCAGCAGCACCTAAGCCGCACAAAATTAATGCGAGTCTGCGAAAAGAAAGGAATTATTTTTATAAGAGCTCCAAAGAACATAAGCCACCGGAGAAGAGGGCTAAATCAGTTTGCAGCTCCACAACACAGAGGAGCGAAAGTGCAGTGCATGTTCAAATGAGCAGCCGGCAGAGAATTCTTTGGGTAGAAAAACCAAACGAAAAACATCTCATTTAGGTTGTTTACAGACTTCCAGAGCAGGTTTGGAGAGTGGTATTTTTAGGCAAAGGGCGCACCTGTAGAACTTAAACTAGTAACAATATTCTTTCTGAGCGTAGGGTGGAGAGGTGTGGTTTTATAGTGTGTCTGACCTTGCCCTTGTCAAAGTAGTCAATGATGGTGTCGAAGAGCATCTCTTTGAGCTGCCTCTGAGTCTGGGAGCCGTGAACTTCAAACTGAGGGTTGCACATTTCATCTGACCACTGAAAAGACACAAGGAGAGCATGGGTTCAAGCCAAGGGCAGTTTAATTACAACAGAATCACCACTGTTTCTTAATTGGGTTGGGCTACTCGACCCATGGCTACGTGCTACCTACAAAACTGATTCAATTGCTTCATTTGGAAATTAATCTCTTGTTTTAGTGGTCACTTTTCAAAGAGTTACCAAAACGTTTTGAATTGTCGTGAGATATTATTTTGACTTTTTGTTTGATGATATGGTAAAAGTTTCTTATCAGGGTCATCCTTTGAACTGTTTACTTTTCAGTACTTTTTCAATACTTTTACTATGATAGAACAGTCCTGGATGACTGAGAGCTTACACAAATATCCTTCTCACTTGGACATAGGATTAAAGAGAAACATTTATTGAAGTTACATTCAGTAAAAAGTTGTTCTTTATTCTTCTTAGCTTGGCGAGCATGTGCTTTTGAATACATTTATGCAATGGGACATTTTCTACTTAACAGTACAATGCTGCATTAAGATGAAAGTGCAGACCGCATTTATACAAAACTAATGGTTCTGCTCAGAGATACGATTATACGATACTTTGGTGCACTCTGGTTATTCAGTTAACACAAAGAGGGCATAGAAATAGAATTACAAATGTAGGAATGAATGTACTGTATATGTAAGGATTTCATTTGAAGACAGAAATGAATAGAAATGCAGCTTTGCCGCATTTATAACCTTTTAAGACTCCGATAATAGAGAAAAGGTTCACATGCACTAATCACAATAAAGAGACAAGTGCATGGCATTAAGTTCATTAGGGTGAACTGGAGGCAGGGCCTCCAGTAAAATGGGCCCTGGGGCTAAAGTTTGTTCAGGGCCCCCATATACTGTATGTCTGTCTGTCAGATTTATCTGTCTCTCTAAAATTAAAAAGATAAATGAAAGATTTTTTATTTTACTTTGAACATGCAGAAACGACTTCTTAAACATAGTACTAGTTTAAAAAATGCCAAATTTGTGAAAAAACAGTTTGACATAATGACCACAATTTGAGCTCCATGGCCCTCGCGGAAGAACCTTTGCTGCTGCCAGACTGGTGGGGGGACATATTTAAAAGGGGGGTCTGGGGGTCCTCCCACAGAGATTTTTATTTTTATTTTAATGGTGCAATTGGTACATATTTTTTTCCCAGTGTCAACCTAACCTTGTTTAGAACTGATTTAGACCTAGTTTAGTCCTGGTTTAGACCTGGTTTAGTCCTGGTTTAGTCTTGGTTTAGTCCTGGTTTAGTCTTGGTTTAGTCCTTGTTTAGACCTGGTTCAGTCTCGGGGAAAAAAGTCATCTAAATTAAGCCTTACATGAGAGGGAGTCTGCAAAGAGAGAGGGAACTCTCCTTTTCTCCTTATGCCCAGGGGCCCTTCAACCTGCTGGGCCCCTGGGCTTAGCCCCTGTAAGCCCCTACATAAATCCGGCCTTGACTGGAGGCCATCAATGACTATTTATGAGCACTAAAAAAGACTGGCTATTGACAAGACAAGTCAGTTAACATTGTGTGTAATACCTTGAGTAGTCTGGTGTGCAGCTGCAGTGTGTACGCTGCCTCAGTGTAATTTTCACCTTCCAAATGAAGGTCCCGCAACTTGTACAGGTACCTGAACACATTGCAAGTCATCAATATGCGACATAAACATGCGTCCACCAGAGGCCACTGTTAGGTAACTGTTCAGTAATCCTGCACAGATTGCCTAATACTGTATTTGCATATTCCCAAATATTTGTATTACATGTGGGTGCTTCTTTCATTTATGCATGCGTAACAATGTCAGCGTATGCCCTTGACGGGTAGGTCAGTGCCTGACAAAATGCCACAGGCCTGATACTGCTTCATCAGCCTTACAAAGTTAAAACAGCATCCAGGGCTAAACAATAATAGCAACAAACGCTTATGTGGCCTCTCTGTCAAAAAGCCGCACGACACAGCCACAGGGTCTGCTTTGATGACACAACAGAAAAGAAAAGATCCCAAATGTCCCAAACTAACAATTCTTTCACGTGTTTTTGCAATAGATCCACACATAGGTCGATTGTTCCTTGTCGCTGAGATGAATGCTTATGATTCTCACTTTCTCAGCATTATCTTGTTTCATCTGTTTACATCTATCCCCCGTCTTCCCTGCGGCGTACAGCCACATTCACATTGTTATACTTTGCCTGGGGACAGAACTTCGACTCCGCTGGCTATGTTAATCCAGGTGCTGTTCTCATATCGACAAAAATGAATTTCTGTTGATATTCTTATATTTCAAGTGGTGCAATCTTATGGCAGCAACACTACAAATAAATACACAATTTATTACATTTGACCTTTATTTACCATTTACAGATATCAACTTTTGTGAATAGAACTCAGCATGGTGTCACCAAAACCATATTTCTTTCTATTTAGTATTTCTCAGTTATGTTAGAGCCGTATTAATCACCTTGGCTTTCTAACCTCAGGAAGTTGTCTCTTGATGGTGGCCGGAGTCGGGACTGAACACGGTGACACTTGATTTCAGTTTTATGTAGCTAAAATTCATGCATAAAGTGTATGCATGAATATTATGATTCATCATGCTTAAAAAAATAGTTAGCAAGATATACCTTAATACAACATTTACAGCTGTAATTAACTCATCATTAGCTAATCCTTAGTTCATTCATAAATTCATGATGATTGCGTCCCCTATACTAAAGTGATGCACTTTTATGCTTTGGACAATAATCAAGGACAAAACAAACACAAACTTCATAGACATTATAATTTAGAACTGTCCACAATGCACTATGAGTTTATATTAAGTTAAGGCTTTGTGGTCCATTAAATTTCACTTCCATCAACATAAACACTGCCTATTGCTTACAATTATGCGTAACTTTACAAAAAAACTTATATTAAGACTTATTCATGATGTAAATAAGCAAAAAATATAGCACTTTTTTTACTCTTGCACAAATTTGTCAAAAGCATAAAAGTGCATCACTTTAGTACAGGGGACGCAATCATCATGAATTTATGAATGGACTAAGGATTAGCTAATGATGAGTTAATTACAGCAGTAAATGTTGTATTAAGGTATATCTTGCAAACTAATTTTCTTAAAAATCATGATGAATCATAATATTCATGCATAAACTTCATAATTACGATTAGTTAATGTTTTAGTGAATTCATCATGATGCTGAGATCATGATATATTAACAAGATTTACAGTTACAGTAGTTACTTAATTAATTCATGCATGAATTCATCTATGAAAGAACATAAAGTCATGTTAACTCATGATGAGTCATGATATCCTCATGCATGAATACATCATGAAATCATGCATTAATTGATGTATAATGTCATGTTGTTCATGCATGACTTTATGTAACCTTATTATAAAGTGTTACCCATGATTTCATTATCAAAATTTGTTTCTGTTTTTTTTGTTTCTAGTCTACTAAAGTACTAGTCAGTATCTATCAAAGTGGTCCATTGGGCATAAGCAGTAGTTTAAATGACAGATGAAATTAATACTGGTTCTTCAGAATAATGTCAATAAAATCCAATAAAACATTTGTGTCATGGTAGACAGGTGAAATTGATACTGATCTGCTGTATCTGCAAAAGTCATCGTTATGATGTGACTCTGTTGACACAAAGCCTGCAGTGATTCAAGCGTGAAAGACAGAGTTTGAGGTAAGGATTAGGTTCAGTTTAATTAATGTTCAAACATAGTATTTATTTAAACTTTGCACACTGAGCTGAGAGATTACACCCGAACCAAACATATAATTCACTGTGTGGCTTTGAAGTTATGGATTCACCTAAGACACACACAGCTAATTGTATCTCTAAACCAGCACAAGCCGTGGATCAGAAGACTTTCCTGAGTCTACTCTCTCTCTCTTACTTGAAACTAAATGTCTCTCCCCCTCTCGCTCCCTGACTTCCATCACGCCAGCTTCCCCCTGCTCCCCCTCCAGTCAGACCACGGGCTGATCCTCGGGATTTGGACATTAATTCAGTGAGACTAGTATAATCCCTTGTCAGATTATGAAGCGCACGCACTCACTGACACACAAAGAAATACACGTCTTTTACTCACACATTACTGCATCTATGCATATAAAGAAGTACTACAGTAGTAGCAGGTAAAGGTCAGCAGTACAATACCTGATGTACATCCCCTCGCGATTGATATCCTTGTAAAAGTTCTGCAAGGTAAAAAACAAAAACAAAAAAACAATTGGTATGTGGGCTTGGAGAAAATGAGTTACAATATCAGAGGAGCAGAATACTTATGTGATCCGGAGCAGTACTAAATGTCTGGAAAGCTTTACAGTTTGCAGCACAAATAAACAGGAATACAATAAAGTTGTTTAGTGCCAACCACATTGCTTTATAGTGTCTCCCACAACACATGTCTCCATTGAACCACAGTATGTGCAAGAGCTGGTGGACATTTGTAAAATCTTTAAATATGTGGAGAGAGTGTTCAGAAGCAGTAGAGGTGGACATATAATTAGCAGTTTTAGCACCATTAGTTTAAGCCAAGACTTCAGGGTGAAGCTGCTGTGAGTGTAAACAATTAGAGATAATGATAGGTCTAACTTCTCCCGACTAAAGGCGTATAAAGGCCCACTTTGCATCCAAGAAGAACAAAAGGACAGAGGTGAATTCTTATTTGGAAGGAGAACCGATGACTATTTGTAATCCTTTTCAGCATCACCTGTATAACTTTAAACTTTCACAAACCACTGAATGAATTAATAGCAATAAATATAGTGATTATTAATTGTATATGTGGTACAATGACATAAGTATTGACATAACTAAAAACTAATCAAAATAGCATTTAATTTTGAGCTTCTAACCTCTTTGTTTTTTCTTTTTGACAGCAAAAGCTGTTGGTTGCAGTGAGTGTGGGGAAAGTTGAAAAGCAATTATTACACTATTGCTGGAGTGGAAGTTTTCCGAAAGTATACAATTTTTTACTACTGAACTGCAGTACTTCTCCCACATCTACAGGGAGGTTCCTTGAATGGAAAGTGAGTGGATGCAACGCCTTGATTTGTTTATGCAAAGGTCAAAGCCAAAATTGCTTGCTCCATTGCATTCAAACTGCAGTTATGTATTTTCACACTGAGGGGCCCATCCAGATGAATGTCAGATGTTTTGGCTCAGTGGCGTCTCACAGCAGTTGTTTTGACAGATCATTGATAGCTGTGAAGAGAATCCAACTACACAGTGTCTTCAGGAAATAAATAAGCACCAAAGCACCCCCACTGCTCAATGCAATTTAGAATCAGGTACCTACTTTCAATTCTTATGAGGCAGAAAATGCAATATCTGGCCGCAACTCGAGGAATAATTCTTTAAAAATCTTACGAGCAAAATGTATCGTTGCAAAAGTACACATTTACTGTATGATATTAACTTGTCCACTCCCTGAAAAGCTTCTGGGTTCTGTAGGCCTACCCAATTTTCAGGGAGTTTTTTTTTCTTTTTTTTACTTTTAGCCATGATCCAAAACAACATCCTAACATCCTGGTTCTTCATGGGGATGAATTTATAAGCGTGTGTCATAACTTTCAGGCAGCAAAGTATTGTAGTTCATAATAATAATAATAATGCCTTACACTTATATTGCGCTTTACAAGCCTGTATTACCAAGTTTCTCAAAGCGCTACACTGTCGTCATTATTCATTCACTCCATACTTGGTGGTGAGCTGCTGTTGCAGCCACAGCTGCCCTGGGGCAGCCAGTCTGCGCCATCGGCCCACCACCTGCCACTCACTCATACACCAGGGTACGCAGACACTGGAGGCAAGGAGGGTGAAGTGTCTTGCCCAAGGACACAACGACAATGTGCACCTTCAGGAGGCGGGATTCGAACCCCCAACCTTCCGATCACGAGACGACCCGCTCTACCATCTGCGCCACCGTCGCCCCGTCATGGTAACGCTAACAACTCCTAGCTTGCCAGCTGCTAATCAGCGCCACATGCTAGTATGCGGTAGCTAAATACACTTCATAATGAACCAAATTAATGTGTTTCATGGTTAATGAAATCGCAGATTTTTAGGGAAGTAACATGGTGAATATCCTAAAAGACATTTGCACTGGTTGAAGGAATATGTGCGTACAATTGACCAATTATAAGACTATTTTGCTATGCTATAATGTGGACTACATTTAAAATATATAAGAAATCAGCAGGGAATAATACTTATTTGCTGCTTACATTTTCCAACATGTCCTTGAAAGAAATGTGTGCTCACATACATCGACCAATCATATAAATAGAATAGAAGTCAGTGGGTGAGTATTACTGTGTGGCGAAGCAAAACAAATGGCAAATCTTGTTTGAATGAGTATTTCCTCGGTGAGGCGAGTTCAGAGGTTGCATGGATAAGAGAGGCGAATGTTCAAACTAGAGGAGATTTTCTTTTTAGCCGAACCAAACAAATGAGAGAGAATAAGTAATGCATTACAGCCCCAGGGCAAACTAAACACCTCCACCACTGTACGAGCCGGAGTCTTAAAACCAAGAGGCGAGAAAGAACACACTAAGGATCTGAAATGCACACCTCTCTATTTATCATAATTACCCCTGTGGCGAGTCCAAACTCCCTTCATAACAAAGCCAGTGGCGAGTGTACTCAAGTATCCACCTCTGAAAAAGTAGTACAGTAGTAGTAGTAAAAGTAGTAGCATGGTTTATTGTCCCCATATAGGAAATTGTGTCCTCTGCATTGGCCCATCCTTACGGAGCAGGGGGGGCAACTGACGTGCAGTGCCCAAGGACCCTTGTCCATGTCCTGAGCTCGGTTAAGACATGGTTAGATTCAGGAGGATGGACAATGGGTTACATTGTGCATGTTTTGGGTTATGGGGGGAAACTTGGCACACAGTGAAAACTCTCAGACGTATGGAGAACTGGCAAACTCCACACAAAAAGGTCCACACGGTCCAGGAAAACGGGACATCCTTGATGTGACGAAAGAGCAACACGCACCCAAATTCCTGTCTTGTGAAAAGCGGCAGAAGTTGGAATAAGAATAACCGTTTTAGTCGTAATATCAGTTGCAGTGGCAGTACAAAAGCGGTGGATAATCAAGATACCATTTAAAGCTGCAGTTAAAAAGGGGAATACAAGTGTCTGGCAATAGATTTCATTACTAAACCCCAAGGCATTGTGGGTGAGAATCAGATTATGAGATCACATTAAAGAGGCATGTGGAACAGACAAGGGCTGATGCAAACGTCTGCAAACAGTCAGAAAAGCAAAACGGGAGACCAATCTGCTGTTTTCCATTAGATCAGTCATCAGAAGAACTAAATGAAAAGAAGCAATACAAAGGACGTGAATTCGGACAAACTCTGCCGTAAAGCACTCTTCAATCGGCTGCGTTGGTGTGGATGAAATATTGACTCAAATTATCCATTAATAATGAGGGTGATGTGAATCACGGGACTGGGAAATGGTTCTGATGCCGCAAAGGTGTGCAGATTAAAAGCAATTCCAAGAAAATCAATGTTAAGAAGGAGTAAAAGTTTAAAATACACAGGAGATTTAAAAAATCCATCATCAACAACTGAAAGCCAATAAACAAGAATGTTGTGGAAAAGAGGAATGATTTTAGAACATATTTCCTAATAATAAAACATTCCAGATTTTAAGATATAAAATAATTGAGTTACTCTTTACCTAAAACTATTTTAGACACACTACACTGTGTTCGATGTACGTATTTACCAGAAGTGACCCAGTGTTCTGCCGAAACCCTTGTGGAGGTTTGCATCCCCTCAAGCGAAACAACAGCCTCGAGACATGCGAAATCCCCGAACTGTCACTTATTTCAGCAGCCCTATTGTCATTGTTACATTTTCCTGCTTATTTACTAATATTACAATGAATGAATAGTGGTATAACTATTTTATACTATACTGGTAAAGTGTTACCAGTATGTTACATAATTTAATAAGACATAAGACCCTTAGTGTTAGGGCTTAAGGTTAGGGTTAGAGTTAGGGTCTCATGTCTTATTACATTATGTACCTCCAAACTACAAATACATTAATCCACTGTGTACGTAACCCATAGGTACAGGTTATTACACATTGGTACACAGCACACTACATTGTTCAAAATTTGGTAGGTACAATGTATCAGGGGCAGTGTAAAATAAAGTGTTACCTTACAGGATGAATATTTTGGATTTATGAATGAGAAATGCATGCTCTGGATGTAAATGAATGTGGTAATATCATGAAGCTATTTTGATACGTAGGCTAAATCCAACACAGGCTAAACATGTACAACAGAAATCATAAGCTTTGTGCGATATACATTTACAGCCGGAGCAAATAAAGCATATACTTATTTATTTATTACTTATTTCCATTCACATTTTGCTGTAATTATGTAGTTACTCTGCAAGATGCCAGTTTCCAACCTCTACTACGTTTGCTACTGAAAGCGGCGAGGCCCAGTAACCCCAGGGAGATCCCTAATCTATTTGACACCCAGCAAGGACATTTCAGCCGGTTCATTGCTATGCCATCTTCAAAGACGGAGGGACGTACCAGGAGATTGACAGTGCAGCTCATGCGGTTGTTGCGGCTGTCATCGCTCATCACAGTGCGGTAGTCCAGGAGACGGATGAGGAGTCCCTTCACCAAAGCAACAAAGTGCTGCACTTGGGGCCGGAGCGTGGGTTTCTCTGCTACACAGTCCAGTAAGCTGACAGACACAGAAATGAAGGTTAATTGCCGGTGGCGTTGCTTTAAATCTGTACGTTGACATCTTAATGTAATAAAAATCAATAAAACTCGGTAATATAAGACAGGCAAACAAGGCCACGCTGTTGATATGTTTCCGTTGACTCACATGGATTCCAGCAGTTGCATGTAGCGCTCATCACCGCCTCCCCCCTCCACTTCGTGATCAAGCTTCTGGATAATCTCATTCTCAAACTAAGACAAAATATACAGAAGGACACACAGAAAAATGGGAATGAATGCATTGAACAAGAAGCAGACCTCAGTAAGACAACAGCACAATATAAAAAAATATAAAAAAAATGGCACCAAAAATGGATCAAAATCGAAACAAATTTCTAATATACACATTGTTCAACTTCCATAACGTTCTTTGGTTAATTATTGCTAAGAGAATGCCAAACAAAAAACAAGAATGTAGATTATTTTATTTGATCATATTCTAAACCCACAGCAGAACTTGGAATACAACCACGTCCTATTTGCTTTGTTTATATGTGTGATCCTGGTCTGTAAATGCTTTGGGCTAATTATCTTTTCTTATGTTTAGACCTTGCAGAAGTTTCCACAGTGCTCGTGTTCACAGGTGATCATGTCAAAGAAGATGGGGATTGTAGCTTTTCTCAAGTCCTCCTCCGGGATCAGCGTCATTTCCAGGATAGGACCAACCATGTCGGGGATGAAGCAGATCTTATGAGTGCCTAAAAAGCAGGGGGGGGGGATATGCTTCAATTAAATCATCCAGGTCATTGTACTGGACCAGGGTTTACCACATCAAAGATCAGAAGACGTTGTACCCAGATACAAACAAAAAATGATCACTTAAGTAGAAGGTGTCTGTGTAAGTTCTCAGTCGTACAGGAGTTGTCCATCTTCAATGAAGGTACTTGATTCATCTTCTGTACTCAGTAGTTGAAGACACTACTGAGTACAGAAGATGAATCAAGTACCTTCATTTAAGTAGAAGGTGCTTAATCCCTTAACCCCCACCATAATACAGCACATTTTCTCCAGTTTTACCCAAATCTAAAAGCATCTCAACTGGAGCTTATACCATATACGCTAGTGAAACGCCTCATTTGAAATCTAAGACCTACAAAACTCGCCTAAGCTACTCCTTGTTTTTGTTATGCGTTTTCATCACATTTTTGTTGCTTTGTTGTCCTTTTTTTCATCACATTTTGTTGTTTTTTGACACATATAATCACATTTTTGTTGCTTTTTTTGTCAATTTTTTGCCACATTTTTATCACATTTTCATTGCTTTTTTGTCATGTTTTTGTCACGTCTGCATTGCTTTTTGGTTGTGTTTTGGCCACATTTCGTTTTGTGTGCGTGCATGTGTGTGTGTGTGTGTGTGTATGTGTGTGTGTGTGTGTGTGATGCAACTGTGATCAAGCCACAAAAACGTGACCAAAACATGTAAAAAAACAAAAACATGATGAAAACACATACAATAAGGATGAAACTGTGACAATCATAAAGAGGAAGAAGAGTAGTTTTGTCGGTCTTAGCTTTCAAATGAGGCGTTACTCTCTAATACTCAACTGGAGAAAATGCACTGAGTTAAGGCAGGGGTTAAGAGGTTAATTGAATAAGTAAAGATGTATATAATTAGACTGACTCTATCTATCTATCTATTTATCTAGCTATCTAGTTTAGTTTATTTGAGCAGCTTACATTTTCCTAAAAAATACACATTAAATAGATGCTGAAAAGGAGTGGGCTGAAGCAAGAAGCTTGCGAGCTTATTTATCTATGGATAATAAAGTGACAATTTCATACCAAGTTTAAACCACATGTCTCGGATAGCAAAGCCAATCAGCAGTCTCATATCTCCGTACCTGAGGGGGGGAAAAAAAAAGAAAAGGTGATGCAGGAGAGGAAGTCAATACTTATTACCATTGTGAGAAAATGTACGACCCGGTGAGACGGATAACGCTGCAGTAATCCACCCCAACACGGGCTCAAGTGAATGTTTATCTGCATGAACACGGGCCTTTAATAGGCAGTGGGCGTGTAACTGATGCAGACCTCAAAATAGATCATCAATCGCCGAGTGCTTCATTAGAGCAGGAAGAGTAGGTGTGGTAAATAAGCAAATTATATAGGACTCTGAATCTCACTTCACCAGAATCTTGTTCCTCTTGGTGGGGGAGAAGTGCTGAAGCTGCAACGACTCCTGGGTAATAAATGCCACGGCCAAGTGGAAGTAGTTATTCCAGAGCTAGACGAGAAGCAAAAGTGAGACATGTGGAGAGATACACTCAGACTGCAGACATCTGGGAGAAAATGGAGGGAACTGACCTGCACTTCGAAGCTGTTATCATTGAGGAACTTTTGGTTCATGGTGTCTGCGTAGATGTTTATGGCTCTTAGAAAGACTCTGAAAAACAAAGTGCATACCTTACACGCATTTTATGAAACAACCACTTTTAAACTTTTGGAGTTCGATGCTGAACACTTTATCGCAACTGCTACACTGCACACTATTTAGCATTTGCAACGCATCATTTATCAAGCTTTCCTATAAGCACTTAACCTTTTAACTCTCACCATAACCAAGTGTATTTTCTCCACATTACTCAAATCTAAAAGCTTCTCGACTGGAGCTTACAGCAAATAGGCCAGTGTAACGCCTCATTTGAAAGCTAAGACCAACAAAACTCATCTCTCCTGGCGTCTCCTTTTTTTTTCTTTCAGATACACATTTCCAGGCACATTTCCACGATGTTTAACCAACTTTGAAAAAGGGTTTGGACTGCTTGTCTTAATAGGGCCAAAAATAGTCCTGGTCTGAGTAATAACGTTAACCACACTTTTTGTGCTGAACAAATGAAGAGGAATACTTTGCAAAGGTTGTATAAAAGATGAATTGCTTTGAAAATGCAGCATCAATCCTGAACAGAGGCTATTATGTTATTAAGTACTGTCTAAATGTCTTAATTTGTACAACCAAAAAGTGTTGTTGTTTTTACCTTTTTCTTTACTAAAGAAAATTCCCAGGCACAGCAATTAGCCACTTTTAAGGGTCTACTAAAACAAAAAATAAATGTTCAAACAACTTTCTCTAAAACCTACTGTATATTCTCACACATCCCCAGAAATGATGGATAGGAATTACATCAGGCTGTGAAATAGTGAAATAGAAAGGCACCTGTACTCAGCGATGCAACATATTTGTTTAGTGAGATCATCCTTTTGTTTCCACGGCTGCTATTGCGCGCAACAGCCCTTGCATTTCTTGAGATTCAAAACTTCTGTCAGAATGATAGATCAAGACTGCACCTCAACACACATTATTAAAGGTATACTGGGGAGTTGTGACTTTTGCATTTCCGTCGCTAAGTGGCACACCTCAGCACAATTGCTGTCGGGCCCGCACCGCTATCTATCTGTCATCATTACCCACACAGTCCCATCGCTTGTGCCTGCCACAAGCTTTTTTTTTTTTTTTTTTTTTTTTTTTTTTTTATGTGAGGCTTTCTCTACATTTATATTTGCCTTCACTCTCATTTGCTGCCATTTTCCTGCTTTTTGACAGAACATCCTCTGGTGGCACTTGGTTCACAGTTCAAGTAATAATAACAATATTGTCTTGTTGCACCACTTTACTTACTGTGTATAAATGTGTTTGACTGAGTGATCGGTGGTGGTCGGAGGGGCCGTTGGCACAGATTGGCAACCATGTCTCTGTCAGTTAGCCCCGGGAAAGCTTTAGCTACCATAGCAACTTACCACTGAGTACGAGCGAGTGAATGACAGTGTGAAGTGTCTTACAAATCCAATTAAATGTATTTTTAAGTGGTTTTTAAGTAAATATTTTGTTATAAGTATATGCAACCATATAATGCAATGGAAAATTGTTTGGGGGTAGGGGTCAATACATTGTTTACTTACTCCCTACTCCCTTTCAAGCAAAAATCTATCTGTACCTATGTGAATAGTACATTTTGTGTTTGGGCACAGAGCATCTCCTCTCCATTGTTATTTCTAAGCTGCCTAAAATATTATGTTACTTTTAGTCTGTCATTGGTTTTAAGTTCCTATTTTAAGCTTATTGCATTAAAGTACTGACTCCATGACTATTTACTGTCATTCCATAAACAAGGATTGGGAAGTTGTAATCATCCTTGCTCATTTAAAACCACAGAAGTATATAACATTTTCAATTACTCTAACACACTCACACCACAACACTCCGTCAGCTCTTTCAGTGGTAGCTTTGATTTGCCCTCTCCATCTTATTCCTCTTGAGTATTTTTGTGGATAAACCAGTCACAGCCAGTCTCCAAAGCAATTTCAAAATATCAATGGTTTCTGGGCCATAAATAAGGTGCAGTGGGACACCTGCAGCACCCCTGGGAGCGGTGAGGTTCAGAGACCGGCCTGTACCTGTTCTGGACCATGATCATAGCCATCCAATCAGACGGGTACACGTGTTTTCGAATCAGTTCTTTGAAGAGCAGAAATGACTCCATCAGGAAGTCCTGTATGTAAAATGACAAGAACAACAAAGAAGTCACGCATCATTATAACATTTCCTCTAACCAAATTCAAACCAATTTGACGCCCCGTGGAAAATCAAAGTAAAGATGAGATGCGAGAGTGTGCTAATGCGATGTATATTTTATTCTGATATCACATTTACAACCAATCAACTCCTGGCAAGCGCTGATGTTGCTCTGTAACTGCTTTGGCTGCTACTGATCCATGCAGGGATTTTGAGCGGAGAATAATTTGGTTGTAATGAAGTGTCACTGCGATCACAAGCATCCCAAATGTAAATAAATCAATAAAAGACATTTTTAAATAAACATTGTTTAGTCTCCTATTCCCCCGATGGACTGTGATAATGATAATTACACATCTACTCCAGTTTAAACATTTTGCAGCATCTGGTATTATTTCTGGTTTAGTGAGATTTAAAGCCAATAAAAAAAAAATCTCCCATTTTCAAGTGCAAAAGAAGGAGCGAGATAGAAATGGTTGTTGCAGGCACAAACTCATTCCTAACTTTCATGACGAATTCGAAACATCTCAGTTCTTTACGGGACGTTACGTTTTACATCACTCAGGGACCAGACCGGCGTAGTAATAATTTACTAGCCTGGACCAGACTTGATTTTAGATCGGGGGGGAAAGGCACAAAGCAGAGGTTTCATTTTTCCCACAAAGGTCTGTGAACACAACGCACTACAAGGGAAAAAAAGGTTTGAAAACAGGAAAAATAAGATACGGGGACTTTAAATTTTATTTAGTAATTCCGTTTATATAACAATACTGTATTTTTACATAACAGACTGAGCTAAAGTATGGCTCTTACCACAAGATCTGAGTTTCGGGTGAACGTCTCCAGATATGCAGAGTAGTGCTGGTCCTTCATTTGGCTGAGGATTGCTGTCATGCATGCCATCACTCGGGACTATAAAAACATAGAAAGAACATTAAAGGTGGAGCACAGCTTGTAGGCATGAAGCAACTAGCATAAAAGTCTACAAAGGCTTTTAATCTTCTTACAGTATTTAATTTTTCTCTGGGGGAGCCTATTCAGAGAAAGATAGATCCCCAGGCCCCTTCGCAGCTCACAAATGTGTGACCAAATCTATGCAAGCCACAGCAACAACATCATTATCACATCTTGCCTACAGGACCTGGACCGAAGAGCAGCTCTTTGAACAGAGGAAATTACCATGAGGTTATTTTTGAAGATGCTCCACACATTTATCGACAAGCTTTCGCAAACTGTGACTTACACAATTAACTAAATTAAAATAAACAGAGACAACGGGATGGATGCTCTGGCAGTGGCCACAGTTGGATGATGCACCATTTTGCATAATTTCTACCTACTTAGTCAAACAAACATTTCAAACATTAGTTTTTTTACAGATAAGGGGGTGTTTTTTTTTTCTTCTAAATGTTGTTTTCCCGAACAAGCTGATATAATAAAAACACAAAAACATGTTGTGCCTCTAAGTTACATGCTCAAAATAAACCACACAAAAAGCAGTCTGTCTGATCATTTTTGATGAAAGCTTTAAACTAGTTTGATGTATGTCGTCATACACTTCAAGATCAAGAATTCAGTTGTTGTGCTATCGATTTTTTTTACAGCACAATGCAATTTTCAAACAAGCAAAACACTTAAGTTGTGCACTATATGGTCAATGTCAGATCAGTAAAGCATATTTAATCAAATCAAATAAAAAATTTAAAAAAGGCCTGGGTTGTGACGCAAAAAGCTCGAACTTTGGTCAAGAAGATGAAAGAGAGAGAGAGAAAGTGAGATAGAGAGGAGAGAGGAAAACAGCAGGCACTGCCATGACTGAGAAAATCAGATCTTGGTTTGGATAAGCAACTTTAAAGAGAAGTTGCAGCTAAGCACCGTAACTCACTGAACTGGATTAAGGAAAATCATTTGATGAAGCCAATGGACGCCAAGACGCCAAGAGGAAATGAGGGCAACCTGGAGCTAGAAAGGATATATCAAGTAAATAACCCTTTCCTTGTGCTTGGGGTTAAAGTCATATATGTGGTATGAATAGGCTATAGTAATTAACTTGTAATTAATGTTTTCCAAGTTTTAAAAACAAATGTCTTTGCAAGAGCCTTGAGACTAGAGGGAGTAATACGAGACTTCCTGCCAGTGCTTTGTCACCAAGATATATATGTATGTATACAATACTATTATGGTTCATCAAAGCACAAACTTAAAGGAACAGGCCACCGTTTTTTTATACTGAGATATGTTCTTACCGGAGCTTAGATGAGATGCTACGTACCTGTCTGATCTTTGAGCGTGTGCTCATGCAAAAAGACCAAAGATGTTGTTAGCATTTGGCCTCTCCCAGGATATTCCTATGGCTCCAAACAGGGTGAAGTTAGAAGCGACCAAGCTCTTCCACGAGCATGTACAAAGACGAGACAGGTACGTATCAACTTGTCTAAGCTCAAGTAAGAACATATCTCAGTATAATGAAAAACGGTGGCCTGTTCCTTTTAAGAGAGAGAAAATTAAGAGGGAAGATCATTGAAATTGAAAATGATGGCATGCGCTGCAGTGAGGGCTTTATCTGCAGTCCTTGTTGTCTTTCGTGATACTTTTTCATGTTGTTAATGGCCGTGGTCCTTTGTGTAATTACTGCATATAATATTTTCAGTGTTTAAAAGGCTAAGCCTCTCATGCAGCACACTCAGCCTCGAACCGTTCAGCTTTCTGTCCCCGATAAATGTGTACTTGTTTATCAGTAAAAGCAAAAGGGGCACTCAACTAACCCCATCCCCACTTCATTACTGTTCTGTTTTTTATTTTTGAAAATGTGCACAGGTTATAACAGCAATGACATAAAGGATCGTAAAATGTGATAATGAGGAATAATGTATTTCGCCTTCCAGGACTGTTGCCATTTTGTTTCTATTCTATTTCTAATGCCATTACTCTAATGTAAAGTTACCAGTATGCATAACAACATGTAAACCTAATCTAAACATACTATAACTACAGCAAGACTAAAATGAGTTAAATCATAAAAAAACAGAAAGGCATGTGTATCTATCTCAATACCACTGTTTGATCCATTGTAATTGGCCTCTGAGGACATTCCTTCCTCCTCGAACACCCTGCACAACAAACGCCTCCTAATAGGTCACATTCATTACCATCCCACCCACACACCAAAAGTGAAGTATTTATTTATTATCAGCAGATGCCAAAAGTTCATATTTGACATGTAAAAAGTCCTGACCAGAGCATGTTGGTGACAGACAGGGAGCGGAGAGCATGTTCAGACCTCCGCCTTACGCAACACACAGCAGGAGATTAGTGACGGAGCAGGGCACAGATGCTGACGCGCGGTGGGATCACTCTCCCCTCATCCCCCCATGCCTCATATTCCCTCCATTCATCTGCTCATTCCATCATTACTCAGCTCAGTCATTTATTAAAAGCTCCCACTTTAGGACTTCAAATTCACTGACCTGACACAAAACGCAGGGTCTGAATTTCCCATTATGGGTGAATGTAATTTCTACAGCGGAATATGGTAAAGCAAAGCGGTTTGACCCATGACAAAGGAGCAAAAATTATCCATACACCTTAGCTAATAATGATAATGGATTCAATTTATATAGCCTTTTTCCTTGGCAGAGAGAAAGCTTTTCCCAAGCCTATTATTCATTCACTCCACTCTCAGACTCCATCGCGGTGAGTTAAGTCAGTAGCCACAGTTGCCCTGAAGCATGACTGACAAAGTTGTGGATAGTTGTGGAAGTCATTCAGTGACAGACCTTCCATCCACCACAACTAGAGCGAGGTTTCTGGAAGTATTTCTATCCCTTTCTACCTATATTATTATGCCTAAGTCTAATATTACAATAATAAAATATACAAAGGCTTGCATAGAAGGGCATTGATGGAATTTAGCACAGAAAATGCAACAACTGGAATGTTCAAACACAGCACAGCTATGATTTAGTAGGTCTAGAGAACAAAGGTCTTTTCACAAATGTCTACAACATACTGAAGGACAAAACAAACTTCATTAGAAAAAGATCATCAGGTTTCAAGGTAACAAATGTAGGAATGTTGTAACACAATGTTGCAAGGAGCTGTATAAGACAGCAAAGGGAAATCAAACTGCCTTCCCTCCAGTAAGCGGGTGAACAACTGTACTTCTAAATCTAACTCTTACCTTTTTTGCTCCCGACCCAAATCTAGACACATGACAGAAAGGGTATCTTGCTTATAAAGTATAGAGAATAATAAACATTTCTGTATATTGCCATTATGTTGAAAACAATTTGGAAATAGAAAACATCCAGAGAACAGACCGGACACTAATCAGGCCAGCTCTTGACAAGATTGCACTGTGTTTACAAATGTATTCATCTGTTAGCTTAAATACATCCCCAGGCTGCCAGGGACCACAGGGTGAATGGGCACAGAATGAAGCGTCCAAAGAACTAACCAGCCCAATAAATGTTTTTCATCTACTGTAGGGGAAACATAATAACAGCCATCAATTCAAATAACAGCACATCAGGGCATTCGTAGCCTCTCAGAGCCGTGCATCTAAAACAAGTCCCAGTCTGTGCTCTGCCCCCCTCCTTTCCACCTCTCCTGTTCCCTTTTGTGGCTTTCCCCCAGGTGGTAAGTCATTACGGCGGCTCTCAACAGTGATTTTTCATCACTTAAAAAAAAAAAAAGGGCACGCATAGGAAAAACAGTGTTAGTGAAAGCCTGCAGAGTGTCGCCGCGCCATTAGAGACATGCCTGACCCGCGCGATTCCCTTGGGGCTGGAAGAGGAAGAGAGAGAGAACGCCGGAGATGTAATTAAACTGGTTCGGTGTCTTCGGCTGCGTGTTTGAGCGAGACAAAGAAAGGCAGTGACAAGAGTATAATGTGTGTCTTTAGAGCCTTGGATGATAAGATTGGGAGTACAGAATTACATTTATTTTGGTCACTTTAATAATGAAAATGACTTTGGTTTAATTTCTAGCTACTACGTACATAAACAGTGAAGGGAAAGTTTTAAATGCTCATCGTTTACTATTAAAAGGTGCATTATGCAACTTTTTATGTGGAAAAAAAAAGTTGATATTTGTGTGTATTTGTAGTGATCCAGTGGCTTTATGAGTGGTTAACATGGCGCCTTTACTTTCCGTCACAGTGGTCTCTAAGACGCTCCAGGATCAATTGAGAAGGTTTTCTCTGCTGACAGACCCTCTCACCAGAGAACCTACAAAACAATAAATCCTGGAGCATTGTAGAGACCACCTTGATCGAAAGTTATCAATGAGTGGCCATGCTGACCACTCTTTCAGCCGTTGGATCACTAAAAGGTCAAATACACACAAATATCAACTTTTGTTTTTCACATAAAACGTTGCATAATGCACCTTTAAAGAAGAACCAAGTAACTTGTTTACCTTAATACCTTTTCGTAGTCCCATCTCGGGGTAATACAAGTGTTAATGGGATGATTGGGGGAGCTTTTCATCTCCCCCTGGTGTCTCTGTCTAGCAAACCACCCTTGCAACTTCTCTGCCTCCGGATCGGAGGCGCAATAGGCAAGGCAAGTTTATTTGTATGGCACATTTCATGTACAAGACAACTCAATCTGCTTCACAGCAACACCAGACACCCAAACAATACACACCAATAGAATCATAAAGAATAAGCTAACAGGCTAACGGGCAAAGTTAACTGTGGGCTAGCACCACTTTAGCAGTGTTTACAGACAAGTTTGAGTGAAAAAATTATCTCCATTGTGCTATTGAGTTGTGGCACAATGTACAATATCCTTCTCTCCCTTTGTCTTTTCTGTCGGCGTAGTGTTTACTCTCACGGACAATGAAGGAGTAAAAAAAAAAAAGCAACACGTCTTTGTGCATGTGCTCAGTCACACAAAAAGACCAAAGATGTTGTTAGAATTTGGCCTCTCCCAGCATATTCCTATAGCTCCAAAAGGCGTGAAGTTTGAAACGGGCACGCACAAAGACCAGACAGGTACGTATCAACTTGTCTAAGCTCAGGTAAGAACATATCTCAGTATGGAAAAACAGTGGCCTGTTCCTATATTAAAATACATAACATAATTAATTTCCATCACCATGACCTATATGAACCCAGTTTAAAACCTAGATATGGGACTTGGGCGCTACACCCCAACAGCAATGAAGCACGGGCCAAAAGCAGACGTCAAATTTCCCCACAAGGACCTTAAATACTGTGTGGAATTGCTGTTTGCCTTTTTGCTACACTTGTCTGGAAGCTATATGTGTGTTAACAAGCGTGCCCCATCAAACTGAACAAACCGTGTCGGCATTAGTGCTCAGACCAACAGCAAAGGGCACAGCCAGTGACCACAATGAAGAAAACAAAACACAATGGGCGGCTGGGGAAATGCAAAGATGGGCGGTCAATATTTGAAACTATGCTATACTTTGGTGCTCTGGCCTCCATCCAACTATGCAAAGTGCACACCTACCGTTTGCTCGCTTTGTACCAGAGGTCATTGGAAACACAACGCAAGGTGAGTCGACCACTTTGCATCGTCGTTTATTTCAAGCTATAGGGAAGTGCTGGAGGGACAGAGGCGTGCACCAAGCATCAAGGGACCACTCAGGGAACACAAAGTCTGAAGGCAATAATTCATTCACTGCGTACACACCGACCGGGCCCTGACAGGCGTAAGTCAAACCACTTATATAAGCACTCTATTTAGGTAATGCATATACTGTAACTGAAGTTTACTATGTTCCTCAGATCTACTACTATACTGACTTTCTATTCAAAATGGCTCCACTCCGTCTTGAATGTTGCTTTGTTTTGTTTTGTATATTACCTTGTCTGTCAGTAAGACATGTTCAAGTTTCCATACCATGTGAAGAGGTGAAGAGCAAAATAATAATGAAAACAATTAAACCACGATGACCATAAAAAGCATTGTGGCATTGAACGTGGGGAAAATTTCAATCATGACAAATGAGGAAATTAATTTATTGTGCGACACCAGCCGTGTGTGAATACAAAGACCCGCAAATGAAACATAATTAGAACCTGATGTCATGCTGCGTTTAGGCACACTTTTATTTTCTGTCGTTTCTTTTTCCAACTTTAAAGTACGTTTAAAAGAGTGAAGTGAAAAAGTGAAGCTGCGTCTTCTTTAAAAAACGACTTTCCTTTTAACTTTTTTCGTTTTTGACAGCAATCAGCTCCTTGCTATTAGGTATTTATTTTTAAAATAAAGATCTTTCCTGACACCTTTTACCTTTAACTTGGTTTAATACAAGCACGAAGATTAGTTGTGATGTTGTTACGGCTGTTTGTGGATTAGGATTTGGGATGGAATAGAGAAGAAGAATGCAGGACGATGTCACTTCAGCCAGTGGGGTGAATGTATTGCAGACCCAGAGAGAGAGGCAGAGGCAATAGTGGCCACAAAGGCAAAGATATAAATAAAGTGACTGATAGGAGCTGGAGTGTGCGTTTGTGTGTGTGTGTGTGTGTGTGTGTGTGTGTGTGTGTGTGTGTGTGCGCGGTGGTGACTTGGCGTGGCTCCCAGGAGCAGAGACTTCTGCTGCCAAAGTTTCGCAGGGTCTACCACCATGTCGGGTCAATGCTGACATGCACGGCAACCAGAGCATGTCGGGACTAAAAGATTTAAAATCAAATATGGAGGGAAGATGTTACAGAAACGTACTAGAGAAAAAAAGTACTTTGCAAAACCACAAAAGGTTATAGGTGTGCCTGCCAACTTTTGGAGAAGCTACATGTTTTGTGGCTTTTATGTTGGCATTAACGTTGGCGTTTGTGTCAAGAATATCTAGCTCAGCGGTTCTCAACCTTTTTTTCGAGAAGACAGGTTGCCCCCCAGGAGGGCACACACACATGACCGTCTCTCATGGCTCAGAGTAGAAGATAGACTCAAATGTCATTTAATGACTTTCTTCACAAATATATGCTACAGTCAAAAACCTACTAATTTGTACAACCTTTTACATTATGTGAGAGATCTGCACAACTATCCAACTAGGCAAGCGGCTCAGGGTCATTTGACCCGCCCCAAACCCAGAACAGAAGCCGTCCGTAGGTCGGTCATATTTAGAGCTGTGACTTTATGGAACAAACTGCCACCGGCTGTTAAACAGGCTGAAACAAAGCTCTCTTTTAAAAGACTATTGAAAAGACATTTTCTGATGGAAGCCTAAGTCTGTTTGTGTGTGTATGTCTATATCTTCATATACAGTATATTTAAATTCTTTATATGTACAGTATGTGTGCGTATAACTGAGGAGAGGTTTTGTATGTGAAGTGTTTTTTTCAATTTAACTGCATGATGTGAATATTGTAATTGCTTGAACCGGACCCCAGGAAGAGTAGCTGTCCATTTGGAGACAGCTAATGGGGATCCAAATAAATAAACAAATAAACAAATAAACAAATAAACACACACGTCAGGTTGGGAACCTCTGCTCTAGCTGATCCAATTAATTGGGATTGTAATGAAGTCACAAGAGCAACAACCCGACATTGAAACTCAAAACACCACTTAACATGTCCAACATGTCAGCAAGGCAATGCTGTTTTTTTCCAATGGGTTCAATTTAAAAAAAACAGCAGGTGGAGGTTGTTTCAGCAAACTTATTAGGGCCGTCTGCAAATATTACACATGCATTTCTAGAGTATCAATATTTCAACCTTGCTTTCTTACAAGACAAAGCCAAAATAACCCTTTTTCTTTTTCACTTTCACCAGAGGAGACTTTCACATTAGCAGCCCATGCCAAACCGTTAATGTTTTTTTCCACAGCAAATAATCAGGCTTCCATTGCGTTAAAGATCGGCAGACTGGTCGGTCATCCGTTTGTTCTGATGTCAGATGCCCTTTCTGAACGACCCCTCTGGTTATCAGGTCTTAGGGCTGGCACCGGATTACGCTCATTCGTGCCAATTGAAACGGCATATATTGTGATTAAGCAATCTTTAAACAATAAACAGCGACTCCTAAAGAAGACCGCAGGAGTGAGAGACGGAGAGAGAGCGATAGATGGGCGAGCGATATGGAGAGAGAGAGAGAGAGAGTGGGTTAGAGTGGAGAGGCGGTGGGGGGGGGGGCACGGAGGATCAGTGCGCTCGGCGAGGATACAGCAATCAGCGGCAACAGAACGCGACCAGGAGACACCGGGAGAGTCCACGGATGACTGAAGGATTATTTGACAGCGCACTGTGACACCGAGGGAATGAATGAAGTGAACAACATGCAGTGGAGATAGGAATCAAGGTAAGCGGGGCACACTGAGGGGTGAAGGACACTTGTTAGGCAACTAGACGCATCTCCGAAAGTGCCCGAGTGGGGGGTTCCCGTTGTTCCATCAGCGGTCTCTTGAGATGTTTCCCCCCTGTTTGTCATCTCAATCTAATCTCAAGGCAAGCGCGCTCGAGATCTCCACAAAGCTTAGAGTGATTGTGTATCGGCAAACTGGAGAGCGGAGGGCTTTAATTGTCTATATCCTCAGGGCTTAACCGCGGGACCACACAGAACAAGGTGTTCAATACCTCATCCCCTCTTTCCTGTAATATCTTTAGTTCAATCCGAAACTGAGACGCGGGGATATGGCACACAGTATACCCGCGTTTGTGCAGTCACATTAATGGGGAGTAATCCAGTCCATCTGCCACGTAGGGATTTAAATCAGAAGAAAGGCATGCAGAAAGCCGCTGTTTTGTGTTATAGTGACATTTATAAAGTTTTTAATGGGCTTTTTCCGTGCGCGCGTTCCTATAGGTGCGTGTGTGTGTCATGTGTGCAAAAGCCAGGTTTTAATTTCAAGCCGACAAAGCAATCGTCCCAACAGCGAGTGTAGCTTTAATATGGGATTATATTGCAATAACCCTTCTCTTATACACTAATGCTGCCCCTGCACATCTGGGTATGTCTGTGCGTGTGTGTGTGTGTGTGTGTGTGTGTGTGTGTGTTGGTGTGGCTGGGTATTTAGGGCTTCACGGGGACTTAAAGCTGTTTTCTTTGGACAAGTGCAAATGACAGAATGCAAAGGTTAAATGTTGGCTTTGGAACAAGATTGCAATTTGTTGTTGCTTGCAGTTAAAGGTTAAATTAACAATACAGTAGGTGGAAGACAGGTTAAGAGAGGCTATATAGAGGTTAAAAAACAAAGTCAGCACCAAAACAAAGAACTAAATTAGGAAAATCCTGACGAAAAGTCAGATGGAAGATGGATTTTGTAATATATTGTGACTTCTTGTCATGAATAATATTTTTTCACATAATATTCCAAAACCCATAAAGTAATATTAGTACAAATCAGTTCAAGGATATACCAAGACAAAACCAAAACTCTTTCATCAAATCTTTCATGACTCGGAAATATGCAACTTGTATGCAAATTCTTTTCAGGGAAAAAAGGAATTTGATCATTATTGAAGCTACAAATTTCTGAAATGTCCTCGGAAGTCAATAAAACTGTGTTTATGCACGAAGAGAGATGCTCGTGGTCAATGGGGATTTGTTTTTCCGACTGGTGCATCAAACTCTAAAATGTATTTGTCTTTGCAGCACAATTACAAACCATTTTACCGGCTTTGTTGACAGATTTGTTGATTTTTCTTTTGCAAATATAATTCAATTCTAATTAAACTTTTGTGGGTGAGTCCCTGTTGTCAGTTTGGCTTGTGAAGGTAATCTTTATCTCCAGTCATCTGCTGCTAAAAAGGGTTAACATACAATGCTAATATAAACACGTACTTGATATACCTCGGGAGCATTCACCTCATGGAAATGTCACTTTGTGGAAATCTGGGCTTGGGACCGGCACAAGTCCATTTTGTTGGTGAACGAATTAAGAGGCCTCATATGATCGCCTCAAGAGCTTCTGATATGGCATAGTGAATCTAAATCACCGATACAATTAAGAGTAGATAGATAGCATACCAAGTTATGCAAATGACAAACCCGGGGAACCTAATTATTCAAATGCAGAGTTGTTAAATGTCAGATGATCGAGAGACATAAGTGGCTGACACCGGCACAGGGCCAGCTCTTGCGTATCAATTGGCGGGTGTTTGTGTGCCACTGTCACTCAGAGCCACCGCTCCCGACGAGCCGTGAACATGAGACGCGCCGCTGATGAGATCAGGTGAAAGACAAAAGGACTAAAAGTCAGGAGGGCGCGAAGATGGATGGTGCGGGAGGAGAGGAGCGGGGCCACGTGGGTAACCGGAGAGTGTGGGGTGCGAGGAGGGCCGATAGATTGGGGGTTAATGATGGAGGGACTGGACAGGGTGCGGGGACAGGATGAGTAATATGGCACTCGCTGGGATGAAAGGGCGAAATATCAGGAGATTCAGTAGATCAGGGCAAGTGAGAGAAGAGGATAAAGAGAAGAGGTGCTAGTAAGACTACACAGCCAAAATGCAAAACGATACTAGACATTCTCAAACGGGATGTCTGCGTGAGTCGGCATCCTTGTGTAATTTATTCTATTTCACTTTGAACATGATTTGATCCCTTCCCGGCGTTAAGTTATTTTTAAATCTTTAATGTTTATGTTAGGGTAGCAAAACGGTAAATGTGGCCCATTTTCAAAGAGACAGAGGGAGAACGTTGAATTTAAACTGTTAGCCATCGCATGTCTAGCTCTCACAAGTCCATCTGCTGTGAATTTGAGTTTTCGGTCACAACGCGACGAAATAACTCCCAGTTTATGATTGATGGGCTCGTAGTAACACCGTCATTTGTGTTTGTTGACCAATTGATTTTATCTTATACTGGGTGGTTGGGGTTTACTCAACAATAAGGGGGAAACACGATGTACAGTGTATATAAATATTTAGTGTATACAAATGTGCAAGTTTTAAATAATGGGTACAAATGGGTATTTCTTGATGTAGATGGAAACATTTTGTGATTAAACAAATCACGACGCATCAGCCATCTAAATCAAGATATTTCCAGCTGTCTCGATATATTGGACTGTTCATTTATCTATCTGGATGTCTGAGAATGTCTGTTTAAATTGCTTATTTTCTCGTGCAGTAGTGGTCCCCAAGGCGTCTGTTGGAGCTCAGGAAATGTGATTCATTTGAATTTAAAGCCAGTTTGTGTTTAGTCCTATACAACTTCTCTGGCTGGGGACAATGGGCTTTTATTAAAAATCATAGCATTAAAAGTTTACCTCATTCGAGAAACATTCTTCAACTTCAATAAACACACTGGGGAAGGTCATAAAATCAATCACCGCGTGACCTGACATTTCAAAGTGGTAGTGTCACTGACTACGCTGCGAGATAAGATAAGAATCTGGAGGCTTGTGTGGAGAACAGACCCACAGACGGATATCAATTTGAAATATCGACCACTGCTTAAACCCTCTCAGGCACAGTTTAGTCCTGATAGTTTTAGTTTAGTCCTGGTTCGGTCCTAGTTTGACAACTTGCACCATTGCCAAGTTATTTTCTTAAGGGTCCAACTTTAATACTGAACACCTATGGGACATTTGATTTTGGACCGCAGTGTTCAGTGAAGTAATTACACTGAAGCAAAAAATAAAAACAATTGTAATTGTGACCAGGCACGGAGCAGCTTTGCAATAACGGAAAAAAAAAATAATAATTTTGTTCTAACTTGCCTCTAGGTTTTAATGAAAGAAAGCCAAAAGCTACCTTTCTTTATTAAAGCCGTAACAGAAAACAGGTGCAGACAGGAAGGTAAAATGAATTTTAATACTTTGCCCACTCACTGTGCCTTTTAGCGCTGCCACCATGTGCTAGTTCCTTGTGCAATATGCAACCCAATAGTCTGACAGCACATTTTCTGATAGGTATTGCTCTGTTGGGGAGGCTGTAACGAGGATGGTCTTTACGATCAGGGGCTGGCACAGTTGCCTCGAACAATGCTTCAGCGAGAAACTTGAATTGTATTGGAAAAGCTAAGATGGTTGGCTCCAGTCTTATGAACATTAACTTTGGTGGCTGCTTGGGGAAAATGTTGATTTAAGCGCAGCCCAATTAGATACATCAGAAAGACCCTTAAAAAGCAGAGCAGGTTTCCCGGTTCTTATTCAGTGGCCTGATAATCCGGCTTTGTGCAGTTGGTTTCAAAGGCAAAAAGTTCCGATTCCAGCTCTCTATCTGCATTGCACCATAAGCAATAAAGAATTTACTGCAAGTATTGACACCTACCACAACCAAAATAGTAATTGTGTGGAACTGTATTATACTGTGCACATTTGGACTTTAAAAACTTTGACATTGAAGACCAAACTTGAGTCCTCCAAAGTTTAAGAGATCCAAGAGATGCAGAAATTCTGCTGACAAACTCGTCCTCGGGTTCAGTCCATTCAGGTGCAGCAGTAAAGTCAGACCTGTAATGAACACATCACTCCCTATTTGAACAGATCAGTGAAGTCCTCTTATTAAAATGAAAGGCTTCGCTCCACTTCGTTTTCCAGTCATTCATGTGGAAATTAAATCAATCATTCAGCTTTATTAGGCATGGATCCTAACAATGACTAGATGTCCTCAATAATTTCATACGTTCCTTTTTCCTTTTTTATTAACAACATGAAACATTCGACAGTTCTCAAATTTAACATACCCTGGCAGAATTTTTTATTTTTTTTAAACTATTTTTCAAAGAATATGAAAAATAACACACTTTTCATCACAGGCCTTTCATCATAGTCCATCATTGGCCTTGTTGGCAACAAAAAAGTGCACCATACCTACTGTGAAATGGAGGTGGTTCGCTGATGCCAGTGGCTCCAGCAGAATAAAGTGAAGGTCCCATTAGTGGCCATCTCAGTCTCCTGACCTCAATATCATTGAACCACTGTGGGGAGAGCTCAAACGTGCAATTCATGCAAAACAGCACGGGAACTAGGGCTGGGAACTTCGGTCGTTTAGTCGACTAATTGGTCGATCGCCATCGCGGTCGACCAAGATTTTCATTAGTCGACTAGACTTTACTATGAATAAACACTTGTTGTGTTATCTTTCATATTCTGTAAAGATATCATTTTATATCATTTAACAGCGCTGGAATAGGCGGAACTGAAGACTAGATGTAGCTCGTCTTAGCCTAATTTCATTCAATTTCAAGCGGCCAATAATTGACATTTCCAGGAAGCTCAGAAGAGCTTGTCCTAGAAATATATGACGGAAGAAGTCCTGTTCCCAAACACTTTCAAGAAAAAGAGCACATTAATTTTTATTATAGTGAATTAGTAGTAGTAATACAGCGCTTAAGAAATAATATGCAAAAGATAAATTGGCTTAGCAGCAGCCGAGGAAGATAAATTATTACATGCACGCAATGCGCAGTGGCTGTTGCAAAGGGCTCACAAAGTGCCAGTTTATTTGACTCCGGTGGTAAGGAGGCAGGTGATTCGGGAGGTTACAGCGCAGTAAAGCGTTCCCTGCTAAACTCGCTCCCACACAGGCGGTCAATCGGACTGAGAAATGAGCGTCACCTTCAAGCGACAGCGACTCGACTCAGTGGAGCATTGGGTGCTCTGTTACACGTCCAAAGACATGGGTGCCCGGCCCGCACCTTAACACTGCCACAAAATTGGACTCGCTGTCGGCCCGTGCAGTAGCTAATCCCCCTGACTCACCAACTGGTAAATCAAATGTATTGCTCGTGTAAACCGATTTAATGAAAAGATGCACCTGGAAGAGACAGAGACGGCTGTTGTACTGTGTGTTTTGTGTCCACCCCCAATCAAATCAACATTTGTTTTTCTTTCTTTTGTTCTTTATTGCATTTTCACAATTCAATAGATAAAAAGCATAATTTGTTTTCTTTTAACATCACAATAGAAATAAAACTGTTGGAAAACAAACAAACGTGACAGAGATATCAAACACGATCCCAATGCTATTGTTGCTGTGGGGTGTCTATATATTGGGTGAAATGTTCCGTGGGCTTTAATAGTCCTCACATTCTTAAACCTATTCTATAAACAAGAGGAAAGAAGGGCAAGTCACAGGACAATCCCATTCTGTAGAGTGCAGACTTTTCCAGTCCCATGTCGCCCTTATGTCTTTGCTCTTCAACTACATGTACTTACGAGTCTACAGAGTCTTGTCAAAAGCGAACTGACACTTATGCACACTTATACAGTATACTTTACAGTATGTTTAAGCGCAGCTGCCTCAAAGCCTTTATAAGTCTGATTAGAGGGAAGCAGCATCAGCTTTGATTATCACCAACAAACTCTGACACTGACAGCAAAGTGTGTCTTTGCATCCTGCCACAACTTTCATCAGTTTCTCTTCCCCTCATGACTTGTCCACTCGCTTTAGGCTCAGCCTTTCGCAAAGAGTTTCTTTATAATACGCCCCTATTTCTCTACTCTTTGCTTGCTTTTGATAAACCGGAGGTGTCATGTGACGTAGGAGTGTGTCTACGATTAAATATAGAGACCAAGGGGGAAGAGAGAGTAGGCTAAATCAAAGATGCACATGACAGAGAGTGATGGTGAGGTGTGAGAACAAACGGCGGCGAAGATAAAAAATTAAAAAAACGTGACAGGTTGCAGGCCATATTTGATGACGAAGCAGGGGGAACGCATAAGTATATATAAAAAGGTGACTATTAGGTTGTGTCTGGGAACTTTAGGGGTGAACAGTGCACGTTTGAAGGGGGTGCAAAGACAGAGGAAGGAGGACTTAGCAGGTGCATATGAGTCTGCAGGATGGAAGACAGCTTGAAAATGAGCCGCAGTAAAAATTACCTTCAATTGACTTAGACTGAAATCCCAAGGCACAGCAAAGAGACCCGAGCGCTCACTATAACATATGCATGAACATCTGCGGCCTTCTCCACAAAAGCTGTTCCCAAGAAAATATCAACACTATCGGCACTTTCTTTCTGCAAACAACCTGCTCTGCTAGCTCTCTTTATTTACCAAGTGGCGCGGATTCACAAACAGAATTAAGTTACAGAAAACATAAGTGGGAGGATGAGAGTGTTCTGGGAAGTGTTAAGTCATCAGTTTTTAAGGCCCAACTCACGCTCCAGCCCTGAGTCGAAACCAAAGGCACTAAAGACTGTTTCCGGACTAGTTGAGTCATTAGGCGTTTTACCAAATAAGCGGTACAGGGGCGCCCAAAGGGGTTTCAAGCCACTCCAACCTGCAGGGCAACTTCTGCTGTGGGGTCTAGAGCGGTTCACTACACACAGCTACGCATTTATTGGATGATGGAGAATGCACGCTCGAGCTAATACAACAAGCCTAGCAGAAGAAATAAACATACATTTGCTTAAACCTGCTTTGACGATCAGTTAATGTTGAGCTAAATTGGGAAGAATCCAAGCCTGAGTTCTACAAGTTATGATCAATTCCCTGTCGAGTTTAATGTGCTGATGTATGTCTCACCGGTAGAGCACAAGTATCTTTGTAATTTCTCGCATCGAACAATGTCTGATAATAAAGAGGTTCAAGTTGGAGTTACATCTCGACTGTGAATGTTTTTTAAGCCTGAATTATAATTAAATTATGTTCACATTAAGGGACCCTCCATACAAACTACTCATTTAAATCAGTAATTGGGGATAAGCTTGACTTGAGTCACAAATTGGGCATAATCAATGTAGTGTTTACAGGGAAACACAGGAAACCATCAGAAGTCTAACTATTACTCTGAAGTGCACATAGAGGCTACTTACTATCAAAAGTGACATGACCCAGGTCAAAATGAGCATTGGTATGAATCACAGTAATCCCGTCGCTCACCCTGAATACTTACGAACTCTTCAGAGCCATAGCGGGCCCTCAACCGTCAGTCTGTATTAGCACCTGTCTCTGTGTCGGAAGCTCTTGATGTTGACAGAAAACCTTGAGCATGGATTTGGCAAGTGAGGACCTCTTAAGGGATCTCAAAACCCTCTTGAAGCAGTCATAAAATCACTGCATTATTTCATGTAATATTGCTCAGTATATCCCCTTTGACCTTCTTCTGAGGAAATGTGCTCCTACGCCAGATGGGACCAACACGCTCATTCTCTTTCTGTGCAATACAAGATTGATGTTCACAGAAAGATAGATACAATGTTACATGTTTAGTGCATCTACAAGATTGCATGGAAAATATTGATGTGATATTGTGTTGCAATACAACAGCACCAGCAACAAAAACACACCCTAACCCAATTTAACCCAATTAATAAATGAATTACTTTTTTTTGTCCATTGACATTATCTGAATCAGTTGCAAAAGAAACCACTACATGTACCAAAAAGGGCGGAATGTTTAAATTGTATATCGAGCACGAATGGTGTTGAGGACCTAAGCAATTAGTAACTCCACAGGGTCTACTCGGAAACTCACAACATTATCCTGCGTTTTCTCAGAGACAAGCTGGACAGGATTTAGAGTATTGCCTTGCTAACCCCCACCCACCTGCTGGTCTAAAAAGAGGTTGATAGAGTTCTATTGATCCAGTCAATGTGTGCATTCAGTCAACGTTGAAGCCATAATATGGAGCTTTACGTGTCTGTGCCAAGTTCCCAATCTGGCCATTTAAGCTTTCACTCTCTTCTGTATATTTCACCCATTTATTGCCTTTGCTTTTTCTTTCAGATCAAATCTAAAATCTTCAACAAACCCCCTGTTCATCATGAGAGGACTATTATTGCAAAAACGGGGAGATTCCTGTGCACAAATCAACAGTCATCACTGTCTTCACCAGTGAAGAGGAAGTCTTTAATGGCAATTATTGGATTGCTGGATTGTAAACTGTCTTCTGGTTTTCCAAACAACTGCCTGAGCAATCAGAGGCGTGTGCCAATCCTCAGAAGCCCACACTCCCTGGCTGATGGCATCACATGCCACCCTCCCCTTCAGCTCCTCGGGGGGCTAAGCGGCCCCTCAGAGCAGTATGGGTAGGAGGGTTACAGACCCTGCAAACCCAGTACCTGCTCTGGGAGTTCCTCTGGCTGGGGGGCGATGGGGTCCGCTGTGCAGTGTCGGGGTGCAGACTTCTCCGGGGTTAAGACTTCTACGCTCAATCAAACGGCACAGCAGACTTCCACCTTCCACCTCAGAACGCCCACTGCCCATAGCAACAGAGAAACCAACACACGTGAAGACAGCTGCCACCCCAAGTGACAACATCAGCCCGCCTGTGTCCAAGGAGACGTCTCAGAATGAGATCAACAGCTTGACACAAGACGACATGGGGTCACAGGGGTCCGGCAGTGGCATTTACTGCCAGATCAAAACTATACAGAGTAATCCCAAGGACACTCGAGGTAAAAAGACTGCCCGATATGCAAATGGCAGCGTGGTTACCTCAGACGCTGTGGGTGGCGTGTGCAGTGATAGCACAGAGGGCAAAGAGCCAAACAGAGAGAGGAGAAGAGTTCAGTCACTCCGTGGCGAAGGCCATCGCACAGTCGCCAAAACAACCAGCGTCTGTACTACAGTTCACGCCACTCCACCGCGCCCCTGCCGTGTCATGGCCTCGTCCCCGTCCCGTATGTGTGCCACATGTGGGCGGAGGCGCTCGCAGATTACACAGTGTACTGGAGCATGTCGCAGAAGGCCGGACGCTCAAATCACCGCTAGCCAGACTTTACCTAATCCTGCTCGAAAACAGTCCATGCCAGCCCAACCCCGAAAGGACTCATCCACTTTGGACACCAAGACCAATGCCAAAACCACATATGTGGCAAAGTCGCAAACATTTGTTAAGCCCAGCCAAATACCACAGCTGTCCCACACAATACCAAAAACACAGAGGTCACATTCAAAACAGTCACTAAACAAGACCAATGAGTCCACTCAGCAGCCACGGCCACAGTCTGCAGACTTCACTCTGTACAAGGACTCTGCCACACAAACTGTAGATACACACAACATTAGAGACCGAGTCACATCTGCAGAGGAGGCGAAAGAAACAAAGAAGGAATTACAGAAAACTGAACAAACACAAGCACATACATCAATCAATAATACTATAAATCCTTTGGCCTCATCTAACCTCACAAACTCTAGCAGCACCCCGCCTCTTCCCCCCAAAACAAGCTCCAAAGCGTCCACCCCCATTCTGCAAACCAAAAACGTGACTAAAGACGACTGCTCCGACAGCAAACAAAAGGATTATACAAAACAGAAGAGTAAATCATTCGAGGATCACGTTCTGCCTTGCACGACCCATCTGAAAGCACAATGCAATGGGGCTCCCGGGGGGCTCTTTGGGGGACACGTGGGACATGGGCCGCGAGGACTGGAGGGACAGCTTCAGAATGTGGAGGAGAACCTAATGTCCAACCAGGAGAAGATCAAGGTGCTTCTCAATGTCATTCAAGACCTGGAGAAAAGCAAGGCACTCAGCGAAGGGTAAGAGATTTGTTCTAGTCGAAGTTAGAATGTATTTTTTTGAATTATTATTATTTTTTTAATATATATATATATCATAAAAGCATTCTATAATCTTTACCTGAAATTATGTTAATCTACTGATTTTTCTTGATACTTCTGTTTTGGTCTGGGCCAGAATGGACCGTCAATGCCAATGTTAGATTGCGCCAGTAAACGCAAACGGCTAAAAGGAAAAGATAATGCTTCTTGAGATCCACTTTTGCCTGTAATTGAGCGTTTTAGGCCGGATAGCAATGATTTTATTTCCCTACCTACTAAACACATTTTAGATCTAGAGAAGTGAAAATGTACAAACCTGAGGAGGCTGCAGTAGAGCATGCAGCGCTGTAGATTGACAGCATATTTGAGTTTTCATCGAAACACAGTCGCTTTCTAGTCGGTGCAATAGATTTTAAATGTCAGAGCTTTAGAGACTTGCTGTGGTCTGTACTTCTGAGAGTGACATAATCCGGTAGGGATGTACAACACCACCTGCCCGCTTTTGGCTGCTTACATCTCCTTTTTCTTTTATCTGATTTTTCACAAGAAGATGACTCTACTGCCAGCCTCCCTCTTAGTGACGCAGTTAGTTCCTTTCAGACGTAGTTCAAAGGCTTCGCCCCTGCCATCATCCCTGATCTTTCCAGTGTTTGCCCCAATCGGGTTTTCTCAATCAACACCTTTCTCGCGCTCCTCTTTGCTGCGAGCTATTCACCCTCTCATCACCTCTACTTGTTTCTCCTGCTAATTAATACTAAATCTCCTTACCTCCGTTGCTTTCTCGATCCCCGTTACATAAATGCCTTCAGCAAACTGTGATTCTCTCTTCTATACCACATTCCCTGAGCCCCTGACAGCCCGGTACAGCGTTTTGTCTCTTTTGGTTCTCATGAGTGTTCATTCTTGGTTCACCTCTGACCTTTGCTGTCAATATTGTTAGCCTCTTACGATTCAGACAAGGCTCTTTCCACCATTCACTGCTTTCCCCCTTCTCCAGTGCGCCGCTTCTTTAAAAAAAAAAAAAAAAATAGGGGTGCTCCATACACCCCTGGATGATCTCTTCTTTCATAGCTGCATGTCTAACTGATATCTTCAAACCATCGTCTTTCTGTTCCGGGTCAACACATGTTTCTGGCTCTCAGCTAATCCCTTTCAGATTAGCTTCCAGGAGTATAATTGATGTTGCTGCACCTACGTTAGTGTCCTCCAGTGGTTCCTATGACGATAGAAGATTACTAATGCATGTTTTACTGTGCTGTGTAGTGGATGGTATTAATGAGGATGTGCGTCCCCAATGCACAAAAGGTTGCTAATAGGAAATCATGACAACAGCAGCAAGTAGATCAGTATTTCCCAACCAGGGGTACAGGGGCCCTGAAGGTATGCGAGCACTTGCAAAGGAATACTTGAAATTATTTCATATTAAATTATTATTATTATTTAACACAACACCAATACCTGTTTTTTTGATTATTACAAACAATGACAGAGTAAGTCACTAAATTAAAATGTTAGTTGTGATCCAAATTCATACCTAACATATTTGTAGCAACCCAATTCTTCACAGGCACAAGTTTATATGTACATTTCACAACTTGCAGGGCGTGTTAGTTCATACAATGGATTTATAATTTGATGCACAGTGTATTCTGGGTGTCCGAGTTTACAATACTAAAGAAGGACAACATTTAGTGCCACTACTTAAAAAAAATAAAACAAATCAAGTATAGTGCCATTAATAGGAATGTTAGCAACGTCTAGGTGGGAGAGAAACTTTTAAACACAAAGCTTGTCATACTTTGCATTTGTTTGACATGTAGAATATATCAGGGTAAATTAAAGACATTTACACAGACTATGTATTTAAAATGTATTTTTTTATCAACATAAATCAGCTTTTAGTGATCTACACGGTTCAGAAGAGGGGCAGCCAAAGTTTCTTGGCAAAATGAGGCATTTCATTACATGGCATTCAGAATGAGCTTGTCATGCATCGTTTTGATCCAACTTTAGTTTGTGACACTTCTGAACAGTCCTTCATCTCTACTGACATTGATAATGTGGCTGCTTGATAATAATAACGTTGGTCACAGGGACTGGATGTTTCCGGCTAAAGCAAATTCATTTGGACCTATGTGCTACATTTACTGTGTATCTGTGTGATAGTTATTACTATGATATTCTCTTTTTACACATTTGAAAACATCAGCAACATTGTGAATGTTGAACTTCAAACCTTGTAAGCCAGCACAAATTTATTTCACTCAAAATGATGTAACCTGAGTGACATGTGTTCTTTCTTCAGTCGCAGCTCATACAGAACAGGTCAGGACATTAACAACTGCTCCACCTGCCAAAAGACCGCCTGCATCATCTACAGGTAACTGTATTTCTTGTTTCAGGGCATTCATTTACTTTTACGCATTTCCACACAATAAACGGCTGAAAAATGGATTACTGCACACTCTGAAATAGGTTAATAGTATTGGTGACCAAGAAGGGATCTAACATGATTTACAAATTAATTTTAGGCTAAAAATGAAATGTCTTTCCAAGAAACCTATTTAGTGAGAAAACACACACCACTACAGCAGCCCCTAAATGATCCGTTTCCCCTTTCAGCCATCCCCAGTGTGTGTGACCTAAATAAGTAATTGCATTCACAGATCCTTGGCTGAGCAACGTCCTCACAATCTGATTGTATACACTTGGCTTGTGCTTATGTTTTCAACTTTTCATTAAGAAAATCATCTTCTGACAATAATCACGCATTTGCCCTGTTCTCGCATTATAAATATGCTGCTCTTGCAGGTTGTATTAATCAAAGAAACATTGAGTGTAAAATAATGTGCTTGTAGAGATACCCGCTTGGCTCTGAAGAATGTGAGTTCAATCCAACAGTGAATTCGTCTTTCAAATCATGTATGTTTCTTCCTGTGGCTGTCCAATCATGTATCCATGCTCACTCAGTGTATTCCCCTTATTCCAATTAACTCAGCAGGGTTCCAGTTGTCTGGAATAGGCACCAAAAAGGATCTTGTCTCCACTATGTAGGAGAAAAGAATCTCTAAAGACCATACATAGACAGAACCATAAAAAAGAAAACTACCTCCTGAATGCATGATGACCGACAGCACAGGGCAGCATTGCGTGTAATTCTAGCAAATAGATATTTCTCCACTCTATATCCTTCAGTTTTGTATTGGTGTACTGTGCATGATATAACAACTCATAAAAATGTAAATGAGCATGATAAATGTGTATGCATGGACTTCCTCATTTTCCGTTTCTGCTCTGTAAATAAAAAGCAAACAAATGTCGAGAAAAATGCCATAACTATTGGTCTTTACGGCATACTTGCGTAATGCATTCAAAGGCACGCGTACCTGGATTCAAAGACGAAAGCCACTTAGCCTCATCATGGCTGTTGAAAAGTACAACACAGAGTTTGATAAGGGTTGACAGCTGGGGGTTGCTGTTGTCGCTGTCACCGCTAATTAATCCGAACATTGAGAAATGAGAGAGAGAGAGAGAGGACACACATGGAAAGGCTTGGGTCGTCACAAAGCTCTCCAAGCTAAGACACAAAGATCAGATGAGAGAAACATAAACTCGGTGCTGGGAATAATTAATGAATTCGATGATGTGCAATACAGAAAGGCTATCACAAAGCGAGGAACCCACACATGGCACAAAACCGCTAGCAGATAAGCACCGAGCCTAACAGATTTGTCTCAATCTGTTGTAAAGAAGCAACAAAAGAGCGGCATATGGCACAAACAGAGAGGGGTAAAACGACATAGAATAAAAACTCCACAAGAGCAGCAAAGTGAGTGAGAGAGGAGCCGGTGCTCTACTTGACCTGAATGATTGAAATATATATTCTTTCATGACAAGTGTTTTTGAACAATATTTTCTTTGTTTGAGGCAAGGTATTGTGGCTTCATCATTTATTCATGACAGGCATCTTTCATCCTCCATTCTTCTCCATGCCAGCTTTTACGTCTGTTCTCTCATTACTTTACCCTGGCACATTGCTCTTTTGGGGGGAGCCAAGGCATTGCGGCTCTTCCCCCAGTCCCTTGTGGCAGTCTATTTTACTCCTATAGCCTCTTCTTTCATGTCCCATCTCTTGACTCAGTGATCACACTGCTCGGTTGGGACAAATTTCCTCATCAATCCTCCTCTCCGTCTCCTGACACAAGTCTCCGACCTCTGATACGGGCAATATCTTTTGTGAATTACGGGAACCCAGCAATTACCCTTAATATATTATGGATACTGACAAGTCAAGTCATTCAAGCTGTGATGCCTGATTTTTACCAATTTCAAAAAGTAAATGGAGGCAGTGATGGAGAATAAATGGTTGGCAGCTACCCCAACTTGCTCCTTACTCTTATAATCCCTCCCGCGCACCTCGATTGGTTCATTTAATTAATTAAATATATGTTTTAGGTGCAAATTTTTGAAATAAATGTACTCTACTACAAGGAAAGTTGGTACCCCAGCTTTAACCAAGCCGCAATAACTTTTAAAAAACTGTAACTAATGATGACAGCAACAAAATAAAGAACTTACTCATAAGTGCATGTAATGTGAGGCAATCTTTGACATTACGATATAACAGTTATGTAACTTGCCCAGGTATTTCAAAACAAAATGGAGCTTTTGTGCAAGGAGTGTGTCTGCATCAATGAATGAGAATGAATATGCTTAATTGTGTTTACAGTGGTCAGTGTATTTAAAAAAAAGAAGTCACATAATATTACTGAACTTCTGTCACATGGGGGTAGCCATATGTGATCGAAGGCTATAGCTTCTATGATTCATGTTAATGATGGTTTTAATTAAAAAAGTGTTCGAACACACAGCGCATCCAGTTACTCCATAAAAGACGGTCACGCCTGATTGTTTACATGGGATTTGCTGGATGAAGGTAATCAGGTGGTGGGCGGAGCTGTCCTTCTCTTCTTGTGTGGACACATGGCTCATTACCGCCAGATGCTTGTCTCCCAAAAAGGCCACTCCCCCTCGTGTCCCTCCCGCATAACAAAAAAAAAAACAACATTGCAAAGAAAAGCGGACCGCAAAACGCACTTTACAATGACCTGCAGCCGTGGACTCTTCACAGGCGAGCTTAGAAAGGACAGAGGGCAAGACGAGAGAGGGTGAGAAAATGCACATAGAGAATACAGAGGAGAAAAGCCTAGCAGGACAGCTTTGAACGCATCAGAAGTCATCTCCAGGCTCCATGCGCTTCACCCTTTTTAGCTCCACCATTTTGCTAATTTTCTCCTCCACCTTCTTCCTCCCTGCATCGCTTTTCCTTCTCCTCCCACTTCTCTCATCCCAGCAGCCTGTGATCTACTGGTGCATGAAGAAGCACAAGATCTGGACGTGAAATGAGTGCAAAGTAAAAGCCTATATTATCAAAGCATGTGTGTGCGAGCGTGCTGAGGGGGCATTTGCGGGAGACGGAAACAATCTCACTTTGGAAATTGTATATGCATAAGTTATTTTCAAGGTGTTGTCAGCGTTTTACAACATGGCCGCCTTGTTTTTAATGCCTCAACAAAACATTTTACCTCCTACGGTCATTGTCTTTAAATGAAAAACTTGCATGACGGTATCTAAGAACTAAAGTGTTTTTGTATGCACAGAGCTTTGACATTTGTCTCTCTTGTTACTGCAGTGTGGAGCATGATTTCCGGCAGCAAGAAGGACGTTTCCAGGGAGTTATGGAGGCTCTGGAGGGGGAATATGATGTGCCTGCAACCGCTCAGACCAAAACCATGCCAGCTTCATCCTCAAGCCGTCCAAGTACTAAGGCAAAAGTAAAGAAACTACGCAAAAAGTGTTTCTGGTGGCTATAAACATCTATGGAGAAAACTGTTCTGCATTGGAATCCCAACATCTTCACTTGCTGTTACTGAGTGTACTGGCCTTCCGACACAGGGATGTGGGCACGGACAGAGGAGGTTTATGGGACCCTGGCCATCTCTACAGCAATTTGTAATCAACAATAATATGGAAGTCAGTGCACAGGTCGTAACAAGTGCTGGCATTTTTGATGAAGCGGTGACATTTGGGATGGCACACAAGCGTAATGTTTTGTCAGGGAGCTGAGTGGATGTCTAGACAGATGGACGAATATGTCACTGGATTTATGTCAAGATGGATCCTCACGTACAGCTGGGAAGGAGTCTTTCCGCAACAAATTTGTTGGTGATTTGTGAAAGATAAATAACTTTAAATTAAAGATGTTTACCAAACAACTGCTGTAATGAACGGCATAACTGCCTGAAATCGAATGTATTTTCAATAAATTGTCTAAGTAGAATACAAAACATGTTTTTGTTTTGGAAAGAACGTTTATCGAATGTTCTAGAGTTTTTGAGGGCTGTGCTAAGCTACAGAGACATTTTCATCTGATCATGGAGTGGCAGCGTGCCACGTAGTTATTTGTTAGTAGTGACTGAAATAACTACTCTCCTTATTACTGCAAATATATAATCAAAATAAATACTATGTTACACACAGACGTGTGCCGTACATGAATGCATCTGCAACAAACTGTACATGAACCAACTACATACAGAAACTGCAGTACTATTATTAGCCAGTATTCAGGTCATTCGTTTCCACAGTAGGCAAAAGTACCAAAAACATACCACAAATTTCAATGAATGTAGAGCATGGTCTCAGAATAGAGCGCTTAGGCATACTTATGCCTTTCATTGTAGCATTTTAGACAAAAAAAACAGTTCAACTTGAATGTGCTACTGCAACGATTGTGAATCTCAATGGAGAAGATATGCATTATAGCATTTATCTATTCGGGTGACTGAAAGCTGACAGAACACGTCTTGGTGTGTGTGGTCGGCTGGTCGCCATTATACTCAGTGTCATCACAATGTTATTGTGATCACCCAGTCATCTCACAAGTAGAGATGACTGGGAAACAACAAATGGAAAGCTCCAGTTTTAATTCTGATCATCTGTTAGTGCGTTCAATGAAAGGTTGATTTATGACTTTACAGTTTTGTCTTTTGCAAGCCTCTATTTCTGTCTTTAGCTTCACCTAAGACTGCGGCACTGCAAGAAGTGTGAAGATAACAGATATATTTATGGAAAGAGGATCAATCCTTAGTCTGTAAGACACACAATTAAAATAACTATAATGTAGGTGTTTAGGTAGATTTATGATATTATGTCTGGATATTGTCTGTGTTTATTTATGAAAACAGTATTTTACTTTGAGGTTTAGAATGAATCCCCTGCCTTTGTCCAGACTAGTATGTGCTTTTTAGCGGAACTGCATGATTCGATATAGACTTATATCCCACAGGGTCACATTTGTGCTGTTAACCTCTAATAACCTCTTTTATACAGGGAAGAATAAGAAAAGGGCCAGAGTAAACCGCACAGACGAAATACTCAAAAAGATAAAAGAACAACAAAGTAGCTCCAAAGACTGGAGGCTAAACTGTAGTGTGCACTCTTACTTACTATGAGTTTGTGTTCTCTTCCCATCGTGATGACTGTCCTATTGATGATGCAGAGCAAAGACACCACGATGTCCTGAACATGTTGAAATGTTTCCCCCTGAAGCACAAAAAAGACAGACATTTCACAAAGCATTTCACACAGGTTAAGTAAAAGTAGCCATTTTCACATTTTAAAACTCTTGCAGAGCTTGCCTTTTCTAAAACAAGGTTCACTTTGGCACAACTGAAAACGAATGCCGCCTCCCTCATTTCTACTGCAATAACTGACGGGGTAATTGCTTTTACAAGGGCCCGATAAATTGGTTCTCAGTTGTTAAAAATCTTGTCGAATGGTAATAGATTATTTTAAATGCTTTTTAAGTCTCAAAGTCGTTTAAAGTGTGATTGACCATTCAAAGGGTCAAGATACCAAACAACATAAAAGTAGATCTGTCCCTCGCTGGCTCTCATATAGAGTATAAGCTGCTCTCGGGGGCTCCCTCAGTATCACCTTGGGTCATTAGTGTCCAGTGATGCATCTGTCACACCTCTATAATATGCCACAGAGTGCAGTGTATGCCTGTGTACATGGTTCAAAATGATCTGTGCCAAATCACACCTGCTTGTTTGGGTTGCGTAAGCTGAGGAAGTCTGCATATGCAAATCACAATATTAGCATCAGTAGGGAGAGTGGCAATCATGAGTGTTCCCGGTCACGGAAAATGCGCTTGGAGGACGAACCACTGTTGTAACTCGCATAGTGGATTATAAACAGATTTTTAAATGAGTGCACACTTTTGCGCATCTGCTGACCGGGACTGAGCCTTGGATAAGTCATGAACCTGAATTGGTCTTAAGAATGACTAATATAATAATTGTAACCTTACTAACTCTATTTGTCCACCAGATATCATATAGCATTTGTGACAATGATTGAACACGTCATGATTTGAATAAAATTAGGCAATAAATGACACCAAGTCCTTTCGACCGATAAGAGAGGATAGACAACATTCATTCAAAGTTAATCTATTTCCATTGAGGTGGCTGCTGTTTTACTGAATGCTATGGCAACACAAACGTCTTGCAAGGAAAGAGATCTGCGAACGGTGAAGGTGAAGCCGGGCATGACTCGCTTTGTATTTCCCGTATCTTCCTTTTATCACAGAGCAGGGTCCTGAGTTAGCGGGTAACTTATGCATTCGATGCGAGCTCTCAACGCCTCGGCGCCATTTGTTAGACTTTTCTTTGTGCATCCCTCTGTCGAGTTTGGGGCGAGAAAAAAAAAAAAAAAAAAAGAAGTGCTTTGACAACTTTATCACAAACAAAAATGCAAAGTGAAGACAGGTAAAAAAAAAAAAAAAAAAAAAAAAAGGGTAAGTGGTGCAAATTGTGGAGGATAGAAACCTGGAGCTATGAAACAGCAAAATTCTGCATAGGTTTACACAACCCTCGGCTTTATTGAAGGTGTCTAAAACATTTATCGATATACTGAACAACACGGCAATCAAGTGATCCATTTGTGAAGCTGGTGCTTATAAGGTCAGCGCTGAATCTCCAGGGTGGAAGCTGACTCCACTTTACCTACTTGGAGTAAATTCAATATCCTTATGCTAATGTCAGATCCCCAGTTGCATTTGCTACCTCCTCTAGAATACATATCATTAGGTAGGTCCTTGAGCAGGCCCTTCAAAGACCCTGTAGAAAGTTACTATTCTGCGTATGAATGAATTTTAATCTTTGCATTAGGGCTGAATGATTTTGGAAAACATATTTGATGTTTATCTTTTAAAATCAGGGTTCAGCTCAGAGTGCACATTTTAGACATGTCCAGAAGCTTTTTGAGAGAAGCCTAAGGTATGAACTGAGGAGTGTAATGTTGAATGACACTTATTGGAGAGACAAAATTGGGGCAAGTTTAAATGCAGATTTAAATGTTTTATATTTCAAGTAAACTTTGTTGAAGACTCAGTAAAGAATATGGTAAATCTACAGTATGTCAGATGGGAGACCCCAATATCACTGTGATGTTTTTTGTTGCAAAACGGCTACTGCGAAAGCTGCGGGAATGTTTTGAAAATGATGAGATAAACATGAAAGGAAAATGATCCTGAGAGACACAACTTACCACATTGGCTCTGCTGAGCACTTCCAGGATGTTGTTGAGCAGCTCTAGACTGTTCTGCCTCTCATCATGGGGTCCGTCGACCATGCTGGCTAATGCAACGCGCAGCTCCCTCAGCATCATGGGTAACAAAATATCACGACAATCTGGGAAACAAAGTGATTTGACGGTCACATTAACATCATTTTGGAAGTAATATGTTTGAAATAATGTTCATAGGATGCAGTAAATAAATTAAAAAAAGGCTAGTACAACTGCACTTGGGTTGCTTTAAGCTGAGAATCATTTGAAAGCTAAGAATGTCAAAAATAAGAAAAGATATGATAGGACTTTATTGAGTTCCCATAGGGGAAATTCACATAATAATTGTCTTAAAAACCAAAAGATAAACAACTTCTAAATCATGGGAATTGTTTGTTTGTTTGTTTTTTTGCAACATTGCAATTGTAAGTCAGTATCTGTAAAACCTTGATGTTTACCTCATATCTGTGGACAGAGTCATGTTTGTGAAATATTTACAAAAATCGTACATACTTATAGAAGAAACCGTAAACTCAAGTGCTATGAAGAACTAAGTAGGACATTTGCTAATGACTAACAGATCAAAATGCATACATACATATTTCCCTGTAAATGAGAAGATCAAAAATGTTGCAAATGCAGAGTCCCAGAGGCCTTTAATCATTTGGTGCTGCACCTGTAGAGACAGCTGCACCCACAGTGCCATGAATAATGACGGCGCGGACCCCTGAAGAAGAAATCCAGCCTAACCCCACAATGGAGTCATATCAATCAAGTGTCTGTTTACAGTCTCAACCAGGAACACCGCTCCGTCAGCCAGGAAGTCAACACATCAATCACTGCAAGCCCAAGTTTTTGCTCCCTTCTTTCTAATTAATCATCATATTATCTGTTATTTAACTTGTCACGGACGCAACTATATCTACAGAGAAGATGAATTAGAGTCGTTAAGTAATTGAGCAACGTCTGAATATGTTTTTTGTCACACTGAATTAATGCATTTGACAGTGTGGTAAAAGGAAAGTTGAAGGAACGCAACAAAATATGTTCTATGCGTTCGCACATATTCAAATAAAGCCGTCAAAAGGCCACCGAAGACAAAGGTATGCACCACCAGAAGGGAATAGGATAGTTAGTTTTTAAGTGAACATGTTCTCTCTCTTTCTCTGTCCTGTTTGACTGCTCTGTCCCATCCTTCACCCCCTGCCTCCGCCCATCCCTCCCAGTGAAGCCGCAGGTAGAACTGAGGCCATTAAAAGCTCATTTCGACTGACGCTCGTTAGTGTCATTATAAACGAAGCTGAGGAGAGTCGACCCTCACCACAACAGTCACTCTATCAGTCCCAATAAAATAATCCTACGGTCGAGATAGAGTCTGATAGACCGTGGCAATAAGATGTTAATTTGTTTACTGTTGAACGAATCAAAGTTGACAATCTCTACAGTTTAACTAATTAGGGAGATCCATCATGGTGTAAAGTACTTTAGTATTATTTGTTTGTATTTAAGCACTTATTCATACAGAAGTATTCCATCATAGACTATGGTTCTAAAGCAATCATCTGCACTGGGTTGTTTTTGGAGGGAGGGGTCTGTTACAACAGAGATGGTGGAATAAAGATGGGTGGTCCCGAAAACAAGGCAATAACCCTTTCCTGCTAGACTAGTATACAGCACGTTCAGCCTGCTACTGCCAGTATTCTGCATTGAATGTCTTTAGATGTTAAGCAAGAATTCGGGCACTGAAAAGCAAAAGCAAAACTGTTTCAACAATAGCTAAGCCTCTCATCAGTCAGCATCGACTTTTTATCGCAGGAACAATCACAAAGCGTGCACATACAGCATTTTACTGCACTCTGTCTGTGTTGTCTGCTTTGATTGTATCTGGGTTAAATCACGCCTCCAAAAAGCTTCAAAAATAATGAACTAGAGTGAGCTGCTGTAGTGCTCTCCAGGTATTTCTCAAATCACATAAGAAACATTAATATCTGCCGCCTCAGCTGTTCCCAAAGAGTAGACCTTTTTACTCCTGGTGGTTTCAGACTTGTAAGCACCAGCCACTCAAGGTTGAGGTCATTTTATACTACAAAATGATTACTAAACATAATTCCCTAAGGTCTCGAACCCTGCAGGCTGTGCTGACTGCTGACTGACAAAGAGGAACTGCTTTCATGTAGATGAAAGACATGGATACATTCAGGGCACTCCAACCAGAAAAATGTTTTTTCTAATTTATCTATACAAACATAATGTTTGTCCTTAATAGTATAAAGTTGTTGTTTTTTTGTGCAAATTCAGCCTTTTAAAATGATCTTCTCACACACATTTGACTGGAATAATACATACAGCAAGATGTCATTGTGGAAAATATGAATATAAAAATAAGTATAAAATGTTGGATTTTACTCATTAAGATAAATATTTTCAGCATCAACAGTAACTTTACTGACAGATACTAAGCACCAGATTCACCTCTAAAGGCCTGTTCACCTCGAGAGATGTCTTTTTTCAACAAGATGTAATGTGCCCTAGATCCTTTCTGTCTGAGCCTTTCAAACAAAACTTTGGGGTTTTCTTCAAATCCGACAGATCCAGCTGGGATTGGCAGACTAACATCAGTCACAGCTATAATCCATATCCTCAAACCATTGTGAGGGTCTTGTTTGTAAGACAAGAAATAAAGCTGAAAACAGAACCGCGAGAGGACGAGACAAGAAGATAGTTTTCAAACGAGGAATATAAAAGACCCACACTGGACAGTCTTCAGAAAGTGCTGTTGGACACTCTTCAAAGTAAATGGAGACATCTGTTAGTGGAGTCGCACTTTCACAAAGAGATGAGTAAGTGCGTAAAACTGAAGCCTAAGCGTGTCCAAAGAAGTGGGCCGTGACAAACAGCAGCACAGATTGTATAAGGGATTGTTTCATTCTGCTACGATGAGTTTAACAATGCAAGGACAAAGCTGCCATTTTATTAAGTGGTATTTCATGTTTTTATTGTAGCAAACTATAATTAATCTACTGTTTATATACATTTGGAAAAAATAGAAAAGAATCATTGACTCATTCTCTGCTGACAAAAAGTCATGGGGTACCTTGTCTGCCACTCTGCGATCACACTCTACTTTTTATAGAGTTGCCGAGTTATAGATGTGTCTAAATGTGTGCAGTGTGGCCTTTTATGTAATTATGTGGCCTATAATTATCTGACGCGCTGTTTAAAGAACGTAAATATGTAGAATGTGTTTGGGCCAGCAGTCTGGCACATCAACACTGAGCATAACTCTGATGGCTCAGCAGACAACTCATCTCCTCTGCACTCTGTTTGTCCCTCTTTGACAGCCAAACACCATAAACTATAGCACATCATAATAAGATGCACTCTCTCTTTCTTGGGGAAATGTAAATCTCTCTTCTTTGCCACCATTTGTTTGTCAGTTTTGGCTCTCAGTAAGATGGAATGATGGTGAAGATGATAATGAGGATGTTTGGAGGCAAAAACAACAACAGAATCTGGAGAGGAGGTTGGGAACACGCCAACTGCTGCCCTGCATGGGACTGACTAAATGTCTCTCATCTGCGTCTCCATCGCTCCGTGTCACCATAGGTGCCTCCGATCATTTCTTATTTAGGCCTCATTCTTTTCTCCTCTTTTCGGGGCCCAGGCTGTCTCAATACATTTAAGATGTAGTGTCCTTCTTGTGACAGATCATTTCACATCTCGCACACCCTGCAAAGTGCAATCCAGCAACCAAGAGGCAGACGCCAGCGAATTCCTAATGTCAATAACAGTTCAAGTTCTGGCATCTGTTAAGGCCTTCAGGATAAAAGCAAAGGCTAATTGAACATTTAAGTCATTATTCCAGGGGTCTCAAAGCCTTTCAATTAAAAATGGCAAAGAGCTGCTTATGCTTTGAGAACATTTACGTAAATATGGGGCATACATATGGGAATACATCCTGGACAATACATGTATGAGTTGTTTCACAAACAAAGTAATCAAATTCTACTCCTCAAACTGGTGTAGAAATGTAGAAAGCCTTTGGGGAGCTGGGGAGATGGAAGCTTGTAGACAAAATCTTAACAATAAACTTCCTGTCTTATTTGTGGCTTAACGAAACAGTGAATTGTAGAAGTCGAGGGGTAGTCAACAGCTTCTACTTTTACTAGCAACAATTCAAGTTGGTAACAATTAATAACCAAATTTAAGGTTTAATTATTTTTTATTGACTTTCCTACAACACCTGAGGTATAAAGTTGTCCCTACACCTCAACACTTTCAGTCACACTAAAAGTTAATTAAGTTTTAAAGAATCCATTTGTTGTTTGGGCAGAGAAAGAAAGAAACGATTGGCTGCACTGGTTCAATGAATTACTGCCAGCTACACAAAGCTCTGTTGTTAACATTTTGTGAGCTGTCAAAGTAAAATACAACTTATGGATAACGCCATACACAGTGTATACCTCAATCTCATTAGTTAATGTAATACACAGAGATGCCTAAAACTGCAAAAAAGGAAGCAGAGAAAGGACTTACTATTAATAGCTTGCTCCATGATGGATTGATATGGAAAACAGTACAATTAATATTGAAAACTATTTGTCCCATTCATTCTTTGCAATTATTTATGCATGCATGTGTATGGGATTTAAATTTACATAAAAACTGTTTTCTTAGAACATCTATTGCATCTATTGTGTTTGCAGATCAACCCTCTACTATAACCCTCTACTATAAATAATACCTCTACTTTATAAATAAAGATTGATTGATTGGTATAGCAAACAAGGGCTTACTAAAATAGACACAGTCAATATAGTTAAAGGGTTATTTTACAGTCATTTTGGGCAGAATTACAACCAAACATTTGTCCTCAGATGAATGTGTAAAACATTAAATATCCTCCTGGCAAATTTGAGTTCAGCCAACTTTAATTTAAAGCAATAAACCGTATAATGTGTGTTATTTATCACTTCTTTGTAGGCAGAAGTAAAACCCTCAGTCATTGTGATTATAGTTAAAGCCTGAAGTGACCTGAGGCTAATGCTGATTGGTGGAGAGAGTGGGAGCTCGCTCAGCACTGATTAAATGTGATAATAACTGTGCAGTCCACGAGTTGCCCATATTCATCAGACAACAGGCGTCTGTTAAGTCAGCACACTTTAAACAATGTGAGAAGCACTGCTGCGGTCAACCCCAATGAAACAACTTGTTTACTTGAGTTTTGCTTCTTTAATCTGCTTTCTTTACAGACTGACGCTCAGTTCAGTGCAGTGTATTTGGGGCTTTGACCAGCTTTAGAAAATTAGACGGCAAACAAAATGACAGACTCATCCCTGTGTAAGCCTGCTCTTTGCTCGCCCTGATCTTTTTCCTTTATCTGAGCAGCTGCTCTCAATCTGTCACACTGTTCGGGGCAAGGCATAATTTGCCTAAATTGAGCCATGACATTGCCTGTAAATTTAATTTAGTCAGAAAAAGATTAATCCATATGACGGGATGAGGGTGCATATGCACCATGTGAGGGTTTATTTGCATAGACTGTGCGCTGCCAAGTCTGTAATCCCAGGATGCTGCTTCAGTGAAACAGTTTGGTTCAACTTGAACAAATCCATTCCTTCAAAACGAAGTTCACAGAACCACCAGGTATGACACTGCAGTACTGCACTGCCATGTATACTACAAACACATACTTTTTGGATTTGGAAACGGGATTTTGCATGAGCTGATTTGATGATGTTTGTGTGAAGATTATTACAAAATAATAAAATATTTAATAATTCATATCTGCATCACTGTGTACGGGAGGCCCGTTTAAATCACTTAGGCTCGTAATACTGAAATGACATATTGTTGTATTGTGTACAGTTTGGAGTCAAATGCCAAGAATGTGTATTTTCATCAAATTGGAGAATGAAATGAAAGTAATGGCACTAGCCCAATCCCTCACACAAACAGTTGAGCTGTTGCACTGACAGGGGTCTGACAGTTTCCCCAGACACCGGTCCAGCGAAAGGTGAGCCTATTAAATATGTAGCACAGAGCAGCGATAGGACACAGGGCCATTAGCCATTATAAATATATAGTAGAAATCTCCAACATACTTCAGCCTCTTGACCAAATCACATCTCTACATACAGGCCTGATTAGAATCCCAATGCATCTCAATTTCACAGGGTGTCAGCGCTCATTTTGAAAAGCATGGGTTGGGAGAGAAATTACAGTAAATGACCAATGTGCAAATGAAGCAATGAATAAATAAGAAATCTATCACTGAAGCTGGTGGGGGGGAGCAGACAGCTCTCTGGCCAGGAGATAGATTTCAGTCTGAGCAGGTTCCAAATAAATGGATCGATTCAGCAAAGTTTAATGACAAAATAAGTCCGGTGTCTTCTGATTCGCTCTTTTTTTCAGATCCTGTGCTATTTTGTTTTCCATCTGAACCACCTCCAACCTGTGGCCTGTTTGTAATCACATCCCTTGTTTACACACTCTTGCCTCTTTCACATTGCTTCATCATCCATCTTCCCTATTGCTGTGTCTGTCTCCTGACCCCCATCCAGTTGTCATCATTTTATGATTTTGGTTGCCCTCGCGGCAAGCCCATCCATCCATCCATCCATTTTCTTCCGCTTTATCCGGGGCCGGGTCGCGGGGGCAGCAGTCTCAGCAGAGATGCCCAGACTTCCCGATCCACGCACACCTCTTCCAGCTGTTCTGGGGGGACCCCGAGGCGACACCAGGCCAGCACGGAGACATAGTCCCACCAGCGTGTCCTGGGCCTTCCACGAGGCCTCCTCCCAATAGGACATGCCTGGAACACCTCCCGAGGGAGGCGACCAGGAGGCATCCGATACAGATGCCCTAGCCACCTCAGCTGGCTCCTTTCGACGTGGAGGAGTAGCGGCTCGAGTCCGAGCTCCTCCCGGGTAACTGAGCTCCTCACCCGATCTCGAAGGGTGCGCCCAGCCACCCTGCGAAGGAAACTCATTTCGGCCGCTTGTATTCGCGATCTTGTCCTTTCGGTCATTACCCAAATCTCATGACCATAGGTGAGGGTGGGAACGTAGATCGATCGGTAAATCGAGAGTTTTGCCGCTTGGCTCAGCTCCCTCTTCACCACAACGGTCCGATACAGCGACCGCATCACTGCTGACGCCGCACCGATCCGTCTATCGATCTCACACTCCATCCGTCCCTCACTCGTGAACACGACCCCGAGATACTTGAACTCCTCCACTTGAGGCAAGGACACCCCACCGACCTGAAGCGGGGAAGCCACCTTTTTCCGGTGGAGAACCATGGCCTCAGATTTGGAGGTGCTGATCCTCATCCCGGCCGCTTCACACTCGGCTGCAAACCGCCCCAGTGCGCGCTGGAGGTCCTGATTTGAGGAAGCCAACAGAACAACATCATCTGCAAACAGCAGAGATGAGATTCTGAGGTTCCCAAACCGGACACCCTCCGGCCCCTGGCTGCGCCTAGAAATTCTGTCCATAAAAGTAATGAACAGAACCGGTGACAAAGGGCAGCCCTGGCGGAGCCCAACACGCACCGGGAACAGGTCTGACTTACTGCCGGCAATGCGAACCAAGCTCCTGCTACGGTCATACAGGGAACGGACAGCCCTTAGTAGAGGGCCCCGTACCCCATACTCCCGGAGCACCCCCCACAGGGCACCACGAGGGACACGGTCGAACGCTTTCTCCAGGTCCACAAAGCACATGTGGACTGGTTGGGCGAACTCCCACAAACCCTCGAGCACCCGATGAAGGGTATAGAGCTGGTCCAGTGTTCCACGACCAGGACGAAAACCACATTGCTCCTCCTGAATCCGAGGTTCGACTATTGGCCGGATCCTCCTCTCCAGCACCCTGGAATAGACCTTACCAGGGAGGCTGAGAAGTGTGATCCCTCTGTAATTGGAGCACACTCTCCGATCCCCCTTCTTGAAGAGGGGGACCACCACCCCGGTCTGCCAATCCAGAGGCACTGTCCCCAACCGCCACGCGATGTTGCAGAGACGTGTCAGCCAAGACATCCCTACAACATCCAGAGACTTAAGGTACCCGGGACGAATCTCATCCACCCCCGGGGCCCTGCCACCGAGGAGCTTTCTAACCACCTCGGTGACTTCAGCCTGGGTGATGGACGAGCCCCCCTCCGGGTCCCCAGCCTCTGCCTCCTCATCGGGAGACGTGACGGTGGGATTGAGGAGATCCTCGAAGTACTCCTTCCACCGCCCGACCACCTCCCCAGTCGAGGTCAGCAGCCCCCCACCCGCACTGTAAACAGTGTTGGTGAAGCACTGCTTCCCCCTCCTGAGGCGCCGGATGGTTTGCCAGAATCTCTTCGAGGCCGACCGATAGTCCTCCTCCATGGCTTCTCCAAACTCCTCCCAGACCCGAGTTTTTGCCTCTGCGACTGCACGAGCTGCAGCACGCTTGGCCTGCCGGTACCTCTCAGCTGCCTCCGGAGTCCCACAAGCCAACAAGGCCAGATAGGACTCCTTCTTCAGCTTGACGGCATCCCTTACTTCCGGGCGCCACCACCGGGTTCGGGGGTTGCCGCCGCGACAGGCACCAGAGACCTTACGGCCACAACTACGAGCAGCCGCATCGACAATGGAGGAGGAGAACATGGTCCACTCGGACTCCATGTCCCCTACCTCCCTCGGAATCTGGGTGAAGCTCTTCCGGAGGTGGGAGTTAAAGACCCTACTGACAGAGGGATCCACCAGACATTCCCAACAGACCCTCACAACACGTTTGGGCCTGCCAGCTTCTTCCCCTGCCAGCGGATCCAGCTCACCACCAGGTGGTGATCGGTTGACAGCTCAGCCCCTCTCTTCACCCGAGTGTCCGAGACACGCGGCCGGAGATCAGATGACACAACTACAAAGTCGATCATCGACCTCCTGCCTAGGGTGTCCTGGTGCCACGTGCACTTATGGACATCCTTGTGCTCGCACATGGTGTTCGTTATGGACAAACCGTAACTAGCACAGAAGTCCAATAACAGAACACCACTCGGGTTCCGATCGGGGAGGCCGTTCTTCCCCATCACCCCCACCCAGGTCTCACTGTCGTTACCCACGTGGGCGTTGAAGTCCCCCAGTAGAACAATGGAGTCCCCAGCCGGAGCACTATCTAGTACCCCCCCCAGGGACTCCAAGAAGGCCGGGTACTCTGCACCGATGTTGGGCCCGTAGGCCGAGACAACGGTGAGAGACCTGTCCCCGACCCGAAGGCGTAGGGACGCGACCCTCTCGTTCACCGGGGTGAACTCCAACACGTGACGGCTGAGCTGGGGGGCTATGAGCAAACCCACCCCAGCCCGCCGCCTCTCCCCGCGGGCAACTCCAGAAAAATGGAGCGTCCAGCCCCTCTCCAGGAGTTGGGATCCGGAACCCAGGCTGTGCGTGGAGGTGAGCCCGACTATATCTAGCCGGTATCTCTCTACCTCCCGCACAAGCTCAGGCTCCTTCCCCCCCAGCGAAGTGACGTTCTATGTCCCGAACGCCAGAAGCTGCGCACGCGGACCAGGTCGTCGAGGCACCTGCCTTCGACTGCCACCCAGTCCTCTCTGCACCCGACCCCTACGGATCCCTCTGCGGGTGGTGGGTCCACAGGAAGGCGGGCCCACGTCGTCCGTTCGGGCTGTGCCCGGCCGAGCCCCGTGGGCAGAGGCCCGACCACCAGACGCTCGCATTCGAGCCCCAACCCCAGGCCTGGCTCCAGGGTGGGGCCCCGGCTGCGCCATACCGGGCGACGTCACGGTCCTTGTTATTGTGGCAAGCCTTATTCCCAAAAAAGACACTGAGCACACTCAGGCCTCTGAAGGGATAGCTTAGCCTTACAATATTTCTCAAAAGCAGTCACCTGGGCTATGCCTTGGATTATGTAAGCATCCCCATGTGCAAGCGTCTATTTTGTTTCATGTGTCCTCTCTCTCTGCCCCCACAGTGGCTCTGAGTGCGTTGAACCCATCGGTCAGACCATGAGGAAATGAACAATTGGGGCAACAATCAATACAAAGGGCCCAATCCAAGCGACAGGGAATAACCAGTGACTTTTAAAAAACATTAGAAACTGTAATTACCTAATGATTCATACCAGTGCAGAGACTATGTTTGAACCTTAACATACTTAAGAACCACTGCTTAGTCTAGACCACTTGGCATTTTGCAGTGACTCTGTGCTTTCATGATTCAAGGCAGTTTAAATTCTGTGTGAATAAATTGCAAATCTAAGAAATCCAGCAGTTCATCTTGTCCATAAGAGTATTTTTTTCCGCACAAAAGCTGTCTGGAATTGCAGCGTCAAACCGGACAGTGCATGTGAGCAGGAACCACGAGTGCTGATGACAATAACAGTGATTGTGTTTGCTCTGCTCTGATTGTAATGCCCGTATGAATGGGAAAAGGAAAATGATAAAACAATGACCAGATATTTTCTCTTTTTGAACCTGACGTTTGACATTGAAACTGCAGTCGTGCTGCATCATGAAGTCTGCGGTCAGCACATACACAATTAACAATCCACGTCCCACTGTGCCCTTATGGAGGACAACCTATTACAGGATGGGACCTCAGTGAAAGAGACATCAAAATATCAAGAAATAATGTACGCGTTATAATTAACTGTAAGAGAGAATACCGAAGAAGAGATTAAAGGATATGGTGACGTTGCAATTTGTGGGGCGCCATAATTTTGGACTCAGGGGCCTGTCCTATCTCTGGCACAAGCAGGAAGGACTTCAAGGGAAAAAAAAGGTTATCTATCAACTTATCTAGTTGGATTGCACGCTATATTTCCTTCAAGTGTTGCTCTTCAGCCTGTATTACATTTGCTGTGAAACTCACCGGAGTAACATGACCTTGGTAGTTCAGAAAGCTTTAAATGATTACCAAATGGGACATGCAGCTGAACATAAACAAAAAATAAAAATAAAAAGAGCAATTTTGTATTAAATTTGTGAACATTTTGACGTGATGCCCTTATAAAAGTTTACTGGAGTGCATAAGCGCAAATGTAGCGTGACCAAATGGCTTCGTCATATATTTTACAATTTAAAAAGCCCCGGGAGCGGACAGTTGTGTTGCTGGTCATAAAGCTCAATGGGAAAGCTGCCTGGTGTGGACAAAATAATCACAGTATAGTGAAGGGGTGTAATGTTTCAGCTATCTCAGCTATTTGGTTTGATTCACGGTGCATCATATACTGTAGATATTCACCTTATTCCACCTCGCCCACTTTTGCCTCTTTTTGCCTTGTCTCGACACTTCCGTTGTATTGGCACTTCCGGTAGAGTGCAAAGCCCGTTCATTTAAACGGAGAACAAGGTAAAATGTTCGCAGCTAAAATCTAATGTTTAGCCGATTGATTTGTGTCAAATGTCCAATGTTCACTTGCAAGTCAACACAACAAATCAACACTGCACCGTTTCTCTGCGCGGCCTAAAATCGCCTTTGTTTTCGTGTAGAAACTGATTTTATCTTGACATCTCCAGTCCTAGGTTAACTGATAGAAAAAAAGGGATGAACACAAATCATCAAGGTGAACAATACTGTAAGTTGGTTTTGAAATAAAATAGCCTATTATGTTAATTAATAGGCAGTATAAATTGTAAAGCATTAATGACGCAACCTCTAATTCTCAGCACAAACACAAAGTGATGACGATGATGACTTTTGAGTCCCACAAAGAACATGTTTAGTTAAACTGTAAAATGGTCTCAACTTATATAGCGCTTTAGGTTAATATGAGACAACTTGGCCAACACGTCCACGGGTCAGAAAACTCTTGCTCTGTGAGCAGCTAATCACAGCTCGTAGTTTCGTCTCTGCTGTGACAGCTGTGACAGCGGCCCCGGTCATACCGGAAATCGCCCACATGTTTCACGCAAAGGCTCATGGGGTGTAGGAATATGGTGGATAGGCTTTAGTACAATGCATATGGTCTGATGTTAGCACCGCAGTGCAGGGCTTTGTTACACCCTATAGTAGACCTTTTAGCTTTCCCCCGTTGAAGTAAAAGGAAAAGTCTATGACAGTTCAAACAAATTGCCTGTTGAACTTACTGCACATAAGGATAGAAGGGAAATATTCAATAGTGTGTGTAAAAACAGAAGACTAACCTTGCTTTTGGAAGAGAAGGCTGCTGACGATCTCAGTCATGGATAACACTTTCTGTTTCTGGAGTTTCTCAGGAGGAATGCAGGAGTAGAAGTCATGCAACAACTGACTGGAGAGAGAAAAATGTTGATGATTATGCTTGGTAAACATTTACTATTGAATATTATTTAATACAAAACACACAGCATATAACACCTACACTATGGAGCACTGCAGACTAGGACAAGGTTGCATGACGACAGTGATGGAAAGTTTACCTCTTCATTCATCACATACTGTGCCTTTTTCAATAAAGAAGTGATACAGCCAGGCAAACTAGATACATTTTTAGCAAATCTTAAGGTTTTAACTGCGTCTGGTTGTGTATAGTCTGCCCTGTCATAGGGCCTACATGTTAACAGTATAGAACAGTAACAGTTTCCTTCACACAAAACTGTTTTTTGTTAGGTACTAGTAACACTGTATTTCCAAAACCATACACTTATACAAGATAATGTATTCTTGCCTTTGTTCTACGTAGATGAGTAATGAGTTTGGCCGTGTGAGAATAAAACATTAGACGTGGACTAAACACGCTCTAATGAAGACACAGGTAGAGCCTGAACCCAAATACCATTTTAGAATAATTAAAAAGGCTGGTTGAGAGCGCAGGAGCCACTTAGTAAGATTGAACGCTTAGAGCATGGCAACCATTTCATCTTCATTTGTTTTCTGTCCACCACTTTGTTTCATCGCCCCAAACTCTGTCACACAATCGGCCCAAGCACTTTTAGTGATTATAGAGAATGCAACAGCTCTGACACTTAAGTACCACGTTCAACTTGATTTTGATGTTGATTTGCATGAGTACAGTAGCCGCACCAGTGCAACAAATGTAGCTCTTCAAAATGACTAATCAAAGTAAAGAGAGGACACATTGCACATTGTACTTCACAGAATAAAGGCGTGAGCCAACAGATCTGATGATTTACTGCCTTATTGCTGAACCATTACATAAGCGCTATTTTCAGACTAGTTTATATTTGCACAATACATGATTTTGAAATACCCAACATTAAACCAGTGCTTTTACATACTTCAACACTGCTGGTGGGTTAGACGCTTTAAAAGACGACACAAGAGGTACTACAAAGCTTTGATGTCCACCTCTCGCTCCGTGATTGGTATGCACACTGCTTGTCTTAGCCTTGGGCACTTCTGATCAAATATTCAAAGGCGACCTAGCCCTTAAGTTCAGTTTTAGAGTGAGTGTGAATGGTAGTGTGCAATAAAAAACATTTATTAAATAAATAAAAATATCCAGAAAATTGTACACGGGCTTCAGGACATATTCATACCCTTGTTAGTATGCGAAGTCAGATACTGAATATGTTTAATTTAGGGAGATTTCATGTTGCCACTGGCAGCAAGGGGAATTGCGTGTAATAAAAATATGACACAATGTTTTTGCTAATGGCTCGCTAACAAGTCATCATGGCACTATGATGAACGCAGTATGAGAACAAAACTGCTCAGAAAGTGCCCAGTTCAATCTTCGCGCTTAAACTACAGAGCAAAGATGTCAACTCAGGAACCTTTATCTACGATGAACAACTCCCGGACGACTGAAAGCTTACACAAATACAGATAAGATCACTTTAGCATGAGAAGAAAACTGACTAAAGTTAACAGGATAACTCAAAACTGCGTGCATAAAGCAAAACACTACTCCGAGCATGAAAACATAGGAGGAAACATAGATTTTGCATTATACGAATGCCCCCTTTAATGTTATTGTTATATAGAAATTTGACTTTAATATCAGACTCATGCATAAGAAAAATATAAAGAATTGAAAGAGGCCTAAAAACGGTCTAAGCCACGGCATATGAAAGGAATAAGTGGACCGACTTATTGTCTTTCAAATGGTGTTTCTGGACAGGTGTTAGAGGTAGCAGCTTGGTGACACCGTGTTGGCATGTTTTCACTTAGGGAGTCAGTATGGCAGCTGTGAGCGAGGCACATAAACAGCAAAGACGCAGGTCACGGAGGGGTCAGACCATAATGAACAACGGAGCTGACAGGTCAAACCCTTTAATTATTCAGTAAACTAATGAGGCCATGATGAGGAAATGTGGCAGTCGAGTGAGCGGCGACTGTGAAAATAGTATTAATGGATGCCCGGATGATCTTTAAGAGTAAATAGAGGCTCACCTGAGCAGTTTCCCATCAAAAACCTTCTCTACATCTTGGAGCACTGTCGGTAGGTATTTCAGGGCAGCAACCTGTAAACACATAACAATACGGGATTAATTAAATACCAGATTTATATATATTTATATTGTACGTGTTTCTATGTTTACAGAAGACGCAGCAGCAGGATTAGGCAGATTTTACTTCACTTGAGTGTAGAGTTAACGACAGAGTGTGAGTGAGGACTGAAATTGAATGTCAGACAGTTAAGATCATTGGGTTGCGATAAAAATGCAACACAAATCACAGCCATTTATTGTTATACTACTGTATCTGTATACAGCGAAATGTGTGTGCATTGGCCCCGAACAATCAACGGATAGAAGGAAATAGAAGTTGTAGAGGAGTGTGTATGCATTTACCCTGTTGAGCAGAGTGGTGGTGTAGTCTGTCTTCATCAGCCTGTTGATGGATTCAAAGAGTCTCTTCAGAGAGTCTTCAAACTCAGTCTGCTCTTTCCCCTCGTACAGCCTATGACAGTAAATACAACGGTAAATATGTAGCCCGGCTATCTGCCTGGCTCACTCCAAATATACAGAGTAGAAGCATAAAAATGAGTAATATTAGGAAAAAAAAAATTTGTTAATCGTCCAGCTTTCTTATTTATTCATAGGCCTGCAGATTTTATTTGACAGGACACTGCAGTCTATGAGGAGCTGAACTGAAGAGGAGCAGAGACAATCGGTAAATTGTTGGAGCTGGGAGACAATCTCACATCGCTGAAACATTCTGTATATCACATCACACAACAATAAATTGCTGTGGTAATATTGTAAGACACAGGCCAAAATGAAATGAAGTGAAGAATACATCTTTTCTGCTTTTGCGTTGTAAAGGTTGAACTTTGAAAGAATATGTATTTTTAGAGTTGATAAATTGCGTCCCAAATGCTTTTTTTTCCTTCCACCTGTGAACCGTCCATTGTCCTCTCTATCTCACCGGGATTCAATAGAGCTATGTGGCCATTAATTACAATAGGAGTTATGAGTGCCGGAGGGAGGGATTACCACGTGCTGAATTTAGCAAGTGGGCTAGGATTAGGCCATAAAACACAAGGTATTATCACTGGCTTTCACAGGCTAGAGTTCTGATTGTCCTGTCTAATCCAGCCTAACAGTGCGTGGAAAGCGTGGGAGTTCTCCATCTCTGGGGATAATTATGATGTAGCTCGTTCTCACGTTGTTCTAGTACAGTTCTTATGCAGGGAGGCTTTAAAGATGTATGGCATGGGCGGACATATTAAGACAACTTAATAATCCAGTAACCGTAACAAAAGCCGCGAAATGGAGCAAAATATATACAAGTGCCGCTGCCACGTGCACAGAACTCTGTTTAGACCTCAGCGTTGAGGGTGCGAGTCCGGGTTTTTCGACAATCTGCTGAATGTCCCCACATGCCCTTCTCCCCCTTTCACCCTCCGCTGTCCTATTTGTAAAGTCCACAAAACGTAAGTCTGCAGTGGGAGTGATGGTTGGTTCAGCAAATAATATTCATGACGGATGGAGGGGGGAAAACAGATGAGAATTGCAGACGAGGCCGTGAATGACAAAGGGAGCGACAAGGGCTTTAAAATGTCCGCGATAAAATTGAGTAAAGTGAATTAGGGTTTGATGAAGGCTGGGCGCGGAAGAGATTCATTTGAGTATTCTACAATTTGTCAGCGGTTATATTTCCAATCTCGTTACTCTCTTATCGCCAGACAGATGAATGAGAACCGGGGCGAAATATTAAACAAAATTTAAAGCAAATAGATGTGACGACAGGAGGCCTCAGATTTTAGAGAAGAAGAGACTTATTTTTTAAAGATATAGTCACGGTGAAAGGAGAAAGGACGCAGGTGCACGGGGGAGAAAAAGAGAGCATTCTGCTGCTCCGGGGAAGAAACATAAACTAGACCAAAAGCTGGAGCGTGAAGGACAGAGGAAAGGTGAAGGAAAGTGCAACATCTATCCAAGTGTCCAACATACTTTCAGAGGTAGATATTACTATATACTATTAGAAAATAAAGAACATTTGAAGTCCAGCTACAGTATCTCATTTTCTCTTGTGATTACAAGGCCAAAACATGAAATGTGGAGTGAAGTACTTTAGTGTAGAGGAGGCAAAGGCATTCACAGTTGACAAAAGTGTGATTTTCTTTCCTGTTTCATATAGGCCTGCTGAGGGGAGGCCAGGGTTTGAGTCCATATAAGAAGCCTTGAGGACAACAATATAAATATACCGCATTTATTCAGACATTGATATTTTAATGCCTAGCGGATTTTGCTTAATTTTGAACTGCGTTTCCAACTAGCAGATAACTCGATCCCCAAATTTAGCACACATTCAAACCAATGAGAGGGTTGACTTTCAAATGGAAATGTTTTTTCAGTCCTCCCATTTCAAAATGCTTCCTTTCTGTTTAAAAACATATCCCAAAACATCCCTTTCGGCCATTGTGGATGACACCTGTGAAAGTACCTTTGGCAGGGGAGGCCTAAAGTAACCCGCAGGCGCACATAGGATAGAATAGTAGACAGGGATTTTGACTTGTCAGCATCAACTCGTGAGCCGCAGTTATAAATGGTGTTTACGCTTATCGAACGGACCAGCGCTTGGATCGGTACCAGGAGTGTCATAAGTCTCTTATGTTGGAGGTTTGTCGGCGGCTGGTCTTCCACTGTCTGCTCTATCAGCATCCCTGCCCCGCCATTAGGTCCACTACACACTGCACTTCATCATCAATGCATATTAGGGACATTAGTGCTGTAATCAGCAGCTCTTCTCTCAGGGGGCCGTCAAAAATCATTACTTTAAGAGTTCCCCGTCAGTGTGCTGCGAGGACATGTTTTCAATAGTGCGGCTGTGTCCCACAACAGGGGAGTTCAAAGCAATTAAGAAGATGAGCCCACAAGTAATTAGGATGCAGTGTTACACTTGAAGTTACAATAATAAACTGATATTACATCTTCAGTATATTTTGTTTACAATATTGATAAATAGAACATAACACATTTTTCTTATGTAGCACTTTTTTCAGTACTCAAAGTAATGCATTGAGTTATTCATTCACTTTGTGGTGGAAAGCTATTATTTGTGGCCATTTGTGGCTGCCCTGGAACTGAATAACGTAAACATAGCTGCCGCACCAACCACTACCAATCTATTACACACACCAAAGTTTCACAAAGGCAAGGAGGAGGAAAAAAATTATGTACAATCCACAAGCCACACTGTTAAGCACCTTCAAAACCAAATTCAGGACAGAGCTGTAAAACGTAGTGTGGTATTTCTGGTTGCTACTAAAATTGAAAATATGGCGCAAAAGGAAGCCTTGCAGAGTGCCTCAAAATGTTCAAATTGCAAATGCATTATTAATAAGATGGCCCATCACTTACTGGGAATAGAGCATCCGTGAGCGCACAATAAACTTGAAGATGTACTCGAGGGCTTTTAGAGTTCGGAGGATGGGCTCGCACTGTTCCCCTCGACTGGACACGTCGAGGTATCTCTTCAGCACAGACATCAGCTTCCTGGAGAGAAAATTACATGAGTGACACAATTTCCCAAGAGACATAATGGTGAACAAGAAACATAAAACAAGTCATAAAACTCAACAATGCAGACAAAACTGTGAGTGAGTTCCCGTGATAAAAATGCAAATCTTCTTTTTTGATGCAGAAGTGAAAAGCGCAGGAGCCTGAAAATAACATGCGATTGGAAACCGGGAGGAGGCAGTGAAAATGGCCAAATTGTATTTCACACCTCAACAGATGTACCTTTTACTGATGTTTAGAGATACCCAGAGACGGATGGTAAATAACAGCCATTCCCAGACACAGGCACTCCCTGCAGGGCTTTTATCCATAAATAACTTGAGTGCTTTTGAGAGTCTGGTGTACGGGGAGCTGTGGATAATTTTATGACCTACACAAGTCATAATACATATATCATGCCGTTCCAGTCTTTTGGGCTCCGTGTTGGTGGGTAAGATTTAAACACAGCTACAGTGTCAGCAGAAACCCTTTGGTTCATGTATTGACTATTTCTTTCAAGGAGATTGTTTACAACTGAGCGAGAATGTTGAAATCTAAACAACTCCAGCAAAACAGCTACTTAAAGAGCACCAAGAACAGGATTAGGAGAAGCAAGAAGCCACAATGTATCTCAAAATTCCCCGTCATCATGGTGCTCCCCAAAATATTCAAAATATTTGTATTTATTTTAATGCATCGGGCATCTGATGAGACCGACTTTATTAAAGGTTCTGATAAAAAAAAAATTAAACTGTGTGTGCCAGTGCAACCAACGATACAACGCACGGAGCCTTATGAAGCAAAATGAACTATTGTCTATAAAAATTGAGAATGCATTCACACGGCATCAGCTTTGTGTACAGTTGCAGCTGTAACAGTAGTAATCGTGGAAATGTCAAAATCTCATGTCGATGCACAGCAATGGGAGAGACTTTGACGACGCATCAGGGAGTGACTTACTTGTAAGCCAGTGTTGCGCTGAAGTGCTGTTTAATATACGCCTCCAGCACTGTGTTGAAGTGTTGAAACTTCCTGTCAGCGATGAGCCCTATAATATGTATCTGGAAAATTCACAAAAGTGCAACATTGTCTACTGTTCGTTATAGTGATGGACATTTTTATTTACAAGCTTGGAGCAGTGTCAGCGAGGGTGTACACGTAAGAGACTTGTCAAACTACCACAGATCCACGCACACTTACCAACGCATCGAATACAAGGATGTCATAGTCGTCCGTTTGGGAGTGCTCCATCATGATGTTGAAAAGGGCATCCAGTGTGTCCTGAAGAAACTGCATACAACGAGATTTAGAGTGACTGAGTACAGACTCCATACATGTAAACCAAACCCACTGACCTTCACCACCTCTTCGCCATCAATAATTTTCAGTTTCTCAAGGTTTTCTTTGAGAAGCTCCGGGCGTGTCCTCCACTTGAGCAGCCCCAGCAAACCAACTATAAAGCACACACGATGCAATGTTGCTTATCAAGTATGCAACTAAATGTGCATTAACACATGTAACGCTAGTATAAATTAATGTACAATACAATATAAATCTCACAATTTAATCTTTACTCTTTTCAGCTTCTCTTATTGCTTCTCAAAATGATTATATTTTGTAAACGCTACAATATCTGCAAATGATATGCCGCTACATCAAGTTCGCAGACTTGAATTTCACACATGAAAATGATTTGCTGTGTTTTGTAGCTATTAATTCTTTTTAAGTGTGACATGCAGCTTGTTTGTGTCTCCAAAGGGCTGGTCACTCCACGCTCTCTGCGTCCCCTCTTCAGTCACATCAGGCCAAGGCTGCACATCTGCTGGTGGCCCTGGACACCGTGTGCATGTGTTAGAGAGACAGTGCATGTGTGTGAGCATGCACCAGTGTCTGATCCGGCCGCACAGGTGATTAATATTGCAGGGTAATGTTCATTACAGTGATGGACTGGCTTCCTCAGTAACAGCTGCTGTTGAGCACCTGTACCCAAGCGGGTGTGTGACTAAGCACTTGGACGGAGGAGAGTCACTTCATGTGGATTCATGCCAGAGTTTTTAATGATGAAATAAAACACACTTCCTTCTGGCAGCAACAGTTGCCTCTTTGGATAATGACTTTAACCTTAAGTCAAATTTGGGAAAATCACTACAGATAATTGATTTTGGGGCAAAAAATGCTTATGATGAAACAATAAACTGTGAATGTCTTTAAAACACAAATTAGAGAGAAGATATATATATATACTACCTACTTACAAACATTAAGTAAGTAAGTGATAACGTGCCTTATTTTGTCAAAGACTGTGATAGACTTCATCGCAGGTAGACAAAACTGGGTGTGAACCCCTTGAACTAGGTGCAAGAGCAAAAATAATATTACCCCATACTTGATTCTATTTCTTTAATTGCATTTATTTAACCAGGAAAGTCCCACTGACATATCTTTTACCGAGGACTCCTGGCCAAAGAAGGGAATCATTTGTACATGTTTTCTGTGCACCCGGAGGACACTTATGAAGACATGAAGAGAACATGTAAAGTCCACACATGACTTTCTTACAACCTTTAAATAAATAAAAACACGTTACCACAACAATTTCCTGTTCAAATGATTCAACCCTGGTGCATAAAACATGGGGGAAAATCATAGTCATGAAGTGTAGTCAACAACAATGAAAACAATCAAATCATACCATTCTGTGTGAGTTTAGTGGAGCAGACCAGAGTGGAGATGGTGAAGCTGTCTCGGGAGCTGAGAGACAGGCCTCCCGCGCCCCCAGACAAACTGCTGGAGCTGCGACTCAGGGCCGTCCCCTTGTGGAGGTCGCCATGGTGGTGACGGGTGGAGGGCAATGACAGGTAGGACGACACGTCTTCCATGCGCTTGCTGTCTCCCTGTTTGGACGTGTCATAACAGAATGTAAAAATTAACAAGCTGCTTATATAGATACTATTGAGTATTGATTCTGTAACTCATTTTTAGAAGATAATTAAAGCACTAATGACTGATGACAAAGGTCACCATGGCACTAACAACATGAGTAATGCAGGGATTTGGTAAAGAGGGCAGAGCAGGTCTCTTTAGTTAGTCTTTGAGTGAATCACAAGCAATTAATCTTTATTGCATTTGGCATTTAATCAATACGGGGATTCAATCTTAGCTCTGCTCTCTTTGGCAGGAAATCTATTTGGCTTCAGTCAACCTGTCTGGGTGGCCTCAATCTTCCACCCAAACTAAATTTACTGTTAGTTTGGGCCTGTAAATAACATAATTCAAATCCACACACTCCTATGTACAAAGTTTCCATAAATGAAATGAAATACGGTAGTAAGCAGCTTGCACACTGGTGTATATATAGCAAACACACTTTCAAAGCAGTATTTTCTCCTCAGTATTTCCTGGTCTAGCACTGAAAAAATATAAACGATGAGGTCCATACTTGATAGTTAATAAAAGTATGCTGACACCTGGTATGAAAGTGAATGACAAGAGCATCTAATTCAAAAGCAACATTGTGTCCTATATTCCCGTGTACCCCTAGCAGGACTTATTGTATTGTGTTAGCAATGTATTATATTAGTTGTAGCTCTTTTCCTGCTGAGAGCTTGCATATCCCTTGAGGTCCCCGTACCTCTGGTTGAGAAACGAGCTTATATACGACTAATGCACAGTTGTTATTCAGGGGTACAATCACGTTCTCATTATTCAGTAAACAAACAGTAATATTTATTTTAAGTGCCTCATAAAGCCTCAATGTCAAAGTTTGCTTCTCTGCCCTGGGGACTGGAGTCGGCGCAGGCCCCGGTTCATTGTTGGCTCTTTCCAGAAGGTTTTGGTGAATGAAGTTTAGTGAGTAAACATTTGCTTAGAGAACAGGATTTCTGCTTAGACCATGATGTGTTTGCGTGCTTGTTTTTCCGTTTCTGACCTTGAAGACAATCAGGTCGTGGAGTCCGTCCTGCAGCACAGTCCCGTCCTCCTTCATCAGACGCACAAACGCCATTGCAAAATTCTTCTCACTCTTGTCCTTAGCTGCCAATAAGAAAACGTGCCAGTAATTAGGCATGACTTAAGTCCTGTACACTTTACTGTATACTACTCAGTAGTTGTCTGTTTTAGTGATTTGATTCAGCTGGAACAGCAAGCAGTCTAGACTCAGGTAGACTGAAACAAAAGGTCTAGAATCGCTAGCATTCTTGTAATGGCTAGCCATTATAAGAATGATTTAATTTATTTGTCTTTTATTCATTTTAGACACTCCCACTGAGATTCATAACCTCTTTTGTTTGGTGGAAGTCTATGTAGACATGGTGGTAAAAATACAAACTCCACATAGAAAGGCCTCAGCTGGTCAGGGACTTGAGACGAGTGCTAATCGCTTCACCACTGCGCCACCCAATGAAACATAGCTATGTGCGGGTGATGTTAAAGTGCATTTCCTTCCTCCCTACCTCCATCCGCCTGCTGAACAAATGACTGTGTGGACCTGGTCGATCACAGGCCACTATATTGTTTTTGTTTTTTATGTATTTATTATTGCACATGTTGATTGTGTTGTATGTCTGTGGATGTACTGTTTTTATCGGGCCCGTACTGGCACTTCCTCTGCAAATGAAGTTCCTGACGGATAAATAAAGGGAATTTGATTGGATTTTTGGTATAGTGCAGAATATACATGACTAACAAAACTTAAGATTATTCTTGTATTCCCTTTATTTGTAAGTGAGCTCTGTTCACTCAAGAATATTATAAGGAAATAAACAAAAATTGAATGAAATCCCTGGAGAAAGACTTGCTTATTCCTATAATCAAGTGCGTGTAATGGTGCTAAAGGTAATTTCCTAAATTGTTCCAATCATTCGGTCCTTTGGTGTCAAATTATCCTCCAGAGGCCAGAGTGTTGGATTAGACTGTGCATGAGCAAGAGAAAACACAGGAATAGGCCTGATACGTACACTCCTGGGAAGAGCGGTGTCTGAACATGAAGCGCAAATGAATCCGGTGCATTTCCTCCAGAGGGACCGCCACCTGCGGCACAAATCAAATTATTAAAGGATAGAAGAGAACAATTTTTATATAATGGCAAGGTTTGTGAAAATCGGTACCATTGGGCAATATAAGCCAAAATGAAACACTGGTAGCACAGTACTTTACAGCACCAAAAGAGCATAGTTATAGCAGTGCTATCTAAGAATGAAAAAAACATTTTAACAGTATTTGCACAGTAGTTAATGGAATAATGGAAACAGGGCACACAGCATGTTGGGCAATGTTTGTGTGGAGAATGCCGTCTTGTCTTTTTACTCACCGCAAATCAATTACCTCACATTACAACCTGTCATTATGCCTTATTTTAAGGGAAATTAATTACTCCTAATCCGAACTGAGTGTAAACACTGTCAATAACAGACCCCATGGTTAGAATCAATTAATTAATTTGGAAACAGAGTTGCAAGGTGTAATATCTCTCATTACTGCTACTTACCATGCTATTGTAACACGGCTAGGCTAGGCGGACCGACTGTGAGTGTGGTTAGTCAGAATATAGATTCGGAGGGGGGCCATAAAGTGTGCAAATGAATAGAGACACAAATTAAGTTTATAGTTTTTCAATATTATTATTAATGAGTTATTCAATAATAGTTGGAATATATGATCAATAACCAATATATATAAATTATAGTATTAAACAAAACAATCAATAATCCCAGGCAACCACAATAAAAGGTGAGGTCTTCCAAACTAAGACCTCAAAATCAGTTCATCAATATAACAAAAAAATATATTCAGAAACCAGCTCAGAGTTTATCAGAGTCCAATTATAGGAAAAAGATAGTCCAGAGGATCAGAGTTCATCGGGTTTTAAAGAACACAAAAAATAATCCATCAATCGGTTCAGAATTCATCAAAGTTATACTATTCCTATTCTATTATCATGTTCAGTGCTGTAAAATAAAGGGCGACTGAAATACACTAAAGAGAAATAGTTGCAAAATGTTGCAAAGGTATTGCAGCCATTTTGTCTTTAATTGTACCACAGGAATGAACTGTTGGCGTCAGACGGATGCAGTCTTTTAACAGCTTGTAGTTGATGTCCTGTTATCAGTAATCAGTTATCTCACAGACATGTTTACAAACTAAATCACAAATGGAAACATTAATTAAATAAACAAAAGAAAAGAAATGATGATAACAACAAGATAATTATCATTGATATGCTTTCTTTGATATGCCGCTTCAAAAATGGTAGTGTTTACTAAATGTATGCTCAGTGTGGTGTAAGTCAAGGCTGAATGTGTTGTCTTCTTAATATGAACCTTGAGTGATGATGATGCTTCTGATTGTTGTATTACTTTAATGAATTAAGCTTCATTAACGGTTAAAACGAGGACGTCCCACACTGGTAACTCACCTTAAAGGTCTCCATCCATCGTGGCTGTTTCATTTGGTAGTAGATAACCGATCTGTAGGCACTGACCGGTTTATCTCCGGCTCCAAGACAGATGGAGTTCTGGGGGAAAAAGAGAAATATAAATAATGCACTGGAGGTATTATGTTTGTGTGCTTTTACTATACAGATTTATTTTTCCTGAGATAACACCACATGCGCTGCAGACTGCAACAGCTCAAATAAACCCTAGATAAGTGCCATGCTTTCTATCTGGCCCGCGCCACCGCTATTTCTATAGAGCAATCTCATAGTAAATAAATGCACTCCTGTTCACCTGTATGACCTTGCCCTCCTCGTCGCACACCCACATGATGACCTCCACGTTTTTCTGCGTGGTTTTGTTGTATTTGTCAAAGTCGCCGCCCTGCAGAGTCAAATAGATGTCGTTGCGCACGTCCCCCGGCATTATTATCTCAGGGAAGCCTAATTTACGGGCCACCACAGTGCTGCGGTCAACCAGGTGAGGGTACTCCTTCCTTATCTGGACAATGTCTCCAACCAGGGCTTTCATGGTCACCCACAAACCTGTGAGGGACCAAGTGGAAGAAAATGAAGAGCAAAATATTTACATGCATTTTACATATTAGAATTATCTTGGGCCTTAAAGGGACTAGAAGGAGTCTAAAAATGTTAAAATTATGTATTTTCCGCCCCCTACGTGCTCCAGCGATGTCCTAATGTGTAGCTAACGAGCTTAATATAGAAACTATAGTTATGTGTACAACATGAGACCTGAGGTGGCAATAGCGAGTATAAAAAACTTCCATCTTGTCCCTTTAAAGGAACAGGCCACCGTTTTTTCCATAATGAGATGTGTTCTTACTTGAGCTTAGACGAGTTGATGCGTACCTGTCTAGTCTTTGTCCGTGTGCTCAGTCACGCAAAAAGACCTCTCGTCCTCTTCTCTATGCAATAATAACTTCACTTTACTGCGCGGACATCGAAGTGCGCCTAAGGTATTATTACGCCTTACAATATAGTACCCCTTTTAATCTCCTTAGCACATCGACATGTTTAATTTTGTGTAACTATACTTGGTAGCTTCTAACTTCACCCCGGTTGGAGCCATGAATATGTTGGGAGAGACAGACCAGACGGGTACGCATCAACTCGTCTAAGCTCAAGTAAGAACATATCTCAGTATGGAAAAGCGTGGCCTGTTCCTTTAAGGCAAGGTGACTAGGAAGTAATGTACAACCAGAATCGTTCATAGATCCAGATTCAAATGAATGGTTTTATGTTGTGATTGAACATGTTTTTTCCTTTAGCTTTTAACTTAAAAGCTAGATGCCTGTGTAAGTTCTCAGTCGTACAGGAGTTGTCCATCTTCAATGAAGGTACTTAAGTCATCTTCTGTACTCAGTAGTTGAGGTCTACGAATGTTTCGCCTCCTATCCAAAAGGCTTCGTCAGCGGAATAAAGTCAGCGGAATAGAGTTAGTGTAGGCCTGGCTCCTCCTCTCTAATCACAGCTACTCTCTGTGGGTAAACCCCTTTGAAGTAGAGCGTCTCTAACAACCTGCTCCCCCCAGTATCGGTCAGCCCTGTCCTATTAATAGATGATCACTGCCCATTATCTGTCCTATTCATGGCTGATCCCTCCTAATTACCTGCCTATTGTTCTTTTGTTGGCTGAGGTGCCGTCCCCTTGGACTGGCCGTGCCCTGTCAGTTTTCCCCGAAGGAGATTGGAGTAAAGTGAAGGAAGATTAAATCTGAGCCCACCATTCCGGTTAATGGCGGGATTTTCTTCCTTGACAAAAATTGCTTCTTTTACTCCTCTTTCAAACCAACGTTCGAGGTGGAGGTGCACCGCCGACTGAGGGCCGCTTGTGCTTAAAAGCTAGAAATTAGACGGCAACATATAATTCTTCAAAATAGAGTGGAGGTGTTTTGTAAGGTTGTTGTCCCAAGGCTGTGAGAAACAAAGATAATAAGATAATAAGAAAACTGTATTGTGGTTGATCAGACAATTGTTTTGGTCCCACTCAATCGCGCGTTCACTTATCATTTAACCATAGGCAAAAAACCTTAAAAGTTACAAACGATTATGAAATGTCCATCAAGAGCAACAGACAGCTTCAGTGTGTCTGCAGATTAGCCCTGACTGATGCCCATTTTCACTGACAAAGGCTCTCGTCACTCACCACTAATAATACATACACTAATAATACACCTATTTGCCAAAAAGTCTGTTTGGGCGGATAAAAGGCACACTTTACAGATAGCTCCACTGTGATTGTGACTTTAATTTGTCCGACTAAAATATAGGTCGCATAGCAACACTCAAAAGCAATAACAGAAGCAAATGCATGCCATTTCCCCTAATGTCAGATGATTTTTGTTACACTAAAGGAATGAATAACACCTCTTTCAAGGCCTGTGGATATTGACATTTCTTAACAATGACAAGAAACATCCACTGGTGTTGTACAAAAGAACAATGTTGCAACCCATGTTGGGGAAAAAACTGCGTGAAAACAAACAGTGGGTCAATACAGTAGAAAAAAGAATTCAGATCAAAGGGAAGACTGTGAAAATAGGCTTTTAAATGTAGGGTCTATGTGGGGGATCAAATGTGTTCCTTATTAGTGAATAAAAGCCTTTTTTTAATTTGTCTTCATTTTTACCGCTGTTGGTCGTCTTTTCAGATTTCAACACAAACGGTATTTTAATTCAATAAAACGGCAACGAAATCTCATAAATAACAATGAATGAAAACCATGTTAGAGACTTCATTTGGGAACTACAGCTCTGCGTAACAATATTTAGTTTGTGACAAGTCGAAGCCAGTTAAGATGAAGGGTCGATAAACCCTAATGAGGGCAGAGTCAGATTTATGGCTGGAAAGGGAGCATTTTGCAAATGTTATGGAGATAAAATTGCCTCAACGTGACATGGAGGAGAAGTGAAAGAGTGTTTAGCCTCGTGGGATTCTAGCGCTTCACGTCTTGGTTAAACATGAGGACTTCAGAGAGCGGTGGAAAAAAAGGTATACAGCGGTGGACATTTTGGTCGTTTTCTCTCATATTTAACAAGACCGTGTCATTCAGACTGTCAAAGTCACCTATAAACAAGAAATACTGGGTGGCCCGAGTGAAAGCTGCAGAGGGAGAAATAAAGGTGGACTATTCTGAAAACATGGACTCAAGGGCAAATGCCATCCATCAGATTAATGTGCTTCATTTTCACTTCAGCAGAGACGAGGCAGGAGGCAATGAGAGACGTCCATTCTGACTCACCGTAAATAACTCACTACTGATCCACCAAGTTCGATGTGTTTAAGGTTACGCAAGCCGTGTTGAGTGTTACCTTGGCCACCGCTGTCTCCTCTTGACGCTGTTACTTTGTTAAGCAGACTGTGAAGAAAATCATTCTCAGCAGAAACTCTGAAAAACAGGAGAGAGTAGAGGAAGAGAGGAAGCACATTAAACCGTCTACTGAATATTTTCTGAATTTTGGCGACAGCCTTGATAGCATGTGTTACTTTGATTCAGTAAATTTGTCCCGGCTAATCAATCGCACAGTGATTTGCCAGAATTTGCATGCAGGGAGGCAAATGTCCTCCTGGAGCAAACAAACAGATACTTGTGACTAGAGAAGGTAATGTGCATGAAATATCTGGCCCAAGGACACAACCCTTATGTTTCACCAAGTAAGTATAATGCTATATGACTAAAACTAGAATATGCCACTTTGTGAGTTCTGAATTTATAAACATTTTGTGTATGTATTGAATTAAGGTTCTTGAATCGTCTTCTGTACTCTGTAGTTGAAGTGTCAAATGTTTCGCCTCTCATCGAAAAGGCTTTGTCAGTGCACTAGGTCTCACCTGTAGGTAACATGTTTACCTACAGGTGAGATTAGCTGTTAATAGAGGGGGGGGACTTAATCTAGCAAACCCCATGGTCGTTATCTGGACTGCAGGCTCAACTGAAGTCTAGTGCGCTGACGAAGCCTTTTGGATGAGAGGCGAAACATTTGACACTTCAACTACAGAGTTCAGAAGACGATTCAAGAACCTTCATTGAAGATGGACAACTCCTGTACGACTGAGAGCCTACACAGACATTTTGTGTATGTGCGACACTTTATAAATTGTATAGAACATACGGCGAAAAGGGGATGAAAAACTGCTTTTCTTCATCACATTCAATCTTCCCTTTGATGATGTCACTGATGTCCATCACTGCACAGGAACAAAAACATGTTAAAGAACAATAACAATGCTTAATATTAACCATTTTGGCCGCTAAGAGTAAAAGTACTACATACAGTGCCTTGCGAAAGTATTCGGCCCCCTTGAACATTTCGACCTTTTGCCACATTTCAGGCTTCAAACATAAAGATATAAAACTGTATTTTTTTGTGAAGAACCAACAACAAGTGGGACACAATCATGAACTGAAACGAAATTTATTGGATATTTCAAACATTTTTACAAATAAACAACTGAAAAATTGGGCGTGCAAAATTATTCAGCCCCTCTACTTTCAGTGCAGCAAACTCTCTCCAGAAGTTCAGTGAGGATCTCTGAATGATCCAATGTTGACCTAAATGACTAATGATGATAAATAGAATCCACCGGTGTGTAAACAAGTCTCCGTATAAATGCACCTGCTCTGTGATAGTCTCAGAGGTCAGTTTAAAGCCCAGACAGGATCATGAAGAACAAGGAACACACCAGGCAGGTCCGAGATACTGTTGTGGAGAAGTTTAAAGCCGGATTTGGATACAAAACGATTTCCCAAGCTTTAAACATCCCAAGGAGCACTGTGCAAGCGATAATATTGAAATGGAAGGAGTATCAGACCACTGCAAATCTACAAAGACCCGGCCGTCCCTCTAAACTTTCAGCTCATACAAGGAGAAAACTGATCAGAGATGCTGCCAAGAGGTCCATGATCACTCTGGATGAACTGCAGAAATGTACAGCTGAGGTGGGAGACTCTGTCCTTAGGACAACAATCAGTCGTATACTGCACAACTCTGGCCTTTATGGAAGAGTGGCAAGAAGGAAGCCATTTCTTAAAGATATCCATAAAAAGTGTTGTTTAAAGTTTGCCACAAGCCACCTGGAAGACACACCAAACATGTGGAAGAAGGTGCCCTGGTCAGATGAAGCCAAAATCGAACTTTTTGGCAACAATGCAAAACGTTATGTTTGGCGTAAAAGCAACACAGCTCATCACCCTGAACACACCATCCCCACTATCAAACATGGTGGTGGCAGCATCATGGTTTGGGCCTGCTTTTCTTCAGCAGGGACAGGGAAGATGGTTAAAATTGATGGGAAGATGGATGGAGCCAAATACAGGACCATTCTGGAAGAAAACCTGATGGAGTCTGCAAAAGACCTGAGACTGGGACGGAGATTTGTCTTCCAACAAGACAATGATCCAAAGAATAAAGCAAAATCTACAATAGAGTGGTTCACAAATAAACATATCCAGGTGTTAGAATGGCCAAGTCAAAGTCCAGACCTGAATCCAATCGAGAATCTGTGGAAAGAACTGAAAACCGCTGTTCACAAACGCTGTCCATCCAACTTCACTGAGCTCGAGCTGTTTTGCAAGGAGGAATGTGCAAATATTTCAGTCTCTCAATGTGCAAAACTGATAGAGACATACCCCAAGCGACTTACAGCAGTAATCGCAGCAAAAGGTGGCGCTACAAAGCACGCCCAATTTTTCAGTTGTTTGTTTGTTAAAAATGTTTGAAATATCCAATAAATTTCGTTTCACTTCATGATTGTGTCCCACTTGTTGTTGGTTCTTCACAAAAAAATACAGTTTTATATCTTTATGTTTGAAGCCTGAAATGTGGCAAAAGGTCGAAAAGTTCAAGGGGGCCGAATACTTTCGCAAGGCACTGTAGTAGTCAAACTTATCATCAAACTGTACAGTTCACATCCTTTGACTTGTTATATCAATTATTATGAGGCAACAAAACCAAAAGACCTAAAGCATATAGAAAAAGTAAGCATTTAGTTTCGTCTGTGCAGGTATCAATTATAGCAACACCAAGGGAATTGTTCTGAGATTATATATATATATATATATATATATATATATATATATATATATATATATATATAGATAGATATATAGATATATAGATATATAGATATATATTGTACAAAATTACCTCCAGCTACAAACTAAGGAAGTGAAAACACGTTGGGGGAAAAAATATCAAATAAACATACACTTGATTAGTCCTCATGAAAAAAACTAAGCACCTGCCACTCCAAAAGGTCGCCTTAAACCTTGGGTGAACTTCTTGCTGTAAGACTCTTTCAGATCCATCCTTCCAAGACGAACAATCTGACAGATGAGATAAATCTTCTCTCTACTCAAGTCTTTGTTTCCTAAATCCTAAAACAAAGGATTAAATACGGAAACAGGGTGACTCACAGCGCTTTGGCTAATATGCACAGTACAGTATAACAGTGCCCTCTTGTGGCCACTTACGGTAAATACAACTTTCAAGTTGTTGAGCATTTCAATCTCTTTGGGAAAGCCTCCACTTCCCCACCGGACCAGGTAATTCTCACTGCGCACAAAAAAGAAAACAAGGACAATATTTTGATCGGAGTCAAACATGAAAGGCATCATTATCGAGGATGTTGTGATACGATACAATATCGTGTATACAACAAAATGTACAAACATTAAATAGCAAAGTGTGAAGAATTGTATTGTTGTATTATTGTTGTTGTTTACAATTAACAGATGGCTGTGAAAGGCGCATTAAAAAAATGTTTTAAAACTTTTTACCACATGAAGCAAAAGTAATGCTTGAAGACATGTTGATCAAGTAAAATGATCAGAACTTTTGAGATGGAGGACGTGTAAGAGAAAAGTCATTTAATATTTATTTCTAAACTGGTTATAGCAGCAGGATGTGGCAACAACAAGAGTGGAGCTCAGTCTGCTTTCTGATTTGATAATTGTCCGATGTCGGATGTGAGATTTATTTTGCATGATGGGGACATAGGCAGATAATATTTATGAAATTTACAACACTTTCAATCATCGATTAGTTGTCGATTAATCGATTAGGTCTTTCAGTCGGACAAGTGAACTTCAAACCTCATCAGTCGTGACTTGCACATTAATTAGACATTGGCTTTTGAGGCAATTGGTCCTGTCAAGACCAACTGGGTTTGGTTATATGTTTCATGATATTTAATAATAATAATAATAATAACATTAGGAAATTACAGAATGTATGCATTTAAAACTGAATTGAAAATAAAAATACTAAATTCAAATTTGCTTGTACATTTACAACTCACTGTTGTTTTAGGACACAATTAGGTGTGGTCTTTTTATGATGTTTCAATTACATTACAAGCAAGTTTATACATTTGTCTGATCCATGGTTTAAATTCTTCCAAATCTCTGCCTACAATGTCTAAGTCTGAAAAGGACGACAGATCAGAAAAATACACAGTATCATTATTGCAAGTCTAAATTGCGGCCCTGGAGCTGTGGCAAGTGACAGTGAGTGACGGGACGTGGCATCAGCTCTATCAGCCACCACACAAAACTGTCAGTCACAAGAACTGCGACCCCATCATCTTCTTTAATGTTGTTATTTTGGACTTAAACATTGTAATTTAGCACTGTTCAACAATAGAAGCAATGTGGAGCAGGGGGAGAATTTTAGGCAAAGTCTAAAGATTTATAATAGCAACTGTGAAATAAGGGAAACGAATGCTGTAAAAAAATGTCATATTCTTTAGCGTTAACCCTTTTCAACTTATTATTGGCATTAGTAAGGGCTGTGTGCTACCTGTTGTATCTGCTGATGAGGCCGGGAATGTGAAATTGAAAATGTATTTGAGAGCATTATTGGTCACAACATCTTTCTAGATCCTACAAGATCCTCCTATTGAGTTTTCTATTTCTAGCCATCCATGTACATAAGAGTGAGAGATGGAAACAAAAAAAGTATTTTGTTTGTGTGTTTTTTTGTACTGAAGTCTAATTCTTACCTTATAATGGTCTGTTTGACTGGGTCGTACAGAGACATGAAAAGCTCAGAGTCCTCGCCGATTCGACAGACAAAGTTTCTCACAAACACATAGAGGCTGTGGGTCGGGGAGGACTGGATCCGTGCCGAGATCCCGCAGTGCTCTGTCTGGACGTTGGACTAAAGAGAAGACATCAAGTTTCATGGACACAATAAATAAGCCCCAACACATTGTCTTTAGCCCTTGTACATGCTTCCATTGGGTCAGCTAATAAACCCCAAGACATTGCACATACAAAAAGTAGGTTCATTCAGCCTGTGCATGGTCTGCAATAGAACACATTGTTACACATTGTGTACTGGACAATACGTATCAGGGCACCTCTATTGTCAAACGTTAATACTTTAACAAACGCTGAATTACGAATATATTTTTGTACTAATTAAAGATACAAAGACATGGCGAGAAGCCAGTGGTTCAAAAGCCCACACATTCTTAAAAAAATATACAGGCCTATAACCAGGAAGCTAGCGCCAGAATGCTACATATGCTTAACTTTAGCAACATGTGCCATTTTTTGCTTCGACTGAACAATATTTTGTGAAAAAAACATCCATATCCTTATTTTGGCTTGACTTTATATGTGTGTGATGGATAGATCTCTCTCACAAGGTCTGAGGAGGACAGATCTCTCCCATGAGGTCTAAGGAGGACAGATCTCTCACAAGGTCTGAGGAGGACAGATCTCTCCCATGAGGTCTGAGGAGGACAGATCTCTCACAAGGTCTGAGGAGGACAGATCTCTCCCATGAGGTCTAAGGAGGACAGATCTCTCTCTCTTCTCTTTTTCTTACTGTTTTTTTTCTCCCCCTCTCTTTTTCTATCATTTTGTCATCGCATGAGCGGAAGGTCCTGGAGGCACACAGTCATTTTGTCCTTGGGCAAGACACTTCACCCGCCTGTCCTCCGGTGTCTGACGCTGATGTATGATTGAGCGTGTGAATGGGTGAGTGGATCCTTGATGTAAAGCGCTTTGAGTGCCTAAAAGCACAAAAAGCGCTACGTTTACCATTTCTCTATCTGTCCCTCCCTTCTCTCTGCTCTCCCCATCTCTCTTTTTTCCTTTTTATAGGGCCTAAATTCAATGCTTGATGGCATAAAACAGGGTTCAATAAAGGTGACTGGTTTTGTTGGATTTAACTTATGTCAGCATTATTTCAGCTTCAGTACGATTAGTTCAAAATACATCAGTTCACAATAATCATAATTTAAAATACAGTATATATATTTTGACTGTATGACCTGAGTGTGTTAGAATTTAAAACAGCTCTGCTCGTGTACAAGTCGTTTCATGGTTTAGCACTGAAGTCCATCTCTGACATGTTAGAGCCATATGAACCATCTCGGGCCCTGAGAACTTCAGGGAGGGGTCTCCTGGTGGTTCCCAGAGTCAATAATAAACACGGTGAAGCTGCGTTTCAGTTTCATGCAGCTAAAATCTGGAACAGTCTTCATGAGGATGTGAGACAGGCCTCAACTCTGACAATGTTCAAATCCAGGCTGAAAACAGCTCTTTTTACCCGAGCATATGTAAACTGAAAGTATTCTATCTGCACTCTTGCCTTTTACTGTAATTGATACATTTTTATGTTGATGTTTTAATGATTGATTTTATCTGTTTTCTTGTAATTGTATGCAACTGTGAAGCACTTTGAATTGCCTTGTGCATGAATTGTGCTCTACAAATAAACTTGCCTTGCCTTGCCTTACTGATTCCCATTGAGATTATTACAATTGTGAGGGAGTCGCAGACCCTTTTTTGGATCTAAAGAAGTGTTTAACCTGATGTACATTACAATTAGTTCATTATTACTTCATGACTAACCTCTGTTTGTAAGTGCTTTATAGGTACGTTTTATAATAGTGTGTCACCGTCTCACTTTTAGACATTTAGACTTAAATTCCATCCACGAGTTAAATCTTTTTCCCGTAAATCAGGTCACACTTAGGAAAAGGTTGACCCCACATGTTGTAGCTACTTGGGGATTCAATTGCACATGAAGCGTCAGTCTTACATCATGAAAGTAAAATTCTAACCATATGTGTTCATGCAAATGAGTCTCCTGTACCTGCTCCTCTTTGATGCGTTCATTGATTGTGGCTGTGGTGTCTTGATGGGCTCGGAATAAGCTGATGACACTGGCCTTTTCTGGATCCAAAATATTGCCGTTTTCATCCCGCACCACCAGATCAAGCTCTAAAATCCTGCCGGAAAAAGAAGGTCACAATTTAGACAAGATGCAGCCGGGGCAATTGACTGAAACAGGGGCAAAGATATTATGCGAGGTTTTGGAGCGCAGCCATAATTATTGAAAAGGCTGGAAGATGTTGTACAAATATGTATATGATGTGATTATGTCTAGAATTACAATTTATGTTTCCAAGTCAATCATCATATCGTAAATCATTGCAGCTTTTCCTAATTATGACCATTAATCGATTCTCGCAGTCTTACTTGTTGCCGTAGTCAATCTTGGAGGTGATTTTCTGCTTTAGCTCCTTATATTCGTCTGTTGGCAGGGTGCCCGACAGGAGCTGGGAACGCCACTCCATCAGCTCCCACATCAGCCTTTGGACTTGTTTGACCCGCACCTCTTTGTTTGACTGAAGAGAAGAAATTAGAGACCATTACTGAGCAGCACCTGCATATTAAACACACTTGATTCCTATTCGTTATTGTTCCTACAGTTGTTATTGCTGGGAAGTCCTGTATTGTGTAATATTCAGGCTTTTAAAAGTACTTAGTTGGTAGTTCACACATTATACCCAAGGAGGGGCCGTGAGCTCTGAGGTCCCAAGATTATATAAAAAAGAAACATTTGATAATGTACTGTAACCTTTTACCCCCCGCCTTAACCGAGTGCATTTTCTCCAGTACAGTTTTTCACTAAAAGCTTCTTGACTGGAGCTTACAGCCTAAAGGCCAGAGTAAGACCTCATTTGAAAGCTAAGACCTACAAAACTGATCGTGACTTTTTATTGCGTTGTTGCTGCGTTTTTGTCATTTTTTGTCGTATTTTTTGTCTCTTTTTAATTGTTTTTTTGTCTGTTTTTTATAGGTTTTTTCTCTGTGTTTTTGCCGCTCTTTTGTTCCTTTTATTGGTCACTTTTTTAGTTGTATTTTCATCCTCGTTTTCGTCGCTCTTTTGTTGCTTTTTTTCACTTTTTTTGTCAAATTGGAGAATAAGTGCTCGGTTATGGCGGGGGTTAAGATTACTATTTAATAATAGTAAAAGTACATTTAATAGTAAACAATGTAAAAGTATTACTAAACCATTAAAATGTTTATTTGCCTGATATTGTCTATATATTGTTTATTACATTTTACAGTAGGAGTCCCGGATTGCTCGCAGGGCCAATTTTGCGGGTCCCAGCCAGAAAGCTTAGGAACTCCTGCTCTAAAATAATGCTAAAGTAATTCAGCCCTCATTTCTGAGCATACAAAAAAAATGGCCCAACTTGGGAAATAGCAAAAGCGGCAAGCAAAATTAATAGGTGCCAGCTATTAGCAAGACATTATTTGTGATGGAGGCAATTTGAGCCCAGTCATCATCATAACTCCTCATCATAAAACATTTACATGCTTGACAGGTTTCTCAAAGCATTACACTGTAGCCAATGTTTAATTCCCTCTCCATACTTGGTGACATTAAGTAAGTATTTAGAGAATTAGCCCATCAGAGACATAGATTTATACCACATAGAGCTGCTTCCAGATGCTTCCCCATTCTCTGAGGGTAGTGGTCACTTCCTTCACCAGTGGCATCTCCGCTAAAATGAGCACCTCCTCATCTCTGGATAAAACATAAACACAAATGTTTGTATGAAACGAAAAGGCAGTTTATCCAAGTGTAAGTAAGATACATACCCTCGTTCCTCAATAACAGCCTCTTTCACATGAATAAAACTTGCTGGGAACACTCCCTGAAGAATACACACAAACACAACATTAAACTCTGCTGCTATACAGTTATTTTTAGTATGGAAATAGTATTTCATTGTATGTCTCAAAGTTAAAATAAGCAAGAAATAGTAATTGTGTGTAAAGTAGTAGTAATTAAAAACAAATATCTTACATTTTGTGTCTTGTTTTTTGACAGGTATCCTCTGTACCAACCTACGGAGCCAATGGACAACAGAAAAAATGAACTGATGGAAATATATTACGAAATGCCTTTTCAGAATAGTGCATTTTGTAACAACATGGCACATATTTTGCTTAACAGTTTCCACCTACACACGTTTGTTCTGTGTGTTACAAGAATAGGACTATACCTTCACACTCTTCTTTAATGTGAACCGTTTCCCCCACCTCCAGAGAAAGCTGCTGCTGTCCTTTGCCATTGAAATTCCACTTGACTAAAACATAAGCAATTGTTACAAGAAAGTGAAATTAGTTACAATTTGCAGATATTCGGACTACGAAAAGGATTTATTAAGGTAAACAAGTTACTTAGTATTGCTTTAAGAAGAACGTTTCGAACCGGATCCCGTTTACTCACCTTTGAGTATACATTCTGCTCAAAAGGAGTGGGCTGAAGTAAGAAGCTTATGAGCGCCCACCCCCAAATTCAGTGCAATAAAAAAGTACATTTCACACAATGGTACGGAAGGGACAAAACATCGACAAAACCTCATCCAAAGAGAATTTGATACATTTCAAGCAGCTACATTAGCACAGACCAACTTACAAAACAATATTTCAACTGTTTATATAATTAATTGAAACAAAGCACAACTACAACAACGATCTTGTTTCATGTACGATGTCTAGTACAAAGCAAGTAAAAAAATGCAATCATATTTCAGATTGTTACCCGTGCCAAACATTACAGAGAGTTCTTTTATGTTATAAAGGTACATTAATACATATTATACTCCGAGATCGTGCTACTTCCCAGTTGTCATTACCATCCTCAATATAATTTTAATTTGTGTTTAATTATTATTATTATTATTATTATTATTATTATATATTTATTTAATATTTAATTGAGTTATGTGTGAAGTATGATGTAAGCCCTACATAGTGTGGTGCATTAAAAAGCCAGGGTGTAGAGCGGGCCAGTTGAAGAGGGCTGTAGCTCCCCACCAACAAACCCCCACCCAGTTTGCCCTAACAGCTGATTTGGTAGATGATGTTCCTATGCTGAGTGGTGCATTAAAAGATGAGGTTTTTGAGCCCGTTGAGAGGGTCAACGGGCTCAATTTGTAAATTTGAGCAATAGAATGACAACCCTGACCCAACCGTGTGAGGTTGAGTGATTATTCCTAAAACCAAACTGATTGTCCCAGAATAAATTACACCTTTCGATAAACCTGTCAAGTCTAGAATTGAAAACCTTCTCTAAGATTTTGAAGAATTGCGGTAAAAGGGAAACAGGCCTTTAGTTTGTAAAGAGATGTTTATCTCTTGCCTTGAACAGAGGAATCACTTTTGCTAATTTCATACTATCAGGAAATTGTCCAGTTTGCAACGATAAGTTACAGATGTGTGTTAACGGCTTAGAGATACTTTCAATAACAGTTTTAAAGTTTTCATAGGTTTTATTTTTACAACCTCTAACAATGTCCAGTATCTCCTTTTCCTCCACAGGGGTTCTTCAAATTGCCTTACACATTGTTGGAAACTTTGGAGACTACACTTTCTTAATCTATGTGGAACTCAAAATGCCCCAAAACCGAGCTGTGTCCCCCGTTCTCGTAATCGGTCACAATTGTGAAAAGAGACAGATCTTTTTTTCAGGCAATTTTACCAAGAACTCCCTCGAACGAACACAAGAATCAGCCCTTTTTGCACTAAAGTGTAAGCTAAATGCACTAAAAATCATTTGTCAGAGCCTCTTTTTTTTGTGATGCAAGATTTTTTTCAATGTGTAAATATCAGACCCAATGTAATTTTAGATTTTTAAATGAAAAACATGTGCCTTTTATTTATCACGTCTTAGATATAGTGAGTTATCTGGCTGGCGTTATTACAATTTTATATACCAAAGAACCCGTCTTTTTAACGGCTCTTTGAAATGAACGGATCCCAAAGACTCAGCTCCTAGTAAAGAGCCATGAATCCCATCACTAATTATAATAACTTATCTTCTGCTTCTGTCATAGTCAGATGCTGACATAATCACCAAGACCAAGCACAGATCTTGTGGTAAAATAGCTCTTAAAGCAAGAATAAAATTAAATAATCAAAGCACTTAAAAGTGTACTAAAAGTACTGTTGGGTAATGAGCACTCTAAAGGGGTGCAGTGTATTGAGACGGTGTGTGCTACATTTAAAAGAAAATGGAGCAATGCAGCCTGCCAGCTGCTACAGTATATCACCCTGATGTATTCAGCGAAATACATAGTTATGTTTTTGTTCACATATGACAACGCACGATTCAGATGATTTATCAGTGACTGTATCAAAGTTACAGTAACAGAGGACGCCATGTTTCCCAGCATCCTCCCACAAATAATTTATCTTGTAGACTATGAATAATACAAGTTACTATAAAAAAAGTGGAAAAAGTTCACAGTCTAACAACGTCAGAGTCCATAACATGTGGTTTCAGCTGCTAAAGTCTTCAAACCGATACAACCCTGACTTCCTTGTTTCTGCCTGATGTGTCTCTATTAGTAGCTCGCAGTGGTGGCCTGTGTACGAGATAAGTCACTTTTGCTCAAAATCAGAACACCAATGCAGTATACCTCAAATATCTCCTGCATTATTAGTCTATAATCCACTCTGACCAAGCCTACAACACATTTTAAGCTGCTGAAAATACAACATAATTCCTTTTTTGCTGTCTATGAGAATGCATAAACTGATGCAATAAGCCAATCAGTTTATCTTTTAATTCAATAAAGCATTTGAACCCACTTGCACCTGCGTATGTCCTGTAGCTTATGGATGGAGGAATTCTAAATTAGACTTAGAAACGGGTAGTCCGTAAACGGAAAAAAATGCATTTTAAGGGAGGGTGCACCTATAACAATCTGTGCATACTTACCGACACCATAGCGCTCTGCAACAGTCCTTGTCCAAGGCGCCATGATGTATTCCCCCTCACGAAACCTCCTCTCCGCTCCAACTTTTCTGTTACCTCTGGGTTTGTACTCTTTCCCTTTCTGTTTTGGGACATTAGTTCAACTTCTTACTTCTGCATTTTGTTTTAAATTAAAGCAATAGGCCCTTCCCCCTTCACGTCTCTTCCTCTTCTGCCTCTAGAGTCTTGCTGCCCTCCCTGAGTCGACAGGAAGTGGTTGACTGCACACAACATACAGAGAGTACCGGCCTGTGCACCAGGTAAAGCCTCAGTTATAACTGCTCAGGCCCTATATAATGTCACATTAAAGGTGATTCTTGGGATAGAACAGCACAAACTTTTCACACAAAGAACCACCTCTGAGAATAGAAAACTTTCCTCTGAACTACTTTAACGGCCTAGAATGGACTAAGGGGCTGAACTAATTGAAAAGAAAGGTAGGAAATGTTGGGAACAAGGTCAAAAACCAGACAGATATAGGTCTAGACTTGGATTAAAAAGTGTCAAGCAGCCTAAAAGAACAAATATAGCCACAAAATTACCCCGCAAAGGCTGAAGTGATTTAGGTAATACAGTTTCCGCTCCAAATAACAAAATCTCCAGTCTAAATGATGTGTTATAAAGTCTGCATTATGTTCTGAAATGCATGTGATTCTTGTATTAGCGGAAGCTCACAAGTGCGATAAGTGTAATTGCGACTGCGCATTAAATTCTTTCAGCTCTGACGTCGTTCCATTGGTTTCCTCACATTTTTGAATCATCTCCCCCGCAAATCAAAAAGAGTTCCGTGAATGAGAAACGCCTGATGTCATCCTCATTTATAGAAGCCGCTCCGTCCTCACCTGCCCTCGCCTCCCGCCGCCTCCACTCGATGCACCCGGGGAGATCGATGCAATAGGACACTAGTGTTAAGGGAAAACAGGAGATGACACCAATTCGGCAAGTCTTAAGTAAAGCTGAGATTGAAACTGAAAGTGGTACATGCTCGGCGGAATGGATTCTGGATGCAGCCAAAGGACATTTGAAGGTCCTCGACTTTGCCAGGCCTTTTAGTGTTCTAACAAAATGCAATAATCAAAGCACTCGGGCAGGTTAGTATTGACAAGATTCACGTAAATACAAATTCATATGATGTTGACATGGTAACATCAACCTCCCACTGTGACAGCAACTCAACAACATGCAACCATAAATAATGTATGTAAATGTCTAATGTTTAGGAAGTCCCAAAGCAAACAGGAGTTGATTTATACTCATATTACACAGCATTACGGTGATACCTTTCCGACAGTGTTGCTATATACCGTACATGTGTCCTCCTTGCACATCACTCCTGTCACAAAAAGCTTGACATTGTGTAAGTAATGATTTGCAAAAGGCTCTAATACTGAGGCATATTTGATGGATATTTTGGAACAATACTGCAGTGCAATATCATGACGCTGGTTAAGTATTATCCGTCGGTGCATTGACCCATTAATCACAGAAACATAGCCCGAGAAACATAACGTGGTATAGCGGCACTGAAAGAATAATCCACTGTTCATCCACTGCTTTGCTATATGGTGCACTCCAAAGAAAAAAAGAGAAGTTAACTTGTGAAAACTTTGGAGACAGACGGCACTAACAATAAAATGATCCAACAAAGTCTTGAAAGATTTACAATTGCGTGTAACTAATGTTGACTTTTATGATTTGTAATCTATCCCATCATTGTATATCAATGACAATTGTGTGTGCGCAATATGCCGTACAGATGACAACTTAAGAAGCTTTGGCTACAACAGAAAGCTCCTGTTTGACTCAGAGCTTACAAAAACATTGGTTTGTTTGCCTGATATTATTACTCACAATTTCCAATAAATGTATAGCACAACTTTTTGACACACAGTAATAGATAAAGAAATCTATGACTAAAACCACAATAGATTAAAGTCAAGGTCAAAATAAGTCAATGCTAACAAGATGTTTGTTTGTTCTGTTTGTTACACAAAGTTTTCAAACATACAATGATGAATCGGCGCTTACAGCAGGTAGCTTTTACGGCATTGTATAAGCCTCCGGGAGTATCTCCACAACAGATGGCATTGTGTAGGTGAGCGGTGTGTTGAGCAGGTAAACAACAGCGGCACTTCCAAACACACACAGATACACATAGATCTAAATGTATTGAGTTGTTATGGAAACATGGAGGAAGACAGAAGAGAGCCCTCATCCTTGAGAGGCCATAATGAGAAAACATGTGAATATTCAGACTGCAGAATAGTTTGCTCAGGAGGACAGCAATGGGACCCATCATGCCCATCGACAATTAAAATAATCAATGACTAGTGTAGAAATAATACACTAGTATTGAATACAGACTCTCCACACAATAGAGCGGGTCAGGACAAAGGATCTACAACAAAAATTGTGAGTCAATTAATCAACTAAAATATTGTTGCTGCCAAATCACTCACTTAGATGAGTTATCTAATGAGAATTAGATGAAAGGCACAGTTTAACCTGTTTCTTCCACAAAGTTGAAATTAGGAACAGAAAAACAGGAACAAATACAGTATTCGTAAACTGACAACAGGTGATGTGGGGAGCAAACGCTGGTCTGTGGTTCATTCCAACAGAGAAGCTTCAGTGGCTGAAATTACCCTCAGTCAGTTAGTGCTGTTTCTGTCAGAAAGGTGTCAAAAAACACAGAGCATAGCAGTTTGATGCTTATAGAGCAGGTCTGCAACAACCGGGCTTATTGGAATACTCCTGGCCAAAGCAGAAGCCAAAATAATCGATGACTCCTTTAGAAATTGTTAATTGTCATTGCATGTACACAATGAGATTTAAAGCTGGTTAAAATTGGGGGGGGGGGGATATGTTGTCAAGGTTAAAATAAGCCAGTGCTAACTAGATTCAAATAATCATTGTTATGCATTTCATGGCATGGAATAAGCCTCCTTTAGTATCTTCACAACAGATGGCACTGTGGAGATTAGCAGCGTGTTGAGCAGGTGAACAACAGCGGCACATCCAAACACACACAGATACACATAGATCTAAAATAATCAATGACTCGTTTAGAAATAGTTAATTGTTACTGCATACACACTAACTGTAGTGATTTTTTCTTTTCTTAAAAAGGGTTACAAACACTTCAGAGGCAAAATAAAAACAATAGCCTCACTTTATTTATGTATTTATTTATTTGAAAGGGACATTGCAAAACAAATGTGTTGCACAAACCAGAGATAGCTATTCAAGCTAATGTTCCTCTGTAGTGCCTGGGCAGAGGCAAAGTGACAGCAGGTTTATACAGTGGCCAATGAGCATTCTACTTAAGAGACCATTCACAATATAAAATACAGATAAAGCACCGGAATGAGGATCACTTCAGTAAACATTCAGATGCAATATTTACAGTATTTACACTTGCCATTACAATTACCTACAGTTTTTAAAAAATGGTACCTTCTTACATTTTAACAACACCCCGATGAACCAGTTTTGTGCTAATGATCACAAATCTGACCATCTTTCAACCACTTCTTCAGCTCAAACTGTGGCAAGGTGCTACTCTCTAGAACAGTTAATGGCAACAAGTTCCACATCCCTGCAGCTTTCACAGAGAAGTAATTCTGTCCAAAGGTAGACGATCGAAGGTTCACAGAACAGTCTCCCCTGGAAGAGGCTCGCGTTGTTCTACGTCCTGCTTCACAATGTTACAGTAATGGTATGAAACAGGTTTTTATCTAAAATGTTTAGTGCCTGTTTGTACAAGCTTTGGAGCGGCTATAACGCAGAGTTGGCTGATAGAGACCGAGTTGTGATGCACTGTGTATGTTTACTTTAAAGCAGGGTAATAACGATAATAGCACGGTGGCTCAGCGGTTTAGAGCTCATGCTTTACAGAGAGAAGGTCCCAGGTTCGATACCCGGGCTAGAGGGCCCTTTCTGTGTGGAGTTTGCATGCTTGCCCTGTGTCTGCATAAGGCATAGGTTTCCGCCAGGTACTCCGGTTTCCCGTACCACTAAAAACATGAACAATAGGTGAATCCTCCAGCCAGGTGATTCTGACCATCAGCCTGGCTCCACATCTGGAGATGGGTCTCCGGGCGCTGCACAGCCTTCGCCCAGTGCTCCTCACGGGTTGCCCCAGAGGCATCAAAGGATGGGCCAAATGCAGAAGACACATTTCCCTACAAGGATAATGAAGCGTTGCTTAACCTAACTAGCGTAATCAAGGGATAATGTTTCCTAATAATTCACTGTCTTTAAATTTGGGTTAAGGTTAAGAAATATGCTGGTGTTCACAAGACAAAATAACACCTAATCATTGCATGTTTTAGTATATGCTGAAAGAAAGATAGACAAGGGGAAATACGTGATCAAATTACAAAAGTAAAATGTTCTTTAAAGTGACTCACAAAGGTAAAGAAGTGTGACAGTTACAACCGTCACAACACTACAACACTAGAATAAAAATAGACATGAATGAGGATTCCTTTAGGAAGGGAGACAAGGCTGGGCGCCAGTCCCTGCCTTAAAAGACAGAGACTGGATCTACACCGATAAGGCGACATTCTGCAGTGTGGAATGAAAATGTCTTGAGCGTTTAAAAGGCCAAACATTTTACCAGATGGCAGAAAGGGAAAAACTACCATTGACTGTCAAAGCCTCATAAAAGATACAGTAAAAGCTTCCACCAGAAATAGAAAGACACATTTAGAAATCACTAGACCTTCGGGGTCACTGACATCACTTCGGTCCATCTGGTGCCAATTCTCAGAGATTGATTCCCAAAGCTATTCACAACTCGCTACAAACTACAAGGAAGCGTTAAAATATTAAACAGGTCACATTGATATGGCATAACACACCAAAGAGCCGAGTTCAGGTTCTGGGGGAATGCTTTCTATATGTAGTACACAGTGTCGGCTAAAAACACTGTGCAGTTTTGACATAGTTTATGTTTAATGTATCTGTTAATATTACTGTTGCAATTACTGAGCCCATCCATGTAAAGTAAAAACTGGCACAAAGTGTAATGTCTCTTTTGTTAACTCAGATCATATTTTCTCATAATGGGTCCAAACGTGATGACTTTATTGCAAAAATATATGGATGGTTCAGCCATACAAGATTAATATCACCATTAACTTACTCCTTTAAAATAGGATTTTTCAATTCTGATTAGTCTGTTCATTCAATTGTACCCTTAACACATGGGTATCTGGCTGCAAGACAGTTTACGCAGAACCATTTGTGAAACAATAATGCCCCCTGCATAAATTGCACACTATCGGTTGCTTTTTCAAATTAGGCTCATTTGCAGGCGATGCCATTTGCCATTTGGGAAAAGAATGCAACAGGTCCTCATAGGTTACCCTACTTCCCCCTCTCCCTCCCTCCCTCCCTCCCACCAAACGACACGTTCATGATGTTGAGCCGCAGCTTGCCAAGGTGAGCTATAGGAGGTGACATGATCAAAAACAGGAGTAAAGCTATTAAAACGATTTAAAGGGAACAAATTGCCTTGAAGAAACAGTAGGAAGAATAATAGCTATAGACATTCGGCCGCACAAAGAAAGAGTGAGACTTTGCGCAAGCTGGCTGTGCTGCCTCACTTCTCGTTCCCACATCGAGTTCCCACACAAACACGCGCGCACGCACACACACACACACACACACACACACGCACACGCACGCACGCACTCACACACACACGCACGCACACACACACACAGACAGGCACAAAGAGGCAGAGAGAGAGCAAGACTGTGGTTTTCCAGACACGCGGAGAGCACAGCAGACCAGCAAGGGAAGTCAGCACAAGGCAGGCTGAGCAGCAGTGAGGTGAGTCTGATCATTTCATTTTCAATGCATTATTCTAGAAGTGATGAACAGATAGATTTACTTTAGTCTAATTTAGTCTTATCTGTAAATGTTTGGAATCTAGTGGGAACATAGTATAGCGTAAAATAAGCTAAGAAGTAGATTAAGCTGCATTGTGTTTGCGAGTGTAAAGGTGAAAAAGTGAAAAAGCTCTTCTGTATGAAGTCTTATAAACATTTAAACGAGAAGTTTGACCTAAAACTCATATAACATTCAACAATATATGTATTTGGTCTAACCCTGGTATTTAAAAAAAAATCAGGAAGTGGCTAAAATGATACTGCAGGTGCAAGTTAGGCATTTGTCAGCCTAACATTTGTCAGTTAGGCTATAACAAGATGTGCTTGATTACTTTAAATGTTGTGCAAACAATGTCAAGGTACTCCTGCAAATTGGGAATTGACCCATTTTGATTTATGCAAACAATTACCTCAATAAGTCTAGGCGTTTAATTGGTGCCTTGAGCAAGGACAAGTTAAAGAGCAAATAGACAAAGAGTGTAAAAACTGGTAAGTGATAAATCTTTCTCACATATTTACTACCTATAATATCAATAAACAAAAACATCGCTGGGGCTTTTTTGGTAGTGGTTAACAATTATCTGTTTTTCAAGTGTCAAATGTGTGTGCGAGTCCAAAGTGTGTTTTTTGACGAAGGGTATCGGGGTAATAACCTATGTAATGAGATTTAGGCGGCATATGATTTGATATAGGGAATGAAAGATTGTGTTACCTGGGGTGCACATCACCAGCTTTGGCACGATGTGCATGTAATGTGTATAAAATCAAAAGGCTTGGGTTCAACGTCAATAATAACAAATAAGCTGCGACAGGATCATGATGCAGCATGATACAGATGGTAAACTATAATGCTAATATAGTTTGCTAATATATATGCAATACTTTACCTTGTAAGATTAGGCCATTCATTCAATTCCATTTATACAGACGCTTACTCTACAGAAATGGATCCCATATCAAATTAAAATCATATTATAATAATAATAATAACCTGTTAATAATCAGTTTTATATAGCACTTTTCTGGACACTCAAAGACGCTTTACATTGCACTATTCATTCACTCCATACTTGGTGGTGGTAAGCTACTATTGTAGCCACAGCTGCCCTGGGGTAGACTGACGGAAGCGAGGCAGCCAGTCTGCGCCATCGGCCCCTCCGACCACCACCAACCACTCACTCAGTCACTGCATTCACCCCAGGCTTCCTGGTGTTACTAAACGGTCTCCCACCCAAGTACCGACCAGGCCCTTCCCTGCTTAGCCTCCAAGATCTGACGAGATTGGGCATCACAAAAGCGATTTTAAAATCAAGTGAATATGTATTTAAACAGTTTATTTGAAATATTTGAATGGATTTCACTAATTCTAGGCTTAGCTGTTTCACACTCAAAAATATACAAAAAACAGTAGAATTTTTTCTTTTTATTTGATCTTGATGCAATGTATATATTGTAAAATCCACTCAACTGTGACACTACATACTAGTATGAAGAGTGAGTTATATTTGGTGTAAAGAGGATGTGGTTGGGTGTCATGGCTGGGTCAGGGTGTGTAAAGACTCAAAGTCACCCAAGTGCAGATCTGAATAGAACTAATGCTTTCGCTTTGCACAATTAGTCTTTGCGAATGTCAGAGCGTGTCGCAGTGCTCATGAATAGAAAAGCCGTATTGTTGACATAGCGCAGGTGATGTAAGGTCAGTGCTGACATATGGGAAGCCGTCTAATATGGTGTTTATCCCTGACTTTCACAGCACCGCACGCTGTTAGGGCGCTATAAATATTTTATGTGTCTGATTCCCTGTCAGTGGCCGCGTCTGTCACTCAGCACCTTTCTCAAAGGATCCCGTAGGTGTTGCCCTAAGTCAAACAGGAAGGATGCAACAAAAAACCTACAGACCTTTGAGAGAACAACTCATATAACGTGAGATATATGTAAATCGCAATGAGGAAGTCGAATGTCCTTATTTATTCATTCTATGAGGCAACCAAATGTCTGATTGCATTACCCTGTCAATATGCTTTGATCAGTATTGGATCGATGTGAATTTGCCATTTAATTAGCAAACATCATTTTTTGTATTCCAATGTACAGAGGTTTTTAAGCCGTCATCTGTACTCTGGAGTACAGAAGCTCAAGAATGTGGACGTCAAAGGTTCTTGGATGAGAGGCAAAACACTTATACAGATCTACAGATGACAGCTCAAGAGCCTATGTCTACAATGGAAAACTGCTGTATAACTGAGAGCTTACACAAATATATGTATTCCACTGTTTGCAAAGAAAGTCATAAAACTCTAATTAGTATTATTTTGCAAACGTCCACTACCCGCAATAAATCTAGACAGTAAAGTACCCTGAGGTCAAATAAACAATACAGAACTCGAGGAATCAATACGGATAAGCTTTATTTTTAGCAAATGACTGAGCTGAAAACCATAAATAATTGAAAAACGCGGTGAGTCAGTTTATCTGTGCACCATGCTGATGTTGTAAATTCCAGCCGTAATGATGTATAAAGGATTAATTGAAAGGAAGACTTGAAACATTCAAGCTGGCTACTTTGCATAATTTTGGAGGATGAGTAAACATTACATCGCCGCTCCCCTCCAAAGAGGACACATCTGGCCGGTTTAAAAATATCCCAGAAAAGATGAAAACTCTATGTATTTAGAGAATCTCACAAATGGCGTCCCAGCTGAGGGGTAAATAAGCTCATTACTCATATCGAGGCTCAAACTCATGCCTGTTAAAGAGGCGCTGCACACTCTGCTGCCTTTCATCTCCAAAAACCCCCGATTGGACTCTTTTTGCCACACTGCTTACTCAGTCATGAGAGGTGTACAAGGGCACTCAGGTCCGTCTGCTGCTTACGACGGCTGTAAAAGTACTGCAACCGAGAAGCAGAAAAAGAAGGAACAACCGTGTTCCGCAAACATCCGAAAAGAACAAGTTCTACTTAAAGTTAATGCATACAGAATAAAATTTGCAGTAGCCTATACAGTTTACAGTATAGGCTACTGCAAAAAGTGCTGAAATATCACTTCATACGGCACCCATGCGAGGGCGGCATGGTGGTGATCCAAAACAGTTCTACCAAGTGACTAAAGTCATTTGAAAGGACTAAGAAAAACTCTCTATCAGTTAGGCAATTGCAGCTTTAAGTATCCGAGTTATACCTCGGCTAACACAGCAAACTATTTGGGGGAACACCCTGTCATTCAGAGTTATTGAAGACACTAATTACTATTCTTTATTCGTCCCATAATCAAAAATACAATTCTGAATACTATAAATACATCTTTAGAAAATGCCTATGTGCTGCAGTCCTATGTACTATATGGTTTTCAAACCTATTCTTGACGAATTAGCCAACTACAGTATGGACCTATATCCAGTCTGCCTTTTATTTCAAACGTCGTTGAAAGAGTGGTGGTTAAACAGCTTTGTCAGCACCAACACAACTATACTTTATTAGACAGTCAGGGTAAAGGACTCACCATAGCACATTTACCAATGAATATTAGCTGTAAACATTGGATGGTCTCATTCCCAGTGTAACAGGCCAGAGTATACCCCCCATCTGAACTATGGCCTGGGCCATTTTATATCCGGGGTATCCTATGGCCCAGGCCATAGGATACCCCGGATTATACCCCCGATGATAACAGTTATGTTAAGTGGTATAGCAAGAATTATGCAGTAGCTTAGGGTGATAGAGTGGGTTGTCCTTTAACCGGAAGGTTGGCAGTGAGTGGAGTGAGTGAGTGGAGTGAGTGCAGGAAGTGAGTGAGGTGAGTGAGGTGAGTTGGGTGGTTGAAGGCATACAAAGTTGACATGTGATGCAATATTAATATTAATGTTCACATTTCAAATGTCAAATCAATCAATACATTTTTATCACAAAATCTCAAACAGTCTCCTTAATAATAATAATAATAATAATTATTATTATTATTGTATATATATATTTTTTTATTATTGAGTGATTGTTTTAATTTTTTTTTTCAATAACCACTTTGAGCCCCAGGCTACAATCCGGTGTGGCTTGTTCATTAACATGCACTAGCCCTACCAAATAAACCAATAAACAATAACAATAACATCTGAACATCTGTTCAGATTGTGAAAAGTTAGACAGGTATGTTCTGGCCCAGAGGGGTATAGTCTAGTCTAGGCTATTTTATACCCCCGGGTATAGTTTGGCCTAGGCCATAATATACCCGGGTTTAATCTAAGCGGGGGTTAATTTGGCCAGTTACACCGGCACTATTAGGCCTCAGTACAGCCTTTGACACAATCGAATGCAACATTTTCCTGCAGAGGTTAGAAAATGCATCAGAGGAACATTGTGTACATTGTTGTACAAAGACAAATTTATTTGAATTCAAACTATGCAGAAATATAAGTAGTAGTTGTTTGTCAAAACATACAGTATATCAATTGCACAGTATTATGTGACTAAGGCCTCTCATAATTCACTCAGCCACAGATAATTGTAATGTACTGGCCAACCACACACGCACTGGACGTGAGAAAAAGCAGTCTCCTAAAATTCTGAGTGGAGCTCCAGGGATGTTCGAGTATGGCTGCTCTAACATCTTGTGACAAACAAGACCCTTCTGTAGTCATTATAATCCATTACAGTCCTCAAAATCCATTACCTGGACAGGCACCTTTGTTTATGAGGTGATGGAGAGTCTCAGTTGTCCTCCAGAGTACACGACACACAAGACGACTCAGAGGATGCAGTAAGAGAGTAAAGTAGATGTCAGTCCTAATTTAATGTTATTGTCTTGTTAATGAGCTGAATTTTGTATCAACTAACCTTTATGGATGACATTGAAAGCAGTTCTCAGTCTGGTCAAAATGCAAATTATGATTTAATATAAATATTTATGCAAAAATGAAATCACCATAAGAAGCTTAGCAGCCGTGGCAGCTGATAGATAGACGATAGCGGGTCAAATTAAAAGAAAGTGGTAGTAATAGTGTCCTTTGGGGGTGGGGTGAAAAATTATATCACAGTTTTGAACCTTGAAAATGTTGTTGCACGTAATGAACATTCAGAAGCTTATATTGTCTTCAAACATTAAACAACACTTTTACCGCTCACAAAAACACAGGAGGCGTGTAACATTATATGTGTACACCCAAGACAAATTTCTCAACAATACAATAGAGGCAATAGAGTCAATTCTTATTCTGATCCCCACAGTTGTTCTCTTTAGTGGTTGGGAATCCTTGTGCATTTCAATATCCAGCACGCAACTGTTTATTTAGAGCTAAGCACGGGAAATAAATAAAGTGACAGACTCAGACAGTAACTGCTCCATGGGAATAATCCATTTGGCACAAGGGAATAGCGAATGTCAGTAATATACCAAATCTTTTATACACATTACATTCCGGGGTTGTTTAAGACTGTTATGGAGCTGGCTGACCTACATCGACGCACTTCCCAGTATAGCCCCATTCGAACTACGGTGAGCACCTGTAAAGACCTATAACATTGAGTGACTTTATACATAATGAAAATGTTTGAATGGTTCTCCAGTTTCAAAGTGCTGCCGCGTCAAGTGGATGGCCTGAGATGGCTTCATTCACTAGTGGCTGCTATCAGCGTTTGCTCTGGATCGAGTTCAAAGAAAGAGAACAAAGAAAGATTAGGCCTGTTCCGGTTAACATGCTGAATCCGAACCATGCATTTGACAGTTAGTTTCACAGTTGCCCTTTGCTACACCTTTGCTATACACATTTAGGAACCATGCTAATTCTATTACCATGCTGCTACATAGGCTTATAGTAATTCTTGATTGAGTACTCTTACTTAGGGAATTGGTTACTCACAGCCGTACATTTGCTACAAAGGCAATAGTTCCTTTGTTTGCACTGTTCGTTGATTGAGAACACCAATATTCCCAGAATGCAGTATGCTACCCTCAAACAGGTACTTTTTCTCAATTGAGCCCAGGTCTGTTTATTGCCTGGGTGCTTCTTTGGTTGTGGATGTGCCTTTATAAAGACATGGAGGACACTGTACCGCTGAGGTGATAAGAGTGCAGTTCTGGCTCATGTCCCATAATCCATTACGATGTTGAAAAAAAAAGAAGAGCAAACAATGTCCACTGCTCACTGACGTACATTCACGCACTGCACTTTCCATGAGTGACGGCACATTACATTTCACCTTCCAAGTATCACCAGGTCAAACGTCAAATCAGGAACAAACCAGGTCCAATAGGGTGTAAACATTGGACTGCATTTTTATCTTAACTGGGTGTAAACCATGTCTAAAAAGGACCAGTGTAAACTTTATAATAATTATTGTATATCTATTATAAAGTTAGATTATTTATTTTTTTCTGGTTTAGTTTGAATATATGATATAGACTTGTTACATGCAAAGTGACAAATGTCAAGCCTTTATTTGTTATAATTTTGATGATTATATATTTTTTATATTTTACTTTTTATTTTTCATTATTTGTTTTATATTCTTTATGCATGCCTTATAGTTTAAAAGTTTGTATAGCTTTTTTTTTATCTCAATTCTGTGTTACAGTATATGTTCTATGTTGCACGATTGTACCGAGAACAATTCTTAGTTTGTTAGCCTGTTCTCAAACAATGGCAATAAAAAACTATTCTGATTCTGATTCTGATTATCAAAATTATAACAAATAAAGGCTGTACATATCTGTGCATGTAACGAGTCTATCATATATTAGTTTCACAGTTTAAGTAACAGAAATGAATGCACTATTTAGTTTCACCAGTATTTCCGTCAGTTTACTCCAGGGCAAATGTGACTATACATCCATCCATCCATCCATCCATTTTCTTCCGCTTTATCCGGGGCCGGGTCGCGGGGGCAGCAGTCTCAGCAGAGATGCCCAGACTTCCCGATCCACGCACACCTCTTCCAGCTGTTCTGGGGGGACCCCGAGGCGACACCAGGCCAGCACGGAGACATAGTCCCACCAGCGTGTCCTGGGCCTTCCACGAGGCCTCCTCCCAATAGGACATGCCTGGAACACCTCCCGAGGGAGGCGACCAGGAGGCATCCGATACAGATGCCCTAGCCACCTCAGCTGGCTCCTTTCGACGTGGAGGAGTAGCGGCTCGAATCCGAGCTCCTCCCGGGTAACTGAGCTCCTCACCCGATCTCGAAGGGTGCGCCCAGCCACCCTGCGAAGGAAACTCATTTCGGCCGCTTGTATTCGCGATCTTGTCCTTTCGGTCATTACCCAAATCTCATGACCATAGGTGAGGGTGGGAACGTAGATCGATCGGTAAATCGAGAGTTTTGCCGCTTGGCTCAGCTCCCTCTTCACCACAACGGTCCGATACAGCGACCGCATCACTGCTGACGCCGCACCGATCCGTCTATCGATCTCACGCTCCATCCGTCCCTCACTCGTGAACACGACCCCGAGATACTTGAACTCCTCCACTTGAGGCAAGGACACCCCACCGACCTGAAGCGGGGAAGCCACCTTTTTCTGGTGGAGAACCATGGCCTCAGATTTGGAGGTGCTGATCCTCATCCCGGCCGCTTCACACTCGGCTGCAAACCGCCCCAGTGCGCGCTGGAGGTCCTGATTTGAGGAAGCCAACAGAACAAAATCATCTGCAAACAGCAGAGATGAGATTCTGAGGTTCCCAAACCGGACACCCTCCGGCCCCTGGCTGCGCCTAGAAATTCTGTCCATAAAAGTAATGAACAGAACCGGTGACAAAGGGCAGCCCTGGCGGAGCCCAACACGCACCGGGAACAGGTCTTCTGGCGTTCGGGACATGTGACTATACAATAGTAGTTTAACCCCACCAAGAATGGAGTGCATGATGATGATGATGATGATGATGATTAGAAGTATCTTAAATAAAAATTTATAAATACAAGTTTTAAAAAAAGAAAATACAAGGCTCTGTTCATCAAGAAAAGCCTTCACAGAGTGTTGTTTTATCAGGGATCTGCATGGGATAAACTTAGCACTCGATGTTTTAAAGAAATATAAATGGACTATCCCTGTAAAATAAAAGCAATTTATAAAATGTAAAGAGAATTATGATGCAGTGGTTTGGTATTCCTTTCATAAGTTACTGTTCCCTAAACAGCAAAGAGCACCTTTACCACAAACCATTTACCTTTACCATTTGACAGGAACTCCTGAGCACTTTGATATTTAACTTTTTATAATGAATAACTAACTAACTAACATTTCAGAATACCTTGAGTATCACCAGTGGAAGCTGTACCGCAGTTCGAGAACCACTGGTTTAGTAAATAATGAATATTCACAACATTCCAACAACATCCTCTTTTACTATTGTTTAAATGTCAACTTCACTGCTTGTGCTCGGAAAAGTTCATCGCATGGCACTTGCAATTTCATTAGCAGCACCAGATATCCATTCAGAGAAGACACAAAACAGTTTAATTTGATTTGAAATAAAACACAAAATTACCGTGATAGAAAAATTATGCAGGTGGCCAAGTAAGGAACCCATTATAGATAGTGAGGAACTAATTTATTCTCTGAAATTGAGCCAGTGTTCATTAGTGTGAGGTTTGTTCGAAAATAATGAATGGTGGATTGGTGGTGCATCTAAGCAATATCCTACAGAATGGATCTGGCAAATAGCAGCTCTCCTCTCTATAGCATCGAAATTGTTTTATCATTCAGAGGAGGTCCAGGCTGCCTGTTGAACAGCCCTGGAATATAATAAAATGTGTGTATTATGTGGATTATGTTGGGAGAAACGATAGAAATCTTACATATTGTGGTTCTCTTCTATTTCCACTAGGTGTCACTGCAGGACAGATGACGCACACCGGGCCACTGGCTGAGAGAAATGAAGAAACAAACTGGCATCCCAGACTACTCCACACACCCAGCTAAGAATAGGATTTAAAATGTCACGGCCATATATCAGAAACAAAAGGTTTGCAAGAATCTAAATACAACTATGATTATATGGCATCCAGGTTAGATAGAGGGTAATCAAAAGTCCATGTCACTTTTAAATGGTGTAAAACTGTCAGATAAAGGGGGCTAAAGTTGATAAGGAAACCCCTGTCTTTATGATTTGATCAAATCTGGTACTGGAAATGCAATAGCCTCACAGAAAATACAAAACCTAAAGAGTCTAGCAACAGACAATAATGCCAACCCTGAATCCTTAGAGAAGTCAATGGCACCATGGTGAATGTAGCCCTGGCTGTGATCCTGTGCCTGCTCATCGCGCTGACTGTCTGGGGAAACGTCTTGGTGTGCCTGGCTGTGTGCGCCCATCGCCGTCTCCGCTGCCTCACCAACTGCTTCATCGTGTCCCTGGCTGTAACAGACCTCCTACTGGGGGTTCTGGTGCTCCCCTTCTCTGCGCTGCTGCAGCTCAGCAACGACTGGCCTTTTGGACCTGTCTTCTGTAACTTCTACATCTCCATGGACGTGATGCTCTGCACAGCCTCCATCCTGACATTACTGGCCATCAGCGTGGACCGGTATCTCGCAGTGACTATGCCTCTAAGATACACCTCTATGGTTCTGCCCTGGAAAGTAGCGGTTGCGATGATCAGTGTTTGGACCGTGTCCTTGGCAGTGTCCTTTTTGCCGATTCAGATGGGATGGAACACTGTCAACGGGACTGTGCAGAACCAAGGGCCTCAAGCAGCCGAGAGGAGCTGTCGATTTGAGCTCAACAGGCCTTACGTTCTCACGGACTCTCTGCTCACTTTTTACCTTCCCCTAATAGCAATGTGCTGGACTTATCTGAAAATCCTTCGCATCGCTCGGTCACAGGCCAAGCGCATCATCAGCTCCCGTCCAACTTGTGTGACGACATACGACAGCAAAACCTCCTCCACCGTCACCACAGTGGTCTCCAATGTGACAGCTGTAACCTTCCGCGAGCACAAAGCCACGGTGACACTCGCAGTGGTCATAGGGGCGTTTGTAGTGTGCTGGCTCCCATACTTTATTATGTTTACAGTACTAGGCCTTAAGGAGCACCCTGACCCGAACACAGTGCCAGAATACCCCATTGTGCTGTGGCTGGGTTACGCCAACTCTGCCCTGAACCCTTTTCTCTACGGCGCTTTGAACAGAGACTTCAGATCAGCATATTTCCGCATACTCAGATGTAGGTGCCCTTTCAGTGGGTGGAGGAGTAGACAGCCATCGCCTGTTATGACCAGAGGTAAAAGTGAACCTGCTCAGTTAAGTGAGAGAAACATTTAAATTTGACTCATACAAACCCATGTTGTTTACCTTCAGCCAGAGACACTGTTTCAGAGGTGACACTGTTGTGTGGCCACATGCCCAACACATGCAATGCAGGGCTCACGGACCAGAACTTCAGTCTCCAAGAAATAACCAGCCAGACACTTACGACATCGGCTGCACAGTTAACAAATAGCACCACCTCCACAGATGTCAGAGACAATGACAGGTAAATTACTATCTACTGTGGCACCACTGAAATATATGCATGTTTTTATTTTTGGTCAGGTTTCCACTCAATATATTTAACTGTTTTTGAGTCCAGGTCTGAGTCTGCACTATAAGGTGGAAGATTATTTGAGATAGAGACAAGGAGCAACTTGTTAACCAAGACAACTGTGAAAATGGACAACCTCCCGATTTTAAAGACTTCAGTGGTTCAATGTCCTTTGTGTTCATGTCCAGCCCTGAGAGAACTAAGTGTGGCACGAGCTCCAACACCAGATGAAGCCATACGGGCAAATATGTTTTCTGCCAAGAAGTCATGATTCTCGTTTCTATCATTATCATCCACCGACTGTAACTTACTGGTGTAAGTAAAAACATACAGAGCAACAACACAGTTTTGCTTTTACATTTAAAAAAAAAGCTTTTGATTTAAATCTAGCAAATTTTGTGATACCAAACAGAGTAAAAACACAGTAGAGTCAATCAATAATTAATGAACTAAATTAAATGAATAATGTGAAATAAAGTTGGCATTATTATTACCCCATCTCCATTATGTGTAATTAATACTATATTATGGAACAGAGGGTATGGAGGAAAGTAAGGAGAAAGAATGATTTTTTTGGCACACAAGCCAGAAATAGATGTGTAATTGTGAAAATGTACAGATTTTTGCATTATTGTAAAAGTTATTTCTGGTCAGATGGTTCACGCAGATGTTTATGTACAGTAACATTTATTATAAGTAAATTACACCAAACCATTTTGTTGAATCTCAGCTTAAACTGTTTGTAATCATTTGTAGTAATATAGAGGGCCAGGGCCATTCCATTGAACCATTATATTTAGTTGTGCTTTATGGCAGAGTGGTTAGCACTCATATTAATAATGACTAATGGAATTTGTTTAGGCCGATAAGTCCAAGTCTGCATTACATCTCTAAGTTCTCTTCTGCCTCCCCACCCTTCAAATTCATCTGCTCACTATAATGTCCATAGTGAATGAAATGGGACATAACATAAATACATAAACATTACACAGTGTACTGTGTTACTATAGAAAACAGTTTTCAGATTTCTGATCTGGCAATTTGAACTTACCTGAGCAGATAGACTACTTTACGTCCGGAAAGAATGCCTATTACTTTCTAAGCACTTTTACAGTATTACTTTACTTAATTCTTGTCAGAAACAAAAATTCATTCGCACTCACTTTGTACAACGCTATTACACCCCTTAATATTAATGTCATTAGGTTTTCAGCAAATGACACACCTCTAAAACTAATATTAAGAGCCGTCATAAATGTGAGGAAATTACACTGAACTGGCATTAATATTTGATTAGGGCTTTTAATGGCTAAAACCCCAAATGGTTAACACGGCAGCCGGTAGTGAGACATTTATCTTTTCATCGTGTTGAGCGGCTCTTTTCCTACATAACTCTCATGTGTCCCCTGATACCTCGACTCACCTGCTCCTCTCCACCGCCGCTTTCATTTCCTTTGGTTTTTAGGGTGACCGTTGACCACCCAAACTACATGAAAGCCATTAATCATTGCTTCTTTTACCTCAAATTAATCCCAGCTAAAACGCCACATTTTCACCACACACTGATGCCATACACAAACTAGCTGGCCCTACACAAGCTATCAATCATACCCATTGTCATTATTCAAGTGTGTCATCGACAGAACCCTCTTCTTCCCGCTCTCTTTTCCACTTTCTCTGTCTGTTCTCTCCATCAAACGCTGCGGACTCATGCATCATAAATCTTATGAATGCCATCTAAAGACTGCTCAGTGCTATGAGGTGGAGACATGATAGATAGATGCAAGTGATTGAGGCGAAAGCAAAAAAGATGGACAGAAGGCGGTAACCAGCGACACCCAGGTCAAAGGCAGGAGTTCAGAGGTCAAACAAATAGGAGGGTGCACACAATATGATCCAAAAGGACTAGACAGACTCCAGAGGATGGGACAGAGGTAGCAGTAGTTAAAAGGTTTGACGAGAGAGAAAGAGAGAGGGAGTGAGATAGTGAAAGGGAGAGAGAAAAGGAGAGAAGAGGCAGGGGGAGGTAGGGATGCTGCCACACTGAGGCTAAAGCCATAACTCATCTTTTATTAAAAATAATGAAAAAAAACTTAATGAGTTAATAATATCTGAAGAAAGCGAAGACAGAGATGGAGGAAGGGACAAAGAAGGACAAAGTACAGAAGGAAAGAGCTACGGATGCAGAAGCGGGTCAACACTTGTGTGTCTGTTTGCCCTTCAGTCATTTACACAACTATCAAAGTTCACACAAGAGCCATTAGACATACAGCACATAACTAGCGCCATCTTTCTTTTTCTGCCGACCCAAATCCCTGAGCCTGCTTGGTAATTAAAGGCACTTAACAACCAATTAACAGTGATGAGCTAAATTAGCAGGATATTGTCTCCTTTGACTAGGCTACTGGATTAGCAGTGTGTTTCAGCAAACCTCAATGGCCCGTCTTTGCATGTAGGCAAATGACGGATTAATTACTATTAAAACATCAGCATCTTAATGAGCTTGGAAACAATTAGAGCGGTCGTTAGCATGAGGAGAGCGGCTGAGAACACAAGAAGGGGGAGCCAGCTCCAAACAGGAGAGAAATCTTCATTGGGAAGCAATACTGATTAAATGGACGCACGATCTCACTCATCGCCAATATCCACGGACTTATTAAATACATGACATCACCATTTGTCTTTTGTACCATCAAGCTACTTTCCTGCTGCCATTATCCTCTCCTTGTTCAGAGTCCTCCCCAACTCTCCCCATCGCCTCACCTCTCATAAAAAGCCTTTTTCTTGCTCTTCCAGTCCTTTCTGCACTTTCTGCTTTTTAACTCCCATTTCTCCCATCCCTCGTTCATGCTTGGGGGGCACAGTCCTGTGAAGGAATTTAATATGCAACTTTTATATGAGAAACCAATCGCATACGTCTGGGTCTATTGGGCTCGCAATCTATCGGCCCGGATGGCTAATGCAATAGAAAGAGCTGGGGCTATTTATCACACAGGGAGCTATCTTTTCCTCTGTCTCTCTCTCTCCCCCACTCTCACCTCGCTCGCTCTGTCTTTATTCAAGCCCAGATTCCAGGCTGCCACTAAATCAGGCCAACTATGAGCTATGGCTGCCCAGAGGGCATCTTCTCTTTTATAGAGGGATTTGGATTTTGTATCTACGGGTTCCTCAGTGGTCATTGTGCCTGCACGAACGGAAGCTATAAACATTCAGCAAACCACAACAACAACTTACACGTCCCTCTACCCCAGCAGTGATGACCACAAACATCATAAATATATGTGTGAGCATGTACAAATGAAATAAATATCATCTTGGGCATTTGTCCTATACGGCTACTTGTGCGCAAGCTCTTCACAATATGACAAAACATATGTTAAGTTGGTACAATGAAGGTACAGTATATGTCTATATATATAGCCAGAGTATTACAACAGTAATTGTTGACTTCAGGATACCAAAATACCATTTTTAAACGCCCTATGAAAATAAAAACAATAGCTACACAAAATGCTGCCCACCTGCAGCAATTAAAATTCCTTTTGAAACCAAATTCATTTCAACAAATTACGCCACATTACTCGCCACTGTGTAATCGCTGATGGCAATTAATAAGAAATTAGTCACAATCAGCCCTATATTAACATCTCACCCAGGGGCCGCGGCTGGAAATTAATAACCCGAGATTCATCTCTCTTACTGTCTTTTGGCCTGCTTCTTCACAGACACACACACACACACACACACATACACACACACCTACGCCCACCTATACTGTCCATGAATCACCTCGAAGACACTCATTTTTTCTAAGTGGATCATCTCATACAATCTGCTCATGTCAGCGAGCCAGCTTCCTCTTTACCCGGGTGTGAAAACCCCCTGAAAGACACAAGCATACATGTCTGTGGCTGGTCTGGCCCTGCTCGTTCTGCAGCTTTGCAAAACAGAGATACACAAATATTTTCAAAAGTTCTTTAAGATGTAAAAAAGCTTGTGCAAAAGTGTATTCAGTGGGCCTTCTTTATCAGCCTTTTGACAAACTCTTTTATTTAATCTTTTTTTTTTATTTATTTTTTACAATTTTTGTTCTAGTTCCAAACAATTTCGATCGCCACTCCAGTCCCGTGCCGCTCTTTTGGAGACACTCCCGCGGTGTAGATTTGATCCTAATTCTGAAATGTAATTATGTGTGCTAAGTGCGTTTGAAAGGTGCTACCACGGAGTAAACGGCTGAGGGGGCACTGATGCAGAGAGATCCCGCCTCTAGGGGTCCTCACACCAATCAGCAAAGCACACCAAGAATCAATTAACGCCGGTGGGAGGGGGCAGAGGGTAAGGCACCGCACACACTGCCCACACATGGCACTGTCTGAGGAGATATCCATCACAACACACATTGAGGCCTATGCCAGGACAGTGACTATTGGAGTGGCTCGGGCTCCGGTGGTGTAAGGTTGGGGAACAGATTGAGGGTCAGCGGGGGGGGTTAGGCCAGGGTCACCCCCATCTGAGCTCCATGTCTGTGGCTTGGTTTATGCTTTCTGCACTGTAAGTGTGTGTATGAAATATAAAGCTTGACCAAACCGGGCTGGCAGGCAGAAGTGCATAAGATGGATGGTGTTGATTCATCCGACAAATTCATTGCTCTCCACGAATCCATAGAGAATAAATACGTTCACCAAAATTATTAAGCAAGGGACCAAAAGAGTATTTCACTTTTCATATTCTTTCCTTTTGAGGTGCGGGGTTTTCTACTGAAGCAACATGAAAACCATTTATCATCGCATCTTTACCATGGAATTATTGACAGAAAGATAGATGAGCAATTTCATGTGTTACCATTTGTCACCGGTGGACAGAAAGAAAACGATGTGCCATTGCAATCTTGAATTACAAAATCTCAAAAAGATATTGAGGGCAAGAACGTGAGTCTGTGCATTTCTGCTACAAGACAAAGGCCAAATAAAGTGATCAAAGAGCGTCCAGCATTTGCCCGTGAATGTTCCACACAGTGAAACCCCACCTCGGCTCTTCCTCTCATCTCCATCTGTTAGCTCGAGCGCAGGTCCGTCCACTACACCCCCTCTCTGTGTTTCCTCTCTGCTCCTCTCTGGCCCTCTAGCCCTGAGGGAAGTAAGGTGATACGCCCGTGCTGGTGTAAGTGACTGGGATTAGTCTCCTTCTCTGTCTGTCTGTTTGATCCCGGCACTAATGACTCCACTGGGACTGGCCTCTGATAATGGGAAATCAATATAGAGAAGAGCGCTCCGGAGTGGCCTCACTTAGCTCTCGCTCTTTCACGCCTCAGAGCAAACTGCCTCCGTGTATCCCACTGTATATGTGTGTGTGGGAACATGGTCAAGCAGGAAATGAGCATATGGGCTGTTTTCAAAAGATCCATCCCATGTGGCCATTGTTTAATGTTGCACTGACAAGAGATTCCAAGTTCCCCCTTTGACAGGAACAAGAATAAAAATGTCTGGAGAAACGTTATATATGTTTTATCCTTTTCACTGTAACTTTACATGGTGCAAAAATAAAGAAGTATGAGTATTTAATATATATGTAACTTTATATGGATCACCATGCAATCTACTGTGTCAGGGACAAACGAATTGAAGTCGGGAGTGATTATATTTTCAGGGTCAATAAGCAACAATATGTTTGAGTGGCTTTGTGTGTCCAATCAGTCACAGAGCTCAGCCTGGAGCTAGACAGGTGGGGCTGGTGGCATGGGGCTGGTGCCCCCCCTTACCCTGAGGGGCCAGAAGGCCCATCGAAGCAGGAGGCTGGAGTAGTCACTCTGCCAGGCCAAAAGAGCTCTATGGGCTGGTGGCAGCTGGCCCTATGCCCCCATCTCCACTCTCCCTCCCATCCACAGGCACCCTGTGGGCGAGGCAACAGGCAGGGTGACGAGGTCAAGAAGCAGCAGAGAATGGCTGGACATGCAGATAATCGGCTTTTATGAAGCGGAGAAAATCCAGACCAAGAGAGATGGACAACACAGTGACGACACAATGCAACTGACTACAAGCGGTAATGAATTAACACATTAGCGGCATGTCTAGGGGCGCTCAAAGCACTCAGCTGCTCTTAAATAAACATGCATCCTGCCATGATCCATGCACATGAGCCCTTAAATTAATGACTCTGTCAGTCTCTACATAAAATAACATTATTAATCTGTCAGTTCTGTCAGAGTTGGATCTCTATGACAATATGGTGCAAGAGCTAAGCAGACAAACGTTTACTTATCACTCCGTAAAACAGATAAGTCGGAGCTTAGGGATCACAACCACAAAAGCAGACAATACTGTGGGAAATGTTTGTGTTCAAACTAAAACCATATGTTCAATTATCATCAGCTTCAAATGACCCCCATTAATGCTTTAACTGTCCCATCCTCAGCCCGCACTCTCTCTCTCTCCCTCTCTCTCGGATATAACTCAGTGTGTCTGTGGTTAACTTACATCCTCCTCCTCCTCTCGGTCTCCCTCCCTGACTTTAACCAGCGTGAAGAGGCAGCCATGCATTCAACCATCAGACAGGCCAACATGCTCCATACACTCACACACCACTCAGGGCATTGTTCCTCAATAGTTACAGGATTCAGCATTCAATGAAATTAATATCTACTGTCCGGGGCATCTTTTCCTTGTTAAATATGCATGCTGATACAGAGACATCCTAATTTGTATACAAGAGCTATGTTCTACTGATTGCTGCTTCTTCTTTTAATCACTATTTCTCTCCCATTACTGTCCATCACAGACCTAATAAATAATTCTTAAAGCAAACAATTCAGCCTTCATGAACAATTACACAAAATATAATTTGTGTTTACCCCAGAAAAGAGCATCTGCACTCGACAGCCAGCTCGTATTTGTCCAATAAAACTAGGTAATATCTCAGAAGCCCTATGTTTGACATTTACAGTGACATTTTACATGTGCCTTTTAAATGTCTGACACTCACGGTGTATCCTCAAAGCAGCAGTTCAGTGGCAGCGGCACGAGATGATGATGATGATGGCCCTGACTAAGTCCCTTATGGGGGATCCCGTTGCTCTCTGTGCTCATCCAACAGTCCCACTGAGGATGTCAATATGAAACACAATACGCTACAGCTGAAGCCATGCAATACACTCCTGTTATAGACAAAAAGACAGCTTTGAGCATTGACTGACTGATGCATGTATGCCAATAAACTGTGCAAGTGTAAAATAGATTGAATCAAGACTATTTGTTTTCTCTTTGTTAACCAAATGTAGAAATGTTAATTAAAGTCCTACTTTGAAACACTTTGAAACTAAATGTAGGGTTAGGCTCGATGCACAGTATAGCAGGTGGACAACCTGCTATACTGTGCATCGAGCCTAACCCTAAATAAGAATTTTGTAAAGCTTTCTACATGTTTTAATGTCCACGTTCGTACAAAATTAGTTTTAATAAATATGGCAAAAGTCAGTGAACCACTCTAGATTAAAAAGCACTTACAAATAAACTATTTGATGCATGCATTTGATGTCCTGTGAGACAACGGCTGCTGCGACACCGGGCTGAGCAAATATTAATTCAATTGATTTTAAAGAGGGGACAATCTTTTTACAAAATGCTGCTATTATTTTTACAGTGGGGTCCTGCACAATGTCAAAGCACCCGTAAAAGACCCACAAAAATAAAAGTATATTCAAAAATGTCTGAGTTCATCTGGTACTGAGAACAAAACAGGAATCCTCCTCAGGTTGTGTTCAGACGGTGACTAGAGCAGTGCTGCCAACAGTAAAGCACACTTTACATCATTACTCCCAATGTAAGGTGATTTGCAACATTGCTCTCCCGGTTGTAAAGTCCCATAAAGCAGTGTTTATGCAACTTTTAAAAATCTACAGCCTTGTAAATGTTGTCAGATGGCCCATGCCAGTGTCTTTCAGCTTAATACTACCTATATTAAATAGTTTAAATATTTCATAAGGACGGTTTTTAGAGCGAGGGAGGGGAAATCGTTAGCTGCGGTAAAGTTTCATTAACTGGTCCCCATTCCGCTGCGAGGCAAACTCATCTCCTCTCATTGTAATAAAACAATCTCTGCGCTCTCTGCTCTCCGCGCGCCACCGCTCTCTCTCCGCTCATCTCCCTCTCTTTTACATCATAATAATACACTACATCCCCTTTAAATGCACTATTACTTACCGCTGCCTTTTCATATTGGAACATCACGGGCACTTTAGCGACAATATAAAAGCGTGTCATTCATTATTCACAAGCAGCCGGCCTCGTCCCCTCCTTTTTAAAAAGTCAGGCGCGCCGCTGAAATTGATAACGGCGAGGAGACGCGCAATAAAAACGCAGCCCCCGGGTACCGGCGCTGCAGCCCAGACCCCCCGATTATGCAGATCAAGTGGTAATTTCTCAAACAAATCGCACTCTTTCACTCTTTTGTTGTCGTTTCTTTTGGACTTTTGGAATCACCGTGTCAGCGCTTAGATTGCATGCGGGTAAAAAAAAAAAAAAAACGCCAAGATTGATGTGCGTTTTAATTGTTTGCCTGCCGCTGTAGGCTTTTCCTGAAACACGAAACGTTTTGGCCTTTACAATGACACAAGCTTAGGGGCCGCCTCTTCCTTTGCTCGAAGACTATAGCTATATAATCTTTTACTATTTTGTTGTTTTCTAAAACACAATAGTGGAGAAAGGGGTTCATGGTCTTTAGCCGTCAATAAATTAATAAGGTGTACCAAGGGTCAGTATGGCGCATTTTAGGAAAGATGTAATACTGTGATATCTCCGCGGGTCATCACTAATGTGTAATAATCACTTATAATCATTGGATTACACCAGATTACCAACACTGTACACATGACCCGTCTGGCCTTTATGTTAATCTTTCCAGAAACGCACTACAGATGATATTGTACATCATATATGCAAGATAAAGGAAACTACAATTTAGGCACTAAGTGAACTATAAGAAATTAAGTTTGTAATAGTTGCACAAACTGGATAAACAAACATGAAAATGTCCGCCCAAGCTGACAGCTATAACTGCCCTATCATCTCCCCTCTCCCATCAAAAGCCACCGGTGAGCGCGCATATGGCACAGAGAAGCGGCCAACACTCAGACTCTGTCCATATTGCCAAACAAACACCTCGGGCCTTGTCCCGTCTCATATTGCTTCATAAGGTTTTATTGTGAAGGGCCAAGTGGCGTGTTTATATTAACTTCAATACCACGGCATATCTTAGCATTTGTGTGAAGTTTTAGCCACTGACTGCACATCATAGTTTAAGGTTTCATATTGAAATAACTCGCAACATTAAAAGTTCAGTTTGAATAATCCTTCGTTAGTTACCACCTTGATACTGTTGCGTTATCATTTTATATAGAGCCTATTGCAAGTTTTTAAAGGAACGTCTTTTTAAACACGTTTAATCACAAATTGACATGATTTGCCACAATAAATCTGAATGCTTCGTTTGTAACGCTGATGTAATGTGATCGCTTAAAAAGCCACCTGCCGTTTCCACACCACGCGCGCATTTGTCTGTCCCACGGACAAGTTAGTGCAAATGAGATTATGGGGTCACTTTGGGCGCCTCTTCCATTGAATGTGAGCGCTCAGCAGCTACTACTTCCAGAGGCCGGACACTTTATCTGCAGTTGCCCATGGCCTTCCCTTGTCATCTCATTTAATGTGCCACAGCAACAAGGAACAAATAAGTGGGGCGCACTGTGTGCCAGCGCACTGGGCCCTGTGTAGGCTCAAGTAAAATGCGGGACAATTCGTGCGTAGTACCCACTTTTCACAAGCTACACGCTATTTATGTTCTAGCCTCTTCACTATCAATGGGCTTACATTTCAAATCAATTATAGTACTTTTTTCAACATCCAATAATATATATATATATATATATATATATATATATATATATATATATATATATATATATATATATATATATATATATATATATATATATACATATATATTAGTAATTTGCCTATTTTTGTTCTGAACCAATCTCTCAGACATGTACACACTGACATAGCTAATTACCTAAGGCTGCATTAAACACACACATGAACAAGGCATTAAGATAATATTGTAAAGAGGCACATTCTTACTCGCTACAACCGATTTGATGCAGAACTATCAGCGTGAATGCCACATCAACTATACACGTTTGTGCGTAAAGCACAAATTACGCGCGCCCATGAAAGAGGAAATGGCCATTAGATTGAATTCATTTGCGCATAACTTTTGATCATTTTGAATATTTCACTTTTAAACATTAGAGCGAGAAACGGGACAGATATGGACATTGATCTGAGTGATCCCTGATGAGATGCTTTTCCAGAAACGCATTTCCATAAAGTTGTCATCGCTCGTAACTCTTCATTATATTGATAAAGATGTTGCGCGTAACAGCTACTCTGAGAAAAGCCATTTGTTGACATCTAGAAGGTCTATCAGTCTAGCGCCGGTGGTTATGGGACATGTTGGTTATTGTGCCAAATAGAGGGCCCACTCCCATTAACTTTCAATCAGTCATGGCGCTGGCAACCAATGGAAGGCGCGGGAAGATGGAGGGGGCGTTTTGACGCGTGGAGAGGAGGACAGAGCGTCATATCTCTCTGAACGCTCATCAAAGTTTGAGCGCAGAGCGTGCAGAGAGGAGAGTCCTGAGAAGGGGCCTGTGCGTCGCGGACACTGGCTGGACTCGAACGGATAGACAACGATGGAGGCACGAGCAGCGTTGACTCAAAGAACAGTTTGATCCCGCTGTGAAGCCAGCATTGTGAGCAGTCGTTCTTGTTGTGAAGTGCTACAAAGACGGAAATGGAGCAAGCACCGAGCGCACCGAGTCCTCCTCCCAAACCGACCCAGCACGAGCCCATCAGTTTCGGTATAGACCAGATACTGGGCGCAGGGACGGAGCCGGAGAGCGCACGCACAGCCGGAAGACAGAGCAGTTCGGATTCAAGCAGCGGGGACGGGTATTACAGTTTGGGGAGTCCCACTGGGGCCAGTGCGCCCTCGTACACGGCTCTGTCCATCTCTCTGTCTGGCATCATGCCCCCAGTGGACGCGGCCGGCTCGTACGGGGAGAGCAGGAGTTTGGGGAGCAGAGGGGTTATCCGGGTTCCAGCACACAGACCTATGTCGGCTCCGGGTCCCCCGACTCCCGTGCAGAGCGCAGTGCCCGGGTTCGGAGGGCTGTGTTTTCCCTGGATTGGGAACAGGTTTGCCAAGGACAGGATATCAGGTAAGGCATCTGCTTTAATAGTTTTAATTTTCTTATTTCCATATAAAGTCGGCGATAACAATGAACCGTGAAGAGCTAAAGAGCAATATAAATTAGGAAGGCTTTGTCAATTTAAGAGCTGTTATCAAAAGACATCTTTTAGCTTTATGGCATTACTTTAAAACGAACAATTCAGTGTGAAAAGGGAAATAATGTAGACCTACCAAAAGTATATATATATATACGTGTTTTTTTTTCTTTTAGTAAGGTAATCAGTGTTTTAAAATGAAACATGCGTTGAACAAATAGAGCAATATAGCAGATTCATTTACCTACATAATATAATAATAATAATAATAATAATAATAATAATAATAATAATAATAATAATAATAATAATAATAATAATAGTGATGATAATAATAAAAATACAATAATAATAATAATAATAATAATAATAATAATAATAATAATAATTAATAATAGTAATAGTAGTAGCCTTGTAGTTGTATAAAGCAAAAACAAATACAATTTCACCACTGGCTGAATGAGTCGCTTATTTAGATGTGGGCCCTAAAATGTGATTATTTGATATTTCCGGGTCACATTTCATGTTTCTAAAAAAATATGATATAGGAGGTTATATGCGTTTTCTGTTCTGTAAATTTAATCAAGGGGTGTTTTCATCTTTTTATTGCACTAAATTAGATATAGGCCTGGCTATTTTAAATATAGCTGAGGAAGAAATTACAAGCATTCATTTATTATTTGTCTTATGCAGTGGGCCTGTTCATTGATTTATTTTTGTTTTGTTGATCTTTGACAGTTTGATAAACCAGTGAAATGTGTTTTTCCTGCAGCTTCCCTGGTACCGTTTGCCGTCACGAGGCGAATAGGACATCCTTACCAGAACCGAACTCCTCCAAAGCGGAAAAAGCCACGCACTTCGTTCTCCCGCGTGCAGATCTGCGAGCTGGAGAAGCGCTTCCACCGCCAAAAGTATCTCGCTAGCGCCGAACGGGCTGCTCTGGCCAAGAGCCTCAAGATGACCGACGCACAGGTTAAAACCTGGTTCCAGAACCGTAGGACCAAGTGGAGGTGAGCTACGATACACATGTTTAGTTTGAGTTCAATCGCAACTTGAATTCAACTTTATCCATTACACTACTTTTCAAGAGCAACAACTTTATTCAGTTCCTGAATGTGCCACGTGGTGGTATGACGCTATGATGACACAAAATACAATACAAAAAATAATAAATATACACATGTTTGGAATATTATTTTCAATAGAAATATGCAAACATTGTAGACTTTTCAGAGGCATGCTGGTGTTTAAAGCCTAATAAGTTCTATAAATATAATGACAATACCGACCTGTATAACCAATACAAATAATGGTGTAGCGCAGCCGAATTCATAGAAGGCTACTTCAAATAATATTCCAATATCATGATTATCGTGGTTTGGCAAGTTTAAACCCAGATTTCACAGAAGCTATAAATTATAAAGGCCTAGGCCATCCCCTTTATAACCACTTGAAATGTTATGTTTGGAGGCCTGAAATTGTATTTATTTGACCTTTTACTCATTGTTTCACCTCTTGTGCCATGTACAGGAGACAGACGGCCGAAGAGCGCGAGGCGGAGCGTCAACAGGCCAATCGGCTCATTCTTCAGCTGCAGCAGTCCGCCCTCCAGAAGTCTCTCGGCGAATCAGGGGTGTCTGATCCACTGTGCGCGCACAACTCCTCCCTGTACGCGCTGCAGAACCTCCAGCCGTGGGCCGAGGAGAGGGAATAGACCCAAATCGACGTGCACTGTGTCCCAGGATGCTTTATTGCCCACTTCATCTATTGTGGAAGATATGCACTCTCACGCACACTTAAGAGGAACTAACTTTGAATGTGGACCCGTAGGGCAGTGTGTGAAGAGAAAAAAAAAACGTAGACAACATTCTTTATCCGGAATTTGTCAAATCTCTCAAATGTGCCACTTTGTCATTGTTATTAGCTATGTGTAACTTTTTGTGGGGGGGAAGAAGACGTCTTTGCCTCTAATGACCTTTAGAGGGGTTGAGGAGCAATATCCCACGCGTTTGAGAATTATTTTCATGTCACTAGTTTATTCTTGGCCAGATTAGTCTTGCAGGGTGGTTTTGGGAAAATAGATGCTCCCATAATAACGAGACAAAACGCTGCGTTCAAAATGTGTTTTTGATTATTTCTCCACTTTATTTTATTACCAACAAATGTCTCGCCACAGTCGCAGACGAGAAGTACTTCTGATAAATGGTCTGCCACTTAGACCCTTTCAGATCACATGTGTGACTCTCTTTGTCCTATAGCACTGTCGCAATCAAACACACTGCTCCCCATTGTGAACTCGGTTGGTGATAAAAAGTCTTGAAAAATAATGAAAATGGTCAACCGCAGAGCAATTTGAGCACGGCTTGGTAATAAAGACAGTGATGCATGTTTAGTTATAGAATGCCTAAGTTATTTCTTATATGCACAAAATCATGCTTTATTTGTGAAGCATAATGTACATGTCTTTTTGTACTCCCATTGTAAAAGTGTGTAAATAACACAACAGCTGTGACCTTTTTTGCTTGTGCTCATTGATACCTATAAAAAGTAATTTAATATAATGTAACAGGAAGAAAAAAAACGTGGCATGGAGCGATATAAAAATGCCAGAAATTAATCATTTTGTTTCTTGCAAAGTTTATTGATAAATATAATGATTTTATACAATATTTCAATACACATATGATTTCATTCACAACTGTCTGTCTGTCTGTCTGTCTGTCTGTCTTCTTGTCTGAGGTGTCTCAACCTGTTTTTATTTTTGAAAGCACAGTGAATGGGCATGACAGCAAATTAGTAAGAAATATTCATATGCGTGGGTCTTGTTCAATCGTGAAAGCGATGGCTCTTGTTCAGGAAAAAAATGGCTTCCTTTCCTTCAAAATCAGTGAATGGGTCTTCACGTAATTTTTGACTTGCTCTCCTCACAGTGAACGATTGGTCTGTCTGAGTCAACAGTTGGGTAGTAAGATGTTGTGGCAGAACTGTTTCCTCAAGGTGTGGTTTCAGCGCTTGGTTCATTTCAATGTATTAAAACAGTAACGAGGGACACCGCACTCTCATGTACACACAAAAAAATAACACGGGTCGAGATACACTAGACCGAACGACAGACAGGGGACCGGAGCCACGCAGACGGGACATGAAAAGACAGCGTGTTCATCTCACATATAACATCAACAATATATACAATCAAACATGTAACACCTATTGACACCACTGAACACACGGAGGGACCTAAGCCAGCTGGAACCCATTTGTCCGGAGGAAAAATTGCCACCAAACTTTTGCATGGCACACAACTGACTGTACAAGACTCCGCGGTGCATGCTTTAACATATTGCTCACTTTTGTCACATTGATACAGATGTTCATAGAAATGACCGATTGTGCTTTTTAATTCCTTCTCATATATTTTCAAATGCTGAGTAAAAGCTTCGAGTCCTGAAAAGATGAGATCAGTTTACAAGAAGAGTCTTTCATTTTAAATTTGGGAGATGATATTTACACATGGGCACGATGTACAGTACACACTGAAAGAGGCGAGTCGTCACATTGAGGCCGTATAAAGTAAAGGGCTGATTTTGAAGGATGTTTCCCAAAACCAGAGCTGGTCCTGTGGTCCTTCGTGTAATCTTCACGCTTGAAAAAACGGTCACCACCAAACTACAGCGCCAGGATCCCGTATAGACTCATCTTTTGGGCTCATCATCCGTGTTGCTCCTTTCAATCTCAAATGTTTCTTTTTTTTTTTTTTTTTTTTTATATATACCTTTTCCAGGTTTTGTGTGTTGTCTAGATGACATTTTCAAAAAGCTGCAGTGAGCGCATGATGTTTTCATCCTGCATAAAAGAAGAGGAAATTGTTTTCAGGATCAACCAAAATGCACTGAGATATTGAGCCACAAGGGGGCAGTAAAATCTTGTCAAAGGGTGCAGACTCTATGGCAGGCATAGGCACATTGCCAAAACACCAAGCCTCACAGTTTTAACCCATGTAAAGCACCTTTTTCTACAAATATCAGTTTTGTACATAATACATGACCTAATTGTGTGTTGTGCCATAACAAATTTTAGGGGGGGGGGGGGGGGGGAATTACAGTATTTTCAAACATTTTAGAGAATGTTATTGCGTATTTGGTCTCGGCTTTGTATAAAATTCCTCAAAATGATATTGGGGGGAGTTCTATGCTGGTAGGGCCGGACCTGCTCAATAGTGTTTCAACAGTTCGAACTAAATGTGATATTTAACAACATAAGCATCTATGTTGGTTTACCTCCTGACAGGACAAGAGAAATTCATCCAGCGTGACAACACCATCTCTGTTTTTGTCCATTTTCTGTGAAGAAGAAAAAAATTATTATAAAACACAGTTAAAACATCACATAATGAAATACTAAAGCATATATTTACACAAAAGGAGTATTGCTGCTAATAGACTGTGTTGTTTAAAATCTTCTGCAAATGTGTGTGAATATTGTCTCTTTCTAGATTTTTGTCTTTTAATGCACAATTTGTCCCCCTTTAGCTTCAAGGTAGGTTATAGTTAAACAGAGCTTCTTACCTGGAAAAAGGCATCCACATGCTGCTTGGGTGTGTCTGTTTTGAGAACAGGGTAAGTGTACTTCCCCATCATGTCATAAATCGCCCTGACAATGTCCGTCATCTCCTGTTTAGACGGTGACACACAAGACCTAGCATTTTAGAAACAGCTGCAATAGTAAAGTTAAAATACATCGCAATGAGGTGCACCTCTTTGTTGATATAACCATCCCTATTAATGTCATACAGGTTGAACGTCCACTGTAGCTTCTCGGTAACTGTTCCTTTGAGCAGGATGGACAGAGCTGTGACAAAATCCTACAGAGAAACAGCGAAGAAATGATCACTGAGAGAGAGACAATAAAATCATCTTTCATACAAGGTAACGTAACACACCTCGAACTTTATGGACCCGGAACTTCCTGTGTCGAATGCATTGAACAGGTAATGTGCGTATTGACTTGCATCTGTAGGAGAAAAAGATACATAGCATAAGGTAAAGGATAGGCGGATTGATCTAAACACTGTTGGGCAGCCGGTAAATGTACAGATACTACCTCCGTGTGGGAAGAACTGTGAGTAGATTTGCTTGAATGTGTCTTCGTTTACTACACCACTGGGACACTCCTGCAGAGAGAGGAAAGAGACAGTGGAAGGTTTGGTTTTATTAGAGCATGATTTTCAATCAATCTCATCTAATGAAAACAAAGTGCTGTTTTTTTGTGGTTACTGTAGATTTGAGAAGAGATATGTTTATGCAGTAGTAGTTATGAATAACGTCTTTTCGTAAATTGTTGTCAGCCATGTTTTAACAAGTACATCACTCTGCTTCATCACTGCCTGTGCCGTCCCAAAGGGGAGACACATACAGTAGTTTAGTCACTTGTGCATGTTGTGGGACAGACTCTAAGAATATTGTTTTAAATATTTTTATTTATTTATTTTTCGAAAAAATAAATATCACGATAACGATATATTTGACGATATAATTGACAATGGACGAATTACTTCAAAATCCCAGCCTTACGCCTATTGGGAAGATTCATTCAGTGATATTTTCTTTTACGGCATAATTGTCTCGCAAATATGATCTACTCAAGCAGTTTACATCCTTCAATTCATTTGTACTTTTTCAGCACGTGTCCCCGTGTTCTACAGTCACCGTTTATGCTGCTCTGATGGAGCGGAGCGTAACATAAATTATATTGTGTCCACAACGATATAAAAAATTACAACGATATCAAAACATTATATCGCGATAACGATATGCGATACAATATAGCCCAACCCTAATTTGAACAATTGCAAATCGATATGCTTTGCAAACCACTCTTGACTGCATGTCTTATTATGTTTGAAATCACCTAATCCTTTAGCTTAGACCTCTGCAAACGTGATTCTTGTCTTTGTTTAGCAGTAGGGATGCAAGCCATCGTTTTAAAATGTGAATCGATGTAAAAAATAAATGTATTTATTGACCTTTATTTAACCGGGACAGTCCCACTGAGATTAAGAATCTCTTTTTCAGGGGAGTCCTGCCCTCAGATGGGAACCTATTGGTCATGTTTTTAGTGGTAGGGGAAACCAGAGTACCCGGAGGAAACCTACACAGACACGGGGAGAACATGCAAACTCCACACAGATTCTAGGTGGGAATCAAACTCGGACCAAGCTGTGAAGGACGAGCACTAACCGCTGCACCACAGTGCCGCCCAAAGAATCAATGTTAAAAAAGACACAGTCAAAATGATTTGTTCCATGTGTATGCAGATGTTAAAATAAAAGAAACATCTTTTGGTTATAAAATGAGTCATATTCAATGTGGTTATAAAAAGACGAAAAGAAAAAAAACTGAACAGTGAACTGAACATTATATTATAATATTTGGTGTTAATCTAAAATTCCATAGGTGAACAAAGTGCCCTGATTGTCTATTCATTTTTATAATTGCATTACACAGGATCCTAGTATCCCAAAATTGATGGTCTCTACGTTTAGATGCAAGTAGTTCAATCTACCAGTTTGCCAGTTTAAATTCTAGAGTAGACCTTGTTGTGTAAAGTGGTCGTCTGTAAGTCCGACTCACGTTCTTGAAGCCTCTGTAAAGCACTTGCAGCTCTCTTTTGTTAAAGTTTGTCAGAGCCTCGAGTTGATCCAGTCCCTCCGGCCGATGACACACCATGGTCATCTCCAGGTCATCATCAGCTTTATCTGCAAAGTCACAAATAAAAAAGCATTATTACTCATTTGCAATAGTTACAGAACAACTACAGTTCTGGAAGTCATTCAAGTTCACAACTGCAAAGGTGAGGAACGACGTATGGTCCATGTGTGAACGGAGAGGTGGGGGTTAGGAGAACGGCTCTATAGTCCTTGCCTCTGAAGCCATATCATTACCACAGTCATTACTCTCCTACTGCAGGGGAGGGGACTGAGGACACACAGTTCACTATGGTAGATATAAAAGGATATGGGTACATCCAGCTGTATCTACAGGCAGAAAATACTTTTATTCAGCATGACCACATCTAGTCCAGGGATATTACACAGTCTATACTGTAGACAAGTACTATCATTCATTGGGATACATACAACAGTGCCTCAAGATCCCAGAAAAGTTGAATTGTGGCAATAATTTGCAAATAAAGACATGTGTTTAGAAATTAGATTTTTGCAATTAATCATAATTAGAAAGTAAAAAAATTTACATTTACAAATTTGTTCTGAAATGTTTTGTCTTCTCTCAAAATTGATCAATGCACCCTCCCTCTCACTCTCTCTACGGCTGCGTTTTTTTGCCCTTTTCTGTGAACTGCATTTGTGGTTTCTATGCTCCATTGCTTTACTGGATATTTTTGTTCGTCTTTGCCGTGTTTTTGGGAGGTTCGGTAGATTTTCTTTTTACTGCAGAGAGTCCATAATGGTCCTGAAGAAGCAGCTTTTTCAAAAAAGTAAACAGCTAGCTTACTGCGTCTTCTGAGACACTGAGCCACCCAACACATGCAGCACAGTGGAGGGGTCACAAGAGGAGCTACAGGGAACAAGGAAGGGACAAACAAGGAGGTATCCGGGCGACACTCACAGCTTAGCCACAAATGCCTTGTATTGTTCTGGCTAATGGATGTTTACTGGAGAATAAAACAGATTAACTGCTAAGCTCTTCCCAGAAGATGGTGAAAGACTGTTGTGGAGCAGAGGGAGCAACCTCCAAAAACATGCTGGTCAGGTTGACCCACAATGGCAGCGCAGCTCAGTCGCAGTGGCTCAGGACTAACACCTGAACACTATTTCGTTGTACAATGGCAAATAAAGCACTTACTTACTTACTTACTTAATACCCCTGGACATGTTAGGTGCATCTTGATTTGAAAATAATGAATCACAAATCTAAACACAATCGCAAAGCTTGCCAGAATAATCACTATTAGATATTGTTCTGATTTCATGCAGCCCTTTGCATAGTACCTGTTTTACTCATGCCTCCCTGAGCTTCAGTGATTTATTTTACTTGAAGAAAGATGCAATATTGGCTGCCTTTTACTAAAATGAAAACTTGTTAACTTTGAATAGTTGTAGTGCAATAGCTTGTGGTAAAAAGCTGTTTAATTGAAGCCAGAAAGCTCAAGGTTGATCAACACTTCGAAATAGAGACACATTTGTGTGTGCCAGGACCATTACAGACTCATAAAGCCTGCTACACCATGATTTACTGCTGTTACACAACATTAATCAGTGAAAGCACAAGAGGTGAAATTACTCCCTGGTGCCAGACAAAAGATAGTGCCGACTGAAATCTTTTTATTTTTTTATTTTTTTTATGACTTTGTTTAAGATCTTTGATATGACCAAATATGAAAATATGAAGGCTTTTCAGTGACTCTTTAGAAGTTATTTGTAACTCGTAGCTAAGTGCAAAGAGCGTTTTAATGATTAGAAATCTGTAGCAAACTCATATGGTGGTATTATTTTCGACATCATCTGACTCTTCATTTTCTACATTTAGTACGCCAGAGCCCTGAAAGCTTTGACCATTTTGCATTAACGTGGTGGTAGAGACTTGAGCACATGTTGAGGTTATGGGCTTCAATCCCCGCAAAACAACGCCAAGTAGCAACAACAAAAAAACAGTGTTTTCACATGGTCCAAACATCCAATACCAATATTCCCTCTATCAACAAACATAAGCCGATCCCAGATAATTCAACTGTATTTGAAACATTGTGATATGCTAAATAAACAGCTTGAGTGTTTGTTTTTATTATGTTTAGTCATGTGAATATACAAACTCGTCAACCAATCTTCAGTCAAACTCTAATGTGTATAGGGTTTCACCCGGAGACCTCAGTCACCGTCACACTTTGTGATTACAGCAAAGGCACAAAACACAAAGCCCCAAAGCAACATACCATTTACACGGTTAGATTGGCCACAAAATACATCACAATGATTCCTTTTTTATTCTAGCAATTGAGAGCACAGATGCAAAGAACTGAAGGACAGAATCAGCTACCTCAGTATGTGGTACAATGCTCCCAAAATAAGTAGTATTTTAAAACATAATCTAAAAAATATATGTCTAAAGTCTCATCTTTAATGATAAAATGTCGAGAAATATTGTGTTTCTTTGTTAAATGTTTAGATTCTTTGTATTCGTGCTATAAACTAAGTAAAAGTCAAAAATAGTACATGCAAAGAATCAAAATGGTGTAACTCTAAAACCCTTAATGCAAAAAGACAATAGTTAACAAATATATGCAATATAAGGCAGCAGAGGAAAGGAAGGGACTCAAAATGTGCGTGAAAGGAATTCATATAGAACAACACAACATAACTTCTTTTTCTTGTGCTCCATGCAGTTCCTGAACTAAAACTCAAGTATCGAAACTCACCATCCACAGTGATGACTCCCAGCATGTGCAGCATTTTGACCGCTCCGCAGCACAGGAGTATGATGGCTATGCTATGGAGGCTGTTTTCACTATTTTCATCTCTCTCCATATCCATGTTGACTACTTTTAAATGTACAACCTGTATCTACAGTCGACGACTATGATACTTTAAGTCATTATAGGCGGTATAGCGCTCTGCCCTGCTTCGTGCTGAATGAGATGTGCTCTCACCTGGCCCTCTCCATCTCAGTCTTTTTATTCCGCTGTACCTGCGCTCCCTGGGGCTTCCTCCTCTTTTCGCTGACCTTGGTTCGGTCTCACTAACTCCACCTGTCCGTCCCCATATTTCGCCCATTTGTTCCCCCAAGTTGCCCCTTTCTCCCTTGGCCAACCCTCTTTGCTAGCGTCATTGTGTCCCTCCATGGGAACGGTATAACTCGAGGGCTCGCTTGACCCATAGGGCACAGGAACACTGATATACTCTCCTTCTAGTATGTGACCATATGCCTGTTTGTACTGGCAGTGCAAGTGAAGGTGCGTGTCCACATGCACATCTGCACTTGATGAATTGGTCCCATTAAGACACACAGTCATCCCCAAACAACAGAAGTGGCTTAATTTAACTCAAAGTGACTTTGGCCCAAAACATGCCTCAGCCTTTTATACAGCATGACTTTACAGTATGGTAGCTATGAATAAACGCCAAGAGTTCAGACAACATTCTCTCATCCTCAAGTGACCCATATCGGTCATAAAAGCTGTTATGGCAGAGGAGAGCCAGCAGAGGGAAGCACAAACTAAACATTTGATTAAGATGAATATCCTTATCCATAGTTCTTTTCCCCATTTCTTATTATTTCAAGCCTAAATGTTACAATCAAACATTTAAACATATTATAAACATCTGCCATTGCCGAAAATAAAAGCATTCAGATCAGGTAACAAGTAAAGCGAATTTCTATCATGGACCTACTTTTTTGTGGGGGAAAATACTATGCCTTCTACTATGTCCATTACGTTAAGCTGTGCTCTTAGGTGATGTGTACTGGAAAACTGTTTTAATGCATTTACAAGCATTACGTAGCTTACATTGAGTTGCCTGTTCAATAAAAGCAGCTCTATAGACAACACAATTTTCTCTCACTGTGCCGACAGCCGCCGCAAACCACGCTCTCTGTCTGTCCAGCTGCTCCCCGAAGGCGCCTTGTTATAATGTGAAAGCATAAGCACTAATCATTACCAGGCAGCTGAAGTGCGCCCTGCGCCTGTGCCCAGCAGGGGGCTCTGCTGCATCAAGAGGTGTCCTGCTGAGTTGTCAATTGGAGCTCTGCTTTATTTACTGCTCGGGAATTAAACCAGTCATGCTGGGTAAAATTACACTTAGTGGCGTGAGTAACATTTAATTTAGCATGCTAGACATCTTAAAGATACACACTAGTGTAATCATGCTTATCCTTTGTAAGCAATGATTAAGTGGGACTTGTGTTCATTCAGCAATCACCCCTCAGCTATCTCTTACTGTGACCAATAATTAGCAGCATTTTGATTAAAAGCTACAAACAATGACACCTCCTGTGCTGACATCAGGGGAAATCAACAAAATTATGCATTAAGTTTAATGTTCGGCAATTATGATTTGAAATACCTGCACACTTTGCGAACTCTGGGATCTCTCTGAGCGAAAGTGAACTATGAGTGAATAAACAGATAATGCTGTAAGTTATGAAGTGGCAAAGAAGTAGATTTTGATTCATTCTAACAAATGACTTTGGGACAAATCACTTCCTCTTCTTTAACAAGTTATTTAGTAATTTAATTTCAACATCTCCGTCACTCAAAAGAATGTAATGCCATAGGACCTTAAATTCAGTTTTAACTTTGACTTTGACAATTTCATATTCTCTTAATGCAAATAATTTAATGCACAAGATATATTACTTTGCTTGATACATCAAAGCTTGTATCAGAAACCATATAATCATGATTATTTCATTTCATGTGGCATGAAAATAACCAGTGCAGACGGTAGCACAGTTTGAGAGGCCAAATTGGTCTATAAATCAATGGAATGAAATTGCCTAATAACATCTAGGACACACCAAGGTCTTTCCAAATTGAGATGGCTTAGCTGAGAACACTTTGTTTTGTCGTGAGGGGGGGAAAGAACAACCTCTGACTGAAAGTGTGATTTAAACTCAGCAAAGTCACCTGTTTGCTAGCTTTGCAGGAAACAGGTGGGACCCTAACACCTGCATGATTCATGACTCAAAATGTGCAGACTAAGCCAGCTCTGTACAATTTCACAAACCTAACCTAGAAAGCCATCTCCAGAGCTGCAGGCTATTCTCAGCGCTAGTGTGACAGTGACCGAAAGCCTGAGCCACTTTCTTCCTGGGCATTTTAAGCTTGAATGTGCCTGTCACTCTCGTCCAAGTTACATCAATCCTCACAGCATTGCTCCAACATAACAAGATTTCACTCTCCAAGTGCAGCCCGTGTAACTGCAGCTGGCCCGGGCATTTTCTTGTTTTCTTCTTTTTTCCCTTGCCCACCAAATGCCCTTCTCTCTACCTTATCTCTGCCTTTGTGCCAAACTCCACACTTCACTCCTCTTATTCGCTCTCCCACTGTGTCCCAGTAATCCCTGCCAAGGAGTATAACATTTGCATAATCTGAATTAGCCTAATCTAGCGGTAATGGAGTGGGAGGCGCCGTATAGACTTGAGAAAAATACAAGGAGCTTTAATATATACTGTATGTCTGCATAATATCATGAAAACATAATCATTTCTATAAATGTCACTTTTTCAGTTTACTTGCTGATGATGTAGGTTCAGAAATACAAATATTTACATTAGGTTCTACAAATCCAGATGAATTCTATTTATGACTTTGTTTAGTTGGCATACAGTATTAGAAAAAGAAGAAGATCTTTATTTATATAGTGCCTTTCACAGACATGGTCACAAAGCGCTTTACATGAGACAATTTACATTCACTCCATACTCTGTGGTGGTAAGATACCTTAGTAGCTTCAGTTTCCCCTGGGGGAGACTGACACACATCTGTGCTAACGGTCCCTCTGTCCACCATCCTTCATTCACACACACACATCATTTATCCTGGCCTATTGTACATGTTTTTAGTGGTAGGGGAAACCAGAGTACCCGGAGAAAACCTGCGCAGACACAGGGAGAACATGCAAACTTCACAGAAAGGCCCCGTCCAGGTGGGAATCGAATCCGGAACCTTCTTGCTGTGAAGCGAGAGCGCTAACCGCTGCGCTACCGTGCCGACAAAGTACTGCGCGGACGTCGAAGTACTCCAGGTGTTATTACGACTCACAATATAGTTCCCCTTTTTATCCGCTCAGAAAATTGTCATGTTTAATTGTGTCTTACTAGACTTGGATCGTGCAACGTTTCACGTAACTGTATTTAAATAGGGGAAATGTGGAACAGCTTGGCAGTGAAAACACATGGAACGATCTGCAGGCAGCCAGCCCTCAGGACAGACAATATTATTTACAAGGTCGCAGCAAACTCAAAAATCAAAGCACCATGTGTGTAAAATAATTAACAGTCACTCGCACATGTCTGCTAAATAATGATTAGCCAATAACTACAATCATATGATGTTATATAAAGTTAATTGGTCCAAATTATTTATTTTAATAGGCCTACAAAAAAAAAAATGTAAGTATCAAAATATCCCTTAACCTCTTACCACACACCTTGACCGAGCGCATTTTCTCCAGTTCGGGTTCACCCAAATCTAAAAGCTTCTGGACTGGAGCTTACAGCTAGTTAAGGCTAGTGTAACGACTCATTTGAAAGCTAAGACCTGATCTTTTTGCCTACGTTGTTGCCGTGCTTTTTTGTTGCACTTTTATCGCGTTTTGTCAGTTTTTTGTTGTTCTTTTGCCGCTTTCTCTTGATGCTTTTGTGTTGCGTTTACATCCTTGTTTTGTCGCTATCTTTCAAGTAGCTTTTAGATTTGGGTAATGCCAAACTGGAGGAAATGTGCTCGGTTCAGGTGGGGGTTGGGAGGTGGACCAGCTAACCCCGTACTTTGTGTACCACTTCCTAGTCCTGTCTTTTCTCAAATGTTTATGCTGCTGGACATGTTATAAACACTGCATCAGGATATTGAATTAGATGTTTTTCCAGATCCAACCTCGCGCCAGTTTCTCAACGGTTTATGCTCTGCCAAGTCTCCGAAAGCAGCATATAAGGCTATTTTATAAGCGTGTGTCAATATTGATCGTGGTGCGACTGCATGGCCAGACTGAAAATAAGCAGAAACCCACAAGTGTGCACAGCAAGCGCGCAGGCATACAAGCTACCAGGGGTCCATAGACATGAATGGTGAGATGACTTAATAAGCACTCGCGCGGCGATAGAGCGGAGGGATGAGTAGATAGGGGTAGCATGCATGGGATAAAAGAAAGGTGACAGTCTGAAGCAGGAGATGATTGAGACAACAGTGCTGTGGGGGGGCACAGGGGAAAGCGTAATATAGGGGCATCAGAGGGAATAGAAATAACAAAGGAGCAGAGAGGGTAGGTGCGCTGCATAAGGTGTTCATCAAAAACCCACTACAGCGGATCGAGGACACAATATGAGACGGCGGTACGAGGGTGGATTCAATAATGGACACAGTATGACGCCGGAAATATAAAGCTTCTTATCTCGGTAACTTTGAATTATATGTGGTCATGTTCAACAAAACCAGAGTCTCCGAGATTAGAGAACAATGTATAAGTCTGTCAGTGTAGGGCATTTCATTCAATCAATCAAACTTTATTTATAAAGCGCTTTTCATACCAAAAGGCATCACAAAGTGCTTTACAGATTACAACATTTAAAACAATACGCCCCGCATCATATATACACATATACATATATATACATACATACACACACACATACATACATACATACATACATACAACTTCAGTTTTGTCCTGGTTAAGCTGGAGAAAGTTTTCTGCCATCCAGGATTTGATATCTAAAATTCAGTTAAAGCATTTAATTGTTACTCATCACATCACTGCAACACTGCTGTCAATGTGTTCACTGACTCAAAGTAATATAACACCATTGAAATGATTGTCATAATGGATAAATGATCATATATGGAAGTTAAAGAGCCATACAACAAATAGTGAAAATACAGTCAGTAACATGGAATAATGTAAATCTCACAAATATCACTTTATATAAAATGGTGGTTCTTGGGAGCACTTTACTTTACAGCACAGTCAAAATATGGTAATAGGATGGAGATAGACCTTATCTTGGCAATAATGTGGAAACAAGAGAGCAAAATGCATTATCCCTCAGTATCCCTCTGTTATCATGCTATTCACATCCCACTCTATTCATGTGCTGTAAAGAAAAGTGCAACTCGATAATTTCATAATCATTTCATCATCTGCATTTCCCAACTGCTTCAAGGACACAGCAAGGTCTTTCCAAAAGGAGAATGCTAAATTGAGAACACTTTCACTGGTTAACTGAGGGCGGAAATAGGAAAGTCGTCTGTTTGATATTTCTGTGTGAACCAGGGACACATTTACACAGAAAAGAGTATAATGATAGTAATAAATAACGCACTGCACAGCTGTTACGGACAAGAAAAAAGCAAACATGACCTTATTGATAGTTTCCACTCATTCGAGGGCAGCAGCCACTGTAAATATAATATCAGATGAATGCTAGCAGATAAGTTTTTAAACGCTCAACTCTAAAAATAAAAAATGCAATATGGAATAAACTACACACTTTATGGGAACTGTGATCTATAAGAGGCTGTGTTTCAACAAAAATGACAAACAAAAATGACGAGTGTGACTAAATGACAGCTGCTATTCCAGAGGGGCTCACACAAATCAACACATATACTGATGACTTTTGTTTAGAAAACAGTGCTTTAGACAGTGCAGGAACATTCATCTGAAAGCTTTCCAAACAAGGATTGGCGCCTGCTTTTGTTTTGAACTCCAACCATTCCAAATGTCAAATATCTATTAGAAGGCAAACATGCAGCTCTTTGTTTCGGGCTCAAAATGGGTGCAAAATTATAATAAAGAATAGAGATAATTGAGAAAGATTACCATAGGAGCCATGAAATGAACTCAGAACTTAATCTGCGTGTGCTACCTTTGGTCTCTAACAGGCAGTGAGGTAGTGGGCGCTAGGTGAAAAGAGCGAAACAACTTGACAGTTTACAAATGAGGTTGATTGAACGAGACAGATGAAAGTGTTACCCGTGCAAATAATCAAGGCCCTACTTGGTTCAAAAGGCGTTTTCTTATTCTGCGACTGGCCCCTGATCGATCATGTGAAAATCTAATCTCACGATGTACAACCCACGGTCTTCCTCTACCCTCCGCTGTGCGCCTCAGTGTCAGGATAACAAGTTACAACGCTAAATAGATGACTGCTCCAGCACCAGCCCTGTCACACTGATCCCGCACACAGCCAACGTGTAGCAGCGGCAACAAAAAAAAAACAAAAAAACACGTCCAAATAGCATGGGCACAACAGCAACCGAATTACAAATAGCACATAATAGCGGCCTCTCTGCTCCTTCATGTACTGGTTGGCATTTATGGGGGCTGTTTTCGTTTGAGAGCAAACCAGATTTCTCACATTCACACGCAGTGGTACCTCGTTCAGCGTCCTCATTATTCAAAACAGCAACAAAATTGCGCTTGCTGCTTCACACCCTTGGGGAAGAAAGTTGTTTGTCTGAGCGAGTAGTGAAAACAGGGGCAAATATTCAAAGGATAAAACCAGTCGCACGCACTGATTTGGGAAATGTCCCGCTTGGGCCAGTTTTTCTGGAACAGGGTAATTGGGTACCTTATCAAATGCATTTAAATGACTTGATAGAGGGCGTTTTCGCCTTGGATGCCCTTACCTTTAAGTGCACATTTGTAAGATGGATTTCTATAGCAACTAATAAACAGGTAACGAGGCTCCCTACTTCTCCAAGATCGGAAGAAAAATAGCAAAGGCATCCACAAGGTTTGGCAAAGGAAGTGACTGACCTGATTAGCACAGAACATTGAGTGTGTCTTTTTTTCTAAATATTAGAAACATTTCAATTTAAGCAATTAGTTTACTTTGTGTTATTTGCAACTGTAACCCGCACGCATCACGGTACAGCAGGTACAGTTGTGCTTAAAGGTTTACATACCCCGGCACAATTTTAGATTTGTTTGACTATTTTTCAAAGAATATAAAGGATAACACAAAAAGTTGTTTTTCGCTCATAGTTAGTGGTTTATGGTCAAACAACTGATTTAGCTCTTTTTAAACCATAATGAAAAAAGAAAGTACCAAAACGACCCTCATATACCACAGTTCTGTATACTGTGTAATGCCCCCTGTAACATCAGTGACAGTGTAGCAAGGCGCCTGCAGTGTTTCTCCCAGCTGGCTGGCGGCACCATGACTACAAAAGGGAAGTTAGTTTTGTTTCTCATCTGTTCACCTCAAACACCTCCTGTTTGTGTGCCGACCGCTTCTCCGTTCTCAGGTATTGCACTTTCAATCGTTTTGTGTGTATAATTTTAATTGGATCTAACTCATTGCATCTTTTAGTGAGTCTGTAGAGCACGTCCCAACCAATGGCCGCAGGTTCCTCTGCTTTATGACCGCGAAGCTAGGGGCTGACATTGCCCGCCATTGCTGTAGTACCTCCATATATGGGCGGCAAAACAAGCTAGTTTTCCATTAGAAACCATTGCACTTTATACACGTTCTAAGCAACTATAAAGCCTGGTTTCTAATTTTTAAAAACTTTCTACAGCATGATATTGCTCCTTTGATAATGCTGGGTTAGTTATAATTAAATAAACCAGGCTGGGTTTCATAAGGTACATTTTAGAAATCTTGTATACTAATGAGAGCCTGACTTTGATTGACAGGCTGTTAGCATTAGAGCTAATGGCATGGCTATGACCAAACTACAGTACGTGCCCCGGGAGGGCCGAGTCTACAGTGAAGATCCCGCCTTTTGCCCTTTTTAGGAACATGCTCCGTCAGAGCAGGGATGGAGGAGTCTGTAAATCCGCCATGATTTCCCTTTTGAACGTGGTAATTATGGTAAACGGGGAGGAGTGAGCATAAGCTGTCTATTAATTCTACAGTCTATGGTCTCAACGCTGGCTCCCCTCGCTCTGTGTGTCCGCCTGGCTGTGTTTGAAGGTAGCAGCAGTTTCGGTTTCAGCTGTTAGCCCGGCCAACGCTAACTTTGTGCTTGTTTTTAGCCTGTTTAGCCTGGTTTGTCGTAGCTGCCGTGGATCTCTCGTATCCAGTTTCTTTCGGTCAGACTCGCCATGTGGGCCTCCGACCAACTAAAAGCGTGAAGCTGTGGTTTACTGTGACAGGGAATGTTTACGCCCGCTCATCCCCATTTCAGCCAAGCCCTGTGGCCGCATCCCTCCACTAACACCCTGTTACTTATATTCACAGGTATGCCCTGGCTTTTTGGAGCCCAGAGTCACAGAGACCAACTGCTCTGCATTAGCTCTGCTTTTACTTTTGTTTAATTTCGTTAGCTCTGAACTCTGTTTAACTCCGTTTATGTTGTGTATAACAGAACTAAAGAGAAAAGCCTGATGAACCCTGAAATGACGTAAATGCAGTAACTAATAACAAATGTGAAAATAAATTAACTTATTATATTATTTAAAATGGAACAAGTGTCTGTCATCCATTTACAAACCTGTGTGACCATATTATGGTAGTTATATTTTTGGTCCGGATCCGAGATTGACCAATTGGTGGCATTGTGCAACACTCACATCTTTAAAAAAAAAAAAGCTAAAGCTAAATAAATTACCTTCTCACCATTATTTCTGCTATCTAGCTCCACCCGTCTCCACAGCTTGGCGTCTTTTGTGGTAGTTGTGGATGAGGTTCTTTATTTTTTCCGATGGTAAAGCGGCCCATTCTTCTTGGCAAAAAGCCTCTAGTTCCTATAAGTTCCTGGGCCGTCTTCCATGAACTGCACGTTTGAGCTCTCCCCACAGTGGTTCAATGATATTGAGGTCAGGAGACTGAGATGGCCACTAACGGGACCTTCAGTTTATTCTGCTGGAGCCAGTGGCATTAGGTATGCTGCACTTTTTTGTTATCAACAAGGCCAATGTTGGCCTATGATGAAATTCTGCCACGGTATTCTGCCACGGTATTTGAGCACAACTGTATAAGTGGCATGCAACAGGTCTTATAAACTCTTGCATAATGGACTGTCTAAAGCAGTCACATCAAGAAACACCTCATTCAATATTTGACCTTCCAAGTACCAATAGGAATAGATCACATCAGGACTAAAATGGGTCGGAAACAAGTCTAAGCTGGGTGTAAACCACGTCTAAAGTGGAAAAAATAACCTAAATGAAATGCATTGCTAACACCACAGTTTGAGAAGCCTTCCCAGTGATCTTCCCTGTTTCACGTGCCAAATCTGACATTTGTTCTAGCCAAATGTCTTGCATAGACCAATTGGGCAAACATAAGCGGGGGCCTTTCCTTATGTATGCTGCAAATTGATACATACTGCAACAGGTCTCCAAGGCACTATACCTACTATGATTTATCTGCATTGCTCGCTCTCTTTTGCTTTGGGCCTGACTCATTTAGGAGCACCCCAATCTCATCAAGCACCCCCACCCCACACCCACCCTCATCCCAAATGCCCCCCCGAAACCCCATGACCCCTCCCCCAAAAAACATCTGACATCTTTTGTTGCTATGACTACCGCGCTTCCAAGGTAACAGCAAGATGGAAAAGCCGCATGTGAGCGGAGTGACAAACACCTCCGACATGTGTGTGTGTGTGTGTGTGTGTGTGTGTGTGTGTGTGTGTGTGTGTGTGTGTGTGTGTGTGCCCCTATCCGGCGTCTGCGGCTCACGTTGGTGCACTCAGACAGGTGAGGAGACAAGAGAAGTGAATGAGCTCTGTCAAAATGTAGAAATCGGAAGCCATCTACAGGTGAAACTTTGAGACATAGGCAGCACCTGTTGGTCTCCCCCTTCATAACATAACATCTCCACTGATGTTTGCCTGCAGCGTGTTGACTTGGATTACCCCATATGCCGCGCAAATAACAAGAAACGAGAACGCTCTCTCTCATGTGTAGCGTATGTATAGAAGGGGTCTCACCACTGGATGGCCTCCGCTGCTTGGTCTGCATGGTCAGCGTACCCACCACGGCCCCCATGATGTTTTGCCGCTGTTGCCGTCGTCGTCGTGGAAACGGTTCCGTGTATGCCGAAGTGTCTGTTGCGTCTTTTGGCCTGTACACGTGCCTCGACAGCTACCGCGCACATTGACACATGCATGCACCCACCACTGCACGCCCCTCGTCTCCGCTGCCTGCTGCTCCCGGCTCAAAAACGCGCTTTCTCTCTCATCCCCGCTTTCACGCTCCAAACTCGCACACACCACTGCTCCTCCTTCCACCCCCTCCCACTTCTGTGAGCCTATTTTTTTCCCCTTCTTCTCCTTCAGTTGGGTTCTTGCCTCACTCCCCCAGCACTGTGTATGTATTCTCTTCTACTTTGTGCCACAAATCTGGGAGACAAAAAATGGCACCTGCTTAAGAATGGATTACACTTCATGGTATCTGCAATAAAAAATAAAAAAAAGCTGCTTATCTGGGTCACTTTGAATTATATGAGGCGACACTATGCACGTATGGTTTACCTTTGCTCCAGTTAAAAAGAAGAAAATACATACAACACATCACATCTGTCACTGGACGGTAGCTTTTATCTTATTGTTCGTCATGATTTCATAAAATAAAATAAAAAATGCCATAAAATAACAAAAAAAAGAAATTCTTTCCTTTTGGCTTTCTATTCAACAGCAATGATTTGCCCTCTTGTGCGCAGTGATTTGCATACAGTATGTTAGGTGTAACCCCTATCATGGGCGGTAGCGCAGCGGTTAGAGCTTGTGCTTCACAGCTAGGGTACCGTTAGTGATTCTACTTTAAAGCCTTGTAGGCCAAATCCATGAGTCAGATCGTTTATATGATAAATATAACATGTTGCCTTGCGTTCGGCAAGGCGTTTGTTTGTTTTCAGTATGGCCTTGCTTGCTATACATATTGGCCGATTGCGCTTGTAGCGCTAACAGCATGTTGTGCTACGTGAATTACGAATGTGTTATTGAATGAAGTGTTGCGCAATTGATTTGATTATTGAAAGAATTATTGAACATGTACTGACTGAGTGATTTAGTGCCTAACAATAATTATTATGATGAACTGAACTGATGGCGAGCTGGTAGGTCCTTGGATTATGGACATGCGTTGTTTTTTTTTCAACTACTCCGTTATGGATTATAAAGTGAACTTTTGGAACAAAGTCACTAAGTGATGAACATTTTGTTTTATTTTTTCTGGTCGCCCTTTAATTACTAAATATATTATTTGAACTTTAATTTAATTAATACACTTCCTTTATTTAAATCATTATTGGTCTGTTGTCTTTCATCTTTCATACTCCCCAAGCGCCATAAACAACCAGTTCTTCTGAGTACAGTCATCCTGCCACATTGCCATAACCCTCTAGTCCTCAAGCATATAGGGTGTTACCTAGGGTTGCACAATTTTGGAAAAATATCATAGATGGTGTTCAGATTTGTGGTTCATGTTTTACCTGCCCAGGGACTTTAGCACAAGTGCTACAACCTGGTACAATGCATCTCTCCTTTCTGAGGTTAATGCATATTGTACACTGTCCCTGTTCAAATAAATCAATAAACTGAACATGATTCCAGTCACTGTGCACATTTTGAACAATGTCCCAGAGCATTAACATTTGAGATACATCTGAAATATACATTGATATGACTGTAACTGATATATGATTTTACTGCCTAAGTGTTTGGGATTTGCTAAATGGTAACATCAAAATTACAAATTCTATTCAGATAATGTGATTAATTGTGCAGGTCAACACTGCAGAGGGCACATGCAGTCCCATATTTTCCCTGTTCCTTTGGGATTCCTGCTACTCCCTCTTCCCAGCTTTATTCCATAATCTATACTGGCCTCCCTGCTTTCTGAGCACCAATCAGCAGAGCGTTGATTTATCTCATTACTACATTAATGAAGCCACAATCAATGACTTGTCAACAATCAAGAGCGGTGTGAAGCAAACACGTCCCGTTACATTTCACGGCGTGCCCTGCTCACGTAGGGACCGCGGAGGGATAAAGACCCAAATATTGACACGAGTGCACAGAAGATGAATTATTGACATAACGGAGACGTGTGGCTGTGTAGGCTGCCCTCCTGTTTCCTCGTTGGGTCCAAATCATGTTCATGAAAAGGCCATTTCTATCCATCAACGTTGGCTTTCCCGCTATCCATCACGCCTGCTCATTCATCCATAATAGTTGCACATGCACATAAGCAGAGTCGTATGTCAGAGCAAAGAGCGGTGGCACAAGGAAGAAGGGAAGAAATAGAGCTTAAAGTCAGAGCTGTAAGAAGTAGAAGAGATTAAAGACACTAGTAGGCCGCGGGTAGAGAAAGTCATCTTTAACACCCTGCAAATGGGATGGAAATCTTAAAATTCTGGATGTGCATTTGCTCATGATTTTGATCACTCTTTAATTACAACCCAAGTCGATACGAGCCAGACAGGGGAACCAAATGATGAAAGAGTTGGCTGGAAAGACATTTACTCATGATAAAGTTAACAAAGTGTGGGTGTATGATGGCTACAAAGCATATGCTGCGTTGAATCAACTTAACGGAGCCGAGACTGATCAAAATAAAAGCATGACAAGACCAAATGCTTATTCACACATCACTAGTCTGAGCTTCCGGATATAAGCATCACTATTAGCCTCAAGGGAATATGTACGCGTCATTGTAAGCTGCAATCGAAGCAGCCTCATGTGACTGTATAGTAAAGACTGTGTGAAACAGTTATATATATTTGCAAAAACTACTTCCACAGGTATCAAAAGAATGTTATGAAAACACTCTGGATATTGTTGATCACTCTATCTTTCCAATGTAATTACAGCTAGCTGGCCCTCAGGACTGCCTCAAGCATGTCAATGATATTAGGGTCCTCCAGATGACAACCAAGAGTCTTGTCAAGGGCCAAGACAAATGCATAGGCCTGCACTGAATCCAAATCAAGAATTATATTTGCATGTATTACTTTAACTGTAAGTGTTCAGCCTAAAGTGTGTTGAGAAACTCACATAAAGTGTTCGCCTGTAACGTGCAAGCCAGATAAGTGTGTGTGATCAAGAAGAGGTTGACGTTTCACTACAGTAAATGAGAAAAGCAGCACAATTTCTCCCTTTCATCTCAATTGGCATATTCTTTTTAAATACCCATACAGATTTGATGTGTGAATGGGCTGAATATGAGCCACTTTCCTTCTGTTTACGGTGGATAATGAACAGGAGATGCTTGTCAAGGAGCCATATGGGCAGATTTTGCAGGAGAAGACTCAAGTGAGTAAAAAATGTGCAATCTGCTGCGTGTGGTGTGAAAGTCATGAATAGGCGGGTGCGTTTTTTCCTCTTTCACAACATCCACGCGGAGACAGAATGGACAGCAGCGGGGAGTAACTACGGCACTAGCTTACACAGATGCACCATTGGATGTACACATGCTTTTGCACAGTGTGGGCGGCAGAGAACGACTGATTATAGGATAAGGTCCCAGTGGACACTAGTAGCATCTCAGCAGCATGTTGCATGACCATTTCCTGCACCCCCCTTCATACATAAACAATGCATACTTTTACTACTGGTTTTGCTTTTACAACACGGATGTAAGTGCGCCTGTAGGAATTTAAAGACCATCAAAGGGATTTCTAACTAGCTGCTGCTTTATATCTAGCCTTAAACTATATCTATCCATCTCTCCACACCTCTGTTTCATCTTTGTATTTGTATCTTGAGGCGAGTGGCCTACACCAATTGGCCCGTATCTGTGCATCTTTTGCTATAAATCGTATGTACCATCTCGTTTCCAACAGTGCATGATCTCAAATCACCATTCTTCTCTCTTGCCTCGCTACCTGACATCCGTGCTCTCGCAAACTGACAGCCACGCTTCTCTTTCTAGTCATGGTTTCAAAGTCGGTCTACGGAGCACAATCCAAAAGGATGTGTGTGTTTTTATTGTGTACTTGTGTGGCACACTGCCGTCAGTTCGCCTGGTGTTTCCCTGCAGGCAGTAATAAATGACTGCAGATCGTTCGAGAGGCGGAGGCGAAAAGCAACAACCCACAAATACTACGAGTTTTTAAATACTTTTTTTAGGATATTTACTTGGGCTGTGCAATTATGTACATACAGTTTTTAATGAATCGCTATTTTAACTACAGTCCTTTAAACTACAGTTTACTACAATAGTCCTGGGCATTGATGTTAAATTGCATCCGGCAGAGTGAGGAGGCTGTGCGTGGGGTTAGCCACACCCAGCTAATATCTATAAAATGCGCACAAAAGGCCGTTTGCACTCACTCTGTGACTGGCAAGCATATGATCGGCACCATAAAACTGAGCGGGCCTCTATTGGGCTGGGGTTTTCGGGTGTAAGATATCGGCAGCAGGATGCCAGGTGGTGTTTGCAGCGAGGAATTCACTAGTATAAGTCAATGGTGCATCACAAGATAAGAAAAGGTGGGGTAAAAAAAAATGCGTGCTCAGGATACATCCTGGCTGGTTCACCGTAACCAGCAAGACTTCATCACAGAGGTCGAAACAGAAAAAGAAAGATGATCGTCATATCCGGTGAGGAAAATAGACCTTCAATATGATCTCCACACTACGACAGCTACAGGAGAAGGCAATGGAACCAAATCAGTCCCTCTTTGTTGTGTTAGTAGACTTTTCAAAAGCTTTCGTCACAGTTGATAGAGAGACACTTTGGAAAGTTCTATCGATGTCCAAAGAAGCTTGTCAACATGATCAAGCACACATCTGGATGCACAGGGAGGTCTTAATTGGCGGGGAAACCAGCGAAGCCGTTACATATCTCGGCAGCACAGTGACCGACACAAACTCCTCAGACCTGGAAGTTGAGAGGAGAAGCCAGACTTCAATGGCTTTTGGCTCTCTACGGAAATGCCTCTGGAGTTGCCATGACATCTCACGCAATACTTAAGTGAAGGTTCACAAGGCTGCAGTCCTCACTTGCCTGCTCTGCGCCACCGAGTAAACACAACATCAGAGTCCCTAAAGCAGACTTTTATGAAGAGCTAAAGGAGGACAAAAGAAGTCAGAAGTTATGTTTCAAAGATGTTCTGAAAAGACATAGTGTGAAGAACAGTGGGATCTCTCCTGACAGCTGGGAGCAGAAGTGCCCTGGAACGCAGACAGTGGCAGCATGTGTTGAAAACAGCAGTTGTGGCCATTGAGGAAAAGTGCCAACAAGAGTACGAAAAGGCCCTTGAGAGACGGCACGCTTCTATTCTACAAAAGACATTGTCTGTAGCAAATGCCATCGCTGCTGCAGATTGAGAACAGGCCTTGTTGTCCACATGAGAGCCTGCCTACAATAGCCCTCAGCCAAGTCAGTCAACATCGAACACGATGGAAAGCCGAAGAACATTTAAACTATGGTCAATTGAGGTTTTGAATTTTGTGACTGATGATCAATATGAGAAACAATTGTAAGCCTAAAATCTACAATCTTTGAAAATATTCTCAGCATTATGGTTTATTATTATTATGAGTTGAGCTTTGAGGCTTATGTATAAAACAGCAATTGTTTTTGCTGAGTGGATTGCTACAATAAAACAAAGGAATTAGTTATAAAGTAACTTGATAGTAGATTTGATATGACATCCAGATTTAGACATCCACTTACTTATTAGCAATATAACAATATGGCTGAGACAACTTGATCCAAACGGCTATGTTTCCATATGAACCAAACACTTGCTGAGGTTGGTGACAGTCAATTTAGAAGACTCAACATTTCGGATCACTAACTCATAGCTATTGTAACATGTGTAGAGCCAAATGCTTGAGGAGGTGTAAACCGCGCCAAATTCTTATTGGCTATAGCAGCATCAGTGTTTAAAGGCATGGTTTCTTGGCTGAGTAAAATCATACAGTGAAAGTGTATGAGCTGGATACATTTTTTGTGAAGTTTAAAATAGAGAAGGCTTTTTTTCCTATGCTAATTTAGAACACTACTTTTGCGAAGACTTCATGTTAATGAGTGAGTGGAATTGCAAAGTAGTAGGGCACCGATGAAAACACATTTGGCTCAGAAAAAAAGTGATGGGAAAGAGCCTCCAGAAGAGATTATGGTGAGATCCAGAAGTGTGGGCGAGTGGCATCACAGGGAGAGAAAAGACAGAGCAAGTGGGACATGCAAACGTCGAACTGACAGAGAACAAGGAGAGGAGAAGAAAGAAGAAGAAGAGGAAGAGGGTGAGAGAAAATGAAACGGCACAGATCTTGATTAAGATGAAACGCCGGAGTGGAGGCTTCAGGAAATCAGCTCAGCTCCTCAAAGTTGCCCACCACTGAGACCTAACTCTGTGCTAACCTGCGGGCTCCAGCCAGCATGGGGGAAAGCAATCCTTCTCCTGCTAAACACTCCATTCCAGCAGCTATAGATTATGGATCCATAATGTAGCAGTATGAAACTATCTTGTTGGCACACAAGGCTGGGCAATTACTCATGCCAGCAGAAAACATGTCTATTAGGAAAATCAATACTAATATCTACAGCTGTCCAAATGACTGCTCACGCTGAGGCCGACGCTGTGTCTTTATTAGCGCATGCTCCACTTTAGAGCTCACATCACATAAGGAACAGAAGGGAATAATTAAGCAGGCTCAGATATTGATCACTTATATAAAGGAGGGGGAATAAAAGCAAGGGGAAGAGCAAAACAGCGTAAACACATCTGGATTAAAAGAAGCCCACTGCAAGACGTGGAGAACTAAATGGACACTAATGCTCTTAAAAGTATTTTCCGCTGCTTTACATAAAAGCCCACCCTTGTTGTTTAGTATTGCTCTTGTAAAAGCCTAATTATCAGTCTAATAAGCCTCGAGCTGCCCGCTAGATCTTTTATGTCCATATAAAAAGGCAAACCAGACTCATCTGTACGTTTAGGAGGCAAATAACTGACCCCGTGAGAAGGGCCACAATAGAGGCTAAATTATTTGTTCATTAGATGCTGCCATTTACCATTATTCAATTCGAAGAATTGTGCTTCAATGTAAGTATCTTCATCAGATAGACTATATATGAAACCATATTGAACCCACTCTCATCAGAAGTTTTTGGCCAAAGTTTTATAAATGTTGAAGTCTTTGGCAAGTACAAAACTCGTAAAAAAAATAAAAGATGGACAAACAAGTGTTTTGTCAGCCCAAAGTTTTGACGTGCCTTTTTTCCTGCATTCTACTAGGCCAAAATAGAGAAGAAAGACAAAGTGAGCGACAGAAATAAAGTTTGAGACGTTGACAGAGCGTGTGTAAACAGGATCAATGGAGAAAAGTAAACAGTCGAGATTCTCCACTGTGAAAACTCCAGCTGGACTCAAACAGGGACAGAAGGCGAAGGGACTCTATTGGGTGTTTAGCTCTGACTGTGAATGGAAATCTGAGCCACAGCACAAATACCGGAGGATAAAAACGATTATCTGTTTGACAGGGGGAGGAGAAGATTTCAGTGTTGCATAAAACAGAAACAAAAACAAAGCTCCATCATAGTTATTTTAAAAATACTAAAGTTGGTGGCTATGAGTTTCTCAGGTGTTTTTAACCCATTTCTGGCACTTAATAATTAATCATGTTTACTGTGCTTCAATATTTAACGATGCCACAACGCTGCATGAAAATTACAAGCCACATACTCCTCTATTTATTCCTATGCTAATATTAATATCATGTTATATGATTGAGCACTGGAAGCTCTGCAATCAGTCTAAATCAGTGTTTTTCAACCTTTTTGAGCCAGAAAATGTTAAAAAATGTAACTCTGTAGCCTATAATCACAATAATAGTCGTTCTCAAAGTGTCTTGAATAGGAACACCGTATAGTCTCGCTAGCCACAATGCCACCTGTCGCATCCATGCATCACTAATTCTCTTGTCTGCGGCCACTTACTGATATGGAAGAGTATTACATGATTACTCTGCCGATCACTAGAGCACAGACACTCAACAACAGCACATTATTTGCGGATAATAATTAATTTGTTTTCCAAAAATATTCTTTAGACCAACTAGGTGAAATTGGATAATTCCCCAAGGCACACCAGACAATATTATCTCACGGCACACTAGTGTGCCCCGGCACAGTGGTTGAAAAACACTGGTCTTAATACTTGTCATTACACATTTTGTATTACTTTTTTCAAAAAATGTAAAAGACTTTCAATTTTAACCTCTAAACCCCCTCTTGAACCAAGCTCATAAAAGCTTCAAAAAAAACAACAACCTCAAAAAAGCGAGGAAAACGAGAATAAAAAAGCAACGAAAAAGCAATGAAAAAGAAATAAAAACATGACAATAAAGTGACAAAAAAGACGAAAACATGACAATAACAATTCGTGACAGAAACGCAGCGGCCATTTGGCAAAAAGTTCACGATCACTTTTGTGGGTCTTAGCTTTCAAATGAGGTGTTACACTGACCTATATGCTGTAAACTCCAGTACAGTATTAGAATTGGATAAAACTGAACTGGGGAAAATGTGCTCGGTTCAGGCGAGGGTTAAGAGGTTAATGTAATAATAATTTTTGAATTTATTGTGGGGGAATCAGTATAGAATTTTCACAAGAAGCTATTGTTGTGTTTCATAAACCTTTCTGTGCTGTTGACTGAGAGAAAGATGTTGAAGACACGGAGGACACCATGACACAACTGTGATTGTGAATCATAGTGTAACCCTGGACTGACACTTTAAGGGCAGCCGAATAAGTCAGCAGGAGAGGTTTTTCTATTTCTGATAGTTTTATAACACAAACACCTTCAAAAACAGAAAGGGAACCGCACATATTGACTTTGCAGTGCGAGCCGAAGTACAGAAAACGGTTTTTGACCTGATTTATTTGTTACATAAAGCACTGTATACAGGTGTGATGTCGAGGATCTGTCTTGCTCTCACCGAAATTGCTTTTTATTTCGCAAAAGGTCACGGAGAAGAAAAGGCAGAGGTATAGGTTTAGTTGTCGTGAGCTCAATTCAGAAGAAAGAACTCAGAATACACAGTTACATAACGGAGTAACTTTTTCTGCTGAACAACGGAATATATTTCAACAATAATAAGCAGTTGCCTTGGGGTTCAGTTCAAGCCATAATCAAATTTAGTGTTTTCAATTTGAACATTGTGCGAAACTGTTGCTTGTGTTTAGACTTCGTGAAACGCCGGCCAAACAGCGTTCTTTTTTCATGTCTCATTAGGTCCGCTCCATTAAGTTTGTGCAGCGGTGTGCGTCACGCAGCCATAAGAGTGCGCACATTCAAGAGGCGAAAGGGCCGTAAGTAGCTATCTATATTCATCAGCGTTTCTCTCATCGGTGCCAATATCACAACAAGGACCTGAGGGCAACACGAGGCCGAGCTAAATTGCGCAGAAAATATTGTTTATACGTTTGGATAAGTGTGTGAAGCAGTTGCCTTTGAATATCATGCAAATAGCGGATTTACATGCGGTTTCGATTATTAATTTTTTCCCCGAGTTAATGGAAAGCTTGGGTTTCATTTGCAACAGCGGTTGATCAAAACACGTGTGATGTGAAATTAAGGCAAGATTTTTGCGCTATGAGATTTTGAGTATGTAGCATAACGTCATGGTACAGGCGTTTCATCTTTATGTTTTCATTACACGCACACAGCCATGCTTAGGGCATGAGATTAAAAGGAACAATTTTTTCCTGTTGCACGCCGCTAATAAAGCTTTTTGCTGTCCTAATTAGGGCTTTTGGCGAGATTCTTTTGATGTGCAGAGATGACAGAGCGGGGTGGATACAGTAAAGCCTGTTAGCCCCGCAGCTTGGTCCTGAAATCTACAAGGCCTATACACATACGGAAAACGCATACAAATTCACATATGCCCATGTGCTTGACTGCCGGTCCGAAGACAAAGACATGATTAGCTTCATACTTCAAAGCGGCGCAGGGACTGTTGAGGTCATCCAAAGTTGCAACACAAAAAAGATGTGAAGATTTCTTTTCTCTTTTTTAAGGAGACAATGAAATGAAATCGCGAGATAACCACTAACTGCATGAGAAGCTGAAGATCAAGAGCACAGAAAGAAAAGTTGATGGATAAAAGACAAAACACGGGGGTGAAATGAGGTGACATAGACAAAAGGAATAAAAAAGTCAAATGAGGCTTGAAACGCTGTGAACAGAGAAAGAGAGATATAGAGGCAAAAACAAATGAAGCGAAGGGACAGGAAGATGAATGCGGCGGTAAGGAGCGGGTTGTGTAGTTTATAACACCCCCGTTGGGAAATATTTCACACGAGCGGTGTAGTTTTTTTGCACGATGACAGGTTTTAAATTCGCTTTTTGGCCCCCAGGTGCAAGTACACATGTACAGATAACTGGCTTAACACTGACCTTGAGCTGGCCATAGAAGCGGGTCAAGGCACCGAAATGAAATACGCTTTTTGGAAGCAACAGAGTTTTCTGCCTCAAGATTTTTCAACAAATCGTAAATGAGCTCGGTTTGTATAATACAGCATACATTAAGGAGCGGCTGAGGGTTTTTAAGGAAATGAAGTTTTGATTTGACTCTTCATCTCTTCCCCCGTCGCAAAGTATTAATCAAGGAATGATTGCATATTGATTTTGTTCCAACTCTTAAAACCGCCAGGCACCTCTCTCTGCTTTTAGCAGCATAAAAGGGTTGTTCGCTCTTACTCTTCTTTTCTTTAAAGGTTTTATTTCTATTCAGTTCTTCTCAACAAATCTTATGGCTAACAGCAGTTCAAGCAGTTTTAGTTTTTTCAACTGGATGTCCTTCCTGACTGAATGTCCTGTTGCTTGGGAATGAGCCAGACACCATTTTTTGTTCTTTATTTAACTGATAATACTGGGAGGGGCCTGTTGTATATGATCGTAGAAGTATAGAGGAAACTGGAACACCAGGAGGAAACCAGGAAAGCTACGTAGATACGACATGAGGAACATGCAAACTTCACATAGAAAGGCCCTAATCTTCTTGCTGTGAGCCTGCATCATTATATCTCTCCTTTTAAAAAAAAAATAGGAACCTACATCAGAGTATGCATATAACAGCATAGATTTTCAGACACGCTGCCTGGTATAGCACAGCCGGGGCCCCACCCTGGAGCCAGGCCTAGGATTAGGGCTTGTATGCAAGAACCTGTTGGTCATGGGGCCCTGCTGGACTCAGCCCAAATGGACTTACCACCCGCAGAGGAAGCCGTAGGTTGGGCGGCAGTCGAAGGCAGGTGCCCTGACAGCCTGGTCCATGAGCAAAGCATGTTCGGACATGGTACATGGACGGATGGAGCGTGAGAACGACAGGCGGATTGGTGCAGAATCGGCAGTGATGCGGTCGCTGTAGTAGTGAAAGGGGGGCAGAACTCTCAATTTACTGGTTGGTCTACTTTCATATCCTCACCTGTGGTCATGAGATTTGGTTAATGACCGAAAGGCCAAGGTCACGGCTACAAGCGGCCGAAATTTGTTTCCTCTCCTTCCTGCTCCTTCACGTCGAGATGCGCCAGCTGAGGTGGCATGTCCTACTGGGAGGAGGCCCCCGGGAAGACCCAGGACATGCTGGAGGGACTATGTCCCTGAACTGGCCTGAGGATGTCTCAGGATCACCCAAGAACAGCTGGATGAAGTGCGCCTGGATCGGGAAGTCTGGGCATCTCGGCTCAGACTTGTGCCTCCGCGACCCGACTCCAGATAAAGCGGAAGGAAATGGATGGATGGATATTTTCAGACATAAAGTATCTTATCTTGTAGTAACTCTTTCACATAGACTGCATGTGTGTTCAATAAGCAATGTTTACTATTGTACAACATGCACTATGATTGAAACAAGGTCAGAAGTCAGTGGACTGAGCTCAAAAACAGAGAGTAATGACATGATAACCGCCTGTCCCTGTCAAATTATTCAAATCAATATGCAACTCAGAACTAAACTTCATTGATCCACAAGGGAAGTCATTGACAATCAGACAGCACAACATTATGTGTTGTGGTGGAAAGAATATGCATGGGATACCAAACAGTGAGTATGCATTATCTTATCCTTCTCTGTGAAGATGTTGTTGTTTTCAAATAAGTAATCGTTGCAGCTGCTTATACAAAATTAGCTGTTAGAAAGTTGCGCACCAAGGATATGAATAATAAACATTTTGCGGTTTGGGTCTAAAGTTGATGTAAGTTCCGAAACGCTTTGCCAAGTCCCACAAATCCCCAAATTAAATGGCTATAGGGTCAATTAGCAGCGAGCTTTATCCTGAAAAGCACTCGGTTTAGGTTCACTTTGGGACAGTCTCAGCTGTTCGCATTCCTCAAGTTGGACCAGGATCAAGGATGGGCCAACCTTCCATGTAAATCAAATCCTGCCCTGCTCTCATTTGGCCACTTTTTATACCGCTGCAGCAGATGGCGAAACACACACCCGTAAACCAACACTAACCCACTCCACATCCCCCTCAGGAGCACCTTGCCTCGCTCTCCCAACTTTTCCTCAACATCTTTCTTTTCTCTCTTTTTCACATTCTTTGCTTCCTGGCTTCTTCAAACAGCCTCTCATCTCGCAGACTTCAAGCTCCAGAAGGTTACATCGTCTTTGCCCTTAGAAGATCTTAGCTAAAAATACTTGTACATCAGATGCTGTGTAAGCATTGTTGCTCTCTCTAACTAATAACTAGGTTGTGCTACAAATAGAGGACAGTGTGGCCGAGTTTTGCTCAAAAGGAAAACCACAATTAAGTGTTCCATCCCAAGTTCTTATAAAAGTGGATACAAGGTTAAAGCTAAATGCAAAATCAGTGACATAGGAGTGTATATTGGGACGGACAAAGCTAGACCAACGCGGAAAAAAAAAAGTTTTTAAGAATATCAAAATATTCGTTAAGAATATTAAGAACATTCAGGCCTGCTGAGAGGGAGCAAAATGCCTAAACCGCCGAAAATAGAGGCGAAGCAACAGGCAGATTCGGCGGTGGAAGAGGAATACGTAAGCCTCAGTCGAGTCACGGAGCTCATGGAGCAGCAGAGGGTCATGTTCAGGGAATTAATTCAACAACAACAGGAGAACTTCAAAGGATTTATTAAACTCATAATGGAATCAACAAACACCCGCATGGATTTACAGACTAAGGACATTCAAGAACTAAAAACAAGCCTGCAGTTCACGCAAGGTGAGGTGGACACTTTAAAAGAACATAATCTGAAACTCACGGAGCGCACAAACACTTTACAAACGGACTTTTACAAAGTATGTGACAATTTACACATCATCACGGACAAACTGGAGTATCTGGAGGGACAGAGCCGCAGAAATAACCTGGTATTTGAGGGAGTGTTGGAGTCGCCTGGGGAGACCTGGGCCGACGCCGAGGTAAGAGTTAAGGAGATACTGAAGGAGAAGCTACAGCTAAATCACGCGGTGGAGGTGGAGAGGGCTCACCGCGTAGGGAAACACGACGGCGGGAGAGACTGGCCGAGACCCATCATCGCCAGACTACTGAGGTGGAAGGATCGCGAGGAAATCTTGCAGCGCGCCAAACGACTTAAAGGAACAAAAATCTTCATAAACGAGGACTACACCGAATCAATAAAAAGAAAACGCAAAGAACTGATGCCGGAGCTGAGAGCTGCACGAGAAAGGAGGGAGATCGCCTTCTTGAGATATGACAAACTCATTATACCAATGACTGTCAATACTACACAGAGGATCTGTACAATAGTAAACTTAAGAACATTAAGGCATTCACTGTAATCCACTTCAATAGTCGAAGCCTCTATGCAAACTTTGACCACATCAAAAGCTTCTTAAAACAGTTTTCCACACCATTCAGTGTCATTCTAATCACAGAAACATGGATTAATAATGACAGAGAATTTGAGTTTTCTATTGATGGTTATGAATTTATAAGTATGAACAGAAAGAACAAGCATGGAGGGGGCGTAGCTATGTTTATAGACTCCAACTATAGTTACAAAGTAATGGAAAATAAGACAATGGTGGTGGATGATACACTTGAATGCCTTACTGTTGAAATTACAAGGCAAAAAAAGAAAAATATTATTGTGAGTTGTATTTATAGAACACCTGGCTCTGATGTAGATGTTTTTTCTAACTGGATGGAGGAGCACTTTTCAGGATTAAATCATAAAGTCATGTTTGTGGGGGGAGACCTCAACATCGATCTGTTAAACCCATATAAACATAAAAAGACGGACGAATTTATAAATACTTTATTCAGTATAGGTCTGTTTCCTCTAATCACTAAACCAAGTAGAATAACAACTCATAGTGCAACCTTGATTGATAACATTTTCTCAAATGAAATAGAAAGTGACACAGTCAGCGGGTTAATTATAAATTATATTAGTGATCACCTTCCAGTTTTCGTTATGTATAAAAATGGATATGTAAAAGATGAAGAGGAAAACAAGTATTGGTTTAGAAGGGTAAAAACAGAGAAAACTATTGATGCATTTAAAAAGGAGCTTTTAGCTCAAGACTGGAGTATTGTGTACAGAGAGAATGACACGAATATGGCTTATGATGAGTTTACGCGAGTATTTCAAAAGGTATACGACAAAAACTGCCCAATGAAGAAATACAGTAAAAACAGAAAGTGTAAAGAAACACCATGGATGTCTAAAGGTTTACTAAATGCTTGCAAGAAAAAAAAAAATCTTTACAAAAACTTTATAAGTAACCGAACAAAAGAAGCTGAGGATAAATATAAGAAATATAAAAATAAACTGACAGGTATCATTAGAAAATGTAAACAGGATTATTATAATAAGTTGTTGGATACTAATAAGAATAATATTAAAGGTTTATGGAACATCTTAAATAGTATAATTAGAAATAAACCAAGAATGATTAATTATCCAAAATATTTCAAAGATGAGGATAACACTTTAAATAATATGAATGAAGTAGTCGAAACATTTAATAAATTCTTTGTAGATGTTGGACCGAACCTTGCTGCAAAAATTGTAAACGTTGAGAACTATAATTGTGATCTGATAGAAGCAAATCCTATGTCCCTGTTCCTCAAACCTGTGGAGGAAAAGGAGATACTGGACATTGTTAAAGGGTGTAAAAATAAAACTTCGACCGATTACCATGACATGGACATGAAAACTTTAAAAACTGTTATTGAAAGTATCTCTAAGCCGTTAACTTACATCTGTAACTTATCGTTGCAAACTGGACAATTTCCTGATAGTATGAAAGTAGCAAAAGTGATTCCTCTGTTCAAAGCAGGAGATAAACATCTCTTTACAAACTATAGGCCTGTTTCCCTTTTACCGCAATTCTCTAAAATCTTAGAAAAGGTTTTTAACTCTAGACTCGACAGCTTTATTGAAAAGTGTAATTTACTCTCGGACAATCAGTTTGGGTTTAGGAACAATCACTCAACCTCACACGCGCTCTTTGATATAACTGAAGAAATAACTAATGCTGTAGATAACAAGAAATGTGCAATAGGGTTATTTATTGACCTGAGTAAAGCGTTTGATACAATAAACTATGATATATTAATTAATAAACTAGAACTTTATGGAATTAGGGGGGTAGCTCTACAGTGGGTTACCAGTTACTTAAAAAATAGAAAACAATGTGTGAAAATCGGTGATTATCAGTCGAGTTGTCGACAAATTGTCTGTGGTTTACCTCAAGGTTCTATTCTGGGCCCAAAATTGTTTAATATGTATATTAACGACATTTGTAAAACGTCTGAAATACTTAAATTTATCTTGTTTGCTGACGATACAAATATTTTTGCATCAGGAGACGACTTACAGCAGCTGTGTCGGATTGTTAACTTGGAACTCAAAAGTGTCAACAAGTGGTTCAAACAAAATAAATTATCTTTAAATCTGAGTAAAAGCAAAATGATGATATTTGGCAACTGTAACTCCAATGCTCAGGAAGCAATTCAGATAGAAGGTGTTGTTATCGAGCGAGTGCATGAAATCAAATTCCTTGGTGTGATTATTGATGACAGAATTACTTGGAAATCTCATATTAAATATATATCTACGAAAATTTCTAGAAGCATTTCAGTAATTGCAAAAGCAAAGCACATTTTAAACATCAAAGCTCTACATACCTTATACTGTTCTCTGATTTTGCCCTACTTATATTATTGTACTGTGGTTTGGGGTAGTACTTACAAAAACACAGTTAAACCAATAATATTGTTGCAAAAAAGAGCTATCCGAGTAATTCATAAAGTTGGGTTTTTGGACCACACAAACTCATTATTTTTAAAATCAAAGATCATGAAGTTTTGTGACATTGTTGAGTTCCAAACTGTACAAATGTTATTCAAAGCAAGGTATAAATTGTTACCAAACCAATTACAAAGAAGGTTCCAAGAACGTACTGGTCGTTATGAATTACGTGATGAATTAAACTTTAGGATTCAGAAACATAGCACAACTTTGAAAAGTTTTAGTCCAACAGTTAATGGTGTTCAATTGTGGAATAAACTGGAGATGGATTTGAAACGATGTCCAAACATCAACCTGCTCAAATTTAAATACAAACAAAAGACTTTTGAAATATACAGACAAGAAGAAATGTGTTGCCACTAGGGGGAGCAGTAGGATGGATTATGTGTATTGTTCCTCTATAATCTGGAAGAGTGTTGCTGCTTGGAACGGTTGTCATTCTATTGCTCAAATTCACAAACGGAGAATTAGGGTTGGCAGGTTATGGATCTGTTGAGAGGAATCCTCCCAACGGGCTCTAAACCTTGTCTTTTAATGCACCACTCAGCATAGGAACATATTCTACAAAATCAGCTGTTAGGGCAGCCATGTGGGGGTTTGTTGATTGGGAGTTACTGCCCTCTTCATCTGGCCCGCTCTACACTTTGGCTTTTTAATGCACCACACTATGCAGGGCTTGCAGCATACTTCACATATAACTCAATTAAATAAATATATAATAATAATGATTATGGAAATTACACCCAAATTAAAATTATACTGAGAATGGTAATGACAACTGGAAAGTATCAAGATCTCAGATTATAATATCTATTAATGTACCTTCATAACATAAAAGTAACTCTCGGTTATCAAGGGTAAAAATCTGGAAGAAATATATTAAGGATCACATTTTTTTTTTTTTTTTTGACTGCTTTGTTCTAGACATCGTACATGAAACGGGATTGTTGTTGTAGCTGTGCGTTGCTTCAATTAATTGTATAAACAGTTCATATATTATTTTTTTTTTTGGTAAGTTTGTAAGTTGGTCTGTATGAATGTAGCTGCTTGAAATGTTCTTTTTTTATTTATTTTATTGCACTTGGGGGTGGGCAATCATAAGCTTTTGCTTCAGCCCACTCCTTTTGAGCACTATGTGTACTGCTCAAATAAACAAAATAAACAATAATGACAAATAAAACACTTTATTTTATAAATAATTCTGCTGGGAGCACTCTGTATAATTATTGTTCTGGTTCATTCAGTCCTCTCTCATTTTAAATGGGACAAAGCTATTAACCAGTTTCCCTGGCACCGACCAACAAAAGGCCAGGCTGCCATTCTACACCGACAGTCTCTCCAACCAGCAACTGGATCACACACTATATAGCCATATAGGTCGTTCAAGGCAATGCTGGGTCTTTGTTTTTTCTGGGCGTTGTCTCAGCATCGATAAACTTTTAGTAAGACTACAGGTATATGCATAAGAAGAAGCGATTTATAAAGGCAAAGTATTAGTATTCAATATATGGGAGCATAATCATTGGGTCAACAGTGGCTCAGATGGAAGAGTGGGTCGTCTCCAGACCAGAAAGTTGGCGGTTCAAATTCCAGCTTCCGCAGATGCACAGATTGTGTGCTTGGGCGAGACACTTCACCCACTTTGCCTGTGTGAATGTAGATTGTGAATGAATGAATAGTAAGTGGAGGTCAGAGGGGCCAAACGCGCAAATTGGCAGCCTTGCTTCAGCCAGTCTAACCCAGGGCAGCTACAGATTCAATATACCACCACAGAGTATGGAATGACTGAATAATAACTACAAACGTGTGTGTAATGCTTTTAGATGAATAACGTCTGTTGTAAGTAAATAATGATCATTTTATTTCAGAAAGGTTCTTTATTTTTATTTTTAAGCTACTGACAGGAAGTGACATAGATAAAGGTACAGTTCCAGAGCAGTTTGACTCATTTCCCAATTGACATAACAAGGTCGGCACGGCAACACTTAAAAATTGTTTGCCTCTATTTATGTCACTTCCTGTCAGTGTCCAATGAGGAAGTGAAACTATAAACATCACAGAAATGGTCAAACTAAAGAAAGCTGGGTATTTTTTTTTTTTTTTTTGCAGAATCTTAAATATAATTGAGTTAATATGTTTTAGCAAAAATTGTGTCTAATGTGTTATATGCACATTATGAGACCAACAGGCCCGGTTAGAACCATGAGGCCGTCCTTCTGTGGGCCCACCACCTGCAGGAGGAGCCATAGGGGCTGGTGCAATGTGATTTGGACAGCTCCAACAGCTGCCCCCACGACCCGGCAATGGACAAGTGGAAGAAAATGGATGGATGGTGTTATATGCACTTTAAAAAGCTTGTCGAGCTTCAACTGAATGCCATTGTTACAGCTGAATGCAAAAATCAACTTTTTCAAGAAAGACTTTGCTCTTGTCTGGGTCAAATGGGTTTATATTGCAGTAAAGGACTGTTTTCTTTTTTCCCCCTCAGTCCATTTTAAATGAGCTCCGGCCCCGTCATGTCTATTATTAATGCAGTGTTGCTTGAGGATCTGAAAATCAAGAACATCCAAATGTCTTTGCTCTAGAAAATGCCACTATATAGCAAATAATAATATATCCATGAAGCTCTTTTCACCACTGAGTAACACTACCAAACTTCTTAGAGATGTGTTTGTGTACGTTTCCCATGGTAGCCGACGCCGTCATCTGTACTTGGTAGTTTGAGTGCTGGATGCTTCGCTTGTCACCAAGAAGCTTCATTAGAACTAATAATCTTTGTCGGACAGTAGGCCGCACATGTTTTTGAGATGTGTTGCTGCAATTGTATTCATTTCTTTCCCCAACACCCCATACTGGTTGATATACCTTCTACTAAGAATAAAACACATCTAATCCACAGTTCAAATTACAGTGTGACGTCCCAACTTCTTTGAAATTCTCACTAAATCTGCAAATAGCTTGAATATAAATAATGTGCCTCAAGTATGTGTCAAGCAGAGATCTGAAGTATCTTTTGAGAGCTGTTGCCATGCCGTTGAATGAGGCTCATCTTGGGAATTCAAATAAACAACCCACGCACCATCCTATATGTGCAGCGCCGCTTTCTCAAAATGTCGCGTCGACTGCTTCACTAATTGGCGGTTTGAATTTTAATGTTTCAATATTTTCGCAACTTTTTTTTCTCGCACTGAAATGATTCCACGATTCTCACAGTCTCCGCGCTCACATCGCCTCCACGGTTTCCGCGACATATGTGACGCACAGCCTGTTTGTGTTGATCTCTGTCACTGATTGGTCCACAGCCCAATTAGTAATTCAGCATGATTTCTGAGCGATCTTACAGGGGGACAGGTGGGATGTGGGATGAGTTATTGGTCTGTGATCGTGGGTGACAAGGAGCAGGACAAAGGCATTGAGCTTACAAGACAACATCTACCCTGATCTATAAGAAACAGTAGGCATTATCTCTTCGACTAATTGTGCATAGGTTTTCATCACTTTTTAAAATCATTACTTAGTTTGATGAGATATGAGTGAGGTTTGCACCAGTGATATATGGCAGTTCGGTGTTCAGAGAGTTGAAAAATAGGGAGGAACGTTTTGTAGAACTTTGACTTGCCCCTTCTGGAACCGCCACCTTAACGTGGTGGAGGGTTTGAGCGCCCGAATGATCCTGGGAGCTCTGTTGTCGGCGGCTTCGTGCCCCTGGTAGGGTCTCCCATGGCAAACAGGTCCTAGGTGACGGGTCAGACAAAGAGCGGTTCAGAAGTCCCTTATGAGAGACCAACAGGCCCGGTTAGAACCATGAGGTCGTCCTTCTGTGGACCCACCACCTGCAGGAGGAGCCATAGGGGCTGGTGCAACGTGATTTCCCACGACCCGACAACGGACAAGTGGAAGAAGATGGATGGATGGATGGATGGATGGATGGTGACCCATTGGTACAGTATGGTTGCCTGGCAAGTTTTAGAAATTACCTGTTTGTGTGCGCAGGACAAGGAAGTGAAATATTAAACAACACAAACATTGTCAAACCACATAGGGAAAACTATCTAAAACCGTTTAGCTAAATCTTACATATGGGTGTGTCGCATGCACGTTAACTATTAAAATGATCAATTTGGAGCTTTGTGTATTTGTGTTGATGGATTTTTTGATTAATATTGTGTGTGCGCTCGGTTTCAAAGATGCTCTATATCTTGCCAAAATGCCTTTAAATCTGTTTTTAATTCTTTTCTACTCGATTTGCTCGGGGTTTGTGGAAAGTGACAGTACATTCCATTTGTTATACCAATGAGCTGAAGCCGCTTTCAGCCGCAGCAGTGGTATTTGTAGAAATACACTGACCAAATTTAAGCAGATTCATTTTACGAGGGGAATAGATTCTCTAACTATACATTGCTGTATGGGCATATTTCTTTGAGCAATGGGGACAAATACAAGAAACATAAGAATTGCACTTGACCAAAAAGGCAAGCAAGGCTTTTGAGGGGACACATTACATGCCGTTATACAACTTGTAACATATTGCCATGAGAATGAAGGTGTAAATGGAGAAGTTATTGAGTGAATCAAACCTTTTAATGGTTGCAATAGACTACAGTTACAATGGGAAGTGCAATATCTTTTGTAAACAAAAAATATGCCATCTTAAGAGAGTCTTATTATGTAATAAACCTGCTCAACTTTAACGTCTATGAAATGTCCAAAAATGTACAATGAGAAATTAATGTTGATTTCAAGACATGAATTGCCAATCTAATCGCAACCATGTACAAGTACAGTGCCTTGCGAAAGTATTCGGCCCCCTTGAACTTTTCGACCTTTTGCCACATTTCAGGCTTCAAACATAAAGATATAAAACTGTAATTTTTTGTGAAGAACCAACAACAAGTGGGACACAATCATGAAGTTAAACGAAATGTATTGGATATTTCAAACACCTTTAACAAATAAACAACTGAAAAATTGGGCGTGCAAAATTATTCAGCCCCTTTACTTTCAGTGCAGCAAACTCTCTCCAGAAGTTCAGTGAGGATCTCTGAATTATTCAATGTTGACCTAAATGAGTAATGATGATAAATAGAATCCACCGGTGTGTTAACAAGTCTCCGTATAGATGCACCTGCTCTGTGATAGTCTCAGAGGTCAGTTTAAAGCGCAGAGAGCATCATGAAGAACAAGGAACACACCAGGCAGGTCCGAGATACTGTTGTGGAGAAGTTTAAAGCTTTGGATACAAAACGATTTCCCAAGCTTTAAACATCCCAAGGAGCACTGTGCAAGCGATAATATTGAAATGGAAGGAGTATCAGACCACTGCAAATCTACAAAGACCCGGCCGTCCCTCTAAACTTTCAGCTCATACAAGGAGAAAACTGATCAGAGATGCTGCCAAGAGGCCCATGATCACTCTGGATGAACTGCAGAAATGTACAGCTGAGGTGGGAGACTCTGTCCATAGGACAACAATCAGTCGTATACTGCACAACTCTGGCCTTTATGGAAGAGTGGCAAGAAGAAAGCCATTTCCTAAAGATATCCATAAAAAGTGTTGTTTAAAGTTTGCCACAAGCCACCTGGGAGACACACCAAACATGTGGAAGAAGGTGCTCTGGTCAGATGAAACCAAAATTGAACTTTTTGGCAACAATGCAAAACTTTATGTTTGGTGTAAAAGCAACACAGCTCATCACCCTGAACACACCATCCCCACTGCCAAACATGGTGGTGGCAGCATCATGGTTTGGGCCTGCTTTTCTTCAGCAGGGACAGGGAAGATGGTTAAAATTGATGGGAAGATGGATGGAGCCAAATACAGGACCATTCTGGAAGAAAACCTGATGGAGTCTGCAAAAGACCTGAGACTGGGACGGAGATTTGTCTTCCAACAAGACAATGATCCAAAGAATAAAGCAAAATCTACAATAGAGTGGTTCACAAATAAACATATCCAGGTGTTAGAATGGCCAAGTCAAAGTCCAGACCTGAATCCAATCGAGAATCTGTGGAAAGAACTGAAAACTGCTGTTCACAAACGCTGTCCATCCAACTTCACTGAGCTCGAGCTGTTTTGCAAGGAGGAATGGGCAAATATTTCAGTCTCTCAATGTGCAAAACTGATAGAGACAAACCCCAAGCAACTTACAGCAGTAATCGCAGCAAAAGGTGGCGCTACAAAGTATTAACTTAAGGCGGCTGAATAATTTTGCACGCCCAATTTTTTAAGTTTTTTATAAATTTCGTTTCACTTCATGATTGTGTCCCACTTGTTGTTGGTTCTTCACAAAAAATTACAGTTTTATATCTTTATGTTTGAAGCCTGAAATGTGGCAAAAGGTCGAAAAGTTCAAGGGGGCCGAATACTTTCGCAAGGCACTGTACGTGTCCTGTCTTTTGCTCGTGAAGCCCCATTTTGATTGAAATGTGTTTAATAAACGTCACAATGTCAAATACTTCCACTTTTACATATTCTTATTTATGCTTACGGCTCATGACTTTATGCCAGTGTGCAGCATTTCTTTGGCTGAAGATGCTGGCATCCACAATATTCATGAATATAAACAGCAAACACATTAGCATGCGCGAGTCAAGTGTCAGTGCCATTTCCCTCCTGTCAAACAGTAGCCGGGCAGACAGGGAGCAGGTTGATTTGAAGAGCCAGGAGGGGTAAATACCATCCCCTTTTATAGACATACCCAATGTCACAGCCAGTGCACACAACCCTAAAAACACAGTTCAAACAGAGGACAGATGGGCTCGGGATTGCCTCATAAAAAACAATTGACTTTGTTTTCGGACTATAACTTTATATCACTGCTGCAGTGTGCGCACATCCATGCTCATCCCCACAATGCATTCCCAGTGCAATATTCATGACTGAAAGGTGCAAACATACTTTAAATGACACCATCAACGGCTTAAACACACGCACACAACAAGACAGGCGCGCCTCTCATGTAACAGCCCCATGCACAAGGCTCCAAGGCTTACAGAAAAGTCACGCAGGGTGTCAGAAGTAAATCCAGAAAAAATCCTCAAATGCTTACCTTTGCGGTAGTTTATCGGCTTGGATTGCAGTGAGAAAGTGCCCATGACGATACCCATGTTGGCTTGTGGCAGAGGTTAAGCGTGAGTGCGGTGTTCCCTTGGCTGTAGTGAGTCTTACAGTGAGCTCGTGCAAGTTAGTCCATGTGGCGTAGTCTAAAAAAAAACACTACACTCTGGAAGCGAGAGGGTCCGCGCCACTCGCTCTGCTTTGGGGATGAGAGAGGAGACGTGAAAGAAATGCACTGAAGCTACCTTTGTCTACTCTGTCACTGGAGCTGGGTGGGTTTGCATCCCTACTATCTCTCTCTCTCTCTCTCTCCCTCTCCCCCTCTCTCTCTCTTTCTCTTTCTCTCTCTCCCTGCTCTTTTAGTGTGTCTCTCGCGACCAGTCTGTCATCCCATCAATTCCTATGAGCCTCTTTATGCATCTGCCTCTCCCCTATCCGTCTGAGGCGCCCTGTCTCTTTGTCTGCTGGGAGGAAAAGGAAAGATTGCACACTGTTGCACAGCGAAGACAGGGAGGGAAAGACGGAGAGGATGGGAGGAGAGGCGGCAATGCAATGTGAAGAGGATAGGAAGGAAAAGACAGCGACAAATGATCAGGAATCACAAACAGCGGGCGGAAAGTCGACGTGGTTCGTTGGAAGAATGGAGAATCGGATAGATAAAGAGAGCAAAAGGTGAGGAGAGATAAGAAAGGGGCCAGGCTGATCTGTCCCCTGTGCAGTATATCGAGTATTACAGCCCTATCTTTACATGCAGCGGTCTGGCAGGTGCTGCGTGCACTGCCCCCACCGCGTGTGATTACTCTGCTCGCGGGTGGGTCATGGACAAAAACCTCCTGCATCTGACACCTCCCAAATGTCGCTCCACATATGCCAGCAGCACCGCCATCGGTGAGTGGGATCAGATGGCCGGACAGGAGCTGATAAATCAATCAACAGAGTAAAAACAAACAGGGCGTTTATGTCCCCTCCACCTGACGCATGTTCTTCCCTGTCGTTCATGCTTAACCCCAGGGCTCCAAACTGTGTAACACACTGGAGCGGGGACTGGCAGGTCGCACCGCTTCTATTGACCGAGTCCCAATTGAAATTCCTCACATGATTTTAGTTAAGAAAACAATTTACAGCAGCACCTCAGCTGTGGTCTAGATGAGGCCATCAGAGCCGATGATAAAGCCATTAGGCCATGGCATTCATTAAAAGCTACTGCCTCCGTCCACTGCATGGCGGATCAATGCCGAGCAAAACAGGTCGAACAGAGCGAAGCGACGGCAGACGAACAGACAGAAAAGCACAAATAGATAATTAAATGTGAGAAAGGCAGCACTGCAGGCAGGTGGCTGCGTAATGATCTGAAACAATTCATGAATTCATGGGCATGCTGGGACTCATTGCACAACACCCTTTCATCAAATCCTGAATTCTCTTCCCCCAATATGCACTCAACCGTGTTCATAGTATATTCACGACATGCACAAGCAAAACTTAAGAAAAACCTAACAGCAGATATATATTACCAGGGAGAAAACCCACTTCACAGCCACACGCGCGCGCGCACACGCACACACGCGCGTGCGCACACACAAAACACACACACACACTGGGACTGAGTAAATACTGAAAGCACGGCTGAATCGGCGAGATAAGAGAGATGCAGAGAACATGATATTTAACTTCAGCGGAGACAGTTATCAGAGTGCAGACAGCATGTGGTTGATCAAACAGTTCCTAAACTCATCAAATATAAGCACTGTAAATTGTCATATTGCCCTTTATTTATTTCAATATATAATCTTGATTCAAATTGGCTGAGGTTTTCCCAAACTATTGTTATAATGTGTATTTATTAATTGAAAACCTCTCAATTACAAAAAAATTAAGAATCTCATCTACATAGTCATAGGCGCCGATCCCGTGGGTGCTCCGGTGCTCGAGCACCCAGCCAAATCTTTGAGCACCCAGGCGAATTTACCTTGAATTCACAAAATGTCCAATTGAATAAAACAAGCGAATAATTAAAACTGTACTTCTCTCTCGCAACAGTCAGGCGCAGGTCCTACCATCATATACAAATGTGAATGTGACACTAAGCACTAAGTATGTGTAGCGTGGTCGAACGGTAACCTCGCCTGACTTTCATGCCAAAGGTCCCTGGATCGAGACACCCCTGTGACAATTTTACTTTCTTACAAATTATATTGCTAATACTTTATAGAAATAGAATTCAATCGGGCATATTGTTTTTCTATAATTCCAATTCATACGTCTAGGGGAAATATAATTTGGGCACGCGGGCAGTGTGTTGCTAGGTAAAAATCCTCACTGTCAATCAAATCCTTGATCTCATTATCAACATGATGCTCCGACGCCGTGTACGTAACTTCGGCCAAAAACAAAGCTCGTTTGCCGCCAATGGGCTAATGACCAAGAAGCTAATAAAACGCACTAAGATAACAATGGACAGATTTGTAATTAGAAAGAAATTGCATTTATCAGAAGATTCCACCAGCGAGGAGACTGTCTCCATTCATTATGAGACGGCCTCTACAACTACTTCTAGTGCCAACAATGGTGAGTTGCGCGCAGCGCACCAATGCATGTTTATTGCTTTCTCAAAAAATAGCCTCAGTCTATAAGATGATAGTAGACATTGCCAAGTAGCTTGCATTTCTGTTTAGGTAAATGTGAGGCGGTGTGCGTCACATGACAGTACCGGCTGACTGAGCACCCACGGGGGAAAACATAAATCGGCGCCTATGTACATAGTATAGTGGGACCTTTGTCGCTGACAAAGCCTTTTGGGTGAGAGGCGAAACGTTTGAGGACTTCAACTACTGAGTACAGAAGATGAATCAAGTACCTTCATTGAAGAATCTCATCTACAGTTTCAATTGAATCTGAAATGTTAATTGACATGACTTTTTTTGTCCCAAGTGTGTAATTATGGGCGGGAACTTGTTTGAAATAGCTACGTCATTACGTTTGCGTGTCTGTTGCGAGGTGCGTTGTGGGTAAAAACATTGTTGCGCTGTTGAAAGCGCATTCTTTAATACTGGACAAAAGGATGGAGGCTCGGTCTATTAAAATCATTGTTTATTCCCTATATTACAAACTAAAGCACATGTTCCGCTGAGCTGCATGTTGACCGGGGGTCGAAGGCAAGAAGGGCTTTCCCTCCTTGAGCGACACGCAATGGCGACACGAGACAAAGGAGTAGGTGTGTCCTCCCCAACCAATCAGCGCTCTTGGAATGACCTCTTCTGCGCAATCTGACTCCTCTTTCCAGCACACTGCCCCCTAGTGGATCAACCGTAAATACAACAATGAGCAGCAACAAAGTGTCCGCCAAATTCAAATAAACCTCAAAGCACAGATTACATCAACACAGTTTTATATATAATCACTAAAGCCTAATATGACAAATATGTATAATAATAATTCAACAGCGCCCATGGACGATTCAAATCAACTTCTCTACGTTGTGGACCTGCACTTTGAGGAAATTCAGCTTTTCTGTAAGTTTTTACGATTTACTAACTTGTTTACCTTGTTGTTAATAATAGTATAATGATTGGTAGTACAGTTTTGTTTGAAATAAGTTAACACGCTTGTGTTGAAACTTGTTTGGTCTGTCTACCTCATTTGAATTGGGTAACATGTATTTATTTATTTTTAGCATCAAGTTCTCTTGGTGTTTTTATCCGGAATGTTATACTCATACATAATATTTCAGTTATTCGCCATCAAGGTTTGGTAAAACAACTCAAATATGTTATTTGCGTTCCTCTGAAACGCATTAGGTGCCGCCTTGACCGCGCTCCTCTGCCCCCGGGCCGCAGAGTGTAGTAGGGGGTGTTTCGATGGGGCTGTGGGGGAGTGAACAGGAGTCACAGCCGCAGTGTTTGAATCTGTACGCCCTGATGTGGCTTTTGCTTCGTCTATTAGTTGTACATCTCCATGTCTCCTGATGACACCAGGCCAATGGATGCACCTTTTAACTGCATTTTAGATATCAAATCCTGGATGGCAAGAAACTTTCTCCAGTTTAACCAGGACAAAACTGAAGTTTTAGTCATCGGTCCTGAGGCCCAGAGAGAGAAACCTTTAGCCAAACTACAGTCATTGTCTTTTAATCCTTCCTCACAGGTGAAGAACCTGGGTGTGATTCTTACTCTGAGCTGACTTTTATTCCACACATTAAGAATATCACAAAGATAGGTTTTTACCATCTAAAGAACATAGCCAGAGTCCGTCCCATTCTCTCTCGGGCCAACACGGAGACGCTAATGCATGCTTTAATCACCAGTCGTATCGACTACTGTAATGCCCTGCGTTCTGGTCTTCCCAAAAAGAGTATCTCAGGTTTACAACTTTTACAAAATTCAGCAGCTCGTGTCCTGATGAAGACCAGGAGGCGGGACCACATTACACCGGGTTTAGAGTCGCTGCATTGGCTCCCCGTGTGTTTCAGGATTGATTTTAAAGTTCTTTTAATGGTTTTTAAATGTCTTAATGGTCTTGGTCCTTCTTATCTTTCAGAACTGCTTCTACCTTATGAACCTTCGCTCCTCTGACAGGGGTCTCCTAGTTATTCCTAAAGTCAACAGAAAGACTCACGGCGAGGCGTCTTTCCAATATTACGGCCCTCGCCTCTGGAACGACCTGAGGAGGAGCTCAGGACCACATAGAACGTTCATGTTTTTAAGAGCAGGCTCAAGACCCACCTTTTTAGCTTAGCTTTTAACTCACATCTATTTATTTAGTCCTAATTATATATGTTGTGTGTGTGTGTGTGTGTGTGTGTGTGTGCGCGTGCGCATGCACCTGTTTGTCTGTTTGTTATCTGTAAAGCACTTTGTGATCCCTTTCGGTATGAAAAGCGCTTTATAAATAAAGATTGATTTGATTTGATATTATTTCCTACCAATAAGCGCTTCCCTACTGTTCTCCCGGAGAAGCCCCCATGTTTGACTCTTATGTTTGCTTTTTGCTGGGCTACTTCTCCGCGGCTGTAGTGCAGAAGTAGAGGACAGTTTAGCGGTGTGTTTACTTACCCGAGTTCGCTCGGATAGCCTCGCGGTCAGAGAGTAGCGTGTTTTAGCCTAGAGTTAACATAAAGCTAACAGCTTTGTTTCTTATGTTCTTATGTTGCTTATGTTTCCCGCAGCAGCAACACTGTATTGTATTTAGGCCTGTCTGTTTTTGACCAATAAGCAGTTATATAACCATTATGGTTAATTAGAATAAGTTATGATACATTCAGAAGTGCAGCACATTTACAAACCTCAGGATAAGTGATCAAATATATAAATGCACAGTGCTGGGGAAATGGATTCTATCAGATAATTGGGAACTTGTCTTCCTTCACAGTTGATTGCTTTTACCTTATGTTTCTGCTCTGTTGCTCTGTGCGGCGTGTCCACACTTAGACCCGCTGCTATCACTCATCACTTTATAACACTTAATATCACTTTATATGCTACACATCTGTAAATACAATCCCGCTGTTGTTCAATGTCAAATTGTTGTTGTCTTTCCACACGCCACTTTATTTTATCTTATTTATTTAATATTTTTATGCATGCCCCTATAGCCTTATAGTTTAAAGTTCTTAGCTTATTTTTTATCTTAATTCTGTGTTATATGTTTTATGTCGCACGTTTGCACCGAGAAAAATTCCTAGTTTGGTGAACCCTGTTCTCAAACCATGGCAATAAAACCTATTCTGATTCTGATGTGATGTTGTCGGCGTATTCTTTAATATGGACAGAAGACGGAGACTCGTTCTATCAAAATCAAAATCATTGTTTTATTCCCTGAATTACATTCTAAACACAAGCTATGCGGAGCGCTACATCTTGGCATGTTGGTCGGCCAGCGAGGAAGACAGGGAGCCTCCCCGCTCGAAAAACACATAAGAACACAAAGGAGTAGGCGTGTCCTTGTCGAATCAGTGCTCTTGGAACGTTCTTGTTGCAATGGCCGGTCACTTACAAACCCCAGTTTCAAATGAACCTTAAAGCACAGATTACATAACACAGTTTTATATAATCACAAAAGCCTAGTATGATAATATGTATAGAAATATTTCCACAATGCTTCCTTGGCAGTAACATAATGTAATTTATAACATAACATAATGAGGGTAACTGTTGCAGTCACAAAATTGTAACGTAAAATATATTGGCAGCCCTAAGAATGTTTTTTGTAATTTGAAACAACGAGTTACAATTTACAGTGATGAAATGCAAGCAATTTGGATCAGTGCCGTAATGGTGACATTTGCACACACACACACAAATCCAGCAACTTAACAAACGGGGAACAAAGGGAACCGAACAAGAAGCAGCTTATCATTAAATTGAAATCTGAGCAAACAGCCGTCTATTTGGGTTGCAGTGGTATTGAGGGAGCTGAAAGTAACTATTTAATTCTCACAACTTCTGCTTCGTGTTATTGAGAAAACGCGAGAAGAAAGGCTTTCATTTATTTGTCTTTTTTGGTCTTTTCGAAGCACAGATCAGAGGAGCCAACCGCGTCCATGCTGCCATGGGCCCCTGGTGGGTAACGCCTTGTCGTACATGTCTTAAATTGAGAGACAGTTACAGCAAGCATGAACCTTCAATTCCATGTTCGTATCAAATGGATCGTGAAATTTTCTTTTTTTATTTAAATTGTTGTGTGGAGCAGGGGTGTGTCCAAGCTTTGACTGTAGAATGAGCCCGGACCTATTCACCACACTCCAAAAATGTGTATTTCGGGCCATACATAGAGACTGCAGTTACATGTAAGACCTGAGGTGGCAGTGGCGAGTAAAAACATGACAACTTTAAACCACCTAGTCTCATTAACATCTGAACTGAGCAGATTTGGTCTTACCCAAATCGAAAAGCTTCTTGAAAAAAGCGTCAAAATAGAGACGAAAATGTGCTGTAAAAGAAAACAAAAAAAAACATGAAAAAGTGATGAAAAAGCAACAAAAACACAACCAAAAAAATGGCAAAAACACGACTAAAAAGTAACAATAACACAGTGAAAAGATAACAAAACACAACAAAAAGAGACAAACCAAGTCAAAAAAGAGAAAAACAATTAAAAGCTCCAGGTTCATTTTGAGATATACAAAGAAGTGCTTTGTGAGTTCAACCAGATTTTGCGTGGAGAAAGGGAGAAGTACTTCTCTAAAATCATCGCAAACTGCAGAAACAATTCTCGCGTTCTGTTTTCAACAGTAAACAGATTAACTAACCCTCCAGTTTCACTGCCCTTAGAACTAATCTCTACATCTAAGTGCAATGAGTTTGCAATATTTTTTTATGACAAAGTCCAAGGCATTAAAAATGCCATAATTTCAGCAACACAAATAGCAACCCTGCCACCAGATAAACACCTTGAGCTGACACATTTCACACCTGTTACTGACAAAACAATGGAAGAGGTTATCTCCGGTCTGAGTTCATGCACATGCTGCCTTGATGAATTACCCACTAGATTTCTGAAGTCTGTACTGACCAGCTTGTTACCACAACTTGTTCAGTTAGTCAACATTTCATTTGAGACTGGAGCATTTCCAAAGGCTCTGAAAACCGCGGTCATTAAGCCTCTTCTAAAGAAGAGCAGCCTTGATCCCAAGATACTGAACAACTACCGGCCCATATCAAACCTACCATTCTTAGGAAAAGTCCTGGAGAAAGTAATATATCAACAGCTCACTTACTTTCTCCTATCTAACAATGTGTTTGATACTTTCCAATCAGGTTTTAGGCCCCACCACAGCACTGAGACAGCTCTGATCAAGGTGACAAATGATATCCGTATGAACACCAACGCAGGTAAGGTCTCAGTTTTAGTTCTGCTGGACCTGAGCGCTGCCTTTGACACAGTGGACCATGGAATCTTACTTCACAGGTTAGAAAACTGGGTGGGAATCTCTGGTACTGCGCTAAACTGGTTCAAGTCCTATCTGGAGGATAGGACGTACTTTGTCGAAATTGGCAACTGTGTCTCAGACAAAATTTCCATGACCTGTGGAGTCCCCCAGGGGTCAATCTTGGGACCCCTCTTATTCAACTTGTACATGCTTCCATTGGGTCAGCTAATAAACAGCAACAATGTGTCGTACCATAACTACGCAGATGACACTCAGATCTACGTGTCACTGACGGCAGGTGAACATGGGCCTGTAGATACTCTCTGTCACTGCATCCAACAGATCAGTTTGTGGATGCAAAACAACTTTCTCCAACTAAACTCAGACAAAACTGAGATAATTGTTTTTGGCCCACAGACACAAAAAGTGTTATCAGTCACCTTGAGTCTCTCTCTCTAAAACCAAAAAATCAGGTTAGAAATCTAGGAGTAATCATGGACTCAGACCTGAACTTAAACAGCCACATTAAAGCAATAACATCATCAGCTTTTTACCATCTGAAAAACATTGCTAAGATCAGAGGAATAGTGTCAAAACCAGACTTGGAGACACTCATCCATGCATTTGTCTCCAGCAGGTTAGACTACTGTAACGGCCTGCTCACTGGCCTTTCTAAACGAGCTGTTAGACAGCTGCAGAACATCCAGAACGCTGCTGCTCGAGTCCTGACAAGAACCAGGAAATATGACCATATTAGTCCAGTGCTCCGGTCTCTGCACTGGCTTCCTGTCGCTCAGAGAATAGAATTTAAAACAGCTCTGCTCGTGTACAAGTCGTTTCATGGTTTAGCACCAAAGTACATCTCTGACATGTTAGAGCCGTATGAACCATCTCGGGCCCTGAGAACTTCAGGGAGGGGTCTCCTGGTGGTTCCCAGAGTCAGGACTAAACACGGTGAGGCTGCGTTTCAGTTTCATGCAGCTAAAATCTGGAACAGTCTTCATGAGGATGTGAGACAGGCCTCAACTCTGACAATGTTCAAATCCAGGCTGAAAACAGCTCTTTTTACCCGAGCATATGAAAACTGAAAGTATTTTATCTGCACTCTTGCCTTTTACTGTCATTGATAAATTTTTATGTTGATGTTTTAATGATTGATTTGATCTGTTTTCTTGTAATTTTATGCAACTGTGAAGCACTTTGAATTGCCTTGTGTATGAATTGTGCTCTACAAATAAACTTGCCTTGCCTTGCCTTAAAAAAAATATATAAAAAAAATAACGTTACCATCAGTTTTGTAGGTCTTAGCCATTGATTTAGCTTTCCAATAATAAGGTGCAACACTGGCCGATAGGCTGTAAGCTCCAGTCGACAAGCTTTTAGATTTGGGTAAGAGGTTAAGCATTCTGGGAAACTTATGTAGATTTGAGCTTATTTATGTCCATTTCCACAGATTTGTTTGTGTTTGGTCATTCACATTTTGGTACATTACTCCCTCAGCCCCTTTGAGCGGCGTGGCCAATCAGAGTCCAGACACTATATGTGCCCCTGGTTTAGAAGGTATCCAATGTCTAGCAACAACAAGACACAAATGATCAATATTGAAAAAAATAAATACTTCAACTGAGGAACACATTTACCTAAAAGTCTTCCACATGCACATTTTTGCACATTTGCTCAAATATTGCTTCATTAGCGTTAACGAGAAGTTTTCAAAAATACATATTCATTTTTGTTCCAGTAATTTCGCCCACTACATGGTGATTTAGCTGATTATTTCAGTTTTGCGACAGTGTGTGAGCTGCCAGGGCCTAACTAGCTGACCAATTAGGCCGTAATCTATGCATCTCTTATCATGCTCTACCAGATCTATGCAAATCATAAGATATAATTACTTTCTATGAAAACTAATGCAGCTGCATGTGGTATATCTTGCCTTTCCATCAGTGATAGTCATTAGCACCATACAAGGTAAAAAAATAAAAAAAATAATAACCTTTGCTTAAACTGCGAAGCAACAAGTCCATCACATTAGGAAAAAGGACACATTTTTCTACGACATTAAGCTTGACATGCCCCTTTTTGGCCTGCCGAATTCCATCTCATCATTTATTAACTATTACACAACAGACCTTTTACTAGATTGAGACGGCTTGGCAAGATGGAAGGACAGAAATAAAAGATGGCTACAGCAAAAAGCTGTGAAGACAGCTCGTATTAGCCATAGCGTAGACAAGGTGTTGAACGCATTAGGCAATGTGGTGAGCAGGATGTGAATAATAAATTAGTTGGTTAGCAGCTGCCCGGTGTTATTAAACAAAAATTGGATGGATTCTGCCAAGAAAATATCGCATAGAGGGGAAGAAGATGGGGCCGGGAAGAGCAGTGTTTGGGAAGGGGAGGGGGGGAGGAAAAACACTAGGGGCAATAACAGCGGACATGAAGGTGGCAGGAGCATAGAGAAAGTGAGACGAATTACAAGGGAGAATCTGCAGGGCGAGATAGATGAGGGGAGGTTACGGTGGAGAGCAAGACCTTATCAAGACACAAATGAGTGGACAGGGTTGATATGGAGCAAGAGAGAGGGGGTGATAAAGAAGATGGGAATGAAACGATAGAAACAGGACAGTGCGGCTGTGACGGGAGGATGTAAGAGGATGGCATGTCCTGGATAATGGCCACAGTTAGTCACAGGGCTGACACAGTGACAAATACCATTCACTCTCGTATTCATTCACCTGGAGCAATTTAGAGTTACCGATTCAGACAGCACATAGTACAGTATCTATTCATGATTCACAGTGAGATGTTTGCCGATATAATGTCGATGTTGCACATTACTGAGGTATAAGGTACAGCATGAAAAGAACAATGATACTCTAAATTTCAAATACCAAATTCAAATACCAAATTCCAAATACAGTATACTGACGCACTTATTTTCTACAAATTTTGGGATGAAGTCGGAGTATTTAACTTATAGTAGCTGCTTAAAGGGGGGATAATATGTAAAAATCCCTTTTTTTTTAGCTTTATATCATGTTAGTGTGTCATTCCCTCCTGAAAAACATACCTCCAGTGTTGCTCAGATTGATTCAGGTATTTTTTAGTAATCTTTGAAGCTCCTGCCAGCAGCCATTTTCCTGCTGTTTGCCAGAGGGGACGAGGCTCCGCCTGGAGACGAGGCCCCTCCCATGTTCTCTTCCTCAGTCCAACCCACAGCACCCGCCCCTTCAGACTTAGCTTTTAATTTACCTATTTTTAATATTTTTGTAAGAAACTCCTGGCTTATGTTGTCTGTACTCATTTATGTACGCATAAAAAAACAAAACACACATACTGAAGGGGGAGTGCTCAGACAGGCAGGGAATTCCTTAAAGAGACAGAGGCGAAATCGCAGTGTCAGGAACAGTGTTGCTATGGGGAAAATTATTTCAAGTTGTTTTGATATTTGCTGCATTTTCCAAACAATGTTGGGTAGCATAGCTATTTGAGTATGCTATAGAATGGTACTATATGCCTGAAATATACATAATACCCCACCCTTTAAAAAGACACTAAATGGTAATAAAAGCTGAGTAACAAACCGTGTGTAGCTATATGCAACACACCCCATAAATGAACATCAATCAAAAAGTCATTATGGGGAAATGCACCACACCTTCTTCTAAATCATGTTCCCTCAACGATACTGGTTTGTCAAACAACCTGTGAACGCAGCACCAGGGCTGTAACTGGCTAAAGGGTGTTGTCTGGGTCATCAGAGGAAACAGATTGATTTAGTGCAGCGAGGGGCGAAGGAGACGAGCTCAATGACCCTGACAGACCAAGGAATGAGGTGCAAGTCCGCGGAGACAGATTGGCCAGACCCTGCAGCTCACACATGTCGGTCTGATGTGAACACAACACGTCTCACCACAACACGACATCACAAACAGCACATGTGGCGCGAGCCAGTAATCAGTAATCAATAGGAAGCTTGAGAGAAAACGTCCTTCCTGTGGTCTCATAGCAATAGAGAATCATCATCCGAGAGCCATATTTTCAGGTTGGTTTAGCAAAATTATTCAACCCTTACACTGCTCGCATTGCACTATAATAACCCGATTAGATTACAGAAAAGCGGGCAATACATAAAGCTCTATAACAAACCACATTGAGAATTTTCCATATTGCTTCAGTTTATGTGCGAGAAATCACCTTTCTTACAAGATCACATTGGACTTTTTGTTTCTATTGAACGCAGAGCCGTGGGAAGAACTTTTAATTAGGGGGTGCTGAGGGATAACGTTTACCCCAAACCCACTTTTCTGTGCATTATTTCCTATTTAATAATATTGCCTGCAATTTGCAAACTATCCACCAGGGGGTGCTGCAGCGCCCTCAGCACCCTGGGTTCCCACGGCCTTGATTGAACATCTTGCTGATTGACAATATAATTTAAACAGTGTACGATGATGAACTTTGGTGTTAACCCTTGGCGTCAGTGCACGCCTTGAACTGGAAATGGTTCATTCCTCAAAATATTGGATAAACCATTTGCAAAGAGGCTTAATAGACAGCAAAATTACCAAGCCAAGTCTCCCCCCCAATAACAAACAATAATGTGACGCTTTTAATAACGGCTTTCAACACTTTGAGTGACAGTCCGTCTTATCCAAGCCACTTAGCAAATTAATCATGAATTATTTACACTGCTGCTTGTTGTGGTCTGTGGTTGTCTTCCTGTGTTAGACAAATTAACAAGAAAACTAAATCTTTTAATAGATCTAGTGCAATCCAATTTACAGTATAAAGAAAAAAATATAATTAACTTCTAGAAACAATATGAACAAACGAAAGAAAGAAACCCCCAACTAAACTACGGCCGCGTGATATAGAAATGCTTAACTCCAGACAGCCCCGGAAGACGTCTTTAAATCAGGATTTCACACATGAACTGAACCAACCGCCTTCCTTTGACTGGTTGCTCCGTCTTCACTATCTCCCGAGTTCATAAATCTTCCCAGGGCGGCTGTTTCTCTGTACCCCTGAGTGAATCTATTGGAGGGATTCACCACTGTAATCTACCCACATACTTTATGTCACCTGTCAGATGGTGAGAAACTCCGCTGTGAATGCGTGCGACCTCCTTTCCTCCGCCGATAAGCAGAGATGACACACTTCCTTGGTCTTTTTCCGACGCACTTTATAGAGCATTTGTGCCTAGAAACGGCAACAAATAAGGGCTGTTTATTCAGTATTATTTGCAGTCTGGGGGAATAACGGCCGTACTTTTTGCCATAAATGTTTAACAGGGGTGTCACTTTGCACTGTACCCACTGGGACGATTTGGCAGAAAATTACAACTTCAATATCGTATCGCGTAATCGTTATCGCGATAATCTTTTGATATTGTAATTTTTTATATCGCTCTGGACACAATATAATTTATGTTATGCTCAGCCCCATCAGAGCAGCATAAACACTGACTGCGTAGGACACGGGGCACATGCTTAAAAAGTAAAATGAAATGAAGGGTGTACTGAACTGCTTGATTAGATCATATTTGCGAGGAAATTAGTACGGCGCTAAACAAAACAACAACAAAAAAAAGATCTTTGAATTAATCTTCCCAATAGGCGTAAGGCTGGAATTTGTCAATAATATTGTCAAATATATCGTTATCGTGATATTTCTTTTTTCATATCGTCATAGAGATTTTAGGCCATATACCCCAACTACATTTTTCCCAAAACAACTGAGTTCTAGTGTTTTACATTTAGCTCATTTCACTCCACAGGAAATAAGTCCAGTCACTTTGTTTCCTCATTAGTCAGGAGCTTTCCATTTTAGAAAGTCATCGATCAGAAACAGATGAAGAGGCGGAATTACTTTTCAACACAAAGCCCAAACAAAGTACAGCATGGAAACTGTAAACTGTTCCAGCAACAATGCTGTGAAATAAATAGAGTCTATATCTAGCGTAAAAGTTTAAAATTGACTACAGCGCAGGGTGGGTATGCCGCCTGTGAGGCTTCTCATATGAATTATTGCTATGCATTATTTTCCAGATTAAATATTCTCTCTGTCCCCTTTGGCTCAGTAAAAGTGATATGACAGGCTTTTGTAGCCTCGCAGTTGCCGTGAGCTCAAAGGTATAACAACACGTTTTATTATTATTAATTATTATTATTATTATTATTATGGGCTACATCAAAGAGACCGCACCACGCTCACGTTCACTTCCCCAGTCTTTTAAAAGAGAACCTTTGTCCTGCCTTCTGTGTCTGTAAGAGGTGTACCTGACGCGAATATGAAATGTAAATAAAATGAGCCTATTGAATTTTTCATTGAGCACTTATGAGTAACATCACGGATCTAAGTCCTCCTGGTGTGAAATCTGGATGATGGTTTTGTAATTCTACTTCAGTGTCTGACACTATTAAAGTGCAATCACGTTGAGAGCTACTTCAGAAGAGCGAATCATTTCAGGCATTTCACTCGAGATTTGTTTGTATTTTAATCACTCTGCCTCACGAGGTTAAGTATAAAAGGTTATCTTTATCGCCCTCTGCTGCACAGCATAAGAAATGCAACTGGTGGAAGAGGCATTTCATTTTCACCATGTCCTGGTGGGAAAAAGCATTTACAATGTATTATTCATCATCATTGCCTACAGTTCCTACTCCTTCTAATACCAGTAAAACCACTTCATTAAAGGCTCAAATGAACACTTGTAAAATAAAGTGTGTCGACATTTGTTTAATCTTTCAATAGTGGAGTTTGTGTAGTATTTCATCTGTGTTTTGGGAATAGTTTAGTAGTTGAACGGTAAACACAGGAAGCAGGAAGCACGAGTGATTAACATTGCATTTCTCCCTTATTCGCTTCACAAGATGCTTTGAAGAGTTGAAACAGAGTCAGCATGTTTAAACTTACGGTTCCTACAGGAAACGACTCACTAACCAGCGGTTAATCTCCAGAGGCGAAGCACTGTTGGCATTCAAGATCACAGTCTCATCTTATTATTATTATCATTATATTTCTTACTTCTGTGGACCCACCACCTGCAGGAGGAGCCATAGGGGCTGGTGCAATGTGATTTGGGAAGCTCCAACAGCTGCCCCCACGACCCAGCAACGGACAAGTGGAAGAAAATGGATGGATGGATGGATTATATTTTCTATATATAATGGTGATGGAACGGCATCTACTTCAGCTCAGACATCAATAACTTTCCACCATAGAACATCCCTATCTCTATTAAAATAAGGTGCACCCTGAATGTGACCAATTAAAGAACAGCCCAAATCTCTTTGCCTCACACCAGAGATGGGACAGTGTGAATAATATACTATGTGCAAGCTTTTTATGACAACAGTCCAGAAAAGGCTCAAAACAATTATCCATCTTGCTGTCTCTTGTTTAATCATATTGTAGTGGATAAAAGGTACAACTCTGCTTTAACAGATGCCCCTCTCCAAGTCTTTAGCATAATTTCTCACAGGTTTTTGGCTGCAGGCTACAGCCAGTGTTGTGTGTGTTGAAGCGAACCATCAGGTGCCATGACATGGGTCCAGATCCCACAGAGAGCCATTTCCTTGGCCCAGGCAGGATCCACCTGAGGCCAGGCTGCACGGGCAGGATAAGTGAAATCACGCATGGCTGGCACAACTTATGACGGTGTTTACAGGGACGTGGAGGGAATGAACAGGAGTATGTAGGGACAGGGAGTAATGCCAGTGTTTTCTTTGTGCTGGGCCCAAGGATATCGGCCACATAGCTTACACAACCAATGCCAACTACCGGCAGAGGAAGACGTATGTAAAATCTGCAAAGTCTGTGAAAGTGGCAAAGTAAAACGTAAAGAATGCAGTCAATGGGTAGCGTACTTGGAAAAACAACAAGTTACTATGTGTTCTTAAGTCTAAAAATAGGCGGGAGTACATTAAGCAACTCGCAACAAACAAAAACAATCAAAAAAGTGAATAACACCAATGCTATATAATGCACAGGGTTGCTGGTTGAATGCCATTATATGCCATATGAGGTCTCAGCAGAATGTCAAGGATTGAAGGGACATGTGTTCCTCAGCTCTGTAATACCACAAAACTATCAGCAGGGGTCAGAGCTGCTCTGATAGCCACTCAAAGCCATATCTCAGTAGCCTCAAGTGAAACAATTTAGAAGAGGGATCACCATTCATCTACTCACTTTTACCCTTTTAAAGCATATTTATAGCTCTTGAAACATGTTGTTCACTGGGGGGAAATACTTTTTGCCAATTTCACGGCATGGCTTTTAAACTGGTCCAAAGTGCTGACAGTTAAAGGTCAACCTCTAAAGGCTTAGCTTTAAAATATGCAGATTTTCTTTCTTTTTTTCCACCTTTCGGCACGGAGCTTCACAGGAAAGACATATTTTGCGGAGATTAAAAGCAACACTGGGAACCAAAGCCGAATAATTACGTCTTGCAAAGAGTTCATAAATTGTCCAAATTACGTGCAAGGCTCCTCCGGCTCTGGACATGTTGTGCCCCACATTTAGATCAATCTAATTACGGCAAAACTGCGCTACGCGAGCCATGAGGAAATATTATCCACTGAAAAACAAAAATTAGACAAACGCCATTAAGCCATTAGCGGCGTGAAGACAAGTCTTTTTGCCGCAAATGTAAATTAGATTAAGGCATTTTCAAAGCAGCTGTAGCGGTGTTGTATGACTGACCCACGGTGCATTTCTGCTTCCTGTGAATTTATAAACAGCGTAAAAACTGGCAAGCACATTCACAAAGCTAATCCATGAGCATGTAGTATTAGAATACCCGAATAAATGAAGCTGCCTTTAGTACATGTGTGCAAAATTTAGGTTACACAAATACAACTGTACAAAGTGGAAAACAATAGGTCATAAATGCAGACCTACACATTGATAACAGTAATAACTACACATTGAGGTTGTCCCTTAAAGGAGCAGTCTGTGCATCATGTAAGTGTTTGCTTGGGCCATTTGGTTTTATAGCTGTGCCGTAATATGATGTTGTTGCTTGAAATTCCCTCTGAGGTTTGGGGGAATGGCAGGGCTGTGTGTTTATGAACCTCGACACACATTCTGCAAACGATTTGTGCCATTTTCCTACCGTCAGTGCGGCAGTTTTAGTGATAACAGTGTCATGTGGCTTCAGTCTCCAACGTTGGACGTCGTCAAGAAAAAACAACAACAAAAAATCAATTTCTAACCACTGAACAACAACTTTTATCCCTATGGGGGGAGGTCCATGTGTAAACTCTGTATTAGCACAACAATATGTGTATTATGTAAATCCTTTGTATTAATATGTGCACAGTGGCCTGGTATTCGTGTTTACAGCACCATATAACTTGAATGTATTTCATAAGAGGATTTTAAATTGTTATGTAACACACCCAATCAGTGACTTTAGACCTTAAGGGCAGTTTTTACCCACTGCAGCCGTCTTTCCAAATATGTGAATGAGCCTAACAGCTTGTATAATGCACTGTGGACTATTTTTATGTGACATCCTACTTTGATGTGTCTTGCCCCTCTGGTGAAAACGCCAAATGGCTACTATGTTATAACTTTGCTTAAAACGTATACAGTTATGGTATGTGTGTGCGTGGCTCCAGGCTAACGCTTTGTACGTCCAGAATTAGCGACAAAAAGCACTTGACACACATAAAGAAATGACCCCACGCGCTGCTAACTATACAAGTGCACGACAACTTCACTCTCCTTTATGTCTATGGGGGCGGGGTGTGTGTAAGTAACGTGCAGCACCAATATGTTTTATTACTCACATCTATCACTACATGTGCCCTAAATCAACTTTATCTCTCTGATATTAGCTGCTCAATTCCTTCATATCCGTTTTGCCCTCAGGAGATCCCACTGAACAGAATGAGGTCAAAGGAAGAAATTGAAAAGTTACCGGAGTTGTTCAGTTCAGCTGAATTGGACTTTGGCCAGAACTTTTTTTGCTGACGTTTTGGGACTTGCCTGGACCCTGACTCTAGCTGTTTTGTAAGGTGCTCTTTTAAGTATCCCAGCATATGCCCTACACGTGGGTTATCACCATAAAAGTGTGTGGGTTGGTTATTATAGTATGAAATGTATCCCTTCTATAATGTGTGTATCGACATGCTAAAATCTGTTATTTTGTGATAAACACGCTTATTAGTGGTGCCACAAATAATTAGCTCCAAAGGTGAAGGTATTCTCATTTAAATTGCATTACAAAAACAAAAAATACAATTGCAATGACAAATGTTTTTTGGATAAATTGCACCAATCAATATCCTAAGAACATGATGCCGACGTGCATGTTTTTTTTATGGAGAAACAGACTCAAGTTTGGCCAAAAGCCAACCAAAAACCAGTCATCAACATGCAGTCATAGAGACACTTTCCTAGTGTATTTGAGTAATTACATGTAAAAAGTGCATATATGAACAGTGACATACAGTTTGCTTTAGTAATGTATTTAAAATGTGTCCGTACCTTTGATGAGTGTCCCAGTGACCAGCTTGTGCACCGAAATGGCAAACTTGACCAGTCCAAGTTTGCAGCGCTTCGCACATCCCGCCATCCTGACAGTGACCCGGGACAGGGCAGGGCGAGCAGGGGCCAGGGTGCGTAGGAGTGGTCTCCAAATCAGCAAAATGTGCCAAAACAAGATCAAGAGAGGAACTCCTACGGAGGGAAGAGGAATAATCCTGATGTGTGGACGCACGTCCCGCTGAGCTATAGGCATAAGGAGAAAAAACACGGAAACAGTGATCTGCCCGTGCCTCCCTCCCTCCCCCACTGTCTTACATGGCTCTCTCTGCTCTAATGTGTCTAAATTAGAGCGACTACATTCAGAAGTATGTATCATGAGGGAGAGTTTTGAAAAGTGTCCAAAAGAAAAGTCCCAGCTTGTTAGAAACTTACCCGTAAAACTTCAGCGCAGTGCGTGCACAGCCTCTGGAGTTGCAGTAATGAACTCCTTGATTCTCCTTTCTTCATCTGTTATTAGCTACAGTAGACCCCCCACCATCACTCTCTCTCCGAGCGCACCATAATCCACTTTCAGCACCAGTGACAGTGGACAGCTCCCCAGCAAGCGCTGCATACTCCCTCTACAGCACAGGCAGTACACACCTCCCTCTGAGACTCCTCCCACGACGGGCAGCAAGCAGAAACTAACCATAACAAATATCCTAAAGCTTACTCAACTGAGAAGAAAATAAATGCACAAATGTTTTCCAGTTGTTGTTTTTTTAGGCCTGCAATGTTTACTGGATATGACAGCATGAAAGCAGCTAAAGAGCGGGGAAGTACAGTGGGAACGAGCGGGGAGTCAAACTTACAAGGCTGAGGCTGGTATGTTGTCCGCTCTCCAGCATGTATGTGCAGCAGATTTCATCATAGGCTGTCTGCACACACACACACAAAATTCATATTCAAAATTATATATTTCAAATGAGCAGATTTTGTAGTTCAGGAGAAAATGATTTTAACGGTGAAACACGCAACCCCTTTACATCAGTATCATAAAGAAAGCGGTTTCACTGCAAAGAGTTATAAAAAAAAAATTCCCATCGATAATGTTATTTCTTCTAACATTTTTCAACTTTTTGTTTTGCTTTATCTTAAATTATCAGAGAAGCAAAGCCACAGTGAGAAGACAGAGGTTAGGTACACTATATTCGGGGCTGTCATAGGCTGGTGTTACAAATCGTAATCCTCCCAATTTATACAGTACATTGTGTAACTGAACAAAACACTTCACACACACTTTGTAAGAAGCTGCGATTGTGTGTTTGATGGGAGCCTAAATGCAGCACAATGATAGTATTCTAAAATAAACAGGATTTTTTTTCCCACAGTTAAAATCAATGTTTCACATGCTCCTTCCACCCCACTGATGTTTGTGACTACAACTCTGAATAGACAATTACCACGTACCTGAAGTTGTTTGCTATTGACCCAGTAAGATCTATGCCGAAGCTCCAAGTGACTTCAAGATCATGCCAGGTTAGAGCTCAAAACAAGTGAGAGGAAACATTCGTAAACGCACTGGAGAGCGAGGCAGAGGGGATGCAGAACAATAATCTTATAAAGTCCCGTGTGGCTATATATAGTACAGTACTTGAATCACATGGGGCTGCTGGACCGATGGCTAGAACACAGAAAAACACTAATAAGAGCCAAGTTAGGGGAACAAGTAATGGGAGAACAGATGTAAGCAGACACAATGCAGGGAAAGGCGGAGGCGAAGAAACAACGAGGCAATAAAAATGCTAATAACAGGCATAAAAATAAAAATAAAACACCAGGCGACTTGATGGCGAAAAGGGGAAGCATGGCTAAGGTGCAAAACTCTAGGTTCCACACGATCTTAGGGGTTATTTGTGAGTGAAAGGTTTTGGGCACAGACACCAGATCAATAGTCCCGCTCCACTTATTTCTTCTTTGGCTCGTAGGCTTTATTGGACAGGACAGTCCAGCGTGAAAGAGGGCGAGGAAAGGGGAGAGACATTTAGCAAACTGTCAGAGCCCAGTCGACACTGCGGGCGAGTGAAAACCAGATGAAGATAGCAGCACATTCTTGTATGTTGCAATGTTAAGAGCAATTGATGAATAAAGCAGTGATACTATTGATCAGCTAGAAACTGACAATGCTATGTTTGCAGTAACAAAATAAAGCACTTGGAGGACAATCAAATGCATTGAACCTATGCTATCTGTATTAGTCAAAGAAGCAGAGCAACATCTTCATGGTGGTGTCCCGAGTCAGGTCCAAGAAGAGTTATTCATCTCCAATAAGAACAACCGTATTTAAATTGCTTATGTTTTATCCTGTTTATTGGGTAAAATAATACACAGTATGGCTTAAACCACTAGGGCACCATGCAGCACAGCAGTCCCTTATTTAAATAGTTGTGCTTGAGAGGTTAGGTATTGAATAAACCAAAGTGGGAGCGAGAGAGGGGATGTGGGACGTTCGCCAGCAGCCGCGAGGCGGGGGGGGGGGGGGGGGTATACAATTGTTTGCAAAGATGCCACCACTGTTTTGGCTATTAAGCAATGGACGAGATTACTTCGTGCTGGAATTTGCATAAACACGCTTCTCCATTACCGCCCCTGTTGTTCCTGATTAATGAGATTACCCAACACACATTCAGGGATGTAATAGCGGCTTAATTGCTTGTCTCTTCCCTAAAATTAGAAGTGGCTTTGTTTGACGTCTGTTTCACCCTAGTATAAGTGACAGAGCGATTATTGCATCGGCGCTGTACCTGATACGCTGTGGGCTGCGTGTGAGATAAGATACAATGAAAAAAAAGGAATAGCTGGAGAATTGGGGCAGTTAGAAAACGGACAAGGAAAGAGGGTTAATGCTGTTGAGGACTTGGCTGAACAAAGCAAAAATGGAGAACCTGGTGTGCTGGATAGACTGAAGGGGCGCATAAAGGAGATTAAGTTGGGCTAAGAAGATACACAATTACATACATTCAGGATGAGAGACAGCGCAAAAGGAAGACAAGAGGGGCAAGAGAATGACGGATTGGAGTGGGGGAGGAAGTAAAGGGGAAAAAAACGGGCTAGACAAAAAGAGGGGAGATTGCTTTGAACGTTGTAGATCACACGGAATTGAATCACAGCCGGCCAGCTGTAAGCCCTGATTGTGCCGTGCCTCTAAATATAACTGGCTCTGAGATGGACTGATACGGCCACAACAACAGACAGACAGAGAATAAAGGGGAGGCATCTTGAAAGAGAGCAAGAAGAAAAGGCACACACTCAAAGAGGGCTTTTACAGTCTGGGTATTTATACAACAGTGTGAGTGAACCACTGGATCAAAGTACAGTGAACACGTGTGGCCACGGACACACACTGTTAGGCACGTCACTGCAAGAGGTGCCCGAGTTTGATCACCACGAACCGGGCGGGCGTTTCTGGAGTTTGCTTGTGAGTCCCGGGCCCTGAGCAGAACCTACACAGACACAGGGAGGACATGCCACACAGAAAGGCTCCAAAAGTGTGTCAGAAGCGTAACACAGTATGATGTAGTGTGTAACATGTTCATGCTCGATTGTTGTACACTGGTTACTCACTACACAAGGGCAAATGTCGACTTAAGTGGAAAAAGTCAACAAGAGAAGAACCTTCCAGCGTTTCAGACCATCTGTATCGGGGCACGGGCAACAAGTGTCGCCCCGGAGGTGAGGAAGTGTCAGTGGGGCAGTGAAAAATTGAAATGTCTCCTGTGGCTGAAATAAAAGACCCAAACAAACATGCGCCCTATATCCTCTTTCTATTGTGGCCTTTTTATCCCGGAGCGCTCCCCTCAAGACACCCAGCTGGTGACAGCCGTGTCTATGGCTGTCAATTCATAAGCTCGCCTCACTGGCAGGCTTTTCAATGAAGGAGGTCTGCTGCGGAGAACAGATACGCTCACACACATTATGCACAGTGTCTCTCCGACGACACTCATCGACGTAATGCATCCTCAGGCCATTTAACCCAACCTCCACCGTGACATGTTAAGAGCTGACCCCTGCCCCGACCTCAATTCAGACCCTACACCTAAAACCGAATGACAGCAGGTGGTCAGTGCCAGCTTACATTTCCTGAAGCAGCAGCAAAGTCCTTAGCCCCACTTATGTTATTGAATAGGCATCACCCTACATAGATTTTTATACTTTTGTGTCCAATACAAATACAATCTTCACGTTTTAGTCCATCTCCCATGGTGTTTGAATATATATTGTACTATACCCATTATCGCTTAAATACGTGATGGTGGGGTAATCAAAATGGCATCACACAAAATACTTGAAGCTTGAGGCTGGCTGTCTGATGTGTTGACAGCTCTGACAGGTCAGGCATATCTACTTGAATCACTGGTTTTCGACCCATCAGCTAACTCCTCTACTGCCTGATTCTGGCCTGAATCCAAGAGTCGGATCATACACTTGCATCATTAAGAACCAGCGTGGAAACTTAATTAACAGCGAGCCCATTATCTTATGCAAACAAGGCACAGCCGGGGCAGAGCGCGTCATGTATGTTGTAGCGTTAGTTAATAATGAAGGTGCTGCTCCCCCGAGGGCGTAATGGGAGTCCTATAGTGGTCCGGCGGATTATAGGCTGTGAATCCAGGGCTTTGTTTCTTTAGGTTGGTGCAATCATTGGGAGCCATTTTTCAACTGATAATTTTTGCCAGACCACAACTATGTGACAGGAGCAATACATCAAAGCCACCTCAACAAAAAGCAAGTGTTATTTCTTGCATTCAAGGCTATTTCTATTTAAAGTACATGCATATATTGGGCATACATTCTGTTTTTTATTGCCTACTGTGCGTATTCATTTTGTTACTTGCATAATCCTCTCTGTAGCGTTACAACAGTGGTATTGTTCCTAAAGAGCCTGAAGCAATAATTAGTTTGGATGTACATACATGAAAGAAAGATAAAAGACTATCTTTCTGTTTTCTGAGAGACAGTTATGGTAGCTACACTTTTTAACATACAAACTCACTGTTATTAAGTGGTAGCAAAGTAAACCTTTAAAACATTCCAAATAGGTAGCGTTCACGTGACATCACAACACTCTAAAGAGCCTATAGTTTAACATTGAGGTGGAGGGCAACTGAAAATTCCACGGCCGTAACCATAGTAACGCTCAAAATGCAGATTTATAGTCTTAAATCATTGTTAATTTCTCTGTAATTACTGGGCCAATTCACATGAAACAAAAACTGACACAAAGTTCAAAGTCATATCTTCCAGCAGATATGAACATATGTCTAATTATTTCTTCACAAAGGCGTCCAAAAGTGGAGACAATATTCAAAAACATGTGCTTGATGTTGGCCAGTAGAAAGGACTTTCAGCCATAAAATTCACATGTCAGGTTTGTGAATCCAATCACTGTCACATGATGATCAGAGAAAACATTTGGACATTTTCTTTTTGGAAATTTCTTTCAAAAACTGTTTCTCTCCCATAGAGTTGTATTGACACCTGCCCTCCAACTGAAATGGAATTCTAAATCGTGAACGCAACCTATTAAGAACAAATGCTGTTACACTGCTAATAAGAGATTGATATTGGTCTGTATAGTCTATTTTGCAGAAAATGTTGTAAATAGTTTGGTGAATAGGCTTTGTGCGTCACTGCAGCATTTAGAATTACATTACATAAGGCAGTTACGAGCAGTGGTAATAGCCTTATGAAATTTAATGCTAAATGCTGCAGTGACAAGGCCCCTTTTTTATAGCAATGGTTCTCAAAAGTCATACTTAGTCCTCTGCTGTTTAAGATCCATCCATCCATCCATTTTCTTCCGCTTTATCCGGGGCCGGGTCGTGGGAGCAGCAGCCTCAGCAGAGATGCCCAGACCTCCCGATCCACGCACACCTCCTCCAGCTGCTCTGAGGGGACCCCGAGGCGACACCAGGCCAGCTCGGAGACATAGTCCCACCAGCGTGTCCTGGGCCTTCCACGAGGCCTCCTCCCAATAGGACATGCCTGGAGCACCTCCAGGCTGTTTAACGTAGTATAGAAATTAGACACTGTCATCCATTGCCATTGATACTTAAGAACAGCATCTTGGTTTACACTCATGATTCATGTTTTAGCCCAGGTTTAAATCTATTTCGACTCTTTTTTTTTTGTACCAGATCTGTTTTTTAGAAGTGGGCTATTTGGAAATTCACATATTTTATAAGGTGATCGTGAGAAGTTTTAGAACCACCCTTTATTGTTTTTATTTTTCTTTATTTGTCCTTTATTTATCCAGGATAAATAAATCCTTAAGGCTACACCGCTGATCTACCGTCTGTAAACAAGAGGCTGCAGCGCCTCATGACTGTGACTCTGATGAACGGTACAAGACATTTTGTAAAGAACAAAGGTAAGTCGGTTTTCATTTGGCCTGCAGCATGTTCATCACGAGGCTACTCTCCCCCTGATCTAATGCACCTGGGCGCACGTGCCTCCACTCCCGTACTTTCTGCTGACCACGAGCGATGAGGTCCTCAGCGGAGTTCCCAAAGATGCCGCGCACGGCAGACTATTATTAAACTCTTTTTTGCTGCTGATGCGAGTCCTCCCGTTCAGATTTTTGAGGTCTACAAAGCAGACAATCTGGGTTCAAAGTGCAGTCAGAAGTGAGATAGTCCAGATACCATGGTACTGGGAATACCTGCCACCTAGTGGTTATAAATTGAAACGACATCTGGGCCAATAATGTCATCATATAAATTAATGCAATTGTGGATTAAACTGAAATCAAATCCAGTATAAAATATCACTATGCCACATCAAACTATTTTACATGATCTTGTTTTGGGAAATAACTCTTGCCTATGGGTTTCTGTTATATTTATCTTTGTTTCCTATTCGTTTTAAGACAACTATCCCCTTAATTTCTCACTGTGGATCCATAGATATCCCACACAAACTATGACTCATGGGCCTTACATGGGCCGGGGCAGGCTTTGAAGATACCAACTTAAAACTCACTTTCACTGAAGAACTATTTCAAGTCAGAAATTATTTCAACGCAAATGTCTTAAAGCTGTAACTGATGTGGGATGATCTTTTATTTTCACTCACTCCGTACAAAAATTTGTCAGCAGAATCTCAGAAGAATAAAAACATGTCTGTTTGAGCAATGGCGGGTCATTGACACACACATAAGCATCATTTATGATTTATCCATTATCTTGATGTGAATTACCTGCTGATAGAAAAATAATTTTGCTGCAACATTTTCACTCTACACCTGAACACATATTTAGCCTACAGTGAGTAATAATTGGTGTAAAAAAAACAATATATATATATATATGAGTGTGCATATTCTCTACAATAAATAAATATGCTTTGTTTAGTATTTTACAAAAGACGTACTATAATTGGCAGATACATTTAACATAGAAAATAGCAATGATACTTTGCTTTTATATGAACTGATACTGTGCAAATTTGAAATACAAATTACTGTTTTGTGAGCTATGGGTAAAAGGAAACTGATGTCTTTGGATTTTTTTTTCTTTTACATATTTGGCTTTGGATGTGTAAATCACGTTGAACCTTAGCTGTTGCCTCTTCCCATTTTGCAACAAAGTCCTTTTCACAGAATAAAAACGTCCAAGCAGCAGTAGTCTCTTTAACACAGTGTAAACTTGCAGCAAAAGACATCACTCTGGTATTGTGATATTTAAATAACAAGACATCCTCAAAAAGTGTTCTTGGCCTCGTAATCAAACACAATCCAGCTTGTCTGTAGTTTTACTGGCAGTCTCGGTGTGGTATCCAGCAAAGAGGTTGGTATCCATGGGAATAGAGGCCTTGCTAGATATGGATTGACATCTTAAGAATTTCAACAGTCCAAAAATGGACCAGTCCTTTTTGATTGGACGTCCTGTACCTCAGGTGACAAAGTTAGTCCCAGCAGTCAGTGTGAAGGTGTCTCCCTTGTTCTAGATGGAGGTTAGAAAAATCCCTCAGAGAGCTGCAGCTATAGATGGCTGTGCAAAGGACAAACCAAAATACACATGGGTCACAAAAAATTGTTAAAGTATTAACATATTAGAAGTGAGCTGGCAAAGCTTACCACTGAAGGCTTTGTTGGTTATGTTTTTTGGCTGTACATCATGTGGACACAGTTTGAGCTGAGACTGTTGGATCCTAGCGTCTGCACACTGATTTTGATGGGAACACTCAGGTTTACGTTCTCAAGTATGCACTGTAGGAAAAATAATAAAGCAGTTAGTTATTTAAACATTTAAAGAGTTGTACAGTTACTATAAAGGCACTATACCTGATTTTTTTTTTTTCCCCTAGTAGTGGAATTATATTTGTCATGTCCTCCTTTATTGCAAACTCAGGCATGTGTGGGGGGAAGCACTGTGCATCTAATTAAAAAGCATTTGTATCAATTTCTTAGGCTATTTTTCTAGCCTTTCTGTGAAAGTGACCCAGAAAAGTGGCCTGGCCTTTAATTCTTTCATTGTTTTCTATCAAAGAATAATAATAATGCATTAGTCTTATATAGCGCTTTTCCAGACGCTCAAAGTCGCTTCTTTACAATTTGGTGCTTTATTCATTCACTCCATACTCGGTGATGGAGTGAGGCAACCAGTCTGCGCACATCAGCCACCACCACCAACCACTCACTCACACACTACATTTGCCAGGTTTCCTGGTGTCCCCAAACGGTCTCCCATCCATCTTCTAGAATCAATCTATGGTCAATCTCAATTATCAACAAGGGGCTTATAAATCGGCAGGTCTCCAGCCAATCTAGTGGGCAATAACAAATCTGGGAGTGGAGAGGAGTTTAAACTTTGGACTTTTTTTTAGGGTAGGCCTTACTGGAGTTGAACACATACATTTGTCGTTCAAGCTGAGGTTTATTTTGAAATGTCTATGTCATACATATTATTAGTTAAAAAAAAGCCTAATCTTGACCACATCCGGACCAGCTAACCACTGTGTGGTACGATGCCAGCGCTGCATCCTGTCTAAGGAGCCTGGTGAGAGCAGCTGAGAAAAATCATCTACGTCCCTCTCCCCTCCATTCAGGACCCTCCACACGTCTCATCCGCAAAGCCTTCAGAATCACGGGGATCCCATGCACCCAACACACAGTCACTCCTTCATGAGTGGAGTCTAAGGGCCAGGTCTAGTCGACTGAAGAACAGCTTCATCCACCAGACTGTCAGGAAGCTGAACTCTACCCCTTCCTTGCCCTCCCTCCCTCTGTTTCCACCTGCATTTACAAACTGTGGTTCACTCCAGTCCCTCAGAGTCACTGAATTGTAATCGCTCAGTTATTATAATCTGAAAAAGCATTATTTGTACCTTAGTGCATGCTGAACTCATGACAGATTTGTGGAACACGCCATCAACGAACACCTGAAGAAAGACATGAATTACTCTACGTAAAAAGTCACACTATTTAAGACACAGGTGAGTGTGTTGTTGACATATAGAGTAGTGTTATGCAAGTAGAATGTAGAACTCGTATCTGAAGGAGGCACAGACCAAAAAGAAGATGTATGGGTGTAGTGGAAGAAGAAGCATGGCGAGATAACTGGAGATAATTTGTTGAAGACAAGGTTACACAGAGTGAACTAAAGTGCTTCACACATAAAATCATGATACATTTAAAAAAAATATCACGGTGAAGAGAATAGATTCAACAGGATTACCCAGTCCTTATGCTCACCCTGTATCCATACACAAAAGTGCCGTTGCTGCAGCCCAGTTCGTCCAATGGAGGCCTCTCCCACCCGATCATAAGACCAGTCACACCCACTGTTTTAATGACCTCAACAGATCGCACCTCCGCGGGAGTTTCTGCAAGGAGAAATAAACAGCTCAAATTAATCTACTCTCAATTTAAGTCTTGATTAAACTTTAAATGGTGCAGTTTAGGTTTGTTTCTTGCCAAATTGATAGAAACGGGAGCACCCAGAACAATAAGAGCGAGTTAATGATTCTGTTAAGGTCTAAATTAATGCATTTTCAGCATCCCAGAATCGTTTTCATGAGGCATGTAATAATTTGTGCATTAAAAAGCTTTGCTAAATCGTCCACGTGTGGGTTGTGTTATTAACTTTAAACATTATACACAAAGCAGTTTTTTTAAATTACTCAGAAAATGAAGGACCCAATAAACACAACAAACTACTTAATACTTTTTAGATTTGGGGTTCTTCTAAACTGGTCTAATATGGGCTCATATTTAATGCACATAGTCATGTGTTACTCTTTAATTTGTCTTTTTTTCCCCAACGTGCTAATGTTATTTAAGGTGATTTCATTGTTTCACACAATTATAACGGCATTACACTTTACTTAGCCATGCGGTGGACCTCTCATAACCTGTTTTTGGACCCATTCCACCAGTAATGAACAACAAATTTAGATAATCATTTCTTTTTTTTCTACAAGCCTTACCTTCTCTTATTGTGGTTGGAGTTCTGGCTTTCTCCGTTAAACTCGGTGACTTTGGGGCATACATGGAGGGAGGCTGAGGAGATGCAAGGCTGCCGCTTCCATCCATTTGAGAGGCCTTGTAAAAACTACTGCTTCTGCTTGGCCCAGGTGTCTCGGTAGCGTCGCTTTCAGGAGTATCCGAAGATTTGTACATATTACAGTTTGTAGTTGCAGGGCTGACACTTACAAAATGTGTCTCGTTTTGCACTGAAGAACTCCTCTGGACATCAGGAGATAAATTCGTGGCGAGTTTATGCGGCAGTTTGGGAGATGTCGGTTTATTAGCACCAGGGCTTGACGTTAGCTTTGCTGTGTTTTGTGCAGCACTTGAGGCCGACAAAATAGATACGTTAGATGAAGCCCGAGACACGCTGGATTTGAACTGTTTCTGTGCAAAAGTCTGGGCCACAGGACTGAAAGTGACAGCTGCCGATCTAGACGCAACTGCATCGAAAAGCTTATTTGCCGGTTTCGCTGTTCCCCCTGATGTTGATTGGCTTGCAGAAGTCGTGACATGATGAACACTGGCCGTCCAGTTATAGATACTAAGATTTGGTTTCTGTGTTTGGGAGGCCGTGGTGAAGGCGAGAGATTGTGCTGAGAATGACAGGCATTTTCTGGGCTGCTGTCCTCTCCCTCTGCCCGCTGGAGCCTACGAAGGGATAGTAAATACTGAATAAGTCACTTTTACACCAACTACTGACACAATATTTACGGAAATCATAATCGAATGAGCTAAAACGAGCATAAACCAGGCTAAACAACCATTAAACTCTTAACCCCCACCTGAACCGCCCACATTTTCTCAAGTTTGGCTTTACCCAAATCTAAAAGCTTCTTGAAAAAAGCATCAATATAGCAACAAAAATGAGCCAGAAAAGCAACAATCACACAATAGAACAACAAGAACTACAAAAGGTAGGGCTAGGCGGTTTTAGAAAAACTATTATTTTCCACATATTGATCGATTTTATTTTTTCATAATAAATTAAATACATCGTGCTGATTCATAAAATTAGATACATCTTCTATTCAAACCTCAAACGAAAACAATTGTTTTCATCAAATCTCATTTAACGCAATAAAGTCTCCCATTGTCCGGACCAAGCTCCCAAACTAGGAACTGTTTGTGCCAAAGAAATGACTGTAAACCTGTTGATTATAAAGTCCTAAGAAGATTATTGAGCGTCAAAACAGCGACAAAAAACAAGACAAAATATGACAACGCAACAAAAGTGACAAAAAAGTGTCAAAACTGTGATGAAAAAGGCGACAAAAAAGCCATGAAAATGTGACAAAATGTGGAAAAATGCTACAAAAACGTGACAAAAAAGTGACAGCAACAACTTGAGGAAAAAGATTTTGTAGCTTTTAAATTAGGCATGTTCTTAGATTTGGGCGAAGGCGAACTGGATTTTCTCCAGTTCTGAGGTGAAACAAGGTAAATAACAGCATTACACATTGGTGGCACAGAGGCCTCACAACAAAAAGGTCCCGAGTTCAGTTCTTGGACCAGGTGTAGTCTTTCTGTATGGAGTTTGGGTTCTCCCTGTATCCGAGTGGATTTTCTAGCATTGCTCCTGTTCCCAACATCAACCCAAAGACAAGATGTATCTTTAGTAATTGCAGACTTTGACTAACCAGGTGTAAACTAAATGTGCCACAATCTGATTAAACACTTAAGAAGAACATCATTTTGTAAAGTAACATCAAACATGTTTAAAGAGCTATACCTGAAAACTGTTGAGTAAGGTCTTTTGCAGTTGCTCCTGGAGGCTCATGATTTTCTCGGGACTGCTCAGCCTCTTACTGGAGCCAAAACAAGTGAGCGAAGAAGAAGAACCAGGACTAGACGAGAACCCGCTGGACTCAGTTAACCGAGTCAAGTCTGGGCTGGAAACGGCTTTTACGTTTAGCTGTTGAAATCCGCTCGCCTTCAGCACCGAGCCTCTTGGAGACCGTTGGCGCTGTGGTAGAAAGAAGGTTTTACTTGTTTGAATCAAATAGTAATCGCAAATATACTTTCCATCCAAGTACCTGTGTCGAGAGGGTGGTGTCTTTCTGTGGGACAGTGGAGGATGGGGAGCCCAGGATTTCTCTCCGCACTGGCACTGGTGAAATCGTGTTTGGTGAGACCACCTTATTGACAAGTGCTGGACTAGCCCCGATGGTTTTCCTTTTATGGTCTTTGGGGAATACGTGAAGCTGTAACGTGGAATAAAATTTTAGAAATGATGTAACAAAATAGGTTAAAAGTCACAACACAACATTCTAAAAAAGCCCAAACCCAAGGTCAGTATTCTGTGGTAGATTATTCCTTTTTTCATATTATAGATGTTTTGACCTGGTTTAAGGTTAATATCTCTGACATTACCTGGCCTATCCACAAGAAACGAAAAGTGCAACCAAAGTTCAATGTATTCGCTGTGGGCAAATATGAACTACTGTTTAAAAAAGTATTGGCAATTCAGTCAGACAAGGATGATTGATGTCAGTGGAAACGACTTCAAGCCACAAGATTAATCCCTAACATTTGTGACTTTTAGAGCCTTCAAAAACTGTGATTCTGTGATACAAGCTCCTGCCCTTTATCTAATATAATCACACAAAAGTCTCCTCCGCAATCATTTGATTACCTAAGTCATAGAATCACATTGTTACATTTACCTGTGTTGTGCGGGAGTTGTCTTTATATGAGATTGCAGGCGATGCAGACTCCACTTCTCTGTGTTCATATATTGGAGAAATCGACTTTGGGGAGACAGCTTTTAGTGTTTGACTGGACTCATGGCTAAATGTACTTGTGGGGTCTCTTGCAGAGGTAGATATGCTTAAAGGGGTACTTCTATCATCGGCAAACATTGTACTTCGAGAAGACATTTCTCTTTTTAGTTTTGATGGCGAACTGGAGCTGGATTGGTTGTGAGGGAGTTGTTTAGTGTCCTCGAACGTAATCATGATTTCAGGGGTAAATCCGGAACCGAATCCCGTGGTGAATGTGGAGGCGTAGCTTTGCAGAGCTGGGTCAGTGAGCAGCTGCTCCACTTGCTGTTTCAGGATGTAGTTGATGCAGCCGTTTTTCTGCATGATCTTCGTCATCTGAACCAACGCGTTGTTCCTCTCCTGACACTTCCCCACCAGACACGAAAGCTTAGCCTAAAGATAGAAAAAATCCCAGTCAGAATAGGAAGGCATTATGACTAACAGTGATAGGAATGGGTATTGAAGGCTGGCGTATGGGCAGTGCATAAGTCTCATTACTAATAACTCTTACCACCCGCCTAAACTGAGTGTATTTTCTCCAGTTCGGCTTTACCCAAATCTAAAAGCTTCTGGACTGGAGCTTACAACCTAAAAGTGATACGTTATTTGAAAGCTAAGACCTACAAAACTAATTAAAATTTATCTTTTTCCTCGCTTTGTTGCCGTGTTGCACTTTCATAGCTTTTGCTGACTCTTTTTTGTTGAGTTAATTTTTTGTCACATTATTGTTGCTCTTTTGTGGTTTTTGTTGTCACTGTTTTTCAGCTTTTTTGGGGCATTTCGTCATTATTTTTTTTTTTTTGCACTGTCATTTTGCCGCTCTTTGTTGCCTTCTTATCCTTTTTTTTCCTTCTTGTTTTTGTCCCCATTTTGATACTTTTTTCCAAGAAGCTTTTAGATTTGGGTAATACCGAACTGGAGAAAATGTACTCGGTTCAGGTGGGGGTTAAGAGGTTAAACCAATCCAGGTTATTCCAGGCCTGAATCAGGTCTTAATCTTGACCTCAAGTACAGCCCATGTACCATAAATTATGTGTAGAAACCATGCATTTAGGTTTTTCTTCATATTGTTATTGTAGCCATTATTTAGTATTTTATAAAACATAAGAAGTAATGTTTAGTTCTCACCCTTAGAGGCGCTATATCCATATCAGCTTGACTTTTCCTATGAAGCAGAGCATCATACTGCAGACCAAATTGAAAAAAACGTCATACACACACATTTTAAAAAGTCACTGACCAAGATTACAAAATCCTTTAAGAGGCTCACCTTGGCTCTGATGTCATTGTAGCGAATCTGCATTGAGACGAGAGCAGTCCCAAGATCCTCTTTGGGGCCTTGACTTAGTTTCAAACGGATATATTCGGAGTTCAGTTCTTCTAGAGCCACAGACTGCAGACACGATACACATTTCCATTTAGAGGCGAAATCACAAGATGATTCTGTCCCATAAATAAATAGAATAAAAAATAAAAACATATCTCACTTTAGCTTTGAGTTGGGCTGCCAGCATGTTGTATCGCTCGTCTGTTCCAGCCTTTAGTGCCAGGGCTTCACTCTTCTCTCTGGTCAAACCTGTCACTTTGTTCTGGAGATCTTTCACCTGCAACATTTGGAAAAGAAAAATAATTGCAGATCAGATCGCCATTTGGGAATTGTGAAATGTGCGCGGGTAAATGTGCTGTATCGACCTGTGCCTGAAGACCGTCACACTCCTTCCTTGTTTCCTGGAGTTGGTTGGATTCATCGGCGATTTTGAACAGACTGTCAGCTAAGTGAGATGCTCTTCTCTCCGCCTCATCTTTTTTGACTTCAGACTGAAACAGTTCACTCTGCAACCTCTGTCTCTACATATCCACAGCATATTTTTAACATTTGTTTTTAATATGTAACAAAGTGCATTAAGAAATTTCAAAATGTGCACAAACCTCTGTCCTTGTTTGCTCTAGTTCGTCTTGTGCTTTCTGGAGTTCTGCGGTCAACGTCTCAATCTGCATCGTTGCATCATTTTGATCCTTGTTGGTAAAGATAAACAGTAAATAACCATCTATAATCCATTACTTTTGTTAACATGCTGCATACATACCTCTACGATGTTCTGATATTGGTCTCCATAGTCTGCCCCCCATGTGTTTGCATCGGCTGGGCACCGTGGGTCCGCTTCACTAGTTTGTGTCTGCCTTGGGGATGTGGCTTGTAGTCTGCTGTGCTCCATTTGCAGTCCTTGTATCAAAAGTGTCATCTGATTTTCTTCTTGTTTTAAGCGAGACACTGAAAACGTAATTCTGCGCTCCTCCTCTTTCAAACCGGAAACAGACCTTTGCAGCTTGGCACACTCCTCCTGTAGGTCATTACAGAGAATCTCCACATCTCTCTGTCCTTCTAAACTTTTCAAGTGATTTGACAATTCATCCCTCTCCTGTTTTAAGTTCAACACTGCCTGGTTTAACTGCTGACTTTCACTTTGCAGATTTTGTATCGATTTTGTGATCTGATCTCTTTCCCAAACCCCGCCCGAGATGGCTTCCAAAATGGCGTCCTTTTCCTTCTTAAGATTAGGCAACGCTTGAGAAAGTTGCCCCTTTTCCTCTCGGAGACCGGCCATGGATCTTTGGAATTGCTCTCGCTCATCCTTGAATGCGCACGCAGCCCTGGTTAGCACCTCCCGCTCCTGTTTCAGCCCGGACAGAGATTTAAAAATATTGTCTTTGTCTTCCTTGAGCGCCCACACCTCACGGGTTAAACGCTGTTTCTCCTCCGTCTGGGCTCGGATTGACTGAGCCACTTCTTTCTGCTGTGATCTTTGGCTTTTAATTCTCCCCATGAGGTCCTCTTGCTCTGCTTTAAGGCTTTGAACCATCTTCGTTAACTGGTCGACCTCTTCATTCATCAGATCGAGATTGTCAGAAGATCTGCCCATCACTTGAGGCGCCGCGTTCACGTCGCCTTGCTGTTTGCTGGGCATGTACTGCGGTTCTTTGTCACTTTCAATCACGCAGTTCACCACGATGTCCACGCATTCATCGATGTTGTCTTTCCTGAAGACCGTTTGAGTGTGTTTCGATTGAAAGCCGAACAGTTTCTTGCGCCTCATCTCCTCATTCATCTCCTCGTACTCCAGTAACTTCTGCTGCAGCTCCATAATGATATTCAGATCGTCCTCTGTCTTTTTTGTTAACTCTGAAACCAAAGCTGCCTGTTCGTTGATTTCTTGCTGCTGCCTGGCTCCATCGATCTCTAACCTACAGATTTGTTCCTTTACTTCGCTCCTTTCCTTCACGATTTCTTCTTCCCCAAGTTCAATGTGGTCTCTCAGCTCTTGTATCCTCTCCGCTAATGCCCGGTTTTCCTCGTTCAGCGCTTGGACGAGATCATCCGACCCAACACTGAACCTAGCACTGTCCTCCAAACTTGTATTTTCACTTAGCATATCTTTAGAAGAATCCTCCCCCGAGCCCGTTTCTCCCTGCTGTTGTTTGAGTTGCGATTTCAATCTTCCATTTTCTTGTGTGGCTACCATCAGCTGCTCATGCGCCAGCTGCAGGGCCTCCTCAAAGCGATCACGTTGGTCTTTTATAAAATCAAGATCTCCTCCTAGTCCCAAGCTCCTGTAGGCTTCCCTCAAGGCATCCGAGTCCTCCCCGGGACTCTCCTCCAAGTTCAGGACGCCGTTGTAGCACCATGTCCCCATTCTCAACTCATCGATGGTCTCTGTGGTGAGTGTGAGGGATTGGAAGCTGGGGTTGGCCGTAGACCCAAAGTTGCCAAATAGAGTTTGTGGTCCATTTGTTGTGGCTAAATATGAGGTGTCAGATTTGGCAGCTGAGGAGGGATCCACGAGGCCGTTTTGAGAGCGCTCTGCTGTCGCCTGGTGGTGAACTGGCAGAACTGCAGATAGACTTGGCTTTTCCTCATCGCTGATATGAACCTAAACATAAGAGCAGTACGAATTTTACACCATCAATCAATCAAACTTTATTTATAAAGCTCTCTCTCTCTCTCTCTCTCCCTAGAAATTATAGAGCTCAGCATGTACTCACAAATAAAAAATGTGTTGCGTATCTAGTTATTAATAGGACTGGGTACCGTTAAATTCTTCGATACCAGTACTTTAACGATACTCGAATTTGATACCAATATCTTTTTCCGATACCTACTACAATATTTGTCATATAGAACCAAAAAAAGATTAATAATGTTAATTTATTCCTCTTCCTTCCATTGTTTTGCATTTGTATCATTTACTTGAGTCAGAAACATCTTCTGACTATAAAGGTTTTTCTTACCCCCTCCCATTTTTTTACCCATACATTTTCCATGTTTTCCAAAATGTTTGTCCCAAATTCACTCAAATGTTTCCATTTGCTTTTCCCAATTTTTCTTCTTTTTTTATTTATTTTTTTCAGCTTGTGTTTCACTTTTTTTTTTCTTGACCATCAGCATCAAAACTTGAATATAAAGATATACATTTCTTTTCGGTACCTGCCTTCGATACTTTTATTTTTTCTATACTACCTAAACCTTTTTTTTTTTTAAGATACAAGACTGGTACCCAGCCCTAGTTATTAAAAGGTATTATTTGGTCTTTATCTTTAAATACATGCAATATTACTTGGAAACCACAGCCAAAGCTGGTCGCACTTGGTCACATACAAATATATTCTACCCTTATCTTTCTATGTTTTGTAATGTGCGTGTATATCATGTGTTCACCTTTTGAATGCACACATCTGTGGCGTTTGGCAGGTCGTCAGCTACGTCTCTAAGGCAGTGCTGTAGTCTTTGGTTCTCTTCTCTCAGCTCCTCCAGCTCCTCCTCCAGAGAAACTTTGGACAGGTTCAGATGATGGATTTCGGACCTCATCTCCTCCACTTTGCAGCATAGAAAATGGCCGTTCTCCTGGGCCTCGTGCAGCTGCTCCATGAGTGCTCTGTGCTCAGTCGTGGCCTTCTCCTCTCGCTCCAGCAGCACCCTGAGGTCCTCCTGCAGGCTCAGTATAAACCCCTGGAGCCTGGTCTGGTCTGAGTCCTTCAATTTATCGCCCTCATCGCCTAAACACTTCCATTGCTTCTTGCGTTCCTCCTTCTTTGCCTCTTCTCCTTCCCCCTCTCCTCTCAGTGAAGGGAGCCTTTCTTGTTCCTCCCAGTGCGTTACAGAACCTGCCGTAATTCGGACTGGTACCATCATGGCTATACCAGTGGCCGCCGTCACTGTCATGTCCAGTAGTTGTTTTTCCAAAGTGTAGATTCGGTTTTGTAGCGCCTCCTCTGTGTCCCGACTCAGTTTGAGCTTGTGCTGGAGTTGGCTCTTGAAGCTCTCAAAGTACTGAGATTGATGAATCATTTCATCCTCTTTGGCCTGTAGCTGCCTTTGACAGCGCTGCAGCCGCTCCCTCCAAACTTTCTCCACCTGCTCCTTCTCCCAATTCTGAAACAAAACAAAAAAATTTAACTATATTTGAATATTTATCTGCTTGAATAAAGGCAATTCCTAATTTAGTGAAGAATGAAATAAAATAAAACAACAGTTTTAAAATTGGCTTTAAAAAAAATATGTTTTGAGAGAGCGAGAGATTTAACTTCATTATCTTATGTGTACATGTACTATATAACAACCTTTACACTATAACTTACATACAGTTAACTTTATAATGGCAAGTACTAAATGACGAGTAACGTCTTATAAATACTTGCCACAGTGGCCATTGAGCAAAAAGGTTCATGTCAAGCCCTGCAGACAACTCATCTGCCAACAGCTACTGTGGTGGGACAGTATTCATTAATTCACACTGTGACATGTGCTTATTATGTACAGTTATATATATATATATATATATACATATATACAGTGCCTTGCGAAAATACTAATAAACCTTGAACCTTTGCACATTTTGTCATGGGTACAACCCTAAAACGTAAAGATTTTATTTTGACTTTTTTACTGAAAGTTCACGCACAAGTAACAAACAACTGTGAAATGAAAGCAAAATGATACATGATTCTGTAATTTTTCAAAAAAAAGAAAAGTGAAACGTGGGGCGTGCATAAGTATTCATACAGCATGACTTAATACTTTGTGGAACCCCCTTTTTCTGCAATAACAGCAGCAAATCTTCTGGGGTTTGACTCTACAAGGTTTGCACATCCAGAGACTGATATTTTAGCCCATTCCTCTTTACAAAACAACTCAAGCTCTGTCAAATTAGAAGGAGAGCGTTTGTGAACAGCAGTTTTCAGGTCTTTCCACAGATGTTCAATAGGATTTAGGTCAGGACTTTGACCATTCCATTGTAGATTTAGCTTTGTGTTTAGGGTCATTGTCCTGCTGGAAGGTGAATCTCAATTCTCTTGCTGACTCCAGCAGGTTTTCCTCCAAAATTTCCCTGTATTTGGCTCCATCCATCTTCCCAACTATTCTTAGAATCTTCCAAAGTCCCCGCTGAGGAAAAGCAGCCCCATAGCATGATGCTCCCCCCACCATATTTGACACTGGGGATGGTGCACTCAGGACGATGAGCAGTGTTAGGTTTGCTCCATACATAACGTTTAGCTCTGAGGCCCTCACAGAACAGCTGGAATTATACTGAGAGTAGATTACGCACAGGTGGCCTCTATTTAATGGTTAGGGCAAGGTGTGAACTTTCATTCATTAGGAATGTTATAAAGGCAATTTAATGCTGTATGAATACTTATGCAAGCCCCACTTTTTACTTTTCCATTTTTTGAAAAATAACAGAATCCTGTATCATTTTACTTTCACTTCACAGTTGTCTGTTACTTGTGTGTGAAGGCACTGTATATATAATATATAATATATATAGAGAGAGATAGAGAGATATAGAGATATAGATATATATACATACATACATATATATACATACACACACAACCGGTTAACAGTCTGGGGTCACCCAGGCCAGTTCTATAGCTTCTCTAATTAGCACAACCATTTTCAGCAGTACTGTAATAGCATAATTGCACAAGGGTTTTCTAATCATCAATTACCCTCTAACACAATCAGCTAACACTAATTGCCATTAGAACACTGGAGCGATGGTCGCTAGAAATGCGCCTCTGCACACCTATGTAGGTATTCCATTAAAAATCACCTGTTTCCAGAATACACATTAACAATGGTTAGATTGTATTTTCTGATTAATTTAATGTTATCTTCTTTAAAAAAAAATAAGGACATTTTAAGTGGCCCCAAACTTTTGAGCAGTAGTGCCTATTATTATAATATATATATATATATATATATATATATATATATATATATATATATATATGACAGCCAATGTGCACATCCATAATGCTTACCATGGTCCTTACTTCCTCCCTGAGCGTGAGTTTTTGATCGAGTCTCTGGGAGTGCTGCATGCTGGGTAGCTGAGATGTAGCTGCTAGCTGATAGAGCTGAAGCAAAAGTTTCCTCTCGAACCGCTCCAACTGTCTGATCCTAAACCCACAAAACAAATGAGGTAGAGTTGAGCTACAAGTACAAAGGATCAGCTCAGTTCATTTGCATGAATTAAGAGAATACATGACAAACGGGCTGATACCAAAGCACATCCAACACTTTCTACTTACAGAGTGATGACACAGACACATGGATGTAAAAAGGCTCTTTGTAGCAGTTAGCTCCTGGAAACATGTTGACAGCAGCGGGCTCACAGTGAAGTGTGCACTGGCGCGAGGTGTGTGGGAAACGTGATATCAGCTGGGCCAAAAGTGGGGGTATCGTTGCAGGTGTGTGTGTGTCTATGTGTCACTGGATCCTCTGTCACTCACCTGCTTGAAAGAGAGAGGTCCGGCTGAACGAAAGAAGTCTGCTCTAAAGTCTGGAGACTGTTGCTCTGCAGGTCTGGACTGGCTCCTATCCTCTCCTCCATCGATGAAACAGAAGAGCTCCCAAGATCCATTAAGTCTGGCTCAGCCATGTAATCCCGCGGCAGCCTTCTTCCCGATCGGAGCGGCTCAGTTGCAGCATACATTCACTACAAAGAAAAAGAACACATCTCGATAAGCAGTTACAGAGACAAAACTACATAAGCAAAAGCACACACTGAAATACATCCATCTATTATTAAGCATGTCAACAGCTTGGTAGCAATGGACTGGGCACCGGCATCTCTCGGGTTTCCTTTCCTTTCTGACCTCCTACAGTACAGCGTTTCACCAATCCTCCCAATTTAATATGTAAGCCAGCGAGTAAAGTTGGCTAATGATTAACAAAACAAATGCCAGAGATCACCACAGCTAACAAACAACCTCTTTTTCATATTCCTGTATAACTATGTCCCATGTCTTACCATTTAGTCCACAATCATTTCATATTCTGGTTTTCTTGAGAAACAGTAGCTTTATCCCAGGCCGTGGGGGTCAGTGTTGTGGTCTCCGTAGTGACACCACAGGCGTTTTGCCAGATTTTCTCCTGATCCGGTTGTCTCGGTGCTCACAACATCTTGGGTCAGTCTTCCACTTTCACTCGTCTCTTCTCTCTTTAGCAGCTTCAAGCTCGTCATTGTTTCCCCTTTGGCAGCGGCCTGTTTCTATGTACATACGGTCTACTGAGTCACATGTTTACTTCATAATTAGTCCATTTGTTTGTCAGTGGAAGGCTTTGGGGATATAGACGTCCAAAGCCACTTAAGAAGACATCAGCAAACCTTTAATCTATCCTAGTATATCTGTATATTTATAAATGTCTATAAAATTGCGATTTAAATATCTATTTTCTTCAAAAAGTGCATGTTTATCAAAAAGGCCATTGAGTTTTCAAGAATCAACAGATGCATATAAACTGGTATTTCATTCTCATGTTTTGAGAGACCTTCAAAACCTACAAAGATAGAGAAAAATATTACTATTCTATTATTACTACTACTACTACTACTACAATAGTTTTACCTGATGTTGGTCCACATAGGCTCTCATTAAGGCCACAGTATGAATGCTAAAGAGAAAAACAAAAATAGGAACAAAAACTAAAGGAAAAAAGGGTTGAATTAATACATAAAAGGAGACAAAAAAGACAAAATCCATTATCAACATTAGCTACAACTGCACATGGTAGTTTGAAGTAAAGTTCTTGTAGATCAACTACCTTTTCCTCTATTTCTTTTATTTGTCTCTTTTGCAAGTCAATCCTGTCCTCCAGCTCTCTAATTCGCTGAAAGGTAAAAAGAGGAATGTTAGATGAATCAAAATGGCAAGAGCCGACATAGAGCAGTCTACTAAAGGCACATATGACTCTGAAGAGTCTTATAGTCCTACTTCACTTCTTTCCCATCATGCTCTCTGCCTCTGTAAGAGCTGCTATAGCAACTATAAAAGGAAACTTTACAGTAGAAAACTATGGATCTACAGTTTCTGAAGATCAAGATTAAATAGTTGTTTTTGAGAGATCCCAGGGATTGGCATAAATATGGGGAGGGGGATCTCCTACAAACTAATAACTAACATTATTTCCCTTTTTGTTACGTTTCATTTAGTCCAGTCACACTGCAAAACTCAAGGTGCTGTGTAAATGTGGAGAATGGATACCATGGATAACAATGAGATTAATGGGCGTAAACTACAGTGAGGGCAGGAGAGAGGAGGGACCAAAGGAGTGTGGCGTAAAAGCACAGTAGACACACAGGGATACTGCATCTTTTTCATGGAGGTTTGGGCCAGACCAGGGTCAGAAGCAGGACTAATAACAACACCTGAAGTGGTATGGTCCTTACCTGCTGCGCCTTCTGTAGGAGCTCCATGCGCTCCTGTAAGATCTGACTGTCATACTGCCGGCTCTGCCTGAGCATCTGCCTCCGCAGCTTATCCACGGACAGCTGTAGCTCCTCCCTCTGCCGCTCGCCCAGAGACTCAGCCACAGCGCGGCACGCAGGCTCGTCCTGTTGCAGAGCAGTGTGCAGCGTGGCCTCCAGCTCCTGGATCCTCTGCACAAGCACCACACAAAGCACAGCCACACAGGACGTGCACATGCACATGCAGGACACATGCGCAAAGACCAGACACACACAAAAACACTACTGAGACCAAGGCAGAAGTCATCAACACTGCCCACTTTACACCCTGGGGATTTTAAATGCTGCACTAAGACATGGGTTAGACTAGTCCAAAAATACAGCTTACTTTTTGTACTACATCACTATTTGCTGTTGACTAACTAATGTATAAATCAAGCACATTTATATTGGGCATTAACAAGAAGAAAACCAAAACTGGTAAAAATCTAAATTAACAAATTCTTTAGTCATTCATTCAACAGCGTCGTTAAATAAACACTTATAGCAGATTTTCTTAGAACCATGTTCAATATGAAATGTAAAATAGTGTAGAATACCAAAACAATTCAATTTGGTTAATCTCACTGGTGTAAAAGATGCAGTATCCCAACAAAATGTAAAGTACCTTCATGAAAATGTTTATGAAGTCCAGGATGTATCGAGCATAGTATGTTGCTAGAGTGATAACATTGTATGGAAAGTTTTACAAATGGAGTATTTCTCCTAATGTGCTATGTTTTAGGCAACATTTGCAAAATATATTCTATAAATACGTTCATACCATGTAAGCCTGGTCCAGAGCCTGTTTTCTGTAGTCCAACTCCTCCTCTAGGAATCCCTTCTGTTTACTGAACAGCTCCTGTCACAGATCAATGAATATCAGCAGAAAGTGGCAGGATTTTTTGAAATGTAATAACCAGGGTGTGTTTCTTACCTTGTCATTTTCCAAATCAATCATTTTCTGAGAAAGAGCTGCCTCGGTGTTGTCAATTTGCTTTAGCCACTGTGAAAACAAACAAGTGTTGGGACAAGTGCAGTGGCAGAAACTGTTCACTGGGTGTCAAAAAAAACGATAGACTGACCTTCTCACAGAGAGAGATGACTGTCCCTGCTTGGATCACAGCAACCTGCTCCTCATTTCTCAGGTTCTAGTTTAGAGTTAAGACTTGGATTAGATGAAACATATCAATAATTTATATTTATAAAGGCCTTTTTTTACTTACCCCATTATCTCCCAGTATATCCAGCTTCTTCATCAGTTCAGGGATAATGACATCCTGACGACAAATGACTTCATTTAATATATATAATGCACTGTGATAAAGGCATATTGTCGGTGTAAGTGTCCTCACTTTAACTCCCTGCTGGTGGCAGTATGTCTGTAGGGCACTGCTGCTGTTTTCGGGGAAGGCCGACATGTGAAGATTCAGTGCAGGAGATCTCCGCTCTCTTTCCTGGAACAACAGCAATTAAATTAATCCAGGCTGCAAAACACTGCATCAGCAGGACAGGTATCTCCTCTTACAATAGTCGTAAACTGAAGCCTTGGTAGTAATGCAGTGTTTGGCAGGTAATAAATACTCATAGTAAAATGTGCCTGAGTGATCAAGTAAACAATTGGGATGTTACTTACATTAAGACAGAAAACATGACCAGGCCCTGCTAAAACAAAGGAGGTGAAAAACATACAGGAATGGGGTGCAAAACCTCACACGAAAGAAAATAAATCTGGACAGGGATCACTGCTGAACACACTGTTCATTGAAAACATCAGTGTAGATATGTGCTTAGATATAATAGCAATATTTATTATTTACATTTCAAATATTATACCTTAGTAATATACAACACTGATGGTTTGACATATTTCAAATAAAGGAAGAAAATATGCGTGCAAATGGGATTCAAAATAACCAAAGATGGAAATGTGTGTTGCACTTAAATATGGTTTATTCAAGTAATATACAACAACATTCATGCATCAAAATGAGTCCAGTTCTATGGATGGTGCCAACAGCTGCCATGCAAAACTATAGACAACAATGTGGATACAGTGTATTTTTGTGTAGGTTCAATGAAACAATCCAGTCTATGACTGCAAGTAGGTCTTGATTCTGGAGCTGAGATTGTTGTCGCCTCCTGGTGACACTATGATGGTATTACAGTCTCTTACTTCAAGTTCAAGAACTCTGAACTCCAGCAGCTCATTTTGGTCCCGAGCGTCTTGAACCTCTGCGTGAAGCCTCTTCTCGACCTGCTGCAGTGCACACATCTATGACAGAAAGCACGTATTTGGCAAGCAATCTTACACATGACGATTTTAGTATACATTTAGTGTATATGTACTTTGAACAATATAAATAATATAATATTGGGTATAAATATAAACCAATGCAAAGAGCGTTGGTGCTACCTTTTCATGAAGATCCTGATTGGTCCTGAGCAAGTACTGCTTCTCCTCAACCCATTTTGAATCCTGTCATAGCAACCAAGTCAAATGTTAGAAGAAATAAACAGTGACTGTAAGACATTTCCCAAAACATACAGCATGCACTGTACAGTAGTTCATACATGCAGATGTGATGTGGGCACAATCACCAGACAAGGACAAAGTGAGACAAGCACATTTTTATTGATTTAGAGGAAAAGAACAGACCACCACCTGAGACGAGAGGCACAACAAACTGGAAACTCATGTTTTTAGTGTTAAAGGTTTTTGTTGACAAACGTGCTCCGACACCAAAAAAATAATAATCAGAAAACCAGACATTCCATGCAGTTCTCACATGGAAGCACAACTCAATATTATATTGTAATGGATCTGAAAGAAATGCTATTGTTGCTTGGAAAACAATTTACATGATTTGGGAAACATTCCATTTCTCAAAAGAGGCCTCAAATAATTTTCATAAAAACATAAAACACTTCGATCCAGCAGAAGATCAGTCTTTGGAACACAGAGCAAGGCACAGAGGACAGAGCTGTGATGTCAGACATGCAGGAAGTGACGATACATGCAGGAAGTTGTGTCACAGAAAGGTGTAGACATGTTCAGCATAGCGCCAGCCCAAGAGCAGAGCAGCCAGAAAAACATGCAGGACGGCCAGAGAGAGCAAGACCCGTGAGCTCCTGTCCCCCTTCCTGGTCTGTGTTACCTGCCCCCGCTCTGACAGGGCCTTCTCCAGGTCCACAATCTTGGCCTGACAGCTGCTCAACTCCATCTGCATCTGCTCTCGGGCCTGTGGGTGACAGATACTTCAGTACAAAAGTGACATCTGTTTTAGGTCATTGCCATTGTGTTGTGATGTACAAACCCTGGCCTCACGCTCAGCATCCAGCGTCCCACCAGTCTGCTCCTGCAGGAGGGCATAGGCCCGCTGCAGCGCCTGGTACTCTCTGGTCAGCTGCCGAAAGCGAAGCTCAGACTCCTCCCGAGAAATATTCTGAAACCACAACAATGAGAACAGACACTAAAGATAAATCACAAACACGGAGAAATTCAAGGTACTTCTGACTTGTAGGAGTTCATCAATTAAAACTGTGTAATCATCAGTTTAAAACATATTAAAATCTCCAAGCCAGCCTGAAGGCATCAAATCGTTTTTCTTTTTACCTCTTCTAAATCCTCTTCTGGAGTGGCAGGTGTGCGGTCAGTCAGGTCAGTGTTATAAGACACAATTGAAGAGGTTTCAGAGTCTATCGACTCCTCATCAAATCCAAAATATGTCTCCACGACATGCCTCTGTAACAAGAAGGGTGGAGAATATAGTTGATATTAGTTGATCATGTTAAAATACTATTTTCTGTCTCTTACCATCATGTTTATAAGTCATTTCCTGACAACCAGAAAAATACAGACAGACCAGGACACACAAGCAGATGAATGCAGAAAAATAGAGAATCAGCAGAAAGTACTCCGTCATGTTGCTGATGAACCATCAAGTTACAATCAATCCAAAACGTCAGCGCCCAATGTGCAATAAACAATTCCCAAAGTCAAGTCACATCCACCAAGTGTCATTCAAGTGATGACAGCACTTAAAAACAGAGAGTGTGTAAGAACAAAACTACAAAATGTAAAGCTACACCCTCTTCATCAAGATGACAAAGTGGTACAAAGTGAAGATGAGAGACTCGCATCTTAAACCCCACCCATAGCAACCTCACAGCCCCCAGTGGCTTCATCCCAACATGCACTAACAGCAGTAATCACCTGTTCCCTTACACAGCTACTGTCACCAAATCCCCCCAAATTTTTCCCCTCATGTCAAGAATTTGATATTTTGAACAGCCCTTTCACATAAATAGTTTCAAAAGATCTCATTTGTGAAAAGACCCAGATCATAAAATTACTATGCAATTTTACTGACAGAACTGAATGACCACAAGAAACGGCATAAGAGCAGAGCAGGCAACACCAGGTTTCCTCTAAAAAAGAATGTCCAAAAATCAAATGAAAACTGTCCTGTTGTAAGCTTTGACATTTTCAACCAAAACACGTGCCTCTCTGCCATTTGTTCTCAGATAATACAAGTTATCATAAAGTGACAAATAAATGTACAGATCCCAAAGATTTGGCTCACATCAAAAAGCCACAAATTCCGTCACTGCAAGAGACCGGGAAAGTTATGTTGTGTTTATAGCTCGTTTTATCAAAGAAAATCACAGCAGCGACAGCAGTTGTACGGAGCCTCACTAGCCCAGGAGGAGACGCATGTTTGAACAGCTTGATCCGTCTTGTTGTGTAGCGCACTGTCATTAGAGTCCCGTGAGACCAATTACATTAAGAAGACAGCACCAACACACACAAAGGCACACTGACGCTTGAAGATCTGTCAGGTTGAGGAGTTGCTTAGGCACAACAGTGTTTTATCCAAAGAACAGAGAAACCAATTCACACTCACTCTAGGCATCTTCACTTGCCTCCGCTTGGTCTTCATGGTCATAGCCAATCTGTCTCGTTCCTACAGTACAAACAAAGGCACAAGAGATTGAGAAAGCAATTGCTTTTGTTTTTTTTAACCATCAGCTATTCGTACGATGATTTTTAAAATAGTTTTTATGGAGAAATATTAATCAAAGCAATGCAATGTATTAGTATGCTTGATCTTACATCAATAATACAAAAATAAATGAAAAGTAAATATACGTAATTATGCTTTATGATTCTGTGGTTTTATAATATCAAATATGTATTTATGAAATGCTAAATGGTTAACAATAACTTATTGTCATAATTAAATTAATATAAATGCTTGAAATATATATGTAGTACTGTGTTTGTAATGCATATCAACAAACAGCACCTCTAACACTTTTTGTATAATGTATAAATTATGCTTCTGTAACACTGTAATTGAGGGCCAACAGGAGTCGTCAGACCTGTGTGAGCTCATCGATGATGCCCCGCTGCTCAACCACCTGCAGTTTGAGAAACTCCACTTCCTGTTCCTCGTGGGCGTGGCTTAGGTCAGTCAGGGAGCTTGGCCTCTTTAACTGGGCCTGATGGGACTGATGGGGCTGTTGTTGCGGTGGGGGCCGAACAGAGGCAGCTTTTTCTTTCTGTATTAGAGAATATGAAAAAAAGCGATTATTTCTTCTTTGTATTATAATAGCAAGGTCTCAACACACAGTATTGTATTAGGTTATCTATTAATGCTGCACTAAACTCAGACTTTAACTTGGTGCAAAATACTGTTTGGGATAAGCTGATCACTCATGATTATCAGTTTTAAACAATTTTAGTAGCTTCCATTCTTAAGGGCTCACCACATCATATTTCTAATACACATTTCAAGCTGGATGGACAAAGACATGGACTTGTGTGTTATTGTAAAATGTTCTGAAAGTCAGGGGTTTAATGTTGTAGAGTATAGAGTTTTGTGTTCTAAAAAAAACCTCACCATCTCAGCATTTTCACGGCTCAGGTTCTTGAGTTTCTCTTCCATCCGCTGCAGAGTTTGCAGGAGGTCGTCATTTTTCTTGGACAAACGTTTGTTCTTCTCAAATATAGGCTTCATTTGGCTCTCGGCCTCTCTTACGCGCTTTACCTTTACATTATAAGAAACAAAAACACAATCTTTAAAGAACGCAAATTGCTGAAGTTTATTCATTTATTTGCATTGCTCACCAGTTCATTTCTCTCATCAGCCAAAAGTGCATTTCTGTCTTCCAGTTTCCGGATCATGCCATGCAGTTCAGCTATTTTCAACTGGAACCTCCTCAAGTCGCGCTCGTCCACTTCCTGAACAGCAGGGGGCAGAGGAGAGGAGGAGGAAGACACAAACTGAAAAGGGGGTTGTCATGCAGGCAGTGACACACATTTGGGTTTGGAAGTGGATGGAAAAGATGAGGTGAATCAGATGTAAACACTTTTCAATCATGAGTGAATCTGTATATATTTAGACTAGTGATCTTCAAACAGTTCATAAGCAAAAGTGCACAAACAGGGAAAATATTGGCTTTCAGAAATAAAAAGAAATACCATTACTTGTTAGATTTGTATAAATACTATAAAAGAACAGTTGGTAACAATACTTCACAGCACAGTAACAGCATTGAATAGAAATCGCTTGATCCCTAAACGTGTAAGACATAACGGCACATCAGATGGAGCATCTGATTGACAGATGCATCAGTGCAGCATTTGGAGCAATGCACTTGCTGTATCAGACTGGTACAGAAGAAAGGGAAATATCGCAGTCAAAATGAGTTTCCTTCGAAGGGTGGCTGGACACACCCATAGGGAAAGGATGAGGTGTCACCCGGGTGCAACCAGGAAAAATGTGTCTGTATTTTCTCAGGGCATTATCCCTCTAGTGCTCACATCAACCAAAAACATGCGCAGTAAGTGAATCTTCCAGCTAGGTGAAAGTCAAATGCAGTCAAAATATTCACCAAAATGTAATTATCATTTTCATATGAGCGACTTCACGAGATGTGCATCGCCACTATGAAAATCAAATGTAACCCACCTAAAATTAGCACAGTATTAAGTGGTTATATGCCTTTACATTGAGTGTATTACCGCATGTGCCCAGTAGACACAGTCAGATCACCTGTCCTGTCTATGTGTGATTCCAGGTATGTAATTAATGGGGAGTGTAATATTAGTAATTTTCAGTTATATCAGTTTCATTGTTGTTTTGTGTTTATTTATTTATTGGTTTATTTGGTCGGGACAGTGCAAGCTAATGAACAAGCCACACCGGATTGTAGCCTTGGGGTAATTTCCATCCGTCGTCCCCCATGCGCACTCTCAAAACACACTCTCATTCATCCTGGCCCATTGTACATGTTTTTAGTGGCAGGGGAAACCCGAGTACCCGGAGAAAACCTACGCAGACACGGGGAGAACATGCAAACTCCACACAGAAAGAACCCGTCCCTGGTGGGAATCAAACCCGGACCTTCTAGCTGTGAAGCACGAGCTCTAACCACTGCACTACCGTGCCACCGTGTAAATACTTAAATCACTGTACTACCTTGGACTGCTGTGTGATTTAACAACGGGCCAGAAGACACTGTCAAACCACCTGTAATCACCTGTCCTGTCTGTGTGATTCCAGGTATGTAGTTAATGGGGAGTGTAATATTAACCCCTTGAAGTTTGACCCAAGCTGCAATGACGAGACCACTCGAGAAGGTTTTGTGGCTTTTATATGAAGCCCTGGAATCACACATAGACCCCTAAACGCACCACACCGGATACAAGAGTATTACAGTATGAACTGTACATTGTATCTGTGGAGCTTTGGCAGTTACTCCCCTGACAAGCTAACTGACAAAGATTGACAACATCTAAACTTGACCAAATGTCAATATAAATCCCCAAAAATTCAAATAATCACTTAAAACATAGATTTAACAGTGTTATGTTACAGATAAAACAAATTAAACTCGTATAAAGTTGAGTAAAATTACCAAAATGATCATAAAATCACAGAGCCAAACCAGTTACATACCATTGTCAAATCACACAGCAGTCAAAAGGGAGGAGCAAAGTGCGTAGCCATGGAAACCACCTCTGCCAGGTAAAATAGACTCCAAATAAAAGGGGGTGATAAAGCTGATTATGATTTTAAAAATCTGATACATTTTGATGAAATTCAATAAACAAAATAACCTCGTTACATTCTCCTCCCCTGAATTCATAAACATTTCAAAACAAATGCAGACATTTTTCAACATTGACTGAAAAACACTTGCAGAACAATGTGCCATATTAAGCAACAATGCTGTTCAATAATGAACTCAAAGAGCTCCCTTTGAAGATGACAAAGGTGCCCATATACACCTTTTTTAAATATTCAGTCATACAGAAACATAAAACTTATACTTCTTGAATTTAAAGGGTTGTCTTATAAACTACTGAAGATGTAACCCCTTGAAGTTTGACCCAAGCTGCAATGACCACTCGAAAAGGTTTTGTGGCTTTTATATGAAGCTCTGGAATCACACATAGACAGGACAGGTGATTACAGGTGATCTGACCATGTCTTCTGCCCCGTTGTCAAATCACACAGCAGTCAAAGGGGCATGATCGTATAGTGATTTAAGTATTTACACAAAACAACAGTGAAACTGATATAACTGAAAATTACTAATATTACACTCCTCATTAATTACATCCTTGGTGGACCTGGACCCCTTCGTACACCGTTAAGCTGTGATATTGTGCACAAAAAGGGTCATACTACCCGGGTAGTGGTAAATCAGAGCTCTGACCATTTTTTTAAATTATTTTCAAATTGACATTTGAGCCTTCTTGGGTATTTTTGAGTTTTGTGAACTGGATCGAGGATCGAAGGACTGTAGAGAATAAAGGGACTAAACTGGTTAGGGGTAAACAAAAGAAACATTGTGGAAATGAAAAATAAATGCCGGCTTTGTTCATCTTTATTACTTGTCTATTTTCATCTCACCTTCATTCCTCCTTTAGAACCTAGATTGCTGGGTACGTGTATTGATCTAAGTAGTTCACTTTATACATGCTACACAAAGAAATGTGCAGCATGCTGAAATACCTGGTTGTACTGCAGCTCTGCGTTATCTCCGAGCCCAGGCACCACTTCTCGCTTGGGGCTGCCATGGTTGAACTTTTCAGCCTCTCGTACCTGCCCCAGCTGCTCATCTAGAGCTTCTTTCTGGAGCTGCAGTTTCTGGGCATATCCCGCCTGTGCCCCCAACTCTTTCTCCAAGGTAGACATCACACGGTCCTTGGCTTTAAGCTCATCCATCTACAAAAAGTTCCAGAAAAAAATACACTTAAACTTTTTTGTATAACTACAAAATATAATCAATAATTGATGCATTATTGGACAAAACATTACTTTATACATTCCAATTATTTGCAAAATGAATCACCTTTAGATGCATGTTAAGGAATCCCTGTTACCCAGATTCGACAATTTCATTCAAAATGTGTTGCCGTGTTATAAGAAGAGGTTATTAGAAAGTATTTAATTCGAACTTTCTGTTTCTCAAATATTTGTTCCTGCTGTGTTCCTACCATGTCTCCCACTTCTCACAAGTTCCTCCACGACTTCCCCTCAGTACTTTGTTCCTTTAACGCTGGTATTTCCTGAAATGCCTTGTTGCATCAATCAGAGTTAGGCAGCCCCACTAGTTTTCACACAAGTCACCTTTGGTTAACATTCAATATGATTAATATCATAAATCTGCTGTATGCAATAGGGCTAATCAATGACTATACTGAGGTAGACTGAAATAAGCACCACGTACAACAGATAAAAACATCTGAGGAGACTGGATTTAACAATAACCTTATACTAGCCATATGATAATTCATTTAAAATTAGTTCAGCTACAAGCGAACTCTCTCCGTGCCCTGTTCACCTTTGCCCTGCGGCCCCTTGTGGTACACATATTTTTAGATATCACTCTATATATAGTGTCAACTTGATTTCACTGTGAGTTTGTCTGAATATGCTTTCAGTGTGGCAATACTGATAATAAACCTGAACTTTGTGAGCTCCACCCAAGCACTGCTGTCCTCACCAGTCGGCGGATGTCCTTCTCACAGTCCCGTTTGATGCGGTGCACTTCATCTTGGTGCTGTTGGTAGGCCGTGCGCAGGTCAGCAGCTTTGGCCTTATCTGCCTGGAGAGCATTAGCCAGCGCCTCCTCAGCCTGTTTTCTGGCCGTCTTGTGCTCCAGGATCTGGAATGATCATAGAAAAATTAAGTGTAAAGTGTTTACGCCATATCATACTGCAAAACCTCTCATTCAACTATATATTAAAATCTTGAATGGCCTTCAACACAAAGCGACTTGAGGCAAACAATGGCTTGGCAAGAGTCTGTTCAACTGTTTCCTGTTTTGCAGAAAATTGTTTACAAATGGTTGTATAGTCCCTTATCAGCACTTGACCTAGACACTTGTATAGACACACCCTGCTTATTCTATTTTTACATTATTACAAAAAAGAGGAAAAAACACACACACACACACAAAACAAGCACTGTGAGAAAATTAGTAGCACTGCACGTATGCATATCATGTCTTTGGATATATTTCTCAAACTGAAAACTATAGTACTGTACAGCTCAATTTACAATCATATATATATATATATATTATTATATTATATTCTTCATTATTAATCCTAAAAACGTACTTCTTGTTGTAGCTTGAGTCTCTCTCCATCGAAAGCCCTTCTGGCCTCCTCTCGCGCCTCTCCCAGCAGTGCGTTTTTTAGTTTGTCGGCCGCTCCATCCCTCAGAGCGTTGACCAGGCCCTGAAGCCTCTGGACCTCCGTGTCCCGGATCTTTATGGCACGGGCCAACTCCACCTCATGCTGTCGGGCCAAAGCTTCACGAGCAGCAGCTCCTTCTCTGAGTTTCTCTTCATGGAGTTTGGCTCTTAGGTCTGTGATGGCGACAACATGTTTGTGTTGTTCAAGCTCTCGCGCCTGACGCTGGTCCTGCAGACGCTCGCGGAGCTTACACACCTGAGGCAAAAAGAAATCAGAATTATCATACTTGAAGGAAACCAGACTAAAACACAATAAAGAGTTTTTGAGATGCAGTAAATGTCAAAAACACACAAACAATATAGACTCATGGGGAAGTGGCTAGTGAGCACAATCTTTTGCAATATGATGCATTATCTTAGTATGCAGACATTTTCTAAATATGAATTCATATAAAAGCACTTTTGCATGGCAAATCACAGGTACAGCAATATTCATATTCAATTATTTTGAATCTTGAGATGTCATCTTACTGTGTTGGTATCATCACTATGAATTCATTGGAATTGTACTACTCTTTGATCATACAGTGCCTTGCAAAAGTACACCTTGAACTTTTGCACATTTTGTCATGTTTACAACCCTAAACGTAAAGATTTTATTTTGATTTTTTTTACTGAAGGTTCACACACAGGTAACAGACAATTGTGAAGTGAAAGCAAAATGATACATGATTCTGTTATTTTTCAAAAAATAGAAAAGTGAAAAGTGGGGCGTGCATAAGTATTCATACAGCATTTTCTGAGTGCATTAAATTGCCTTTATAACATTCCTAATGACTGCAGAAAGTTCACACCTTGTTCTAACCATTAAATAGAGGCCACCTGTGCGTAATCTACTCTCAGTATAATTCCAGCTGTTCTGTGAGAGCCTCAGAGCTATGGTCAGAGTGTATTGGTCACTAAACAACATCGTGAAGGCAGAGGAGCTCACCAGAGAGGTCAGGGATAAAGCTGTGGAGACGTTTAAAGCAGTGTTAAGTTATACAAAGATTTCCCAAGATTTGAACATCTCACGGAGCACTGTTCAATCCATCATTCGTAAATGGAAAGAGTATAGCACCACTGCGAACTTACCAAGACACGGCTGTCCACCTAAACTAACAGACCGAACAAGGAGAACACTGGTCAGAAATGCAACCAAGTGCCCCGAGATAACTCTGGAGGAGCTGCGACGTACTGCCGCTGAGCTGGGGGAATCTGTGGGACAACTAGAAATCGTACTCTACACAAATCTGGCCTTTATGGACGAGTGGCAAGAAGAAAGCCATTATTAAAAGGAGGCCATAAGAAATCCCGTTTGAAGTTTGCTAGAAGTCATATGGAGGACACAGCTACCATGTGGAAGAAGGTGCGTTGGTCAGATGAGACAAAAATGTAACTTTTTTGGCCCAAATGCAAAACGTTATGTATGGCACAAACCTAACACTGCTCATCGTCCTGAGTGCACCATCCCCAGTGTCAAATATGTTGGGGGGAGCATCCTGCTATGGGCTGCTTTTCCTCAGCGGGGACTGGGATGATTGTAAGAATAGTTGGGAAGACGGATGGAGAAAACAAACATATTAATGTGTTAGAATGGCCCAGTCAAAGTCCTGACCTAAATCCTATTGAAAATCTGTGGAAAGACCTGAAAACTGCTGTTCACAAACGCTCTCCTTCTAATTTGACAGAGCTTGAGTTGTTTTGTAAAGAGGAATGGGCTAAAATGTCAGTCTCTAGATGTGCAAATCTTGTCAAACCCCAGAAGACTTGCTGCTGTTATTGCAGAAAAAGGTATTAAGTCATGCTGTATGAATACTTATGCACGCCCCACTTTTAACTTTTCGATTTTTTGAAAAATAACAGAATCATGTACCATTTTGCTTTCACTTCACAGTTGTCTGTTACTTGTGTGTGAACTTTAGTAAAACATTCAAAATAAAATCTTTACGTTTAGGGTTGTAAACATGACAAAATGTGCTAAAGTTCAAGGTGTATTAGTACTTTCGCAAGGCACAGTATTTTATTTTCTCCTTCTGTTTCCGTAACTCCTCTGCTCACCTTGGCTCGCTCTTGCTGCAGCTCGAGCTGCGCATCTAAGAGCTTGGTCTTCAGCTCGTCGGTGGCGGCCTGAGTAGAGTCAGCCATCACCTCGTGTTTCTCTGACTTCCTCCCCTTTTTAGAGGGTTGGGCCCCAGGGAGTGTGGTGGATGACATAGCAGTCCTCCTGCCTGAGCGGGGCAGACATAGAGGTGGTCGGTGTATGGTAAAGAGACCAGAGTCAGAAGATGCTCCTCCGCCCTGCTACATTCGTCAGGCACATCAGCAATACTGCTGCAGCTGAGGCTACATTATGCTGTATGCCCTCAAAAATGGATCTGTAAAGAGACAAACCACAAATAAGTTCAAATGTTTTACAACTTCTTAGCACAATACAATGAAGTGCAAAAGCCTGGAGATAAGACTCTATTTTGGGGAGAAACATTTATACTGTTTTATATCGTTGTCCCGTTTTCAAAAACACATGGACCCAGCATTGACAAAACTCAAGTCCTTTATCACTGTCCAGTTCTACTCCCTGAACTGTGCTTAGAAGCTCCACTGGGCAGAGAAATGGACCTGGCAAATACACCTTAGTCCCCTGTCCAAACTATCCCTCGAGAGATTACTGCTACTCTTTTGCCCATTACATTTTTTCATATTGTATTTGTAGTTTAATAGAGCATTTGAGATTTGAAAGTTTAATGTTTAATGAGCTATGGTAGACTTATCTGTAGTACTCAATGACTGCTAACCCAGTGAACCTACAATCTTTCTGCTGACTATTAAATAATTAATGTTATGATGAGAGAGCTGGAGCATTAAGATCACAAGCGTCCCATCTTTTCATCCATGCACAACACTACACATTATACGACAAACACAGATGGCAGAAATAGTTACCAAGGCAACCCTTGGTCTCTAAAAAAATAGATTTTTCTTTAAGCAAAGCATGCTGGGAGTGAAGAGCGCCAAACACACAGTAATGAGCGAGTGCACTTTTGAGTAAAACACTCAACTGTGCACATGATTTTGTAATCTGCTCTCCCATCTTGCAGCTGAGGTTGACTGCCAGAGAGAAATGCACTAAGGCTATGGGGGCAGGACAGCCCCTTTCACATGCATAGCTACACAGCTAGCCTTGTTCACACCCAATGGACATTGCAAACTAAAGAATGATAAATGAGGTGAAAAGCGCAACAGAACACACCCCCATTGCGTCAAAAGATGTAGCTTTACTTTTACAGTGCAATGTTGTCTATGATGTCACTGTCCCATTTGAATAGGCAAACAAGAAGAGAATTCCCTCACAAAGAAAACATTGATGCAATAACTAGAGACTGACACAGCTTGCATCTATTCACATCTGCACCACAAGTTACACATGTTTTAAAATATATATGGAGCCTTTATAAGATAAGATAGCCTTTATTGATCTCACAATGGAGAAATGTACTTGTTTCATGACTGACATTTGCAGCACAGCAATTGGAAACTGAACTTTCAGGTCACTTAAGATAAAATATTTACAACTGTATTCAAAACCTACTTTCAAAATGAGTATGTAACTATGTGTAAACAAAGACAAAACTGAAAATGATTTCTTGGGAACAGACTAGAAAGCAAGATCATCCTTCTTCAAGTCATGTGGCTCCATGTGTGCACAAGCTTGAGCAAAACACATTTACAGTTCGGGGGAAAATAGGAATGTTATACGGGAAATGGGACACTTTTATTGGGGCACCCACAAAACAACGTGGGTCTGGTTGTCATCAAGCAGACTGCTACCGAGGGTCAAAGGATAACCACAGCAAGTCATGCATTTTGTCTGGGAGGTATTAAGAAACATAATTTTGAATGTTTAGTCAAATATATTACTTAAATGTAACTATTGTTTTGTTTTACATCAAACTGCGTCAAAACAGGCGTACAATACTAAATCAGGACAAAAACATGGCTAAAATTGAGGAAAATCATGACTAAATTGAGCAAGTAAGATAGTGAAAGTGAAAGTGATTTTGTGATATATTGTGGCTTCTTGTGACATGGATATTGTGTGGCCTATTGTGCTTTAACAATAATTAGTCCTGAACACTATTTAGAGGTGCACCCAATGTGGCCGATAATCCCCTGTGTAAGACAAACAATGGCATTAATTCGACTTGTAACTCGAGACTGGATAAAGGACATTAGTTGCACAATCAAGCTAATGGCTGCTTTAAAAAAAAAAAAAAAAAAAAACTTCTCTGAGCCAAAGCCACAAGCCCTCAGCACCACGACAGCATAGTAGCACAAGCTGTTATAGGCACGGGCCATATGCAAGTGTGTTCTTCTGACAGTTCAGGCTGCAACTTGGCACATATTTATGTGTGTTGAAAATCTTAAAACAGGCAGAGGTGCAGCAACTGTGACAGATATAGAGTGTCATGGCTTCAGGGATAAACATTGTTAGAGAGCAAATGTAACCCCCTGTTACTCCGACTGTTAGAAGAATTGCGGTAATAGGATAAAACTGTTATCCTTCAACAGGTTGGTAATCTATTTCCCAGCTACTGTGGGTTCATTTGGTGGCACAGGCTGTTGAGCCCCCATAAGATTAGGACAAACAGACTGAGCATTACAGCCACATTCCAGCCAGTCAAACTCGTATTTGAGTATGGGATTATGCATTAATAGAAAATGTGATAGGCTTTGAATTATTAAAGACAGGAATGCAAACATAATTCAAGGTATTGTCATTTTAGGCTCTGCAGTAATTTAGTCAGAACTTGCATTGGGGTTCTTAGTTTGGATGCACTTCATCTTGACGCAACCATTTTGGCTCAGGAAGGACAGCATTGAAAAGGAAGGGAATCATATATCACTTTTCACATGAACTGAGTCACCCAAAGAGCTTCACATGGAAATCCCAATTTAGGGTTAAACAATTATGTGAACGGTCTGTTATTTTTGATTAAATGTTCAACTTTGTGCTTTAAAATTGAACTCGAGATGAACATTGTAGACATTTCCGGGAGAATTTACCTTTGAGAGAACACTGAAATAGTAACTAAACTATTACAATAATCACATACATGTCAGTACATTAGTCAAGGTCTAAACAACAGGGTCAGCATGCAGGTTATAAACAGAATAAGTCCCCAACAATTGCAGCTTTGTGATCAGATTTTGCAGCTTTGACCAATTCTTTTTTACATTAGGAAAAAATGACACAATGCTAATTAAGTTTGTTTAATAGATGTTGAGAGCTCCTTAGCTTTTAACCAGCTCTAAACAGTCCCCTCAAAAGCTCAAGAGACCACACACATTCCCACTGAAGTCAAAGATTAACTAGACAGACTTCAGAGGGAGCCGAGGCCTCATAAATAGATAAAAAGGTACTCGCCCTGGTTAAAAAAATCAACAATCGTAGGCGTGGGGCCTACATACAATGCCCAGTGAGTGCATACAGCACACCTTATGATCATGGGAGCGTTACAAGCGAAGCAAAGCTGTGTGCCGTCACAAAGGCTCTGGTCACAGTCTGCTCTAGACCCACACTCGGACAATGATGCTCCACTCAGTGTAAACTTCCCAAAGAGGTCGAATAACACAAGGCAAATGCACTGCTAGAGAAACATACGACCACGCCAACACAACCACAACGAGGCACTGACCTCGATGACTAGTCAAGCCAAAAGGAACACAATCTTGCTTGTTTGTGTCATTGTGTCTTAACGTTTTCAATGTCTCCCATGTCTGCCAATCAAAGTCAAAAGAATGACACGTGTTAATAAGCTTCTCATACCAAGCATATTTCTCGTTTTAAAGCAGCTTTCTGTGAGTTGTGACTGCATGCCACCACAGTGTACGAGTGTGACTACTTATCCTTAAAGCAGCTTAATTTGATATGTGAGAACAATTGGGTTCAACACAAGGCACTATTCAATATTGTAAAATTAGGTCAGTACACGTTTTATTTAATATGTGGATGCAGAGGCACAACTGCTTCATATTGTTGCTGTTTTATTCATTAAATATGCTGTAGGCCCATGGCATGCCCTAAAGACTGTGCAACACATGCTGGCTGTTGTAGGGTAGATTTACAAGACAAAACTGCAGATGAATGAGATTGAGGTTGAGGCAATAAATGACACTTGGGCAGAGTGCATGGTAAACCTGTGGCTTGACGAAGATGCTGTGAGACCATAGTGCAGTGTGGTCAGTCTGTAATGAGTTAAATGTAGGGAATGATAGAGGATGCTTGCACAGTTTACCAACCACACCCCGCAGCAACATGCAGCATCTTCCCCGTGTCCTTGCATTGGAGTTACTACTGGGATATGTCATATAGGCTGTTTCGAGAAGGTGCTGAGATGGGATTTCTAAAGGTGTGCACCCGAAGGCTTTTACACAGATGTACTTAATTCATCCAGGACTCCCTATTCCTTGGTCTGGACACGGGGGTAGAGCGTCGATAATGCAGTCTGATGATAATGTTATCAAGTGGACAAATGCAGCACAGAATTGAATCTCTTGACGGGTTATATTACCGTGACGAGGGATACTTCCTCCTTCTGCCCAAGCAGAGTGCAGACGATCAGTGACATCAGCGCAACATGCGTTGCAGCATCGTTCACTCACTCATTACACTGTTGTTGAGAATCAGCTGTAGACTCTAAAGCACTCTCATGAATAAATAAAGTAGTATATAATGAGGACATCATATTAGACAGGCTATAGTAGATCACCAGCCCTTGCTCGTTCGCCCGGACATTCTTACAGATGCATCAGAAGCCTATACATGTGATCTCTCAGTGGGGTTTATGACAGAAGAAACCTACCTCAATGCCCAAACGTTCCGGCTCACAAATGATGCACAAGTTGCTGACAATTTCACTCACATCCAGGAAAAGAAGCCAGGCTCGGCGTGGAAGCGGCGTTAACACCACACGTTCAGAAACCCACTGCCCAACAAAAGGCGGCTTACAAAGTTCAGACTATTCAGAGTTTTCATCAGCTGACAGAAGAATCAGAACTATATTTAGTCCAGTTATCAACAGCGTGTATGAGTCCAGGTTCCTCCTCTGCTCTCACTGCACGCTGACATTTTTCGCTCCCGCCCACACGCACACATTTTACAGCCCGCGCAACGTCATCCCTTCCTTCCTCCACCACTGCATCTGCTCGAGTCAAAAAGACAACACATGAAACTGGTTTAGCGGCTGTGCAGTGCGTAAGACGTGTATGAAAATGCTCGGCGGGCGTAGCCGGCAGCGTGCAAGAAGCGCGACACCTGACTGCGTGGACAAGAATGACACCGCGCACGACAAATGCGTGTACACGCAGCTCCGGGGCGCGTCAGTACGCACGCCAATGTTGCCCAAACATACAAACATCAAGCCCCTTTTTATGGGTTCACTTGGCTGGTGATTTATCTTTCACTAAAACGGTTAGTGACAAGCTTACTTATGATGTGTCTATTATAGTCTGTATACTAACTGGGCTACTAGAAGTATTACTTAGTTTTTGTTTTTTTTATCTAGTAAAAAAAAAAAAGAGGCTGTAACCTCACAAAAAAGAGAGAAAATAACAAGGGTCAATACCAGACAGGAAAGAGTGGTTTCTAGTTTACTATTACTCTCATATATTAAACCAACTAACTTTTAAACCCAGAGACTTTTGCAAATGCTCATATGAGTAAAAGCCTACACTGTAATGACCGGTGATTGATACTGTAAGAAAGCATGACTTGCTAATTATAAAAGTAGGTGAAAATCCTGTCAATGTGAAAATAGTGAATGTGTGACCCAGATTCCGGTGGTTACATTACTTACGCACAGCTGCCCGTCTCTGCCTCTCCTCATTGGGCCAGCCTGCCATTCAGCTCCTTTGTGCATGGATGCTTAATGCGACTCACCGCTGCAGGCTGAGGGAAAGACGAGAAACAAGAAAATACTCAAATTCTCCAAATATTTGTTGTCCAGCACTAAGGTATACTAGTGTCCTTGTCTGCACTTTATATAGACTCAGATCAATTTGCAAATCACATCATGTGGACAATTATTTACATTTTCAATTGGTAATTCCTAATGTTATATTCAATCATCCAGTTTGTCACATTTAAAATAGCATGACTTTCACAGACAATTTTGTTTCTGTTTTTTCAGTGAAGAACATCAGTGCCCTTGTAAAGACTAATTTCAAAGCTTTTACAGAGCATTTAAACCTTTTTGGACGACCTGACTCATGACATAAAGAATATACTTTGCAAAAACGGCTCCCATTTTGTTTCCAGAGTTTTGCAATTGACTGTGCTGGCTTATATTGTGGTGGTATGATGTTTCAAATGTTCTTAAAACATTGTTTAAATAGTGTAGCTTTGTATTATAATAGCATCATGTCCAATGACCTACTGTAGCCGTAGGCCCAGTTCTACATTGGTGCAAAAGGGTGCAATGCAACCTCATCTTAAAGGTTTTGCACCCTCGGCTGGGGTGAATGTGGCACATTAGATATAGAGTAGGTCATCTTGTGACGGGAGGGTTGGCGGTTCGAATCCCGCAGGTGCTCACTGTTGTGTTGTGTCCTTGGCCAAGACACCTCACTCACCTTGCCTCAGTGTCTGCGTACACTGGTGTGTGAATCAGAGGGTGAATGGGTAAGTGGTTCCTTTGAGTGCCTAAAGCAGGTAGAAAGGTGCTATATAAATGTGGCAATTTATTTACCATTTATTCGGTTTTGGTTGCATCATAACTTATTTTAATGGCGAGAATCTCTGTCTGCACCCTTTTCGAACAGAGATGCACACAACATGAGTTTGTTCTGGAGCCGGCACTGGGCTGTAGATATAGTTAGCTTGATCAGATGTATTTTTGACCAAATTCTAGTTTATTTAGGAGTGTTATTCCCCATGTGAAGCGTCTTTGAGTGTCCAAAAAAGCGCTATACAAGTTTGATGTATTATTATTATTATTATTATTAATGTATTGCGTTTTGCTATGCTGTTATAGCAACCTCACACATTTCTTGCTGACGAACTAACTATGCATCCCCAGCATTATTGTTACAGCTCTACAGCAGTCATAAAATCCCACCAACCACACAGTTATAATACACCTTTTGTGCGCTTTTAAGGACAGCCTTCAAACTGACCTAAATTTTCCGCTGAGAACGGCCTCAGTTACAAATGACTACGTCAGATGTTCATATGAAGGCAATTAGGCTCAATATGACTCACCCCAACAACAGTGGCAGTAAACCTGACCAAGATCTTCCATGTTCATCTCCAAATTGTATTAAACATAAAAAGAAAAAATATGGAGCAGATGAAGACATGTATCCAAGAAGTGTCCTGATTGGTAAATAGAGTATTATAGTGCATTGGTTCATGGAAATGCTGATGCTAAAATTTCCACCATACTCCGCTACATAGCTGTATAATTCGCCATTATGCTGTCCGCACTGATTATGTGTGGGCTATTTTCATTCCCAGCATATTTTATAAAAGCCTACTATTACTACACTGAGACATTTTGATGACAATGTGAATATAGATTATTTTGGTTTAGTCCCAAAGGCATGATTGCTGTGGATGGTCTCTTTTCCCCATGTGCTCTGACCTAATCCCTAGGGCAATAATCTAGAAACAGTTCAATAACTACTTTGATGGCTGCCTTAATTTCCTGTTTGTGAAACTACAGTAAATTACAATCATGCCGTTTGCATGGTAACTAAGGCTCTATTAAGGCCCACTCTTTAGCAACAGCACAGACATGATATTTATAGATTAGACTGGCAATGAGAGCTCATCCAGCCCTTGTTCTTGCAGAGGGAAACTACAAAGGCCAAAACCCAGTGACTTGAATTCACGATGGAAAAACACATCTTCATTGCAGTCCTGTGTTGCTATGGTTACTCACCATGCTTTCTTACTCTTCTTCCTGTATTTTTTTCTCATCAGGGAAGACTGCCACCTAGCACTGCATGCAGAGACCTAAACACAGTAAAACCTGTAGGAATAAAGCTATGAATTACAATGGCAAGTTATGTTTCCAATGTTTTTTATTAAAAGGGCGATCTCATAATTTCCTCTCTTCAGGTCCATTAGTTATTGGCATAATCAAAAGGTTTGCACAAAAAGACCTTTTTTTTATTGCCGTCCACCTTGTGCTGCTTTGCTCTTCCTAATTTAGATGAAAATTGCATTTGCAGTCATGCGTGTCAAGGCTTTTAAAAGTCTAGCAGTAGGAATTTGCTTATCCTCTCAACTGGATTGTGATAATCTACTAATCTAGAAGTATTTGCATAATGCAGCTGCACTTAAGCAATTACTGCCCCCATTTCTTCTTTTCCCATGACACTCTACTCTTGAACTGTATCCTCCCATTCAGATTCCCTTATTACAATTTTTACAATCATCTTATTTTATTGTTAATGGTCTTTTCCTCCATTTCTTATTGAGTTTCACATCTTCTGACCTTGAATATTGAAGACATATTATTCATCCATCCATTTTCTTCCACTTTATCTGGGGCCGGGTCGCGACGGCAGCTGTTTTAGCAGAGATGCCCAGACTTCACAATCTACGCACACTTCCTCCGCTTGATCCTCAAGCCACACCAGGCCAGCTCAGAGACATGATCCCCGGGTCTTTCCGGGGGCCTCCTTCCAATGGGACATGCCCGGAACACCTCCCGATGGAGGCGATCATCTCCGAAACAGATGCACGAGCCACCTCTCTATGTGAAGGAGCAGCGGCTCTACTCCGAGCTCCTCCCAGGTGGCTGAGCTCCTCACCCTATCTCTAAAGGCACTCTCAGCAACCCTGTGAAGGAAACACACATTGTGGGTGACTGTATCTGCAGTGTTGTCCTTTTGGTCATTACCCAGATCTCATGACCATAGGTGAGGAACAAAGATTGAAGACTTAATATATGGCTCATAAATTAATCTGTTTCTCCCCATAAATACAAGACCATAAATAGGCATATTTTTACTCAGCTCCCTCACTTAAGCTGAACAGATCTCGTATGTTTGGGGAGAATAGATTTCTGAGTCTATGTTTCAAATATACGTCCAATAAAAAAGATAAAACTAACTAAACAAATCGGCACCGACTATGGGTCCCACAAACGTTCACGATGATCTTTCAATACGTGCAAGTATGGCATCTTGTGGCACAAGATGCACATTGCATGTGGTGTTCAGGACTAAAGGTCAAGTGAAGATAAGCCTTTACAAACCCCTTCCAAGCTCTCGCTGTTCTAATAACAGCTCTTGAAATAAATTCTAGATAATAAGTACAATAGTATCAATTGAAGTACACATGCCCTGGTTCACGGAAATGTGAAGTTTCAAAAAGGTCCAGAATCGATTACTAATGTCTGACAGAACATCTGAACTCAAACAATGGCCAATGGCAGGACACATAGTTCCCTCCGTGATCCAACCACAGCAGCAGATTACAGGGTGGGCGTGTGCGCACAGGGAAGCAGCTGAGCGTCCTGTGTATTGTCTGTTTTGGAGTTTGACCACGCAGCCTCAAAAAGCAAACAGCCCACAGCGACGAAAAACGAAAGAACAAAATGATCCAGAACCTATTCAATAACTGAAGGATCGAGATCAAGGCACATCTGTCCTTTGAGGTGAGCATAATGGCATATGGGGGAGCGTTAAACTACAAGAAATCTACTGAACCTGGAGCATGCTAAAATGTTCCAAACTCTATAAGGCAATGTTATCATGTCACGCGGCAGCATTTGAATCCAGTGAAGTTTATAACAAGTAAAGGTTTTCTGATTAAATCCATAATCGTCATTGAGGTCAGTTGTCTCCCCTGTGATCCTATTTTTTAATGACCAAAGGGGGTTCCCCATTGTGCAACTGGACACACTTTTTACCAGTCAGGACATTTGAAGGATGTCATTGTCTAGATATAGCTAGACCTTTCCCTCCCGTGACTAAAATTAACTGGAGTGCAATGCAACCATATGTTTAACTTCATAAAGAAAAAACAAGGGACACAATCTTTCATTCCACTTTGTAAACTGTCACACCAGCTGCCCAAATGACTCTAACTAAATTATTGTATTCTGTTTTAGCCATGGACCCATCACTAACTGGAGTACCAGGCAACCCTGCCATCAGATCAGGCGTATCTCTGTCCACTTCAACCGCTACCTCAACTCGGACCAGACCTCAAGTTAACATGCAGACCCCTACGACCTCCACGGCCACTCCACGCTTTTCTCCAGGACCGCTTTCTCGCTCGTCCTCCCTCTCCACACCGCCCGACTCCCCTCTACGTGGGCCCATCAGGAGTGCCTCTGTCGGGGGGAGGTCTCAGCTCAACGCTGCCACTCCTGGAAGTCCCCTCTCTGCTGCGAGCACTCCACCACACACCCCTCCCGCCCCAGAGCAGGGTAAACCACACTGCTATCTTTACATACTTTTATTTCCTATTCCGTTTGTGCATCACTCAGCGCACCAGATTGCCACTCCTCCCTCTCTCTCTATTGCTATGGCAACTCTTGACAATCAAACGGTATGCAAAATAGCCTCTCCCTTTATGCTGACCCACAGAGAAAACCCGTCTCTCCCTTATTGTGTCACGCCACGTCAGCTTATTTTGTTAATTCCCATGTGTTTGTGCACGTCACTGAATAAATGCATGCACACACACGATTCTACAATGCAGGACTTATTTGCTGGGCCGCAGTTTGAGGACAATTTGAGAAGTTGAGCATTAGTATAACAGAGAACGTACAGTAAGTTTGCCATTAAAGAGGGCACATACTTTACACATATAATGGATTCTGTTTTTCCAATCCCAGAGCACCATTGAAACAGATTGTGGCAAAATCACAGCTGACTCCCTGAAAACGTTACACCATTTTGTCTATCCTTTGCGAATATAAATGTTCTCTTTTAACTTCTGCACTTTTTCCAGACCTTGAGCCTTAAGATCTGAAATTGTGTAATGTCTTTTAGGGCTTAAGGGAAGACACTGCAAACAATTTGTATTTTTTGCCTGATTAATAACATTTTAACAGCTACATGCACTAGTGTCCCTAAAATCCTGGCAATTGTTGGATACATGATTTTTGTGTGAATACATCCATGTTTCTATTTTGTTCAGAAGAGCAAGAAGAAGAGTTTAGTTTTGAGGTTCTTGAGGAGAGAGCAAAGTCAGGCGACGCCAAAGCCCAGATGAAGGTTAGTATGGCTTGACTTTACGTAGCATATGGCGTGGGCTATATTTAGAGTCACTTGAGTCATAGTAACGCTTGTCTTGCATGCTAATTGTGTTATGTATTTGTGTCCAGATGGGGCGATATTTCCTGGCTCTTGGAGAGGAGCGGGACGAGGAGCTCAACAACTGTACAGCAGTGACTTGGCTGATACAGGCGGCAAAACAGGGGCGCAGGGATGCTGTCAAACTACTACAGCAGTGTTTGGCAGCGAGGAAAGGTACAATAGAAATGTGGAAATTATACACTTTCTTCAAATAAAGTAAAGCAAAAAGTTAGGAGTAATAATTTCTTTTATAGGCATCACTTTAGAGAATTTTGAAGAGGTGAAAAAGTTGAGCACAGAGTCGCGTTTTGAAAGAGGGGTGAGAAAGGCTGCTCTGCTGATGTACTGGAAGCTGAATCCGGAAAGAAAAAAGTCTGTGCCCGTTTCTGAGATGCTTGAAAATGTGGAGCATGTCCACAATGTTCCAGGTACAGTTAACTGCGATTTTATTTATCTCAGCTGATTTATCTGAAGTATAATAAGTGAAGGGGTATCCTATCCTGTAATATTGGGTTTTTCTTACACAGGTCAACCGGTGTCCCAAAGCCCACTGAACAGCTCTGCCAAGAAACAGAGGAGAGTCCTGGAGACTTTGGTCACCGGCGAGTGTATGTTTCAATGATCATTTCCACACGTTATAGACAAAACACAAGCAAAAGTCTGTACATGTTAGTTTTTTCTCTGCAGCCTGTTCCCATGTGGGCCTGGATGAGTTTGTTGAGATGACCAAAAAGTACGCTCAGGGGGTAGCACCGTCTCGGGTCATGGCTGCGGCTGGAGATGATGATCATGATGTTGATGGTGTTCACGTGAAGAACCCAGATGAGCTCCCACTTCCTCAAAAGGTTTTTATTTTTTCTACAAAGTCTTAATCAGGGGTCTGCAGCCTTGTAGAGCTGCATTTTTTTTTTAAATAATTGTCTGGTTTTGCAATAACGAATTATACAATCAAATGTGCAGTAACACTTTATGATGACTGCACACTATTAAAGCACTTGTAAATACTTATTTTATAATTTGTAAAACATCTACAAAGCTTTCCTCATCATTTGTTACTAATTCATAAGCAGCTAATGGTGATTACCTTGTTCAGTCAACAATGCAATACTAACGGCTTGTTAGTGTGCAGTGATGCATTTTATTACAAAATGTGGTTTTATTGCAAAATGTGGCTTAAAGATGCATTATGTAACTTTTCATGTGGAAAAAAGTTGATATTTGACCTTGTAGTGACTCAGTTGTTGTAAGTGTTGTCACCATGGCGCCTTTACTTTCCATCACAGTGGTCTCAAGGACGCTCCAGGAACAATTGTTTGGAAGGTTTTCACTACTGACGGACCCTCTCGCCAGAAAGCCTACAAAACAATTGATCCTGGAGCGTCGTAGAGCCCACTGTGATGGACAGTAAAGGTGCCATGCTGACCACTCATACAGCCGCTGGGCCACTACAAGGCAAATATGCATAAAAAGTTGCATAATCCAGCTTTAACAAGCCTGTATCCTGTTTTGATTACTGTCTCAGCAAAACAACTTACGTATCAAGTCACATTTATAGACTCATTTTCGAACCTTTTAAATCTTGAACCCATCCAGCAAACATTTATGTAAATATAATTCTCCACCGAAGTCTCATAGTTACCCCAATATACTCTAAGCACAAGTAAGTTCCTTTTTAGAGGAAACGGACCAGTTTTGAACCACCGTAAGTGATATAGTACTGAGTTGTGCTTATCTGCTGTGCTTGACCCAGATGCTGAAATACCCCCTGCACGCTCTGTTGGAGATAAAGGAGCACCTCATTGACTGGGCGTCCCGGGCCGGCATGCAGTGGCTCAGTGCGCTGATCCCCACGCACCACGTCAACGCGCTCATCTTCTTTTTTATCATCTCTAACCTCACCATAGAGTTTTTTGTATTCAGCATTCCTTTACTAGTGTTTTATCTTTCATTCTTCTCCATGGTCATCTGCACACTGAAGGTTTTTCAGGTTGGTCCCGCCGCAAGTGACGACTGGCTTCAAAACATCTACTGTAGAAGTTAATACATATATTTCCTGCAGAATTCAAAAGCCTGGGAAAATTACCGCGCACTGACTGACCTGCTGTCGCACTTTGAGCCTGGCCTTGACTTGGAGCAGGCAGAGACCAACTTTGGATGGACACACTTGGAGCCTTACCTGTAAAGATACTCAAATTCATTCTCTCTATACCCCTTGAGCAATGTCTATAAACCTGGAGCAAATTAGACATAGATTGCAGGGTTATTTTTTCCCACTATTTTATTATGACCACCGTGTTTTACGGTCCTTTGCTGTCGTCTTTGTTTCAAGACAGAGAAGTAATCCGTAAAATGTAACCAACTTGAAGTAAGAATTTGGAGAGGACACGAGTAGCCCATTGTTGTAATTTTAGAATGAATCTATTATCTGAATTTGAGTTAGCTGTAGTTAAGCTTCTTACACTTGAGGATAATAATTTGTTTCCACAGTCCAGTGGTCATTTTAGTTTGGATTTAGTTTCAGTCTTAGTCTTTTAATGAAAATGTAATATACCGTAGTTTTAGTCTGGATTCAGATGTTTTAGTGCCTTCTTTTCATTTTTATTTAGTTTTTACAAGTTTATTAATATCTAGAGATTTTAGTCAGTTTTCATCTTTAATTTGGTTTAAGTCTAATTAAAAGTCAGCCCATGCCACTTTTGCTTATTTGTGTATCTCCTTCTCCAGATACTTCCTGCTGTCCGTTGTCTTCGTGGTGTTCTCCTTCCCTGTCGCTGATAAGTCATGGATCCTCTGCTCCGAGCTGGCGGCGGTCGCCCTCTTCTTCACCATCACCGCCTTCCACAGCCTCCACGCCTCGGCTCAGCTCTTCGCACGGAAAGCCCTCTTCACCGAGGTCCTCTCCGGGGTCTGCTCTCTCACCCACCTCCTGCCCGACTCGCTCTGGCTCCTCAAAGTTTTCGGGATGACTTTCTTTGCACTGCCTCTCGGAGAAGTGATCACATTGAACGTAGGAGTGCCCTGTCTCCTGTACGGACATCTTATCTATCTTCTTTTCCGTATGGCGCAAGTGAGAGGATTTAAAGGCACTTACCTCTGCCTGGTGCCTTACCTTGTTTGTTTCACCTGGTGTGAGTTGTGTTTGACTTTTCTCAATAACGCCTCTGCAATTGGATTGATCCGCACATGTGTGGGCTACCTCCTATTCCTATTTGCCCTGCCTGTTCTAACATTGGGACTTGCAGCGATGCTCCTTATCCAGCTCTGGGAGTGGTTCCTTGCCCAGGAAGTGACCAAGATGATAGTTACTCTTGTTATCTGCTTTGTACCCGTGGCATTAAGACTTTGGACACGTTTTAGCCTAAATCCTATCAAAGTTTTGCGCTCAATGTCCCGAAGTAGCATTGTCAAACTCATTCTGGTTTGGCTGAGTGCAGTGGTGCTGTTCTGTTGGATGTACGTCTATCGATCAGAAGGCATGAAAGTTTATAACTCCACTCTGACTTGGCCTGAATACAGTAATCTCTGCGGTCCAATAGCTTGGAAAGAGTCCAACATGGCCCAGACTCAAATAATCTGCTCCCATCTCGAAGGACATCGAGTCACGTGGACCGGACGCTTCAAATACGTCCGGGTGACTGAAATTGAGAACGGGCCCCAGTCTATTATCAATCTCCTTCCTGTTTCTGTGGGAAACTGGTTGCGGTGTCTCTACGGTGAACCTTACCCGAAATGTGACGGAGGCAAAGCTTCATCTGAATGGATTAAACCTGCAAAAGCCCCCGTACCAGAACACCCTTTATGTAAACTTCAGAAATGGGCGAAAAATGAATGCCATGTGAAACGCTTTGATAGATACAAATTTGAAGCAACGCTGGGCATGCCGCAAGAGAGAAAGACTAAAAACGGCACAATAATAGAAGATGAAGACTCCACTAAAGATATTGTCCTGAAGGCTAGTAATGAGTTTAAATCTGTGCTTTTACATTTGAATGGGGGCAGCCTGGTGGAGTTTAGTACCATCCTAGAGGGACGTTTAGGCTCCAAGTGGCCTGAGTTTGAGCTTAAAGCGATTCACTGCCTGTCATGTGGTGATGACCGAGTGCCAACAAAAAGACAGCACAAGATCGAGCACGACTGGAGGCGCACAGTTCAAAACGCACTGCAGTTTGGTTTTGACTTCTTTTTCAGCCCCTTCCTCACGGCACAATCAGTGCATCCAGACTCTGAGACTGGGACAGAGATTGTGATCAGAGAAGATGAGGCTCACTAGATATTAACCACTAGTACTATATGTTAATGTAAATATAATATTATTGTGGAATACCTGGTTTCTTAAGTGGAATTTACACATAATCAATCATGAGACCTGATTCTGTTCAAAAGGACAATTGTATAAATTAACTAAAAGCTTAAACACTGACAGTAATTTATTGTGCTTCTCTTTGAAAAAAATATGATGTTCTTCGAGGAGCTGTTTTATGTTGTTTAACTGTATATGCTTCATCACCTTGAGAAACTAAGATAAGTGCCTTTTTAACACTAATGACACTACATTTTAATAATAAACCTAAAGGACCAGTCTGTTTAACAGCTTTCATTCTCTTCATTTCATTTTGCAATTGTTTCTTGCTGTGCAGGTCATTAGTATTAGTGATTTGTTTGAATGATCTGCAAATGACCAAACCGAAACAAATGAAATGAAAAGTGAAAGTATAAAATGCAATGCCTTTAAGGCCCTACTCTGTATGTCTAATGTGAATGATACATTTGGTAAAACCATTTAATCTAATGTCTGTTTATTTTTTTTAATTTTACTTTTTGCATCAACCAGGGATTTAAATGTTAACTACAGAAAACGTAAAGCACATTAAAATTTGATAAAGGTAACACAAGAAAATGTATAAATTGTATAATGGGCATCAGTGTCACATTCATGTAATGTGCCCATGCTGGCACTAGGGGGCACCTCACATTAAGAACAGTAAACACTGAGGGGGACATTTATCAAGGGTTTGTTTTATGTGTAAAACAGTTTTACTTACAAACGTGGAACAGCAGAACAGTCATTAGTGCATTTATTTATTTTACTCATGTAGCATTCTCTAGATTTGTGACGAATACTGTAATGCACATAATTACAAATGTGAAATGTGCAAAATGGCCACATAAAAGCATATTTAATTGTTCAGCCTGCGCTCGCTATATGGCACCGGTCTTCATCGCAAACATAATAATAAAAAGTAAAAAGCCCTATAGCCATTACATTAGCAATTAGTCTTGTAATTAAATGCAATATTAAACAGATGTCTGTTTTATTGAAATATTTATTCAGAAAAAAAACATATTAACATTATTTATAATTTGACAATTGAGTCAACATTCATCAACACAAAGATGTGACACTGGAGTATGGACAGTACAATGACAGATGTTCAGATCGACATTAACATGAGTTTCCAAAAATAAACATTCTGCACCGAGTGTGTCTTTGAAAACAATCAGTGATGGAGCTTACAGTCTATGGATCAATGGTTTGGTCATGTTTAAAAAAGAACTTTAGAAATGGAAAACATTGTATATTATACAGACACCATTTAGCCCAGTATTTATTTTTAGATACATTATTCAAAAACATTCGCTGTAATCATTGGTTTTCAGTTTCAGGGTGAAACTTATGGTGATCATTCAAATGTACAGTTTTATGAACCGAGCACTGGTAAACATGCGTTTGTGCCTGAGACACAGAAAGGTATGGGCTCGGTTTTCTATGGAAATCGTGCTGCATAGGGCTCCAGGCCCAAAAAGCCTTTGTACAGCTAGGTCTAAATAGGTAAGAAGGCAGCCAAGCCAGTCAATTATAAACGGCTATAGGTTAAATCTGTTTCACATGCAGCATCATTTTGCTTGATTGAAATGATGTAGATTATTTGTTGTTGTTTTTTTTTGCTTGATTGAGTTTGAGTATCGACAACATACCACAGAAGGCAGACCAGTACAATAAGAGCAGATGAAGGCCTATTGTAGTGAATGTTGGCTAAAGCACTGCAGCAGTTTGTGTGTCCTCAGTTCAGCCTTGTGTCAAATCTGCTTCTGTTACATTGAATCAATGAATTCACTGACCACAAATCAGTTTTACTCCTGAATTATGGAAAAAGACTGGCATCTAGGTGCACTTGGGTTTTAACAGAAAGGGTTCAGGCTCCAATTCATTTTACATCACACATTACCATCACTGTCTTCATATTGGCCATCATTTACAACATTGTTATCATTCAATAAGAAGCATGGGGAATCTGATCAGTTATCAGACTGCCACTTACATAAATAAATGCCCTAGTTTTAGCCATGCTGTTTGTCGAAGGGGGTACAAAACAGGGGGCAGATAGGACATGGATGAGGACAACAAAACTTCTAAAAAAATGTTTGTCTGTGGTAACAAAACAAAAAAAATAAATCAAGCACAATCCAGAGGTTCACAATCAAGAAATCCTCCATTTAGACATTTCTACTAATCCACTATCAATTGCATATTCCAGCCCGTTCCCTTTCCAGTTCGCTCGCTCAGTTCTGGGAGCCCAGGGAGGACATGAGGGAGTATAGGCCTAAATCTGCCCGCCTCTGCAGCTCTTGAGGCATATTCCTGGGGTGTCTGCATGTTTCGCATAGTGGCATAGTAGTAGTTGGGTGTAAACGTGTTTCCTTAGCGGCTGACATTGGCCCATCAGTGCATCTCCGAGTTGAGTTTGTCCTGAAATATGTACAGGTTGTTGGTGGCAGCAATAGCAATGATGTTCTCGTTCGGGTGCCAGGCGGTGTGGAGGATCTTTTTGGTAAAGTCCAGGCTGTCCACGCTGATGTCGTCTTTCCGCCTCTTCCCGCCGGCAGCGCACACTCTCCGCGGTTTGAGGACGGCTCTGGGTTTGCTGCTCTCTCTCGAGGCCTCCAGCGTCACGTCGCGTTTGGTGTTGCGGTCGAACATGCGGAAAAAGTTGTTGTAGGCTCCCGTCATGATCACACTGAAAGAGCAGACGAGGAATGACCACAGGACAAAATATTTGATAGCGTCGCCATTTACAAAAACACACTGAAATATGGACCTACCTGTCTGAGCCGTTCCAGGCACACTCAAACTTGTCAAAGATACAGTCGTTCTCGTAAAGTGAGCACAGCTTGCTTCGGAGGTAATCATGAACCTAGTGGTTTGAAGAAAACACAATATAGGACGAATTATCAACAAATATTTAACATGTTTGTGAAATTGTTGTGATACCTGAATGAAAATGGGATTACTGCGCGATGTTGGAATATGAAAAAGATTGGAAAAAGGGGGGAGGAAATTATCTTCATAGTGACTTACGGATTCAGAAACTATTAAGACACATTTTGTAATATGCAAGATGTACATTAATATCTTTTCCTCACAATCATCACGCCATTCTGACTGAACTTACCAAGGGCACAAAAAGTGAGAGTCACAGTGCCTGACTAAAAGGTCCTCTCTACAGAGTTTTTCTTTGACCTGTGTCAGCAGAGAGTCCACAGACAGTGATGCAAAAAGCTGAAACCGACACCTTTCCCGGCATTGAGCCCCTGTTTCCCATTCTGCATAAAGTCAGCACTCAACGGCCGACTTTCAATCAATAATGGTCAAGCTAAGGTCGGCCCGTGGCAGTACATCAAAGCCAGTGACATTTTTGTTTTCCCCCATGGATGCTCTTTTTGCACCAGGTGGTATCATACAGTGTCAGCTTTAGTGGAAGATATGTAGGCTTTTTCCCTGTCTGCGCTTTCTCAGATTTACCGAGCTGTGCCCATTACCCGGGTAAGGATTTATAATGCTTGATCACAATGCACACGGTCTTTAAAGCTGTAAATTTACTGGAGATTGCTGCAAATCTAAGTGATCATACACACTGAACGCTGCAACCTCTGCCATGCCACCAATAAACTCAAAAACATGCACGACAGGAACATCATCCAGCTAGTAAGGCCTGAACGAACCTAGCTTGAGATCTGGATCCCTGGGCGCTGCGCTGTTGTTGCCCAGCGCTACTGGCAAGTTTCACCAGCTTTGAGGACAACAAAATGTACCTTACCTCACACCTCATCTTAAAAATTATGTCTAAACCCCACCTTTTCAAAACCAATCTTCAGACTCCCTAAACACCCTCCTCTCTCTCTCTCTTTCTCTTTCTGTGGTGCATTGCAGATCTAGGTATTGGGCACTGTGTAAGGTATCCCTCCTTCCCACTTCTCTCTTTGAGTGGAAGCTCTGTGGACTATAAATAGCTCAAAAGCATCTTAGCCTCCCACTTCGGGCTGCCTTCAAACATCAGGGAGACAACACATGTTCACTGTGGCTAGACTAATAAAATCCAACATCGCTAAACTAATAGCACATTACTCACTGAAATAAGAACCGCATAAAACCGACAAACAGTAGACTTCAACAGGAAACCAAATAAGAGTTCTGTTGAGTTTTCTTAAAGGCTTTTGGCATGTGTTCAGTTCAGTTTCACAAAAAAAACTAATAATAGACGTAGGTGAGTGCATCAAAAGGTCAATTTTGTTATGTAATTTTAATTGTGTAGGACTACAGGTGGAAATTAGCTTCGTGCTAAATCTGGTGCAGCCATTTTTTTTATGTAACTGCACACTATCCTATCAATAAATTAAAAACAATTACAGATAAGGTACATATAAGCAAGTCATTTGTCACTAATATTATACAAAAAAAAACTTGGGAAAAAGACTATGATGTCAAAGTTACTGCAGCTATTTTGTATAATAGTCGCTTATTGGAAATTATGTATGTTCCTATTCTTGTTTATAATTCAAACTAATGATATAAGAAATAAATGACAGAACTAACGAGTAAATAAATAGTGTTGTAGTGCAACGAGGTCTAAACTAGGGCTGATCGGGTACAATTTAGAACTAAACCGTGACTAAAGCAGTTGTAAACATGGACCTACCCAAAGGAGGGGGAATGTGACGCAAATTACCACAGTTTGAGAACCAGTGTACAATAGGATTCCATTTGTATCTAATAATAGCCTAATACTCTCCTACCACACACAACACTTGAATGAATGAAGCCCATTGTTCACTTGAAGGTGGTGGTCTGACAGATGAGTCACTCACAGAGACGTATGAGTAAAGCAGCTAACAATACAGCTGCTCCAACCGTGACAACTATGGCTGTAGCACTGAACAATAACTATGTTTCTCCACGTCTAACAATGGATTTTTCCCAAAGCAAGCTCTGTCTTTGAAACACAAACCTGGTATGTCTCAAGGGGCTTGCTCTCCATGTTGAGGTCCCAGACTTTGGCCGTCAGGTAGTCTCTGGTGAGCAGGTAGCGGCCACTGTGGCTGAATTTGACATCTGACACAGAGGAAATGATTTCTGAGAAGAACGAGCGAGCACTGGGGTCCTCGGGCTCCTCGAACACTGCAGGGGAAAAGGGTTATTAGGTTGGGAGAAGAAAATGACTATTATCGCTGTATAAGATGTAATGTACTGTGTAGCGGAGGGAAAAGACATTATCGGGCTAAGAAGGGTGGGAAATAGTGCTACTTCAGATATTAGATATTTTAGCCGTGCTTATGGTAAATAGAAGGCCTCCCTCGTTTTTAGCATTTTCATCTTAATCGGTTTGTACAACAGGAACACACACCTATAAAATATGCTTACATTTGGAGTGTTTATCACAAAGTGCAGCCTCTCTCATGTCGCACAGACGCAGAGTGCCTTTGCTGCTGCTGTAGACGAACAGGTTACAGTGGTGTGGATGGAACTCGGCAGCTGTGATCACCTCCGTCAGGTCCTCCATGTTGGCAGGTTTGATGTCAACAATGTCTGAGAAAGAGGCGCTCAGGAAAAGGACAAGTTTTGGATTTACCAAATTCTACAGGCACTGATCCAGTTATCGACCCAACACGTTTACACTCCATATGTATGTATATTCATGTATTTCATTACTTCTTATTTTTTGCATACATCAACGTTGTCAACTGAATCTCTTTACAAGTATTATTTTATTTAAAAGATGTGACAATCTCTTTTTACCTTTGTTCAATTAGGAAAGTCCCACTGAGATTTCAGCATCTCTTTTTCAGGGAAAACCAAAGCAGACATGCGGAAAACATGCAAACTCCACACAAAAACACTCCGCCTGATCCAAGAGTCGACCACAGGACCTTTTGCTGTGACGCAAGAGTGCTAATCACTGTGCCACCACGTCAGGAAATCCCTCTTTTCCTGAATCCTAATCTATCTGCTAAGTACTTTGTTTTTGGATTTTGCTTTGGCATCAATACTCACACAAGTTGCCTCTTCTCGTTGTCATCTATTAGAAACCAGGCTTGGTATCAGTGCAGCACTGGGCTCAGACTTCTGGTGGCTGGATTATTTTTACACTTATTCATATATTTGACTTATTTACTCGCTGGTTCACCCAATAGCAATAAATACAGTATATTTGTGTGCACAGGCATGTGTCACCAACCGATGTAAATTATAGATGGCTGAAATAAAGAGCAATAAAAATACGTCTTGGGGGGATTGTTTCGCAAAGCGTAATTCCAGACATATAAATCGTAGTATGATAAATCCTGCATAGGTCACGGATGTGATTCCAGTGCGTTCTCTGACTGAGCTGGATTAAAACTCAGAAAAAGCCTGCAATATTTATGCATCTTTTGAATAATTCATTAAGCTACATTTTCTCTCCTCAAGAATAATATCCCCCTCCCCCAGCAGTAACATGTCCTTGTGCATTTCTGTATACAACAAAGTGGGATTTAAATGAGTTTGGAGAGTAGGCGTCAGAGTGTGTGGCTGTGGACTGACTAATGAACATGTACATTATGCATTTGTTATCTGTGTGGTCGTGCCTGAATATATCTGCATCAGTTTATTGGATGAGAATGTTAAAACTATTCAACATCTAAAACATCATGTGTGGGTATTAAGTGTTGAACGTGTCACAGTTTCAGCTTGTACTTGAGTAATGTTTGCTTGTTGAATCAATTTTGTGCATTATTCTTGATTTTGTTTTTGTTTTTACACAATTTGTGTAAAAGCATCAAGTCCTTGAAAAATACAACATGATTTTATTCATTATCTAATGTATACTAATATGGATTCTATTATATCACATAAACATATGAAAGAACATATAATGGACTTCCTAGGACACAATTTTTAACACTTTGGTCAGCTGTGCTCTTTTGGCCAAATAAATAAAGTTGCATCCTTTTCAGCTACTGTCCGCACCATTGATTGCTTAGTGTAAAGGATACTGAAGCTGCGGTCCGTGATGTCCAAGTGCCACAGGTTGATCCTCAGGTCATCGGCGGACATGTAGGTCTCATAGTCTGAGTTCACGGAGATGGAGTTGACGTGGTACGTGTGAGCGTTAGCAAACACTCTGCGTGGCGTCACCTCCACCATCAGATCCATGGGCATCAACACCGGCACCTAGACAGTCACAGCATAAAAGACAACAATGTGTCAATAATCAATCCACTTTTAATGCTATCACTTAAGAATGGGTCTCAGTATTGAGCTGGAAAGGAATGAACTTTGTGTACATGATTAAACTTAGATCTCATTCAAAAGTTAATGTAGTAATTCAGCTTAGGGCTGCACAACATATCGCTGAATTATGGTCTTTCATCTGACAAAGATTTACATTTTATTTTATTTTTGCCAACACAGTCTTAAGAGAAAACACAAGAAAGAACTGGTTACAATTTAGTTTACATTTTATGGAACATATTGAGGTGGGTTAGCAAAAGTGATTTTTAAAAACTGTTGAGTATTGCAATAACAATAGTATTGCAATACTCAATAACAGCCATTAGGTTCTCATGGTTCTCATATTGTGCACTAGTTCAGGTAAAAATGAAATGTTTTGTAAGTTATCAATTTAAAAGCGATTATTTCTATTGTGTAGGGTGGCCTTGTTGTAAAAATTTCCTCGATGAAATTTATTTTCAGCGATTTATGATGCCGCTCGACTTTGCAGCACTTGCAGCTTTTGCATATTTATAATGAACATGCATAACAGGAAGAAAAATTGTAAAACCCCACTAATATTCGCCCTTAGCAGATGCTGTGTTGACTACAGCTGTAAATAGTGGATCCACCCCCACACATGAAGCACCTTTGTGCCGGTGACCCATTTTTACACATGGAAACACATCTGTACCCACTGACCCACATACCAGGGCCACTCTATTGTGTTTGTGACCAGCTAAGCACATACTGTGTGGAGCAGAAGTAATGAAGAGAAAGTAGTAATTGCCTGCAGGGAGGTGACAGTGGAGATGTCCTTGATGCGACCCTCTTCATCCTTTAGGTTGTATCCCTCTGGACGCTTGTCTCTCTCACTCACCTTCCACAACTTAATGGTCTTATCTAGAAAATAAGCACCGGCATTAAGATATGATGTCTAATAGATGCTAGAAAAACCTATATAAAAGTTGGGCTAAAGTTGCTGCAAACACATCAGTATCTCCTTTTTTGTCTGCCTATTAAATTATACTATTAGGAAAACAAGAAATGCTATACTTTTGGTTTCACTTGGTTTACAGATAGACAAATATAGGGGCTTGATATTAACACTGGCCAACTAGTCAAATACCTATCAGTCTATCTTAACAGAGGTTTTAATGACGGCACGATGAAGCCGCAAGACTCTGGCCTGAAACCTAAATTAAATATTACCAAGACAGAACATTGTTTGAACATCTCTCTCTATACAGTGCATATTTTTAGCAAAACATAACTTTATTTATGACTCAATACATTTGTTAGATTAGGTCTCCACAGTAATACTGCACTTCCCAAAAATGGGCTGTAATCTACTCAATATCAAAATGGACACTTAACGAAGAACAAGGGCCATGTTCGGCAAAGGTGGTCCAGTTTTCTGCTCAAAATGCGGCGGGGCATTCAGGCAGATATATCAGCTAACCAACATGATAGGTCATACATTTTTCATACACTCGATCATAAATAATACAGCACTTAAATAAATCAGTGAGGGTGTGCACTATGGATTTCCAATAACTCCATAAACTGACAGTAAGGTGCCATTTCTCTTTTTGGTCATAATGCACCTCAGAAACCCTTCCATACTAAAACAAACATGTCGCTTTTAAATGAGCAGCAAGAGGAAAAGACACCTAAATGAATGTTGCGGCAGACAATATCCAAGTAGGATCTCTGTAAACCGTTTTTCGTCTTACCGTTGGTGGACAGGAGAAAGTGCGCCGCGTTCTGTTGAGGCAGCCATCGGATCTTGTTGATTTTCTCCTCGATTTCCAAACTTTTAAGGTAGTCAAACTCGGGCTCATGGCTTTGAAAGGTGCTGTAGACATTGTATTCTCCCTGCGAGAAGGGGTCACTCTTGCTCTGTAGAAAAAGACGTTCATTTGTCACTATGCTACTTGAGATGCAAAAAAGGAGAAGACTTTGTGAAGCATAATAAATCGCATAATCAATTGGTGATGTATTATTTCACTGACTTTAGATATGATCACTGAGAAAATGTGATATTGAAAACAAAACGTACATAAAAAAGCATGTTTTTTGTCTTTTGTTCCCTTTTTTGCGAGCCTCATGAAATTAACTGCTACCCCTCGTTTTGATTGATGGATTAATTCTTGTCATAAAACGTTTATTCAGAAGCCCTTCAACCCACTCCATTTATTCACCGGGATGAGCACAAAGGCTACATTAGAAAGTCCAAACGCTGAAAAAGTTTAAATGCTTTGGTAAAATAGTCTCAAATAGTCTGTAATATTAAAACAGTCCAATACGACCCATGACAAGGAACCTTCAAATACCGAAACAGGATGGCACAGACCTGAACAAAACTGATGTGGAATAAGCTCCGTTCATCAATAAACGTAAACAGCAGGTGGAAGGGAACAGTGAGCGTGCAAGATAATGAAGAGTGACTTGTGAGTGGTGCTCGTGCGTACCTCAGGTTCCCTCTGAAAGATGACCACTCGGCCGCCTTTGTCCCCTGTGGCCAGGAGCTCTCCGGTGTGGTTGAACTCAACAGTGGAGATGATATCAGCTGCAGGAGCAGAGCGCGCGAGGGGGCAAAGGGGATGAAGAAAGAAACATGCGGAAAAGGGAAAACAGACACAGAGGCCATTAGCTAATTGACAACACACCATCATTCATCTGTGTAATCCGTTTATGTATGTATGCAAATACATCACCACGCCAAGTCAAATGTCAATGCGTTACAGTGTAAGTGGATTTAACGAATGCAAATGAATGCATACAATATGATTTATTTATGAAAGTAGCGGAGATTGGATATTGGTCAGGCCAGTCAAGGCATTCAAACATAATTAGTCTGACACATATTTCCACAGACACAATGAGCTTAGACACAAATAAGTAGATAGAAAAGTGCAGTACATTTCCAACTTTTCCTAATATGCTATGCAGACTATTACATCTAGACACCAAACCAAAGCCTTCCCTCATCTTAAAGCTCCGAAACATAAAGAGGCCCGTTTTAGTTTTCGATCCAATCTCTATGGCTGAAGGTTGAGCCTGTAGTTTATTCACAGTTGTAGCACAACACTGAGACATAGCTTCGCACTAACAACTTCTGCAACAGTAATTTCAGTTCAGTTTACTTATCACACTTGTGTTGTGTGTATTGTCTTCAGCCCAATGTTCACACTTTAAATACAACAAACAGACAGCGATGCAGATTACCATGGCGATGACACCGGTGCCTCTCACACTGCATGCATTCATCTTTGTTTTCTCTAAAATCACTGTCCACCACCGAGTCGCTCAAGCAAAGCACATTAATAATTGCATTGTTTATTCGAAACACACAGGCCATCTGAACACAGGCTACAGTGTCTGTGAATAAAACGAAGCTCCGACTTGCATTCATTTCGATTTGGTACGCAAAAATCACTGGAAAAACTAACTGTAACCTGTTTGCCATGAAAAAAGATAAACTGATATGTGCATGTATTTTTTACAGTATGTCTTTTTCCTCCTATTCAGTTCACCCTTTAAATAATAAACAATTTTCTTAGAGATTTTGCGGGTTTTCATTTAAGAAAGAGTAGAGTAGTGTGATGGCCTGCCTTCACGACACGGGTGTATTTTGATAAGGGACAGCACGGCCTGTTTGCCGACCCCCTGGTTAGTGGGCAAATGCTTATGTATCTGTGCCATACATTTTCAGTACTATTACTGTACGATAAGCGCATAATAATTGTCATCACTTCCTTTCATCACAATCTCCCTCATAAGATAAATATTATAGATACTTATACATGATGTTTTCAATCAGGTCCGCCACAATAAGCCCAGTGTTGACAAATGGGAAGACGGAGTTCAATGGGCTTTGGTTGTAATGAGAACGGTGCGTGTAAATCGTGTCGAGCCCATTCTGTGGTGGCCTTGAGAGAGAATAGATGTTATGATGACGGGGAGGTGGGGACTACTCCTCTCCCACTGCACACCATAGCGGTATTTATTATCTTTTCTAGACAGTATCTCTTCTGCTCCTCCAAGATGAGTTTTTTTTTTCTTACCCTAGATTTTTCTATGGTTCACGGCTGTTTTTATGAATTCATTGGCGTGTGATTCCTCCCCCACGTTCCGGCGCCTCCTACTTATGTATGCTACTGTGCGCGTAGTGGTGGTGATGCTGGCGGAAGAATGGGAAGGATGGAGGATGAGGATGGGGGGTTCTCCGGTGAGTTTCCATAGTAACAGGCGGAACCAACCAGTGGCAGCGATACTCGTAACAATTTGCCGTATATGGTTGTCGGGAGAAAGGAGGAAGCGGAATTCATCGGCCCAATCCTCACAGGGCGACGTGGCCTAGTAAAATAATTACATCGCCGCTGTTATGGCCACGAACAAACACTGATGAATGAATACTCTCAGTAGATTAATCACACCGTGAGGCATAGACTAAAAAGGCATTCTTATTAGGGAAAAAGAAATCTGCAGAAGGGCTTAGGAATTATATAGGTTATAAATATACACAAAAACAAAAAAATAAGAAAGTAATGTGTGTCAATCATCTTTATACTGTCCCTGGAGAAGATACGCTCAGACATTTATGCAGTAGGTCTTGAAGTCTGAAATAATTATCAACAACATAACAAAAGAAACAATAAATTAATGAACTGACAGAGACATTTTGCCAACATGTGCAGTCTTTACAATGGAAGAGCAGAGCTAAGCAAAACCACAGAAGCAGCAAATGGTTTTGAGAATGAAATTTAGAGCACAATAATGTATTCAGTGTTCTAATATCTCTTCTACTCAATCTATCACCAGTCTATTTTATTGCATTTAAATGTGGCGAATGATTAAAAAAGAGAGGGCGATGAAACAATGTGATTCCTTGAAGCTTGCACTGGCCACTGCTCTGTAGCGTGTGGATGGGACCATGAAGTGGTCATTGTACTAGTCACAGTCTCACACTGTAGACATGTATGTGCTACAGCCCTGCTCCAGTGGAGTCGGTCCAAAAGCATGAACTAGACTGACTCATCAAACCAGGAAGTGCAAGTGCTTCCACCCACACATGATCTCAATGTAAGACCAATACACAAACAAAATTATTCACAAACTCAGTGACCCAGAGAAAGAGTAGAAACAGAATAACACCCCATAAGGATTACACAATACATCGCAGAGGTCTTTTCACAGAGCCATCCATCCATCCATCCATCCATTTTCTTCCGCTTTATCCGGGGCCGGGTCGCGGGGGCAGCAGTCTCAGCAGAGATGCCCAGACTTCCCGATCCACGCACACCTCCTCCAGCTGTTCTGGGGGGACCCCGAGGCGACACCAGGCCAGCTCGGAGACATAGTCCCACCAGCGTGTCCTGGGCCTTCCACGAGGCCTCCTCCCAATAGGACATGCCTGGAACACCTCACGAGGGAGGCGACCAGGAGGCATCCGGAACAGATGCCCTAGCCACCTCAGCTGGCTCCTTTCGACGTGGAGGAGTAGCGGCTCGAGTCCGAGCTCCTCCCGGGTAACTGAGCTCCTCACCCGATCTCGGAGGGTGCGCCCAGCCACCCTGCGAAGGAAACTCATTTCGGCCGCTTGTATTCGCGATCTTGTCCTTTCGGTCATTACCCAGATCTCATGACCATAGGTGAGGGTGGGAACGTAGATCGATCGGTAAATCGAGAGCTTTGCCGCTTGGCTCAGCTTCCTCTTCACCACAACAGTCCGATACAGCGACCGCATCACTGCTGACGCCGCACCGATCCGTCTACCGATCTCACGCTCCATCCGTCCCTCACTCGTGAACAGGACCCCGAGATACTTGAACTCCTCCACTTGAGGCAAGGACACCCCACCGACCTGAAGCGGGGAAGCCACCTTTTTCCGGTCGAGAACCATGGCCTCAGATTTGGAGGTGCTGATCCTCATCCCGGCCGCTTCACACTCGGCTGCAAACCGCCCCAGTGCGTGCTGAAGGTCCTGATTCATTGATCTCGGGCAGCGTCCCAAGTGCTTTCAAGCATGCTGCTGTCCAGCCTCTACTTAAAAAACACAGCTTAGATCCTGAAGTTCTGTCTAACTTCAGGCCAATTTCTAAGTTGCCTTTTTTATCAAAAGTTCTGGAGAAATTGGTTCACGCCCAAATTCAGTCTCACTTGGAAGCAAATAGCCTCTTTGAAAAATTTCAGTCGGGTTTTAAACCGTGTCATAGCACTGAAACTGCACTCTTAAGAGTTTTTAATGACCTTCTTTTAAATGTTGATTCGGGTCACCCCACTATTTTAGTGCTTTTAGATTTAACTGCAGCGTTTGACACGGTGGACCATCAAATACTGCTTTCCCGCCTTGAAAATCATGTTGGTATTGGAGGAACGGTCCTAAAATGGTTCAGATCATATCTTGAAAATCGCTCCTTCTCTGTCCACCTGGGACCTTACAGCTCAGATGCGGCCCCACTGAGCTGCGGAGTGCCACAGGGCTCAGTTTTAGGTCCTTTATTGTTTTCACTGTACCTGTTGCCCCTTGGATCTATTTTCAAAAAACATAAGATTCCCTTTCATTGTTTTGCAGACGACCTGCAAGTCTATCTGCCATTGAAACCAGGTTCAGACGGCATCCAAGCTCTGTTACATTGTATTCAGGATGTAAAGGACTGGTTGGCCCAGAATTTTCTAAAACTTAATGAATCTAAAACGGAAATTGTCGTTTTTGGAAATTTGTCTGATCCATCTGTTCTTGGCCCACTAAAAGGCTACTGTCACCAGTCAGCCAGGAGCCTTGGCGTGGTCCTAGATGGATCTTTTAAGTTGGACAAGCAAATAGGTTCTGTCGTAAAGTCAAGTTTTTACCAACTGCGTCTTCTGAGTAAAATTAAGCCGTATTTACCACATAGAGATCTGGAGAGTGTGATTCATGCCTTTATAACATGCCGCTTGGATTACTGTAACTCGTTGTATTGTGGGCTAGACCAAAGCTCGATCCATCGCCTGCAGTTGGTACAGAACGCTGCAGCGCGTCTACTCACTGGAACCAAAAAGTTTGAATATATAACCCCTGTGTTGGCCTCTTTACATTGGCTCCCTGTAAAACACAGAATTCAGTTTAAAATGTTGTTGTTGGTGTTTAAGTGTTTGAATGGGACGGCTCCTGCGTACCTTTCTGAGCTTCTGTCTGTTCATACTCCGAGCAGAACATTGAGGTCAGCTAACAAGTTTCTGTTAGACGTACCGAGGTCACGAATGTCGACCAGAGGAGACCGGGCTTTTGCTGTCGCGGCTCCGACGCTTTGGAATGGTCTCCCCTTAAATATTAGGGCAGCCCAGTCTTTAGGCATTTTTAAGTCTATGTTGAAGACCCATTTGTTTGCGAAGTCCTTTAATTAAAACTGAGCAGGACTTTTTTGCTGGTGTTGAATTTTGTTTTTCCGCATCTGTATTTTAATTGTATTATATTCAAATTGTGTATTTTATATACATGTATTTTTGTGTACAGCACTTTGGGCAGCATTGTTGTTTTAAATGTGCTTTATAAATAAACTTGACCTTGACCGTGACCTGATTTGATGAAGCCGACAGAGCCGAACGCAAAAACATATGGAAACTTAGAAAAGTGCAGGTTCAGGTTTAGCCATGGTTTTCCTAATATGGCTCCAAATTATTCTTTCACTTCTGATTTGTATAGAAAGTACTGAGTTAAAATGTTCTGGAAAATATCACAATGATATCGTTATCACAATATTAAAGACATATCTCAAATATCTTACATTGTGCAGCGCTTGTAAATATTTCAATTAATAATGTATCAATAATAATGGGGTGTATATACGACTTTTTACAGGTTTCTTTCCCACCAGTTTTGGTCCAAGGGTGCTGGTGGCTATCGGCGGAAAAGCTTGCAAGCAATGTATTGATGAATTGTTCTTAAATGTTGGTTATAAACTGTATTTTCCATCTCTAATAAAATGATTATTACTACTAACTCAGTATTATTATACCAATGGTTACATTTTCCCACCAGAACACACTAGGTTAACGATATCACTCTGACATTACAGCGACACCAAATGAAGGGGAATTCCTTTTCTATTAAGAACCACTAAGGGACACAGCAGAGCGGGCGTCTTACAACCTCAATTATAGATATCATAGGTCTGTGTAAACACAGACAATTAGAGTGCAGCCAAAAACACACAGTGCTTAGACGCGGGTACACGCCATCACTCAGCAGGAGACGTGTGCTTTTCTGTGTGGCCAGCTTGTGCACATTATACAGCTCCAGCAACAAGACATTTCCTGAGCAAAAGCGCCGACTCAATTACGCTGTAGAGAAATAAACTGGCTGTAAGGATTGCCAGAGGGGGACAGTAAATTGATCCCTGTCCTGCAGTTTGACGCTTTCTGTGAACAAAAAAAGATCTCTGTTTGTGTTGCTCATGTGTGTGTACATGTGTGTGGGGCAGGGGAGTGATTTAAGAACAACCCAGCAGGGAAGCACACCATTTCTCCAAACATAAAATGACACATTGACGTAAAACCAGCGTGCGGCGGACACTTTCAGACATAAACAATTAAAGTCACAAGATGAAAACCCCCCTTGAAAATAGGACGCTTGCTAAATGTCCAACTGTTATAGTCATATGTGAATAAATGTCAATAAAATCAATGTGATATTCCGACTGATTTAAGGCAAGAGTGGAAAATAAGATTAGGGGCTTAGCTGGTTTACACTCCATCCGACAACTGAGATAAAACTCACCACACGAGCTGCTGACATATCAAGTATACTAATCCCTGACACGGAAAGCGTGTGCTACATTTTATAGCTGCCATTTTATCTGTCACAACAGGCATTTATGTGTCGTGTGGGAGAATTCAAACAATATTTTGGGGTTACATACGCAATAATATCTATAACATACTGTAACTTAAACAGTTAAAAAAAAAATCATTGGCTTGTTTGTAACTATTCCTGTGTTTCAATGTCTTTCTTTCTGAGGTGGCTTGTTTTGCCAAAACCGCCGTGGGCGGCACGGTAGTACAGTGGTTAGCGCTCGTGCTTCACAGCTAGAAGGTCCGGGGTTTGATTCCCACCTGGACGGGGCCTTTCTGTGTGGAGTTTGCATGTTCTCCCCGTGTCTGTGTAGGTTTCCTCTGGGTACTCCGGTTTCCCCTACCACTAAAAACATGTACAATAGGCCAGGATGAATGAGAGTGTGTTTGAGAGTGCGCATGGGGGACGACGGACGCAAATTAGCCCAAGGCAACAATCCGGTGTGGCTTGTTTACATGCATGAGACCCATGTATGTTCATCAACATGCACTGTCCTGACCAAATAAAAAAATAAAAATAAAAAAAGCTAATAGTCAATGGACAGAGCTCGGTACCGAACAATTGTTGTCTTTACCACATCCATTACCTATATTAGGTGTGTTGTTCATTGGTTGAACATTCCCTATAATTGTTATTGGAAAACCAATAGTTTCCTCATTTATTTGTGCATTGCTCTATACCCTTAATCAGGTGCTCGACGGTTTGTGGGAGTTCGCCCAACCAGTCCACATGTGTTTTGTGGATCTGGAGAAAGCGTTCGACCGTGTCCCTCGTGGTGCCCTGTGGGGGGTGCTCCGGGAGTATGGGGTCCGGGGCCCTCTGCTAAGGGCTGTCCGTTCCCTGTATGACCGCAGCAGGAGCTTGGTTCGCATTGCCCGCAGTAAGTCAGACCTGACTAAGTCAGACATATAGTCTGGGAGCATGATATCAACAACCCGGTGGCGTGATTGACAGACGGCATCAACCAATTAGAGCAACGCTAGATACGTTGCAGTAACAAGTGGCAGAAAGCCTTTTCAAAAACGTCCTTGTTTACGAGGAACGCGTCGAACGCTGTTTCTTGCTCCGGTTTTAGGGATTTCATATTTTCCAAATGATAAAACAGACGAAAGCGCAGAAGAAAACAGAGTATCGGCCGCCATCTTTAATGTTTTGGAAGAGTTTGTGGTGGTGACAGGTGACGGCTTCCGTCTCTTGGTGCGTGATTGGACCGATGTGGGTAAAATCGTGAAATGATTGGCTGCGAGCAGCCGCCCAGACGGTTCTTCTTTTGAACAGAAAAGAGGAGTGTCTGGCAGGCCAGACAATTACCAAGTTACTTTTGAATCGTTTTTACCCTTTGAGTTACTTTTGTGTAACAAAAACCGCAGGGAGCTACGTAGTTTACCCTAGAGATAACAGAGAAATAATGCCGAAGATAATATGACTTTTTTTTTCTAAAATTAGTCTCATGGGTATGTACATAATAGAAAACCTTTGGGGAGCTACTTGGAACTTCAGATTGGTTGGAGATCCCTGTTCTAAAGAGCTCTCAGGACACACCAGGCATAAAAAATTGGATTTCTATAGTGAAATATTGTTTAGGTACAAATAGTACTTTTACTTTTCTTTCTAATGGTATCCCAGAAGGGAAGGGACTGTTATATTTCTCTACTGTATTTCACATCACGCAAGTCACACAAAGCGCTTCACAAAGAACCATTTTTTATTCACTTCATACGTGTAAGCTGCCTATGTAGCCACAGTTAACCTGACTGACTGCACACATGTCCGACCATCACCAACTCACTTTCACACCACTCAAGGTAATATTAGGCCAATAACGCAAAGCAACCCACACACTTCAAACACACAATCTAGTCAGATGGACACGAAAATAAAGTGAACGCCACAAAAATAGAAACAAAGTGGTACACGTGATATTTATAGCACTGAATCCACCTGACTCACACAATGGCAGATGCCCTTACACCAGCGTAGAAACAGCCTGTGTGATGTCCCAGTGGGGTGGTGTGGGTGAATGGACAAAAGAGGAGAGAGCACACACCTTCAGTGTAAGAGGCAAACTGCTCGGGCTCCAGAGAGAGGGTAGTGATATCAGAGCACAGCACCTGGATGGGGCTCAACATCCTGGGGGAGGAGTCCAGAGGGTGGAGAGGGGTGGACAGGATGGGCGGAGCTCTTCAGGCTATAGCCAGGAGCAGCCCTGCAAAAGGAACAAGGGTGGTGGAAGGGGGGGTGTAGGGAAGGAGTCAACAGAAAGGGATGGGATTAGGGAGTGAGTTACTATATCAACGCATCTGGTCATAGACACTGACCAAGAGGATGATGATGTATTGATTAGAGTCAAGAGATTGTCTTGAGATAAAGTTGAGACATGCTCACGATAGAGACAGCTTGCTGCAATGTACTCTTCGGAAATTAATAGGTTTCTATGTGCAAATATAGTAATTGAATACATGTCAGGATGTTCAGAATGTCATGACTTTAACTACTTTGTCAATGCTGGCTTTATAAAAGGCCATGACGAGTAATAGCTAATGTTAGGCTATGGACAATGTTGGCTAAGGCAGATTTCTATGGTAACGTTCAATGCATAACATCCTTCCCGAAATCTACAAAAGGCAACAACAACAAAACATCTTAATAATATGGCATATGTATATGGTCAATCATTTGTTTAAGTTTCACTAAAACTATGTTTTATTTCTATTTATCTACAATAGTTACATAATACAGCGAACATCAAATATTATCCATGGCTAAAACTACTTGTACCTACACATTAAATAGTATTATATACTTTGCCAAGGGTACAACTGCAGATGTTTCTTTGAGCAAAGCCTCTATGGTTAAAATGAAAAGTTCTAAGTCGCTGAGGGTAATGGCGTTAGTCATATTGCCATGTGGTGCCGCTATAGCTCAGCGTTTCCTCCTGGGAGTATGTGAACATTATTTATTTATTTATTTCATTATGTATTATTAATTATTTATTTATGTATTAAAAAAAGGAAGATGGAGCTAAATTCAATATTGATTTCAAAGGAGAGTTACAGTTACCAATGTTTGGCAATAGAAGGCTTAGATTTGACAGTAATTTAGTTTTATTATGAATAATAATACAAAATTACTAATAAATATGTGTTTTAGTTGATTACTTCCAGCTGGTGGTACTTGGAGTAGAAATGAAAGACTCAAGGGTACGGGAGACAAAAAAAAAAAGGTTTGAAAGACTGCTATAACTAATAATAGTTCAGTAAAACAATATGGCTTGTCCAACAGATACAAGTCAAAAAAGGGCAAAGCTAGCGCTGAGGTCAGCGGGAGCGGGGGGAAAGGAGTTGAATATGGTGGGAGGGGCGGTGTGAGGTGAAGGGAGGTCAAGCATCTTTGTGAGAGTTAAAGGGCAAGGAAATCCCCATGGGACAGTGCAGACAGACTGACATAATGCACACATACATGTTCAAATACACCACAAACGCACACCTAAACACCTGGCGAGATGCACAGACATGACATGAACATGAATAGAATTCAGGCAAAACAGATAGGTAGCATCACACAAATAAAATACAAAAAAGACGTGTATTAACGCCCTTTCGCTTCTTAGCTCTCTCCTTCCTGCTTTAATGAGCACGTACAGAGGCACATTGTATTGGATCAGCCTTAGAGCCTTGTTGGATAACTGTTTGGCAGGCGCGCCACTCCGTCACTGGGTAATGCTGTGTGTTGCATTTGAGGAGATGCCGGGTAGAGGAGATGAGAGGTGGGGGGATGAGTTGGACAGACACTGGGAGGTGCAGGGGGATGGGGTGAGCGAGGGGGAAATGGTTTTGGATAAAGGAACAGGTTTTTATGACCTGTAGCGACTGTGTACAGTTTCATTTTTCTCATTTTTTTATTTGATTTTATTTGGTCAACCTAATTTGTTCAAGCTCATAAATATTTCTCCCTGAATAATATTTTCTGGCCTCGGATGTGGGGAATAATTAAAACAGCTATTATAGGTGGGTGTTGACCAGATGTCAATCATATTGACAAAGCATGAAACACAGCATGTTTATTACTGCCCGTTTCTATGACGATGGACATAATAAAACGCTTGGCATTAGCTAGGGCTGCATGAAAAAAAACAATAACCTTACTAAACAAATGGAAAGCAATTCATTTTTTCAGTTTTGTGTCATAAGTCTTCAAATATATTGTTTCAGAATCAAGGCTAAAATGGAAATACACGTCTAAAATCAAGACTAAAACTGGACTTGTGCATATGTTTAAAGCAGTACTGAGCAACTCGTGCACCCTACAGGCCATAAGCGCCACTGCAGGTGTCGTAGCACGCTGCATTTTTTATACTTATTAATTGTCCGTGAGAGTAAATACTGCGCTGACAGCAAAGACAAATGAGAGGGATATTGTACATCCAATTACACAATGGAAATTATTCACTCAAACTTGGCTGTAAATACTGCTAAAGTGGCGCTAGCCCGCAGTTAGCCTGTTAGCTTCTTCTTTGTGATTCCATTTGTGTATTGGTGTCTCCGACCCGGCGGCAGTCAAGTTGCAATTGTGGTTTTCTGGTCAGAGACACCAGGGGCAGATGAAAGACCCCCAAATCATCCCATTAACACTTGTATTACCCCCAGAGGCACTACGAAAAGGATTTATTAAGAAAACAAGTTACTTAGTACTGCTTTAAGTCATCAAAAAAGTCAGATGGAAAACCTCAGTGTTTTTGCGAAATGGAAGTGAATTCTTGTTGCTTTATTTGTCAAAATGTGTGTCACCAAATACTGCGATGACAATAATTTAGCGATACATTGTGCTGCAGCCCTTGTATTAGCCAACTGGGCAAATGCTGTACATTTCTTTTGTGACTTGTAGTAACACCTCTGCTCTCACTACAAGCAACTCTGACCAGTTACATTACAAGGAGAAACAGATAGAAGATTTACACAATTAACATTTTTAGACAAGTGAACATTATTTGGCTGGTAATGCTTGAAAAGGACTAACCACATAGGCCACTGAGAACAATGTCAAAGTGAAACTCTGGTCTATCCAAAAATTCAAAAATGAATGCACCTACGCGTATAATAGTCATGTGATATTATTCAATAAGCGGCAATGCAATTTGTTGAGTGCTCCTTCACATCTACAATGCACACAGGTGGCAGCACGTGTTACCAATAAGCATGTGCCACTGGTCCTGGCTGAAGGAAATGATAAAGCCGAGCCAGACACAGGAAGTGTAATTCTCTTGTGAGATTGGATCAGAAATCAGCATGCAACACATTCACGACCCCCAGATGATAATCCCCCGCTCTGGGCTGGACCGAGAGGTGTCGTGAACAATGAGGTGACTCAAGGAAAAGGGATTGAGGGCAAACAGACAGGCACACCATATGAAGCTCAGGCACAGGTGAGATTAGCAGTGTAATTGAGATTAGCACGAGGCAGCTGGACTACTGTGATCTCACCATTACCAACTAGACCCCCCCCCCCCCCCCCCCGATTACCTAGTTTATATTTTCATGTTGTACATTCATGAAACTGCTGATTAGCTTTACAGTATTAGGAAGATAGTCTTGTCCTTTTTGTATTGTAAAAGCATGTTTAACACGTGCAAGGAACGGAACCTAATCTATTCAGATAAAAGATCAATTGTTCCTAGTAGTGACAGAATGGTTACATAATAGTAGGCTATAACCCATGACAACATACTTGCTTTCCTTGTTTTGTCTGCAGCTCAGGCCTATTTATCAAGCTGCTTATTGATGATAAGACTGGAAAGCTGTGCTGAGCTGGCTTTGCCTTCCAGACAGGCATTTGAAGACACACAAGCATTTACAGTCTACAAAGTCTCACGTGCTGCTTGCGTAAAGCCACACACTACAACTCTGTCACATCTTACCGTCAGTCACATAGTTGTGGTCGGGGAGGAAGCCGCGGTGGTTGAGATTCGGGGTAGCGTCAGTGTCTTCGCCCATCAGATGGGCCGGTCGGGGTGCCCGGTTTGGGGGGGCAGCGCGGAGGTTGTGGCAGAGTGGTGATAGAAGACGGGATGGTGGTGGCAGTGGTGGATATGGGGGTTTCGTCCAAGTCAGTGCCCATGCTGCTGCCCGCTGACGCCTCCTCAGCAAAGGGGCGCAGAGCAAGGCATCCTACACCCCTTTTGTTGGGACCAGGCAGGAAGGAGGGAGCCTTGGGAGGGATAGTGGCATTCAGGTGTCCATACCAGCTTAGACCTGCGAAGGGATTTTACAAGTCAGTGGAGAGGGGGACACGTCGCACACCAGGAAAGCCTACCTCATGTTCATGGCTGCAGGTGCTTGGGAAAAATATGAGGACTTCTCTTAAAATCACAAAGACATGCACACTAATCAACATCAAAATCATGTCACATACAGTATATAATGGTGTTTCACATGTGAATGGGGGATGGGGGGGGGGGGTTTCTCCGTATCTGCAGTGCTGCTGTTTATGCACTTCCACGCACGCACGCTCGCTTGACACACTACAACATATCAAAAGTCAGTCATACCTTTGCGAATCCTTCAAAGATACCGCCACTGTCTTCTGGTGCGTCCCTGTATGTCCCACTGTAATGAAGGGGGAGAAATGCCCGGTGGTCCCGCGCGCTGCTGCAGTCTCTGGCGTATGTCTGAGAGGAGATTCAGAGGCAGAGCGAGAAGAGGAGAGATAGGGGATGAGGGAGGGAGGGAGGGAGTGCGCTGGTAGTGTTTGTGATGCACTAATGCAGGTACCGCCTCCATCTCCGCTCCAGCCAATAGTCATGGAGCTATGATCCGTCTGACCACTGAGTGCAGGTGACTAAGTATGAGAACGGATTGGAGATATGAGGCAAGAGTGGGCAGAGGTGAAGAGAAGTCTTTCTAGGTGGTGATTCAATAATAAGAGGAGATAGTGAATAGATTTACCTCGAGACACAGACCCATTCAATTGAGACACAACTGACAAGAAAGCGTATCAGTGCTGTCTGTGTCATTACCATCCGCTATACATTTCTCATGGTGTTTTTAAAGCACATTTTAAATATTTCTGTTGCGTTTTGAGATTCAGTTGCAAATGTTGAGTGTTATAAATAAAACATAAATTACATTGTCAGAAAATTAGATAGAGGACTGCACAATGAATATTTCACTGTACGTTCACTCATCTGCAATCATATGCAATTCTTTTTAATGAGCAATGTTATGACAACTCATGATTCATGTGGAAATGTCCCTACATGAGATTTATTTCTGCTAGCATACTGTACATATCAATATTATTGTTCATGTTATGCTCTTTTTTGCTTTTAGAATAGCTCATATAATTTTTGTCACATGTTTTGCTCCTTTCTTAACATTGTTCCTTTTCCTACTTGATGCAGCAACAAAGCATTTTCACCATTGTGGGACTAATACAGTTTTTCTTATTGTTCCTTCCTATTTCTTTGTTATAATGTTGTATGGTATGTTCTCATGCTGGTGTAATGGAAGTCACTTGAGGTTAATATTTGCACACCTCACACTGAGGTTTACGTCTTCCCATTGCAGCATCACGTGCCATTCATCTTCCTTTTTATTTCAGAAGCACATGGGTTTGCACTCACATTATCAATGTTGAGTCAAGACACACCTGAAACTAAGGCGATGGCAAGGATGGCATAAATAACAGGACAAAGATAGGGAATTGCTTTATTTTAAATCACCATTAACATAGTTTTGTGTTTTTGATCAAACCAATGAACGCTGATTTAAATTCACTTTTGCATGTGGATCCCTTTAAGGCTGAATATATCTTTGGATTGCACAAACATAATCTGTATATTCATCCCCCTTGCAATTCTCCTAGATCAGAACCACTTAGATTTGTGCACACAGTGACAGTAAAGTCAGCACGCAGCAGAGACTGAGGCGATGCCAGGGACAGTTGGTGCCGTCTCTGGCGCTGGCCGACTGCCACCCGGCTTTAAACCCGGGCTTACTGTGAGACTCGCGGCACAGTCCTCCCCCACTTAACGGTTATGGGCAATGCTCCATACACCGCCGACCATTTCTGCCCCTATGACTGCCCCCTGCCAGCGTGTAACATTAACCACAAAGCCCCTGAAGCCGACCCACATTTAGAGCTACTGTTCTATTTGCCCATTTCAACACCTCTTCACCTGAACCATATGCTTGAAAATCCACAACTTGTGTCAATGTGGGAAGTCGTTTTCAATCACTATAGCCTATTAGTGTTTTAATATTCAAAATGTAATTAGATGTGACGTTTATGAGAATAACTCACAATACACTAAATGCAAAAATTCTTTATGAAAAGAACACAGGGTTTATACAGGCAGCAGTAAGTAGTTTGTTTTTAGATGCCATTTAATAATTTAATTTTAATAATCAAATGTTTAATGCCACAAATGCTACAAATATGTATTCCTCAAGATTTCCATAAAACAGGAATGAGGGGAAATTTTGACACAATGGGCAACTTTTGAGCAAAAAGTTAGCCAAAAATTGTGTTAAATGTATTTTGTTTTAATATATTTTGTATTTTTGACTAAAGCAGGCAAATATTTTAGAAATTAGTCATTATTTCCACTAAATTTAGATAGAATGCCAGTTTGAATCAATATGTTTTTTTTTTAAATTACATTTATGGCCTTAATTTTGGCACAATTTATTTAACGACTTTTCATAATGCTTTTTAACGCCCAACACAGAAACCCTGAAGATACAAGATACAGTATATACTGTATATTTTTAACTGCATCAAATCCTGCTGCTATGGCTTATTCTATTTACTGTATAGCAGCAGCATCTTGCGCAGACAAAGGTTACTGGAGTGTATCATGTCAGCAGGTGCCATGCATCAACTGTCAGTGGCAGATGGGTGGATCTCTGGGCTGTGAAGAAGAATCTAAATCAGGGCTGAATTAGCATTGAAAAAACCAAAAGGTGTTACCGTAGTGAGAATTATGTAGTGAACAGAATCTGTTGAGTTTGACCTTTGAATGAGACATGTCGATTTTAAGAGGTCGAGTATGTATTTTCCACATTAGTTAGCGTGGCTCGAAGCAGCATAAAACCACAGTTACAAGAGAAAAATGAGATATTTGATCGTTGCCTTCACTGCTGCAATAATTTTAACTATATTTTACAAAGTAATTTCAACACAGAATCCTATAAATGTAAACCAAATCTAAAAGTAATATGTTTTTTTCAATAAACTGTCATAACAAGACAAAACGGCTAAACAGAACTTTTCCACATTCTGTTTTTAAACTGTGTCAGCAAAAAAAAAAAAAATTGATATATTGTGATATATATATTGTGCTAAATATTATAACTTGGAGATATATTGTGCAGCCCTAACCACAGTGATATTAATAAGTTATTATACCTGCACACATGTAACTTGAGTTCATGGTGAGTTGTTGGCCTCGTGGCTAGTTTGAGCGATGGGCCTTGGTTTGTCTCTGGGGGACGCTGTGCCCGCTGTCTGCCATCTCAACTCAATCAGCCGTAAAGTCTGAAGGCTGGACCTGTAACAGTCAATATGTAAATCAAATCTTCATTCAATAGATTTTTATGCATGTAGCGCACCATCGGGTTAAGCTAAGGTTCACTTGAGATGTAATGTTTTGTTCTGCAGCCTAATAGAACACCATCAAATGAGAAGGTCCAGGGACAATCGTAGCCCGTGTGCAGTCAGCATGAGCAGCAATCGTCCATCATGTGCCCAATCAGACGCTGGTTGATCTCTGGTCCTCGTGCCTGATGCTCATAGCTCCTACCCCCACTCCAGTGTGCAGACACCGTCACTATAGCAACCAGAGCATCCCAATGGTGGACATGCGCTTGTCTCAAGTCAGCACATATAAACAGTGGGCCTTGTGGGAACTTTAAATAGTGGCTTACTGTATCATCTGGACATCTGCCAATCACTTGAGAAAGCTAGACTAGGTGAAGGCCTGGTCATAATCATGTAAGTCAGAGGTCATCAATTAAAATTGATTGACGACCAAATTGATAAATAATTGTCAAGCAAAGGTCCGGAACATACGGGGTTAAGTTACGGTTGTATGGGGATTTTTAAGCCTGTATTAGATTCAATAATATTTACTATGCTTTGCTTAGGCTACTCTCAAAATACATTTTGGCTCCTAAATAGCAGAATCCCTGTATATTACTTACACAATGTTGCCAATGCAGTGTTGTGTTTCTCCTCTTTGCCAGGTTTTGTCCTGATTTAGTCCTGGTTTAGACCTGCTCACTGCTCTTGTAGAAACGGTGGGAAAAAAAGCGGTAGCCTACTATTTGCAGTTATGATGGCGCGTACATATTAAATTAGATAATTAGGGTGTTCTCAGTTTTAAAAGTTTAGTGTTAAATAAACACAAAGGCGTCAAGGAACCGAGGGGCACATCTTTCTCTTTCTGTTCATCTGGGCTGTAGATACCCCTCAGCTGCTGTGAGACAGAGAGAAAGACCATGTAGCGGATCAACTCAGGGGATTTACAGTCGGGTCAAAAAAGTTCAAATCCAAGTTTCGAGTCCGGACAGGTTGGCACGTGGGTCCGGATCCAGACTAAGGTCCGCCATTCCGTGACCTCTGTTCTATACTAATGAATTAAAGGAAACTGTAACATGTAAAAAACTGGAGTTCACATAAAGCTTTTGGACACTACACTGTGTTAGATGGAGTCATTTTTAGCTAATGCTAGTCCATGGAAAATGTTTGCTAGTTTGCCTCTAAAATGGCGGATTTCTGCGATAACTGAATTTATAGTATTCCATTTGATCCTCTATCACACTGTTTTGTTCAAACTCAAAACTAAGAGATAGGACTGACAGATTATGAAGCGAGGTCCAACTGGGATTATTCTGGAAATGATTGAGATTAAATTGGCAATTCACCTGATTAAAAACGGGCCGCTCCTCTGCACCGGTCAACAATTCTTCAAGATCTTGTGGGATACATTTTGGGAAAAGTGGGAAAAAAGGGGAGGGGGGCCAAGGGGGAAAATAGAGGAAAAAGTCAAAAAATAAAAAATAAACTTTAAAGTGAAACTTCACGACACTTACCTTTTGGGAACATTTCGTATTCCTGATGGTTTGCAAAAATATTGCTTCATCGTCATTATTGAGAAAGGCCCAGTTGTTTTAAATGTGCTATATAAATACTGTACATTTGATTCGATTTTAACAGGGAAAAAATCAGAGCCAGGACTTAAAATAAAAACATGATGGTTAAACTATTCAGAGAACACCAAGAAACTAAAATGTGATGCCAAAGTTCTCTGCTTCTCGTGCAATAACAAACTAACTCTTATCAACTGAACCACAGAAAAGTGAGAAAAAAGGTACAAGAGGAGGAAGGAGAAGAGAAAGAAGCAAGTGAGGTGTCTGCATCCCCAGCACCAAAGTGAAAACAAAAAGAAAGTGTCAGACTCAGCTCTAATTTATACTTTTTAACCTACAACAACAAATGTTGATGAAGTTTTCTAGTATATTTAATTTGCTGTTTTTTAAAGATTTGTCCAAAGTTGCACACTGTAGGAACTGTCCAGTGGAGGAAGGAACCCTGTGTACCCCACATCTTCAGGGAACTCCTGTGTAAATACGGGGGACAGCAGACGACGGGATTAACACACGGATATGCCGGCCTAGGTACCCCCCACACCACCTGACTGTGTTTCGGTATGTAAGGTGTCTGTAACAGCTGAAAGAGAGGTGGTGTATGTGTCGTCAACCACGTAATTTTCATCAATTGTCCTACAAAAACAAACCTGTGCACAATTGTCTCTTGCCCAAAGAGCTGCACATAGTACAGGTATGTGGCATTAACTGTCTAGAGCACGTACCGGATGAGGGCCACTTCCTCAAAACCTGGGTGCTCTGTTATGCAGGTGGTTACACCCGCCTGCTGACATCTGTGCATTACCTACAACAAATGGGAAAATTAATGCAAGCTAAAATTGCGAAGGAAAAAGTTGTAATGTTTTGTGCATATTACTTCATAAATAAACATTGAATTTTATCATTATGTTTTGTTCTTTTATTTTATTCAATTATACCTTGGGCGTCGCTCTACAGCACACATTCTCCACTGGGGACAATGAGGTGCAGTGGCCGCATAAACACCTGTTGATGCAGAGTTATAGCTTATTATGTATGATTATACCACATTATGGTCCATCTATGAACATATCAAAAATGTTAGATAAATGTGAACCTTTCTTTTGCGTTTGCTCTAAATCAAAGAAACCTATTAGCGACTATGGTAGCACCAATTTACCATTCAGTAATGGGACCCATTCTGCACTGCAGTGATGCCTCGGCAGGCTCGGTAGTTTCCACCGGTGTCCTCAAGCAACGGCCATCATGTCAAACATATATACGGCTCAGAGCCACCGGCCTCCTCCTTCACATTAACCACTTCCACCTCTGGTGATGAAGGTGGAGGTAAATCCTCCTCTTCAAAAGAGCGCTCGGTCACGAAGCTGCTGTCACAGTCACTCCTCATACAATCAGCTAAATCAACAGTTTGGAACATTATAAAAAAGAGAGAACACACCGGTGAGCTCAACAACACCAAAAGACCTGGAAGACCACGGAAGACAAATGTGGTGGATGACCAAAGAATTCTTTCCCTGGGGAAGAAAACCCCTTCACAACAATAGGACAGATCAAAAACACTCTCCAGGAGGATCGGCAGTTTGAATCCTGCAGGGGCACACTGTCGTTGTGTCCTTGGGCAAGACACTTCACCTGCCTTGTCCCCAGTGTCTGTGTACACTGGTGTATGAATGAGCGTGTGAATGGGTGAGTGGATCCTTTCTGGAAAGCACTTTGAGTGTACAAAGGCGTCAGTGGTGCAGTTGGTAGAGCTGGTAGTCTCATGATGAGAAGGTCAGGGGTTTGAATCTCGCCTCCAGCATAGACAAAGCCAAACATTAACTCTGCTTTATAGTCTAGCGCTTTTCCACCTACTCAAGGCACTCAAAGCGTTTTCCAGCAAGTATCCACTCACCCATTCACACGCTCATTCATACACCAGTGTACACAGACACTGTTAGTTATTGTTAGTTTAGGTGGACGCCCTTGTCTTGGTTCGCAGTGGTGCTATACTCTTCCCATTTCCGAATGATGGATTGAACAGTGCTCCGTGAGATGTCAAATCTTGGGAAATCTTTGTATAACTTAACGCTGCTTTAAACTTCTCCACAACTTTATCCCTGACCTCTCTGGTGTGCTCCTTGGCCTTCATGATGTTGTTTAGTGGGGGATGCTTCGGGAGTATGGGGTCCGGGGCCCTCTGCTAAGGGCTGTCCGTTCCCTGTATGACCGTAGCAGGAGCTTGGTTCGCATTGCCGGCAGTAAGTCAGACCTGTGCGTGTTGGTCTCCGCCAGGGCTGCCCTTTGTCACCGGTTCTGTTCATTACCTTTATGGACAGAATTTCTAGGCGCAGCCAGGGGCCGGAGGGTGTCCAGTTTGGGAACCTCAGAATCTCATCTCTGCTGTTTGCAGACGATGTTGTTCTGTTGGCTTCATCAAATCAGGACCTCCAGCACGCACTGGGGCGGTTTGCAGCCGAGTGTGAAGCGGCCGGGATGAGGATCAGCACCTCCAAATCTGAGGCCATGGTTCTCCACCGGAAATAGGTGGCTTCCCCGCTTCAGGTCGGTGGGGAGTCCTTGCCCCAAGTGGAGAAGTTCAAGTATCTCGGGGTCATGTTCACTAGTGAGGGACGGATGGAGCGTGAGATCGATAGACGGATCGGTGCGGCGTCAGCAGTGATGCAGTCGCTGTATCGGACTGTTGTGCTGAAGAGGAAGCTGAGTCGGGGGCAAAGCTCTCGATTTACCGATCGATCTACGTTCCCACCCTCACCTATGGTCATGAGATTTGGGTAATGACCGATCGCGGATACAAGCGGCCGAAATTAGCTTTCTTCCCGGGGTGGCTGGGCGCACCCTCCGAGATCGGGTGAGGAGCTCAGTTACCCGGGAGGAGCTCGGAGTAGAGTCGCTGCTCCTTCACGTCAAAAGGAGCAGCTGAGGTGGTTAAGGGCATCTGTTTCGGATGCCTCCTGGACGCCTCCCTCGGGAACTGCTCCAGGCATGTCCATGTCCACTCGTAGCAGGGGACGGTCATGTTTGCGCTGATACACCACCACTATGCAATTTGGTTTGTTATGAATCCAACTTTAAAACAATTCTAAATTGATTTACAGACAAAATTCATCACTCCTGGCAGCATGGAGGCACAAAGGTTGATGTTCTCACCCCCCGGCAAAACAGTCCTGAGTTTTATCCCGGACCAAACGAGACCTTCCTGTGTGTTTGTTAACTATGCAGAAGTATGAACTGAACTGTGAGTACCCTGTCTCCGGAAGTTTTTATTTGCATGTATGTGGATAATGTGGATAAAGACAGGCAGAAGTGGTATAGAGAGAAGTAGGAGAGGTCAGAGGAAACTCCATTTTGAGGAGGAGGAGCAAGAGGAGGTGGAGGGAAAGAAAGGAGAGACTGACATGGGTAGTGGCCCACAACACTGGTGGGATGGTCCAGACTACACCTTCTAAATACAAACACAGGTTAGAAAAGGCTCTAAAATAATAACAGTTTACAGGTTATTATAAGAATTTACAGAATTCCAGCTGAGCTTATACACTTGTGTTAGAGTCAAACTCAAATAGAAGACAGATGATTAGGCCTATACGATGTCTGGATTTCTGATACATTGTAATGTAATGCAATTAACTTGTATATTGTCCATTATTGAGGTTTGTAACTTTTTCCATTTTTATTGATCATCTTATTTTACTTTTAATAAGGCTATTTATTTGCAGTATTTTTCAGTTTCAGTTTCATTGTCTATGAACTAAAAACATTTGTGTCCATAATTTGTAGATTTGGTGGTTTCTAAAGCAGGTCACTGCACAAAACCTGCTTTCCATGATGCTTCACTCAGTAAATGAAGTAGAAATTAGAGCACTTATTTTGTATACTACAATCTGCACTTGGTTATGCCTTATTGTGTGGCGATCTAACCTACAAGGGTTTGAAAAGTGAAATCATTGCAATGTCTCAAATTAGAAGCCAATAAAGTGCTTAACTAGTCACAGGAGCGCAGGATCAACTCTTCCTCGCAGACTGCTATAATCACTTTACAAGGGATGGGGGTGCTATGCAGTAATGGAAAAACGCATTTAAGCTCCATCTCTAGAGAGAGGGGGTCTGTGTATATACATTATAAGAAGCCATGGGAATCCTTTTGCATTATTGCTTAACAGAAAACAGGCATGCGCCAATATGTGTGCACTTCAGCATGACAAAAAAGTTATTTGTCAAGTCATTCAATTTACAAATATATTTCTGATTTGATTTGTCATGATCATGCACTGTAATAGCCTATAAGTGTGTGTGAGAAGTGTATACAGAAAACAAGTTAGTAAATATTTGAAGATTATGGGATAGTTGGAAGGTTTATTAATGTGTTCCAGCTTTGTCTAAATTCCAAACTGTTTTGTAACCAATGTTTGATTGTAACATGATGTATGTGTCCCGTCTCGGGGAAAAAAACACGCTAAGCTTTCCTAATGTTGTGGTTTTATCACGTAAACCGTAGATAACTTTAGTACACACAACACAGGAATTACAGCACGGTCAACTCACTTGTCCTTTCTCAGCCAAAGCTGCTTATGGCTGAAAGGAGATTACTCAAAATATAGAAACAGAAAATGCTGCGTAAATTGTGTCTGGTGCCATTTGTTTTACAGTGTGCACAACTTTTAAATCTTCTAAATCTGTAAGTCTGTCAGACCAAGTGTACTGATGCAAGAATTATCAGAACATATCTATTGGTCAAAACGAGCCTTCATCTTAGTCTAGCGATGCTTCCTTTGCCCTCTCAAGAGACCTGTTAATTATTTTGTTGTTAATTGATAAACATTTTGTGACAGTAAAAGCTATTTATTACAAGTTTATTTGTATAATGTCTTGCTAAATGTGAAATCCAAGATTTCTAAATAGAAACTAAACCCAGATTGACAAACACTAATGACCTTTGGGAGAAGGGGCGGTCAGCATTCTATCAGCAGCCGTGAAATATGAAGAAAAGCTCCACTCAGCAGTTATGAATACAAGGATTATAACAGGTGAAACTATGACAATTTTCACATTCTGACTGGAGGTAGCGAAATCTCACTGGAGAAAAGGGCCCACCAACATCCAAAACTATGCATCTATAGTTACTTGCTATGAGGAAGCTCCCTAATTAGAGTGTGAAACACTGAAATGCAAGTCATGCATGCATGAAATCAAATTCCTTGGTGTGATTATTGATGACAGAATGTCTTGGAAATCTCATATTAAATATATATGTACGAACATTTCTAGAAGCATTTCAGTAATAGCAAAAGCAAAGCACATTTTAAACATCAAAGCTCTACATACCTTATACTGTTCTCTGATTTTGCCCTATTTATATTATTGTACTGTGGTTTGGGGTAGTACTTATAAAAACACAGTTAAACCAATAGTATTGTTGCAAAAAAGAGCTATCCGAGTAATTCATAAAGTTGAGTTTTTGGACCACACAAACTCATTATTTTTAAAATCAAAGATTGTGAAGTTTTGTGACATTGTTGAGTTCCAAACTGTACAGATGTTATACAGAACAAAGGTATAAACTGTTATCAAACCAAATACAAAGAAGGTTCCAAGAACGTTCTGGTTGTTATAAATTACGTGACGAATTAAACTTTAGGATTCAGAAACATAGCACAACTTTGAAAAGTTTTAGTCCAACAGTTAATGGTGTACAATTGTGGAATAAACTGGAGATGGAGATGAAACAATGTCCAAACATCAACCTGTTCAAATATAAATATAGAGAGGAAGAAATGCTTTGCCACTAGGGGGAGCAGTGGGATCGTTTATGTGTATTTTTTCCTCTATAATCAAGGAAGAATGTTGCTGCTTGGAACGGTTGTCATTCTATTGCTCAAATTATACATTGAGAATTAGGGTAGGCAGGTTGTGGATCTGTTGAGAGGAATTCTCTCAACAGGCTCAAAGCTTTGTCTGTTAATGCACCACTCAGCATAGGAACATCATCTATAAAATCAGCTGTTAGGGCAGCTGGATGGGGGTTTGTTGGTGGGGAGCTTATTGCCCTCTTCAACTGGCCCGCTCTACACTCTGGCATTTTAATGCACCCACACTGTGCAGGGCTTACATCATACTTCACACATAACTCAAATAAATAAATAAATAATAATAATAATTAATTAAACTCAAAATTATATTGAGGATGGTAATGACAGCTGGGAAGTAGTAAGATCTCGGGGTATAATAAGTATTAATGCTTTTTAATGCATTACACTATGTAGAGCTTTCATAATACATTATACATGAAATAATAATAATAAAAAATAAATAAATAAAAATAGGAAATTGTACACAAATTGATATTATACTGGGGATGGTAATGACAACTGGGAAGTAGCAAGATCACGAAGTATAATATATACTGCTGCATAGTAACTTTATAACATTAAAATAGTGACTTCCGGTAATGTTACACTAGTGATTTTAGTAGCGTACCAATGTTTGGCATTGGTAACAACTTGTAAGAAATATATTAATGATCATCATTTGTTACTTGCTCTGTACTAGACATTGCATAAGAAATTAAACAGCTGTTGTTGTGTTTTGTATGCTTTGATTGTTAAATGAAAATGTTATTTTTATTTTGGGGGTGGGCGCTTATAAGCCTTTTGCTTCGGCCCATTCCTTTTGAGCAGACTAACTGCTCAAATAAACAAATAAACTAAACTAAGACCAGTTGATTGCATGTTCTTGTCAAATTAAAACCAATGTCTTAATAAGCACCAGTCTAAGGTTAAACATCTGATAGAAATTAAATTTAGGAGACGCAGGTAGTTTATCTATGCAGTAACTATTGTGTAAAGTTAAGTAAAATGGCCCCACATCAAAATAATGTGAGGAGAATACAAGTCAAGTACTACCACTGGACTGTCAATGAGTACTACATGCTTATGATTACACCGCCCCCTAGTGGCTGAGAAACAACAGTGCAACGGAATACACAGTCTTTATTTGCATTCGGCATTAGGGGTTAAGACGATTATTTATTTCTAACAATATGGATACATTTCAATCATTTGAGAACAGAACAATTTTCCACTCAGATAAGTGCTATTGATCTATAACTTACCACTGTAAATGTTACTTTACTATTTAATCATATATTATATTATTTATTACTGCTTCTATTCTCCCCTCCTGGAACCGCCACCTTAACGTGGTGGAGGGGTTTCAGCCCCCAAATGATCCTGGGGGCTCTGTGCCACTGGTAGGGTCTCCCAGGGCAAACAGGTGACGGGTCAGACAAAGAGCGCTTCAGAAGCCCCTTATGAGAGGCCAACAGGCCCGGTAAGAATCGTGAGGCCGTCCTTCTGTGTATCCACCACCTGCAGGAGGAGCCATACAGGGCGGACAGTGGAAGAAATTGGATGGATGCTTCCATTCTTTTATGCTTTGAAAAATAGACTTCAGTTTAAATAATGAGCATGACCTGCACAACTTGCATCCTTAATTTAGTTTACATTAATAATGCAGAGAGAACATGTAATGAGGACAACATAAGTGTTTCTAAAATCTTCATCCGGACCATTACGCAGTGTCAGGGTCCATTTGAAACTGCTGCTGGTGGAGGTGGTACCCCTGTCCTTGATGTACTCTGTGATGGTGAACGCGCAGGTTGCCCTTGTGTGCAAATCTCTTTCCACATTCGGTGCAAGAAAACGGCCTCTTGCCCAGGTGCACGTCCCTCTGGTGGGCTCTGAGATTTCCGCTCCGGGCAAAGCGCTTCCCACACTGACCACAGCCAAAGGGCCGTTCCCCAGTGTGTGTTCGAGTGTGGACTGTGAGCTCAGAGGGCGTGAGGAAGCGCTTATCGCAGAACTGACACAGGTGTAGTCGGGCTCCCGTGTGGCGGAGGAGGTGGCGCCGCTGATGTGAGGGGTAAGCAAAACATTTCGCACAGTAAGGGCAGGTGTAAGGTCGTCCAGTCACCCCACTGCCTGCCGGACGATGACCAAGACAGTCCACGTTTCGTAGTGCAAATGTGTGAGAGTTAGACTGCGGTCGGTCCCTAGATCTAAAGGTTGGGCTTTGTCTTGTGTGATTCTTTAGTCCTCCATCTCCCATTTGAGCCGACCGCATAATGCCATGTTTGGAGGTAGGATTTCCAGATTCTTGATTGGAAAAAGTACCATTAATGTCTTTTGAAAGAACTTCATCAACACTAATTACAGTGCGTCTGTTGAGTGGACCAGACCAGATGGGTTCATTTGACTGGAGACTTTCTATCGCAGTCTCCAGAGTGGTGTTTAACCCTGGTGACCATCCCTCTGTCCGATTTGTGTCAGAACGTACCTTTATAGATACAGACAGAGGAAGAGAGTGGGCATCTTCTTCTAGTTGTGCAGAGGTGAGATTATTCTGATCCCAGAGGGGAGCTACAAAGACAGAATATTTGCCGTCAACATTTATTACAAAATACTTCATGTGAACACATTACATTGGCTATTACTTTCATCCTTTGATTGTGCTGAAGATAAAGGCTCCTGTTGATTTTTGGCAAGACGCATCTCTGAAGCTTGAGTTGTTGCAAGTTCCAGGTTTGACTGTGAATTAATTTGCTGGGGGGAGAAGGAAAAATACACATTGATGTCTAATAAAGGCACAGTATAGTATGATTAGGGTGACCAGATTTTCTTACTTAAAAAACTGGGACACTGCTTGGGATTTAGTTGCATGGTCAGCCAGGGAGCCATTTGTTGACCGTTTTTCCCACGCTAAATGCTTGTTAATGTCTTACACCATGCATCAGCATTAACATGATAGACTTGATATTTGTTATTGGTTTCTACTTGGTAATGGACATTTGCATGGCCCAAAGACAGGCATTTTTTCAAGCAAAGTGTGTTACTTTGTGGACCATATTGGCCAAAAACTGGGACACCTGGGACAGATCCTGTGTAAAACTGGGACAAGTGAACGGTTTTGGAGGAATGTGTGGGGACGTGGGACAGAGGACTCAAAACTGGGACTGTCCCGGGTAAACTGGGACGTCTGGTCACCCTAAGTATGATAGAACAATGTGCAGACTAAATACAACAAAAATAGTAGGATAAGTGGCCAAATTACTTCATCTGCTTCATCCAACTTGGCCTCTTCCTTAACTCCAGTAGTGTTTAGTCCGCCCAGACAAAGTGCCACGTTATCTGCACAGAAAAATAGTAAACAATGAAGAAGCCTGTAGCGGTGTGAGAGAGAAAGACGGTGATTTGCTTGTGTTGATATTACTAAAAATATATAGGCCTATATTACACATTAAACAAGGGATTACCTGGTGTTATATTCACAGGGTCTGGCTCCTGCTTCACCCGCTGCTCATTCTCTGTCGGTGGCTCATCTGCGCCCTGTATGACACTTTCTGCGCATCTTCTCTCAACTTTATCCAGCTCGGACCTGAGCATGGAGATTTCGTTCGTCTTCTGCAACAGCTCCGCCTGGTGTTCGCACAGACTGCTCTCAAAAATCTTAGCAATTTCACACACTGCGGCAGCAAGCAAAGCGTCCATGACTGAGGTCACCTGGACATGAAACGCACTTCTCAGCGTCTCCATTTCGCCTTTTGACAAGTCACTTCCCGGTCTGACGTCCATGTAATAGGAGTTATTACGCTACGATGCTATTATCCAGCGACGCTTTAGCTAACTGTAGCAACAAAATAACGGTCGAGAGATGCACATTCTGACATTGATTATACATTTTAAAGTTTTTTTTTTTTTTCCTCCATCTCACAAACAGAAGCGAATTGAACTTCAGATAATTTCGTTCTTATACGTACGATCGGTGCGTTTGATTCGTATTGTGGTTGGTTGGTGCGATGACAAAGTAAAATCTCGCGGTAAGACAATAACACAAGAGCTCTGGGAAAGTATAAGGTTGTAAATACAGTTCCGATTATGTTTTATGCCTGTGAGGTTTGATTTGATGCGAGTTGTTTTGCTCCCCGCATGTTGCGTCTTTGATGAAAACCTGGCGACGTAAAAACGCTAAACCTAAGGAATGGGGAAAATCACGTTGCCATGGAGATTCGCTTTGTGGCTGCTAGCATACATTTTCCATTGATTAACATTCGCTAAAAACAGTAGAAAAAGTAGAAAAATAAAATAATCAGCCGTGGACAACTCCGTTAGCTGCTGAGCCACTGCAGGTAAATCCAACACATTGTGGCGTCCAAGTGTTTTGATCAATAACTCCAGTATTTCACCTTTTAAAATCTCCATGATGCTTAACGAGGACATCACAGTCCTGAACTATGAGGCAGAAGTGTGTCAAAATGTTCAGTTTTATTGGATTGTACCAACATTACATTTGAAAACATGTATACAACCTTCAAGTGGGGGAATGGTGTCTAATTATGGAAGACACCCTCTTGCAAATAAAAACAAAAGAAAAGACAGAAAGACCTTCTCACTTGCCTGCTTTGGAGCAGATCAACTTGTGTTCTTTGTACTTCGATTTGATGTAAAATCTCTTGGAACAGACACATTTGATGACTTTTCTGATGACTACACCATGGTGCTTTCTTCTGTGAATGCTCAGATGATTTCGTTGGGAAAATGTTTGTGAACAGAGACCACATTTGAACGGCTTTTCACCGGTGTGCATAAAAGTATGTTCAACAGCAGTATATTTTGATGAATAGATCTTCTTGCATATCAAGCACTTAAACCCCTGTGGGCATCGTTGAATGTGTGGTTTTGCTCTTTCACATGGAGACAAACTCTTTTCTTCCTTATGTTCAAGCTCATCCAAAGGTTTGGTCCAAGACTCATCAATTTTTCTTTCTTTGAGATTCACAAGACTCTTGTGCACTTTTCCATTGTGCACTGCTAGAGCAATCGGACTGCTTAATCTTTTATGGCATGTTTGACAAGTAATAAAACAAGGGTGAGCCATAAGGTGTGAACGTGAATTAAACTGTTTCAGGCAACATTTACAGGTAAAATGTTTTATTTTCCTGGCTGACGATTTCATTTGAACCAGAGATTTGTCTTTTTGTTCAATGGTTGAGTTTTCTTTAGAAAGTGTCTCTGCTGATGAAGCATTGGATGACTTCAATAACTTGTAGTATTTACATTTCGTTTTATGTTGCATGAGAATACTTGGGAAAGGAAAGATTTTTTTGCAACCTCTACATTTCTTGTGCGCTCGATCGTGAACACTGAGGCCAAACGGCGTGTCAAATACCTTTTGACAGAAGCGGCAATGGTATGCTTTTTCAGAGGGACTTGCTTGTGTCTTCACAGTTATGTTTTTAGATTTTCTGATTTTCTGTTCTTTTGCTTTTCTCTCCATTCTCTGCGTGAGCGGTGCTACTTCAATGTCAAACGGCTCTTTTTTTATATTCACGGGGGGAACATTTTTTCGGGGTCTGCCACGCTTTCTTTTGGGCTTGGTTTCTTCTTGTAAACCTGCAAATGTAGCAAAATTCTAAACTCAGAATAATGATTGATAAGCAAGGTATTTTACAAAAGGTTTTGTAGTTGGTGGTAACCATCAACAGGCACACAAAAAATGCATTCTAGCAATGTACCTGTTTGAGCAGCGTCCTTGGGCGGCGATGCAAGCCTTGACTCCTCAAGCTTACTGAATGCCTTCAATCATAAATGGGGAAATTTAAATTTTGGCAATTGAACACACTCAAAACAGTGGAGGCCAATATACACGGTGTCACTTCCATTATTTGATATTGTATGGAAAGACCTACTGGGCATGCAAGCCTATGCAGCAATCGACTCTGACAATGATTCAGATCAGCTGAAAAAAAAAAAAAAAATGCTTATTTTTAGTAACTCACTGTTGTGGTGAAGAGGGATCAGAGTCTGGGGGCAAATATCTCGATTTACCGGTCGATCTACCTTCCTACCCTTACCTATGGTCATGAGATCAGGGGGGGTAATGAACGAAAGAACAAGACTGCGGATACAGGCGGCCAAAATTTCCTTTGCAAGGTGCTACTTCACGTCAAGAGGAGCCAGCCAGCTGAGTCGCCTCGCTTGGGGGGTGTTCCGGGCATGTTCTATTGGGAGGAGGCCTCAGGGAAGACCAAGGACCCGCTGGAAGGACTATATCTTTAAGCTAGCCTGGGAACGCCTCGAGATCCCCCCAGGACAGTGGCGCAACGGTTTGCGCTTGTGCCTCACAGCAAGAAAGTCCCGTGACTGCGTAGGATTCCTCCGGGTGCTCCGGTTTCCCTTACCACAAAAAATATGTATGGTCTGTAACAGATAGAGAGATCCACGTTCACCTTGTAGGGAGGGACAAAAGGAGCAGAATTACCATCTGGACACTAGAGGGCTATTTCCTGAAATTGGCTGAGAATGACTAAAAACAGGAGAACAGGCTCAGTCAATTTCACCACCCCAGTCAGACTGAATGAGCCGTACGACCACAGAGGTCTGGCAGCCCTTGGAGAGGAGCAAAGATACGCCCACCTCCACAAAAATCCCTTTACGGTCATTTTCCCACAGGCTCTAGTTAAGTCGACCTTAAGGGGCTCTCGACTCGAGAATGGCACTTTTGGTTCAGTGTGACTGTGAATCCAACCGCACTTGAAGCCAGAGACAGCCGCTCCAAGACAGGCTGAAAGAGATGGTCTTGGAGCAGATTCACTCGCACTCTGAGGCAGAGCGGGTGTGGTGTGAAGCCAGCCGACCTTGAGCCGAACTACTCTCACTTTTTAGCGCGAAGAAATAACTTATTTTTTATGAATATGATTACCACTCTGACGAGGCAAAATAGATCAAAGTAAATTTCTCCATTGTGAGATCTATAAAGGCCATCATATCTTATCACCTTTATATCATCAAGGTATGTCTCTCTTCTGGCCCTCATTCCCATGTGCCGATTAAAGTGCATTTCTCTGCGCCCTGTGTATCAGTGTCACTGTATTTAGCCACAAGAGAGAGAGGAGTGACCATAGCATATATGCATTATTGCTTTCTGAATTTACACTCACAATTTAAAACATTTAAGGCAGTAATAAATGGGTTTTCAAAAATTATGCATGAACATTTCAAGTAATTTTGTGTCAAAGGTTATGGGGCAAACAGCCACCCGAGTACAGTTAAGCAGTTCTTCACATATGATCTCCTTGGTATCCATCTAAATCTTATGTTTGTAATAGGCATTTGTCATCAACTAGTTTTTAAATGCACTGTTTACAGGCTTGGGGGGGAAAAAGCGTGTATGTTGGCCTCGACTGTATGTGGATGAAAATGAATCAATTACCTCATGCTTTAATGGAATCGGGGAGAGAGTAATGGAAAATTGTTTGAGTCGAACACTAGGGCAAGGATTCTCTTGTTTCACACACTCGGAGTCTAGTGGGACACACCAATCATCAGGTACTGCACGGGCCACATAAAGAAGGAATCAAAAATGAAAATGTTCACTGTTAAATATTGCTATTCAATAAAGACGCTGGTGGTAAAAACAATGTGATAATAACTTTTGTTACACAAGCGTACCTTGGTCTATTTCAGGAGCAATGGATGATTGAGGAGCAGGTTCTTCAGATGTTCTTGGACTTTCAGAACTTGGATTTAAACTCGGGTCTGTTCCACTGCCTGATGAGACTTCTTTAAGCCTCAGCTCAACCCGTTGTAATTTTACTTTAAGATAGGCAATTTCTTCTCCTTTGCGAGCAAGCTCCATCTGATGATCATATAAATTGTCCTCAAAGATCTGAGATATCTCAAACACTGCTGTCCTGATTAAGTTCTCCATGGCTGTGGTCAGCTGGAGTCTGCATGCTCTGGACAGATAGTCAGCCATCTTGAACCTCTGAAGAAGCGCAAAAGATGTTCCTTTTGACAGGTGACTGAAAAACAGGACATTCAAGGATGACATTTTGGTAATGATGTGAGTAAACTTAAAACAAACACTTATAGAATCCCATCCCACACATAATCATGTTGGCGTGATGGCAAAGAAATATGCTAAGTAGGCATGGCCCTTCTATATTCATAACAACCATCATAGAGCATTGAAACTACAGCACACGACACTAATATGAATAATAATGGTGATAATAAAAACTGTTATAAAGAATAAGCATCTGTGGAAAGGATCAATACAAGACAATGGCTACGATGCAACCGCTATGATTAGGAGTAAGCTATTGAGTAAACATCACGTAATCATACTCACACTGAGCGACAAATTCTGCCTTTGGTCGAATGTAGCACGGTTCACAACAGTACAGTTTTCATAACAGTAACCTTTGACAAGCAAATTAGAAGGTTTCAGGGGAGATTAAAAGTCTGCAGAAGATAGCAGAGCACGGCCATCTTCGGCGCTGCAGAAAGCGAGGGAAAGGAATGGATGTGACGTTTTTGGACGCAGGGTTGCCAGATTCTGAAAACCATCTTCCAAAACTATCGTTTTTCAGCACAAACTCTCGTACACTATAAATATGCCAATATTGCTGTAACACCTGCGCAAAATATTGCTCATATCATCATCACCCCTAACTACAACACAGCCCCACGCACTGTCCCATGTATTACATTACGCACACACACGACCTGCTAACCAAAGAGGATGCGTCCGGGCAGAAGGATAATGCAATAGTGGAACTGTAAAACGGATCCAGGGACAGTCTCTTCTTACAGCAGATATTATGCCTTCGTGAATACGGAGGCTAAGTCTGACTCCAGATCAGAGCGAAAGCGAAGCGCTGCTGAGAGGGGACAGTGCATTTAACCAGACTTTATCTGGCGCTCGGAAATGTTCGTACATTTAGGGCTTTTTTGAATTAGTGATCGTACATCGTAGGGGTCAAAATTATCGTACAAATAGGATAGTTATCGTACATCTGGCAACCCTGTTGGACGCACGTCTTATGACATGAACACATCCCTCTCATTACTGCCGCCTTCTGGGGATGTTAGTGGGATGTAGGGCTGCGTCCGAAACCATCAAATTACAGCATCTAAGTGTAACAGGGTTAAACATTACGTTGTTAATACAGTGTTAGGCGTTGCGTGATGCTATTGCCGTTTTTATTGCCGAAGCAATAAAAACAATGAAAAAAGGGAAATCCCCAGGGTGTGACGGGCTTACTTTGGAATTGTACTTACACTTTTGGAACTTGATAGAAAACCCTCTCTTTGAAGTTTTTAACTGTTGTATCGAACACGAAGAAATGTCAACTAGTATGAAACAGGGCACGATTTGCCTCATCCCAAAACCAGGCAAAGATTCAATGTATATAAACTGTCAATTATAATCTGCTTTAAATTAGAGAACATAATAACCTATTTTACGCACGAAAATAAAAAAATAGAAACAATAGTTAACCTATTTATCTTATTGGGGAAATATCATATACACAACTTTATAAAGTTTGAATGAATAAAGCATTCAATGTGCATGATGCACCAGAACATCGATTTGGGGCAAATAAAATAAAACTTGACATGACAAATTCACCATGTTTGTTTTATTGATTTATTGTGACAGTGCAATTCTACAAACAATCTGCAGGTACATTTCTAGTGCTAGTTCAACTCCTAAGCTTTGATAATGGCTTGGATTAGAGTAATTGGGAGTGATTGATATTAGCTAACAAGTAATACTAGCAGTTCTTTAGTATAGGAATTGAAGTGTAAAACTGGAAAGGTTGAATCCTTTTATTTATCCAAAGGTGCTGTTGTTCCAGGCCACGTTGGCAGCATCCATGTCTACAAAATTAATATAAATCCTAAAAGAAACAAGTGAGAGAAAACATGAACAATTAAATAAGTCTATTATTATGTTAACAAACAATGTTTGGATACGCTTTGATATCATTTTATGTAAACACGGACTAAATAAAAAATAGAGGTGCACCGATCTGATTGTTCACCGATCATGATCGGCCAATCGCGGCCTAATTTTTGTGATCGGTGTTGGCTATAAGAGGTGCTTTTATGACGCCCTCAGTTGTGAGACCGGTAGGGGGCTAGGGGCCAATGGTTTTTTGACTGCTTATTTTATGGAGTTTTGTTTATCTATGGAAATAAAGTCTGTTTTTATCTAGGCTACATCTAAAAAGTCTTATGGACTTATTGGACGGGGAAGTAAACACAACAGCCTGTGGCGCTTCAGCCATAGTCACTGGTAGCACATCTCAGTGGCCTTTAGGTCCAGTTGGCCATGAGGGAAATTCTGTAAAAGTTATATAATAATAGGCAATAAATAATAAGAATAAAGTTGGAGGTTAAACAGGACAATGTAGAGAACTCTAGCTAGTAGGCTATACAATATTCAAATATAAATATAAAAAAATAAATTCACCCAATCAAACACATGATCGGTATCGGCCGATCAAAATTTTAGTGCAGTGATCGGTTTAAAAAATCCTGATCGGTGCACATCTACAAAAAACAACAAATTATTTCATTTAATTAGTATGTAAATGTATGCTGCTCACTGGCCAGTTTGACAATGAGAATAATTATTTTTCTATTGTTGGTTCATATTCCGATGTTTCTTTTTTTTTTTTTACATTGGTCGTTTTCTTTATTCTATCTTTCATTTTCCTAACGTATACACAATCAGATAGGTACAGAGTAATTTAACCCAAAAGGCTAGTCTAGTAAGAGTAAAAGAGTCCCAAGCCAAAACAGAAATCTAATGTCTAGTTTTAATGTCCTGGTCTATGTGACAAACTTGCATTAGCTCATGCTTTTATTTTATGAAATTACCTCTCAGCTGGGATGCTTAGGTGTTTGTTTAGCAGCCCGCATAGAAGTTTGGAGTATTGCTTGTTAAGGGTTCCATTTATCTTCCCAATGCTGTGAAGTGAGCAGAGGGCACAAGGATCTCCTTTGTTTCCAAACATCATCATTTGGTCGGGGTTGACTTGCACAGCAATATACTAAAACGCAAGACAGAATAATGTTAACCAGAATATTGCCTCCAATGAAAGTGGTTTCACAAATTAATCATTTTTTTCGGTGCTGTGGTACAAATATGAGTCTTAACATTTGAATATTATAAACCAAAAAGTGTTTAATACATAGAAGTAAGGTCACACTTGGCACATTGGTGGCCTACACCACATACAGTGCCTCTTGAAAGTACTAATACACCTTGAACTTTTGCACATTTTGTCATGTTTACAACCCTAAACATAAAGATTTTATTTTAAATTTTTTACTGAAAGTTCACACACAAGTAACAGACAACTGTGAAGCGAAAGCAAAATGATACATGATTCTGTTATTTTTCAAAAAATACAAAACCGAAAAGTCTGGCGTGCTTAACTATTCATACAGCATGACTTAATACTTTGTGGAACCCCCTTTTTCTGCAATAACTGCCCCAAGTCTTTTGGGGTTTGACTCTACAAGATTTGCACTCCTAGAGTGTTAGCCCATTCCTCTTTACAAAACAACTCAAGCTCTGTCAAATTAGAAGGAGAGCGTTTGTGAACAGCAGTTTTCAGGTCTTTCCACAGATGTTCAATAGGATTTAGGTCAGGACTTTGACTGGGCCATTCTAACACATTAATATGTTTGTTTTTAAACCATTACATTGTAGATTTAGCTTTGTGTTTAGGGCCATTGTCCTGCTGGAAGGTGAATCTCCGCCCCAGCCTCAATTCTCTTGCTGACTCCAGCAGGTTTTCCTCCAACTTCTCTTACAATCTTCCCAGTCCCCGTTGAGGAAAAGCAGCCCCATAGCACGATGCTCCCCCCACCATATTTGACACTGGGGATGGTGCACTCAGGACGATGAGCAGTGTTAGGTTTGCTCCATACATAACGTTTTGCATTTGGGCTAAAACGTTCAATTTTGTCTCATCTGACCAAAGCACCTTCTTCCACATGGTAGCTGTGTCCTCCATATGACTTCTAGCAAACTTCAAACGGGATTTCCTATGGCCTCCTTTCAATAATAGCTTTCTTCTTGCCACTCGTCCATGAAGGCCAGATTTGTGTAGAGTACGACTTATAGTTGTCCCATGTACAGATTCCCCCAGCTCAGCGGCAGTACGTCGCAGCTCCTCCAGAGTTATCTTGGGGCACTTGGTTGCATTTCTGACCAGTGCTCTCCTTGTTCGGTCTGTTAGTTTAGGTGAACGCCCGTGTCTTGGTAAGTACGCAGTGGTGCTATACTCTTTCCATTTCCGAATGATGGATTGAACAGTGGTCTGTGAGATGTTCAAATCTTGGGAAATCTTAGTATAACTTAACGCTGTTTTAAACGTCTCCACAGCTTTATCCCTGACCTCTCTGGTGAGCTCCTTGACCTTCATGATGTTGTTTAGTGACCAATACACTCTGACCATAGGTCTGAGGCCCTCACAGAACAGCTGGAATTATACTGAGAGTAGATTACACACAAGTGGCCTCTACTTAATGATTAGGACAAGGTATGAACTTTCTGCAGTCATTAGGAATGTTATAAAGTTAATGCATGTTATAAATTTAATGCACTCCAAAAATGATGTATGAATACTTATGCACGCCCCACTTTTCACTTTTCTATTTTTTGAAAAATAACAGAATCGTGTATCATTTTGCTTTCACTTCACAGTTGTCTGTTACTTGTGTGCGAACTTTCAGTACAAAATTCAAAATAAACTCTTTATGTTTAAGGTTGTAAACATGACAAAATGTGCAAATGTTCAAGGTACTATTAGTATTAGTACTTTCACAAGGCACTGTAGTCCACGCTATTGAGCAAATATTGTGTGTTCATTAGGTCAATGTTATGCAAGGATGCATGTTTAAAAAAGATCTGGTTTAGCTCGCTATGATACAAGATCCATAGTATGCTTGAGACCAACAAAGCATTATGAACACAATAATGTATAGACATTTGCATATCATCATGAATGAAAGAGAACCTACCTGTGCAGGTTTACCCATGGCTTTGGCCAGCTCTTCGGTTGCTTCCGAGAGAAGTGCGTTTGGCACCTCACTTTTGGCTACATTTGTGTTTACAACAAACATGGGCATGATTCCTGGTTGTGAGATGTTTGTACAGAGAATAGTACAGACAGCGCTTCCTCGTTAGTGCCGATGATGTACTATTGTGTTTCTACCGCGTCAGCGCGCTCACAAGACGCACGGGAAATGTTTCACTGCCCCTACGTTCTTCTTCGAATGGTTTACTGCAGGCTGTACGCTAGCAAAGCGAAATGCTGCCCTCTTCTGTTCACTAAAATCACTTCACTTCACTTTAGATGCTTGAGTAGAGGTTGGTGGAGAGAAGATAGCAACATCGATTTTATTGAAAACACTGGGTTATAATATTCTCCTTTCAACAGAGTAACAGGCACAGGCCAGTAAAACACATAGGCTCAAACTGACCACACTGACATAGCCCGTCTGGAATGGATGCTTGCCCATTTTATTCAAGTATGCAGCAAGCCCACAATGCCCCAGTCTTAATCTGGTTATTTTAACTTGGTTTGATCGGCAGGTGTACCGCAGGAGTCCACTGCCCTGCACCAGTGGTTGACAACTAAAATAGTGTCTCCCTCTCGTCTCATTCTCCCACTCCCTCTGCCATTGTTGATGCATAGTAGTTTTCACACTCAGCCTTCCCCAACCGGACTATATTCAAATTCTGTCTCGAGAAGAGCCTCCTTAGCCAACGTATCAGCAGGTTCATTCCCAATCCCCACTATGCCTGAAGTAGCCTGGTCTTGGGGCTCCATGGTGTCACGTCCACAAATCAAGCAGATGTGAATACTGGGCTCTCGCTTCATTGAAAACAATAGGAGATGCTGATATTTGGTGGTTGTTTGAGAGGATTTATTAAGGTGAATAATTGTCGCATTGTGATGAAATGTGATTTGATTACCATGATAGCTGCCTATTGAGGCAAAAGTCTGATATAAACAGAAATTGGACTTAATTGGTATCGATTAATCTTCAATGAAGGTACTTGATACATCTTCTGTACTCAGTAGTTGAAGTCTTCGAACGTTTCGCCTCTCATCCAAAAGGCTTTGTCAGCGACAAAGGTCACAAACTGCATGCAGCTGAATATATAGACCACTGGGGAGGAGTTAGGGTAGGCCCGATTAATGTTTGTACAAACTGCCAAGAGGTCGCCTATGGGGCGCCAAATGTAACATGCCTTATTTCGTGGACAGAATGACTTTTGTGTCACGAAATACATATATTCATTACGAAATCACGTTACGTCGTAACGCCGTTTGTCCACGGAATACACACATTGGTTTGCATTGTGTCCACGAAACACTGACGAGAGCACATCGTTTCGTGGACCAAATTGACTGGTGGCCTTTTCCTTTCGTGGACATAAGGCTGAATGCACTATTCACTGTCGTACACGAAATAAACTTTCGTCATAAAAGTATTGTGATGTGATACAGAAATTATGATGTGTACAAAAGGGATTTATTCTCTAACTCTGCAGTTACACAAGGCAATCCGTCCACGCAATAGTAACTTCATAACTTACGAAATGCATTCAGTGACACGTGCTTTCATTCCGTCCACGGAATGACTAATGGTATACATTTCGTGAGTCAGCAGTTTACGGAATGAATTATGTGACACGATAATGTCATTACGTGGACGAAATGCATTATAGAATCACGAAATCAGTTTTTGTGACCTACAACAATACATTTCGTGAGTCAGCAGTTTACGAAATGAATTATGTGACATTTCGTAAACATTTCGTAAACATAACATAACTGTGTACTCACTGTTTCGTGAGTCAAAAGTTTATTATGTAAACTGTTGACTCACGAAATGTATTGTTGTAGGTCACAAAACTGATTTCGTGATTCTATAATGCATTTCGTCCACGTAATGACATTATCGTGTCACATAATTCACGTAATGAAATGCGCCTAATATATGTAGGCGCATTGAGTTGCCTTGTGTACGAAATGCGCGGTATAAATAAAGTTGCCTTGCCTTGCCTTGCCTTGCCTATTTCGTGACACAAAAGTCATTCTGTCCACGAAATAAGGCATGTTACATTTGGCGCCCCATAGTCGCCTAGTACGCGTCGCTAATCCATCGTAACTTTGTGGTGAATTTCACGCATTTATGTTTCGCCTTTCGGGAAATAATCATGATCTAAATTAAACGTAATGCTGACGAGAAAATGTTTTAGAAGCTTTTAGGTGACGTTCTGTAGTTTATTCAGCTTTAGATTTAGCTAAAGCATGACTTAGCTAACACGTCATGACATTAAACATTTGATTGACAATTTATTTTATGTTTAAAGCAAAGTAAATCGTAGAATTTGGAGCCTGATGTGTCCGGCACAGTTACTTTAAAACATAATCCAACCACACAACAGCTTTTAGGCCAGATTTACTGATAAAAACTAAATTTATTAAACACAATCTGTCACTCACAGACAAAACCGCTGTTTAATACCGCCATCGTTTTCACCTCGACATCTACGGATGGTATAAGAGCCCCATACCTAGGGCGCCGTAAAGGGGTGGAAGGTTAGGACGATTCTAAGGGCCCAGGCTGATGAAGGGCCCAGAAGAGCAGACCCTCTTTTTCTTTTCTTATTTCTTTTCTCTTTTTTATACATACGTGTAATGTGCTAGGGCCCCTCATACACTTAATGTGTATTTTGTCCGTTTTGACCATAGATTTAATATTTAACAAACAAATAATGTATTTACTGTTTAAGTCACACCCCTCCCCCTCACAATGGTTCATTCCACCTGCGCTGTCCGAGCTACGCTCGTTAGCCTAGCGTTTGTTATGATGCAGTGCAGATAGTGACACACGCAGGCATGTCACACATGTCACATCAAAAGTCAGGGCATCAAAAACGGAAAGAAAAGAAGGAAAGAGAAGACTGAGAACGCCAAAGTCGACAGTATGTCACACAGTTTTTCAAAAACAAAGGTAGCTTGCACTATTCCTGTATTCCAAAACTTTCACTTACTTATTTTTGTTGCTACATGACCTGCTTTTATCTAGATAGCTTAGTCAAATAATTACTGAATTATGATTTACATCCAACAATAACAACATCTCTGCTGTCTCCGGGTTATCGTGTCTCGTAGACACAGATTCAGCGGCCGCTGCACACCCACGTCTCCCTTCCCCCGCGCCCCCCGTCCCCGTCTCAGCCAAACAAGGTGAGCCTGAGCGCAAAACTTCACGAAGATTGAAAGCTCTAAGCACGTCTTATCTACTGTGTTCTCCACATGATGATAACTTTACTAAACAAAAAGAAATCTACACGCTTCAAAAATTACAAAAAACAGTTCGTCGTGTGTTCTGTGAAGTGAGGGCCAGTTACGTGATGATCAAATCCATTCTGTATGCCAGCCCTTGATTTCAAAATACAACACTGATCTGACTTGTGAATTTGAAGATGAAGTCAGACACCTCAACTCTGTATATAGGGCCACTTCCCAGGGTGTCTGTCACCAATTGATCTGCTCAACAGCATTTACAAGATGCAGCTGCAGAGTATTTTTGGGCAGGTCTGCATAGTTTTGCGAATATTTTGCACATTGCCTGTGACCGTTGCTGGTGGCGAGAGAGCATTCAGTAAGCTGAAACTGATTAAAAATTATCTTAGGTCTACTATGTTGCAGGACAGACTTTGTCACCTTGCCATACTATCCATTGAAAGCAAACTGGCAAGAAAGCTGAACTTTGATGATTTGATACATGATTTTGCCAGCAGAAAGGCACGCCGCTGGGCCATTATAAAGTGATGTTGAACATAACTTTGTTATACCTGGATAACAAACAGTGTATGTCTGGTTCAGTACTTGTGTGATAGAGTGGGACACTCTGAGGGGGATAGTAGTGGTCTGACAGTTTCCTTCGACAGGGCTCCGGTCAGAGAGAAGGGCACGGAGAAGTTATTCCAGCAAACTTTATTATTGGAGTTGGGTACAGGCGGGGATGATGGTGTGGGTACAAATATTGGTACGTATATTTGTATGGGTGTGTGTGTGGTCTACAAAAGATACAAAGAATAAGATAATATTATTTACAATGTACAAAAGTATATAATAATCAAAACAATGATAAACATCTAATTAGGATACTGAAAATATATGAATTTAGTCAAATAACCTAAACAGCACTATAACTACTAATGTACAGGCATACAAAGGGTTAATGGAGCGAAGTAGGGATTCGGAATATATTCAGTGGTCTCTGCCTCCCTCTAGCGGAAGCGAGCGCAACTGCACCCCATACGCCATACGCGTGAGAGGCGCATGGCCTGGGCGTGCAGAACTACACTTAGGTGCGTCGGGCGGCGGCACAGAGGCTGAACACGATTTAGCGGTAGGAATACAAGGTATAACTAAAAGATGGCACCCCAGAATATAGCTTAAGGCCGGTATAATATATAGGAAACGATCTACAGTCTAACACAGCTTATAACCTAGTCACGTGATACTATTAACTAAAGGAATATGCACTAAAGTATCAAAAACATGCACATAAGACACTGAACAGGTAGACAGGTGAAAGCAAACAATACTTAAACAAGTCTAATGACCGTATTTATAGCTTAAACCTTACAAAACTTACGTTCATTTAGTTACGCACACGAGGAGCCACCATCCCATCAAATGTAAAGTCGGGAATGAAGATGGGATGCGCTCAGAAAGGAAATCACATCACTACTAGGCTTTTCAGAATAAAACTACAAGAAATGCACAAGACTTTCCGACAAAGCCGCCCCCAAATTTAGCAATAAATTTGAATCCAAAGGAAAGTCTACTTAGTTGGCGTCATCTTCGTCCTCCCAGGCTGGCAGCCGCACAAGGCGCACAACTGGCCGTAGGTAGGTCTGTCCCTTGATCTTGACTTCAGCTGCCCTGACTCGTCCGTCAGAGCCGGGACAGGTCTTCACCACTCTCCCAATGGGCCACTGGGCTCTGGGTAGCTGCGAATCAACCACCATCACCACCTGGCCATCAGTCAGATTGTCTGTGTCCTTGTGCCACTTCGACCGCTTCTGTAGGTCCGGGAGGTGGCGACGGATGAAGTTGGACCAGAAATGATCCGCCAGGATCTGGCTGTGGCGCCATCTTCTTCTGCTGAGAAGGTCACTGTCCGCGTAGACTGCCTGCGGGAGTGATGCGTCGCGGCGTCCCATCAACAGTAGATTCGGTGTGACAGGATCCGGATCAGCAGCGTCAGAGGAGATGTATCCAAGCGGTTTAGCGTTGATTATTCCCTCCACTTCAATCAGCACAGTCTGTAGCACAGGTTCGGCGACGGTGTGGTCCTGGAGGATGACTTGGAGAGCTGACTTGATTGACTTGATCTCTCGTTCCCACGTTCCTCCGAAGTGTGGAGAACCGGGGGGGTTGAAACGGAACTCAATCTTTTGTCCAGCCAGCTGTTCTTGAAGGGGACCCTCTAATGCGGCAAAACTGGCCTGCAGCTCTGCAGCTCCACCTCGGAAGTTAGTTCCTCTGTCGGACAGGATCTCAAATGGCTTCCCGCGGCGCGCGATGAAGCGGCGGAGAGCCATCAGGAAAGCGTCAGTGTCTATGTTCTCCAGTAGGTCAAGGTGCACACAGCTTGTCGTCATGCACTTGAAAATCAGACCCCACCGCTTTTCTGTGCGCCGGCCCACCTTGACGTTGTAGGGACCGAAACAGTCGACTCCTGTCGACCAGAAAGGTGGCTTGTATAAGCGGAGTCGCGCGGGGGGTAGGTCTGCCATCTGAGGGACCACTGGAGTCGCACGCCATTTCTGACATTCAACACAGCCATGTTGATGGCGCTTGATGGACTCTCTTCCCCGGAGGATCCAATATCTTCTCCTCATCTCAGCGAAAACACGCTCGGGACCAGGATGTAGCAGTTCACTGTCATATTTCTTAATGAGCAGCTTCGTGACGTGATGTTTAGGGTCGAGGATGATAGGATGTATCGCATCTGGGTCGAGATCTTCTGCTCTGCGTAATCTGCCTCCTACTCTCACCAGACCAACAGCTTCATCATACTCTGGAGCAAGCAGAAGCAGGTGACTCTGTTTCGAGATGGGCTTACCAGCAGTAAGAGTTTCCATCTCCTCAGGGAAGGATTCACTCTGGGCTTGTCTGAGGACATGTAGCTCTGCTGCTTGGACGTCAGCTGCTGTCATGGTGGGAATGCTCTGGTCATTGGCCGCCCCGTGAAAGCTCTCATGGACAGCCTTGAGAAGACTGTCCCAGTTGTCTGTATCGGACATGGGCGTCGTGGTTGGAGAGCATGTGGTGACTCCACAGAACACTGTCTTCCGAAGTTCATCCTCGTCCGCTTCTTGGGCTTCTGTGAACTGAAGCACTGGCCAGGAGTCTGGATGTTGTCGGAGAAATGGTGGACCTTGGCTCCACCGGTTCTGCTGGCTGAGCTCGAGCAAGGGTTTGCCGCGAGTAAGGTCATCGGCTGGATTATCGCTGGTGCAGACGTACCGCCAGGTCGAGCCTTCGGTGAGTTCTTGAATTTCTGCAACTCTAGTTCCCACAAAGACCTTGTAGCGACACGATTCGGATGTGAGCCACGTCAAAACTGTTGTTGAGTCAGTCCAGAGATTGACTTGCTGGGGAGAGAGTGACATTTCTGTCATAATGACTTTAGCCAGCTGGGCTCCGGCTAAAGCTGCACACAGTTCGAGGCGTGGCATGGATAGTTGTTTGCGGGGGCTCACTCGTGATCGAGCCATCACAAATGCAACGTGGACTTCACCTTGATTGTCTTGGGTGCGGATGTAAGCGACTGCCCCATAGGCTCTTTCGGAGGCATCGCAGAAGATATGTGCCTCTCGTCTGGGTGCCCCAGTGTCTGCTACTGATGGGACGTAGCATCGGGGGATTTCCACTTGTGGAAGATGGATTAGTTCGCTCTCCCACTGTGTCCAGGTATCCAGCAGAGCTTCTGGTCTGATTGGTTCATCCCAGCCAACTCCCACTCCCCACAGGTCTTGAATCAGGATCTTCGCTCGGGTGGTGAATGGAATGAGGTATCCGAGGGGATCGTATTGTGTTGCCATCACCTTGTAGACGTTTCTCAAAGTTGGTTGTGAATACTCTACTGGTCTGTGGCGGTACCCAAGGCTGTCGGTAAGGCAATTCCAGCGAAGGCCTAGGGCTGGCTCTTCTGGATCTTGGCGGGGCTGAGAGAGCCACAACTCAGTGCTCGCTGCTTTTGCTTCCACTGGAAGGTGCTCAACAACTGTGGGAATGTTGCTGGCCCACTGCCTGATGTCGAAGCCGCCACCTGAGAGCAGTTTGCGCATCCGGTCGATGATGGTCTTGGCTTCATCAGCATTTGTGACACTGGTCAAGCAGTTGTCGACGTAGAAGGCAGTCTCCACAAGGTGTAGGATGTCCTGATGACCGCTGCTGTTGTCCTTCACATGCCGCTGGAGGGCGTACGTGGCGCAGCAGGGACTACAGGTTGTCCCGAACGGTAAAACCTGCCACTCATACACGGTTGGTTCCTCGTCTCTCTTCATCCCTCTCCAGAGAAACCGCAGAAGGGGCTTGTCTTCTGCCCGCAGGCGAACTTGATGAAACATCCCTTTGATGTCACCACTGATAGCCACGCTGTGTTCTCGGAACCGAAGAAGTACACCAAGGAGGGTAGGGCCTAAGGTAGGACCGGGCAACAGTTGGCTGTTGAGGCTTTGACCGTTGTGCTGGTAGGAACAGTTGTAGACAATCCTCGCCTTGCCATTGTGGTGGACAACATGGTGCGGCAGATACCAGGACTCTGTGGAGCTGTCTACTGTGTCAGGGGGTAGAGGTATGGCGTAGCCCAATTGTTCAAGCTTCTGTATTTCTTGACAATAGGTGTTAGCTAGAGCAGTATCTTTGGCTAGACGGCGTTCTGTGCTTCGTAGCTGTGGGAGCAATGCGTGCTTTGGAGCCCAGAGTGTGGGGCTCGCCTTGCGCCTCAGTAGTGGAGTGGCATACCGTGTTACGCCGTCTACCTCTATGTTGATTGTGCGCTGTTCTAGCAGCTCCAGGGCCTGCTGATCTTCTTTGGAGCGGGTCGCAGTCTTTGCGTTGGCATAGGGGGTTATGTCGACTTCCCACAGTCGTTCAACATGTCGCTGTAGCTCTGTGTTGGGAGACATGGTGAAGTAACAGTGAGAGTGTTCACCAGTGAGGTTGGCTGGGCCTTGCAGTGTCCAACCAAGAGCAGTACGCACAGCTACGGGACTCCCAGGAGGACCTGCTCGGACCGGTTGTTTGGGTAGCAGCAGATGTGGAAAATCAGAGCCTATGAGTAGTAGCGGTTGGACATTGTCAACTTTCGGCAGAGGAAGACCTTGCAGGTGAGAGTATCTGCGCATGAGTGACTTGACAGGATAGCTATGCTCGGACAGGCTCAGCTCATCAGCGGTGAAGGCATGTAAGATGTTGTACCTTTGTTTGGGAGAATGAGCTGGGGAGATGTCGAACGAGACAGCAGCTCCTTGTAGATGAATCACATCATGGCGGACGGTGCGCAAAGGCAAGCTTTCCGGCTCTCTGGTTAAATGGAGATGTCGGACTGCTGAGGGAAGGATGAGGGTTCTCTCTGATCCGTCGTCCAGGATAGCGAAACCTTCCAGGGAGTGCTCAGCATTGTACAGGCGCACCTTAACTAGCTTCAGCATTACTCTTTGCGGACGACTCGGGCGGTCAACGTGGATGGTGTCGGGAGCAGCACTGACCATTAGCACCTTCTTAGCCTCTGGGTGACACACTTTGTGGAGCACGGTCAGGTGTTGCTGCTTGCACACTTGGCAAGGCTTCTTGAGAGTACATGCCTCAGGTTTATGGTTCCTGCCACACCTCCAACAGTCTCTGTCTTTAATCCAAGCGGAAATCTCTGATGGACTGAGTGCTTTGAATTTGGGGCAGAAGCTGAGGTAATGCTCTCGGGCGTCGCAGTACGGGCAGTAAGGCTTCACACTAGGTTTAGTGTTGGGTGACGTTGAGCTGCGTGCAGAATCTGGAGGGCTTAATTTAGCTTGGCTTTCTGTGTTGTAGAACACGTTAGATGAAGAACCCTGGGATTTCCTTTGGCCCTTAACTGGCTTAGGCTGGTCCTGGAACATCAGAGCTGCTCGGGATGAAATGCGCTTTGCTTGTGACTTTAACTGAAGCCAAACAGAGAAGTCTTCAAGCGTGTAGGTCTGATCAGTGCCGGTCCTCAGGATGCCTCGGTTTATGCTGTACTCCACAAACCCGTCTCGATAGTTGGTAGGCAGTTTGCTGAGCAGCCTGTCGACGTGGGAGCCGCATCGCAATTCGTAGCCATTCTCACCCTCAAGGGAGCGGAGCATGCCTACTAGACCTTGTACTGATAGGGCAAAGTTGTCAAATGCCTCGGGATCGCCAGATCTTACGGGAGGTGAATTCAAGATGGCACCCAGCTCGCTCTGCACAAGCTGACGCGGTTGCCCATATTTATCTTGGAGAGCCTGGAAAGCTGAGGTGTAGGGTCTAGGATCGTGCATGTATGCTTGGGCTAGCTTGTAGGCGCTTGGTAGCTTCAAGTGATCGAGCAGGACTTGATATTTGAACTGCTCTGTGAGGTGGGCATGTGTATTGAGCAGATTGTCCAAAGCCATCCTGAGTAGGGCAAAGTCTGACTCTTTACCTGAGGTGAAATGAGGTAGAGTGGGTCTAGGAAGGCCATAAGAGGTGGCAACTAGGAGCTCCATGAGGTCTGTGTCCGGTGCTGCCCTGTAACCTGGAGGCGCTGTCACCTGTTGTGGCAAAGGTGGCATGGCGGAGTAAGGATAGGACAGAGTATTGGCAGCTGGTAACACTGGTTGTTGAGATGGAACAGGTGGAGGCACATATCGGCCCTGAGCTTGGCTGTAGACCAGATGTGGCAGGCGAACTGGAGCCAGATACTGTGCTATTGACAGTGGTGGAGCACGTGAGGTGACAGCACTCACGGCTGGTCTGGGCGCCGCCTGCGGAGCTGGGTTGAGGATTGCAGGAGGAGGAGGCATGGTAGTGTATGTTGGCTGTGGCTGGGCTAGCATACCAGTAGTAGCAGGAGCATTAACTTGTGGAGCGGGCTGGACTTGTACTGAGGGGAAGCTTGTCGAGACAGGTGGAAGAATGACTGCGCTGGAGACTGGTGGCGGAACATGAGTAGATGGAGTAGAATGGAGTAGCAGAGGCTGATCTCTGGATGAGGACTTTAGGTTGTACTCATATTCACTAAGGGGCCTGGAAGGAAGGGGACTCTTAATTCCTTCTTCCGTCAGGAAAGACGTGATAAGAGCTGCTTGCATCAATTCCATCTCTTTCTCTTTCAGTCGCCGTTGCAACATCTGATGTCTGGTGATAGTCTCTTTAGTCTTGTGTGCCATTTCTGCTTTCTCCTCCAGTCGACGTCTCTGCCGTTCTTGTTCTCTGAGAAGTTCCTCCTTCTCATGGAGGGCGTCTCTAGCTTCTTTGTCTAGAAGAGTGCACTGCTCGTCCACTAGCGTCTGCTCCATAATCTGCCGCTGCATTTCAGCTAGTTCCATGCGCTTGACTTGCTCTTCCAACATGGCACTCTGTAGCTCGGATAGCCCTTCTGCAACGGACCTCTTGGTTAATGAGTCAGCACTGGCTCGAGATTTTGGTCTGCTTCGTTGAGAAGATATCGAGGATCGGGATGATGCTCTCACAGGTGGCAGTGAAAGCGGATCCGGGACTGGGATGTCGTAAGCTGGGGCTGCTGCTCCGAGTTCCTCAGCTTCGGTGGTAGGAGGTACTGTGACTCTCGGTGTGTACCCAACTTCAAAGTTTGCAAGGGATGCTGGTAACTGTATCTCCCGCTGGGGTCGAGAACGCACTGCTGGATCTGCAGATGGTTGTCCTGGCTCCATATTGTCTCCAGAAAGCTGTCAAATCCGGCTCGAAGGACCATGTGATAGAGTGGGACACTCTGAGGGGGATAGTAGTGGTCTGACAGTTTCCTTCGACAGGGCTCCGGTCAGAGAGAAGGGCACGGAGAAGTTATTCCAGCAAACTTTATTATTGGAGTTGGGTACAGGCGGGGATGATGGTGTGGGTACAAATATTGGTACGTATATTTGTATGGGTGTGTGTGTGGTCTACAAAAGATACAAAGAATAAGATAATATTATTTACAATGTACAAAAGTATATAATAATCAAAACAATGATAAACATCTAATTAGGATACTGAAAATATATGAATTTAGTCAAATAACCTAAACAGCACTATAACTACTAATGTACAGGCATACAAAGGGTTAATGGAGCGAAGTAGGGATTCGGAATATATTCAGTGGTCTCTGCCTCCCTCTAGCGGAAGCGAGCGCAACTGCACCCCATACGCCATACGCGTGAGAGGCGCATGGCCTGGGCGTGCAGAACTACACTTAGGTGCGTCGGGCGGCGGCACAGAGGCTGAACACGATTTAGCGGTAGGAATACAAGGTATAACTAAAAGATGGCACCCCAGAATATAGCTTAAGGCCGGTATAATATATAGGAAACGATCTACAGTCTAACACAGCTTATAACCTAGTCACGTGATACTATTAACTAAAGGAATATGCACTAAAGTATCAAAAACATGCACATAAGACACTGAACAGGTAGACAGGTGAAAGCAAACAATACTTAAACAAGTCTAATGACCGTATTTATAGCTTAAACCTTACAAAACTTACGTTCATTTAGTTACGCACACGAGGAGCCACCATCCCATCAAATGTAAAGTCGGGAATGAAGATGGGATGCGCTCAGAAAGGAAATCACATCACTACTAGGCTTTTCAGAATAAAACTACAAGAAATGCACAAGACTTTCCGACAACTTGTTTAGTCCTGGACTGGTTTAGGCCTGGCATTACTCCTGGTGTGTCTTGATTTTGAGCCCTTGGCCTAGTTTTAGTCTTGGACTGATTTAATTATGGGTTAGTTGTAGCTGATGTTTCCTGATTGAGCAGTTGGACCCAGTTAAAGCTTGTTCACGTAAAGTATATGTCAATATGTGTACATTATGTTCTGTTGTGTTTGCAATTGCAATTGAGATAATAAATATTCTCCTTTTATGTAAACGAGTACATATTTCCATAGCTTTTTCTTGTTTTTGTAGGCTTTTACTCATCAGACATTTTAACTATGCAATGTGCTAAGTATCTTTTTTAAAGTATACAGGGCATGTTTATTGGGTTACATTTTATCTGTAAAAAATGTAGGGGGCCCAGAAATTTTTGTTTCCATAGGGTCCAGAATTTCTGGCTGCACCCCTGCCCATACTATACCCTCGTACTCATTTCGTACAGAGGGTCTGGAACTTCACAATTGAGCTCCGTTTTCAGGTGGGAGGGATGAACTCCTTTGAAACGATTGGATCTGTTTTCAAACTACAACCAGCAAATCCGGTGCAAATGCGTAACGTCACCAACAACACCCGCCTCCCGCGCGCGCTGAATGGTAGGTTGTAATAAGCGAATTCGGCATCTCGCTGCGCGCAAAGTATGCTGTTCCGGGTCAAAGGTAAGCGCTACCCAAAAATGTAAACATGGCCGAGTCTGACAAAGATATTGAATATTTTGAGCGTTGTAAAGTGGATGTTTTAAAAGAATATTGTAAAAGACGCGGACACAGTGTTACTGGGAAGAGGAAGAAAGAACTGGTGGCCCTCGCTTGGGCATTGTCATTTCAAAAAGCGCCTATAGTTTTAACAAAACAGCAGGAACGAGAGGCTGTCAACCTTGATTATATATCTCTGCTCGAGATCGATGTTGACAGTTGTCAGATGACAATTCCAGATCCCTTGCAGCTGAGAGAAGGTTGGGAGAACGAGTCGACAGCAGTAAATAAATGGCCCCCCTGCATGTACATAGATATAAATAACTATCTGACTCGCAAGGACGAGCAAAACTTGCTAACAAGACTTGCTAACGACTATAAAGAAGGTAACTTAATTTTAGCACTTTGTTCTACCACTCCACATTTATACTAACTTCCCCAATCCCTTTATATATTAACTGATTTAAATTATACATTTGAAAAGGACGCAAACAAACCCCGAAACCTGCTGGGTGAGAGACACCTCTCTAACATATACACCACAATATAACATTTATATACTAGTTTACTAGTTAGCTTTAATGTACAGTATATGTCAAACTTACTAATTTAATCCATGCGGCACGACGTTCTGGATCTTTTCTTTCAGTAGGAAATGGAATGAGTACGTATGGCGGGTCGCATATACAACGTGAGGTTCCTTTATTGCACTCGTGAACAGGGCAACACTCTTTCATCCACTTATTAAGCTTACGTGTACCGTTGGAACAGCCAGACACTGAACAATGGGACCCTGGCATATTGCCTTAAAACGACCTTAAGCAAAGTAAATGCCTAAAAGTCCGTATAAGTTGCCGGTTGTTCCGCTAGACAGTGGCTTTGTTGACACGCTGGGTATTGGTGAACTCTGACCCGGATATATTGACCCGGGAATCGCGCATGCGTACTGATAATGCTGATTTGGCTTATTCAACCGAAGAAACGCAGCCACTGAGATCAGACCCAGACGTACGTGTAGGAAAAGATAATTGACTGGAGTTTACGGATGGCAAAGGCCAGGCTATGCCTGAATGGGATAGGATCCAGGAAAAAACTATTCTAGACCCCATCAGCTCTATCTAGCGTGACCAGATTGTCATGTACTGATGTCAGATTACGTCTATACGTGATGACGTATGACGGGGGTGTGTTTTGTAGTGATGCCTTGGAGCGGCATGTTGATGGTCCGCATGGTTAAATAAAGCAACTAAAAGATTACCTGGTCATGATTCAATTCAGAGTGCAGTATCTAATTTAGTAATAAGGTCAGCACACAACAATGGCGACGAGGAAAACGAGGACCATTTTTTGTATTTTTTTTTTGTAACGCGAGAAAACCGACGGTGAGCGGGTTAGCAGGAAAAGTTTTAAGCTAACATGGAAAAGTCTGGCATTCAACCGTTTGCTTGCTTCACGGATTCAGCTACACTCGGACCGAGATGGACACGATGGTTAACGTCTTTCGAGTTGTTTGCGGACGGAAAAGGACTAATTTTAGCTGATGATGCTACAGATGCAATTAAACAGCGGAGACGTGCCCTTCTACTGCACTTGGCCGGACAAGACGTGCAGGACATTTTTTCTACTTTACCGCGCACGGGCGAAGCGACTGACTACGTGGCGGCGGTGGAGGCGCTCAACACGTATTTTGTTCCTCAAGTGAATGCAGCATATGCGCGCCAAACTTTTCACAAATTGTCCCAAAAACAAGGTGAGACTGTGCAACAATTTGGTACACGTTTGAGACAAGCTGCAAAGGACTGTGACTTTCGGGGAGACAGAGATAACCAAATACGAGATGCTATCCTGTGTAAATGCACTTCTGAATACGTACGGAGAAAGCTACTCGAAGAAGGTCCAGGTTTGACATTGGCTCGCACGTTGGAGGTGGCTTCGCAATGTGAACGAGTGGAGGAGCAGTTGGCAGCAATGAGCGTTACCGGGGAGAGGAAAGAAGGGGACACCGTCAACCGGATCGCAACGACAAAGAAAGGAAAGTACATGAAACCAAAAGCTAAAATGAAAGAAGAAAATCAAACGGACAGACCGGTGTGGATATACCGATCACATGGGTAAGGATCCAAAATGCCCAGCATGAGGACAAACATGTCACAAGTGCAATGGTAAAGACCATTTCTCAAAAATGTGTCGTACCAAAGGACGTAAGAAACAAAATGTAAATGTGGTTGAACAAGATGATTATGCATTCATTGTAAAAGATGTGGATGACGTACCTGAGAAATTAACATTTTCTGTAGGGGGAGTTGATTTGAAAATGCTCATAGATTCTGGTGCTACAAGTAATATAATGGGTGAAAACGTATGGGAAAAGCTAAAAGCTGAAAAGATAAAGTGTCATTCATATGTACCCAAAGAGCTGAGGAATTTGTATGCATATTCCTCAACCCAGTCACTATCTGTTAAAGGTGCATTCAGATGTGAGATCAAGATTGGTGATAACATTGAGGAGGCCGAGTTTATTGTCATAAAAGGCAATGGGGAACCACTTCTTGGGAAAAAGACTGCCGTAAAGTTAAGGGTGTTGAAAATAGGGGAAAATGTGGCGGCTGTCACAGATTTAAAGCACTCTCTTAAAGAGCAGTACCCAAAAGTGTTTACAGGAGTAGGGAAACTAAACACTAAACAGATAAGTCTGTATATTGACCCAAATGTGAAACCAGTTGCACAACCACTAAGGCGCATACCCTACCATTTAAGAGATGCGGTGGAGAAAAAGATAAACGAACTGATTGACATGGACATTGTAGAGCGTGTAGAAGGACCTACACCGTGGGTAAATCCTGTAGTGGTACTCCCAAAGAAATGTGATAAAGATATTCGAATGTGTTTAGATATGAGAAAAGCAAATGAGGCAATAGTCAGAGAAAGATACCCTATTCCCACAGTGGATGAAATACTTCAAGGACTAAACGGCTCTGCAATCTTCAGCAAGCTAGATCTCAAGTGGGGCTACCATCAGTTGGAGCTAAACCCAGAGTCCAGAGAGATCACAACATTTGCAGTGCATAACGGAGTTTACAGATACAAAAGACTGATATTTGGAGTCTCGTCAGCCAGTGAGCAATACCAACACGAGATTGCCAACGCACTGACAGGCATTGAAGGAGTAGAGAACATCTCAGATGACGTGATAATACACGCACCGGACCAGGAAACACATGACAAGAGTTTGCATGCTGTCATGAAGAGACTTTCTGAATGTGGATTGACACTAAACCCAGAAAAGTGCCAGTTCAACATGGACAGACTTGTATTCATGGGAATACTACTGACACAAAGAGGCATCGGACCAACAGAGGAAAGAGTGAGAGCTGTGATGGAAGCCAGAGAGCCAAAGAATGCTGCGGAGGTGAGAAGCTTTCTTGGACTGGTAGGCTTTAGCAGCAGGTTCATACCACAGTTTGCTACACTCTCTGAACCCTTAAGACGTTTAACACGCAAAGAGACTTTGTTTACATTCGGGCCGGAGCAAAAACAAGCATTTGAAATATTAAAAACTGAACTAGCCAGAGCAGGTACCCTAGCCTACTTTGACAAAGAAGCCCCAACGGAAGTCATAGCAGATGCAAGCCCAGTAGGCTTGGGCGCAGTGCTAATACAGGAACAGAACGGGGAAAAAGTACCAGTGTGCTATGTAAGTCGTAGCTTAACAGACTGAGCGTAGATACTCACAAACAGAAAAGGAAGCCCTAGCACTGGTATGGGCATGTGAAAGATTACATCCATATGTGTATGGTAGAAAGTTTGATCTACTCACAGACCACAAGCCATTAGAGGTCATATACAGCAAGAGGTCGAAACCATGTGCACGAATAGAAAGATGGGTTCTCAGACTACAACCATATGACTTTCGAATTGTACATGTTGCTGGAAAACAAAACATTGCTGATTCACTGTCAAGACTACTGTCGGACACTGCAACAAAGGAGACTCACAAACATGAATCAGAGGAATACGTGCGATTCATTACAGTAAATGCAACCCCAAAAGCACTTAGCACAAGAGAGGTTGAAGAAGCCTCTGCTACAGACTCAGAATTAACTGAGGTACGAAAAGCAATTGAAAATGGACATTTTGACAAATGCAAAATATACGCACCTATTGCAAATGAACTGTGTGTAATAGGATACATAGTTTTACGAGGGACTCGCATTGTATTGCCGGAAAAGCTCAGAGCTAAAGCACTGTCACTAGCTCATGAAGGACATTTAGGAATTGTCGGAACCAAACAACATCTCAGAACGAAAGTATGGTGGCCTGGCATGGACAGAGCTGCAGAAAAACACTGTAAAGCCTGCCATGGATGTCAAATAGTAGCAAGACCCGATCCACCTGAACCACTGAGAAATACACTATTACCGGATGGACCTTGGCAAGATGTCGCTGTAGACTTACTGGGACCGCTACCTTCCAATCATTCGATACTTGTTCTAGTAGATTACTACAGTCGTTACTATGAGTATGATGTAATGACATCTACAACTGCAGAAAAGGTGATTGACTCTATTGACTGTTTCTTCAGTAGACATGGACTACCAGTTACCATTAAATCAGACAACGGACCGCAGTTCAAATCTGAATTGTTCAGAGAATATTGTGAAAACAATGGAATTAAACATGTAAGAACAACACCAAAATGGGCTCAAGCCAATGGAGAAGTCGAGCGCCAAAACGCATCACTGATGAAAAGAATCAGGATTGCACAAGCTGAAGGACTTGACTGGAAGCGAGAATTGAGGAAATATGTCACAGTTTATCGACGCATTGAACATCCAATCACAGGGAAAAGTCCAGCAGAACTCCTGTTTAATCGGAAAATGAGAGGAAAGTTACCGGACATTTGTGAGATGAAAACTTCTGCTTTGGATGTACGTGACAGAGACGCCGAACAAAAAGGAAAGGCAAAAATATATGCTGATGAACGAAGAGGGGCTCAATACTCAAAAGTCAATATAGGAGACACCGTACTGGTTCAACAAGACAAAATGGACAAGTTTACAACACCGTTTAATGCAACACCACACAAAGTTGTGAGCAAAACTGGAAATCAAGTTGTAGTTGAATCACCAACTGGAGCACGTTATCACCGAAACACGACACATGTAAAGAAATATGTGACACATGAGACCAACGAAGAACATTATGGACAAGACTCAATACCTGAAAGGGAGGAAAGTGACGTAAACAAAAATGTTGACATTTTCACTCCAACACCACAAGAGGGCACTCAAGGTCCAGAGAAACAAACAAACAGACCCCAGAGGGCAAAAAAGACACCAGAGAGGTTTCGTGATTTTGTGGTGAAATAAATCAGATAGAGATGAAAACAAGTAAAAGGTTTATTGTTATAAAATACAATGTTCATGTGTTAGAAATTACATTGTTAGAAAATAAGACTCGAAGGTGATGTAATGTAAAAAAAAAAAAAGTATGTTATGGAAAATTAATTCCAAAGGAAAAGGGGGATGTCATGTACTGATGTCAGATTACGTCTATACGTGATGACGTATGACGGGGGTGTGTTTTGAAGTGATGCCTTGGAGCGGCATGTTGATGGTCCGCATGGTTAAATAAAGCAACTAAAAGATTACCTGGTCATGATTCAATTCAGAGTGCAGTATCTAATTTAGTAATAAGGTCAGCACACAACACAGATGTCCCGCATTGTGCGGGACTGCACAGCATTTCCAACTCAAATCCCATCAGGCAAGTTGGAGCGGTGTCCCGCATTCAACTCTGCTGCTGTACACACTTTATTTTACTCCTCAGACGCGGATCGACAGGATCCTCCGCGTCTGTGTCAGACCGTGATAGCAAATAGCGCCGCGCTTTGACGTGTTAGGTTGTCTCTGATTGGATATCCTGCTCTAAAACCCGCCTCTCACTCCGGTGCAGACGCAGCAGCAGAGGAGAAGACCTAACTATGATGGGGAAAACTTTATTTCTCCGTGTTTTACTAATATAATCGAGTTATTGAACTGATGGCTTAAGAACGTCTGCTTAGTTTAAAGTAGAACAGTTCAGTCTGGCTTTAGAGGCAATTGTGTAGTTGTCACTGCAGTGACTTGAGCTGCTACAGAGACACTTGAGCTCTAGGCGGCTGCATTTATGAAAAAAAAACACCTAACCCCAAAAAAATTGCTACAAAAGGTTTTTCAATGGTTTTCTGTAGTGGCAGGTGTGCTTATTAACATACTAAAAGTCTACCCAAATCTGACCACTGGAAAGGTGTAATTTCCAAGATGGCGTCCAAGATGGGCGCCAAATCCTTAAAATGCCCATTACTCCTTTATTATTCATCCTAGACAAGTCATTTTGGTGTGTAACCCCATGTTTTGGGTATCTAGGAATCCAACCGGTTCTCCACCGGAAAAAGGTGGTTCTCCCGCTTCAGGTCGGTGGGGAGTCCTTGCCCCAAGTGGAGGAGTTCAAGTATCTCGGGGTCATGTTCACGAGTGAGGGACGGATGGAGCGTGAGATCGGTAGACGGATCGGTGCGGCGTCAGCAGTGATGCGGTCGCTGTATCGGACCGTTGTGGTGAAGAGGGAGCTGAGTCAGGGGGCGAAGCTCTCGATTTACCGATCGATCTACGTTCCCACCCTCACCTATGGTCATGAGATTTGGGTAATGACCGAAAGGACAAGATCGCGAATACAAGCGGCCGAAATGAGTTTCCTCCGCAGGGTGGCTGGGCGCACCCTCCGAGATCGGGTGAGGAGCTCAGTTACCCGGGAGGAGCTCGGACTCGAGCCGCTACTCCTCCACGTCGAAAGGAGCCAGCTGAGGTGGCTAGGGCATCTGTTCCGGATGCCTCCTGGTCGCCTCCCTCGGGAGGTGTTCCAGGCATGTCCCACTGGGAAGAGGCCTCGTGGAAGGCCCAGGACACGCTGGTGGGACTATGTCTCCGAGCTGGCCTGGTGTCGTCTCGGGGTCCCCCCAGAACAGCTGGAGGAGGTGTGCGTGGATCGGGAAGTCTGGGCATCTCTGCTGAGACTGCTGCCCCCGCGACCCGGCCCGGATAAAGCGGAAGAAAATGGATGGATGGATGGAGGAATCCAATAAGCTTGTTCAAATTGTAGTGACATGATTGCATAATTGTTAAATAGAAATGGTGGACAAATACTCTATGCATTAATATTAGCGAGGTTGTCACGGCAACGGTACACATTTTCCCAGAGGCTTAGAGGGACATGGATGGGCTCATTTTAAAGCCCCACCCCTGTTCTTCCCAACGCAATAAAGAATAAGTCTGTACGACAGTTACTCCCAGAGATATTTGCTAAAGTCTGCGAGGTGAGCGACCATGTCGGCCCTGACATGGTAGACCTGGATGGGTTTTAACCTCTCTGTTATCTCAGCATATTAGCAATTTGCTATTGCAATCATTTCACTATAATGTAAATATGCTAAGTGATTACAAATCTCTTATTTAGTTTTGAAAAGAATGCCTTTGATCTGCACTAGATTTACAAATAGTCATTGTCACACTCGTCCTCCCGTAAAGGTTGATTATGTGGATTGTCACAATTTTCCACTTGACATGGTCCACAAGCAGGTGTGCGTGGTGGTCCATATCCTCTGTAACTACACCGTGGTGTTCGGCAGTTGTGCTATTACAGTGGGCTATCTGCAGGAGACTTATCAGGGCAGCAGTTTTATCGGACAGAACTTGCACAAACCGACTGTCCTCCAGTTTCCATCCCCAATCCACTGCATTCATGTCACTCCCCTTTCCAATCCACATTATCAATACGCTCTGAGCAAATGATATTAAGTTGAGAACTCGGTATGAGGGATACGTTGCTAAAAAGGTTATAGCACAAAGAGGCTAGTGAATCAGTACTGTTGCCACCAAACACAGATTGAGAACCATATGTTTACATACACTTCTTAGGTCAAAATTATTTATCATTTCTATTCATCAAACACCAGAGGAATGAGAGATAGAATGTTCTCACTATTTTTTTATCACTTTTTACAGACGTTTATATACACTAAGATTATTAAACCTTTAAACAGTTTAAACCCAGATGATGATGTCATGACCTGAAGCACAAGTCTGGTTCATCCTTGGGTGTAATTTACAGACACTTGAAGGTTCAGGTTCATTGGTTCAAACAATGATGGAAATGTCCAGTCATCAGAAGATCAGAAAGAAGGCGGGTTCTGTGTCCCAGAGATGAACGTGCTGTGTCTGAAATGTAAATATCAACCCAAGAACAAATGCAAAAGACCTGGTGAAGATGCCGAACCTGGTAAGAGTTTGTCATTATCCAGAGTGAAACAAGTCCATGGGCTGAGATGGAACTCTGCCAGGAAGAAGCTCTGACTCCAAAAGAAACATCAAAAAGCCAGATTGGAGTTTGCAAATAAAAAAAGGATAAAGATTTACATTTTTTGAGACATATCCTGTGGTCTGACGGAAAAAAATAAAGTAAATTTTGGCCATAATAACCATGGTCACGTTTGGAGGAAAAAGGGGTAATCTTGCAGCCTGACAACACCGTCCCAACTGTGAACTACGGGGGTGTCAGTATCAGGCTTGTTTTGGGGTTGTTTTGCTGCGGGAGGAACTGGTGCACCTCACAAAATAGATTATGAAGAAAGGACTCACATTAATGTTACGTGTTTAGAAATATTTTTAAGCAAAATGTATTGCTACGTTATGCTTAAAAATCACATTGGTCACATGTTGGTCTGGCCCCTGAATGCATGGAATGTCAGGAATATTATGACGTGTAGAGACTGGATAGGTACATTTAACAGGCAATTTTTGTAATTTGTAATTATGTATTTTGTTTGCTTCTGCACTTTGATTGTATGTTTTAATTGTGGGTCCCTGTCCTTAAGCTTTGCGCTTCTCGGGATTCCCTTTTGCAAAACGAACCTCAATATCAACAAAACTGAATGATATAAATTGTCACGTTTTGTAAATATTATAAAAACTATGTGGAAAAATTGTACGAACATCTCAAGAGCCAGGAAGTTGAAGCTTGGACAGAAGGGTCTTTCAACTAGACAATGACCCAAAGCAAAACTGCCAATACTGGTCACAAAGTGGCTTAAGGAAACAAAGTCAATGTTTTCAAGTGGTCATCACAAAGTCCTGATCTCAGTCCAGTTGAAAATGTATGGGCAGAGCTGAAAAGGCATAGGCACGCAAGGCGGCCTACACATGTTTCTCAGTTACACCAGTTCTGTTTGGAGGAATGGACCAAAACTCATCTAACTATTGTGGGAAGCTTGTGGAGGGAAAACCAAAACGTTTGACCCAAGTCAAAGTCACAGTTTAAAGGCAATTCTACCAAGTATTAATGAAATCTATGTAAACGTTTGGTTTTGTAATAAGTAATACATTTTTTTTTTAGAAAATTCAATCGCTCATTCTTCTGGAACACTATAAATCTGGGAAGTTGTGTCACAACCTGTGAAAGCAACAGCAACTGAGAACACAAGTCACTCCCCAGGACTTGTTACATCTCGCTGATGTTGTATATCTCAGGAACTGTGGATTTGTCCGAACGAAAATAGAGACCCTAATTGTTCATTTCAGCTTAGTAGAGAAGAAGAATGAGTAAGTCTGTATCTTCGCCTATCAAGGTCGTGGGCTGATGTTGTGACATCTTGTTTGCAGCCTTCACAAGGTCCACGTCTGCATCTCCTGATGCACTGATAACACTGCAGTCTTTCTTTTGCAGTTCCTCAGTCACAAGATCAATAAGTCCTTGTTTGTTAGAAGGTGTGGAAACAAAATCTTATTTTTCCACAAACTCAGTTTTTGCATTGAAAACCTTCACTGTAGCCATCACAAACTACGGTTGCTTTACCATAATGACGTATCAAGCAAAGAATATCATAAATGCCATTTGCTCAGAGTGTATTACCAGATCATGGTGTGGATATGAATGTGGTGGATTGGGGATGGAAATTTGAGGACAAGTGGTCCATGTCTAGCCTGGTCTCACCATACCCTCGTACCCATGTCATACAAAGGGTCTTCTTCTTGTGGATCTTCACAATTGAGCTCCGTTTTCAGGTGGGAGGGGTGAACTCCTTTTAAACTTTTAAACGATTGGATCTGATTTTACCCAATCGCTAGCATTTTTACCCGCTCACTAAATGGCAGGTTGAAATTCAACCGATGTAACGCGGTCACTGAGATCATACCCAGACGGACATGTATGGAAATGATAATTGACCGGACTTTGCGCATGGCTAAGGCCAGGCTAGTTCATGCCAGTTCTTACCGATAAAACTGCTGCCCTGATAAGTCTCCTGCAGATAGCCCACTGTAATAGCACAACTGCCGAACACCCCGGTGTAGTTACAGAGGATATGGACCACCACGCACACCTGCTTGTGGACCATGTCAAGTGGAAAATTGTGACAATCCACATAATCAACCTTTACGGGAGGACGAGTGTGACAATTACTATTTGTAAATCTAGTGCAGATCAAAGGCATTCTTTTCCAAAATAAATAAGAGATTTGTAATCACTTAGCATATTTACATTATAGTGAAATGACTGCAATAGCAAATTGCTAATATGCTGAGATAACAGAGAGGTTAAAACCCATCCAGGTCTACCATGTCAGGGCCGACATGGTCGCTCACCTCGCAGACTTTAGCAAATATCTCTGGGAGTAAATGTCGTACAGACTTATTCTTTATTGCGTTGGGAAGAACAGGGGTGGGGCTTTAAAATGAGCCCATCCATGTCCCTCTAAGCCTCTGGGAAAATTTGTACCGTTGCCGTGACAACCTCGCTAATATTAATGCATAGAGTATTTGTCCACCATTTCTATTTAACAATTATGCAATCATGTCACTACAATTTGAACAAGCTTATTGGATTCCTAGATACCTAAAACATGGGATTAGACACAGAAATGACTTGTCTAGGATGAATAATAAAGGAGTAATGGGCATTTTAAGGATTTGGCGCCCATCTTGGACGCCATCTTGGAAATTACACCTTTCCAGTGGTCAGATTTTGGTAGACTTTTAGTATGTTAATAAGCACACCTGACACTACAGAAAACCATTGAAAAACCTTTTGTAGCAATTTTTTTGGGGTCAAACCATATTTGCAGCCGACTACTCAATGACCACAGTTTGACGTCTCTGTTGCAGTTAAACAAAATTCAATATTTTATACTTTGCCGCAGACTGTTACTGTAGGCTACTCATTTTTTTCCTTCACTGAATTATAAGCGATTATTGCTCTGCTAATGTTTGCACAGTGGGTATTTATTATTGGGAATCTTCCCCATTTATGCACTTTCATAACAAATTAAAGTGAATGATCAACTGATCGTTCCCGTTTGGAACCGTTTGGAACCATGGGGCCGTCCTCCCGTGGACCCACCACCTGCAGGGGGAGCCATAGGGGCATGGTGCTGTGTGACTTGGGCAGCTCCAACAGCTGCCCCCACGACCCGGCAACGGACAAGTGGGAGAAAATGGATGGATGGATGGATCAACTGATTGATTTATATTACCCATGTGATTAAAATAGGCTAATTTAAAATAATGATAATGTTTCAATTGAGTGTAATTTTACGTCTTTAAAAATGTCCCTCATTGTCCTGCTTTGTCCCTCTTTAAAGCGCTTCATGTCCCACATTTGGCCTGTTACAGTCTGGTCACTCTAGCTCTATCTGGCGAAGGCAACACAAAATCTCCACCGCAATATCTGCCCTAGCCCCAGAGGGACCCCCCTACGTTCACATCACATCACTGCATTTGTTTTGAAATAAGTGCGAAAGGATTTTGTAAAGATAATTAATTGGTGTAATATGGTAAAATATAATAAATGAATAATTGCCTATGCACTTGCTTTTATAATTCATTTTCATTCAAAAGCAATAATAGAAAAACGTATTTATTTACGTTAGCTTAGCTGACCAGAGAAGAAGTGGACAAGACAAACCCCTGATTTCAACCATAGCTGTAGTTTATATCTATATTCAAAACAAAAGTTGAACAAAAGGGAAAATGATACTGCGCATGCGCAGTGTACTCAAGTCAAGCATCTTTTGGGGAGAGCGACAAGCCAAGGCAGGGAGGAAAACACTACAGTGGAGGCTTTGGGGGAGAGAGCGATAAAGTTTCCTGTATCGCAGTGCCTTTACCTCTTCAGACAACGTCATTGGCTTTTACGCCTTGTAATAATGTTCAGATCGTTTGGTCGTGTGACTAAATCTGCGATTTGATCTTCCAAACGGTGAGTAATAGAGCTAAATTAGCAAGGCAGCTAGCATGGCCACTTCCCTCCCACTTCCATGAAATGTCGCATTTTTCTCTCCCTTAATCCCACTTCATACTTCACGCGATCAATAGAGCTAACTTTGCGATATCAGACGTGGGCAGTTTTGTTAAACAATGTGAATATGTGTAGCAGCCTCCAAAATATACTTACCCGAGTCATATACTGTCGTCCATTACTGTATAGTATGTAGTTGCTGATCACGAGTGCAAACAAATTCGTATTTTAGGCATGCGATTATTTGCCAACTAAATATGTATTTTGAAAAGTAATAACTTTACTGTAGACTTATAATCAATGTGTTATGAGGTGTCACTTATACTATTGGCCTTTGCAACTAACTGAAGAAAACGAATGGACTTTTGTTTTTTACGAAATTGAATACCTGTATCTACTGAAACAGTAACATATGGTATATCTTTGGATATACATTTGAATTAATTGAAGTATAATCATGATGATTATGTTTTTCTCCACTAGGAACAGGTCTGCTGTTTATGGCTGTGCTGAAGAAGATGGAGGAATCCGTGACCACATTCGAGACTCACCTCACCGCAGTGATGGACAGTCTCATCCGTGCATCTGTGTGCGAAATCACAAAACTCTTTCAGGACACAGTGAACAGTTACCTGGTGGAGCTGTCCCTTTACAGGAACGAGAATGAGGCGCTAAAATTAAGATTAAAACTAACAGAGAACAAGCTCAGTAATGAGCGCAAATATGGCATGAGCTGGGCAGCCCAACGCCGCAACGCTGCGCTGGGAGTTGAAGGAGCTGCTGCTGCAAGTCGGCAGAAGCGCAGAGCTGAACTCAGTAAGTTTTTTGCTGTGCTACTGAAGTAGCTTGGGAATTAAAATAGGAAATTATTGGACTTGTTTAGAAACACCAAGTAACATTATCCGATTTTACCCAAAGAATTTAATCCACAATTTTACTACACTTGCCGGTTAATTCATGGATTTCTCTTACAGTGTACATTTTAATTTATGATTAACTCTTGAATAATTTTAGAAACATAGATTTAGGTTTCTAGTTTTGAGCTTTGTTCTTTTGACTCATTTGTTTGGTTGGGAGCCATCTGTCTCCTTCCTTCTTATGTCTACTCCCTCTGTTCTTGGCCTCCTGCTGTAATCCACTCCTCTGGACCCCTCCTCCCTTTCTGCTCCACTTCTCTCCCTCCCCCGTTTCCTCCTGATCACGTTGCACAGAGCTCCTGCTCTGTCCTCCCCCTCACGTGTTCACTTCTCATTGCTCCATGTCCTCTCTCCTTTATGTATCCACTTTGCATCAGTATCTCAAAATAAAAGGCCAATTTGTTCTTTGTAAATCAAAATCTGCAATTATTGCAATAGCACGAAAACATTTTTTGATTTTATTCTATTTTTTACCAACATTGTGTTTAACCTTTGTCTCGTCTAGTAGTTGACAACAGCAAATTCTGAGGGTAGCTTAAACTCAATGTTATTGCTTTCAAGTCATTTGTTTTAATACCATGTTGTATTTGTGCTTTATTTCAACTAAACACTCATTCAATTATATTTTGCAGTAGTAGAGTATTTTATACTTCCTCATGCACCTCCCATTCTCTCTTGACTTGCCCACTGCTACACAGTTCAACCCCTGTTTAACCACTCTCCCACAACATCAAATACTATTCTTCTGACATCACTCTTTTCTCACATCTGATTTTCTCCACAGGAGGCAAACCAAAAAGGGCAGTGGCAGCAGCGTATGGCAAAGACTGGCCTGGAGGTGTGTGGGAGGAGAACAGCGGTGGGGGAGGAAGCGGAGGTGCAGTGAGAGCGGGGAGCGAGGCCAGGGAGATGTTCGTTGTGCAGTTCCCCAGAGAGGAAGAGGAGCGAGCAGGGGCTGAGGATGATGATGAAAGCAGGCTGATTGGAGAAGGGGAGGAGACAACCAACATCAAAGCGGAGGTGAGCACTTGACTGGAGCAGTAGGAGGAGAAAGTGCATCTCTAGTGCTCAGCAAAAGCACAGTATTGAGAAAATGAAAGTAAAGTGTACTACAAATGGAAATTGGCTATTTGGCTTTATTTTGGGCCACGTGGTTGTATCAGAAAATGTATGCTGAGGCAGTACTTGTCCATTTCAATAAGCTTAATGTTGATTTGAATATTTTATTTTGAGCCACACAAACACAGGCACAAAAGTAATCCTGGTACAACTTAATTTTTCACCTTTTCCTGCGACCTGCATTTGTGGGTTATGTGTTCCACATTGTTTTTCTGGATACTTCTGTACGTCTTTGCCGTGTTTTTGTGGAGGTTTGGTGGGTTTGTTTACTTTGAGAGTCCAAAATGGTCCTGAAGAAAGCAGCTTTTTAAAGGAAAACACAATGCTAGCTTATCAGCTAAACCCATTTGAGACCTACAAGTTTCTTCTTCTGAGACACTGAAGAGGCACCAAGAGCCCCCACAGCTGCAGCACAGTCGAGGCGTCACAAGAGGAGCTACAGGAAAAAAGTAAGGGACAAACGAGGAGATGGTGAAAGATTGGAGGAGGTGACCAGTGCAGGACACCACGCTCTGAAACAGGGACAAACCCAGGAGGCGGGGCACCGTTTCAGAGGAGACAGCGAGAGAGGGCAGCCATCCAGGTTTCTTTCGAGTGCTACAGTTCCCCCAACCTCCAAGGTCATGGGGTTCAGGTTGACACACAGTGGCAGCGCGGCTCAGCCGCAGCAGCTCAGGACTAACACCTGAACACTATTTCATTGTACACTTGTACAATGACAATAAAGCACTTACTTACTAGCAAAAAACAACATTCTAGCTCAAAAAGGAGTGAGAATTAGACAAGCTTATTTACTCGCACCCCCGTTCATGTACTTTAATAATGTAGTTGCTACAACATAGTTTAGTCCTTGGTGTCTTACTAGACAATTAAGTTGGTTACATATTTACAACAAATGCAACAATGCATTACAGTAAGTCAACATTCACAGTTTGTTACTTTATAAGTGTATAATTTGTTTCCTATACCTAAGTTATTACCATGTAAGTATTACTGTTATTCATCATCATCACAACCCATATTGCTGGGTTTCAGGTGACATCACGGCATTCTAAAGCCCTATTATATAGAGGTACAATTATTTTGTTTTTGAGAACATTTTTGGGCTTGTACAGAGAGTGACTATTAATGATCATTTTTGTAATTCATACATTTTCTCTTTAGATACGACTTGTGAAAGTGTAATGCCATTAATAGGAAAAACTGGCTCCTGCCCGATGAAATCACATTCTAGAACCTGCAACCCAGCAATAACATTACTTTTTATCAAAGTGCTTGAATGATACATGATCCACATTTATTCATGAAAAGTATAGTAATAACAGACTAGTGTTACTCTACATAGTCCCTTTAATTAAAGATCATTAACAGAATAAACAATTTTTCAGTTGGCAGCAGCTGAGGGGTTTCGACCTGCCTCCATTTGCCTTATTGAAGAAGCCCTGAAAATGCACTCATCCAAACACACCCCCCACACCCACAGTGAAGGTAACTTTGTGCTAAAGGAATGGAGTTTGATGATAATGTTTGCTCATCTCACAAAATGTGTCTGCTTCTTTCCATTCACTGTAGAAGTAGCATCTGATCCACCTTTGAGCTCTGAGCGCTCTGTGGGAGGGATGACTGCAGACGAGCTCCGAGGTTTGGAGTCTGCTTTGAGTGCTGAGAAGAGCCGTGAACAGGCCGCTATGAAGACCCCTCACATGATCAGTCCTGCACCTAAAGTCCACTGCAGCGTACCCCCCAAATACATCGGCTTAGACGGTCTGGAGCAGGAGGAGGTGGTCAGGGAGGTGCTTGACCTGGAGCCGCCCACTCTTCAGAGAGAGGATAAGTTTGCACAGGTTCATGTGAAGGTGGAGTTTAATGCTGAAGAGGCTGAACCAGAGGAAGGGGCATCTGGGTGGGTAAGAGAGGCTGGCTCGCCTGCAGTCTTAACAGGAGACAGTGCGAGTGAGCAGGGGCTGTCTGAGCCTCCTCCACACCTCTCTGCTCCTTCAAGTGTCGGCGAGCCTGGAGATTGTGGAACAGGAGATCTGCTTCACTTCTGTCCTCACTGTGGAGGAGGTTTCAGCTCAGAACATAAACTGGAGGAGCACCCTTGCCCTCTAGCGGGCGCTTCTTTAGAAGGCTCCTCAGAAGAGCACCCGGTGTTCCCATGTGCATCCTGTGGAAACTCTTTTAACCATGCCTGGGCACTCAAGGCTCATGAGTGTTCCCGAGCCGTGGAGCGGCCACACAGCTGCGAGATCTGCGGGAAACGCTTCACACACGTGCGCTCTCTGGAGCGTCATCATCTTGTTCACACAGGGGAGAGACCTCACCGCTGCCCCCATTGCGGACGCAGCTTCAGCCGTTTAGCAAACTTGGAGCGGCACCAGCGCATCCACACAGGCGAGCGGCCATACGGGTGCGAAGCATGTGGAAAGAAATTTAGTCGTGTGGAATATTTAAAGAAACATCAGATCGTTCACTCCAATGAGATGGTTCCTCTCCAGTGCTCCACCTGCGGAAAGGTGTTTGGCGATGTGGACAAACTGAAAAGCCACCAGTGTTTCTAGAATCAAACTCCTGCCACTTCTCAGTCTCAATCTGTGATAGCTTAACTAGATGAATTTGACTGTAAAATGTATGTCGATTATGCCAAAACGGCATAGTGGGGTTTCTGTTTTAGATCAGACTAAAGCTTTTTTTAATTTTTCGTGCATTTGTATGATTTTATAATAGTGACAAGAGGTAGTTTTTGTTGCACATAATCCTCTTGTAAACTCATGAAAGCAAAATGCTACTTGAAACAATTAAGCGGTTAGTGACAAACACGAAATCCTGTGGCTTTTTCTTAAGACTGACTAGTTTGGTGGTGGTCCTGTTTCAATCTTATTTTTTTTTTTTGGAATATAGAGTTTTTTTTAAAGTTTCCTGTTTGTCCGGTCAATTTCTCGTTGCACATAACTAATGGACACACAAGGGCGGACTGGCATTTTGTTCTGTGCTGATAGTACAATCTGAATTGATTACTATACTTCTGAAAAGGTTTTGAGGCAACAGGTGTAAACAATGAGTGAATAAAAACATAATTTTTGATTTATTTAATCCAACAGTCAAATTTTCTTATCCAACATTTCTTATTTACGTTAGTTCTTGCCATGTTTCCCCTCTGGTGTGTACAGACATTATTTAATACTAACAGAGAACAGTGTCGTCTTTTCTTGGCTTTTGTTTTGAAGCAAGACTTTGACAGTGGATGTAGACAGACACCGGGTGAATGAAGATAACCAGGACGAGTACCCCCAGACCAATGTTAACCTGCGAATGGAGAAATTATACAAACAGTAAGTTACTGTAAAGTATTAAAGACGGTAGAACGTATACTTGCATATAAAGGGTCTCCATTCAGCACATCCTCCACCAGGATGAAACAGGGATATTGCAGCAGAGACAGAAGAGCGGATAGACCTTTGATCAGGCCGTAAAGTTTGCCAAAGTGACAAGATGGAAAACTAAAATCAGAAAAGGTAATAATCAAGGATAGCTTGGATCATAAAAGTGCAAACAACTATGATTCAAGTAGAATATACCAACACTACTACCACCACCAACTCCCTACTTAACCCGGAATTTTATACAGAAATATACCCGGCCCCGGATAAAGCGGAAGAAAATGGATGGATGGAATATACAATGCACTCAAAAATATTGTCCCCCACTGGTAAATATATTTAAATGTTTAATTTTATTTGAAATATTTTCAAAAATTTGAGTAGACACACAAATATCTGTCACAATTATTGGTCTAATGAATTTAAATGATTTTTTTTTTTCCGTTTCGTTCTCTTATACACCTGGGTGTCTAGACAGAAAATGCATCATTCACTTTCTATTAGAACAGCATCAGTTCACTGATTCACCTTTAACATTTATTCAGAAGAGCCTGCCAGAAGAAAGCCTGTGCTCTCACAACACATACTGAAGTGTTTTATGAACTTACATGACGTGGATGAAGGCTGCGTCACTGCCGGTGTAAAAGGCTCTGTTTAAAACCTGCAGGAAGAAGGTCAAATACTGAAGTGGCAGGATGGGGATTGTGGCACAAACGGAAAACAGCACACACAACAGAGACGTCAAGGTGAGGGAGAGCATCGCAGCCCGCAGGTCAGCCTCACGCTCATTAAGCCCTGCAAAACACAGAGGGCACAGTAACTTACTGTGGTGGTTAAAGGTAGAATATGCAGCATTTGCTATATATTTTAATTAGACCAATTGCTGGCTGGTATTAGGAATTGGATCTGGCAACCCAGAGGATAGGGTTCTGTAGGCATGCTGGACTGATAACGGTGGGCCCAGTACCTAATTATTATTCCGATTGTGGGATGAAATTTGTTTTGTCCTGCTTCAGTAAATAGTAAACATTTGTGAATGGACACTGTGCATAAAGCAGTGCAGAGGGCAAGGTGTTAGCCCTGTAAATAAGATGCTAAAAATGCATTAGGAAAGTTAAATGATATAAAACAAACCATACTTTTAAAGATCAATATGTAGCATAAATGACAATACGTCTACCTGCAGCTTTTAATTTGTCTCGGTGTCTGTCCATAATGACGCCATTCCAAGGTGCGCACATTACACCACACAACTGAGTTATGGCAAAGGCATTGATGTACTGGCTTACTGCAACACAAAACAATTGAAAAGGGCACAAAAACATTCAGCATAAATCAGAGACCGCTTCATACCGACAGCCTGGTCTTCTCCTGTGAGCCTCTGCAGCATTGGGTTGAGTGTGCCAATAAACAGATAATGTCTCAGCTGTATTACAGATAACCAAAGCAGGTGCCAAAAAAAGAAACTGGTCAGCAAACACTCTTGAAAACTCTTCTCTGTGGACAAATAATAAAATTAATTAATGTGATCAATCAAGACGACACTTTGTCAATGTTGGAGTAACATCATTTTACACACCCTTGGTCAACGATGTGCTGTTTTCATCCTGTGTTTGAGCTAGTGTGTGGGAGTTATTATTTGCTTCCATTCTCAACCTTGCCGTTTTGGATTTACAGCATCTTATTCTGTCAGAAAAAACAAATCATGTCAGGAGTATTGGCACCAAAGGATACATTTGTATGACTCCTCACATGTGTGCACTGAACACTTGAGCTGTATTCAATACAACTAAAATTAATGGATGACATTGTCATACAGTATTACCCGTAGGTGTAGTGTTCTGGCAGTGGGTAAGGTATTCTCTTCAGAGGCAGCAGGAAGAGTGTTCTGAGCACCAGAAGGATGCTGCAGGCTGATAAAAACAGAAAGGAGCTGTGGAGCTTGACCCCAGCTTCATGTAACAACTACAATAGGAACAAAGGCGGCTGTGTTAGACTGAGCAGCTTTTAAAGTGAGTTTTAAATGTTTCTTACTTTAATGATCAGGAAGAGTAGAGAGGATGAGCCAAACGCTCCAGTGTAGACTGTGATGACTGTGGAGCGACGAGCACCAAACAGGTTCCCCACCTTCATATAAAAAAAGTGTTGTAGATGTCGTATTCCTTTTTGTTTTTTGGTAGTGGACACACACCTGCATATTTGTCATCAGGTACATCCTGCCTCCGACCCCCATCAGAGACAGAGCAGGGTAAAGCATCACAGACAGGACTGAGAGAGAGAAGAGCAATTAATTGGTGCCATTCATTTTTAGGATAGGTCTTGGAAAGGTACCTGGTGTGGAGAAGGCTACCATCAATGTCCCCATAGTGAAGAGGCATCTGTTGAGAATAGTACACCGCTTTGTTTATAATTATATTGTAGCGGATAACCAATAATCATCTATCCACACGTTTATTTAGGAAAACAATGTTATATTTGTGCGCATTTGACTTTGTAGAGACCCAGTGGCTGTATTGTTTGGAAGGTTTTCACTGCTGACGGACCCTCTCACTAGAAAACCTACAAAACAATTGATGTAGAGCCCACTGTGATGGAAAGTAAAGGTGCTATGCTGACCACTCCTACAGCCGCTGGGTCACTACAAGGTCAAATACGCACACAAAAAAAACTATTTATTTTCCGCATAAAAAGTTGCATAATGCACCTTTAAGATCCACATCACATAGCCTACAAATGTATACGAATGGTCCACCGTAACTCACATTGCGCAGAGCCGTGCGACTGCCGTGCCTACCCAATCAAAGAGGAAACCGCTGGGAAAGGATAGAAAATTTGATGCAAAGGACGTGATGGTGAACACAAGAGAAAACTGCTCATCTTGTTCACTGCACTCTGCCAGAAACACACAAAACATATTGTTTTGCAGAAAACACGTTTTGCTCCCAAATTAACCAAGAAGACTGAAGCTCACCCACAGCGTGCGAAGTGTTGACTCCAGTGAACCTCAAGTTGAGTTTGGCACCGGAGTCCGCCGTCTTGTTTGGTCCAGGGGCTCTGATCGCGGTGGAGTTTAAACATAGCGCACTGAAGTATCCCTCGCTCCGGAGGACGATGACGAGGGAGGCCCATCCGAACACGGCTCCAGCAAAGCAGATGCACTCCAGCAGACCCGAGCCGAAAGTCAACCACCTGCGCGAGCCACTCCTCCCACACTGCATGGTCCTACGGTGAGCGCTACTCACGGATGGCTCTTTAAAAACATCTCCGTTTTATTTTTCTCAATTTTTATGTATATTTACGTTTACTAAGAGAACAAATATGTTACATACTGAAATGGAAAGATGCTCACCTGGAGAGGGAAAAGCTGTAAGGACTTGTCAACTTTATATACTTCTGTACGTTTTACTTTTAAGTCATAACACTATGATTCTAATCTAATTATTAGTTTTCCCACCTTAGTGTTGTATTCAGAACACGAAAGGCCAGCGCATCTGTTTTCTGTTCAGCAGGTAAGAACGCAGATCTCTTCTATGCAGATAATAGGCTAACTGTCTTTTAAGTAGCGTTAGAAATGTCTTAATAAATTAGAAATACATTTTACGTCCAGCAACTATATTCAACTACAACAGTAAAAACTAAGAATTAAAAACTAGAAAATCTGCACTGCGCTCTGCTCTGTGAAACGCAAGACCCATCCCTTATAGCCTGATTGATGTCACCTGTGCATTTGACCTCAGACCTGTGCCGTCAAAGACAGCGATTTGGCTCAATATAGTCTGTACAAGAAAAAGGTTATTTAAAGCCTCTTATTAATTAGACCAATAACACAACCCTACCCCAAAAATTGCTCCATATTGGCAATGGATCAATGTCATATAGTTATACTTTCAGATTATGTTAAAAGGGCTCCCTCTAGGGGATAAATATATACATTGCCTAAATGCGTGTCAACTCTACTGTTTAGCTCAAGAAAAGCTCATCTTAAATGGCATGAATACAGTAAAATGATGTAATACATTTATTCTTGAGTGATTAAATGTATTACAAAAAGCTTTAGTGCAGACATTAAAGGGGAATAGAAACATTGCAAATTAATATAATAAAAGTTCTTCATGGATGAACATCTGTCACACACAAAATATACACAAAATATTACACAAACAAGGCCGTGGGAACCCAGGGTGCTGAGGGCGCTGCAGCACCCCCTGGTGGATAGTTTGTGAACTGCAGGTTCTATTAATAAATAGGAAATAAACACAGAAAAAAGCGTTTTTGGGGTAAATTTTCTCCCTCAGCACCCCATAACTAAAGTATCTTCCCACGTCTCTGCAAACTATAGACTTTAACATTAATGATTTGAACTACTAGGTCTCATCAGTGGCCCAGACTTCTCCCATATTTAAAAACTGGATCATAGAAAAATGACCATACACCCCACATAAGCTGTAATTAGCTTTATTGTCAATTTCACCACATGGAACACACACACAGAACATTTGAAATTGGTTACTGTCAATACCTCGGTGCAAAGAGCATAGAGCAACATCTAAAAATATGGGCGTGTTGTGAAGCAGAGGAGGGAGGGCAGGGAAGGGAAGGGAAGGGAGAGAGTTCAGCATGAAGACTCAACTGTCTCCTCATTGAAGGCAACAAACTGCAGAGTCAGTGTGACGGGTGTGTGGGATCACCTTGAAATTCTGACTTGCTCAAATTTTTAACACTGTCCCCCCTACATTTAAGACAACAAACATAGACCTGTAACATTGTCATGCTGTCATTAATAACATTAATTATTGACACTGATCCTGATATTGATGAATTGGTGTGGCCAGCCTTTGTGTCAAAATCTCCTCCAGCGCCTCCAAGGACACGCGCTTCACATTGTAGCCAAGCTTTGAGATCTTCGCCTGGGTATTTATCGGCACAATATCTTTTTTTGTAGTCACGCAGCACAGCCTGGCTCTCTGTAATGTTGTTATCCATCGTGGGATGGGCTAAAGGTTTCATCTCAGGGTCGGCACCAGAAAACATCAACTTCAAACAGAGATATTTAACATTTCAGACAAGAAAACAAGTGGAATGGAATGCATTCTTATTTAATTTGTTGCTGAGGTTTAATTAAGAAGTGTCGTGTAAAAACAGAAGGAAGATTTAGTTTTACATTTACTTCACATTAAAGGATGATCAAAATGCATACTATACGATCACCTGTGGCTCATACATCCATGTAGAATTTGGTCTTTTGCCATTTGCAGGTTTGAGGATGTAGGCAGAGAACAGGGGCACCCGGGGCTCTCTGTGATACAGAGTGGCAAAGTGGTACTGGTTTCTGAAGCGCTGACAAATCGGCTGCAGCCCTGGTCCCACAAAACCATGCGTTGGAGTTCTTCTGTAAAAGAAATGTGGACATTTAGAAAAGTCCTGGCTCAGTTCAGCTTGCACCAAAATAACGGAGCAGTGCAAGAGAACCAATGTGAAATACTGGACTGGTGCTATAAAAATCATCATGCACACTGAGCAATCAATCAAGAGCTGCTGAACTATAGTCACAAGTGCAGCCAGTTTCCCGGTAAGTCTGAGCTCTGGGGGTTAACAAAACCAAGGCAGACTGAAAAGTGCAAGGGTTAGCTGTCTAATTTCCTACTACGCCGCCAGGGACTCAATTCCTGCAGTGCCAGACGTGTCCCCCTGTTTAAGCCAGTACATGTCCGGGCCCGGCTGAAGTTTGCAAGAGAGCATCTGGAAGAGAAAGAATGCTGAATTGCATCCAAAGAACACCATACGTACTGTGAAGCATGGGGGTGGAAACATCAGGCTTTGGGGCTGTTTTTCTGCAAAGGGACCAGGACGACTGATCTATGTAAAGGAAATCAATGGGTGCCATGTATTGTGAGATTTTGAGTGAAAACCTCCTTCCATCAGCAAGGGCGTTGAAAATTAAACGTGGCTGGGTCTTTCAGAATTACAATGATCCCAAACACAACGCCCGGGCAAAGAAGGAGTGGCTTTGTAAGAAGCATTTCAAGGTCCTGGAGTGGCCTAGCCAGGCTCCAGATCTCAACCCCATAGAAAATCTTTGGAGGAAGTTGAAAGTCCGTGTTGCCCAGTGCCTGCACCAAAACATCACTGCTCTAGAGGAGATCTGCATGGAGGAATGGGCCAACATACCAGCAACAGTGTGTGAAGACCTTGTGAAGACTTACAGAAAATGTTTGACCTCTGTCATTGCCAACAAAGGGTATATAACAAAGTATTGAGATTAACTTTTGTTATGGACCAAATACTTATACCATAATTTGCAAATACATTCATAAAAAAATTGATTTTCTGGATTTTATAATTTTTTTTCTCATTTTATCTCTCATAGTTGAGGTATACCTACCTTACAGGCCTCTCTCGTCTTTTTAAGGGGGAGAACTTGCACAATTGTTGGCGGACTAAATACTTTTTTCCCCCACTGTATATGGTATCTCATTGTAGCTGTTGTCGTGCACCTTTTTAATCTTTAGTTTAGTTTAGTTTATTTGTTTATTTGAGCAGTATACATTCTAAATTACACTTTTCGATAAAGCCGTCAAGTCTAGAATTTAAAACCTTTTCTAAGATTGTAGAGAATTGCGGTAAAAGGGAAACAGGCCTGTAGTTTGTAAAGAGATGTTTATCTCCTGCTTTGAACAGAGGAATCACTTTTGCTACTTTCATACCATCAGGAAATTGTCCAGTTTGCAACGATAAGTTACAGATGTAAGTTAACGGCTTAGAGATACTTTCAATAACAGTTTTTAAAGTTTTCATGTCCATGTCATGGTAATCTGTCGAAGTTTTATTTTTACACATTTAACAGTGTCCAGTATCTCCTTTTCCTCCACAGGTTTGAGGAACAAGGACATAGGATTTGTGTCTATCAGTTCACAATTATAGTTCTCAATTTTTGCAGCAAGGTTCGGTCCAACATCTACAAAGAATGTATTAAATGTTTCGACTACTTCATTCATATTATTTAAAGTGTTATCCTCATCTTTGAAATATTTTGGATAATTAATCGTTCTTGGTTTATTTCTAATTATACTATTTAAGATATTCCATAACCCTTTAATATTATTCTTATTGCTATCTAACAACTTATTATAATAATCCTGTTTACATTTTCTAATGATACCTGTTAGTTTATTTTTATATTTCTTATATTTAGCCTCAGCTCTTTTGTTCGGTTATTTATAAAGTTTTTGTAAAGAGAATTTTTTTTCTTGCAAGCATTTAGTAAACCTTTAGACATCCATGGTGTTTCTTTACACTTTCTGTTTTTACAGTATTTCTTCATTGGACAATTTTTGTCATATACTTTTTGAAATACTCGCGTAAACTCATATTTCTTATTAGTGTCTTTCTCTCTGTATACAATACTCCAGTCTTGAGCTAATAGCTCCTTTTTAAATGCATCAATAGTTTTCTCTGTTTTTACCCTTCTAAACCAATACTTGTTTGCCTCCTCATCTTTTAAATATCAATGTTTGTAAAATACAAAAATTGGAGGATGATCACTAATATCATTTATCATTAATCCGCTGACTGTGTCACTTTCTATTTCATTTGAGAAAATGTTATCAATCAAGGTGGCACTATGGGTTGTAATTCTACTTGTTTTAGTTATTAGAGGAAACAGACCTATACTAAATAAAGTATTTATAAATTAGTCCGTCTTTTTATGTTTATATGGGTTTAAAAGATCGACGTTAAGGTCTTCCCCCACAAACATGACTTTATGATTTGAGCCTGAAAAGTGCTCCTCCATCCAATTAGAAAAAACATACCAGAGCCAGGGGTTCTATAAATACAACTTACAATAATATTTTTCTTTTTTTGCCTTGTAATTTCTACAGTAAGGCATTCAAGTGTATCATCCACCACCATAGTCATATTTTCCAATCTTACTGACGTGCTTTGCAATCCTTTTCTTCTCTAACCTTGAGGGTTATTATGAAAGGCTCTTATCAATAATAAAGTAATATAGGGTGCAATGGAAGTTTACTGGATAATGATATCATTTGACATTTTCATAGCTAGTTTATTTACTGTACAGATGTATTGTGCAAATAAATAAAATGTAAGATTTCTGTCTTGCCTAAGAATTTAACCTGACATGAAAATTCGACACAGGAATAGACAGAAAATGTAGTATGTTTAACATTAGAGTAAAGAACATCTATTATTTCAAGCATTGGCACATATAAATAAACCCTGCTCAGACCCTGCACAATGATGTACTAAAACGGAATCATACTCCCTCCTACTGCCTTCTGCAGATGTTGTGTAAACTAAACTGTCTGCAGTTTAGTTTACACAACAGCTGCTGGCTCTGTGTCACCCTGTTTTTATTGGAATGTATAGTGAAAATCTTTAGATTTGACGTTTGAAAACACAGGCTAATGCATTCTCTTAAAACAACATGGAAGAATAAAAAATAAGATCATGTTTGAAATGTATTCTGTAATAAAACGTCTCAATCTATATGGAGGATTAGTCGGGCTCAACATTTGGAAGAAAAGTCGTTCTTCAGCCTATCAGAGAACCTGTTTGTCCCGTGGGCGTGCAGTTGTGCCTGTTGCAACCATGGACCTATTATAATAACGTTGCAACACGTCTCCATTCTCTTCCGCATCCTCGCCGAGCACGCCCTCCCTTTTCACTCAGCACAGACTTCTCAAACTTCTGTCACTTGTTGGTACATTCCGGGACTATGTTTGCTGTGGAGAATGGCGGACGCCAACGCACTTGAGGAGCTTCAGTCCGAGCTGACCTGTCCCGTTTGTCTGGAGCTGTTCCGGGACCCAGTCATCCTCGAGTGCGGACATCACTTCTGCCAGAAGTGCATCATCCAGTGCTGGGAGGTCAAAGCAGAGGAATTGGTCAACTGTCCCAAGTGTCGAAAATCCTGCGCTCGCAAACTGCGTCCAAACTCTTTGCTGTGCAACGTCGTGGATAGCGTGCGCCGCGCGCGCGTCATGGAGAGCGTAGCGGCTGGGCCCATGGCCTGGGACACGCAAGACTCGCTAGAAGACCCCGAGGAGCGCGAGCCCGGCTCCAGTATGAACAGTCTGGCCTCCTCAATTTCTCACTGGCCTCGGATGTGCTCAGACATGTGTGAGGAGCATGAAGAGAAACTAAAGCTGTACTGCGAGGACGACCAGCTGCCCATCTGTCTGGTGTGTGGCATGTCCCGGGACCACAAGACCCATAATGTCATCCCCATCAACGAGGCCTTTGAAAACTACAGGGTACAGCCTCTAAAACCCTTTTTGTTTGACACGTGCGTGTTCATGTATGCAACATCAGAAAGTAGAATAAATTCAAAAAAATGTACGTGCTCGTTTGATAAGCTGTTACTGTGGAGCATGTGAGGCGTGTTCAAAGTTATAGCTATTACTTCAAGAAATGTCAGTCAGTCAATCCAGCATCTTGATCACATCTTAGTCTAACTTGCCAAATGGTTTCAAACAGTGAGGGGGATCTCCCTGTCGTCACGTCCGAGGCACTGGTGGGCAACGCAAATGTATTAAATAGATATTAATAGTTCTATGGTGGGTCAAAACATCGTTCACAAACAGAGCATTGCATCTGTGAAAAGATCAGTGCTGTAAAGGATCTGGGATTTAAATTAACAGCTCTTCAAGCTCGGAAAAATCAGCTGTTTGCCCACCAGTCACCAAAACATCCGGTGAAAATCGCTGAAATAAACAATAACAGCGAGCCTCCCTATAGAAGTTGTATTTGCCGCTAATTGCTTTATGTTAACGTTGCCCCTTAATGCCCCCTGTTCCGGGTCTGTTTTTGGTGCCCGTGGCCTTTCAGCATTTACAGGAATGCAGCAGAACAGTGTTACTCTTTAACTCTGACTGTCCATGTTTGAACATTTACTGGTGCTAAATTCCTGTTCTGTTTGAGTTTGTTGGTCACGCTGTTCGGATGGAGCCAGAGCATCATATGAGTCCTGTTTAAGACTTGTTTTTCAGAGCAAAGAGGCAATCAGATTATCTCCCTCGTTCCATTTACTGACACCGCTCTCTAATGTTTTTCATGTGACTCTTTGTCCAGGACAAGCTTTCAGTCGCTCTGCAGAGAGTGCAACTACAGACGGAGGACGCCACACTCTTCCAGAGACAAACCAACGAGAAGATACTCCTCATTAAGGTATATGGTAAACCTGTATGCACTGGTGTCTGTTCTGTTTGCTTTAGCTCAGACGTATTGTGGGAACAGAACCTGAAAATCCTCTTGCTAAGCAGCGCTCGCCTGCATTCACCTGAGGGCTGTTTCATTAAACTCGCTCAGAAAAGCTCGGCTTAGGCTCCAAATCCTGGCTTAGGTTAGGCACAACAATTCAAGCTGCGATTACTGCCTTTCACCAAAGGGACACAGAGCTTGGCTAATCTCACTAATTCAAGACAGGTTTAACTAATACGCACTTGCCGTGTACTTAAGCAGACCACACTAACGATCGCAGAGATCATTGAGAAACCATGGCCAAGTGTGAACACGCAGCACAGGCCGCCAGCTTTGTTCTGCTACGTTCGCTCCATAGGTAGAGCGCAGGGCTCTCAACCACAAGACCGTTCGATCCCAGCCTCGACTTTTTTTGTTTGTTTTTTTTTTGTTTTTTTTGACTGGGCACCCACTGGGAAGAACATAAATCGGCACCTATGATTTTAAACACTTTTCTATTTTCCCCAGGAATTTAAACGCATGATAGAAAAAAAAGAAAACACTGTTGACACAGGTCACGAGGGTGGGTCCTGTGGGCTAAGGTTCCTTTTATTGGACAAGCTTTTTGATTGTCACATAATGTCATTAATATGTCACACAACTTTGTATTTCACAGATGAGAGACAAAGACAATGTTTGTGTGTATTTATAATTTATTGCCTAAAGTAATTGATTTTGTGATGTCATGTTTTCTTTTCACATTTTTGAGGCAAACATACATTTTGGACAGATAATGGCGCTAATAGCCCGCTTGTGTCATTTACATTGCCCATTGGTGTTGGATTCCACGAAGAAGAAACATAGCTTGTGCTCAGTCTGCCCTCTGAGTATATTTCCATAGTAACTGAGCCAGACTCAAGAGTGAGCCTGGTTCATGAAACCGAAAAGACAACAACATAAGCCAGACTTGGCCAAATAAGCTTAGCCTACAGAGCCAGCTTTATGAAACAGCCCTCTGGGGTTTCTCACGTTTGGTAAAACCGTAAATCTTTCAAACCGTGATACATAACAGTCTGGTGCTTTGTGACTGGTGAGTGTGTCATGCAGTGTTTGTTTTTGTCACCAGCTCCAAATGAAAAGCACAAACTCCATCTTAAAGTGCACAGTGTGCTGATGCCACACACCCTCACTAATACAGATAAGATATCTTTAAATGCAGGTACACACCTGCATTTAAAGATATCAGTTCCCTTATCTGTAGATGTTAGATATGTGAACATGGCTCGTTCATAGGGTAAACTCATTGCCTTGCCTGCAGCTATATCAAATATGCTCTTACTGTCAGCATAGGTCTTCCTGTCTGTCTATTTGACCCAGTTTATATGCACAATCACAGATTTCAGTTCTCTGTTTGACAGGATATGGACAAATAGAGTAGAAACTTCCTTTTCCTGTCATTACACGTGCTTCCAGTTTATATGTTTTGTAAATATTCATAAATTCACAGTAGCAGTGATGGGAAAGTAACACTGCCAAAGTAAAGTACTTGATTATAAATTTGAGGTATTTTTATCTTACTTGAGCAGGTAGCTGTACTTTCTACTCCACTAAATAAAATAAAAAAAAACTGGATTAAAAGTAAAACAACTTTGAATGGTTTCAGTTCTTAATAGTAGTTACTTTAAGTCAAACACCTGCCCATTAACGGCATCATTCTTCATAAAAAAACGAAACTAAACACAAAAGCAGTTTGTGTGTGTGAAATAGTTTTTTCCTTTTTTTTTGTACATTTGACAATTTTTATAGTTGGACACATTGCGTAACATTTTGGATTATACGGTTGCCAGCGATACAGAATATTAGTCGACATCTCCATTTAGACAAGCTAGAGACGTCCCGCTCCCAGTAAAGTTACAACAAGGTTTTTTTTTTTCATTTTATCATCTAGTTTTTATTTCTGTTTTATTGGTTGAAATTATATGCAGTGTGGCTTCACATCAATTTCCAGTTATGAATTTGCCCCTGACTTTAAAAAAAATAACAACAACCGTATTTCTTCCCCCACTGCAGTATTGTGTTTTTTGTGGGGAGGGAGTGCAATGCAAACATTTCTCCCCACATAGTACAATATATGTTTCTAGTTTATTTATTGTACTTGCATAAAACCTGACATGAATTGTAGGAACAAGCCGGAGATCTGGAGGAGCAGGTTACAGCGGAGATCGGCCGTCTGAGGGACTTTCTTGTGGAGGAGGAGCGGCGCATTAAAGAAAAACTACAGAGACAAAAAGAGGACAAACTCAATCAACTGGATGACGCTCTCACTGAGGCCACAGAGCAGATCAGCCAACTGGAAAAAACGGCGGACGAACTCTGCGCCAAACTCCGTGAAGAGGAAGACCCAGAGCAACTCAAGGTAAACGGAGGTCAGATTTATAGATGAGGTTTTTCCGAGCCGTCGACTGGACTGGGTTGCTTGCGAATTTGAAAATCCTCCACTATGATGCGTAATTCCTATGATTGCTTTATGTTTTGACTGTTATATTTATTGTTCATGCTAGTAATGATAAATCAAATTCCCACACTTGATTCATGCAGTGTTACAGACTGGTTGCAACACATTGTTTATCTAACATGTTTGAATCTGCTTTGTCCAGGGTATTAAAGACTTCATCGGAGGGTGAGTTTCAACCATTGAATCACACTTTATCACATTATTAAATCTGCTACGTGACTGCACTATTGAGTAACTTTTGCATGTTCACGTCGCCTTGTGCGTCCGTGTGACGGCTGTTGCGTTTGTCCTGTGAGTAACTGCACCCCGGGCTGTGGCAGGATGTTGGGACATAACTGCGGTTTAACTTACACACTGCAGATAAACAAATACAAACGCAGCTTGTTTATTAACACTCGCAGGCTGAATCGGATTTGCAGTGGGTTCACAAAGTTTGGAGCGGTAGGGCTGTCACGATAATAACTATATCGACTTTAGTTCAATAAATAAAAAATACAAATGTGGGCTCAATATTTATCGTCGGTACATTTATTTGAATCCTTTCCTCCCCCATTTGTCTACTACTGTAATACTTAATATGTTAGCCAAAGTAAGTAGTGTTTCACTGTATTTCATGCTCATTGTGGGATATTTTAAGATTAAGTAGGTTTATCTTATAATGCCATTATAAGGTATTCATTAATATCGTTTATCGTGATAACTTCCTGCCTCAATACACCAAACTTCAGGAAAAAAAAGAGAAAAGCCAAAAAGAAAATAAACTACTTCTACTAGTAACTATACCAATATTTGAAATGTTGAATCTTTTAATGGTATACAATATAAAATGTTGACTATTTTAAAGCAAAAATAGATGTACAAACAACTGCAAGCAATATGCCTGTCTATTTTAGTAACCAGTGAGGAAAAAGTATAGCTGTTGCTCTGTTAGAAAAAAGTAGTTGTTACTACTTTGAGGTAGACACATACAGTACATGCCTGTGTGGTTTAACAGCAGTGACTGGCATGTCTCCTCTGAAGGAAATCAAACAGTTTAAAGTTACGAGTCGGAAAAGGCGTGCGTGAAGTCGGCCCAAAAATGTCCTCTGGGAAATCTTTAAGACAATGTTGTTTTGAACCCTGCTGCTGTTGCGTGCCTTCGTTGAGTCTGTCTGCTCCTGTCTTGTTTGTTTTAGGGCTGAGAGCCTGTTTGAGCGCCCCCCGGAGGTGAGTGTAGATCTGCAGTCTGGGGAGATACTGGGACCTCTGCAGTACAGGACATGGAGGAAGATGTGGTCGATCTTTCGCTCAGGTAAATACAAGATTATTGCTCTGTCTTCTACATAACTATAGAGGCTATGCAGATTCCATTTCTATTTGGATAAAATACAAATGGAACCTCAAAGGAATGAACAAAAAAAAAGATTAACATTGCAGACATAGCCACTGAATTTTCCTAAACTCTATTTAGAATGACTGTTAAATGTTTTGCAGTGTTTTACTATTTAGATGAGTAGAGTTTTGTTTAGTTATGAGACGCTGTTCATACATTAATTTGCTGAAATTACAATTTTTAATTTAAGTGTGTGAAAAATGTCTAAGTGATGCATTGCCAGGAAATGCCAAGCTGATTCTGTTAAACTATTCCCCATGAGCACTAAGCGATCCAAACATTTATTACTTCAACATAAGTCTGGGCCTTAACTAGCTACTGTAACATTGATATTGTTTATTTGCATTCGGGTTTTGTAATTCATCTGAAGTGTTTCCACAAATGCACACTCTCCATCTTTAAGCCAGTGTTCGTGTTAACAAAAGGTGGTCATAAATTATTAGGCGAGTCCGTGACTGTGACTCCATTCTTTGAAATCCTCTAAACTGTTTATTTTCCTTCGCTGTAAAACTCTTCCTAAGCTCCTCGAAGCCTCGGCTGCAAAGAATGTGAGAAATGCAATGATTAATGGACCTGTAACATGTCCTCTTCCTTTGTCCCATATAGTATAACAACCACGGGTCACTCTGTCTGACCGATCTAAATTCAGGCTACGTTCAGGCTAGTTATACACACTTGCATTTCAAATGTACCTGTGTATATTTAGCCACAGCTCTGGCAAGGCTCGTTTTTCACTAAATTGGCTGTGCGTGATTCAGTGCATCTCAGCTGAAGGTCGAAGCAAAGGATTTTCCTCCAGGATCATTGAGTTCTATTGTGTTCCAACCCATTGTAGTCCCAGGTCAATTCCTGTTATCCTGGATTAGGCTCAATTTAGTCCCGTATTAGACTTGGTTTGTTCCGGTCTTTTTGTAATAACACGCTGTAGTCTTAGTTTATTCATTCATTCATTCATTCTGGGTCGGCTTGATTCAACATAGACCTAGTTTACTCACCACTTGGTCTATACTTTTCAGAGGGTTTAGTCCCATGTTCCGCTTCCTTGGCCTGTTGCTGGTGTCAGTCCAAAATAAGTACTTTTTGTATTTATACTTAAAGCTGGGGTACCTGACTTTTTATTACCTACAAATTTCCCTATGGGGACAATAAAGTATACAAACAGACAAACAAATAGGAGGGATTGTGAGTACTTTGGGCCAAAACTAAACATTTCAGTTTGTTAAAATAGTGATGGAAGGTGTAGGATTATGTGATATCATTTAAAAAAAAAAAAATGTATGAAGAACAAATAAATACATCTTTTACCAAGGAACATTGCCATTTAAATATAGCACAAAATAATTTCCACTTTATTCCTCAAAGTTTAAACCATGCTGCAAACAAGCCTTTACCTATTAATTAAAAGCACCATCGCAATCGATTTAATTAAAACATGAGTTTCAGTTGCAAACAGGGAAGGTGCGTAGGAGGACAGGAAGGCATAGACGGACGTGAACCACAAATGTTACGCAATGGACTGGCCTGAAATACTTTGTGCAGTTAAAGGCCCTGTCAATGTAACTATAGAAGATTTTTTTCGATTGTGAGCTTTCAGGCTAGTTTTAGTTAGCATTACTGTGACTGTGACCTCGAGGTCTAATAAACTAATTTGTGTGAAGAACTGGGGTGTTAGAAATGCGTTTGGAACAAAAAGTATCAGTGCCTTTTAACATACAAGAGTCCTGCATCTGAGCTTTTCTATTCTGTCAGAGGAGAACAACAAAAGATTATGATTCCAATGCATTTTATTCATAATTTTATATCTTCTAGTTTAGTTATGATTTAGATTTTATGGTGTTTTGTTCCTTATACTTTTCAAATTTGGTACAATTAAATCTACATGATCAATCTCTGCTCTGGTTTCTAAACTCGTTGTCTTTCTTTTCTTTTTCAGCCATGACCAAAGTGACCCTTGACCCAGACACTGCGTACCCCTGCCTGTGGGTGTCCGAGTGCTGCACCAGCGTCCAAGTGGGCAATATCCGTCCAACCCTCCCCAACAATCCAGAGCGCTTCACCCGCTACAACATCGTCCTGGGCTCGGAGGGCTTCACCTCAGGGCGACACTACTGGGAGGTAGAGGTGGGAACAAAAACCGCGTGGGGCCTTGGAGTAGCCACTGCGTCTGTCAACAGAAAGGACGAAATAAGCCTCTGTCCCGAAGACGGATTCTGGACTTTGATTCTTCGTGACAGTGGCGACGGGAGCTGTGAGTACGAGGCCTGCACGGACTCAGACGAGGGCTTGATTTATCCGTCCAAACCTCCCAGGCAGGTGGGGGTATACCTGGACTACGGTCGTGGGGAAGTGTCGTTTTATAATGCTGATAACATGGACCACTTGTTCACTTTCTACAATGCTGAATTCAAGGAGGCAGTTTTCCCTTATTTCAACCCCTGGCCAATCATCAACGGGCAAAACCGAGAGCCCCTCATCATAGTCTCCCCGCACTGGGCTTAGCCTGTTTGTCTTTTTAATGGGCACTTTACAGTATACTACGAGAGAATAGAAATGGACTCCTAAATACAGGCCTTTTTATTTGTAACAATATAAATACATCCATCCATCCATTTTCTCCCACTTGTCCGTTGCCGGGTCGTGGGCACCAGGCTCCTATGGCTCCTCCTGCAGGTGGTGGGTCCACAGAAGGAATATAAATACAGTTGTGAAAATAAAGTTTCTACTGACTTTTAAAAAACAAAATTATTGTTAACCTAAAAACGTGTGTAAATTGTGACATGCAGGATTGTGTTGAAGGTAGAGTTTAAAGGATTTTTTTTTGTCAACATTTTATAAACCTTTCATATTTGTCATGTGGTGAACATGTTCAAATCAGTTGCTGATTTAACTGAATAACATTGTAATGGTGATTTATTCATGACTACAAAAACATTTTACAAGATTTAAAAGTTTTTCATCTTCACATTTTTTGTTTTGGTTCTTGAGACGATTATCCATTAAGTAGGTAGAACCAGCCCCACACTTTGACGTGCCCAATTCTATCCTATGGCTTAAACCAGTTTGTAACAAAAGGAGGACTTTCAAAATCCCTATACTTGTTGCCAATGAAGTCTTAACTCGGCTGACAATCGCTACAACTCGGTGACTGAATTATGAAAGTTTGGAGTATGTCAACTTGTATTTGAGTCCATGCAGTTTAAGGCAGCACAGGTTGAGTTGTAATTGTTGTACCTTTTGATAAACCATACGCTGCCTTTAGTATTCATTTTGCATGCTTCTGTTTTTATCTCCTCAATTGTAAACCTATGAGGAGTATAGCCCATAATGGCATTTTCTACTACTTCAAGTCTCCACTAGAGGGCGTGTCTACATAACTTTGAATGCAACTTTTACTTTTCGCGATTGTGGATGATGAAATCAAGATTTTCTCTTTCATCAAAAAATATTGTATGCACATGTAACCTGCCGGTATCGGTTGTCAATAAGCCTCTGCAGGATTTGAGGACAAAATATAGTTTATATTGCTAATTTAGTGATCATATTTTTATTCTTATTGAATAAACAATGCATCAAGAACACAAATATTAATACCATTGAAGAGGTTTTAAAAGCACCTTTTTAAACTAAAGAGCCCCAAAAAAACTTCACAATATTTAATGTTGATATTGTTACAAATGCAAAATATTCTGCAATAAAAAAAGTGTGTATATATAAGGTCAAAGACGTGTTTTATGTTCCTCTGACCTCTTAGACAAGGTTAACACGCTGCCATTGTGGCCTTTGCGTATTTTAACTGACTTCTTTCACGAACAAATAAATAATGAATTGGTCTGACCCGAATAAAAGTATCTCCATCTGCAGCTGCGTCTGTGTGCGTCACCTGCCAGTCTATACAATAACAAGTGACTTTAGCGTTGATGACTTTGCACTGATGGGGTTATGTCCAGGTTTCGCCCTTTACTGCTCCCACTCTCCTCATCTGTAATTAGATATTATAGAGGCCTGATCAACAGTAACACAAGCCTGAACTTCTACATTACGACTAGGCTGCCACTCCCATCACTCATGTACGTCTTTGACCAAGATTAAACCTGAACTTGCAAGGAAACTTTCTCAAAATCTCATCGTTCTCCGGACTTGTCCCATCTCGCATCTGTCATCAATTTTCAAATTTGCCCACCCATTTTAGCAAACTTACCCTTGTTCCTAATGTACCTCCTTGACCGTCGGTGACTTGGCGTTTCAGTCATCGATCTTCTTGAAGAATTTGCCTCAACCACCTCATCTATTGTTAATAAGGAATGGGACGGTGCGAGAGAGAGGGATAGGGGGACGTGTGGGTTAAGTCGAAATGATTAACGGAAACCTCATTAGAAATCGGAGAGAAGTTGAACTATAATGTTTGGTCGTCTACTGTCTGCTCAGCCTATAGTGTGTATCAGATTTAGATGCTCGAATACGGGGTTACCTGTACAGCGGAAAAGGAGCTGGACAGTTAGACCGGCCCAGTGGAAACATGGTGACATCCAAGGGCGAAAAGTCAATTTGTATGGAAAGTTTAGGGTTTAAGAAAACATTGAGATAAATTAATTTGATCTATTTTGCAGGTACTGGAGACCATCCCAGTAGTGTATGGACAGACAGAGGATTTTTTTTATTCTCATTACAGTAACAGTAACCAAGCAGATTTTCTCCAGTTCAGTTCTACCCAAATCTAAAAGCTTCTCGACTGATGTTTACAGCCCATAGTTTAATGCCTCATTTGAAAGCTAAGATCTACAAAACGTTTCAGCGTTGTCACTTTTTCACCTTTCTTGTGGCTTCTTTTGTCACTTTTTTGGTAGCCTTTCCATCACTTTTTCTTCACCTGTTTTGTTATGTTTTTTGGCACTCTTGATGCTTTTCTCACGTTTTCATCCTCATTTACATTTACGTTTTTTTCGCTATTTTGACACTTTTTTTCAAGGCGGGGGGTTAGGAGGTGAAAGCTTTCTAAAGATGTTGCTTTATACAAAAAAGGCAACATAAAGGAACAAGCCACCGTTTTAATAATAACACTAGGAGCACTTCGACGTTAAGATATTACTGCGCGGACTTCGAAGTGCTCCTGAGGTGTTATTACGCCTTACAATATAGTACCCCTTTTTATCGGCTCAGAAAATTGAAATGTTTAATTTTGTGTGAATATACTTGGATTGAGTAACTACTCATGTAATTTAAATAGGGAAAACGTGGAAGAGCTTGGTAACTTCTAACTTATGAGCGCACGCATAAAGACCAAACAGGCACGCATCAACTCGTCTAAACTCAGGTAAGAACATATCTCGGTATGTAAAAATGGTGGTCTGTTCCTTTAGAGGTGCATTATAGAACTTCTTATGTAAAAAAATTTTTTTAATAAATCTAAGTGGTACAACTACAGAAGTGCTCATCCTTGAGGTGAGCACAGGCTCACCTCAAGGGTGTGTTCTTAGCCCGTTATTGTTTACGCTGCTTACTCACGACTGTACTGCCATTCACAGCAACAACCATGTCAGATGACACCACAGTTGTCGGCCTCATATATGGAGGTGCTCACAGCACTTCCAGGAAAGATATGGAGGTGCTCACAGCCTGGTGCACATGCACAATCTGGCCCTCAACACCACCAAAACAATTGGTCAATTTCAGAAGGTCCGGAAAACATCATCCTCTGCTCACATTAACAACTGTGAGGTGGAGAGGGTCAAGAGTGCCAAGTTCCTGGGGATACATCTGTAAGACAAACTGACCACCACAGACAACACCACGGCTATCATTAAGAAGGCACAACAACGTCTTCACTTCCTCCGTAAGCTGAAGAAGGTGGACCTCCCCATCCCAGCGTTGACTCTGTTCTACAGAGGGACAGTGGAGAGCCTGCTAACGTATGGCAAGCTGTCCTGGCACAGCAGCTGTACAGGTGAAGAGAACCAGAGTCACGGTCGGATCATGAGAACTGCAGAGAAGATCATAGGCGCCCCCTCACCACCACTGCAGGACATCTTCACTGAGCACTGTGTGCGCAGAGCAGGCTCTATCCTGAAAGACTGCTCGCTCCCTTCCATCCAATGTTTGAACTGATGGCGTCGGGGAAGAGATACCGCAGCATCAAGACGACAAAAACTCAAATGTTAAACAGCTTCCTTCCCACAGCTGTTAGACTGATGAATGAGACCCTATCGTCTACAGACTAATTCATTTTTATTAAATTAATTAATTTTACATTGCACTAAATTGTTGGGTACATGAAACATAATTTAGTTTTTATGTTACATAAGAATGACCAATAAAGGTATCTATCTCTCTATCTATCTGAGTCAGGTTTTGCATTTGGAAAAGCTTTTTTTGATTTACTATTGTACCTCTACTTGCACTCATTGTCATTCGATGTTTACATGCTTCTTTGCGCATGAACATCTAAAAATATAGTGCAATTACAGCACGCTTAACTGGACGTGTTCAGCCAGGCTCATTGACAGATTATGTATGTGCTTTAGATGTCACTCGGGTGATGTCTGTGTGTGTGTTTTTGTTGTTTTTAAATGCAAAACAAGTCAATACTTCAACAGTGCAACTCTCCCACACTAAACCGCGGGCTGACCCGAGGCAAATCTAACAAAAATCTCATTTGGAACACAACAAGGGCTTCAGATATGACAAAAGAGGATTAAGGGAATCTCTCATCGCCAGGTTTAGAGGCTTTTATTTGGTCAAGTGTTTACGTTTAATATGATATGTGTCAGTGTAGGAAGTGTAAGAATTATAACATGGCACTGTGTTAGTCAGAGGTGAGGCAACGTCAGGCTCGGGGGCCAAATCTGGCACCAGTAGATCAAAGTTAGACTTTTCACACCCAGCACCAGCTCATAAAGTAATCAACCTTCTAGATCAAGATCAAACTGTGACTAATCCAGGTCTTAAAAGGATCTAAAATAGACCAGATTAATGTCTGAACTGGGTGTAAACTAAACCATACCATAGTTTAAGAACCGCTGGCCTATCGTTTGGCTCTATAGGTCTATATGATAAACAATGGTTTATGTAGAAATCGGTGCTTCTGTTCAGACTCATCCCCCCTTCTCTAGACTCGAAGGGCGAAAGCGGTTCGCCACCTCTGCTGTAAAATACAGTATACTCTACATTTTAAATTTTTGTAGATCACATTTTAATGTTTGAACGATAACATTACATTCCCATCAAATAGTATGCATATAAGTTTTATTTAAAAAAAAACAACTGGGTTGAAATACTTTAGTTTCCGATGTCGATACTCTTTGGACACTAGAAGGATGTTTTTGTCTGTGTGGAAGGAAAAGTGCGGAGGAGGAGAGACCGGTCGATGTGTGAGAGGTAGATAACGCGAGAGAGCGGTAATGTTCGGGAGGTATAGAGTGTCACCTAAAGGAACAGGGATTGCCAGTGCAGGAACCCAATCCTGGAGCCAAGACTACTGCTGATGATAAAACCCTGCTCACCTGAAACGTACCGTGACACGGAAATTTAGACAAGCAGGGTGCAGCACCAAGAAGCGAACCCAGGACTAACTTTGATTATTCTTGATTCGACAAATACTTGGAAAGAGTAGGACGTATACTGTATGTCACACTGCACTTTGGATTTTCTATCTGCTTTCTGGAGCTGAAAGTTTTGCCAAGTCTTTTTGCAACTTTTAGGAGTAACATTCAACATCTCTGATCCCGTTTCAAGCTTTGTTACAGATTGCTTTTAAAAAAAATAAGTTTTACACTTAAAAGTAGGCAAAGAAAACACGAGATAGCGCTTAGGGCCAGCGGCTCCTCTCTAGGGCCACAGCAGCAGAAGAGTGAGGCGGGTGAGGGAGGGGTTGGGGGTGAGCGAGAGAGAGGGAGCACCGGGATCACCGCGGAAACGACATGTTCATGATCATTCGAGAGACGCCAGGAGGAGCCGCGCCGGGGGCTCCGAGCTCAGTGCCCGAGAGGAGTGCAAAACAGGTGCGTGGACTGAGCTTTCTACCCTACAGACACTGCACATGTGGAGCGTTAAATCAGAATCAGAATCAGAATAGATTTTATTTGCCATTGATTGAGAACAGGTTCACAAGCTAGGAATTTTTCTTGATGCGGACGTGCAACATAAAACATGTAACACAGAATTTAGATAAAATTAAGCTATAAAACTTTAAACTATAAGGCTTCAAGCTATAAGGCTTTAGGGGGCATGCATAAGGAATATTAATAAATAAGATACAAAATAAAAAGTAAAATATAGTATAGTAAAGTAGGGTAAAATAGGGTTTAGTGGTCTTTTATCAGACAAGGTGTTAGATTTGCTTGAAAAGTTTTATTTTTGTTCTTGCACTTGTGTCTAGTACTTACATAATCCTGCACATGCATAATTCTGCACAAACGTCTTAATCAAATCCATTATAAAATCTGTAGCGATTTCAAAATAAGATTAATTCCATTATCACAAATTGGTCTTGTTTGCATTTTTGTTGCATTTCCCAATAAATAGCTATAAATGTAAGGTTTGTTAGCACAACCATTCGATTATATTTATGAATGTGTGCTTATTAGTCCTTTGTTTATAATGTGTTCTGTTGGTATGGAAATGATTATAGTCTAATATCTATTACACTCCGATGTCAAGTAAAGTTACTTATTGAAATGCTGTACTAATAGTCAGTGCTGTATCAGTCTTTCATTTTAAATTATAACAATAATTCTAATCGTCCTGAGTAAATGGGCCCATATAAAACCTTAAAGAGATCATCTCGTTTGACTGAATGGATAGTGACAGATTCCGTTTCTCATTTGCATGCATTTTAAATGTCCAGGTGTCATATGCGGGGACACTGAGCACCATATTTTGTGCTGTACACAGTGACATAACTGCACTGTGCTTGAGTGTAGTCCAAAACCAAAACCCTAACCAACCCTCTCCTGTTCCCCCACAAGGTCCAAGCTGCGATCAAGAAGAAAGTCGAGAAGCAGAAGAAAAGGAGTAACGGGCCGGGCCAGACTGGAGACGCCCCGACACCGCAGGAGCCTAGGCGCAAAAAGGCCCAAGTAGCGAGGCCCAGTCCCACCATCGAAGAGGCGCAGAAACTGGAGCGGAAGCTGGAGGAGCTGATGGAGGGACCACACCGAAAAAAAGAGGAGTTGGAGAAGGAGGCGGAGGAGGAGCCAGTGGACCTCCTGCCCATAGTCACTTCAGTGTTTGGACAGGTGAGCAATGAACGGTGTGTTCTTTACTGGTCTCATAAATGTCAGGAATACTTTAAGAACTAAGCATTATTGAAACTCAAAACATGTGATTTACCCTAGAAAAAAAGGAAATGAGACACTAGCTACTTCATAGTGTTAGCAACTCTTCCTATTGGCATCTGGGAGCCCTTTGGGGCATTCTTTGTGCCCCCTGGGACTTGTTTTAAAAGTAGAACAGTTTGCTCTTGGTTACACTGTTGTTGTTTAAAAGGTTACTTTGTATCATGAAATGGATAACGCTCTAAAATTAAATATTGTAACTTTAAAACTTTAAGACATATTGCATATATTTTCTGAATGTAATGCTCTCCAAGTAGCGATCGAAGTTGCATTTTGTTGTTATTTTTTCGTCTTGTCTGAAATTGTGTTGGCTACATCTAAACATACTTTTTCATAATGTCATTCACACAGTGCTAAAAAAATCATACTTTTGGATCTCAGCGCCTCACTTGGGAATTCAGAGTAAAATAATTGTATGCGTTTACTCAAGTCAGTTAAATACATAATTTTAACTAATGTTATATAGCGCTTAAGTGTCACTTCTTGAGTGTCTGTGGCCCTATTTTGCGTCAGTAATCCATCAGACTGAGTACTGTTAAAATGTTTTGGGATCATGCTGGTAAACTCTTTATATAAGGGTGTAGTAGGAGCGTCCTCTGTGTGTCCATGTAGCCTGGCTCAAGTTCTGCGGCTGATTGAATGTCTTTCAAGGCGCATGATTGAAACTCTAAGCCGCACAGACAAATTTAAGGCCACCCCATCTGAGTTACACTTTTTGTCTGCTCCGTCTGACCTTCTTTCACACGTACACACATTGTTGATCCATATGGCACTAATGGAAACAGCTCTGACAGCTGCTCTCAGTCAAAGCGCTGCAAACATCTCTAAAGCTAAGAAGATGGCGTGTTTGAGGGATTTAAGCTCCTTTACTTTGGAAAACATGACGAAAGTGTAATCCGTAACGGATACGGTCACAGTCCACCAGAGATCCGATAAAGTCACATCACTGAGGCATTGTCCGCTGGTATCAGCTCCGACAGGTAAAGACAGTATAGGCCAAAAGCATCACTTTAAAGAATAAAATGTACTTTTCCATTAGAGCCATTAGATTACATTGAATAATTCCACACATGCTGGCGTTTGAAATGCTTAAAGTTTTAATAAGGAACGACACAGATGCACTGACCACGTTGCCTCATTCTTTATAAATCTACAGTGATTAATGCTGGAGTTCACAACGTTTTTTCCGATTAGGGGCCCCTTTACCAGACAGAAAACCACAAGGATCCAGTGTTTTAATATTCAAATTTTTCCACCATTGACTTCAAGCATTTAAGAATAAACCATCACTAATTTTGTCAATCACATGATTATCAGTGTGTTCCAGATAACATTCTTCATTTTCCAAACTGATTATTAAATCTGGATCTTTTCAAGGTTGAGGCGATGAGAGCATTAATTTGGTGATACAATGAATCCAACTAAAATAACAACAACAAAAAAGCAGTACATGAATGCAATATACCTAAACACTTGCAAAACACAGAGAAAATAGGGAATACAACATGTTTTGTATTCATTATCCAATTGTCTCGACTCTTCTTGTTTCTATCTATGTAAACACCTGATCCCATCACAACCTGATCCGCCTCCCTCCACGCAGACACACACACACGACTCACTTTACTATTGTCCTGCCGCGCTCAGCCACGAAAGACATGCACCGGTTCGTATTGCAAGTGCATACTATAAAATTAACCTTCTACTGATTAAATTACATCTGAACATGTTCCGACTTGGACGAGCTATTGAAAAGTAATCAAAATGCTGTGTGGATACAACTGTGGGTGCAGCATTAAGAAGTAATTATCTTAAATTATTAAAATAGTGGTGTTAAATCCGGTGCCTTTGGTTATTTATAGCCAGAGTTAGTTTTGTCCCAAGTTAGTCTTTACAGGTCAACAACAGTCAACGTAGCCTATCCATGGGTATCAAGTGAAACAAAACAAACACATACAAACAAACACATTTCTGAAATGAGCCAGTCAATACGACAATACGTCTATTGAAGGGTTGTAGACTATTTACACGCTTTGTACAAAAAAGTCTAGGGCAGCTGAGAAGATATAATTTACAAAACTACAAGATTTATTCTTTATTTTTTTTTTTTTCATTTTACTTTAGTCCATGGTTCTCAAACGGTGATGCCATTTCAGACTTTATTCATTTATTATTTTGTGAGGTGTTACTGAAAACTGGTAATCCCTCTCGTTAGATTAGTCTCTGTCCCTAAACCCCAAATTGTCCTAGATCTTCTTGGGAAAGTAATACCGCTGCTGCAGTTGAGTGCTCTCGTCCAGATTATAATCCAATAGAATAGCCTCCTCTAGAGGTGACACCTTTGCATTACACGAGAGAAGCCGTCAACGCAGTTCAGCAAAAGTTGGATTTACAATCACAAGCGAACACAAGAAATTATGTTTATGTAAAAAATAAATGATGACCTTGTGACCGTTTCTAAAATATCAACCTATGCTGGAGCTTCAAGACCGATAGAGAAAGAAGTGCAAATATCTACCCATTATAGCCTTTCAGTCGACTAAGTAACGAGTTATTAAAATATATTACTTTTTCAGTAACTAAGGAATACAGCATATTACTTACACAAAATATGTGAATATATTAGTCATTACAATTGAAGTAACTCGAGTTACAAGTGCACTTAAATAGCTAACATCGTCAAAACAAAACAGGAGAATGGGGAAAGCGAAGGAAAAGGAATGACTGCACTTTTGGTGACATTATTACTGTTTTCAGTTTAGATTTTGCCAAAAGTATCTCAGAAGCCACTCAGAGTAGTGTAACTCAGCTACATTCTTGAAACAGTAATATGAAATACAATCAGTTTACATTTTTAAAACTGTAACTACTAATATAGAATATATTACAATTTTAAAGTAACTTGCCCAACATTGTTGACTAAGAAGGATGTTGGTATCTACTGATAATAAAAACTACAATTTTCCTCTATTAGAAACTTTTCAAGGACCATGAGCGCCGGGACGCTGCATTGTTGTCACTTTTCTGAACAGATCTCAAATTAAAACATCTATTATGAAATCTGTGCTTTCATTTGTGCTCTCCAATATGGGACCACAGTTCGGGGAGGAGGTCCAAATCCGTTCTTGTTTGGCCCATGTGGCAGATGCGTCGCAGTTATTACTTAGTGCAGGTTCATGATCCCAACACTTCTGCTGCCTCTCTCTAATGCACCGTGTCGACGGAACAGCCCCTTCATCAAAGTCCAGTCGATTGTGTAACAACTTTGTGCGAAATGTTGTCAAAGACATGTGGGACCGGACTTTGCTGCCAAATCTTAGATGTTACCACTTGCCTAAAAATATCTATCCTGAACAAATGCGGAAAATTACTACTGCTGCTACTGCTGTTGCTGCTGCTATAATACAACTATAATTTACTGCATTCAGAACAATAAAGACATTCTACATTTTTAATCTGAATGTTTTATACAAATTCATTCAACAATTTTAAGTAGATGAATGAAAACTTTAAATTATTTGCCTCAATTAACATAAATCGATCAGGTACAAAAAGATGACAAAACAGTACAGGCTATTTAACTGTGTCAATAGGGGATAAGCAGGTGAAACGTAGTCAAATTTTCAAAATTAATTTAAGGGGAATATTAATTTTAATGATGTTTATGAGTAGAACATTTGAATATGGGAGTATTTTAGCTTTATTTTGAAAAGAACACCATTCTAAATTCTGGATAATCTGAGTTTAGTCGACCACATTGTGAACATAGTGGAAGAATTTGCGAGGTAGGAGGTACTCGGAGTAAAAATTAACGACTCAAAGGGTTTGTGAGGCAAAAAAGGTTGGGAACCACTGTCATTTTTTGAGTGACAATGACATTGATGTATAAACAGTGTTACATTTATTTAGTGCTGCTTTGCCTCCCTCTTTGCTCAGCCATAAGGACCAGCTGTACAGGAGACACTGCAAATTCACAAGCAGCACGGCAGGAGAGTGACAAACACTGGGAGCATAAACGTGTTCAATGTGCCACATATTCCTCCATGGACTTTCGTACAGTAATTCAGTATCTCCCTCTCTCCCCTGGAATACCCCACACAACATTTATCTTACATGACCGCTCTCTATTTATTTATTATATCATTTCTTTCTCACAAAGACAAATCTCAAAGTCAAGACCAAACCACCTTATTGAAAGAAATGGTGCTGGTACCAGTTATCTTTCATTTCAGATCATTACAATTTAAATAACTCGGGTCTAAACTATAAACTCTGTGTCTGTGTAAGCTCTCAGTCGGACAGGACGTTTCGCCTCACAACTAAAAAGGCGAAACGTCCTACGCTTCAACTACATCGTCTAACATAAACTAGATTAACCCCGGTTCATTTATGTGGACTTAATTCCCCTTTAAAACGGTGTGTTTGTGCATCTGTGCGTGAGGAGACAGACATTGAGAGAGAGAGAGAGATATGGGGACAGAGTGAAAGCTTAAAACCAGTGTCGCTGTTGTGAACAGATCTCTAACAACATTCCCCGTGACTCTTAGCAGCTGATTTAATCTGCATTGCTTGGACAGTGTTACCGACAGGATCATGTATTTTTAGTCGATAACGGAGGAGGATTAAATCAGTGAGAGCAATTTGAAATCAGCTGAAATGGGAGTTTTGAGACAGAATTGAAACTTGGGAGAGACGAGGTAAAAACAGGATTTCTTTGATGATGTAGTTTGGTGATGGGCAACTGTGCCAAACCATTTATGAACCACAAAAAGGTAGGAACAATACATTTTTTTGTTAATGTATTTAAAGTTTTTGTCACAGACTAATATATTGTTGGATTTGTATTGTTGTTGTTGTTTATATTGGGATTTACAAAACTGCCACAAAAGGATGAGATGATGATGATGGTATTTTGACATAGGCTTCATCAGTTTAAACAAGCCTTAATGAGTTGTCAAGATTGTTGAATCTCTTAGGAGTGACAGCTAAAAAATACAGAGTTTAAATACGACTTAATTCCATTATGATTATAACAATATGTGGATTGATGAAAAACAGGTTCTCAAGCTGTAATCTGTATTGTTGTTTTTTTACAGTTTTTTCTGATCACCTCAAGAGGCTTCTTCAGCAACTAACAGTACAGATGACAGCTTGAGAATTTTGTTCTTTAATGATAATTTGCTGCAGAACAGAGATATAAGGAATCATTTTTACATTTACTCTCAGTAATAATGTAATCTAAAATAAATCTCAGTCTAAGGAAAAAAAATCGCCACTTTAAAAAACAGAAGAGTATTGAGTCTGCTGATTATAGATGTATTAATTCACTGACTGTTTGAACCATGAGTATATACTTTACATGTGCGAGACACTACTGTGATGTAACTCCGAGGATGACAGAGGGCCAGACAATTAACAAAATGAGTTTTCCGAGATTTACAGCTGGTCAGTGGAGACGACATGCACGAAGAGCGACGGGGCTAAGTGTCCACAGTAGCTGATGTGAGAGGGTTGCCTTGAGATCAAAAGCGGTTTATGAAGTCCAGGCTTAGAGCTCCATTTTCACTGTTGTCTGTCACCCCACACAGGGTCCCAACTGTTTACACAAAGGTGATTATGATAATTCTTATAACTGTGTGACTCTGAGGCAGGCACAGACACCCACTATCTCAGGAGCTACAGCGGGCCTTTAATGGCGTGGTTTGATGAGAAAAAGGAAACCCATAAGGTGTTTTTATTTAAATGATGAACTAATTAATATATATCTAAAATTAGCCAGAATGCAAGGAGTGACAGGCCCCATCCAGTAATTCTACAGCATCTAATCAAATCAATAGAATATAAGTATCTTAAATGAATTAACTTTTAATCATTAAATCGAAATTGTTTGTTGTTTGCAAATATAATACTACTGCGACGCTTTATGACTTGCATTTGGTTTGAAACGCGTCGAAGTGGCTCTTTTAATGTTGAAGGTTGCAGACCGCTCTTCTAAGAAGATAAAGGGCAGCATCAAGTCCAACTCGCTATCAGAGGAAACGCCATTCAGAGAAGCGTTTGGTGCTTTGGTGAAGAACTGCAAGATGGTGCACATAGTGGGCCCGGCCTGTGTGTTCCTAAAACAGGGCTTTGCGTTTGTATGTAACGTATACTACAAATTCACCCCCTCCGTCCATCACCTCATCTTCATCCATAGACTTTTACTGTCTGACATACACGAGGTGGGTTGAGTAGTCAAAATTAGACTCAGTCATGTTCATAATATATTATAAGAATAAACGTATGACAATCCAATAAACGTTATAGGAAAGCTCAAACTGATCAGACAGAACATTATTCATAAGTGACAATACAAACATAAAGTTGCAGTACAAGGCTCACAGGATTAACATGTAAATGTAAAAACTAGTAAATCAACTACACATTTAGATTGTAATATATAAAAATGTGTCTCTTAATCTTAAATTTATGGTAAGAATTTATTAAACTAAAATGTGTTGTTTCAAATCAACATAATTTGAATGAACATGTTTTAACAATATTTTTGTTTTCTGTTTTTATTTGTGCACCCGCCTCTATCCTTAATAGCACTATGGTTTTGTCATTGCATGTTATTAATGATCTGCTCGAGACATTTCAACCCTGTTTCAACTCCAGCTTAAATAGTCAATCATTTCCATGGAAACACATTGATTTGTACTAAAAGCCAGTGTTGATGCAGAGGACTATATGCCCCTAAAACCCAAGTTCAACTTATTTAAAACATGTTCTATTTGACTGAGTCGTTACCAGTGTTAATTTCGTCGACTAAAATATTTAGTCTTAATTTTAGTCAAAGTGATATTTCTGACGACTGAAATTGCACTAAAACTAAATTTAAAGTTTTTCATGCGACTAAAACTATGACTAAAATGTCCAGATATTTTAGTCGACTAAAATGAGACTAAATAAAAATGGAAAGGAGAGACTATAATTATCCAAACTTCTATTGACTCATATCATGTAAATTCACTGCCAAAGGAACAGCTCTGAGCTTTGTTCATGAGGGAGCAGCTCCATGAAGCAGAGGACCTCGATTAAATATGATTCTAATGAATATTATTAATACAAAGTCGATTAAATTTGTCCTAAATTTAGTCGACTAAATTGACTTGCAATTTTAGTTGACTAAAACTCGACTAAAATTTAAGGTATTTTTTTGACTAAATCTCGACTAAGACTAAGACTAAAACTAAATTAAAATATGTTGTCAAAATGAACACTGGTCATTACGTGTTCCAGCGTGATAATAAACAGTTGATCTATGAAATGGAATATTTTTTAACAAAACATTAACAAAGTACACTTCAATCCTCACTATCCTTTATGATGCACTGGATACACTATACATGTTATTACTAAAGCAGATTACACAAGGCACATTGCGATTTTCACACATTGGTTGATGTAAGGGTTTTATCACTTTCATTGTGTGTTGTTTTGTTTATGTTAATAATTGTATCCTTGGTGTGCCGTCATGTGAAAATGTTTCTCCTTGTATAGACTTGGAGGCTCCTTTTTGTGTTTAGTTATATTCTCAAATATTTCCAACTTTACATGCTCCCAATGTTTAACTCTGCCTTATCTCAAACCTGTATACATCTGCTTTTCCAGGACAGGGAGCTGAGGCCGGAGGAGCTTGATGGTAAGTCTCTTTTTTAGCGAACATCAGCACCTCCACTGGAAATGCCCGCGGCCCTAAACATGTCCATGTATGTTGTTGAGCAGAGCTGCGAGAGGCCTTCACGGAGTTCATGAGCAAAGACGGCTACATCAGTCACAATAATCTGGGCGAGTGTATGAGGACCATGGGCTACATGCCGACAGAGATGGAGCTCATAGAACTGAGCCAGCAGATCTGTGAGTGCACACAAACTGGGCAGTGTTCAACGCACAGTTGGTGCCGTGATGGACGGGCAAATGCGGATTTTGAAAGGCTGACACATTTCTGATAGCCTGGACCGGTGTACCGTTAAATGATACCAGTAGTGTATGGGGAAAAAAAATGATGAGAAGTTAAGTTTTGATGCTTGTTGGTTATCGGTATCTGGACCAAGTAGCCTATCGTTAAAGTACCAGTATAATTCTCCTTTTTTTTACGGTATCCAGCCCTACCCGGGACAGCATGTGTTTTCAGGAGTAATTAAACTGATTAATCCTCAATGAAGGTACTTGATTCATCTTCTGTACTCAGTAGTTGAAGTCTTCGAACGTTTCGCCTCTCATCCAAAAGGCTTCGTCAGCGACAGAGGTCACAATCTGCACGCAGCTGAATATATAGACCAACAGGGAGGAGTTAGGGTAGGCCAGTCTCCTCCCCTCTAATAACAGCTACTCTCACCTGGGGGTAAACACCTTTGAAATAGAGCGTCTCTAACGATCTGCTCACCTCAGTATCGGTGAGTCATGTCCTAATCACTACCCAGTATCTGTCCCATTCAAGGCTAATCACTGCTAATTACCTGCCTATTGTTCTTTTGTTTGCTGAGGTGCCATCTCCTTGGGCTGGCCAAGTCTTTTTGGTTTCTCCCGAAGGAGATTGGAGTAAAGGGACGGAAGATTAAATCTGAGACCGCCATTTCGGTTCATGGAGGGGTTTTCTTTCCTGACAAAAATAGCTTCTTTAACTCCTCTTTCAAACCAACGTTCTTCTTTAGCTAAAATGTTAACCTCCCCGTCCTCAAATGAGTGGTTCGAGGCTTTGAGGTGGAGGTGCACCGCCGACTGAGGGCCACTTGTGCTTTCTCTTCGGTGCTGATAAAGTCTCTTCTGTAAAACTTGTTTAGTTTCTCCAATATAATGTTGTTTGCATTCTTCTTCTTTGCATCGAATAGAATAAACCACATTGCTTTGTTTGTGGCTCGGAGTTTTGTCTTTGGGATGAACTAATTTTTGTCTCAGTGTGTTCACTGGTTTGTGGTACACTGGAATCTTGTGCTGCCTAAAGATTCTCTGAAGTTTCTCTGAGACCCCGGCTACATATGGCACTACGACTCCCTTTCTTCTAGGTTCTGTAGTCTGTCTGTCTTGTTCTTTGGGTCTTCTTGTAATTTGTGCTTTAGTGAAAGACCAGTTCGGATAGCCACAGTTTGAGAGGGCTCTCTGGACATGTTGTTCCTCTCTGGTCTTTCCTTCAGCACTGGTCGGCAAATCTTTAGCTCTATTTCTGAGCGTCATAATGACCCCTAGTTTGTGTTGGAGTGGATGGTTAGAGTCAAACATCAAATACTGGTCAGTATGAGTGGCCTTCCTGTAAACCTCTGTCTGAAATTGTCCATTTTCCCCTATGATAACTTTACAATCTAAAAAGGCGAGTTCTTTCTCTTTGGCGTCCTCCCGCGTACATTTTATGCTGGGGTCCACAGCATTGATGTGATCTGTAAAAGGGGTCACTTCCTTCTGCTTAATTTTGACCCACGTGTCATCTACATATCTAAACCAGTGGCTGGGTTTGTTTCCTGGGTATGAGGCCAAGGCATTCCTCTCCATTTCCTCCATGTAGAGGTTAGCCACTATGGGTGAAACTGGAGAGCCCATGGCACAGCCGTGGATCTGTCTGTAGAAGTTGCCCCTGAACTGAAAGTATGTGGTGCTAAGACAGATCTCCAGTAGTTGGCAAATGTGGTCAGGCGTGAGCTGGGTCCTATCAGATAGAGTGTTGTCATCAGCCAATCTCTTCCTCACCGCTGTGACTGCTGCTGAGGTTGGGACAGATGTGAACAGTGCTGTCACATCGTAAGACACCATGGTTTCATCTGTTTCCAGCTGCAGGTGTTTGATCTTCTCCACAAAATCCTTGGTGTTTTCCACATGGTGTTCTGTGTTGCCGACCAAGGGGGATAAGATGAATTTGAGGTGTTTCGCCAAATTGTAGGTGATGGAGTTGATGCCGCTCACAATTGGTCTGAGAGAAAAACCTTCCTTGTGTATTTTTGGCAAGCCATAGATACACGGAATGGACTCCCCCGGGTAAAGCTTGTAATACAGTTTTTGGTCAATTATTTCCTCCTTTTTTAGTTTCTGAAGATGTTCTATAATTTTCTTCCTGTAACCGCTGGTGGGGTCTCTTCTCAGTTGCTCATATGTGTTTACATCAGAGAGTAACTGCTTGACCTTGGTCTCGTAGTCAGTTGTGTTGAGGACTGATTAATGAAACTGATTAATGAAACATGTATCGGCAACATGACAATATGTGGCATGAAAGCGCTTTAGTAAAGTGGTATATGTCCAATAGGTGGGGGTAAAGTCGACTTTGAGGACTTCGTAGAACTCATGGGACCAAAGATGTTGGCAGAGACAGCAGACATGATTGGGGTCAAGGAACTGCGGGATGCGTTCAAGGAGGTACAGATATGTGGCTGGTTATTTGGAGAATCTTTGCGGGGGTTCTTTCTGAACATATTGCCATGTGACGCAGTTTGACGCCAATGGAGATGGCCTGATCAGCTTGCTGGAGCTGCGTGAGGCCATGAAGAAGCTAATGGGCGAACAAGTGACAAACCGAGAGATCAATGAAATCCTGCGAGACGTTGACCTCAACGGAGATGGCCTCGTGGACTTTGAGGGTAAGGACGATACATCGACTATTTTGTGTGTGTGTGTGCAATTAACCGTTTCTATTTCTCTGGTTTCAGAGTTTGTGCGGATGATGTCTCGCTGATCCTTCGACAGACTGACATGCAATGACTGGAGAAATGCACACCTATAACACACTTTTTATGTTCAAGAATAAAGGAAATATAGTATTATATTACAAATACACACTGTATCTAAACTTGAAGTGCAATAGACAGACAATTACTGCATATCATACGCTGAAGCCCTATACACCATTTAAAGGCAGTATTTTTTTATTTTTATATATTAGTGTTTGTTGTATGAGTTGTTTGTGTGGTACTTTTCTAACTTATGTAAACATTAAATAAACAAATTAATGAATTTGTCATTCTTGGTTTGTTCAAGTGAGAACAAAGTAATACAAATACAAGTGCAGCCCTATGAGGAAACCCCTGTTGTGCTATTGGGCTAAACAAAACCATTGTTTGATTTATTGATTGAAGTGTTACACTTAACAAGTGAGTGACTAAATGTCAGTTCATAAATGAGCTTTGGCTCGTTCTTGCTTTGAACACAAAATACCAAATAATGTATTGAGCCCTAACAGAGGCTGTTCCATAGAAGAGTGTGTGTGTGTATAGATGTGTATATTTTCACTGAAGGTTTATTGACATTATCTTTAGGGAGGGAACACGATTCCACTTTAGAGCACATTTAATAATTACAAAAAACAATACAAATTATGTATTCATGATTTTTGTTTTTATTGAAAACTTGGCCAGAAATCTGTACAGCAGAAAGGGTGTGCAATGCACAAGGGCAAAAAAGGCGGGGGCAGAGAGCAATAAAAACTCAGTTTCCCATGGTGCATCACACCCTGCGCTGAGATTGTTTAAAAGCAACAGTCTTGCTTCCTCTTTGGTGATTAGAAGTGTGGAGGGGATGAAGCGAGGGACTACAAAAGGGGAGAAAGTTGGTTGTTTCAGCTCGGCTCAGAGGGGAGAAAGAGAAAGCTGAGGAAGTCAGGGAGGCCCTGTGTGGGGCATATGGTGTCCACCTCAGCTGGTCAGATAGTCTTGGGTCAAATACTGATTAAAACCCCAGACGTAGGGCTTCAGAGGTCTCTCCCCCTCTCTCTCTTCCTCCGCCCCTCTCCCTCACTCCCACTCTTTCTCTTTCTCTCCTTCCCTGAGCTTCACTTGCTGGCCATGGTGTAGCAGCCCTGTTGGTGCCACTGCATGTCGCGGATACGCCTCACAGACTGGAACTGAGGGCAGCGGGCGCCGTATTCATTGAAGTGCCTAAACTCGCCCTTCTCCAGCAAGTACTGGCTGCCACGGTAACCGGGGTACTGGTATCCCACCCAGCTGTGCAGACAACAGATTGTCAGTGTTAAATGTTTATCAAAAGCAGAACTGGTTAGTGTTGTATGTGAAAGCCTTACGTTCCACAGCTGACCATGATGCTGCCCACTCTATCAGTGAAGCCGTAGGAGAACAGACTGGGAACATCGTCATCCATGATCTCCATCTTACGGCCCTTGAACTCTCCCACCTCGTACAGACAGATCTTGTGCTTCTCAGGGTCCTGGGACAATGTTTTATAAAAGTGTGTTTTCATTAGCAGAATGCAACCTTAAAATAACCTTATAATTTAAAGAGGATAAGCTCATACCATTCGGACAGGTCTGAAGGACAGCAGGTAGTCGTTCCTCTGGCAGTTGCTCCAGGAGTCCCAGCGAGGGTACTCTCCCTTCTCCAGAATGTACATCTCTCCACAGAAGTTCATCTGCTCGAAGCCGACAAAACTGCAGACACCAGTCCCATGAATTGTCTAAAAGTCTTATTATTGTAATATTTACTTTGTCACTTACGGTCCACACTCCACACGCAGCGAGCGCACGCGGTCCATGCCCATCTCACACACATTCATGCACTCATTGCTGATCTCAATCATGCGACCCTGGAAGTTCTCCTGGTCAAACACGTACATCTGAAGCCAAGACATAAAACGAGTTATTTAAGTTTCAAAGTGTGGCGACATTGTGAATGAGAAGTTTGTTTCACAAACCTTGTAGGACATCATCCCTGTCTCAGACTTCTTGCTCTGAGCAGCCTTGCCGTCAGTCTGAGAAGAAGTCTTGGACTTTTCACTGGACATGATTGCTGGGAGAGGACAGGTCTGTTACTCTAACACTGTATTAAATGGTAATGTAATGTATTTTATAGTAAACAATGATTGAAAGAGGACCCTTACCTGTCTGTGTGTGCTTCCTGCGCTGAGCCTCACTCAGAGTGTGTGGGCTCAGACTGCGCCCCTCCCTTTTATACGCTGGCGCTCTCATGGCCAGGATTACTCCCAGAGAAACAAACCTGCTGAGGTCAGTGACGCCGCACAAAAGAAAGCCCTCATCATCACAGATATGACATGAGAGTGGACGTGAGCAGAGACGCTGAGGAGAGGACGCTGAAGTTTAAAGACACACCTAAGTCTTCTTTTACATCTTAAGCTTTAGGCTTTGTACACTATAACTTCACACAAGTTCCTTCAACTGAATTAAACCGGTGTTTTTTTTTTTGTCATAATGCCCCACTGCTTACACTTAAACCTTCAAAGTAATATTAAACAGGATTTATCAAGTGCCATTTTAACATCATATAATTTACATAACTTTTTATTTGTCATTGCATGCCCAAAGCCCATTATCTGAAGTTTATTTTTCCACAAAAATAAACACAATAAAAAGGAATTGGTTATTGTATTTGTGCAAAAGCACTGAATGGTTTGTGATTTCATTACTACATACAGTACAGAATACAGTTTGGGTCTGAGGAAAGTTTGCATTCTGTTCAAGAGCATCTTTGACCCAGCGGTGCCCCTCTGCTGCCCGTCTAATCCCCACATTCCACGTGCTTTTGTCCCGTGCCACGCGCCGTACTGCTGACCAGCGGCCGAACAAACCCGGCGGCCTTTGTTTGGCTACTATGGGATGTGCTGAGCTGGCCTCCCTGGCAGGACAACAGTTAAACAGCAGTAACTGAGCACATAGACCCGGGGACGCGCTCGACCCAGTGCATACGCCCAACAGGAGCCGTGAACGCGCCAGCATCCTCAACCGCAGGTATAAAACTGAAGCGCCAGGATCTCTTAAAGCTCTACGCGAGGCAGGCAGTAGGTGCGTACAACTCCACAGCTCTTCCAATAAGTGCCAAATATAGGTAAGGATCCATTTCTGCTTTGCACACAGCTCAGTCAGGGCCACAAAAACCAGAAGCACTTTCTCACCCACCTGCATTATCTCATGAAAGAAATTAACTCCTGCATATTAAGTTGAGTGAACAGGCTTATAATGTATGTTTTTAAGCATGCAAATGTCTTTGATGTTTGAATTTAAACTAAATTGTTTATATTACACAAAGACGTGGAGAGAAATAGTGACAGAAATGTTGTTGATGCCGAATTATACAGTAATTCTAATCAGAAACATTGCATAGATGAATTGGCTTGATGATATGGCAAATAAAACGGCAAACCATATTCTCAGATGTCTAAACTTTAAAATGACCATATCAAGTTATGTGTCACTGTTTAAGCCACTATCTGCATGTAAAAAAGATAGACTTTTTGACATGTGATGTCACTGTGTAGGAGCAAAGATGTACCGAACTACAAGATCCCCTATGATGCAGCCTCTGGTCAACTCGGGAATGGGCATGGCTCCATTCTTCAAGGTAAAAACAACAAGTGTATAATTCAGTTCTAAAGATTTCACACCTTGGTGCCCTTTGGTTTGGTGACATTTAGGCCTGTTCTGTCTCTCCAGGTGACTGTGTTTGAGCAGGAGCACTTCCAGGGCAAGTGTCTGGAGTTCACCTCCGAGTGCTGCAACATCCAGGAGTGTGGCATGGACAACATCCGCTCCATCAGGGTCGAGAGCGGCGCGTAAGTCTGCACAATAAAATTAAAATAATTGAAACAAAACCAGAAGTGTCTTATGTGTGACAGAAAGCCAGAGTTATTAGTTTGTGATGATTCATTAATATACAGTGGAAAGTGAGCATGCATTGCACAGGTATTTAAGAAGAAGGACGTAGAGGTCTTTAGGAGATGTATGACATACATGCACAGGAAAGAGTTAGATGAAGTGGTGACTGGAGACAGTGAATAGTTACAGCATGATGCAACCCTATTTTCATTATATGTAAAAACTAATTGTCAGAGTGGATAAAGGTTTATGATACAAAGGACACTTATGATAAAAAAAAGGTTACCTCTTCAAACTGAATAAAGCATGGGCACAAACATGAATCAGCTGTGGTAACTCCAAAAAACAATCAACTAGGGGATTAATTCAATCATGTAAAGTTAAAACTACAACTACATTTTTTGAAAGATGCCAAAGAATGAAAAGAGGCTATTGCGTGTATGTTATAGCAGCCACAAAATCAATATGCAGACAACAATGAGACACCAGTTACCTAAGTAAGCCGTCACCCAAACAAAAAAACAGATGTTAATCACCTTTCTCCCCTTTTGTTCTTAAAGCTGGGTGGGTTACGAGCACCACGACTTCCAGGGCCAGCAGTTCATCCTGGAGAGAGGAGAGTACCCGCACTGGGACTCCTACAGTGGGAACATCTCCTACCACGTGGAGCGCCTCATGTCTCTGCGCCCCATCTTCTGCGCTGTATGTATAATGACAGGCTGCATTAGGACTATCTTGTACTCAATAATAATACGCTGAATTGTATGATGTTTAAGGTTAATTCTGAACTTTCTAACCCTCTTGAGTAACTAAAGCAGTTTCAGTTTAGGATCAGTGAGAAAAAAAACTTTGTTGTTGGAAAAAGTCTGCTATATGGTGTTTGCTTTGAGCATCTTGAATGAGTGAAAGGCATTATTACTGTTGGAAGTTGCATTAAACGTCTAGAAACTGTTTTGCAGTCTCACCAGAGCAGTCGCATGATGATCTTCGAGAGGGAGAACTTCATGGGACGCAACGTTGAGATCTGTGACGACTACCCGTCTCTGCAGGCCATGGGCTGGATGCGCCCCGAGGTCGGCTCCATGCATGTGCAGTGCGGCGCGTAAGTGCATCCAGCTCTGCACATAAACGAACATTTCCAACAAATATCGTATATCAGGTCGGCCATACAAATCATCATAAGAGACGTAGAAAGAGAACCAACGTGATAATACACAACACGAGGCTAAGTGGTGTATTTTAAACAGGCTGAAGAATTGCATAAGCTTATTCAATTATGCTAAACCTCAAATAGTATGGCGTTGGAACACACAATCAAATGATCCAAATATGACTGTAAAATATTGTCTTTTACTCAATAATTGTTGTTGGATAAGCATTAAATAAGTAAACAAATTAAAAACAGGAACAGATAACAGTAATTTTGACAAACTCATCCTATACTTTTTTCATACATAAATATTAAAGTAAATGTTTTCCGGGAAAGGCGCCTGACCCACTGAAAACATTTGAGAACCACTGGGCTAAACTATGCCCCCTAATCTTCCTTCAGACCTCAACATACATAGCCTGAGCTTTTGACTCCCTTGCAGCCCTCACCAGTATGAAATAGCATACCAGACAAATATCTCTAAACACGTTTCAAATCCCCAGGCTGTCACAACTTTGTTTTTGCGTGTCCCTAAAATAACCCACCACTGACTGACCTGGGTCCACTTGCCCGTTGCAGCTTTGTGTGCTACCAGTATCCAGGCTACAGGGGGCAGCAGTACATCATGGAGTGCGAGCGACACAGCGGAGACTACCAGCACTGGAGGAACTGGGGGTCCCACTGCCAGACCCCCCAGATCCAGTCTATTAGACGCATCCAGCACTAAGACCAAATCAGGACGGCCCGACACGAGACGACGGAGGACATGAACAGCACATTTTAAAGACCTACCCTCTATTAATGCCTCTCTTAGCACTTCTTTCTTCACTTCTCTTCTTTAATCTTGACTTGCGCCCAGACCCCTCACAACTCTGCAGCAAAAAGTGTGATAAGAGACAATGTATCGCACTGGAAAACAAGGAAACACAAGCTCATATTCATAAACACAAACAGCAATGTCTTTCTAATAGGTGAACGGCGCCTACACGCTTAACACTCACCCGCATCTAAGCTGTACTCTGCAGCCCAAAGATCAAGACAAGCCCCAAACACCCACAAAGTGCAGCTCAGGTGCGGCTCTCAGGTTGTGTGTGTAGGAGGTTGATCCACAGGTTGAGACTAATAAACGTAATTTTCACTTCACGTTTTTTTGCTCTGTTAAGTTTGTAAATGATGTGTCTGCAAAGAAAAAGTTTGATTGAAGTGTGGAGTTTTGTTTGGACATTTTATGATGTACTAAAATATGAACACAATAAAACTGCTGTTTGACAGGAAGCATGAATCCATGAATGGAGGACATCAACAGCTACTGTAACACTTTTATCTAAAGAGCAGTTGAGAGCCAAGACTAGCGTGAAGGTTTTTAAATAGATTACTGAACATAATTGTAAGAATTTCCAGGGACTGCAGGTGGAAATTAGCACAAGTGCTATAACCTGGTACAATGCATCTCTCCTTTCTGAGGCTAATGTATATTGTACACTGTCCCTGTTCAAACAAATAAATATAATAATAAAGAATAGCACGATCTAAGTTAAGTTTGAGCGTATAGCGTTAAAATATATATATTTAAATTGACTGAACGGTTAACATCAAAAACTATCATCTAACCTCTTTTCATTCAGACATGATAAAGTTGAGTAGAAAAGGAACATTTATTAGAGGAATCTTGACTCCAGAACTAAAGCTCTGACAATAATTACAAAACTTAACCATAAAACGGAAAACAATAGTTTAAGAGTGAACCATTATAAATCTTGAACAGATGAATACATAATCACTTATGTACAACCAATACAGTCATAGTCATATTTACTATTGATTCCTTTGAACACCTGATTTTTCTATGAAAAATTATGGAACTTGTGTTGATTCAACAGCTAAAACAACAATAAACCAACACATAAGATCAACACATAAGATCAAACTGAATGCCCACAGAAGTATTTCCCCTATTGGATGTCTGGTAATGATATATCAGCAGCAGCACAATTTGCCTTTTTTAATATATATATATATATATATATTTTTTTTTTAAATAATGTTTTTTGCTTCTTTTTACTATACAACCCAAAGGTTTATTTAAAACGAATAAAACAATAAAAGCAATGAAAGAGTAACTCAACAGATAAAAGTGACTCACTGGTCACTTGTCTGATATAAACCCAGGTCTATTTTTCCTAAAGCGAATAGGAAAACACATTTTCCTGATTGTCAGGGCAGTGATATATAAAAAACTATCATCGTTAAAGACTTTCAATCACATGTCATTCTTCCTTTCTTTGAAATCTAAGCCACAATAGAAGGGACAACATAAAAACGTGAAACAATATAAGATTATGTCACAGGACTAGTGTCACAGTCTTAAAAGGATATATCTTCAACATCTAACCAGCTGGCCTTTTGATAACATCACTGTCTGCTCCTCTGGAGTGTCCGTTTCTGAATTGTCTTCGCTTTCAGATGAGTCTGTCCAGCTGATGAGCACTGGGGCCGGGGCGGGGCTCGAGCCTCCAGTCACATCCACCTCATCATCCAAGTCTTCAGTGTCACTTATTTCAGTGACTACGTTTGCTCTGAGCGAACATATCACCTCTGCATGTTCAAAGTCACTGTCCACGTCAATGATATCATCGCTTTCTGCATCAGTGTCTGATGCACTTTCTTCAGCCACACTGACCTCTCGATCTATAGTTTCACTGTTAGTTGTCAGAACTGTGGTGCTTGTACTATTAAGTGAAACTGTCTCTATATCAATGACTTCTGCATCTGTGGTTTGGAAGATGGATTCTGGCAGATCACGGCAAATTCTCTTCACTTCAACTTCACTATTCTGTTCATCCGAGTCCCAATGCCTCTTCCTCCCTCTGTTTGACTCTCTGGGTTCTGCTCCATCCTCATCCGTTTCCATACGCTCTTCTACTCCTGACAGAGAACTGCTCCCTTGAGATAAAAATGGAGGACGTGCGTCTTTGGAGTGTTTTCCTATGCGTACCTGGTCTGAAAGAGGTTCCTCAAGAAAAGGATTAGAATCCTGTGAAGCAAATATAACATACATTCATTTCAAATCAAATGCTTTATAAGTTGCTATTTTGCATTAAAATAAAGAGTATGCTGCTCACCATGATTTGTGCTTCCTTAAACCTGCTTCTGATCGGGTAGGTTTTGGTACCCCACGGTAAAGTGTGTGATGGGGACCTCTTGGCTCTTGGGACAGGACTCTGCAAGAGATATTGAACTGTAAGTTTAATCAGATACAACATGTACGCATGTTAGAGTATAGATAAACAGTCAGACCTTGAGTTCCTGTATTCTCACGTTTTCTGGCAGAGCACCTCTTCGACCCAGTTTTACCACAGGTATCTGCTGCAACTGCCGCTGCTTCACCTCCTCTTCCTTGAGAGCCTCACTCAGTGTGGTCTTCTTGGACTTGGTCCTGGGTTTCTCCAGGGAGAACAGATAGTCTCTCCGCCTCCGTGGCCTTCTTACAGCTGGACTGCCTTTTCCGGAGCGTTTTATGGACTGTTGACTGTGAACAGGAGTCACTGGGCTGTCATTCCCACTCGTCTCTGATTGAGTGGACGTCCCAGGACGTGCAGGGGTCACGGCAGGACAGGCAGAGTGTATTTGAGGGGTGTGCATGGGAAGCTGCGTGTTGTTTTTTCTGTACTCAGTGACACCGGTGTGAGGCTGTGTGGAGTTCTGTGTGGCCTCACTTTCCAGTCGCTCAAAAGAATCTAGAAACTGATCCAAAATGTCCGTCAGCTCGCCCTCTTCTGGCTGCTGCACGACTGGCGCCTCAGAGCTGGACGGCTCTCTGCCTCTGGATGCCACAGTTACCGCTGATGTTTTTCTCCTTCGTTTCTGCACAGCACTCGCATTGCCTGTGCCACGCCCACGGGTGCTTAAAAGAACTTGTGGGTTTTTGTTTTTGTTGGGTAAAATATCAAGTCCCATCATCACTTCCTCCAGCAGGTGGTCGATCTGCTCAGGCTGCTCTTCAGGATTTCGAGCTGGGGATACTTTAGTGACCCTCTGAGCCCTTTGAAAAGGACTGGGCTAAACAAGCAGAAAAGTAAAGATATTAGTCTTAATTTCACACCTACACTAAAGGATAACATAAGTAATATTTTTAAAGTTTACCACAAAGAACTGAAAAACAAAATAGACTTTCATTTAAATATTAACAACAAAGTGACTTTTTTTCATTATAATAACTATTAACATTAGATATTAATTTAACTTACAGTAATATTCCTACATTTATAGTTGTAACGATGAGCGCACCTGCTGCTGGGGTTTCCCTTCTTTTCTTGGCCTGCCACGTTTCCGTTGGCTACTGGGTCCTGCATCAGCCTTCACCAGCATGGTCGCACACTGGTCAATGTTCCAGTCCACGCCCCGGCCTTTTCTCCTCTGCGTACATCGGCCGGACTTCACAAACTCTCTGGTTTTCACGTACAACATTCTACCAGCTGCCCCGCCGCCCTGCCCCGTCCTGTTTGCGTACATGCCCCACCTCTGAAGATACATCTTCGAGAGCTTGCTCACACCTACATCCTGCACATCCACGGTCTGTGTTAGCCCGCCGCGTCGTCCTCGTGGTCGCCCTCTGCTCCTTGTCCCGGCCTGTCTCGACGCTCCCGTCCCTGCACCCTGCCTCCCCCTTCCTCGTCTCCTGTTTGAGCACTCGTCCTTTTCAGGGTCCAGGAAATATTTGATGAACCCCGGTATGTTGCCTTCGAACTGCTCAAACTCCTCTTCAGGCCATTCCTCCATCACAGCAGTCCTGCCGGCTTCAGGACCCCAGCGAGAGGCCCCAACTGCGTAAGGTGTGGCTTGGCTGGGAATGGGAAAGACATTAGTCTGGACAGATGAGTAGTGCATGGCTGGAGACGAAGTGGCAGCAGAGACTGAGGATTGTCCAGACCTGTGGATGTCTTCATTTGGATAGACCACAGACATAGGGACATATGGGATTTGAAGCGTGTCTCCCTGACCTAAAGTCTGCAGTGCATTCAAGTCAATGGTTTCATATTCAACAGGCGGCTGTGAAGAGGATGCACAGTTCATTTGTAGGTCCTCAGTCTGAGTCTGAATAGGAAGTATCTCTTTCCAGAGAAGTGTAGCACCATCCCGGACTTCCCTTCTCCAACCACCGAGTCCAACCTGATGTTCCTGTGACTCAGTCTGCACCCCCACCTCTATATAGAGACACTCATCCCGTGGCTTTCTCTGACTGTCAGTCTTTGACACTTCCACAAGACCATGAATACCCAGTTTGGCAGCAGCAGAAATTACTTCCTGCTTCTCTTTTTCACCCTCTCCAACCATCTCCCCTGAATACAGCAGCCTGACCAAGTGGAGCAGCGTACAAGCACCAAGGGCCCCAAACTCTAGGAGCCTCTTCTGTCCCGCAGCTGCAGCCGGTAAAGAGGAGAGGGAGGACGAGAACTGTGGGCTAATGGCTGACAGGATACAGCTATGCGCTGGTACGGAGATTCCTGAAAACAAAACAATGGCGCTAGTAATAATGCGATTTTAGTCGAAACCAGTCAACTGCAAATTACTTGTTACCATCAGCCTTGAGCAGAGTGTCACAGAACTGGCTGCTCTGCTGCTGTTTCTGCAGCTCAGTGAGGAGCAGAGCCTCAAAGCCAGGTTTTTGGTAACGCCACATCTCCATGCGCTAATGCTAAAGGAAAGCAAGCACATCGAACAGCATTGAACAAAGGGCTGTTCATACATGTGTTATATATATAAAAAAAATGTAATATGTACACAAGGTTAATAGTTTGAACTTTTTATGGTTCTTATGTGCTGCCTATGTGTACAGGTGAAACTCGGAAATATTGAATATCGGTCAAAAGTTCATTTATTTCTGTAATTCAACTTAAAATGTGAAACTAATATAGACTCATTACATGCAAAGTGACATATGTCAAACCTCTGTTTGTTACAATTTTAATGATTATGGCTTTGATCATGAATTCGCAAACATGGCCATCACATTTCATCTATTGGACTTTCGCTTAATATTGTAATTTAAATACTGCGTAATGTTTGACTGAGTTAGCTCAAGTGTTAGGGCTGAAAACACGAACAGGCCTACTGCTGTCGGCGCCTCGTGCGGTGCATCCGAGGCACAAGATAAAACACATGTCCCCGTTAGCATCGATATGGACAATTAGCTTTACGCGCTAGCCCTGGTGGTTCAAGTTACGCGACTGAGCGACAGTGAAATAACATGCATCAATGAAATATTTCAACACATGGAAAATTACGTTTGTCTTTCAAAATGGTGAAATGTGCACACGGCGTAGACGGGATTTGAAAACACTCACCATTTACTCCACAAAGTTTCAAGTGGCTTGACTTTCCAACTGAAAATTATGAATCAATCAATTGAACATTGAGGCAGAATATTAAAACGTGCTTTTAAAATAGTTTTCTGAAATTTTCTGAGTTGAAGGCGACAGGTCATTGATAAATCAACGTGGTTTTACAGAAGTTCAGCTGCAGATTGTATGTTGGCCACTAGAGGGGGGCAGTGCGACAAAAGAACAGCCTCTAACAGATCACGACATACACACAAACTATTCAAATAAAACGAGGGCGGCTTAACACCCTGACACTGGCAGATGAATACCTGTCACTGATAGATTTCTTCTGGTACACTCACGTTCAGTTGTGCTACTAAAAATAAGTGGTACATTTTTATTTATTTTTGTATCACAAAAAAAAAAAAAAAAAAATGTGGTACAACTATTGTAAGTCTGCCTGGCTGGTACACCATATTTTGGTTGTAGGCCTTTTTGATAGATCCCTCAACATAACACAGGGCATATTCAACAATTACTTGATAGATAATGGCTTTTGAAATTATGTAAGTACCATTTGAACAGGACTTGCCACAGTAACAAACAGTGAGGAGAAAAGTTAAACACCGAGTAAAATACTATACTAGCAAACAGTCAAACAGATCATGCAAGAGAAAAACCACAACATGAATTATGTTTCCTTGCACATGTTTTGTGAATAAATAACAGTATTTAATTTGACCAAAGTGTCAAAACAATCAAGATAGTATAAAATACATGGAAAAACAAGCCAATTTGTTCTGGAATTTTTAAAATTCCAAATAAGATTGAAGTCATATGGAAGACGTCCTTTCAAATTCAGATAACCTCATTGACGCAATGTAGAGTTTTCAGGAAATTTGACGTGACAGTTCTGAACACCAGGTCTCACATTGTCCCATTTTCTGTCGAGTCTGAAGAAGGGACGGGAATTAAAAGTTTAGTGGACAACCGGTCGTCCTGTGCGTTCGGGCTCGGTCGAGGCCAGCGCTCATTGAACTTGACAAAGAAAAGTGGGTCTTTAAAAGGCCCTCCGTAGATAATATGCTGCATTAGGAAAACCAGGGCCACCACCATGAAGCTGATCAAGAAGAAGGGGATAAAAGGTCTCAAGTGTCTCCAGGCCACACCGCAGCCATAGCCCAAACCACAGAAAGTGCTCTGCCTCCCAGTATGGGTGGTGTGACGGGACGAGTCCGGAGCTGGGGTCCGGTCTTGATCATCTTCAGAGTTACACGAGGATCGGACACCACCTTCAACTGACTCCATGAATCAACACCCAGCGGGATCCTCTTACACTGCAATCAGCAAAAACAGCAGACAAGAGCAGTCACAGGCATTGTGGCATGACATAAATATTCCTTCATTGGTGGCTTTATCCCTGTGGCCTGATCCCAACGCTGGAGTTAAATGTCGTCTGGTCCTATTTGAGCTTAAGAGATATTGAGGAAATGAATAACAGCACAGGAGCCTAAAATAGCCGTGACACCGCATGCAGGGGCGCAGGGAGGGAGGGAGAATCTGCAGTGTTCGGTGGTGTCAAGTTTACAAGAAAGTCATATGTTCCGGCAAGCATTTCTCAATTACTGTAGTAAGAAAGTCTACGTGAGAAACAAATGAGGAATCACAGCAATGTCAGATCTTTTCCCCCCCTTTGGACACTAAAAATAGGCCAGAGCTACTGCCTGCTTTGAAAATACTTGAGTAACTATGACGCACACCCTAGACCAGGGGAGTACTGAAGTTTTTTCCATAAAATGAGCAAAATACCAGAAAATATCACTCACTGGTGATGTACTTTGGAATATCACAAGCTAAAGTAAAAAATGTCCGGTCTCTTTGTTTTATCCGTCAGTGATACAATAGTATTTACTCTAAATGTGTCACCAAAAAACAACAACCAACTCCGTAAGAAGCCGGAGGGCCTATGAAAATGAGTCCACGGGCTGCATTTTGAATCCGGATAACTTGAGATTTGAGTTTTCTTTCAACAAAAGACAATTAATTTAGTTCCCTTTTAATATCATTACACTTCATTTTCTCACATTTTGCAGATTGTGCTCATTTTGTTCATAAACTGAATAGTTTGATGCAAAACTTGAAAATGTATCTGCAAATTTGACTCATTGTGCTCATGTAAATACTGTATGTATAACTTTTGAGGAGCTTCTTGAAAAAAGGCTCCTCAAAAAAAGCTTACTTTTGTAGAATTAGAACAAAGGACTGGGTCAGGCATATTTTAAGGAGATTTCACATTAAAGTTATTGTTAGAGTGTCATAGTGTTTAGCGTCCTTGTAAATATGAAAACAGGCGTCATGAAATGCAGAAATTGGAAAGATCAAAAGGTTCTGGACAACATTCAGAAATGGTTTAGTTTTCACACCAAGCAGAGACACCATGTCTCAAGGAGGACAAATACAGTGACACAGCACTTAGTGTTCGTGCTTCACAGCTAGAAGGTCCTGGGGTTTGATCCTCGGACGAGGCCTTTCTGAGTGGAGTTTGTAAGTGCTTCCTGTGTGTGCGTTGGTTTCCTCCTGGTACTCCGGTTTACCCTACCTCTAAAAACATGTACAATAGGTTAATCCTCCCACCAGGTGTTTGTGACCATGACTTGGCTCCACATCTGGAGATGGATCCCGAGCACCAGCCTAGCTCGCTGCTTCTACAGGTCGCCCCAGCGGTATTCCATCCATCCATTTTCTTCCACTTTTCCGTTGCCAGGTCGTGGGGGCAGCTGTTGGAGCTGCCCAAATCACATTGCACCAGCCCCTATGGCGCCTCCTGCAGGTGGTGGGTCCACAGAAGGACGTCCTCATGGTTCTAACCGGGCCTGTTGGTCTCTCATAAGGGGCTTCTGAACCGCTCTTTGTCTGACTCGTCACCTAGGACCTGTTTGCCATGCGAGACCCTACCAGGGCCACGAAGCCCCCGACAACAGAGCTCCCAGGATCATTCGGGCGCTCAAACCCCTCCACCACGTTAAGGTGGCGGTTCCAGGAGAGGCCACCCTCAGCGGTATTGAGGATGTCAAATGCAGAGAACGAATTTCCCTACAGGGATCAAAAGTATACCTTAACCTCAATACATAAATGAGTTTGCAGTTAAACACTTGTCCAGCATTGGAGCCTTGGAACCTGCTGAAGCCGTTCATATAGCAACTTTGATCATTTTAGATTTTGAAATAGTCTTGAGTGACTTTTGGTTTCTCAAAATTCAACCTCATTACGGAGTCGCAAAAGGGTCAGGGTCTCGAAATAGATTTACAGTCACTAATATAAAACTTTTACACACGCAAAAGCATGTGACACAACAGCTGCATTTTACTCACTGCTGAGTGCGTTTCATATGCAGGACCATATGATGTCATGTCCTCACTAGACCCTTCGCCTTACACTGCTCTGCATTTGCATAGTAACTCGTAGCTGTCAGTAAAACTGCTCCGTCGCCAACAAGAAATGAATGGAAAGCTTGAAATGTCAACACACTTGTCTCACAAGCCTTCGATCTCTGCAACAGTGTCAAATTATGTTTGGAAGCTTTAGTGAAAGGATAATGGCAAGTTGACCATTTAGAGGGATTAGCCCCATAATTAGTGTAGTGAAAAGGACCACAGGGGTGGATGTGTAACATAGTGCTACACTGTCAAAACAGTCTTGCCTTAGCGAGTCAATAGGAGTATGGGGTTTCTCTCCCATCTGTAATTAGACGTGTTAATTGACTTGACACAGCATCCCTACTCATATATCCAACCAAAACGACTTTACTAAACCATACGACACAAATGACACCAGCCATAATCTAGGAAAACATCTTTATTTATAAAAAAACAGTATAACCAGTTACATATTATACTGAAAAAAGCAACTTCTCAAGAGCCAAGGCAGGTACGAATGGTACATCATAATTTTACATGGATAGGCAACATTACAAATATACTATAATGTGTGTGAAGTTATAAAAAAAAAAAAAACAAAGATGATTGGTTTCTTTTGCCTTAAAACTGTGGTAAAACCAGGGATTAAACAAAAATCAATATTCTGCTCACGCAAACTAAAACCGTTAAAATAGGCAGTAACAGTAGAAAAACAAAGCTGTAAAAAGTCGGTTCAAAATGTGCTCAATTTATCACAATTAAAACGTAACATATTGAAGCTCCTTTGAGGATATCAGTCTGAATTCTCTTGTAAAAATGTGCATGTTATGTGCAACATTGTCAAAAAGCAGCAGATTCGCAATATTACACTTAGCCCCTCTGCAAGTGTTGGAATTAATAAACATTTAGCTTGTATTTAGTGGTTTAGTAGTGTTTATTTCTTTAATTTACACGTTTCTGCTAAGCTTTGGAAATCAAATAATCATTGTTCAGTGGAGGAAAAGTTAAAGAGCAAGGTCTCAAAAAAAAAAGAAGAAGAAAAAAAAAAGAAAAAAGGTGGTTTGTACAAAACTGACAAAGTTGTCACAGGAGCGTGCAATCGACAGACATTATGAAGAAAAGGTCTGCTCTGTGCACACGTAAGAATCACATAATGCATTAAGGTCCGTTTGACGCACATACACACAATCACAGGTTTACCGTATGACAAATATACACACGCCTGGCATCTGCACGCTCGTCTCTGACCCAAACAGGAGAAAATACCTCTACACAGGAAAATAAAGCCTATATTAACAACATTCTCGATCTACAGGTCGCTCTCATCCCGCTAAAACGTCAGCCAGTCCAAAAACTCCCAACAGTCCCGACAAAGGGGCGATTTAAATTAACCAGCCACACCTGACGCGGTCATCCCATTTTCTTTTTATATACAGAATATAGCCTACATAGAAGAACATTTTTTATCAATAGGATGCAGTGTTGGCAGCAAAAAGTTCACCATGACAAATTCTTACCAAAATGCCGACAATAGCAAGAGAAAAAAGGAACAAGAATGACAACACCGAAATTAAATGATTGTCAACAAAGGTGATTGCCGATACATAATAATTTAAAAACTGAATATATTCTGTCTGCTACAATATGTTTGTAGAAAAGTGGGTGTCTAGTGTCACTATGTGCTGCATGTGATGTTTTGCCTGCGAACAGTTTCTTTGGATGTGGACCCTCATAGTTAAATCCCGTCAGAGGAGGGGGGGGGGGGGGGGGGGCTTGTGCATCGGGATCTCTCTTCAGTAGCAGTGGTAGGGCAGGGACGGCCCGGTCTGAGTGATGCACACGATTAGTTTTTCTGTGGGAACAAAAGAACAAATGCGTGAGCGTAAACGCACCATCGCAGGAGTGCTTTATAAAGTAACAAGGAGGGCATTCACAAGAACAAGGACTCACTTTGTGGTATAAGTATAGCACACTGTAAGCTCACATCGATACTACACTCAAGACGAGGAGAACGAGTTAAAGTGGATAAAAACAAAACAAAAAACACAACAGATTGCTGCTTATGCTTAATAAGTATTAATAGACTACTCTTAACTAACTTGTGACGACAAGTTAAAGATAAAATTCTACACCAAAATGCAGCTAAAATGGAACTAAATAATAGTTATCATGCATTTTTGTGTAGGTTGGGTGTTAGTTAAAGAAGTACAACTCTTTTAAATGAAGCCCATCAGCGATCAATATTTTGTGGCGATAAAAATAATGTGTCAATATATTGCGCAGCTCTTTTACATAAGCATTTCCTAAACATATGAAAAGTACAGTCACGTTCACACAAGAAGCGGGATTAAAGACCAGTCACTGTAGCACGAATCAAGTACAACTTATACCACTTCATTTTGGGGTTATTCACCACCACATTTAAAACAATACAGATAGCACTGTACTCCAGTAGAACACTTGGGCGTATACAATACAGAAATGTCAGTACAAAATACTCAATATCCACCTTTTGAAAAGAAGAGGTTTCACAGAAGATTAAGATTTAGGAGACAACAGAAAACCCTTAGCTTGGCCAGCCATCCCCATTTAGTTTTTTATAGCAAATTTATATGTTAAATCAGATTTAACGCAGTAGGAAGACGGTTTATTGGTAAAGATAAGTCCTAATAAACGCAAAGAGGTGACAAAGAAACAAAGCATTGCATAAAGCCTGATCCCGACTTAATCATTTGCTGATAAATAGGTCCATAATCCTCATAAGCTGCAAAAGCCTGGGTATTCTCCCAGTGAATACCTAAGCTTATGCCGGTTCAACACTTAGGCATTTCTGTAATCTCATTTTGTTAAAAGCATGGACTGAGCCTCGTCAGTGACTCTACTTAATGGACCTGTAGATGAGGACTCATTAGGCTCTAGATGTTGTAACTTCAAAAACACATGACTCGCTTTAGATAAATCCTTAGTGAGTAAAAAAAAAAGAAAAAGAATGAACAAAAACAGTGCCCCGAGATAAGAAAGTGGGAAAGATTGGCTGGCCAGGCTAGAAAAACTTGAAATCCATGCGGGTCGAGAGGTGAGTTGGACATACCATGCTGTTACATGCAGAGGGGTTAGGAGGGAGGGAAGGGCTAACCATCGTAGGAGTCCAACAGGGGCAGGGAGCCCTTTCTGGCCCCATACACCCCTCGCTGAGAGAAAACCAGAGAGACAGAAGCAGTGAGCACGAGTGTAGTTCAAAGTAACAAAAAAGCAAAAGGAAAAGCTGTTAATAGGTGTTTGGGGTTAGCCAAATTCAGTGAGCAGTGCGGTTTGTGAATGAAGGCATAAATGCTCCATACGTACTGGTAAAGTGACAGCGCTGTCGTCCAGAGTGTGTTTCCTCTGGTCCAGTGTAGAGTAGGCTTCTACAACAGAACAAAGGAAAATGTACTTTTATATGCGGCAAAACATTTGAGGGAAAAGAATACCAAGTAAAATACTAACCGGGGCCAAGATTATTAAGAGGAATCATATCCCTCTTCTCACCTATAAAAACACAAACGATAGACGTTACTTTATTCAGCCTCTGCTTCATTTTTAGCACTAGACTGTTTGACAAATCTTTAAAGCAGAACGAAGTAACTCATGCCCCTAGAGGCCATAAGCACCACTGCAGCATGTTGCGTTTTTTTTACTCATTGTCTGAGAGTAAATACTACGCTGACAGAAAAGACAAAGAGGGATATTGGACAACTCAATGACACAGTGGATATAATTTTTTCAATCAAACTTGGCTGTAAATACTGTTTAAGTGGCACTAGCCTGTTAGCTTATTCTTTGTGACTCTATTAGTGTGTGTTGCGCCTCTGGGAAAGTTGCCAATGTGGTTTTCTGGACAGAGACACCAGGGGGAGAGATGAAAGACCCCCCCCAATCATCCCATTAACACTTGTATTACCCCAGAGGCACTGCGAAAGTAAATTACTAAAACCCGTTGCAGCCTGACCTCTGTCGAGCAGTGGCGTCGTGCTGTCCTCGTAGGTGCCGTTGGCGTGAGTGCTGGGGCCATTGGCGCTGAATGAGGGATTCAGATTCACCACGAAGTCCGTTTTCTTCCACCCGTCTTTCTCCAGCGGCCGCCGCAACTCCTTGTGAGCCCAGATGAGCTGGAGCACCTGCCCGGCTCCTCGCACCTCGCGGTCCGAACGCTTTCTGCAGCACGTGAACACCACAAACATTTACTTGCAGCATAAAATATCAGCTGTAGCTTCTAACAAGTTCTGCGGTTTAGTAGATTGAATTACACCATCTGTTCCAATACAGAATTAGCTAAAAATTGCAAAAGAAAAAACCTCTATATAAAAATGCCATCTCAATGACACCATGGTTTGTATGAATGAGTTGATAAACGATTTTGTGCAACACCAAGCAGCATTTCCAGGATGCGTACCCGTCTTTGTTTATGAGCACCAGCCTCTCGATGCCCTGGGACGCTCTCAGAGTTTTGGCTGCCTCTAGTCTGTTCCCGAGCACCTCAGTGAGGGTGCTCAGAACGGACACCACGGTCTCCTCTGAAAGGGTACGTCCCGACTGGCCTTGACCGCCAGGGAGATTAGCCACGAGGTGAGGCACTGCATGTAAGCCTACAGAGGAGATGAAAGTGAGTGATTCAACTTCAGATTCTAGCGCAAGTTATCAGACAACATATTCTTAGGCAAAGTTGATGATTTAAAAAAAACAATGTACCTAATAGTTCACAATTTCGATTGTCAATGGCGAGGTTTCTCAAGGCTCCGGACATGGCTCTAACCACTCGGTCATTGCCATGGGCCAGTAACTCCGCCATCATTGGAAGACCCTTCTCCAGACGCACAGTGGCTCGAATATACCTCCCATACTAAAGAAAACAAATGTGTAACAATTGTAAATGCATAAAACGTGGCAGTGGTTCTCAAATGCAAACGAACTTGGACTTAAAATGTTGATCTATAAACACCGTTTCCAAGAATTCAGATTCATTGTGAGAAAGAGAAAAAGCAATGAAAATGTGACAAAAACAACTAATATGGGAGAACACAACCCAAGGTAGAAGCTTAGATGAGTTTTGAAGGCCTTAGCTTTCACATGTGGTGTTACACTGGCCTATAGGCTGTAAGCTCTCCAGTTTGTTAAGGTGAGGGTTAAAACCTCACAGAAACCCATCACGTACCGTCCATCGTCCAGCACAAAGGTTTTGAACGGCACCAGCGGCGGCCTCCAGCACGGAGGGGTTTTTGCTTTCTCTGAGAAGCGACGTGTAAACTCGCACCACCTCTGGCTGAAACAAAAGCTCATATCCTGGAGACACAGAAAAACACACAGTCAAGATTAAATAATATAAGATGGAGCCTTTTAATTATGGCTATAATTCTAAATAAGTGTTAATCAGAGACATACCTTTGGCAGGCATCGTCCTCTTTGGAATGTCAACTTGGTCCGCACTCCCATCGTCTCCATCCTTCTTTCCTGCAGGAATGAAAATAAAACAAAGGATTAAACTCAAGATTACATTTCTACATAGCCCGGTTTCTCTTTCTGGGGATTTCTTGTATACATTGTGACATGCAGCCATTGGACAAGCTGATGAGTGACCATGCAATGCCATGTGAAACTACATGCTTGTGAACTGAACGCCGATTAAAAGAAAACATTCAAATATGTTTATGGTGAACACAATGATGTGCACATTCGATAAATAAACGTTAGTCAAATGGGTAATGGTGATGGAGAGGTCAGTTATTCTCAAAAAACACCAAAATGAGACTTACCTTTTGAAAACCACTCGTCTAAACGAAAACAAGGAGGGGAGGTAAGGAGGAGGAGGGTGGGAGGAGTTTGAGAAAAGGAAAAAGGATGAAGAAAAGGTGGAATAGTGTGAAAACCAGCAACAGGCGCTTCTGCCACCACCAAGCTCAAACCCATCAGCAGTGAGCCATCGTAACCAGCCAATGTCTCTACAGTGATCATGACCTGCTAATGCTGCGCGATACCAACCTTTGCCTTTTCGAGAGCCAAAGCAGCCGCCTTTGTTAGCACCGTGAGCGCCCCCTTGGCTGAGGGGGGTGTTGTCGATGTAGCGCTCGCACCCCGGGATCTCCCTGTGGACCTGATAGGACAGATTCCGCAGGAGGCAGACGCAGTTCTCCACCAACTGGACAAAGAAAAAAGTCGCAACTTCAGACGAGGATATAAACAAAGTGACCGAGCAGTGAAAAAGTATTGAGCCTCACCAGTTTTGTTAAAATCATTAGGCAAAAAAATATCAAAGTAAATTAACCTCTTAACCCCCACCTGAACCGAGCCAATTTTCACCAGTTTGGCATTACCCAACGCTTCTTGAAATAAAATGGCTAAATAATGACGAAAATTAGACAAACGAGGATGAAAATCAACCAAAAAAAGGGACAAAAGAGCAAACAAAAATGTGGTGAAAACTCGTAAAAAATAAATTAAAAAAAAGCCACAAAAGTGACACGACGACAATATGGCAACAAGATCCATTTTGTAGGTCTTAGCTTTCAAATGAGGCGTTACACTGGCCTATAAACGCCAGTCAAGAAGCTTTAAGATTTGGGTAAGACTCGGTTAAGTGGGAGAAGAGGTTAAAATGGTAGATCCGGAAATTACAGAAAAAAGGCTTCACAATCCAAATCAATCAGGACTTGGACGTCTATTAAAAAGGTACACGCACCCTTTTGGATTCAAGGCTATATTTAATGAGCCAAAAAGACAAGCGTGACCAATTTCTAGACATAAAGGAGGAGTGTGCGGACGCAAATGCACATGGTCTGGTAAAAACTGGAAATAGTTTACCTTATTATCTACATCTTTGCGATTGATCTGCGACTGGACAATGTACATGAGCGAATCCACCAAACCAGCGCACTCCCGCAGCTTTCGCCTGGCCTCGCTTCGTTCTGAACTCACGTTCCTGTAAAAGAGGCAAATGGTTTAACCTGGAGTAAAATGTAATCTCAAGGTTCAGACTCTTCAATCCGATGATGTACCTAAGGCAGCCCGCTGTGTTGGTCAAGGCAGTCTCCCACTCCAGGTGCCGTGGTTTGCAGCTCTCCTCTCCCCCATTGCCTCCGCGCTCCCAGCCTGAATGAGGCACTACTACCTCATCTGCGAGCGCATGAAGGGCATGGTCTACTATCTCCATCTTTACGGAGTCGTGTGATGAGAGGTTCCACAAAGTCCCTAAAAATATTATATTTTATTTGAAAATGTAAAAAAATAAAAATAAAAAAAAGGGAATAATTAATGATGTGCGAAGCGATACCTGTGATGGTGTCTGTAAGGTCTTGGTCGTGCGTTTTTCGAAGTAATCTGGTCAAAGCTGGTACTCCATCACAATTTTTAATGGCAATTTTGTTGTCTGGGTCCCGCCCATAGGAAATATTCTTCAGTGCTCCACAGGCCGAGTGGTGCACCTCCTTGTTGGGGTGGTCCAGCAAAGACACTAGGGCTGGAATACCCTTTAGACGACGCACTTCAGACTTGACCTACAAACATGATTCACATAAGGATTTCTCAAGACTCCATACATTCTTTACAATCGACAGACGCTGTGCTTTAGAGTTTACCTTGTCATTTTTAAATGTGAGATGCTGCAGGAAGGCCGCAGCGTTGGTCTTCACAGGATCGAGGCGATAACTCAACATGGCAATAACTTCAGGAAGCTCAGGTTGTCTCCATGAGCCGGGAGGAGCCTTGCGTAGTGTGCTGTCCAGAGAGGCCATGCTCCCTCTTTCCAACGTCATCGGGACGCCCCAGGCGTATGGGTCCACACCAACATCATTGTCTAAAGTGTCTTCACAGCTCCTGTGAGGACGGACAGGTTAAAGTTTAACAAACCTGCAGATTTCCGACTGCACCTCTTTTAGAACAGTAATTCACCTTAGCCTTCTCCTGTCCATGCCGCCAGGACCCACTCCGAGTCGAGGCATGGTGCCGTAGCCTCCCGGGTGCATGGGTGGGGGGCCCATCCCATAATCATCATAACCCACACTGCGCTGGTCGTCCTCCAGCCCGTAGTGTCCGTGGCCATACCTCATGTCCATGGCAGACCCCATGCCCCTAATCCCTCGTCCCACTTGGGGCTGTGCTGCGTAAGGGTCCATCTGCTGCCGACTTGGGGCACGGTAACCTGAATCTAAGGTTCTGTAGCCGTCAACAGGCCTGCAAATATCATTGTGTTTTTTAATTATATCTCCAAATCATGGTATTCTTTAAACATCTTAATGGGGCTTTCTTTACCTATAACGCTCGTCCATGTGTGAGCCTCTGCTTAAACTTGTGTAGGCGTCTGAGGGAGGGCCTGGCCTGTAGTCGTCGAATCCCCCCACAGGGCCGTAGTGGTAGTTTCGGGGGACTGTGGCAGTGGGGTAGTCTGGGACCCCAGTCTGTCTGTAGGGCCGGTCCAAAGTGGCGCTGTACATTCCCATACCAGGCACCGCGATGCCTCCATCAATGGACATCGAGTCTGAAGGCAAGACTGTGCGCGAGATTGGCTTCTTGATCTGCAATGGCCAACAACAGCAATTATTAGTACACAGTGTGCCTCGGATCTCTCGCCTTCCTGCCGTCCACAGTCATGGTATGGTTTCAGCAAGCTTTTTTTCTGCTCCAATAGCAATTATAATTCCACTCTGGTTAACAAAACAATATAGATGCCCAAAAGTCCAACTCCATCTCCTTCAAACATTTGCCTAGACACCTTTTACTGCACAATCTCTCAATCTACTTTACAGTAATAGGGTTGGAGTTGTCAACCTACCCCGTTATCTTGTCTCCGGACTGTTCCTTCATCTGAAAACACCGAATGGGCCTCATGGGAGTCATCTTCTGGTGTGTAGCCGTCGTCTACAGAGTTGTGAGCAGGGTCCACCATCCTGTACTGTAGCCCAGACACGTACACAAAAATCCAATAAAATGTTACTCCTCCTATTTTATATAAAGGCAGGCAAAGGGCACAGGGAGCTGAAAGACAACATACCTGTGTGCCGTTTAAATATGGATCAGTCAGTTTCAAGCGCTCAATATCTGCATCACACAAGCGCCCGTTCTGCAAAGACACAAAAACACCATTATAGGCTAAATGCGTTTACTTCACAGTAGTTCTCCTGTATTCGTACAAAAAATGTAATATATTTTGGGCCAGAACGTTTCTGTTTTTAAAGGCTGCACGATTGTGATTTTTGCTGATCTTTGTAAATAACTAGCCCAACTTCCATTCTTTATAATTATATTTCTTTGTTACGTTCTACTGTAAGCAACTTATTTCCCTTGTGCATGGATGAAAACCAAAATAATAAAAGGTATTTTTAGTCTTGCAAATCCATTACTGGAGTTTTTATATTAAGTTCGAGGAAACAAATGCCTGCAGCTGTGCTTAACAAAGCTCCCCGTGTAAAAGTGAGTCACTGGCAAATGTGTAGGACGACACTTGGACTGCAGACATTCATCTTTACGCTCATCACTTGTGAAAACAGCTCCAGTTTAGGTTGTGCCCCTCAAGTTTAATCATACTAGCGTTTATCCTGCGTTCAAAAATATAGTCAAAGTATAAATATTCATAAAAGTGTCATTAATTTCATCTCCACATGGGGGCAGCACTGCTATAGAAAGATTGTACTGCAATGTCAGACTTCCAAAATGATTTGTTTCTCCGTTTGCTCATGTAAACTAATCCAATGACCAATGAAAAGCAGGAATCAACAAATGACCAAAACATGGTTCATTCATAAATTTATACTGACGCGTCTTTTAAATAAATGTATTGAAAAGACCAGTTATTATTGCTTTGGGGATAGTTACAGTACAAGGGACCTAAAGACCAAACCTCCTCAATGTGAAGAGGAACAGCACAATAGTCTATATCTATTTTACATCAATAAATATTTACATTTTAGAGTATGGTTTTACTTGACATCGTCATAAAACCAGATGTCAAGGCCGACAGGTGATAAAGAGTGGGAACATACAAAAACAACACATTGCTTTGACTTGTGAAGCAGCACATGCATGAGGGTGACCACAAACCGTGACCAAGACATGCTGAAACAGGGAGAGATCAGGAATTCCACAAAAGGAGGTGAGGAAAAGGTGAGTGCATCCGGTGTGTGGCAAAGCAAGGGATGCTGGCGAAAGACTGAGCGGATGATGACAATCTGTGGCATGTTGAAAGCATAGGCATGGACTGAAACGTATTTGAGATGGGGCTTCACAGATGCATGTTATACAATGACGATCACATGACTGCGCTGGACAGACGCCAGGACGGCTTGATCAAGAAACAGACACTGAACACTGGCAGATGAATCATGATTGATACCGATACTGAATGAGCAGGTCAGGTTTGAGAGGCTGACAGTGGCCTCCAGGCAGAGGTGGGTGGTAATACCGTTATCTTTACTCATATTACAAGGTACTTGAATACCATTGCTCAACACAGCAGTGCTTTCATCTCCACATGTTACCCATCTATCAGAGTAACGGATAATACTATATCAAAATACTTGTTTTTCCATCTACAAAGAGTCTATACAGTCATTACATAATAGTCTAAACGTTTTGGTAGTTTGAACATAAGAAATTACATGACAAGTTATACTGTGTCCATGTGCATTGACCGCCTTCCACAGCGACTACGTTTAAACAGTCATGTTATTTTGCTCTTTTACATGGGAACATTTGTAAACTCCTCTCCCCACCTCTGCCTCAGGTGGTTTCATGACGCCGGCTGGTGGAGGTTACCTGCTTGTGGGACAGAGGGAGCCCCAGGCCAGAGGGGCTGGTGGCGGGGAGGCCCACTCTCCTCCTCTCCTCCTCCAGGGCCCGGCTCAGCTGCGCAAACTGCACCTCCTGCTCCCTGACGGACTCCAGCAGAGCCGCCGCGCTCTCACACTGCTCCATACACACTACAGCCCAGAGCACACAGTTACACATGCAGCAGCCCTAAGGGAGCGGGCCCAAAATAAAGGCACTCCTTTCCCAAAAACAACCACAGCAGAATATGGGGGGGTGAACTATTTCAGGGCCCGGCTGAAGCTGCAGGTGACTGTGGGAACCAATACTTTTAGATACTTTCTAAGCTTTGCATCTTCCCCCATTGTGATTTGCGATGGTGGTTTGGCATGTAGGTGACCTGCTGCAGCAAAACAATTTGCCTTTGGGAAAAATAATGACCCCTTGACTTCTGATGTTGCAACATATATTATACATGATTGGAAAGTTTATTTTGGGGGGACAAACAAAAACTGCACTCTCCTTCATGTAACCATCTCATTCCAATATGTGGAAGCAATTTCAGGGCTCCATCGGCTGTCCGCTCCACCTTCATCAAGAAGGTTTTTGTTTGCACCGTGTCAAGACAAAACCAGAGGCCATAATTTTTCTACAGTGTGTTTGCTTTATGCTTATTTAAGTGTCAATTATACCCGACTGTTCCTGTATCATCAGAAACAAGCGTGTTTATGGTTGTGCAAATGTGCAGGTAATAAACCAATAATATCCATAACTTGCATGCAGCATTCACCAAAAGACGAGGTACCAGCTGTGAATACACACCTTCACCGGGGGACGTGGCTTAGTAGAAGAGGTGGAAGTATCGCACCAAATGCCCTGAGCTTTAGCTGCTCATGGGAAGAGGAGAACAGAAGCACCAAGCCCAGAAACAGGTGGATCAACAGGGAACTGCACAGAACTGAGACAGAGAGAAACGGAGAGAGGGAGATTGTTTTAGTTTGGGCACCTCCGTCTGAAAAGCAGCAACACAGTGAGAATACCATACAAGCATGTCAACGAGGCCACACGTTTGCTCTGCAAGACAAGAACACCCCAAGACACAAACAAACACAGTAGCGGCTCAAACTGAGGCCACACCCTTTATGTACTCTACAGAGCAGAGCATGGCCTGCAGCTAATGTGGACGAGCAGCTCAAGCGTAAAGGTTTTCAATTCACAAGTTTGCCATTTGTTCCCGCTGCAATCACACATAAAAGATGGACACAATAGAGCCATGTTTAATTGGTAAAGCCGTGTATTTGTGTCATGTTTGGAAAATAAAGAGTATGTTGTAATGCTCAATTGCTCATTCACAGAAACGAACGATACCAAAAACCTTCCGCTTATAATCCAAAACAACATGGTCGTACAGCATATTAATAGTGAAACTTGCACCATCAGTAATGTGAGAGCGACTGACTCGCACCACAAAGTGTGTCAGCAGCTGTAAGCAATGCCATGACGTTCAGTCAAACCGTGTGTGTGTGGTGTTATACAGGAGGACATTGTGTCGGTGCTGGGACGAGTACACAAACAAAGGCTTATTTAACTGTAGACCCTGAGCAGGTGCAGGGAGGGACACTGCTGATAATTACATACGAATAATATTACAGGTTTCACATTCATTCACAAACAGACCAAAGATGAAACAGGATCATTTCAATAAGTATTTTTTGTACTTTTAAAACAAAATGAATAACACTTTTTTTTCCAATGACGTTGTGCATCCGACCCACAAGACAATGAGAACCAATTTAACACTCAAATACACTTTTTAGAAATTCAATAGCTCCGTTCGGCAAAACTTTGATTGCGTAATCTGCTCTAAGGTCAAAACTCACATAAATGCTGGGAAACAAAATGTGCTTTAATTCACTTCACAGCTGCCACCTAGTAAGACCTTTCCACAGCATAAAGCAAAATGTGAGAATTTGCCGTTTCTAAGCAAAGCTCTGACAAAAACTTTCAAAAAGTGGACGGAGCTGTTAAGACCCGTTACTCAAGTACTCTTTCCACTTTTGCTTCAGACACGATGCCGTAGGACAGTTCGTCTGAATCCTTAATCTTTTCCTGGACCTGACCCGGGCTCAACCTCTCGCGTCTTTGTGGCCGTTATCTTGTCTTGACTGAACCAACAAAGGCATTGTTTCAACCAAACCAAACGTGCAAGTCGATGCCTTTACTGCTGATTCATCCTTTGACTAACAGCTTCCACATCACCCCCAGCTCCACAAGCGGGAATCAAGGCGCTGGTTTGACTGGTTGGACGAGATGGTAAAGGGGGCAGGTCAAATTTCCTAATGTCTTTTCAAAGTCCAGCAAATATCCGCTGGTTCCCTCAGAGTATTTTTAGCCTTGAATGCCAAATGTGCAGATAAACGGTCATCTTTTAAAATAGATAAAGAGGGAATTGTGCACTTGGGGAAGTAGAAGTGTGTGAACTGTAAAGTCGAGTCATATTTTCAAGCTTATCTGATTAGGCAAAATGTCACTCACTGTTGCAACACTTTTCTTAAGGGTAAAAAAAATGGGTGTTCCCTGATAATAAACTCTCACATGGAGCGTATCTCGTCGTGTGGCTCATGTGCGGAGGCCTTTCTGATGGGAAAATAAGGAGTGGTGAGCGTTAAGTCATAACATTTGCGCGAAAACCAAAAGCGGGATTTGCATGGGAGCCGGCGATGACTAACCAGAGAGACGTGATGTCACTTTACACACAGCGGTTACGGACTACAGGGCCTCGCAGTTAAATGCCCCCCCCCACCTGAAGTAACAGATCCCGCCTGTACCACTCATGGCCATATACGGTCAGGGCCGAGACACAGCTGATACTGAGGCTTCACAAAAGAGGGAAAACACCGACAGCATGAGCAAAACTGGCAAAGTAAACGATAAAGTAAACTAGTGGTGGGATTTGCGGAGTCCTTTGGGATTTGTTCATTTTAAAAGAACCTTTCAAAAGACTGGATAGTTTGAGATCAATATATATGTTCTGAGAATCTGAGATCACACGTCGAATGTAAATAGATGTGCTCTAAAATCATCACCATTTCTTTAGATAAAACGCATCAAGAATCACGCACACTCCATCTTTATTAGGCAACTAAAACAATCTGCCGCTTCTGGAAGGTGTGATCCGTGAAATCAGACTAAAAGGAGGCATGAGTTTGGGAAACGTGCTTTTTTTGGGTGTTTGCATTAAACAGAAAAAAAAAAGCAGGCTAGCAACAGAATGCCAATGCTAACGGTAACTAAATCAAAGCTGGGACAGAAACTATGATTATATAACAGGCCTCTGCCGGAGTGGCCAAGTATATATGTTTATACAGGATTATAGTGAACCAGACATTTGGAAAAGTTGGCCAAAAATATCGACCGAGCATAATGGAGTCGGCCAATAAAAGTAAAAAAAAAAAAATCAGTAGAAAAACCCATGTGTTGACCTCTAACAAGGATCAGATCATAAGCCAATTTATTATTATCGCCCACATCAATGTAAATAAAATTACAGAAAACTTTCCCCTGCAAAATATCTTTAGCACAAAGTTATTGCTCGATCCTTTGTGTCTGTTTTTGTCATTGTAAAAAACAAAAACGGCATATACAAAAGAAAGAAAGAAAAACACCAGCCCTCTCAAAAGACATTTTGCTCGGGAAAAAAATGTCTATTGTAGAAACGGGAGTCAGAGGAGGCGCTGCGGACGAGATAAGAGCGGGGCGCGAAATGACTGATAAAACTTGAGGCTGAATTCCTTGCATTGTCCGCAGCCGAGTCAGCACAACGGGCCACCCACTCTTTTCAGCGTTAACCAGCAGGCTCGACACAGGCTCATATGCATTGAATGATGACCCTTTTACATCCAAAACACTAAGAACACACATCGTATTGCCCCTGTAGTGATTGTGCAAACTGATAGAAGTACAATATTGCTCAATCGCTCCTGTGGCTGGGAGACAATAGGTCCGAACCGAGATCCCCTTTCAACGGCAATAAAAAAACAAAGTGAAAGCAAGTCTGAGCCCTACTTAAAATGTCGACAACAAAAACAAATCTAAATCTCTGAGTCACACGCCAAAGTAAAGAACAAAGTTTTGAGTGAGCGGTGTCTGTATTCAGAGGAGAATCCGGCATTTGTTATGAATAAAAATGTCTGATTGCATCGTCGGTGTTGGGTGGTTGAATTTAAGGTCAGATTTCTTGAATACCACTGCATTTCCTTCATTAATCACCATCAGTTACCAAGACGCACAACAGGCAGCTCTCCGTAAAATGTAGCCTAATTAACACAGCGGTCATTGCCATCACCGTCTCGTCGTTATCCTGCTTGGGAAAGAAAAAAAAAACCCAAAACAAACTGACAGTCCCACGCCACCTCTTATTCATAATGAGCCTATCTGTCCCAGTAGCATGACATATTATAAACACTCGGTGATAATTCTTGGCATGGGACGACTTGGGAGTGCGGCTCCGTCTCATTCCGGAGCGCGTGGCTTAACCTCGATCGGTCCGAGGCATCCGCAGCTGTCAGTCCTGGAGGTCGGGGAAACAATGAAGAGTTTGTACGACTGAAGAAACCATTAGATCAACACACAAGGAGCTCAGGCACCGTGTGTAATGTATATGGTTATAGGAGCAAAGCTGCAATATTTATATTATCGCGAATACCAGCAAATCAAGACAAAAGGATACCATGGCTTATCCTAAGCTTGATTCTTACAGTTTAACCCCTTAACCCGCACCCTAACAAGTTCAGCTATACTCAAATCTAAAAAAGGTCACAGCTTATAGGCCAGAGAAACCCCTCATTTGAAAGCCAAGACCTCAAAACTCATCCAAACAGATCCAATTCCTCCCTTTTGTTTCATTTTCATCCTCGTTTGTGCTCATTTTTGTTGCCATTTGACACTTTTTCAAGAAGCTTTTAGATTTGGGTGAAGCTGAACTGAAGAAAATGGCCTCGGTTCAAGAGGTTAAGGAATCGCATTTTTTATTGAATTGCGATTAATCTCAAATGTTGTCATGGTTGATTGGAGTTAACTCGAGGAAGGAGGAAATATTCTGGGCTAAACGGTAGTCAGGTTTATTTTGAAACATCGCTCTGATTAACCGCATTTACTTGTGTTTTATGTAAAAACAAAACAAACTGCCTGATCAACACGAGGGGAGAAAAAGAGATAAGTGCCAGGTCGACCTGCCCTAATTCATGCTAAACAGCATTTCCCACAAGTCGCATGACACTCTGACAATCCTAAATGATAATAGCTCTAAATAATGCCTCGATCTCTATAAACTGTCCATTATTACAGTATAGCCTACACTTATAAGATGGTCCTGATAATTGAAGAAGAAAAGATTTGTTTGAGCTTGTTTCTTGACGATGAAGACAAATAGATTGTGCGGGAAATCGTCATCTACTCTTTTAAATGAGTAACAATCTTCAAAAGCGTTTATTTGCATTCCTCTTACATACTGCCCTGAACACGATCATATGACCCCTGCCTTACACTCGGCTCTCACACAGCTGTTAGTTTCAGCCTTGGAGGTCAGCTCAGTTTCAGAGCACATTAACAACAATCAGTGTCATCCCCCCCACGCCGCCACTCCCGTCGTTCCCTCCTCAAACCCACTTCCCGAGAAACAGGATGTTGTGGATTGTGCATCTGAGGAGTCCGAGGACGCATCAAACCTGGTCGGGCCAAGAATAGTTTCCTCGACATAACCGCACACAGAGAGGAGACTGCTCACAGCGGGGGGTGCGGCCAGTTAACTCCCCACCTGCTCCTGGTTGACCTTTTACAGTGGTTAGAAATCCCCCGAGTCAGTATGTTGATCACACAGCCATGAATGACTTCCGCTTTGATGTGGTTCTCCATTTAAAAAGTAGCTGGTTCTGCACTTTGTACGAGCTCCAAACCAAACTGCACATTTGCTTTAGACGCTGTAGGGCCGAGTTTTAATTGTGATTGAAGAGTAAAGAAAATAAAATCACAAGCCTCCAACTTGAAGCAGAAGAAATTACTGAAAAGGCTAATGTCGATGCAATCATCCTGTACAGTAGTTCCAGAACAAGAATATGCTTTATGTGTTGTGTGTACAAAATACATCTAATGCATTTCAAAACAAACTTTTGAGCATCTTTATGTGGTAGAGTTGATATGGAGCCAAAGCGGGAAAACTAGATTTTTTTTTTTTAAAAGGCCAATTAAGAACAAAAACAAGGTTAAAATGTAATTACATTTGGAAAATCAAGACTAACTTTTGGACATTTAGAGTTACCAAGTGTTTTATCTTCGCAAAAATGTATGGGGAGAGCAGGGTGGGTTGGGTCACATAAGACTTAGCTTTACTGCCAAGGCTTTCAACATAAGCATTCTCTCCAGAACAATGAGTAGATGGCTCTAAATCATGAGGCTTTAATATTCACTCGAAACAAAATGATACCAATTTTAATCATTGTGATGATTTGACCCAAATGGGACTGGGGAGGGTTGGGTCACTATTCTGCAGGGATGACACCAACATTTCTCTATGACAGGATGACATCTCAGAGTTGTTATTTGGTAATAGTTACAATATTGAAAACATAAAACAGGTATCCTTGACCGACGTAGAATATTTTTCAAAAAACAAGAACCATAGTGTTTGTCATTACTGAACTTGAATTACTTTATGACCACCAAGACAGGAAATATAATAGATGACCCTGTCAGTACCTACTACAGATAAAGGAGGCCCTACCATAAGGACAACATTCGATGGATTAACAAGTTATTTGCCTTCCTTGTCTGGATCTGCAAACAAAACAGGCCATCCACACAGAATCGACCCAGGAACCTCCTAGCTGTGAAGCACGAGCAGTAACCACCGTGCCACCCAGTATCTTCTGTGTGACCCAACCCTCCCCACCACATTTGACCCAATGCTCCCCATTCAGCCATTTTTTTATTTTTTTCACCTCCAGCCAAAAACACAAGGCCAAGTTAAAGATTACCCAATCCTATTTAGTCTTTAGATTATTAGTGTTCATCCTGGAAATGATAATAAATTAAAGTCGAGTTCTTCCGTGTGAAAGCTGACTCCTATTTCGTCACAACCAAAAGTTTACAAAAGTCGGTAGGTTTTATTTTCAGGTTAAACTGACCTCTCTTATTAGCTCTAAAACACTGCGAGACCCAACGACCAACCCACCCCGCTCTTCCCTGAATCTCAGCCAGAATGAAGACCTCATTGAATTTGCAAGGTAGACAGGAGTCATCTAATCTAAGATATATTGGTGATACATTTTATTTTGTAGCCGTAACAGCTTTAATGTCATTCTAAGTATCTGAAACTAAACAACAATAAAACAAGAACAACAAAAGCACTACCTCAGATGCCAGAACAATTTGTAAAAATATTATACTGCATGTCCCAATGGCTACATCTGAACACTGGGAAGTCATTCAAATGTCTTGGGGTCAACATCTGACGGGGTTTGACGCACCACGAGTCACAGCAACATCTGATACAGGGGCCGTCCGTCAGCGTGACTCACTTAACTCAGAGAGGCCTCTGTGGCACTGCTCACATGTAGCAACAATGTATGCTTTGTCAACTCCATGAAAACAACGCTCTACGCATCTCTCCACCTGCATTTAGAAACGCACCCTCCACTGACAGCACATGCAATAAAAACGCACATCTGTTCATGATCTGATGTGTGTAACGGAGCGCTGGTTTGAAAGGAGTGTGGCTTGTAATGAGATCGAAGCTTTAACCTACTAATCCACTTACCTCCGAACACTTACATACATGATGTGGCAACATGCATGCCCAGTCATTTAGCTAAACCTGCACAATTCAAGAGAGCAGCAGCAAGATCGCAGTAAAACAACAACTTGTTGGACTTGTTGTATGGTTGGATTACATCAAGTATTATTGGTGTCATTTTTTATATTAATTAGCCACCAATTAACATTATATAAACAGAAATGAGGATTGTCTAAAGCCTCTGGGGTTACCCACCCGCCCGACAATATGTGTCTGTTCTCAAACACTGTTTACAGGCTAAAGGTGAGATTAGTCGCACATACACACCGACAGTTATCCCCACCCATACATTTTCAACCAAAACAAGTTCCCACAGGACTGACCCAACAGGTTCAAGAGTTGAGAGAGGAACTGCCCCCGCCTGTGACAGTCCAGAGACCACCACCCAAGGAAATGCAGCTACAGTAGTTTGCAGAAATTGCAACTTGACAAAAAAACCATCATTGTAATCTGTGCAAAAGAATTCAGCTGGGACTGTGCGCAATGCAAGAGTCATGCAATGCATCTGGGGAGAGGGCGTTTGAACTGGACCGTGAACAACTAGGTCAACGCACAGTCAATGTATACAGCCCGTGCCACAGTTGTAAAGGCGCGTGAGCACAGCGCTGTCAAGAGTCAATGGGACAGGACCTAAACCTGAACGTCATCTGGAAGCGATATGGCTGCTTCTTCTTGTCTATAAGTTTATAAAAAAAAAAAGAAGTGGTTTACAAAAAATACAAATCTGTGGCATTGACCGCAGCGTTGATGATATTAACCATAAGGCTAAGAATAACACTCCAAAATAGAAATGGAGAACAAAGAGTGCCCCTTGATTTGTGCATCAGTGCGTTAAACTAGTACCGTAGTCCTGACAGAGAGGAGTTGAAAATCATACCAAACTCTTTCTTAGCAGCGCCCAGATGACCTGGTTTGGCTGTCTAGCTCCGTTAGCATCACAATAACCCATATAGCCCCGTGAGAGCGGTGCCAACAGCGAGGCTAGCGCGTATCAGAGCAAACAGAATCGCCACGGGGCTATAGGGGTAGCGTGTCGGCTGAACTGAGAGGTTTTAAAAGCTGACCAGTGCGATATATTGGGCACATCGCTGGCGTGTGCATTATCGTCTTCTGCGGTTCGAGCACCTCTGCCCAGACAATAAAAAGCATGTGAGCGCATGCTAGCAGACTTAGCATTTTAGCAACCGTTAGCATCAGTCGATGATGTGACCACTCCTTGCCAACGCTGCAGTGCACCCTAAATCAACACGACCAACCATGTTATTAGGGCAGAAGTGTGTGGGTATAAATGTACTTACAGCGTCCTGCAAAGCGTCCCCGAGCCCCCGTAAGGCTGTGCCGTCCCGTGGGTTTTCTGCCTTGTTTTGCTCTCCTTCGCAGCTTCTGGGTCAAGCTTGTTAAGGATGAAGCGACATCAAAGAGAGGGCGGGATCAACAAGCGGCTTTACCGTAAAGACGGCGCACGCGGATTCCTTTGCCACACAGGTGTTTGTTGAGGAATAATGGGTGTATTGAAAAGCGAACTAAAAGCGAAGCCACTTCATAAAAGCTAGTCGGTTTAGAGAGGAAGAAAAAAAAATAAGAAATGCAGCAGCTTAGTTTTCTCCGCCTGTTTTTATTTCTCCTCCCATTTATATCCCGGCCCCTCGCTACAGTCTCACACTGATGTCATGTCATTGATTGCCCAAGAACAATGGCCAGGGAGGGAGAGAGGAAGCCGCGTTTCTTTGGGAAGTAACAAAACACATTCCACAACTGCGCGCAACTACTGGGGCTTTTTTTTTTGACTTGACCACCACTGCCCACACAGTCCTCCCAGTGTAGCCATCACAGATCACACGAGCCTGAGTCATGGAGGTGTCTGAGTGACCAGTCAATTCATTTCATTTGACTTTTGTATGTCTTGTATACAAATAAATTAGAACAGGCTTTTTTTTTTTAATCTGTACGTGCGGGCAGTTCAATTTAAGAGGCAGGGTTTGGTAGTAGGCCCATCAATACATTTTGGCAAGTGTGAATCAAAATAGTACATTTACCAGTCTTCATGACAAGACAGACAGGTAGACATTTTTTTCTTCTTCTTCTCTTTAGAATTGGAGAAAATGGTACATTCAGCTGAGACTTCAACACAACTCGGGCGCAGAAGGTACAGGACAAGACAATGCTGCCCCCTACAGGTATTTTGGAATACAACCGCATTACATTTGTTTAAAGGAAAAAAGTTCTGAAACAGATATGCCAATACATAGTATTCGTAAGTCGTATTGTTTTGGTTAGCCTAATACGAAATAAAAAAGGTTCTCTAAAAATGTACAATCTTTTTATTTGATCAACTTGTCTTTACAAAAGTCAACATAACTGTAAACAAATCAAACATAAGTCAACATTAACATTAGGAGTAGGTGCTGGTAATATTGCTTCAACCTAATCCGTTTGGTATTTTCAATGTATGATTTAGTATTTTGCTTGAATTATTAAATAAACAGGAAAAAAAAGAGGAAAGAAACATATTCATATATTCGGTGACAACAGATAAATACAAAGTCAACAGAATATTTGAGCACTTACTTGGCCCTTGGTCCCCAGCCGTCTCCAGTTATATCCTTACTTTAATGAACATGCCTTTGGTCATAGATGAACATTACCTACAGTTTATTTTTCTCAAATTATTTCACTTATTACAAGCAGAAATGGGATTTATAAAATAGTATTCCGTTGTAATAGTATTATCTTCAATCTCTCGAGGGCTGCTGTCAAGTGAAATGCAGGCCCGCGGGTAAAGGTAATTGGGGGTCACTGGGCTAAACAGTGTTGTGAGTGACCATATGTCGACGCAGGTTACTGGGGTTGTTGAAGCTGGTCTGGCACACTTCACAGGTGAAGGGTTTTTCCCCCGAATGAGTCCTCAGATGGATCCGGAGGCCGCCATTTTGCGTGAAGCGTTTGCCGCATAGCAGACAGACGTAGGGCTTTACCCCGGTGTGAATGCGCATGTGGATCGCTAAAGTGTTCTTGCTGACAAATACCTTATCGCACATGTTACAAGTGACCGGAGAATCACCGGTATGACTCACCCGATGTGCGTTCAGCTCACTTCGGGTGTTGAATTGTTCCTGGCAGACATTGCAGGACAACGTTTTGGGAATGTACTTCTGCGGCTTTGGGACGGGAGGGCTGCTCGAACTGCCCTCAAGACCCATTTCCTGGTTTAGTGGTATCGAGACGGTTTGGATAAGTTGTGGTTTTTCCATTTGGTTGGTGATTGACATCCCGAAAACGTCAATCATAGTCATATGTCCGTTGTTAGTAGGAGTCATACTTGGGTCATGTGAAACAGTGGGCACGGTAGATTGAGAGCCAAATGTCAAAGGATCGTGTGTATTATAAAAAATATCATCCTGGTTTAGAAAAACATCTTGTTCTTGACTTGGGACGTCCACAGTTTGCTCATTGAAGGTTTTTGAGTGAGTGTCAATTCTAGGCTCAGCGTTGTGCGATACAGGTCCTAAAAACAACCAGAAAAACATTGGCATTATGCATGACTTACTGAAACAGGGCCTCACTTTTCGGACACTGTAAAAACAAAAACAAAAAAACAACAACACATAAGTTCACTCACCATCAATAACACTGCATTCTTCAGACTCCTCTTCATCTTTGATCACAATGACATCAGGACTTTCCTCAGCTGTGCTCTAAACAAATCCAGACATGATTAGGGTAAGACATTTGAGCAAGAAAGCTTGGTCTCAGTTTGTCTGTGTTCTAGTCTAAATGTATAAATGCGTGTATCGTGAGTGTGAATAAGCAGATTCGTCTTTGAATTTGACGGTCACGTGCACATACATTTTTAGGGGCAGGTGCTCAACCAAGACAAAAGGGCAACTCGTTAATTTCACCTTAATAATCCAGTCATGTCGCGTTGGTTCGTACATAATAAAAGTTATCGAATTTACTCAGTTTACTTTACTCCCGTGTCTTACAGAGATGGGCTGTACCATCTTCTCACACGGGGGAAACACGGGGACAGTGCACCTGCCCCTCATTGATCAAGCCACAAGCCAGCGCGCCGCAGCTCGAGGCAGAGGAGAAACGAAGCGCGATTTGAAGTTGTTGAGCATTAAAACTTTATTTTCAGTACACGTTGAGTTAGTAGGGCAAATATCTAAGAACAATAAAATAAATAATACTTATTATTTAGCAGAAAATATTTTTTGGTCGCGAGAAGGGCACTTAAAGGGCACAGGAAGGGGCAGGTGCTTGAGCACCACCTGGGCTCTATCTGTGCACGTCCCTGACTGCAGGGTGCCTGCCCGTGGAAAAGACCAAAAATATGGAGAAAAAAAAGTATAATTTTTTTTTACCTTTTCAGTGACTGTGAAGGCAACTCTGTCCTCTGAAATAACAGGCGTGGACACAGCTTGAGTAAGGAAAAATAGCATTATAAACAACAGTTCTGTTCTCTGTAACGTGATGGTGGTTCCCCACTAGGGGGCAGTGTAGGGAAACATGTTAGCTTTACGAAGGAAATATTTTGTTTATCCACAGAAGTGTTACCTTGTTGTGCTTTAGCTCTTGGCTTGGGGGTACTTGCTCTCAGGAGTCCGATGCGGCTGGAGGGCCGTGTAGCCCGGGTTTGCAGCTTCAGAGAGAAGAGCTCGCTCCTCATAAGCTTCACCCTCATCCGCAGACTGTCGTTCTCCCGGAGGCTCTGGGTTAAGTGCAGGCGCAGAGTCGCCGAGCTCTCGGAGAATAGCTGACTGATCTCCGACACCGCCGCCTTCACCAGCACGTCCATTATGGACAAAAGCTGCGACTCTAGGTTTACACTGCCCGAAGCCAAACTCACAGCCATCTTTCAAGCCCCTTTAGGAATATTGTTGACTTCAATTTACAGCCCAGACGCTGAACTGCTCTTTAGGCCCGACACAATGGCCTTTCCCGTGGCATGACGCAATTACCGTAATACACTGAGTAGTGAGCTGTAGTAGACTGGGTCAAAGGCCAGTGTTTCACTGTTGCTAAAACATGACCTATAACTACTGAGACCAAGAACACGTGGCCTTTAAAATAAATTAAGAGCTCTTTAAATAGACTGCTAATAAGACAGTTTTCTAGATTTGTATCATTATTGTTCATCAGAATAATTATTTTAATTAAATGTGATTCGTCTCAGTCTCTGGCAGCTCTTTGTTATATATATATATATATATATTATCTTCACAAAATAATTAACTGATAAACCAAAGGGTTATTATATATTTGTGTGTGTTTTGACACACATAAGCAGTACGTGCAGTATGTACACTTGTGAATACTCGTCTTAAAATGTATTAAGTAACACATTCCGTTACTTTATCCAATCAGAATACTGTATTCTGAATACTCAGAATAAAGTCACATGCATTTGCATAATATGAATTACATAAAAGCATTGTATGATTAAGAGGATGTTTAGGCTACACTTGTTACACGTCAGTTACAAACCTATTTACCACTAATTCAGAATGAAAAAAAGAAGCCCCACAGGCCCGGAGGACAGAGCTAAACCTTTCCCAGGCTGTTTTGATCTTTTCTTTCTTGTTTTTCTTCTCATGTTATGAGATGTCTTCCTTTGATTTTAACAAAGTAACTATATTCTAAATACCCTCAAATGAAAGAGTAACTGTATCTGAATACAGTTACCCAAAATTAGTATTTTAAATACGTAATCTAAATACAGTTATTACCAAGCAAATAAGACTGCATGGACACTTGTGAAAGTATGGCCTTGGGATGTAGAAACAAGTAGCCTAATAATTTGGCTCCAATCCAGTTCAATAATAATAATAATTCACATTTGTGTTCGACAGTCAACCCAGTGAATAAAACGCAGAATTACTCAGCATCATTTTGGCTTTTAAGGTTTACTCAAAAAGGCACATGCATTCTCATTCTTATGATTACACAACACATTTTTTATAAAATATAATCATTCCACGTGTGAGTCAAAAACCAACATACAATAGCAGTGCATAATTGTCCCCCCGTTTTGGTCTTCATCCTTTTGCACAAATATAATTTCTAGGATACCTCCTCAACCAATGGCTCTCCATCAGTCTCTGCTCTTGTCGACACATCTTCCTCCTTATCACAAGTTTCCGTATTACTTTGAATACTAACTTGGCCCTCCTCTATGGTCTCTGCTGCCCCACTGTCCACCTCTGGCTCCTCTGTCTCTTGCTGTGGCTCCTCTCCCTCCTTCTTATCAGCCTTCTCTTTTTCGGTTTTATCTTTCCTCTGTTTCTCTATCTTAGAGAGGCTGTGGCAGAGGGACTGGACATAGGTGAAGACACACATGGGGTCAGGGTGCTTGCCCATCATGAGCATGTCTGATACATCCAGAAGAGGGCAGCAGTCAGCCAAAGTCCTAGTAGACAACACAGAGAGATGGGTAAATATAAAGTCTGTTCTTTTTTTTTTGTTGAATTCTGGCCACCAGGATATCTCATTGTCACATGAAGGGTACAGGGACAGTCCATATCATATAAACCTATTTTTACTGTCAATAATCAGAAATGTAGCAAAGAGAACATTACTAATTAGGCATCAGAAGATCTTTTCAAGCTTTTACACCCAGATAATGTAAATCTGGACTGAATGGCAGTGTATGATTTTTTAACAAAATGAAAGCATGCAAGAGCCGTAATTACTCAGCAGTTTGGAAGGCCAGTGTAAAGTTCTTCTCCCTCTCTTTTGGATCCAGGGAAGCAAAGTCAAAGGCATCGGGGAAGAAACGGTGAATCAGAGCGCAAAACGCCATCCCATCACACCAGGATGAAGAAAAGTTCTCTATGTTTACACCCTGAAACGTCAAGAAAAAATGATGGTAAGAGTGAGTCAAAAATCACACAAGACTCGCTGAAAATGTCCAATAAACTGGAAGGGCGTGCCTCATATTTGCGGGTTTTGCTGATACACCACTGGAGTATTTTCTGCTTGATTGAAGCCCCTGTGGCCCCAGCTGTGGCAGACCTCTGGATTTTAAAGTTGCGTGGGATTGGTGTCCTGAAATAACAATGAAACATGGCTATAATTATTTCGTAATCCAAACACAAATGACATGTTACACTAATCGATTATGAAAAATTATTTTATCAAAAGAATGCAATAAAACGTGTGGAGCAAGGTGTTAAATGTGCAAGGGTCTCAACTAAACTTAAGTACAAAGTGTGAGACCTGACAGTATCATGCAATGGCCTCATAATGCAGTGTACTCACTCTGGTGCTCCTTGCTGGAACTTGGCGATAATGTCATTTTTTGCAGACGCCCGACTGGAGCGGGCTGAGGCGCGCGGTCGGCTCAGAGCAGCGAGAGAGGAAGAGGACAGTCCAGGTTTCCTTTGTGTCTTGGCTGGTTTCTCTGCCTTCTCTGTCTTTCCCTTTTTATTTACATCGGATTTGACCTCTCCATCTTTGCCTTTGCTTGATTTCTTCTTCTCAGTTTTATTTGGTGCCGTATCCGTATTCTTTTCGCCCGTGTTGCTCGATTTACCTTCCTTCGGTTTTTCTGTCTTGGTCTCATCTTTTGTTTCTTTATTACTGTCAGTGTCGTCAGTGCTGGTTGTTACTGCTTCACTCTCAGTAATATTATGACCAGTTTTGCTGTCTTCACCTGGTCTGTCCTGTTCACAGTCTCCTTTATCCTCCTGGGACTCAGTCTGAAGTTGGTCTTTTTCATCAGCACATATAGTTTCTTCTCTGTCTTGTTCCGCGTTCTCCTCTTTCACTGTCTCTGTTTCTTTAGCGCTGTTGGTTTCCTTTTCTTCTGATTTTAGGAGTTTTTTCAAATCGTCTTCTCCGACCTTAAAAGAATAATTGTACAAGAAATTGAGTCTGATTTTATATAATTTATTGCTTGGTTTCAAATGACAATAAACACTTAACCAATTAGTAAAACAAAAGCAAGCCCTTGGAAAACGGTAAAAATTATGATGATCAAGCTCCTGTGGGATCGAAACGCGTTCCTCTTTAATAAAGGACTTTTAATTTACCTTCGAAATGCCCAGATTTTTTTGCCCATGTTTACCTTTTTCCAAGGGCTTCCTTTTGTTTTATTATCCACATCTTCATCCTCGAAGAGCACCCGTTGTTGCTATTTTCTAGTAAGCTTCATGACCAAGCGCAATTCTCACTTTTGCTATTTTTAACCTACAATTTAACCAATAGTTTTTAATTTAAAATGGACACAAGGCCTTTGTTTATCTGCAGATGACGTGACTGGAAGCGGGTTTGGCATTTCACCGAGCACAAAGCATGCTGGTCCAGGTTGAAGGTCAGGACTACCCAGATCGTATCTGATCCCAAACTGTGTACATGCCTGAGTGTGACACAGATATTGAATATTTTGAACGTTGAAAATCGATGTTTTAAAAGAATTGTGTAAGAAACGGGGACACAGTGTTACTGGGGAGAGGGAAAAAAAGAACTTGTGGCCCTTGCTAAACCAAATACCAAAACCAAATAAATAAAAAGAATAGTTTGTATAGGGCTCTATTACGTCACAAATCAAGCAGATGTGAATACAGGGCTCTCGCTTCATTGAAAACAGTGGGAGATCGCTGATATTTGGTGGTTGTTTGAGGGGATTTTTTAAGGTGAATAATTGTCGAATTGTAATGAAATGTGATTTGATTACCATGATAACCTGCCTATTGAGGCAAAAGTCAGATATAAACAGAAATTGGACTTAATTGGTCTCTTGTTTGTACAAACTGCCAAGAGGTCGCCTAGTACGCGTCGCTAATCCATCGTAACTTTGTGTTGAATTTCACGCATTTATGTTTCGCCTTTTGGGAAATAATCATGATCTAAGTTAAACGTGATGCTGACGAGAAAATGTTTTAGAAGCTTTTAGGTGACGTTCTGTCTAGTTTATTCAGCTTTAGATTTAGCTAAAGCATGACTTAGCTAACACATGTCATGACATTAAACATTTGATTAACAATTTATTTTATGTTTAAAGCAAAGTAAATCGTAGAATTTAGAGCCTGATGTGTCCAGCACAGTGAGTTACGTGAAACTTTAAAACATAATCCACACAATGTGTTTAGATCTGCAGACGTCGATTCTAATCATAAAACTTACTCAGTTTACAAGATTGAAGCTGTAGTTTCAACAAAATGGAACATCCGACCGCACAACAGCTTTTGGGCCGGATTTACTGAGAGAAACTAAATTTATCGAACACAATCTGTCACTCACAGGCAAAAACGCTGTTTAATGCCGCCATTGTTTTCACCTCCACATCTGCGGCGCACTGAAAGTACCCGGATGGTAGCGAGCCCCTTGAAGACGGCATGTACGTCACAGTCACTGATTACGACAACGGCCGGCCGGCGCCATTTTAGCGTGTTTCCCGTTGTCCGACATAGCAATGGATCAATCAACAATTACCATACATTTGGCATGAAAAACAACATGACAAATTTCCGAAATCAGGTATGACATTGTGCAGTCTGACATAGCAACCAGTTAAGCGTGGTTTTGGCACAACAGAAAGCAACAGGCCGCAGCGTCACTTGTAACTTCATATTTTGAGAGGAATTTCCATTTAAGCAGCGATAAAAACGAGAGAACTGACAGTATTACCTCCTGAGCGGCAGGGACAGATCAGATCCACATCATGACACCATTTTCTTTCAGCCACAAACTAAACTTGTCTAAACACACTGCGCTCTAACAAAGCCTCTAACATAACAAAGATCTTTACACAGTACAAGCACTCACAATGTCACTAATAAATTACCGAAACTTTACCAAAAATGTCTAATACAGAGTGAGCACTCACTCTTCCACAAACAAAGGCGCATTGAGTTGCCTTGTGTACGAAATGCGCGGTATAAATAAAGTTGCCTTGCCTTGCCTTGCCTTGCCAAATCTTTGATTTCCTCCAGCTGGAGTAAACGTAATAAGAACAGTACGTGAGCTCAGGCTCTGGGTCTGTCGCTTAAGGTAAATAGCCTAAAAAAAAAAAGTAAATAGCCTATATCTTTCTTGTTGTCACTGCTGTGTTGTGCTTTTCTATTGGTCTAAAAGCTCTAGTTTCTTATTCATGGTCATGGTTCAGTCCTGATTTTTAACCGGTGTAGTCTACGTCCTGGTTTAGTCCTCAGACCTGCCGCAGACCGTGGTTGTGCCTAAGTTTAGCTAGTTATAGCTTTGCTTCGCTTAGTTGTGAACATTGGCACCGCTTTCCCTGCCAGATGTAGGGTATTTCATGATTGATCCATGTCAGGCAACTGGAAACCAAGCTAAAATGGCGCTGTCTGTTTTCATAGTAATCAGTGGCTGTTTCCCAATTGCTAGGATCCTCGGCGTCTCGACCACTTCGGACATAATTCTCGTCATTACAGCGCCGCCAAGTGGTGTTCCAATTCACTCAAACCACTCGCCTCCTCGCAGTTCTGCTCCATCCGAAACCAGTAAATTGGTAAGAGGTCTTACGCTAAACCGGATGTGATAAGAAGCGTCCGAATTGGGCTGCCAGTTAGGAAGGAGTTAGGGAAAGTGGCCTGTATGCTAACTATCATAGCCACTTTAGCATAGGGACCTCTGATGCTAACGTACTGGCGATTAGGAGCTATGTGCCATCCCATAAACCACTTCGCCAATCTAATCTTGCGCTTTAGTGGGATTCCTGCTGTTGATTTAAAATGATGCACTCCTAAAAATATGAATACAGCATGTTCTAATTCTACATAATTAATAACATAATCAAGTTTATAGATGGCGCTTTATGACAGTAGCTTAAATTGTCTTGTGTGTTCGAAATGTTTTAAAATTAGCCCGGGTGTCTCATGAGGAAGGCACAACTGCTAAGACTCTTGGCAGTGGGCTCGTCTGCTCTATGTTCATGTTTATTTATAACAGCTGCTGTTGGTTTGCAGTAGTTTCATTATGACATTCAGATACATCACAGTTTGTCCAGAGCAAGACGAGATATAACATTAGTAGTTTCAGTGTGTAGTAGTTGGATGACAGTGGCGCGTCTGGTAGAGCGAGTTGTCTCGTAATCGGAAGGTTGGGGTTTCGAATCCCAGCTCCCGCACAAATGCACACTGTCGTTGTGTCCTTGGGGAGACACTTCACCCTACTTGCCCCCCTGAGCGCTGGCCCATGCCAGCAGCTCAAGGCTCATACAGCTCGCCCCAGCGACATTGGGGATAGGTCAAATGCAGAGAACAAATGTCTCTAAAAGAGATTTCTCTACAGAGATTCAGTTAAGATTTCCATACTATAAATTATGTAACGAGCTGTATTTAGAAACCACTTAACGCTATGTATTTTCTTGGGGCTGCAAGGGGTGCACCATAATGACTTCTCCATTATCGCATGGGTCTTGGATGGCAATAATGGCGATAATGAAAGTTACATAATTTATACAGTAGTATGCAAAGCTTAACTAAATGGCTGAGCTTGTCAGGGGGGAATGTGGATTCCCTGTGGTGAATGCTCTTTGAAAGCGGAGATCGAACAGGTGTATAATGCTTGTTTCACGCTCAGCCTAAACAATTATACTTTGACATTCTTTCCTGGCACAATTTCCAAAATGTATATGGTAGAGTGGTTTCAGAAAGTGATTTTTGTGAAATAATATTAAATAAAAACTAAAATGTTAATCAAACTCTGTATTACAAAATCCATTACTCTTAAACACGGTTGTGCTGTTTTTGAATAGTCATAAAAGTTTAAGATAAATTTCATGCCCATAATACATCAAGTTACAGCCTCTTCATAAGCTCTTTATAAAAAATAATGGCTAATATTTTTAGTACTTTCAATATCAGACTTTAACATAACAGGACAAATCAAGAGGAATGACTACTTCCTGAACTCACTGTCCAATGAATTATAAAAAGTCATCTGTTAAGCTTAACAAGCAAAATGATGTAATAAAAAACGTGTTATGTTTAAGATAACACAACGTTTAAATTAAATCCAAATATAACAAAATTAATATTATGTAGGACTGCACTTAAATTTGCAAATAACCACAAGTAAAATGAAATAATTGACCTGGTTATTGTTCTTGTCACATGGATTTTCTTCCACATCTTTCTGCTCCTGCTGAGTGTCTCCCTCCATAATGTTCGATCTCTTTAGCAGATCTCAAGTTCAAAATGATAGTGTCTTTTCTAAAATGTTTTCATTGGATCCACAGAGTCCTTTTTCTACAGCCGTGTCACTAGATGTCCTCTGTGTTTGAGAAGTGTGCGTTTGTTTGTGGAGAGTGTCTTCTTCAGCTCCTCTTAAAGAGTCCTCCCTCTCCTGCTCTGCTACAGATTGCTATGCTTTTTTATCTGACCTTTTGAACAACAGGAGCTCCTAAAATAGAGTGAGAGTAAAATAGGCACAGTCCATTGGGCCGGACAGCTGCCTCTGCTGTGGAAACCAGAGATACACATACGTTCACGTGCAAGAATACTTATACATACAGTGCCTTGCGAAAGTATTCGGCCCCCTTTAACTTTTCGACCTTTTGCCACATTTCAGGCTTCAAACATAAAGATATAAAACTGTAATTTTTTGTGAAGAACCAACAAGTGGGACACAATCATGAAGTGAAATTAAATTTATTGGATATTTCAAACATTTTTAACAAATAAACAACTGAAAAATTGGGTGTGCAAAATTATTCAGCCCTTTTACTTTCAGTGCAGCAAACTCTCTCCAGAAGTTCAGTGAGGATCTCTGAATGATCCAATGTTGACCTAAATGACTAATGATGATATATAGAATCCACCTGTGTGTAAACAAGTCTCCGTATAAATGCACCTGCTCTGTGATAGTCTCAGAGGTCAGTTTAAAGCGCAGAGAGCATCATGAAGAACAAGGAACACACCAGGCAGGTCCGAGATACTGTTGTAGAGAAGTTTAAAGCCGGATTTGGATACAAAAAGATTTCCCAAGCTTTAAACATCCCAAGGAGCACTGTGCAAGCGATAATATTGAAATGGAAGGAGTATCAGACCACTGCAAATCTACAAAGACCCGGCCGTCCCTCTAAACTTTCAGCTCATACAAGGAGAAAACTGATCAGAGATGCTGCCAAGAGGCCCATGATCACTCTGGATGAACTGCAGAAATGTACAGCTGAGGTGGAGACTCTGTCCATAGGACAACAATCAGTCGTATACTGCACAACTCTGGCCTTTATGGAAGAGTGGCAAGAAGAAAGCCATTTCTTAAAGATATCCATAAAAAGTGTTGTTTAAAGTTTGCCACAAGCCACCTGGGAGACACAACAAACAGGTGGAAGAAGGTGCTCTGGTCAGATGAAACCAAAATCGAACTTTTTGGCAACAATGCAAAACGTTATGTTTGGCGTAAAAGCAACACAGCTCATCACCCTGAACACACCATCCCCACTGTCAAACATGGTGGTGGCAGCATCATGGTTTGGGCCTGCTTTTCTTCAGCAGGGACAGGGAAGATGGTTAAAATTGATGGGAAGATGGATGGAGCCAAATACAGGACCATTCTGGAAGAAAACCTGATGGAGTCTGCAAAAGACCTGAGACTGGGACGGAGATTTGTCTTCCAACAAGACAATGATCCAAAGAATAAAGCAAAATCTACAATAGAGTGGTTCACAAATAAACATATCCAGGTGTTAGAATGGCCAAGTCAAAGTCCAGACCTGAATCCAATCGAGAATCTGTGGAAAGAACTGAAAACTGCTGTTCACAAACGCTGTCCATCCAACTTCACTGAGCTCGAGCTGTTTTGCAAGGAGGAATGTGCAAATATTTCAGTCTCTCAATGTGCAAAACTGATAGCGACAAACCCCAAGCGACTTACAGCAGTAATCGCAGCAAAAGGTGGCGCTACAAAGTATTAACTTAAGGGGGCTGAATAATTTTGCACGCCCAATAACTCCCACTTGTTGTTGGTTCTTCACAAAAAATTACAGTTTTATATCTTTATGTTTGAAGCCTGAAATGTGGCAAAAGGTCGAAAAGTTCAAGGGGGCCGAATACTTTCGCAAGGCACAGTATTTGTCATCTGGAACCAGAAAACAGAACAATAATGTGATTTTTTGCCATAAAAGACAACTTCTTTTTAAGGATTATCATTTAATACATTATTCTAAATTTTGAAAATATCGGCTTGTTCGGTTAATAAGATTTTGCCTGGACTCTCTCCACCATCGTTGAATGAATTCATTGAGTTCAAATCCAGTACATGAGCCTCCACTAGAGGCGACTCTGTGGTACCTTATAGATGCACAGTGTTCAGTCAACAGGTGCTATCAGTGAAAGGGACTGAGGTGTGGAACAGCATCCCAGTAGACATACGAAACTGCACCACATTCATAGTATTTAAAACAAAACTTAAATGTTGGCTAGAGGGGAACCAGAAATGTGGCCACTGACTTTGTGTGGATGATCTGTTATGATCTGTTGATTGTTGTACACTGTTTTTTGTTGTTTTTTTATCTGCCAGGGACCACAGATGGAAAATCGCCATTGGCTAATTCTGGCATATATTTACATGTATATGTTCATTAATATACATTGTCCCTTTAATTAAATACGGTAAATGATGTGAGAAAAAACAACCAAATAACTTGCTGTCCCTGGGCCCAACAGATATCACTAGGATAAAACTAGGACTCGGGATGATGGTTGAGGCTGAACAGACGCTCCTCATTTATTTCCCTTGTAAAACACAAATAGAACTGCCTCAATTACAATATAATAACACAACGAGCTCACAAAAGGTACAGAAAATAAAATGTATGTCAGTTACAAATAAAGATATTTGCCGTCGTTCAAGATGGCACCTTGACACAGGTTTAAAATAGTTATTTTCAACAGATTTTACTCAATTATAACACATTAGCTTGTGACGTTTCTTTAAAACATATCTGTTCTCAAAACATTACCTAACAATCAACATTTCGGCTGTTAATTAAAAGTGTGGTGTTAAGCACAATCGGGAGCCCTCGTTACCTTGGGAAACACAAATAGAACTGCAGCGCAACGTCGCTGCGGGGGGATCAAAAAGTTTACGGAAAGGTCAGAGTGCCCTCTGCTGGCGAACATATATATTACAACCTTACATTTGTTTTGTACTCTTTATATTTGTAAAGCAAATAAGAGAGGAGAAGGCGCTAGAGCCATAATCGAGGAGCGTCTCTTCAAGTTTAGCGACGAGGACACATGGTTCTGCACGAGGACAAGTGAGAGAAGGTCTGCGGATGTCACACAAAACAAGATGATCTTCAGGAAAGAAGAGTGGGGACAGGAGTGGAGAGAGAAGAGGACAGTGAGAGAGGAGGGAAGAGAAAGAAACCAGGGGTGGAGGAGAGAAAAGAGGACACAGTGAGAGGGGGGAAAGAGAGAGCTGAACAGAAAGATGGGAGAGAAAGAGAAAAACAGAAGGGGGAAGAAAAGTGGAGAGGGCGAGATCCATCCACAGGGGTGTAACACCAAGTGGTTTAGTTTGACAGAGCAGTTTATTTAGTTTTCATTGTAACTTTGTCACATAAACTGTATACTTACATCCTGTATGGTGTGTGGTTTGTTTATTGTGTGAATGTTTGACTGTAAGTGTCATCTGGACTGGCTGCAGCTACAACAATGTAAAGGTCTGTTTTAACCTAGGTACTCTGAGCCTGCTCCTTCTCCTGTTTATATGGCATCAATCCTCGTCTTGTAGTCCTTCCAGACGTTATTGTGCCTTTTGACCTGTGCGTCCTGCAGCTCTCCGTCCCTCTCTGGCTTCACTGTTTTCAGCTGATCTGGTTGTAGTTTGTCCATCTCCTGCTGTGTCTTCCCATGTTGTATGAGGACTGCTTCTCCCCTTTGACGTAACTTGTTGGCCTCCTCCAAGTCCACACTTGGAATGCAAAATAACATTGGCTCAACAATACACTGCGTTTGATTCAGAAAACACTCTTCAATTAATGTATTTTGTTTTTACAGCAAGTAAAATGGCATTGCCGTATTTACTCACTAGAGTGCGCCATTTTACCTTTTCGGTTTTTAACATAGACTGTTTATTTTCCTCCTAAAATGGTCTAAACCTACTGGCAGGATCTAAATCCAATGGGGATCACTGGCACGTGTAAATTGGACTATATAAGATGTTTGTCACCCTCAACCTAATGTGGACAATGTGTCAATTGCTATATTAACATCTTTTGCTGGTTTTCAACAGAGGGGAACAACATGAGACGAGCGGAGCAAAACCAACTGCACAATCTGAAGCTGCTGTTGAACTGACTTTGTTTGTAACGTATAAGAAGAACAACAGATCGTCGTCCATAATCATGTAAGAGGCTTATAATGCATCTTCTTCAATGTGTGTGTTTAGGCACTAGCTATTTGTCTGTCTTATAAAGCGACCTAATGTTGGATTTGAGAGGGATATGCGGCAAGCTGGAAGATAATAATAAAGTTTAGACTTGTGCGAACTTGCATTAACATATGCGGTTGTAGCTGCCAAACAGGAAAGCTAGAAGAAACCCATGCAAATACATTTGAAAAGTGAGGGAAGAGAGTTCCAAGAAAAACTGCACTTGTCCTAAAATGTCATTGAAGTAGTTGTGAACTCTTTCCTTGTTTTATGAAAGGCACAGACATGCACAATACATGGAACTTTTAGGATGAAGGAAATGCATCACGAGGCTTTAACACAGAGTTAATTAAAGTTCACTTTATTTTAGTCATAGTTTCCTCAAAAAAAAAAAAGACTGATGATCAAGTGTTGCTGTTTTTTATGGACCTTTCACTTAAAACTTTCTAAAAGAAGAAGTACTGTTAATGGAAAAAGAGAGTCCCGTGGTTTTCTGGTGAAATTCAAAAACATGAGGACATCCCTGTAGTAGCTGGCACTAAGATGTGCTGATGATGGCAATAATTGCACTGACATAAACATTTTTGCATTGCATTTTACATGAACTATGAGAATCTGATGGAGACCTTATGTGAATTTATGTTTCTGTATTTTGTCTGTACTATTTATTTCTATTATATCTGTATTTTTCTTTTCTTTTTTATTCTCTCCTTGGGTCACCCCAAAATAATAATAATAATGCATTAGTCTTATATAGCGCTTTTCCAGACGCTCAAAATCACTTTTACAATTTGGTGCATTATTCATTCACTCCATACTCGGTGATGATAAGCAAGGCAACCAGTGCGCACATCAGCCCCCACCACCAACCACTCACACACACACTACATTTGCCAGGCTTCCTGGTGTCGGTCTCCCACCCATGTCCTGCCAGGCCCTTCCCTGCTTAGTTCCAACTGGGTTTTCGAGTCTTTCGAGTCCTTGCTGTGTGAGGGCGGGAAAGCCCCAGGCACATTTCTGCTGCTGACTGTTTATTTGGACATGACCTCTGTTTTTATGCCTGCACTACATTTGCCTGAACATGTTTTATTTTATCTTTTTACTTGTCTTAATATTTGGTGCAGCCTGTGAGGCAACTCCATGTTGTGATTTGGGCTATACAAAAAAAAAATTATTGAAATATTCTTGAAAGGGAATTACCATTAAATTGTGTAAATTGCCCCAACTGCACTAAACAAATGTCTAATGGCTTTGTCGTTTGGTTTGAAAGTATAAGCCGAATGCCCATCTCAGCTTGCCCGTTGCATTATGGGTAATGGAATGTCTTTTGGATACCAAACAGTATTGATAGTTAGGGTAAAGCAACGAAGAAGGCTATGATTTGGACCGTTTTAACCGCTGGAAAGTTGATGATTTAAAGTGTTTTTGTTGTCACCATGGAGCCTGTTACAATATTAGCTTAAAGTCTATTCTTACAACCAGGGCTGTGTACGGAGAAAGACAGAAACGAAACTGCCATTCATACGAAGAGACGCTGTCAAAAGTGACGACCAGTCCTTGTTCATATCGATGGAATAACTGTCAGAAAAACATTTCTGACCCTTGAAGCGACTATTGGACAAAGTCCATGGTCTGAAACTGTGGCCTCATGTCGCCGATATTCACAACATTTTAACCAAATATATTTATTGAATTTTACAGTTAAAATCACATTGATCATTCACACACGCATACATCCTGTCAGCCACGCACACATGCATACTTGAGGAGAGAGGTGCAATCAAGATCTCAGAACTAAAGGTTCACAGTGGTATACAAACATTGTTTGAGAAAATAGTCGTGTATATATATATATATATATATATATATATATATATATATATATATATATATATATATATCCATCCTGCACTGGCTCAGGATCAGCAGACGATCCAGTCCACAGCAAGATGGATGAGCATTGCTTGGCATCTAGGGGTCCCCGGACGCGATCACTTCCTGAGGACCCCTCAGCCGTTCACATTGAAAAAGACAAAAAAAATAAAAAGATCATCTTCATAACTATCAGGATGTATCACAGTATCAACAATTATTTAAGACCATCATACAGAGAAATGCAGTTTAAAAATAATAAAAAGTAAAGCAAGAAAAAATTATAGTAAACAATTAAATTATTATTAATATATGTAGAAAATGTTTAGAAAAATGCCTACAAGTAATGATTCAATATATTTCAATAAAGGATTCCAGGTTATTTCCCATTTGTCCATATTTGTAGAGTTTATAAATCTTATTTTTTCAAGAGTCATTACGTTCAGAAGTTCATTTAGCCAGTTCCTGAAGTTCGGTGCAGATGAGGTTTTCCACTCTTTGAGAATGAGTCTTTTGGCCAAAACAGTCCCAAGAAGCAACACAACCCTAATATGCTGTGAAACATTGTGTGTTTTTGAAGACCACCCAAACAGGACCATATCCCTGACAGGGACAAGGTTTCTCTGATACACCCTTGAGTAAAAGAAGAAGATGCTGGACCAAAGTGGTTGAATAATAGGACATTCCCAAAACGAATGCAACAGTGATCCTTCAGCGGATTTACATTTATCACATAATGGAGATACAACAGGATAAAATGTGTGTAAATGTGGCAGGAGCAGTTTTAGAGATTTTAGAAATACCAACAATGCCACCCAGGGAGTAGGGCCCTGGGACCAGAATCACTCTTGATTTACCCACAGAATAGGTTGGACATTAAAGAGAGGAGTGTTAATAACAAACTAGAAATTCCTTTATTTCAGCAACTGGTTAAAATAGGCCCAGATGTATAAAAGATAATATCTATAAGTTGGCACATTCAAATTGACACTGATTTTGGGACAGAGCAAAAGTCAAAAGCAACCAATTAACTTAAAGACAAACAGTAGCAGGGAAATAAGTTGCACACAAACAAAGTATACACAATACAAACAACAACCAAATCAAAATCATGCAAAGCAAACCAGGTCAAAACACTGCAATTAATAAGCAAAGCAAACTAAAATACATAAAGGAACATGTGAAAACAACATACAAGGCAGCGAAACTCACTGCAAACTGCAGCCTGTAAAGTGAGTTGTGCTTTAGTGCATTTGAACAAGTGCCATACAAGGCGTCAGAGGTGCCTGAGATTGTCCTTTGTAATTGTATACATAAAGTAACTAAAATAAATGGAGAGGACAAAACAACGGCCCTCCCTCACAGGGGGGCGGCCTGAAAGACAGCCGTAAGCCACACGCCTCGTTCCTAAAATAAACAGGACGAAGTTGTTACATAATATTGCTTAGATGTATAAACTAATGCTTATTGGCATCGAACCGAGGCTGCGTGTACGCACGAGGAGCAAGAGGAGGGGAATAGGCACGGAGAAAGGTGCACGTTCCCACGCAGCTCAGGATCTAAAGTAAATTTGATATCAGCATGGTCCAAGACCCAACAGAAGACAGACGCAGAGGGCACTTACCCGGGGAAGACCCCAAACCTGTGCCGCGCCCTGGAGGAGGAGACAGCTCGGTCGCTCACGGCAGGCCGACACAAACCTGTGCAAGAGACGCGCTGTGTTAGAACCTTCCACAGAACATGGCAAGGAAAGCACGGGAACGCACTGACCTGAGTGAATAAGCCTGCGGAGGCCAAAAAGACAAATGCGCGTGTCCGAATTTAAAAGCTATGTTGGTGACGCCCACGGCGCAGCTTGAGGGTAGCCACACCAACATGCTACATTCACAAACTTTGGTGTAATAGAAATGATGGATCACTTTAAACTGCACGAGCCTGTGTCTACTGTTAATTGAGCAATTGTGAATTTGAGGGAGTGTCTGCTGATGTGATGGGTACAATGAAACAACTGGCAAATTTAGCAATACGCTTTTTGCTTGTGGGTGATAAGTGAAGTATTTCTAAGAGGATGATTTTCATTTAACAACTGAGAACTTGATATATTATCTTTAGTAAATTTCCTTAACTGCAAATAGCGAAACCAACTGGATTGGGACAGATTGAATTTAATTCGCAATTGCTCAAATGACGCAAGACTGTCCTCTAGGTGCATTTAATCCCATTTAAGTGCCAATTAAGAAATGTTCCGTCGGTTACAGATGGAATAAATGCATGAGTGTGGCATATTGGTGAATACATAGTTATATTGGGAATATGAAATCGTTTTTAATTTGAGAAAGAATTTTTATTGAATTGTTGATTCAATAGAAGAGACTGGTTTAGTAAAGAGTAGAGATAACAATGATGTGTAAGGTCTAATTAATGACTGCAGTTCCAATTTCAGCCACAAAGGAGCAGAATTAAGTGATTCATCGTTCCAATAGGTCAAAGTTTTCAGATTTGATGCCCAGTAATAATTTTTGGAAGGCCCAGCTCCTTTGTACATCTGAATAAGTGTTTTTTTTTTTTTTTATATTCTGCGTTTTTTATATCCCCACACACAATCTAGAACTAAAGATTCGAGTTTTTGGAAAAAATCTGCAGGAATGAGAATTGGTAGGTTTTGAAACAGATAAATACATTTTGGCAGGGTGATCTTCACAACATTTAAACTGAAATGAGAAATAAAAACATAGAATCCCTCTTTTTTGTCAATAAGGAGGTGGACAGTAAACTAAATCTTTAATTCTTAATTGTGACCAGAGAGATCCACATACACACACAGGCTATGCCATCTAAATACTTTATTTAAAACATTTTTTAGGAGTGATCTGATAGTGTACAACATTATGGAGGACCGTGGCTGCCAAAACAATAAATAAATATATAAATAAATAAAATCAAGATAACATTTGCAAAGAAATGCATGCATTTATTGTAATAAATGCATTTATTTATTTATGTTTTATTTATATATGTATTTATTTATAAACACAATTCTGTATTTATTTTGTATTTATTTATTTCTGTATTATTTATTTATTGTCGTTTCTATTTATTTATTTTTGTATTTATTTATTTATGCATTTATTTTGTATTTATTTATTTCTGCATGTATTTATTTATTTATGCATTTATTTATTTATTTATGCATTTATTTCTGTATTTCTCTTAATGTTTGCAAATCATGGGGTGGGTCTGGATGCCGCTGCTGTAAGGTGATTGGTAAATCTTTCTTCATGCACACAAATTGATGAGCTCTGCTTCAGTGTATTGACAGTGGCACAGAGCGGCACTCTGACCTTCATCAAGTATTGGTTTGGCAGCCATACAACATAGCTAATCAGTCGCTAATTTGACGGAAATTTACCCACTAAATTTAACATTAACACCGTTTTGGAACTTTTCCCTGTGATTCCAAGACGAATAGGTGAATGATTTAAAAAGTGAGGGTGTCTGTGTCAGGCTGATCCCAGGTCCTGTCGTTCCCCTGTCCACGATGGTCCGCTCCTGCCTACGGTGCCACTGCCCTGACTTTTCCCTCGCTTTCAAGATATTGACAACTTAAGTATTTGCAAGAAATGTCACTTCTGTAAACAAATGCCCGTAAGCCTTATAGTTCACGGTTATGGCTCAATATACTTCAGTGTTCACGCTCCGCTACCTGAACTCGCTCACACATTTCAATGGCGGTAGTCGTTTGTTTGGGCAGAAATTAGGAGCCTGATTGACTCACGCATGCGCAGTCGAGATGGGCATTGGGCTTCTTGAATCTGCTACACACCTGTCACTGGCACGTTGTACTTTGAGGAAAAACAAATTGAGTCTCAGCCTCAACATACAGTTATGCTTGTTACTAATGTTTTTTGCATCATTATTTATGGCAAACATTAATAAGCAGGTGCTCATAGGTTAAACTATTACCTGATTTGTCCTGTAATTATTGTACAACTTCATTATTGTATTGAAAGTGTTTCACAATAGTCATGTGACTGACTCCTGCTAATGTAGTGAGTGATGTCAGTGGTTGTATAGGAAGTAGTAAGTGCGTGCCACTCTTTGGTGTAAAAAGCTTGTCTTGTGATTATGAAGTGGTGCTACAACATGGACAGGATATCACGAGTCGATTTTAGGAACCTGCATCTTTATTTTTACTTACAGACTTAAACCCTCTTACAAATTATTGCGCACATGATATTTTTCTCATATTTTCCTAAATTGTCAACGCAAATGACAGTCAGCATAATTTTCAAGTCTCTAACTGTTGTGACAGAAAAAAACTCAGTGATTTTTTTTTTTTTTTTTTTCAAAAATCCATTTCCTAAACAACTCAAAATGTACCGTTGCAAATGATTATGCACAGCAGCGTTTAAATACAATTTATTGGTTGTAAAGAACTGAAAATTTGCAGCATTAAGTCATATTTACTGAAATGAAAAGCAATTTAAATAAAAAACATCACAACAAGTCAAGTTATATTTTAGCATAGGACCCTTATTTGATAGCAGCTTCAAAATTCTTGCATCCTCTGAACTTGTGAGTTTTTGGAGAGTTTCTGCTTGGATTTCTTTGCAGGATGTCAGAATAGCCCTCCCAGAGCTGCTGTTTGGATGAAAACTGGCTCCCACCCTCATAGATCTTTGGCTTGAGCCGCCAAAGGTTCTCAATAGGGTTGAGGTCAGGGGAGGATGGGGTCCACATCATGAGTTTCTCTCCTTTTATACCCATAGCAGCCAATATTGCAGAGCTATTCTTTACAGCATGACATGGTGCGTTGTCATGCATGAAGATGATTTTGTTAGGGAAAGCACGGTTCTTCTTTTTGTACCATAGAAGAAAGTGGTCAGTCAGAAACTCCACACAGGTCATTTTCACACCTTCAGGGACCCTAAAGGGGCCGACCAGCTCTCTCCCCATGATTCTGGCCCAAAACATGACTCCGCCACCTCCTTGCTGACGTCACAGCCTTGTTGGGACATGGTGGCCATTCACTAACCATCCACTACTCCATCCATCTGACCATCCAGGGTTACACGGCACTCATCAGTGAACAAGACTGTTTGAAAATGAGTCTTCATGAGCCCACTGCAGCCGTTTCTGCTCGTCAGCATTCAATTAACAGTTTAGGGGAGGCTGAATAGAAGGTTTATGCACAACTGCAAGCCTCTGGAGTGTCCTACACCTTTATGTTCAGAGGCACCAGCAGTGCTTCAATACCTGTTTTCAATACCTGTTTGCGGCTTTGTAGCAGCTGTTCTCTTAATCTGATGTATTTGTCTGGCAGAAACCATCCTCATTGTGCCTTTATCTGCACAAACCCGTGTGTGTACTTAACAGTACGATGATTACACTTAATCTTTTGTGAAATCTCGAAGGTTTTCATACCTAGTCCAAGGCATTCAACTATTTCACGCTTTTCATCAGCAGAGAGCCTTTTTCTGTCCTATATTGTTTGAAAATGGTGGTCTGCTTAATGATGTGATTTTTCAGTAGTTTTTCCCTTAACAGGGCTAACCTGACAACTCATCGTCACAGGCGTCTGAGATCGATGTCGGTGATTCAAAGAGCTCTGAGACACAATTCAATTATTATTATTTTTACCTTTAAGACACTGAAATAGAATTTGCATAATAATTTGTTAAAGGGTTTATTTATTAAGCCAATAGAAATAATAATAATAATATTAGTGATGGTAATAGTAGTAATGGCTTACACTTGTATTGCGCTTTTCAAGCCTGTTACCAAGTTTCTCAAAGCGCCACACTGTAGTCATTATTCATTCACACCATATTCAGAGGTGGTAAGTTCTTACTGTATTGCAGCCCTTGGGGTAGACTGGCAGAAGCGAGGCTGCCAATCAGCGCAATCTCCCCCTCACTCACACATTCACTCAGGCCTATTATACATTGTACACGTTTTTAGTGGCTGTGTATTTGCAGTGCAGTTAGCCTCCAGTTAGAATAAATCCTTATTTGCATTAGCCTAAGGCAGTTCTCAATCAATCAATCAATGGTTTTGTATAGCCCAATATCACAACAGGAGTTGCCTCATAGGGCTGTAACAAACATTAAGGCAATAAAACAGAACAGTAAATAAGACAATGTAAAGTTGAATCAAATATCCAGGCAAACATAATGTCCAAATAAGCGTCAGCAGTGGGTGGCGACGAGCAGCTCGGGTGTCCCCTGTCCTTAGACTCTCCAGCCCGGCAAGGAAAAACTCAAAAACCCAGTGGGAGAAACGAGAAACCTTGAGGAGAACCACAGAAGGAGAGATCCACTCCCATGGACGGACAGGCTATAGAGACCCAGGCCGAAGGAGTCCCTCAGTAGACGGGCCAAGATCACAGACCGTCCAGTCCTTGTTGTCAGTAGGCAGGGTTCCTCCGTTCAGCCGGGTTCATCCGTTCGATCTAGACAGGCACTCCCAAGGGGGAGTGGGACAGGAGACACCATGTGAGTAGTAATGAACAGACTACAGATGAAATAAATATTGTATCATAGTAAGACAAAGTTTGCAGTAAGAAGAAGAAGAGGATAGCACTCAGTGTACCGTACTTCCCACAGCAGTGTTTCTTCTAAGGCAGCTTTACTTCAGGCTGTGGGTTAGAGCTTTACCTAACTGACCTGATCATAAGCTAATTCGAAGAGGTACGTTTTGAGCCTAGTCTTAAATGTAGGGACTGTATCTGCTTCTTTAATGTGAGCTGGGAGTTTATTCCATAACACCGGAGCTTGGAGCTAAAGGCTCCTCCTCCTACAGTGATTTTGGAGACCCGAGGAATCACTAGTAGCCCTGAGTTTTGAGAGCGGAGTGCTCTGGTTGGCCGATATGGAACGATAACGTCTTGGAGATAAAGCGGAGCCAAACCCTTTATGGCTTTAAATGTGAGGAGCAGGATTTTAAATTTAATTCTAAACTCAACAGGAAGCCAATGGAGAGACTTTAGCACAGGTGTAATGTGTTCTCTTCTCTTTGTACGCGTTAACAATCTTGCAGCTGCATTTTGAACTAGTTGAAAACTTTTTAGGGAACTTTTAGGACACGCTGCTAGCAGGCAGTTGCAGTAGTCCAGCCTTGAGGAAACAAATGCATGAATAAGTTTTTCTGCATCACTCTTAGGTAGAATGTTTCGTATTTGAGCAATGTTGCGCAGGTGAAAGAACGCAATTTTACAAGCCTGGTTTATATGCGTTTTGTTCTCATTTAGTTTAGTCCAAGGACACACTTTGACAATTTAGAATTCATGGAAATTATAATGTTTAACATTTAAGTTTATTGATAATATTCTCCAAACCATTCCATACCCTTGAGTCCGCAACATGTTTGTTCTTGTTTCATAATTGCAACATCTGTAATTATTTGAAAAACTGTTCAAACATGCAATTGTGCACAGGTGACAAGCAGCTTTTCATGTTTCGATCCTGTTTGTTTTCCCAGGGTCACCGATCCCTTTGCCCCTCTGTTCCAGTCATGGCTCCGGCTCGTTTGCACAGATAATGATTGAAAACCGTGCACAGGAAACTGAGGGAGGGGACTGCTGAAGAGGAAGAGGAGCTTTGCTCATATAAAGAAAAGTGCAGCACGACAGAGAGGTACCGGCACTGGTCTGAGGGAAGAGAGTCTGAGCTGTAAGTAATGTGCTTTCTAAGTATGCTGTATGTTTGTTTTAACTATTTCACTATTTTTTATTTTATTTTCTGTGCAAAATAACTAGTGTTAAAGAATATTGACTATACTTGTCCTTCTCTGACCAAACAATAGTATACACACTTCTATGTTTAGTATATAGCTCTTTCTTGCTATGTGAACTCAGATAAGGAATGGTTACAGACGCATTGATTGACCTCTTTAGATATTTGTGTATATAAGTGATTACTCAACCTTTTAGTTTTACTTACTTTTATCTATTTTTAGTTCATTTAGCATTCTGACAGTGCACCTATTTGTGTTTTACTATGAAATAGTAATGAGTCTTTAACCTGGTGAAAGATCTGTGAGAACACGCAGACTGAGGGGAAGGCTGTTCCACAGTTTAGGCGCAGTAACCACAAAGGAACCATCGCCCCACTGTTTGTACCGGGACCTGGGCACGTCCAGAACCATTTGATTGGAGGACCGGAGAGCCCTACTGGGGCGATGTATGGTCAACAGCTCAGTTAAATATAGCGGAGCGAGACCATGAAGAGCTTTGAAAACAAACATTAACATTGTAAAATGATTACTGGCATGATGGATCGTTGTGTGTCTTGGCTACATAAAGTAGAGCAGCATGAGCGGGAAAAGCATGTTTCATAATACGTTGGTATTTTGGTAATATTTGGGTTGTTTGTTTTGATTATAATAGCTATTTAACCTAAAGAATTGTTATATTCACCGTTCAAATTGTGCCAAAACCTATGACTAAATATCTACTTTACAGAGTAGGGGTCACCAACCTTATTTTATTTTTTTACCCGGTGAGCTACTTTAATGCAACTAAAACATCTGGAAGCTACTCATGCTTCAAAGACACGTGTGTAAAATGTGTCTTAGGTGGAGTTCACCCAGAAGCTGACTTGAGTTTTGTCCTTGTACTTTACTATATTGACCCCAATGTTTGCAGACTGTGTTCAGCATGAACAAAAAAAGTCTCATTAGTTTCTGTTGCATCCCTTTTACAGGTCGATCACAGATAAGAGTTTTTCGAGATCGGGACTATGCCGTGTCTGAGGAGCTGCTCGGACGCCCGGAGATGGTTCACCTTTGTCACCGGCCTTGTGGAGTGCCTCTGTTTTGCCGGGGCAGTGTTCGGATGGGCGTCTCTGGTTTTCGTCCTCAAAAGTGAAGGATATTTCAGCTCTCTATGTGTCAACTCAACAGGAACCAATGGCACACATACACTAGGTCAGTTTGTTTGTATTACTATGAACTTTGATGACTGCATCTTTCCTAAATGTGGAGCGGTAGGTTGCATAATTTATGTTTACTTGACAATGACAATACTGAAAAATGAACTGCGGGGCAAATGTACATCTACCCCCAAACTAAATCCAGTTCTCATAATTTTACAGTATTAGTAATGTCTTCTTTTAAAATATCCGTATTGAGTTATTTACAAAAAAATTTACAAAAAAAGTACATGCTTCCTAAGTGCTGCTAAAAACGATTCTGGGAAGAAGAAGAAAAAAAAATCTTTTGATAAGTTTTAGTACGTTACTGGTGCCAGGCAATGTAAACAGAAGCCATGCTGTTAGTAAAGAATATTGTGACATCATCTGCATACCCTAGAGTCTACAGCAGGGGTAGGAAACGTCAGGCCCAGGGGGCAAATTCGGCCCTCTAGCACAGAACCTCTGGCCCCTATGATGATTTTGAGAAACATTATTACACAAATCAGAGAGTACTTTAATATTTTAGAGTTAAATGGGAGAGAAATGGGGGAAATACTGTCAATACTTGGCTTACAGTTAACAACAACATTAAACTAATTTTACTAATGTGGAGTTCAATATTTAAAAAAACAGCCACAGTTCTTTTCTGAGCAGCTTGTGTTTGTAGAAAGCAGCCACCGATATGGCACTGTCTGAATGGTGACTTAAAACTTCCTCAGTGAGCACACGCAGAGTACAAAATAAAAATACACACTTATAAACATGTCTTCACGAAAGCTACTGCAGATGACCATGTGAAAATTAGACTTTTCCTGCAATGTTGTTTATTTACTGTGTTTCACTATAATTCTGTGGACACTTTAAAGCATGTTGTGCAAATGTATTTTTTTGTAAAGTATGCCATTAAACGGGCAGCTAATGGGGATCCTAATAAACCAATACCACCAATTAGGTCATACTGTAGCGTGTCCATCACTGGCATTTGTGCACTGGACAAAGCATTATAATTTTAGGGAAAGAATGGCATAAATCGACTTGTATTAAGCGATGTAATCAAAAGTTTGAGTAGGTTAGTTCTGAACTTGGATAAGATAAAACCTCTTAAGTCGATTTCAAGAGGGTTTAGCATTTGTATCTTATCTTAGATTAATTCAAACCGACTCTAATTCAACATAAAGAACTTTTAAACAAGCAATTTTAAGTAATTTATCTCTTTTAAGATGGTAATTTTTCCAGTGTGGTACTTTGCTTTGGCCCTTGGTCTTTTTACAGTGAAGAAAATGGGCAGTCCACCATGAAAACTCGCCTTCCCCTGGTCTACAGTATGCAGATGATGTCAGCAGGAGATGACACTACTCAGCTCTTCACCTCTGCATTGTTTTCTGTATTTGCATGTGTTTATCTGCAGATTGCCGTGGACAGGATGAGCAGTTTTCTCTTGTCTTCACGATTGCGTCTTTTATGAACAATTTCCTGACGCTGCCCAATGGGTTTCTGTTTGACCACTTCGGGACCACGGTGGCCCGTCTCTTTGGAATGTGAGTGTAATAACAAATACATCATCCACTCAAACGTAACCTCCTGACCCGCAGGGCTATAGGTTAAGCAAGGCATAGACAAAGATGAACTTACAGGGGCAGGTTAGCTTCTTTTGCAGCACAGAGAAAACATGTATGTATTTATTCGGGACAGAAACAAAATCATGGACAAACTGTAACAGAAGTTTGATGTACTGTATGCATCATAGTGCTAAGTTGTAGCAGAGGCTAATTTGCAGCACTTGTCCCTAAATGGGCTTTTATAAATAGTTAACGTCTTAAGCCCCACCTGAACCGAGTGCACTTTCTCCAGTTTGCCTTTACCCAAAACATAAAAGCTTTAAAAAAAAAAAAAGCAACAAAAACGAGGATGAAGACGCAGAAAAAAAGTGACGAAAACACGACAAAAAAAACAATGATAAAAAGCAACAAAAAAGCTACATAAATGTGACAAAAACATGATGAAAACGCAACAAAAAACTATTAATTTTTTTTTTTAAATGTGACAAAAACGTGGCGACAATGTAGTAATGTAGCAATGTAGTTTTAGACAAAATCCCAAAGTCCCGACCTTGAAACTTAATCGTTATATTAGTAACAAGTAGACACATTGAACGTTTCTAAGCAAAAGCCACAACTCAGATAAAGTGACACATCTTCTAGTGCGTACCCTATTTTAAGTTACTCTTCGTCAATCCTTAGTCTGACTTTATCCACATCTCAACACACTGCCTGCACATGTATTTGCATTCCTCTCTGGTCTGTTGTCCCTCCGCCCATTTTAATGTGGAACAGATGTGTATTTTTGTACCACTTTGTTATTTGGGATTTGGACATAATCTGGGCTAATAAACAGACAGGGCTTATGAAGAAATTAAACATGCAACCTTTTTTTTTTACATTTCTACATTGTGTGTGTGTGGTTTTTTTTGTATCCATTGTCCATAAAACTGTGTTATGTCTCAGTCTGGTATGTATTTCTTCTCAGTAAGTGGTTTGGAAGAAATTCTCCAAACCATTCCATACCCTTGTGTTTGCAACGTGTTTGTAGTTGGAGAGTTTATGACAGAGGTGATGTTTAAAGACTTTCACTTTTAGGGCATAATTACGCTTCCCTTTGTCTTTTCAGATTTCTTTACACCATGGGCACATTGTTGGTTGCCTTTTCAACTTCAGGTATAAACAAAAAAGTTTAATTTATTGCATTTTGTGTCATTGTGTCTAATTGGTATTTTTTTTACCATCAGTTCTTTCCAACCTGCTGTTTCCAGCTATGACCTTTCTGTCCGTGGGCGGCATTTTGCTCCTAATCACTAACATGCAGGTGAGTGATACTGACACTAATGGCTTAGTTATAAAACCTGTACTGCAGCTGAAAACTGCAGTATCTCCAGAACGTCCAACAAGAACCAGGAATTCTGACCATATTAGTCCAGTGCTCCGGTCTCTGCAATGGCTTCCTGTCACTCAGAGAATAGCATAAAACAGCTCTGCTTGTGTACAAGTCTTTTCATGGTTTAGAACCAAAAAGTACATCTCTGACATGTTAGCGCCGTATGAACCATCTCGGACCCTGAGAACTTCGGGTCTGCAGAGTCGGGACTAAACACGGTGAGGACCCCCATGTGTTAGTTAGGTCAATTGGCATTTTATATTCATCTCAACATACTGTATTCAGTGGTTTACTTTGACATTGTAGCTAATTTCTTTTTCATTGTAACTTTGTTACACAAACTGTACCAACAGTCTGTATACTTACTGTGTGGTTTTGTTTATTGTTTGAATGTTTGACTTTTATTGTCATCTGGACTGGCTGCAGTTACAGTAATGTAAAGGTCTGTTTTAACCTTAATTGTGAAATAGGCTAAATATGTTTGAATTGATCTACTTTTAGTAGGCCTATTGAAATGAATAGTTTTACGTAGAGCTTAAATATATCACATAAAACAGGGGTTGTACTGGGGACACAGGAATAATAAATATAAGACTTTGAAATAAGCATCAAAATGCTTTAAAACTCTAGTTTACGTACATTATATAATTCATACAATATGTTGCCTCATAGCTGTGTGTTCCAGAGTTGTGGCCACTTCATGAACACAAAGACCAAGGCTTCAGCCTGTTTTGGTCTCACCATATATGAATCCTTCATTTAGGTGTAGGCTGCAGCAGTGGTTCTCAACCTTTTCAGCTCTGGGGCACCCCTACATATATTATATCTGCACTATAAGGCAAGGCAACTTTATTTATACCGCGCATTTCGTACACAAGGCAACTCAATGTGCCTTGAGTTATACCCCCCTTATGTGATAATGTGTCTCACATGTGTTTTAATTCAGGGTCATTGATATAATGCAGGTTATGTTGGCCACAATTACCTTTTAAAAAAACAAATGTATTTAATATTAATCCATGTAAGGCTTAATTCTTGTCAAAGGCCAGATTCTATTCTTTTTAGCTCCTTATTTTAGCCCATACAGGCTTGTAAGGAAAACCACTAATGGCCTAAATTGCACTGTTTTAACTTGTATTCGTTAAAAAAAAAAAAAAAACTTCTTCCAACATAAATAAAACATATCTTGCTTGAAGTAAAAATAATAATTATCAGTATGTTTCAGAATATGAAGAAAAGTGCAAAGTAGAAAGTCCAACCTATAGATATTATGGGAAGAGGCTAAATCCCATGCAAACTCAACACAGAAAGGCCCCCTCTGGCTGGGGATCTAAACCAGACCTTCTAGCTGTGAAGTGAGAGCGCTAACCGCTGTACCACCGTGCCACACTCTTGCCTGACACAGCAAGATGTTCCTTTAACTGCTTTTCCCTGCCCCTAAAATGTAGTTCTTGGTGCCAAGACTGTGGCCATGATTTTGTAGAGATGTGAAAGAAAAATATGTTAATGTTACATTGTTAAATCTGAAAGTTTATTAATCATAATTTTGTTTGTAAAGGTGGGAAACCTGTTTGGTGCACGTCGCTCCACAATCATCACACTCTACAATGGAGCTTTTGATTCTTCCTCTGCACTTTTCCTGATCATCAAGGTAAAAGATGATTTTTTTTAAGGCTACAAAAACATTCACGAGATATCCTTCAATGCAATGTGCTCTTTCATTTTCAGCTGCTACATGAGGCCGGTGTCTCCATCCGTGCCTCGTTTCTGTTCCTCTCAGCCTGCAGCGTCATTCATGTGTTCAGGACCTTTTTCCTTCTACCGCGAAAATTCATCCCCCACCCACTGCCCGAAAACTACACCTATGGGTACGGGGTCTCGCACTCACTTTACTATTCACCCTGTTGCGTGTATTGTCAAGGGTATACAGTATTTTGAACACATTTTCTTTATCTAATAATATTGTGTGATTTTTGTGAACAGAGAAACAGTGGCTGGTTGAGAGTTTACACGGCTCTCACCATCTCTATTGCCCAAATTTTCCCAAGCCAAAGATCTGTTTTTCACATCTTCTGTCTGTGGCCCTTTTATCTACCTAGAATAATATTTAGGCATTACATATTTCATTATCTTTCCTTTTTGAGCAACTTTTGGGCCTGAATCCCAGTTACTTGACATCCCTGCCCTTTCTTTGTCTGTGAACGGTCTAAACAGTGCCCGCAAACCTTGAGAAAGTCACACCGAGTTCTCTTTGACTTAAGTGTAAACCTTGATCTTGTCAGGATTTCCTGTGGCCAGTCTACGACTCAGAGCCTAGAGCCCTCATCAGAGAACGGCATTGTAAAGCCATCAGAGGAAATGCCACTTCAAACAGAGAACACTCAAGGTCTGGAAATTACTCGTCTCACATTGTTTATGAGTCACTATTTATCCCAACAGGACATCGTTTTTTTTTTAGTAATTCTGGCTTTTCTATTTGTTGCACATTACTAAGTTCAAGATGCCTCATTTAAAGAATTAGAGCAACAATAATGTAATGAAAGTTAAGTACAGCACAAAGCTCACAGGGGACAAATTGATTAATATTGATCTGGGTGTTTTGTTTTAATTGAATTAATCCACTTTTTTGAATCAATATATTACCGACTGAGTGTAGTGATGAAAGTGGCACCGCCAAAAGGTTGCTGAATCTGACCTAATGACCTAATGACAAATGTCTTGGTTCAAATTCCTATTTTATGCTCTCCTCTCAGAAAAGAGTTTCCGCGAGTGCCTCTTGTCCCGGCTCTTCTTTTGGCACCTCGTCTGGCTGTCCGTGATGCAGCTGAGACACTACCTGTTCATCGGCACACTAAACCCTATGCTGCAGAGGCTCACGGCGGGGGAGCCTTCACTGGGTAAACCATTTTAAAAGAGAACTTAAAGCAAGTTTCTTTAAGATTTACGCTGATGGTTGACAACGGAATTTTCTTTTGAATTACTTCAATTGGAGATATGTCAAATTGTTTTGTTTTGGTTGATCATAATCCTCATTTTGATATATGCAATTGCATACATTTAATTCATAAACGGGTGCATGCACACAGTTGTGTGTGTATGTGCCTGGGTATGGAAAATCGAACACATGAATTTCTTATTCTCATTGAGTTGCCTTGATTACGAAAAGTGCGGTATAAATAAAGTTTCCTTCCTTCCTTCCTTCCTTCCTTACGTATGCAGCTGTTGATGGTGCATGTGTCTTGTTATGATTATTATGGCTTACTTAGTCAAACTGTTAAGATGATGTTACATACGTTCTAGTCACGTAATCTTATTTTCTTCTGATGTAAATGCCTTTTGAGGACACTTGTCTACTTAAGGAATAGACACATGTGCTTCTTTGTTGTGGATAGAGTCCTCACGCATTACTGTGAAATGTAAATGTTTATTATGTTGAATGTGGGGTAGGCGCTCATAAGCTTCTTGCTTCAGCCTACTCCTTTTGAGCATCTGTGACGGTTTAAATGTGTATTTTGTAAATTTGGAAAATGTAAGCTGCTCAAATAAACAAAACAAAAAACACTAAAGTTCATGCTTGCTCTTACATAGAAGCAGAGGGGACTAAGCAATATAACCAATAGCTGTATTTCTCTTCGCAGTGAGCCAGTACATCAATGCGTTTGCTTTCACCCAGTTGTGTGGAGTGCTGTGTGCTCCCTGGAACGGCCTCATCATGGACAGACACAAGGGCAGACCCCGAGCTCAAGGTAACTACGCACAGTAAAGCATCACTTTCTACAAACGCCAGTGCTGTACATCATATTGGGGTGTTATGTCAGGAAATCTTTAAGGATTTGACACTTTTTTCCACATTTCTAGAGTACTTTACCAGGTATTTGAGCTCTGAATTATAAAGCGTCTTTGAGTGTCCAGAAAAGCGCTATATAAAACCAATGCATTATTATTATTATTATGAATTGTATAATAATATTTGGCACCCGGGCCTGACGTTGCCTGTACCTCTGCTCTAGTCTTTACATTTATCTCTCAAAGAAAATGTATGTTCTGGTCACCCAGGGCAGTGGCCTATACAGTTGTTGCAGTATACTTTAATCCTGAATAATCATGAAATCAGCGGTAAAATGTAGTTAATAGATTATGCTGTGTACCCCAATGTAGGTTACGTTTTCCCATGCATTAAAAACTGCATTGTGACCAACATAACTTGTGAATAATGGTACCATATTTTTTTATAAGCAACCGCTACTATGTATGCTTCTCTTATGGTCAACAATAAACCTCAAAAAGGGAAATGAAAGACGATTGGGCCCGCTCCACTGAAGAGTCAACATATTGCAGGCACCACATCAGTTATTTATAGTCTACACATAAAGTAGAATTGGTAAATGCACAGTATGTTGTCACTTTACTTGTAAGCTAATTTCTCATAGCATCCAACTATTATTCCCACTCTGTTTTTCATGATCTATTTCTTGTATTTCAGGAGAGAGTGAGCGTGATGCAGATGTGAAGGCCTCAGTGCTGTCCCTGGCGCTGACCGCGTTCCAGTGTCTGCTGTTTTCCCTCTGTGCCACCATCCCCAGCCTCCCGCTTCAGTACGTCACCTTCATCCTGCAGGTGCTCAACCGCTCCTTCCTCTACGGGGGCAACGCGGCCTTCCTCAGCGTGGCGTGAGTTTTTAACTTATTTAACACACAACTATGCACATAATATTCAGTGTGACCGTAAGATAGTATAATATATGTTTTGCCCCCTCGAAATGACCAGGTAACTCAGATGTCTTTTTTTTTTGTAAGTTTATTTTGAGGTCAAACATTAGACAGGAGGTAACATAGGTCCCCTGTGAACACACAGTAAAAGGTTTCAGAATAATATATTTTAGGATTAAGTTTAAGATCCGTATACATAAACAGTTAAAAGAAATACTCACACATCCCACAGCGGTTTAGGCCACCGCTTGATTACTGCGCCACAGCTCCTCTTATGGGAGGCTATGGGCCTAGCTTTAAGTAATCTGGGCAAGTCACGTGACCTTGCGCTTCCGGTTCCACCCATAAGACACACAATATAAACGGCAGTGTATTAGATTTGCAACTATTAATAAATATTTATATTTACAGTGAACCCTTAACACGAATACTACAAAGCGCTTAAGCACTTGTGCAAAAAAGCAACATGCGGGAAATGGGATGGCAACATATGCAGCATATAAGTGTTAGCAAACTCCAAACTTCTCCTTTTGATGTGATTATGTTGTCAGTATCTATTGAAAGTCATGCGTCTATTACAAATCTAGCGATACTGTTTTTGTGTTTCAGTTTTCCACCGTGCCACTTTGGGAAGCTGTACGGCGTGGTCATGGCTCTGTCTGCCTTATTCTCCATCCTGCAGTATCCTTGTGTGACACTTGTAAAAGATGTTCTGAATGGGGACCCTTTTTATGTGAGTTCAACACAAATGATTCAATAGAAATTCTCGCACTCACAACAGTACACTGAAAAAATACATTTTTGAAAGGAAAAAATACATTTATTTGCTCAAATGTACTACTTTATATCAGTATTCAGCTTACAGTAATTGCTAGATGTTTTCATGCAATGTTAGCTGTAAAATAAGGAAATAGAGTAAATCTATATTGTTGGGGGCCCCCATGAGGTTTTTGGGAATGGGGGGACTTATTTTTCATTCACTCCACACACGATGATGGAAAGCTACGTTTGTTGCCCTGGGGTAGACTGACAGAAGCCCGACTGTACACATCTGTGCCAACGGTCCCTCTGACCACCATTATTCATTCATGCACACACACTCATACAGATCTTTCACCCTGGCCTATTGTACATGTTTTTCGTAATGGGGAACCTGAGGACCCAGAGGAAACACAGGGAGAACATGTAAACTCCACACATAGAGGCCCTGTCTGAGGATCACACCCGGGACCTTCTTGCTGTGGTGCAGTCTTTATTTATAAAATGAATACATTAAAATAAAAATATAGACTGCACCCACCTTTTTTATTTAAAGACTTGTTGATATGGAGTCTTTATTTATAAAATGTTTTACTACATATCCAGGGATAGTGTTTTTGTGTTGTAGTGCTGTACAATCAATTGCTTTCTAATACTTATCTTTGTGATCGATTTTTCTATCACAGGTGAACGTTGGTCTGACGATCCTGAGTCTGCTTGCCTTCATTCACCCCATCTCTGTCTACCTCCACTGCCGCAGTCAGGCTGCACAGCGGGCCAACAAAGCATTTACAGCCGATTCTAGATAAAAATTGTGATTTTGATATTGAAGTTTGTATTCATCCTAAAACAAAGCTAAGTTACTGCAGCTTTGAGACCAAAGAGGCTTGGTGCAACACAAGAGGAAAACTCAGGCACATAAGGACAATCTAGTCAGAACAAAGGTTGTGCTTGACTATTATACAGACTGTAAAGGCACTAGAACTTTGCAAAATCAACACAGGGCCAGTGAAAACTCATTTGCTGGAGACTTTCACATGCAGCAAAAAGTAGTTCTGCACTGCCCCCTGGAGCCGTGGTGCAGGAACAACCTCAAAATGAAAAGGGTATCATAGAGGATACATTTTGTGAAAAGGCTATTATGCTGAATTGTAAAGGGACACAAGTATTCTCCATAAATGTATGTGAAACTATATATATATATGCATTCTGTAAACATCCTCACTCTGTGTATGTCTATACTGCTGTTTTAAAATAAGGGAATTTTTTTTTAATGAAATAAATTACTATTAAATTATATTGTATAATTTACTCTTTATTTATTTTATTTATTGGTTTATTTGACAGGGACAGTACACATTAATGAACATTTCTGTAAATATGTCAGTATTAGCTGATCTAGAAGGATATGATCCTTCTAGATCATAGAAGGAAATTTAAAGTATTTAACATTTTCGAAGTTTAGAAGGTTGTACGTCTCAAGAATGCGGCAGTGGTTACGAAACAGGTTTTCTGGTAAAAAAAATATAAGGATTCTATTTGCCTAAAAGTGGTTTCATTTGTAAGAGACCAGTTTGTAAAGCAAAACTCGATGTGCGAGAACACCATAGCAGCAGAAACATCCTAGCTGCCTGAAGTGTCATTGATCAGCGAATATATCTGAAGTTATGAAGACTGAATTTAATAGTTTTACACATTTTTGTGACGTGACTTTTGAACTTGAGAGTAGAGACAAGAACTACTTCAAGGTATTTGAACTCTTGCTCCACATCTCTGAGAAATACATGTGAATTAGTAGTTTTTTTGTTTTGTTTGGAAAACATCATACATAATAGTCTTTTTAGTGTCTAAAAGGAGACATGATTTTGAGAGCCAATTTTGGACTTGGGCCATTTCAGAAGTAAGAATACGACCAGCTTCCTGTATATTTTTTGCTGGAGTGTATATTACAGCATCGTCTGCATACATTTGTATCTGGGTGTTTCTGCATGCTTCTGGAAGATCATATATAGAGGGAAAAAAGAACCGGTCCTAGAATGGAGCCCTGTGGTACTCCCGCTGTGCACTCTCGATAGGGCGATTTGACACCGTTGATCACAACGCACTGCATGTATTGGTTAGATATGATTTAATCCAGTTTATGGCTTTCTCTGAAAAATTAAAATGAGATAATTTGGTTAGCAGGATTTTGTGATCAACGGTGTCAAAAGCCTTCTTTAAGTCCAGAAATACGGCACCTACACAACTGTTCTTATCTAAAAAGCTTTTTGTTTTTTCTAAAAACACACTTATAGCACCCTCTAATTATTAATTGAATGGTTATATGAGATATAGATCAATGAATAATAAAAACTGTGACTCTTTTTGCCAAATGGGGGAGACAAAGTGCCATCGTATCACCTGAAATACTACCTTACATTTCAAACACATAGGTCTTACAAGACTGAGGTCAAAACGTTTTTGAAAATTGACCATTTTACGTTACTTTTATTTTCAATTGTATAGTTTTTCCAAATGATTTTAATTGGACAAATACTCCACTAGTACTATATTACTACTAGGCTATTAGTGGTAAAACAACTGAATAGTAGAGGTACAATCTTCTACCTTTTTTCTTTTTTGTCGTTCATTCAGTTCATTGCATGCTAATATTGGTTACATTCTCCTATTGAAGGTTGTCTGGACTAATGGCAAAGTGTGACATGTTTGAGTCTGTGTCATCATCTTCACAGCTTGTCACAAAAAGGTACTGATCCCAACAGGCATGAGTTATTATCTACAGTGGCAGTCAGTGAATAAATACAACACATTAGTCTTTCCATGAATTGTTGAATTTAATTAACATTTAGGAGTATATGGTTCACAGGTGCTGAAGTTAGGGGAAAACAACATGCTCTTGGGTTTTGCAGGGCAGCTCTGAATGCACAAAGAGACTGGCCCGGATACCCGACTCCGAAGAGGCACCGCAGATGTACTGCTTTCAAGCCCCCTCTTCATTCAACATGCCGTTTTCTTAAGCAGCACCTGCAAACCATTAACTTAGCTTTGACACAATTAATCTATTGCATCATTTGGGACATGCTGGTGAAATAATTGATGAGAAAAGCTCGAACTTGGGACACCTCCACACTGGGATGCCATCTCATCACAGGCCTCCCGTCAGGACCCACCAGAAACTTCTCAAAGTTCCACTTGATGTCATTGACTTTCATTGGCTCCCAAAACATTCTGCCGTAGGCGTTGCCAAAGTTGTCCCCAACTGCTGGGCAAGCACCCTGCACAGATAAGATAAAATGTTATTAATGGAATTTAATGTGTCATTTCATATTTAAGTATATGTACAGTAACTTACCTTAAGCAAAGTATAAACGGGATGCTCATTTTGTCCATTCACATCCCCCTTCTCAAACAAGAGGAAGTTTGGCACAAATCCATTGCCCGGTCTGACATACCTGAAACATGAAAACAAGATAAGCAGTGACAATGAAAGCTGATCAAAACTAGCAAGTAAATATTACCCAACATGCTCCTTTTTTTATTTATTTATTCCAACCCATTAAACAGTTTGTTCTAATTTGTTAAATATTGAGAAAAATGCTGTGAATCTCCAACATTGCTGGTTTAAGCGTTGAATAAGCCTATAAAGCTGAAATCATGATCAAAACAATTCAGTAGCAATCATTTAAAGGCAGAAGTCTTTTTCTCTCTCTTTGTTTTCTTTATATATTGTTTTGTTTCCCAACCCACCAGTTGAAAACTTGTTGAGAACCTGGTCTAGTCCGACAAAGCCCTTTATGAAATTACTTAATTAAATTAGGATTCGCTGAGTGACAAACAGGATCTTCAACACAGTGTTACAGAAGATTACATTTTATGGTTCATTTCTTGGTCTACTGTTACATACAGACGCTCAAGATTAAACTCTGGACCTTGGTCAGTCATAGCTTTTTCTTTCAAGGTACTGAAGCACTAGCATAACCTTGACGATTTGAAAGAAGGCAATTAAGTAGGATTATTTCATTCATTTCTTTAGTTACCTTTAAAGCTATTATAGTCTTTTTCACATTAGGATCAATGCAGCCCAAGGAGTGGATTTAGGAGTAATAAAAAGCAGTGGAAATTGAAGTAGCTGTAATAAAAGTCCTGGTATACCTTTGCTGATAATGGCGGTGTACAATGTTTGCTTACTTTAAAGCTGGCAAGATCTCATGTTTTTGCCCCGGCTCTTGCTTCCCAAACTGATTAGATGGAAAGGCCAGGATTGTGAGCCCGAATGGTTTTAGTTCTTCATGTAGTGCATTCAGGTCTGGGTGATAATAAAACACAATTATTTCAGTCAACGTTACCAACCCGTCTATTTGTGTGCCATACTCTTCTCTAGAGTTATGGGTAAGTATAATAACTGCGTAAAGAAATCTAGAAATGTGCTTCTTTTCTTACCCACGTACTGGTAGGTGAAACCTCAGTACGTGGCCACATTGACGAATAGGACGCTTCTGCCTCTGAAGCTCCGCAGATTAACAGTGCGGCTGCCATTCAGGGTCTTCGCCTGGTATTCATAAATGGTGCCATCTGTGGATGAGTCACAACGCTGTGGCACACAAAAGCAACCATTAACAACGACATTTCACAGCTCAATTAAAAGTCAGAATTAAACATGCTGAATGTGAATGAAATCTCACACACATGGGCAATTCATTTTCAACCTGGCTGGTATCGTCTCTCAACCACTATGCTTTTAGTCTTGACATACATTTTGAACTATGTTATTTTGAATAGGGTATATTTACTGTTTTTGTGTGTGATGTTTTTATTGTAATTTTGTGTGTTTGGTGTTGCTGTGAGGCACATTGAGTCGCCTTTGACATGAAAGGCAACTGTAATAATCTTGCCTTGCCTATTTTCCCGTTTTAATTCATGTCAAAATATTGTCATTTTGTGATTTTGTAATTTTCATCACACGCATTTCCTATAAAGTGTTGAATGTAGTTCTGTATTTTATTATTTTATTTTTTATCATGTGGGCCACAATAGCACAAGAGGCCTGGGAACATGATAAGATAACATGTAGGTTTCACATGCTCCAATCTGCTGACACATTCTTATGTTGTGAAGTGAGGTTGACATCTGCCAAGTTGCACAATAGTCTCATAGTCAACTGAGCACTGCTCTTATAGATAAACATCAGACACTATTACATACATTGGAGTAATTGTTTTGACCATAGCCCATTTCATAATGTAATGGTCCTATGTAATTACATAGTTATCATATCTAGCTCAAACTTTGCTTGTTGTAATATACAAGATGAGTCAATAAGTTTACAGCATAATGGTGAAAATAAATAAAATCTTTGGAACAAACTAAAGTAACTACCATAAAAAAGTTTCTATATATTTATGCCCTCAGTATGTTCTTCCATTGCTAGCCTATTTGCACAGAACATGATGTGCACAATGATGCGTAACACCTGCTTCATCAAATGCCTCAATCATTAAGGTGGTTGGTGAATATTCTGTTGCAACGCTGACAAAATTGCCAGCCGTAACCTAATGAAAAGAAGACATATGCCTATTAAAACAGACTAAACAATATATGTTTACGTATTAGAAATAAAAGGTCACATAGTCATTAAAGCGACAACAATCCACAAAAGGAGCGCATGGATAGCAAAAGGTCAGGGACTCGGAGCAGTCCCGGCGCCAGCTCAGTACAGAAGGGGGGGCGGCTGAAAACCAAGGGGGGGCGACGACGTTAAGGTCAGCACACCCTACACGATTTTTATGCCCGATTTTGATACAATTCTCAGTCGCGCCGAGTCTTCCCGAGTCGTGTTTATAGTCACACAGAGTCGTGTCTTGTAGTGCGGGGGGGGGGGCACGACTGGACTCGCGTTTGAATCGTGTCGTGTGGGCAGCAGTCAGACGCAACTGGACTACAGTCGCAGGAAATCAAACATGTTTGATTTTTTAAGCCCGATTTTGGACGCACAGGAGAAACGTGGGTGATTTTACCGTCCTCGAAGTGAACACACAGAAAGCGAAATAAAGTGAAATAAAGACGGAAAAACACCGCCGCGCCTCCCTCGTCATTTCTGTCAAAACAGCGGCACAAGCAGCTCATTTCATGGCCACAGCGATTCCCACACGAACAGCACAACTTTATATCACCAAACGTTGACGAGAACCACCTTTTCAAGCAACATTTCAACCGCGAACAGAGTTTAGCGGCACTTACTGAGTTTGGAGACGAACTGTTCAGCTTCACCTCGCCGCTAGCGGCTCGCTTCTCCGCTTTCTCCGCCGTCTCCTCCGCCTCCTCCATCTTGGAGCGCGTCTCATTTTCTTATTAAATCCACTGAAATACGTCCCGCTTCTTCGTGTCGCCGACTTTTATCTCCATTTGATAGAACTATAGCCAAGTTGAAGGCTTCGTAGCAGCCTTGCACTGCGATGTTGTGACACTGTTGACACCCCTGACCAATGAGGGACACGCACATGTTTTCGCACGCTCACAAACACGGCCTATCTTTGCGGATTTGGAGTCAGGTTTTGAAACCGGAGGAGAAATGAAGCGGTAGAGACACAGACGTGCTGTGTTATCAAACATCAGCTGTTTGTGTCGTGTGTGCATTGTATGAGAAAGCTGCACACAGGCTGCAGGGACACCGATAGTGTAGTTTGTCGCTTTTCAGCCATTTGCGAATGTCCATTTTGAACAGAAAATATAGCTGCTGGCTACAGGCTACTCCTTATTGCGGGATGATGCACTGATGACATAGTAGGGAGGTGCGTGATGGGTTCAAGGACCACTGGAAACTCTGAATTTTAATTTCCAAAACTGTTCATTAGAGTCAGTGCAGTTTCTTCCAAGTTTTGGGTTGTTTTGAACACATCATAGACTGAAAACAATATATAAAAAAATTACTGATTTTGACTGAGGGGGCGGGACAGTCCGCGTGAGGGGGCGACGCCCCCTCACGCCCCCTCTTGACGCCGGGACTGACTCGGAGGCTATAGTACCTACCCGTGCAAACTGGTCCTCGGAGGCGCACGGCTGCAGCAAACCGAAGAAGACCAGCGGGATCAGAGCCCACGGGACGGTGTCCATCGCTCCTACAGGTCTGAGGTAGATCCACGCGACCTGTCTCTGCTATAAAGACCCCAGGGAAGGGCGGAGTGGCCACAGATGATGCGATGGGATAATCGAAGACGCACGCACTGCTGACGTGATCCATCAATAAATGAAAGGCTAGTTGAACTAGTGTCTGTGTCAAAGTTCTAAAGGTCCTAAAAAAAAACAAATAAGACTATTTGTGTTAACACACAAATAGTGTGTTAACACTATTTTTTATTATTTTCCAAGAATAAACATAACAGCAGCCTAAAATCTCCTTGTTAAAGTAAGGAAACGTTGTGTCTTGGCCTTATATATTTATTTTCTGTTTTTGTTTATTAATACATAATAAGAAATAATTTGCCAAAGTCTTGTATGAACTTGCATGCGTTTTTTATGTTTACCACAAGGGGTCAGCATTCAGTGTTTGTAGCATGTTTGTTGACCTAGCTGTCCCTGTCTCTGCGTTTTATGCATTGAACTGCTGTTATATTGTGTTCTGCTACCGATTCAATATGTGTTTCATTGGCTTTGATACTGTTGCATTAATAAGTCTCACATGCTTGAAAAAGCACTGCGCTTATTATTATGCAAAAATGATTATTAGATTTCATTGCAAACGACGAAGAAAAAAATTGCACATTAAAAAAAATAAAATATAAAATCTAATTCCTAAAGGATTCATATAATTTACTGCAATGCAATAACAAACTCTAGAGGGCGTTTGTAACAAGGCAACACGGCACAGCCTGAGCCCGGAGCTTTATCGCAGAGATGGCGTCCCTGCTGCAGCCAGAGAGAGTGGTCTACTTGGTGCGCGGGGAGAAAAAGATCAGGGCTCCTTTATCCCTGCTTTATTTCTGTCGATACTGTAGTGAATTACGATCTTTAGAATGTGTCTCTCACGAGGTACGTGTAACATTTATTTATATATTCCTTGGACAACACATCTGAGGCTAGCATCCTAGCGGCTAGTTGCTGTTAGCTTTGACATATGGGCGGGTTTTAAGAAGATCTGAGCCCTGTTTGGATACTCACCCTGTCAATCAAAGGATATCTAAATGTAATTGGCTAGTGGAGGAAGATAACTTCCGCAATGATTAGCTTCTTTGCTGATCTAGAAATGCATCACATAAAAAGGCTATAAGCATATACGCTTTTGGCTCTATTTCGTTTGATTAACCGTACAGCACACAATGATCATGCGGGGGAGCTTTATTATGTGCAAGATATAAGTGAAATCGTGATTGTGTCTACTAGTCTTCATCGTAGTCACCACACCCAGGATTTGGTTATGCTCGCAGTAAAAAAAAGAAATGTACAATAAATGAAGAGATTAGAATTATACTGAGAAAGTGTATGTGAGCCCTTCAATGAACAGGGATTGTTGATTTAGAAAGTTACTTTCTGTCAATATCTTTCACTCGGTTATTTTATCTATGCAACTGTACCCTTTCTGTGCCATCTTAGGTGGACTCCCACTATTGCCCGAGCTGCTTGGAAAACATGCCCTCAGCGGAGGCTAAGATTAAAAAGAACAGGTGATTAAAATGTGTGAAAAGCTACCTCAATTTGTGAGGTTAGTGTTGTATGAAGCTGCTGTTTGTTCTTATGGTATTGATTCGTCCAACTAGATGTGCCAACTGTTTTGACTGCCCCTGCTGCATGCACACCTTGTCCACTCGAGCTACAAATATCCCTGCTCCTCTGCCTGATGACCCAACTAAAACAACAATGAAGAAGGCCTATTATCTGGCCTGTGGTTTCTGCCGCTGGACCTCAAGAGATGTAGGAATGGCCGACAAATCAGTTGGTGAGTTGTGGATTTGTTAAAAAGAAAATATCCACAGTTAGTAAGTATTAAATACGTATAAGTAACACTTTTTCTGTAAACATGTTTGTCTTTGCAGCGAGTGGTGGGTGGCAAGAACCAGAAAACCCACACACTCAGCGAGTAAGTAATGCCCTGTGGCCTTCTCTCATGTGTCTCTCACATGTTGTTGTGTAAAACGGCATTTTTCTATTGAACTCTCAAGCATGTTTTTCTCAGAATGGATTAATTATGATTGTCACATGTACTGTAATGAAAATAATCTTGTATTTTACCCGCAGATCAACAAACTTATTGAATATTATCAGCCGCTTGCTCACCGAGAGAAGCAAGAGAGAGACAGAAAGAAACTGGCAAGGAGAAGACAAGGGATGCCCCTAGCTTTTTCGGTAAACTCATTTCTCATTTCTAACCTTTGCAAATAACTTGTTTCTCCACTGTACTTCCTTCGCGTTTGTGAGAAAGAGTTTGATAGTTCTGTTCTGCGAACTTCTGCTGTTATAATCACAAAATCTTGTTTTGTCTGTGTACAGACAAAACAAGATTAGTTGTAGATGCATCAATAATAATAATAATAATTTTGTGATGTGTGCACTTTTCCATGAATGGTCTTTTTCTGTTGCTGACGCATGGCATGAAGAGGCATTAATGTTGGCTTAACTTTGTTTCACTTGTTTTTCCCCTCTCTCTTCCTTTGCCAATGCACTTTTAACTTCCCAGCAACACACAATTCATGTGGTGGTGAGTTAGTTTTTTGTTTTTTTTCTTTAAGTAAAAGTTGTTTTGAACGAAACAGTAGCTGTATTCTCTTGTTTAATCTCATAGTGACCTCACAAATCACATGAATGTCTCCTTGAGTAAAATACTTTTAGAGGCTCTCACAATGGCAGCCTTTATGTGGGTCAGCAGGAGAGGAGAAACACTACACTACCAGATTAAAATGTCTAACACTAATTAAAATCTGAACTCTGATATCCTGCTCATCCACACACAAGCTCTTCTTTTTACCTGTTCTCACAAGCTTTGAGTCTTGCACTGTTTCTTGGTGGTTCTCATTTTATTTGAAAAAAATAAAATAAATAAGCTATGATGAAGATTGTTGAGCTTTTGTACAAATTTGACATGCAGGAAAAGTATGGACTAGGAACTAGACTGCAGAGGCAAAGACCTGGAGGACCACTTTCAAGTCTGGCTGGCCTTACGTGAGTGCTCTCAAGTGTATATATTTTGTTGTAAAAATGTAAGCGGTTGATGTATTTTGGAACAATGGGCAGTCATCATTGTTACTTATTTGAGTTTAGTGCCCAAATTTAGGCCATATGTTATCATTTCAGTGGTAGCTTGAAAGTGCTGATGTGACAATTATGAATTAGTAATTGATATCTGATCGCCAGTCTTAAAGAAGGGGAGGACCAGAAGGAGATCACCATTGAACCCGCACAAGCCCTTGACGAAGTGGAGCCCCTTCCTGAAGACTGTTATACTCGACCCGTTGATCTCCCAGAGGGTGGGTCCTCTGATGTGTAACTGAGCTGTCCTGATTATTGGGGTCGGTCTAAAGGGATTAATAAGGTCTAAGTCTGTGCTTTTTGGTGTCTGCAGTGACCACATTGAGGCAGCGTCTCCTGCAGCCGGACTTCCAGCCAGCGAACGCCTCTCAGCTCCACCCCCGACACAAGCATCTGCTCATGAAGCGCTCTCTACGCTGCAGGGTCAGTGCCATTTTATTCTTTACAAGAGCCTTTGATTGATTAGAGATTTTTTACGTCAATATTTAGTACACCTTGACAGTTTTAAATGTGCTTGGAACATTGAGGGGAAACATGAACAACTAAACTAATGCAAGAATCACATTCCAACTCTTATTATTCTAAAGGTCTGATGCTAAGCACATGGCTACTTAATATGCATGACTATAAGGACGTACTTCAGCTCCCATCACAGCTGTTGGACTCTATTCTACCAGAGTTCAGACTCTTAATGGAAGCTCTGCAAAGGGTATAAGAATTCTCAGAAATAATGCTTTTAGCTGGTGCAGGGCCTCCTCAGTGAGAGTGTAAGTTACTGTGAGTAGTATTGTGGGCCCCCGGGCTGCCAGTTGACTAGGCCAATCAGCAGGTTTAATACTTAATAGGACCACATTAATACTAATTACTTGTTGTTTTGCAAATTAAATTGCTTTGGCAGAATACTTGCCATCTTTGTGATTTTTCTAATTGCAACAATTTAAATTCCGATTTTGATTTGATTGTGCTGCCAAGTCCCTAACCTCCGTAGTAATAAGTATTGTAAATCTAGAATAAATGTACCCGTGTTTTCAAGTACAGCATAGTTTAAAGGGACTATACCTAATGTTTGAACCTTTTTTTTTTTTTGTCAAAATGTGACCCATCAAAAAGAATTTTACCCTACAAAAAGAAAAAAATGTCAGGTATAGCTCCTTTTTGAAGTATACTTTTTCAGTGGAGCATATTTAAATTCACAAATTATTCTGAAATATTTTGCTGAAGTTAAGTTGGCCAGGAGCTTTTTGGTCTGATGATTTAAAATATATTTTGAATGTAATCATGATTTATTCAGAATCAGAATAGGTTTTATTGCCATGGTTTGAGAACAGGTTCACAAACTAGGAAAGCTAAAAAACTTCATAAGGCTATAGGGCCATGCATGAAAAATATTAAATAAGATAAAATAAAAGTGACATAATGGTAAGACTACAACAATTTGATAACAGCGGGATTGTTTTTACAGATGTCTAGGCGTATAAAGTGACATTAAATGATATAAAGTGATAAAGTGATAAAAGCGGGTGTAAGTGTGGGAACACCACACAGTGCAAGTGCTGGAGTGTGAGGAGCTGATGGGCAGTAGTGTGTATTCAGACCCTGGGCGAGGGACAGATCGTTCAGAGCCCGGGGGGCCTTGGGCTTATAGTTTGTGATGGCCTTAAGGTGATATTTCAGGATTTTTGACATAGGGCCTCATTTCCTAGTTATCCAGAGTGTTGTTGATGTCTGGAGACTACACATATAAATGTCTGTGTTAATAGAATATTTTTTGAAATATAACTGACCTTGTATCACATGAATTACCGCATTTTGAGGGACTCTTTTCTCGCAGATCACTCCGCCACTGCGTTAGCTTACAGCCACGACGCTGATGCTGCTCAATTATAAGTTATTTTAAATGCAAAATGGTTACAATTATTCTATCGACACAGACATTTATATCGTTCGTCTGGTGTTGTAAGTGATTTGCCTCAGGTGCACTGTGAAGTGCGCCAGACTGTTTTTCATGCAAGGTTGCTAATACCATAGAAATGACTAGCATTAGCCTAGCGCCACTAAGCTCTTCAAATATAAGAACTGCGTGAATTAAAAAAAAATATCTCCAGACATCAAAAACACTCAGATTTAGTTACTTAAAATATATTAATTAGATGAAGTCTGAATAAATAAAAAAAACAATACATTTGACTTGCTAAAAAGTGCTTAATATATAAAGTGTACTGATAAGTTAAATTAATGTGAGCAACGAAATCTATTATAATGTAATCTCTCTCAAAATGCACCTCTTTTCGCAGGTGTTAAACACGGAATAATATTCGTTTTCACTGCTGTGCTGCGTTTTATTTGAACTTGTTTCTTACACGTTTACTGTACATTTTCTGTATGTTTTTGTGTACCTTATAAACAAAGTTGGTATAGTATGGCATGATTGGCAACAAAAAGATGATTTGAAACTTGCTCCTGTTTCTCTAATCTCTCCAGAAATGTGAGCACAACTTGAGCAAGCCGGAGTTCAACCCCACTTCTATCAAGTTTAAAATTCAGCTGGTGGCTGTGTGAGTATTCAACAAGATCTGCAAGTCGCATTTCGATAAACATCCATCCATTTTCTTCCACTTGTCCGTTGCCGGGTCGTGGGGGCAGCTGTTGGAGTTGCCCAAATCCCATTGCACCAGCCCCTGTGGCTCCTCCTGCAGGTGGTGGGTCCACAGAAGGACGGCCTCATGGTTCTAACCGGGCCTGTTGGGCGCTCAAACCCCTCCACCACGTTAAGGTGGCGGTTCCAGGAGGGGAGTTCGATGAATAGAAGTTGCTTATTAATATAATTAGCCTGAAGCTTCGAGTACTTCTAATTGGATTAGGCTGTAAAATGTAATGTGAGCCGAACACTTGTACAAACACACGGTGTAATTATTCATGCTGCATAATAACGGAAAGCTTTGTGCTTGCTTTTTATGGTCAAAATAATTGCCCATCAAGAATACTTTTTAATATTTTTCTGAATTGCACTTGTTGTGGTTGTAAGAGGTTGTTCATCCATTGTGCTCACATAGCCTTCACAAACAATCTTGTCAGACTGTCTGAGTGAATGGAAATTGATTTGTTTTTGTACCTTGTTTGCAGGAGTTACATCCCTGAAGTAAGAATTATGTCCATTCCAAATCTTCGATGCATGAAGGTTAGCCTGAGCAACAAACATTATTTATAAGCAAGTTTATTGGCTCTCCAAGAAAAGATGAGAAAGAAAAGGCCACACTATTTTAAGAGCAGGAAGTGAATGTTTTGTTGTATTCGTGTAGGAGAGCCAAGTGCTGCTAACGCTGACCAACCCAGTGGAGAACATCACTCATGTGGCTTTGACATCGTGTGATGAAGAGGATCCTGATGACATCAACAGCACCGCCAAGGTCTGTTTAATGCTGTCCACACAGTCTGGTATACCATAAAATAGTAATCACCTGAAAATACATGTTTTGCATTGAGAAAATGTAATTAAAAAGTTAAATTATTTACCTTTCACTAAAAAGTAGGATTGAGTTCAAAAATATTTTATAAATTGTTATTTACAAAGAAAATTATTGATAAAAAAACCAAAGCAATGCCTAGAACTGATGATGACAAAGATTTGGTGCCATTTGCTGTAATGCATTACCCACTAGGGATGTTCACTGGATTCGTCTTCATGGCAAAAAAGTCGTCCTGTAACCGCACTACGACAGGCCTGTCACTGTATTAAACTTTTTACACAGTGTAATGACTGCGGTGGAGGGATACACGTTTAGCGCACAGTCATGAGGCGGTGTAATATATGTCCCACACATAAACAAAACAAGGGATGTTCGAGAACATCCCGAGAAACGGAGAGCATGGATCATTATGGCTCTGTCGGGTTGTGTGCGTCAAAACATAAAGCTAACAAAGAAATGACATAAGTCCCAGTGGTCACTTTATGTCCTCAATCTAAGGCACACATGAACAAACGAGAGAAAAGAGGCACAAGGTGTTTCACGTGTGGAGTTTGGAGAGATACACAGCTGGACTCCGCTGGACTCGAGCAGTTGTTTTGGACAAACGGCTGACCTTGGCATTGGAGCGCTCAAGGAGTAAAACGTGGAGCGGTTTGTGCGTGAATCACAACCAGGCTCTCTTTAAAAGAGCCTCCTGGGTGATAATAAAAAAAAACAAAAATATCCTTTATTTATACTGGTTTACTTGTTTATTAGTTTATTTGAGCAGTTAAAATTCTGCTCAAAAGGAGTGGGCTGAAGCAAAAGCTTTATAAGCGCCCACCCCCGACATCATTGAAATAAAAACAATGAATCGAATCACAATAGTACAGGGAACATGTTACAAAGTACACAAGAGCCCGGGAACACGGCACACACACAGCGTTCCCCTCCGTGACCCAACTTTACTTATAATTACATTATCAATCCTACATTAAGCAAAATCATACTGTGATTTTTGAATTTGCCCCACCGGCAAAAGAGAACCTACAACACACCAGAGCGGCCGTTTCAACACGGACCACACCCACAAAGCACCTCTAGAAATTAACAGAATTTAACTGAAAGGAAAAGAAACTACAACAGTCCCATTTCATGTACGATGTCCAATACAAGCTTTTTTTTTTTAAATTTTATAAATTGTTATCCTTTATTTATATATATATATATATATATATATATATATATAATTATTTTTTTTAAAATATTTTTTTCTTTACAGATGGCTACCACTGCCAAACATAGTTAACAACTTCAATACGGCACTAATTCTGTGTTCAAAAGGCACATTAATATACATATTATCCGTGATCTTTCAACTTCCCAGTTGTCATTTCCATCATTCCATTTTCATTATTTCCTTTTTTGATTTTATTTTTAATCATTATTATTATTATTATTATTATATTTTTTTTTTTTGTTCAAAGGATTATGTAAAATGTAAATATGTAAGCCCTGCATACTGTAGTGCGTTAAGAAGCCAGGGTGTAGAGCAGGTCCATTGAAGAGGGCAGAAGCTCCCCATCAACAAACCCCCACCCAGCTGCCCTAACTGGCTGAATTTGTAGATGATGTTCCAATGCTTAGTGGTGCGTTAAAAGACGAGGTTTATGAGCCCGTTGGGAGGGTCCTCTCAACAGATCCATAACTCTCTTATCCCAATTCTCAATTTATAATTTAGAGCAATAGAATGACAACTGTTCAGAGCAACACTGGTTTGTCCCTTGAAACTCAAAGTCTCATTTTCAAGAGCGACCCGTTGGTACACACAAAGAAATACATTTCAGTGTGGGGCTTAAACAGTTTCTGATTATTATCCATTAAGGGCTTCAACTATTTAGAAAACGTGCAACCCTATCACCCATAAATCTGTGTTCTTTGTGCACTTTCTAACCTTTTCTACGGTTATAGCTGCAGCCATTTACCCCAAATTTGTAAGTCGTCAAATTCACAGCTCAAAAGGCTTCTCAGTGGACCGTACTCCCTTGTGTCTATGGGTTGTTTGTCTTGGCCCTTTTGTGGTAAAAAAAAAAAAAAGGCCTGTCCCAGACCAAAGTAAGACATTGCTCCTGGTCTAAACACGGCCTCTTCATGACCCATTTCCCTTCACATTACGGACAACTGGAGTGTACAAGACTGTAGTGCTGTCATTCTTGGTCTATTCAAAAACCCGGAGGCCACAGTGAAGCACATAGACTTTTGCTCGGATGAGTTTTATCTACCTGCTCTTATTGCGGTCAAGTTCATGCACCTATTACACAATCCCCATAGTCTCTATGTTTTGGACACTGCTGACTGTTAGTTGATACTGCGGACTTCATACGTAACATTACAAGGTGAAGGAATTAGCAAACCTTTCCTGTAAAATACATCTGAAGACAAATCCTCTACTGCATTTATTATTCTGTTTAAATAGTACTTTGTATTTAATCAAGAGCACTTCACATCTGTCTTCAGGAAGGGTGTATGCCAAATAAATATGCAATTCAGAAGCTGATTATTCTCTGGCTTCTACAGACAGAAGTAATTCTACGTATAAGATGCGCTGCACTAAACTGGTGTAATCTGCTTTTTAGCAGACGACACACAGTACAGTTGCTTTGTGTGCGTCCTCCACCAGATGAGTTCAACTAAAGTGTTCATGTGCACAGCTGCTCCTGTTGCTGCACTGAGAAACCTGGTTCAGATTACATGAGGGAATACTGCGCTCATTAGGTCTGCAAAATGGCTGCAAGTGACATTAGCCACAAGGCTGTCGCTGGTGTGACTCTGAGGATTTTAAGTGCTAGAAATTAGTGCTAAACCTGTCCTGTGATAATTAAATCATTTGCATTTTGACCGTAGTTTTAATTGGGTGTGAGTGTTGAAGGTGCAGCTCATCGCTGACTTGATCATTCGAACTGTGAAAGCACTTCTTTTGCTAAAACTAAAATGATTTGAATTTTAAACAGTCAGCTCTTTCCTGTAATCTTCTTTATAGACATTATCATGATATTGTGAAGTAGATTAAAGTTGAGACTGTTTTGTTTTGTGAAATTGTTCGTAGATGACAAGAAACAGCTGTGACACAAAGTTAATAACTTGGAAAAAGAATCCCAATTTAGCACTTTTATGATGTCAGCAACCGCAATATCCGTATCAACAAGAAAGTAAATAATCCTTGACAGATGTGCGGCATCAAAAGCATTGTCCTATTGGAGCCCGTTGATTCTGCTCTGCCATTTCTTTCTCAATTTAACTCTTATCTCTGTTCTCGCCTTATTTTAGACCATAAATGTGTCTTTGCTGAGAATATTGAACCTTAAAAGTGATGCCAACAAGTTCTCAGCCACTAAATTATTATTGTCATAGAGAAAGCTTCATTGATGGAATTTATTTCATTTAATATTGATTCAGTAGATGGTAGCAGACCTCTTTGGGCACAAAACATTGAGCATGCACTGCAGTAAGGGAATTTCTTGCCCTGGTTTGGTCTTTTTTGGGCAAGAAGTGTATGTTTTTGTGCTGCTACATTCACTATTGCATTCCTTTTTTAGTTTTTAGTATTGTCCCATCCCAAGCCCTGGTATCAGTCCACAGTTGATTAAAAGTGCCTGTGTTGTTTGTGTAGGTCTTGGTCCCCAGCAAGGAGTTGGTTTTGGCCGGGAAAGATGCCGCTGCGGATTACGACGAACTGGCTGAACCTCAGGACTTCCAGGACGACCCAGAGTACGCATTAAAACGCATATCAACAACAAAAGCACACAACTACTGACAAAAGTGTGGTAGTATTTAGTTACATTAACTGAAGTACATTTACTCGAGTAACCTTTTGATGAAATTGCATTTCCATGAGTAGTTTTACTGTACAACACTTGTGCTTGAGTGTGTGTACTCTTGGCTGCTCCACACCCCCTCTGACTGCACACACATTTACACACACAGCCTGGTTAATGGAGTCTGTTCACTCTTAACCTCATCTCCGTATCCTCCTCCAGTGTTGTTGCCTTCAGGAAATCCAACAAGATTGGTTTCTTCATCAAAGTGATCCCTCAGAAGGAAGGGGACGCCGATGTCACTGTCTCATTTAAGATCCGCCACGACTTCCGCAACCTGGCGGCTCCCATCAGGCCCAGCGAGGAGGGAGGGGATGGCACGGCTGAGGCCATTTGGCTCACCCATCATGTAGAGCTGAGGCTGGGGCCACTGGCTTCATGAACCGCTCCATACTCTCCCAACACTATCCCAAAGTAGGATCTTGTCAAACTAAATTAAAGACTGTCTCAAATTATACAAGTTTCCAATTCAATATATCGACGGATAGATTTAGAGCTGGGCGATTGGGCAAAAAGTTGTTTTTTTGTTTTCAATTTGATTTTATTCAGTAAATGGCGCCTTTTTATCCAATGTACGCAGACACTCTTCATATTAAGGAGGAACAATAATGGCTTAATGATGGTTTTAATATTCAATTTGTTAAGAGCCTGAGCGTAAACAACAAATGAAGGTTTTCCACTCCAGGATCATTTAACACTAAAAGGTTTCCACTTGTTCCTCTGAGGTCCAAGCTTCAATGAGCTGTCAGTGCAAGATTGAGTGTGTAGACCTTTCGAATAAAAAGCACCATGCTGCTAATCGAGATGGGCCATAAATGTAATCGCCATTTGGTTAAAAGTTTGTCCATTGCGCAGCTCTAAATACATCAACTATCACGCGGCTTATTGTGGTTGTTCAGTATTAAAGTGGTATATTTAGTATTTTTGTTGCTTCTGTTATTCAAGGCAAATCAAAAATGAAACAATGGACTTAAGCAAACCTGCTCCTGAGATGACATAATACTGCAAACAATAGTTTACACTAAGACATGGCGGATATTCTACTTTGACTTTTCTTTATTACCAAGCAAAACCCGAAGTACTCCTCACAGAAATCTGGTTTGAAAACGAGGTAAACGGTTTGCTCGACCCGTACCTTTGCACTTAGAACATATCCATCTTTGTTGCTGCCGGCACTAGCACTGCACAGAAGGGCGTATCACGTAAACTGCCTTTTTTTTTTATGAATTTTTTTTCTGCATACTTGAGTTTTATTTGAAGTCACTGTGAGTATTAACCACAAAAGCAACACAAGTTCAGTTTTGTTTAGAAAAGTAGTTTTATTTAAATTTGTTCTCTTTGATTTCTATGCTTTTTTTTTTTGGCTCGTATTGTACGCATCTATCTGCACTGTTAAAACTGCCCATATTCTTCTGTTCTGACTAATAAATCAATATCGCAATGTAACACCTTGACTTTATATTCTGTGATGGTGGAGAATGAAGGTCCAATAGTATATGTAATTGACTATCTTTTTCAAATGTGTGGGACACCCGGGTTATTACTTGTGTTATAGACTTTAATACTTAAAGGTGCACTATGTAACTTTATGTGAAAAACACAAAGCCCTAAACTATTGTTCGTGGAGCGTCATAGAGGCCACTGTGAGGGAAAGCAAAGGTGCCAAGCTGCACCCATAACGCCACAGAGTCATTAAAAGGTCAAATGCGCGAAAATATGAAGATTTTTTTTCTCACCTAAAAAGTTGCATAGTGTACTCTTTTTAAAATAACATGAACAGGTAGCGTTTACATCAGCAGATACAAGCTCTTGAGAAGGAAACAGGATTTCTTAGTCATGCATGGGTCAAACACGACGCCTGCAAGTTTTTAAAATGATGTAGTTTCCCCCTTTTTTATGGCTACTTAGTTCTTTATGTGATGTGGCAAACTGTCTAAATTAATAGCTACTAAGAACTGTACTGTAGGCTGTTTATCTAGGATACTGATAAATGTGGGGGAAAATGTAAAGGTGTATTTGCATGGGCTACATTATGTCATATGAACTAAGATGCCTCGTTTTTTGTGTATTATATTTACGTATGGTAGTTTTTGCTTTCACCACTGGGAGGCGCTACAGGGCAGGGTTTGTTTTGAGAAGGCATCAAAGAGATGGGAACCGTGGGACACATGGTTGCTGATGTAAAATTAGCTTGTCAAAAGGCGAAACCAAACAAACAATGCCCTTTTTGAAATCTATGGGCATACATACTGGTCCTGTTAGATTCATTTTGAATGAGGTAAGTGGATTAAACAAAATAATATTCTTGAACAGACCAAATATGCATAGGTCTTTTGAAATTATTGCTCATGCCAGGACACTGACAATTTTTCCTTAAGACAAATCAGTACAGGCTGACCAGGCTAACCTTGGCTTTGATAGGATCAAATAACCTTTTCTCTCTCAAGCGGTGCATGGCTTTATTTCTCCGTGTGGGTAATAAAGCCATGTTTTTTTTTCTTTCTATCTTGTGCAGATATAAACAGCTGGAGGACTGGACTGCGAAAGCCATAAATCACACCGAAGACGAGGTAATAAAATGCACATGGGCTGAGCTTGTGCCAGAGAGCGTGTCCTGCCTCCTCTTCTTCAGCCTGACGATGATAGCTGTGGCATTTTCAAAGCACACTGGAGCTGTTTGGTGCATGCACTTGTTGGAGCAGAGCTCGCCAAGTAGAATCACTCTGTGTACACTGATGGATGTTGGCCCTGGTGGGAGAGACACGCTATTTATGTCTGCAGTATAGGTCTATGAACCATACTAGCTTTTCAAAGCAGTGGAGTACATTAGTTCAACATGATTCTGCCTGTAGAGCAGTTAAAGAAATTCACGGGTGTGCTCTAATGTCTCTATCCTAACACATCATCACCTTGTGAAATAATAGCCCAGGTTATATTTGAAGGCTTTCGTTGCTCACCATCCTCATAAAGATTACTTAAAATATGTATTTTGGGTTGTACCTGGACTTCTGATTCGAGATGCAGCTGCTTGGAGAGTAGAATGTAAAAAAAAAAAAAAATCATGCCATTATTTTAACAAGGCAAAGACATTTTCCCTACATCTTTTATGCTTGGTGAGCGGTTACCATCCTTGCTGTCCCAGTTTTGATTCAATCCAAAACTGGGCATGGTAGGCTAAAAAAGATCTCCAACAATATCTGCCAAACCTTCCTTGAGATCTGGAGACGGGCCCCCGGGTCACCCACTGCTCCTGACAGGGTTCTCCAGTGCCATGGAAGAATAGCTCAACCTTTACCGTAGGAGATTTCTATTTCTCTACACGGTAATCTAAACATAAACATGGCTCTTGGCTCTGATTGGGAATAACATTTAGTATGGGGTGCCTTTTTTGTTGTTGTTCTGTATCCAACGTTTTTCTATTTTCGAGGACCTTTATTTTTTAAGACAGTCTTGGCCGAGCAGCTGTGACCAGATGAGAAATTCCTGGCTCAATTACAGGTTTGACTTTTTCACCATTACGTCATTGGATAAATCACCAGCCACTGCTCGCATACGAGAAGCATTACGCGAGGACGGGGGGAAGAAAGTTACACTTAAACCTATAAATTACTTCCATTGAATAAAAAGATAATACATAGGGGTCATGTCTGGACAATGAATCACCACACACTAATCGAGTGCACATACAGTGTCCCTTTTGAGCTGCCTACTGTGTAGTTATGCCATTGAGCAAGATCATTTTTGATTCGATTTGAGCTATTATTTACAGTGCGTTATTATTTACAATGTCTGTGTAAGTTCTCAGTCGTACAGGAGTTGTCCATTTTCAATGAAGGTACTTGATTCATCTTCTGTACTCAGTAGTTGAAGTCTGCGAACGTTTCGCCTCTCATCCAAAAGGCTTCGTCAGCGACAAAGGTCACAAACTGCACGCAGCTGAATATATAGACCACTGGGGAGGAGTTAGGGTAGGCCCGGCTCCTCCCCTCTAAACACAGCTACTCTCACCCGTGGGTAAACCCCTTTGAAGTAGAGCGTCTCTAACGATCTGCTCACCTCAGTATCGGTGAGTCATGTCTTATTCATAGATAATCCCTACCCAGTATCTGTCCTATTCATATATGATCACTGCCCATTATCTGTCCTATTAATGGCTAATCACTGCTAATTATCTGCCTATTGTTCTTTTGTTGGCTGAGGTGCCGTCTCCTTGGGCTGGCCAAGCCCTTTCGGTTTCTCCCGACTATCTCACTCCGATTGGAGTATAGTGAAGGAAGATTAAATCTGAGACCGCCATTTCGATTCATGGAGGGATTTTCTTTCCTGACAAAAATAGCTTCTTTAACTCCTCTTTCAAACCAACGTTCTTCTTTAGCTAAAATGTTGACCTCCCCGTCCTCAAAGGAGTGGTTGGAGGCTTTGAGGTGAAGGTGCACAGCCGACTGAGGGCCACTTGTGCTTTCTCTTCGGTGTTGAGAAAGTCTCTTCTGTAAAATCTAAATCTAAAAAAATAACTCAAAAGGAGTAGGCTGAAGCAAGAAAGCTTATTAGTGCCCACCCCAATTTCAAAATACAATACAATACACTACAATACAAAATAGAAAGGTTTGTGATTTCTGAGTGTATTTACTTAGTTTTATCATTTTCTCTTATTTTTTTATTTTTTATCATAGCTTATACATCATGTGAGCACACTTGAATATAACCTGGACGGACCTCATAATTAAAATGGGTTATTGAGTTAACTTACTTAGAAAAGATAATAAAATGGGCTACGAAAACTAATTTCATGAAGTTTTTTTGTTGTTGTTGCTCGTGCTCTCCTTGGAGTGATCTGCAGTGTGGATTTGCTGACCTTACAAAAACCCGCTCTTTTTCAGTTTTACTCGGCACTAAAGTACTTGATTCTTACCAACAGTTGGTCAGCTATTTGTCATGGCTTCAACCAGATTCCCCTCCAAATGCAAATCAATCTATTTTCCCAAGAACACTGTGGACCCCTTCAGGCAAAATTAAATACGCCGCACACAGTCTCTATCAAAGTAGTTGAGGCTCAATTGCTAACTTCAGCGGACCTCTGTATAGTTTTAACTCGGCTCTATGTGTCAAGTAGATGGATAGATACATACCTCCAGTCCTCAGATAAGTCCGATTCGGCTCACAATGGCGTGTCCGTTTCAGTGCGATTGGATGAGAAACGGAAAGGACTTTAAACTCTTCCCCTCTTGAGATCGAACAGTCGCTCCGGGGTGAGGTGAGTGATTAATTGCCTCTTTCAGTTGGTGCTCACCGGACCATCATAGGGTTAATTAGAGGTAAGTGATGGTGTCTGCCCACAAGAAAAACTGTAGGGTTGCCGGATACTGTATGTGAAACCAAGGCACTTTGGACGGTGAAAATAAAACTCCCTTTCAACTTGCATTGCTCTGTTGCATGAACTTTAGACACAGTTAAATTGCACTTCTATGAGTAGAGATAGTTTCCGGTTAATAGATGGTTTTGGCCGTGGGTGGGAATAAAAGTCAGGACTGAGTAACGTTTACGCTGTGTACTTATTTTGTCACTGGAGGAATATCTGCCTTGTATTTTACCCATTCTGAAACCTGTAAGAGCAGTCTCCAGATCTTGAACTAGGGTTAGTCAAGAGCCAGTTTTAAGCCCATATTGCTTGTTTTTGGAGGTTTATGGGGAGCAACCGAAGGTAACCAACCCAGACGGGGAGAACACGCAAACCTGACACTGAAAGGAACTTTGCAGCTCTGAAATCAAACCTGGAACTTTCTCGCTTGGAGGTGAGAGCCACCGGGCCACCAAGTAACACAATATTACCTACAGGCCTAGAAGTAACTTTGGACTGAATTCAAGCGAATTCAACATAGTCACAGGGCTGACAAAGACACTCATTCACATTCAGGTACTGAAATTTACAACTGTAGAGTAAAACCACTCCTTTATAGTTCATTTTCCTCACTCAGCCTCTACTTTGTCTCAACTTTCACGCCTAGCGCTCGCCTGACATCTGTAGGTTGGTTGAAATGTTGACTTTGGACGTTTCGTGAAAGAGATGCCTCTGAGAAAGCAGATGACCTTAGCCTGCCCGTCTGAACCTCTGCCGACTTTCACTGAAGGCCCGGTCGGAGCTTTCACTTATTATTTGCTCAATTGCTCACCAGGGGCATTACACGTACAGGGGCACGAGCGGGTCATCGCCCTGAGCCATACAGCCGCTCGGCCTCATGAGAAATCCCCACCAGAGAGGAGGCCTTTAGCATTTATCTCTGACAACGGCCCGTAATGAGAAGAAATGATGTCAGGGAATTAGGGCTGCTATTGATCACTGAAGGAGGTCACGTCCTGAAGGGAATTGTTTAATCTAAGAACTTACTTATTTGTTTTCCACTGAGCAGCCCCATTATGAGAAGACTGACACTGCATTCATAATTGACCTAACTAGAAGGAGCTGCTTGGCCTTGCAGTTGCCTTGTACAGTATGAGATAAAGCTGCCAATAGGTTGAGTTCATCACATTATTCAGCTGAGAATTAGATGCTGGTAACTATGGCAACTGTCAAAAGGCTGGTCTTGGCTAATATCTCTGTCATTACTGGGGCAATCGACATGAAACAAAAAAGTTCAATGTCTTCTCTGTCAGCACGTACTATAAACTAAGGTCCAATTACACGGCGGGTATCAAATAATGATCAGACATTATCAAACTAGAATGTGAACTCAGTGCTGATAGCTTTGGCTTCTTTTCTTCTTAGAAATAAAAATAGAAATAAAAATACAGTTGTATTTGTTTTGCTGTCTCATTGAGATAAACTCATCTGAACATAATTATCACACTATGAAGAGTGTATTGGCTCCACCAGGAGGTCAGAGGCTAAAATTAGCATTGGCGGTCTACCATGTTCATGTCTCAACTCTGTCTTGTTATGAACTCTGGCTTTTAATTAACTCAAGTGAACAATTGAGATGTGCGGAAAGGTCTCAAAGAGCTAGAAACGCAACAGCTGAGAGATTCTACTCGACTACCACCGGCTTTCCATGGCTTTCACAGTTGGATTTAGATAGTGCAGCTTTAACTGACAGTGGCTCTTAAAGGAACAGGCCACCGTTTTTACATACTGAGATATACCATAGGAGCACTTCGACGTCCGCGCAGTAATATCTCACTTTACTGCGCTCAAAGTGCTCCTATTATTACGCCTTACATATATAGTTCCCCTTTTTATCCGCGTAGAAAATCGATTTTATTTTTGTGTTACTAGACTTGGATCGTGTAAAGGCTCACGTAACTGTATTTAAATAGGGGAAACGTGGAACAGCTTGGTAGCTTCTAACTTCACCCCAGTTTGGCGCTATACCAATGCTGGGAGCGGCTAAACGCTAACAACATTCGCGTGACTGAGCGCACGCACAAAGACCAGACAGTCACGCATCTACTCGTCTAAGCTAAGGTAAGAACATATCTCAGTATGTAAAAACGGTGGCCTATTCCTTTAATTGGGGTCTTTATAATATAATACAAAGACAACATTTAATGCAAACAGGTTTAGCATGATCTTTTTGTCTATTAAAACTCAGATTTTATCCAAACTTCTGAATTTTGGCTACAGTTAAGATAGAAATTGACAGGGGGCATGCACAGAATAAGTGAAAGTAACGCGAAAATCATTTCACCATTCCTGGATATGTCAGATCGGCCTTCCTTTGGCTGATTATTCTTAACCTTTGTGATAGGTAGCTTACGTGTGGCAATGATAATGCCTCTCTTTGGTAAATGTGTCAATTTTGTGCGAAGTCTGACCTGTTTCGCTGACCATGCCTTATACTTTAATCACAAAATAAAAGGTCATGTGCTTTCTTCCCTCGCCTTATAACTCAAGTTGTAATTTGGATTCCATTTCACTATGCCCCGTCTCTCTAGCCAGAAAAGCAATATGGCAAAACCAGGCCTGAAGCTAGCCAAATGACTTGTACTTTCTCTCAGCCAAGTTACAGTGAACTTTTGAATGCATAAGAACATTATTAACGCTCATATCTGTCAGCTTACAGTTTGTTTTGTGGAGCAGTAACATCGGCGTTGCCAATACCCAGCCAGATCTAGGCCTTCACACTGCTTGGAGCCTCTTTTCATTGGCGTAGTATAACTCCAGTCAGGAGGAGACGCAGTGCCCGGGAACACTCGCTTAGCGCTCGTTTATTAGCCTGCATCAGCAAACAGAGCGCAGCCCGACTTCCCTGACATTTATAGAAAAGAGGCGTCTCGCTACCTGTCAGCCTGAGGTCTTAATTCAACGCTGCCAACACGCGACAGTTGTCAGGGCTCTGCATGCCCTGCGTCAATCCATTCAGTATGCAACGTCACAAACTGCATGTCATAGAAATTCACAGGGAGCATTTGTATTGGAGCAGCTCGGACAAAAACTAAAGCCGCATGGAGCGACAAGGCATTGTCATCTTTGTGTCAGCCCCAAGCTTTAAAAATATAGAAGGGGTTGCATCAAGAACAGTGTACAATAGGTCAATGTATACTCAACAAAAATATAAACGCAACACCTTTGTTTCTGCTCCCATTTTTCATGAGATGGACTTAAAATCTAAAATTCATTCCAGATACACAATATTACCATTTCTCTCAAACATTGTTCACAAATCAGTCCAATGATAGTGAGCACTTCTGCTTTGCTGAGATAATCCATCCCACCTCACAGGTATGCCACACCAAGATGCTGATCTGACATCATGATTAGTGCACAGGTGTACCTTATACTGCCCACAATAAAAGGCCACCCTGAAATGTGCAGTTTTTTGCTTTATTGGGGGTCTGGGGACTCAGAACCAGTCAGTATCTGGTGTGACCACCATTTGCATCGGGGTCTTGACCTGACTCCAGCTCGTCGCCGTAACAGACTTGAGTGGGCAAATGCTCACATTCGATGGCGTCTGGCACGTTGGAGAGGTGTTCTCTTCACGGATGAATCTCGGTTAGGGTTTGGGTTAGGTGAACATCACCTCATGTTTCAGCAAGATAATGCACGGCCCCATGTTGCAAGGATCTGTACACAATTCTTGGAAGCTGAAAATGTCCCAGTTCTTGCATGGCGAGCATACTCACCGGACATGTCACCCATTGAGCATGTTTGGGATGTGCTTTTTAGTTTAATTTAGTTTTTTTGTTTATTTGCTTGACCGGCGAATACAACAGCGTGTACCAGTTCCCACTAATATCCAGCAACTTCGCACAGCCATTGAAGAGGAGTGGACCAACATTCCACAGGCCACAATTGACAATCTGATAAACTCTATGCGAAGAAGATGTGTTGCACTGCATGAGGCAAATGGTGGTCACACCAGATACTGACTGGTTCTGAGTCCCCAGACCCCCAATAAAGTAAAAAAACTGCACATTTCAGGGTGGCCTTTTATTGTGGGCAGTATAAGGTACACCTGTGCACTAATGATGTCAGATCAGCATCTTGATGTGGCGCACCTGTGAGGTGGGATGGATTATCTCAGCAAAGCAGAAGTGCTCACTATCACACATCTGGAATGAATTTTAGATCTTTAAGTCCATCTCATGAAAAATGGGAGCAGAAACAAAGGTGTTGCGTTTTATATTTTTGTTGAGTGTATTATTTACACTGTATAAGCACATGATTTACGGTGTTGACAAATATAAGAGAAAAGCCAAGAAATTTAGAAACCGCTACCTTCTGTGCGAACAATAACTTGCTGTGCCACAGTGTCAAAAGCAGAAAACGTGGAAGTATGTTGATCTAATAGAATTTCAAACCTGAAAGCCGAGGTACTTTTAATATTTTCCCATTTTCAAAAAGTGAAAGGTGGTTGTTGAGTATAAATTGTTTACTGCGGCTCCAATTTGTTACTAGCTCTCACAATACTTCCGCACGTCCCATATGTTCATCATGGGAATTTATTGAATACACGTTTCAGGTACGTGTACAGCTTTGGCAGTCGACGATGTGGTATTTTAGAACCCAAATTCTTAACCTCTTAACCCCCACCTGAACCGAGCACATTTTCTCCAATTTCCAAAAGCTTCTGGAAAAAAAAGCGTCAAAATAGCGACAAAAACGAGAAGAAAATGCAACAAAAATGTGACAGGACAAACGTGCCGGAAAACTAACAATAACAAAATAAAAAAGGGACAAAAATACAACAAAAACGTGACAAAAAAAGAGCGACAAAACATGCCAGAAGAGCAGCAATAAAACAACAAAAAAAGCGTCAAAAGAGCAACAAAAACACTTTAAAAAAAATTCGAAAACATGACAAAAAGAGAGAAAAACGCTTCAAATATGTGACAAAAAAGCGGCGACAACAAGTCAAAAAAAGTTACGATTAGTTTAGTAGGTCTTAGCTTTCAAATGAGGCGCTACACTGACTCTCCAGTTGAAAAGCTTTTAGATTTGGGTAATACCAAACTGGAGGAAATGCACTCGGCTAAGGCGGGGGTAAGAGATTATTAAAATGTGCTAAACAGACTGCAAACGGTTTAAATAGCTGCACTGCAAAACATGCTTGTACTGGTTTTAAATTACAGTGCGTTTTCTCTACGACGAGAAAAGAAATCGGGTAGCCAAGCTTTAAGTAGCATTAAGTAGTACTGGGGAAGTAACTTTAAATGTAACATTCAATACTTCTCGTGTTGAACCCCTCCCCTATAGGCGCGATGGTGCAGTAGATGATAAAAACGTTTGGTCTCACAGAGGGCCGTTGGCAGTGGGGATGATATAGAAAGATGGAGGACAGAAAGACGACCATTTCGGGGCAAAAAGCCAAAGCCACAGAAATCTGGTCCATCATGAGCCACTGCCGCACCACAAATATTGTTCCCATCGGGGCGCGGGCTGTATATCACCCACGGGAGGCCAGGCTAAATCAATGCGGAGGATCAATGGGAGCTTCATGGGATTTATGGCACAGGAATATGAAATGTCAAACTGTAGAGGTGGATTTGGAGCGGGCTCTATCAGTGGTGCGTGGCCACACACGGGAGAATCTTAAGGTGTTACAAGGAAATAAACGCTTTAATCTCGTGCGCCGTTATGTCAGTGCAGGTCCACTATAAGTGCAGATCGTGAAACATAAGTGACTCTATCAAAATGCAGTGGAATCCATTTTATTTCTATGTGTTTCTCACATTATCTATTTAGTGATTGATTTCAGTGCAAGATGGCCTAGATTGTGACCCAGCTTGGTGGTATTATCTTCCGAATTCTGAAAATAGACAATACGGTACTTATATATGTGCGGTGTGTAAATTCAATTGTCTATTTCCGTATTTTTACAACCAAGATGCTCCTTTGTGTCTATTAGAGTATTATTTGCTCTCTCATCTGGTTCGCATGTTAATTCTCACTATCCAAAGTAATGCATACGGATTAAGTATTTTTCCCTCACCGTACCCATAACAATTTCTTTGTTACTGAAAACAAGTTTGTCCCAAATTTGTGTGCAACTGCCTCAGGGCTAATTTGCCACCACTGATTGTGCAGAATAAATGAATGGTCTCTGTGTGAATCACATTGTGTTATGTCTGAAAAGTGCTATTGGCTACAAATAAATTTGCTTCCTTAGCTCCCTAACTTTCCATGTTGCACCTGGTCCAAAGTGACCAATACATTTGAGCCACCAGAAAATAAGTAATTAGCTTATAAACCTTGTGTTAAACTCACTATAGGGATCTTCAGCAGAATATTACCTTCTAAACCTGTACTTGCTAAATTAAAGTCAACACTGACTGTTTTAATAGACCCACCTGCAAACAGTCAGACAGGGTACAGGCCCCACAGAGATCGCCTGGAGACAGGAGACAAATTACATCTTAGTCACGCACTTTTAAACAGGTATTATTATATTGTCTGGTAAAACAAAGACTCAATGAGGAGATGCAGCTGTGGGTGTTATGATGAAATTTCAATTCATATTATTAAAAGAGCCCCATGCTTTAATATATGAGCTAAAATAAATTGGATTATGTTACACAGGAGATTACTGAGAGACCAATAAATCCTATAGAGTTCAAGATTGTGATGTCATATCGCTAAGCATCATGGGATTATCAGCAATAATAAACTAATAGAGATTTGGAAAGCTAAAATACTGGAGTTACTGTTCACATTAAAACACTTGTACACTACAGTGTGTTAGATACTATATGTATTTACCAGCAGTGACTCAGCAGCTAACGTCCTGCTGTTTTTTTCTCCACTCTTTATACTGTTTTTAGCTAATGTTAGTCTATGGGCTATGCTAGCACCGACAAACATGGGGGATCTCCATGGTGACGGTGGATTATCCCGAACTCTATTGTAGCAGGGTCACAGAACAAAATTCTGATTTGGCCTGTGAGGGGTTTGTACAAGGTGCCTACTTTTATCCAATATAGTTGGTAGGGACTAAGAAGGCCAAACTGCCCTGTATTCCTAAATAGCTCAACAGTAAAATACTTCTTTTTACATGCCCTCAGCTCCGGAGTATTAGATCACATTCACAACCCCCTCTTGATCCGAATCCGGGCCCGTTTGCTCTGATAGTCTGGTTCGTTTGAGGTGTTGTGAAAGCGCAAACGGACTCTGATCCGGGCCAAAGAAGCGAACCCTGGTCCGGCTGAAAACGCGGCCCGGTTCAAACGAACTCTGAAGCGGATCATTTGGTTTATGAACGCAACTGAGCCAGAGAGCGGAACAAAACCAGGAAGAGAAAGTTGCGCAAAGACAGAACAGCGCGGAGACAATTACGACATTCAAATGTATATGTTTCCATTTTGTGGAAACATTATACCGTTATAATGTTTGCACAGACCTAGTTTTTGAGGATAATGTTCAATCAATAATGATTCAAACGCCATACATCTTAAAGTGGGATTCCGTGGCTTCCTTGTGGCTGACGTGCGTTTAGTCTCACATCTTTAGGTATCTAACAACCAGGTAGTTTGAAAATATTGTGTGTGTGACCATGTGCTTTTTACATTTTAAAATGTAAAACCTTTCAAAAGGTAGCGCAGCGGTTAGTGCTCTCGCTTCACAGCTAGAAGGTCCCAGGTTCGATTCCCACCTGGACGAGGCCTTTCTGTGTGGAGTTTGCATGTTCTCCCCGTGTCTGCGTAGGTTTCCTCCGGGTACTCCGGTTTCCCCTACCACCAAAAACATGTACAATAGGCCAGGATGAATGGTGTGTGTGAATGTAGGGTGGTGGTCAGAGGGACCGTTGGCGCAGACGTGTGTAGTCGCGACGCGCTTCTGTCAGTCTCCCCCAGGGGAAACTGAAGCTACTAACGTAGTTTACCATCACCGAGTGTGGAGTGAATGCAATTGCTCTCATGTAAAGCGCTTTGTGACCATGTCTGTGAAAGGCGCTATATAAATAAAGATCTTCTTCTTCTTCAAAACATCACCAGCCACACTTTAAATTTGCTCTACTGTTTTGAAGGCATTGCCAGGTCTCGTTACTGCAGGAGACTGGAAGACTGTGAGTTTCCTGGCCTTTTCCTAAACCATGCTGTTGTCTTTAATTTCCTGTTGATGGCGCTTGCAGATTTGATTTCCTGCCGGCGCGGGAAACATTATCTTGTTGCCAATCGGTGACACTGAGGGAAAATTCGCTTCAATGAGACCCAACAGCTCTATCCAGGACCCCATAACCTTCACCGCTGGAAGACCGGGCTGCTGGCTGTCACATCTGCTGTGGGGTAAATATGTCCAAAAACTCACAATGTGGGGGATAACATCTCATTATGTGTGCGCCAGTGGTTGACACTGTGAGGGAGAAACTGGCCAAAATCAGATAGTCGCTGAACTGTGAGGTTATATAAGCTAATGTAATAACCTATCACTGTGCTTGGGGTATATAGTGTTTTATACTATTGGACATAGGCATTTCTAAAACAGTAAATATTTTCAAAGTGTGCAGGACATAGATGAAGGTTTTGCTAAGAATATTCTTAGACAAAAAGGGATTTAACCTCTTAACCCCCACCTGAACTGAGCACATTTTCTTCCGTTTGGCTTTACCCAAATCTCCTTGGTAAAAATGGTCAAAATAGCAACAAAAATGAGACGAAAACAAGGATGGAAATGTAACAAAAGAGCGACAAAAATGTGATGAAAAAGTGACACGAAAGTGACAAAAACACACTTCAAAAACGCTTCAAAAATTCGAGAAAAACATGGCGACGCAAAAAAGTTCCGATCACTTTTGTAGGTCTTAGCTTTCAAATGAGGCGTACACTGTTGCTCTCCAGTGGATAAGCTTTTAGATTTGGGTAAAGCCGAACTAGAGAAAATGCGCTCGGTTTAGGCGGGGGGTAGAAATAGTTTTGGAGCCACATTAAACATTCTTTGGTATAATAATGACAAGCATTTTAACCATGAGAAAAATAAGAATAGGCAGAAAATGTGAGTATCATTATTCTGGTAAAATGCAAGGTATTGTAAGGTCAAGTCAGACACATTAGTGGGAGTAAATTAACCTTTTACTGTTGTCTTGAAAATGCTATGTTGTGCCGTATTATAATGAATGGTACATAACTTTCCAAAGGTTCAGGCTTCTCCTTGACATTTTGTTGATTTTCGTAGCAGCTTTTTCATCTGTTGGCAAAACGAAATAGCCCTTTGAAAGTCACGTTGTAACGCTAAAGTCTAAGCTAAAAGCAGTATTTCGCATGCACAGAAAACACCGTAGCTGTGCTGGACTATGGCAGGTTACAGAGGTTGGTGAAAAAATATGAGTATTATTATGGATGTGGGAACGTGAGAGGGAGCGATTCGTCCTGAGGGATGGAAATATGGACTTCAAAGGAGACCAATATTTAGGTCTGGACCCAATCTTACACATCTGTCATTCCTTTCCTATATCACATCCCCCTGGACAATAACCGACGCTCCTACTAACATGCATTTTGTTGATGTAGCGACGAGGAAAAAAACAAAACTCTCTTGGTGATGCTGCATGGAGAGACATTACTAACTGAGGCAGAGCTCACCAGGGTATGCGGCAGAAATATATCTTTCGTTTGACCCCGCGGTACTTGACTCCAAGGCAAGAGCAACACATTCCCGAGAAGATCACTCGGATACAGGAGTAGCCATACCACCTCTGGAGCAATCTCATTACAACTTGATTCACGGGCTTGTTGCTGGAGATATTAGGCGTAGATTGGAAAGGCATGTGGACACGAGTCGGCAGGAGACGCTGTAATGATTTCATGTTTCTTGCACAACATTGTTAGTGGGGGCTCGTCCGACTCAGAGTCTGTTATCTCGGTGTTTGAAAGAGTGTTTTCATGCTGAGGGTTATCAAAGCCTGACCCTATGGTTTGCCAAATAAAGAAATTCTTCTCCTTGAGCGCAATTTAAAACTCCCTACATCTCCCATCCAATCAGTTGTCAGTTCACATTCATCCTGTACGTCCCAACTGTTGTAGTGCCAAGAAGAATAGAAAGGCAGAGTCTCTCATAAGTTTAACGTTATTTATTCTTTAAACAAAAAGGCATTCCTATGAATGGGAATGGAGCGGGAATGGAGCGGGAAGTGACCAATAGACAAACATAAATTTACAACAAAGAAAAGGGTTAGCCCGCCTCTACATATGCTGACCACCAAGTTGTTACCAAGGACGGACGAACAACAAAAAACCTAACATAGACATAGGCTAAAAAGGACAGCAGGTAGCAACACTGTAAAACGACAACATTGAACATTATAAAAAACAAACCTACTGTAGCAACTTTAATATTGTTAAAAACATCTAAAAGTTCTACCTGTGCGTCGTGAACACCCCACAAACAGTCTGCTCAACAACCCCCACGCCGTTGATCAATAGGTTTCGACTGTCGCCGTCGTAGCCTCGTACGGCCCTACCATTAAAACAGACAATTAAAACTAAACAAACATTGTTGCTACCGTACATGACAATCACAACATATGGGAATTCCAAAACACTCACCAAAACAGATGTAACCCTCACGCTTGGCGTGGGTGAGCACAGCGTGAGCCCAGCAATCACCCTGGATCCCACAGAAACTAGCACCTGGTGGCAATCAGGCCACTTCCCATTTAACCCGTCATTGGCCTGAAGGACAGCAGCACCACCCCGAGGTACCACCCGTTACACAACTTAATTTTGTTATTATTGATTTTTAATGAGACGAAACAGAGAATGATTGGCTTAGTTGTGAAATAATGGACGCATTTTCTAACACAGCAGTATGTGCTATGGCTGGGCTTGAACATGCAGCTTTAAGATTCCCAGATAAATGCTTAGACCATTGCAATACTTCAAGTGTATATGACAGGTTTTAATGCTTTTGAAAAAACGACTTATTTAGAAGGATAACATCAGTTACATAATTATTTTATTTCAGTGAAACAGCAATTTTAATAAAGAAATGTTAAAGAATTTTTGACATTGGGCCTCATTTCCTAGTTATCCAGAGTGTTGTTGATATTTCTTATATTTGAAGAGTCTAGTGGCGCTAGGCTAGGGCAAGGCTAAAGCATTTCTATGGTATCAGTTAGCCTGCATTAAAAACAGTCTGGCACACTCCACAGTGCACCTATACAAATGTCTGTGTCGATAGAATAATTTGAACCATTTTGCATTTAAAATAACTTATATTTGAGCAGCATCAGCTTCGTGGTTGTAAGCTAACGCAGCGGCGGAGTGATCTGGAAGAAAATAGTCCATCAAAATGCAGTAATTCATGTGATACACGGTCAGTTATATTTCAACACAGACATTTATATCGTTAGTCTGGCGTTATAAGTGATTTTCCTCAGATGCACTGTGGAGCGGGTCAGACTGTTTTTAATGCAGGCTAACTGATACCATAGAAATGCTTTAGCCTTGCCCTAGCCTAGCGCCACTAGACTCTCCAAATATAAGAACTGCATGAATTTAAGAAAAAAAATATCTCCAGACATCAGCAACACTCTGGATAACTAGGAAATGAGGCCCAATGTCAAAAGTCCTGAAATATCCCTTTAATGTTATTTTTATTTGAATTTTTAAGCTGCTGACAAAATCTTAAATTGTGTTAACTATGTTGTTAGCAAAAATTGTGTAAATGCAAGGCCCATAACTTAAGTGCAGCTTTTCCAAACGGTCACATTCCCGGATGATGCTTCGTTGAGTGGCTAAACACACCAGATGAATAGTGGAGAGAAAAAAGGCATTTTGAGATATACTAGCTTCAGTCTCTGCCAGATGAGAAACCGTTGGGTATTTTTTGCCAGTGTGCTGTCGCCTATAAGCGGGTCACTACAACTGAACTGCAAGCACGTCTTTTTTAGTGCTTAAAACAGCTCCCTGGGGGCAAAGGGCTGCAGGCCATAGACACAGAATCGAAACCAGAAGGTCAAACATGCCCTCAATCAGAACCGTAGACACTCTGGGGACGTCGGTGTTGAATTTATTTGCAGATTTTAAATCGGCCGGATCACCTGAGGGCCCGGACAGAGCATAGTTTACCCTGAGTCAGCTTGTGCGCCCCCGTGAACTATTTATTTAGGTACGTTCTTATTCAGCAGTGTAACGGGATAGTCGCACATGGCTGCCACAGGACAGATGACCGGGTACATATTTAGAGCTGTTTATATTTGGGAAGTGTCTCCAGGGAAACGCACACATCGCTCAGAGCAGCAATTTGAATACATGATGGTGTTGTGCATAGTGATAGATTGGCAGTGTTGGTATATTTCTAATAGCGTTGCATCTCATTTACAGTGCCTTGCGAAAGTATTCGGCCCCCTTGAACTTTTCGACCTTTTGCCACATTTCAGGCTTCAAACATAAAGATATAAAACTGTAATTTTTTTGTGAAGAACCAACAACAAGTGGGAGTTATTGGGCGTGCAAAATTATTCAGCCCCCTTAAGTTAATACTTTGTAGCGCCACCTTTTGCTGCGATTACTGCTGTAAGTCGCTTGGGGTATGTCTCTATTAGTTTTGCACATTGAGAGACTGAAATATTTGCCCATTCCTCCTTGCAAAACAGCTCGAGCTCAGTGAAGTTGGATGGACAGCGTTTGTGAACAGCAGTTTTCAGGTTTTTTCCACAGATTCTCGATTGGATTCAGGTCTGGACTTTGACTTGGCCATTCTAACACCTGGATATGTTTATTTGTGAACCACTCTATTGTAGATTTTGCTTTATGTTTTGGATCATTGTCTTGTTAGAAGACAAATCTCCGTCCCAGTCTCAGGTCTTTTGCAGACTCCATCAGGTTTTCTTCCAGAATGGTCCTGTATTTGGCTCCATCCATCTTCCCATCAATTTGAACCATCTTCCCTGTCCCTGCTGAAGAAAAGCAGGCCCAAACCATGATGCTGCCACCACCATGTTTGACAGTTTGACATAACGTTTTGCATTGTTGCCAAAAAGTTTGATTTTGGTTTCATCTGACCAGAGCACCTTCTTCCACATGTTTGGTGTGTCTCCCAGGTGGCTTGTGGCAAACTTTAAACAACACTTTTCATGGATATCTTTAAGAAATGGCTTTCTTCTTGCCACTCTTCCATAAAGGCCAGAGTTGTGCAGTATACGACTGATTGTTGTCCTATGGACAGAGTCTCCACCTCAGCTGTACATTTCTGCAGTTCATCCAGAGTGATCATGGGCCTCTTGGCAGCATCTCTGATCAGTTTTCTCCTTGTATGAGCTGAAAGTTTAGAGGGACGGCCGGGTCTTTGTAGATTTGCAGTGGTCTGATACTCCTTCCATTTTAATATTATCACTTGCACAGTGCTCCTTGGGATGTTTAAAGCTTGGGAAATCTTTTTGTATCCAAATCCGGCTTTAAACTTCTCCACAACAGTATCTCGGACCTGCCTGGTGTGTTCCTTGTTCTTCATGATGCTCTCTGCGCTTTAAACTGACCTCTGAGACTATCACAGAGCAGGTGCATTTATACAGAGACTTGTTTACACACAGGTGGATTCTATTTATCACCATTAGTCATTTAGGTCAACATTGGATCATTCAGAGATCCTCACTGAACTTCTGGAGAGAGTTTGCTGCACTGAAAATAAAGGGGCTGAATAATTTTGCACGCCCAATTTTTCAGTTGTTTATTTGTTAAAAATGTTTGAAATATCCAATAAATTTCGTTTCACTTCATGATTGTGTCCCACTTGTTGTTGGTTCTTCACAAACAATTACAGTTTTATATCTTTATGTTTGAAGCCTGAAATGTGGCAAAAGGTCGAAAAGTTTAAGGGGGCCGAATACTTTCGCAAGGCACTGTAAATCAAAGCAGAATGTATCTAATCTGAAGTTTAGTATTACCATTACTGCTCCAACTTTACAAAAGTCCTTTTTTTAATTCTGTTTCTTGTTGATATACCTTACAAATTATCATGAGTTATTTCTTTTGCGCATGTTGAATTTCTCATATTCAGGCCAATCTCTCTCGTCTGTACTGAAAACGCCAGCCCACACTCCGATATACAGTACATGCCCATAGACACACACTCAGGCACACAGAGATTACTAGGAAAATACTAAGGCTAAGGTGTGTAAAGTTGTTATAAAGCCTGAATAAAGTCAGAAAAAACATTGATGTTGCATGTACAGCACCTTCCCAGTAGGTTTCAGTGTACACCTACCTGAAAGTAACATGTAGATTAGAAAATGAAGGCAGCTGACTGGATACTGAACTCCAAGGCTGAAATGTAAGACCATCCGGCGTCTAGTTTTACTTATCTATCTATATCATTATGCGTGGTTAACCTCATATAGCATGTATATAATTGCGCAACTCTGCTGCACAAGGTCTAAGCCCTGTTGTCAGGCATCTTTGGCCACAGACAGTAATTACACTTCCCTTTGAAAACACACTCACAATAGTTACTGCTTGAGGAGAAAAAGTGCTGGTTTGAATTCAGTCATTTCAAAACAATGTCTCCTGTCATCTTTTGAATTTAGAGACGATAATAACATCGTGGAGCACTGCTGTGGTGGTTTTGGTCTTGTACTGACTCGTGTAAAAGCTTTTTTTTGAGGAAGTTGTATGTAGTCTAAACAAGTGAAAGTTCCGCTTCAAAAAATAATATTATTCAAGTCTTACTTTGCTTTAATTTCATTAACCTGTAATATAATAAAAATAACATGTTTAACTGCATACACTTAATATAAATATAATTGTAAAAGTCATATTTATTAATCCTTTATTACAGGGTTGTGTCTTGAGACTCAGCAAACGTCTCAATTTGCAAGAGAGACCTGTTTTAAACAAGCGTTTGCATATGATCACAGACATAACGATTGTGTATGTTCTACTCGTCGGGAATAAGATGTGGAGGTACGTGTCTCATGAATAGCTCAAAGTAGAGTTGCTATTTCATATTTTCAGTAGCTAATAGATGACAAGATTCTATAGGATTCTGTGCACCATAGAATCATCCTCTATAGCCCAACCTGAGTCACAAATAGGAGTCTCACGGGCACAATCGGTTCTCCCGAGATCTTACACTTACACAGCCCACTGGTCTCTCTTTGCTCCTATAAAAACAGAGTCGTTTTTGTTTTTTCCTTAAATGAGGATAAACAGGATCCCAGTTTTTGTTAGCAGCGCTTTAAGTGCCCAAGTGGAAGCAGAAAAATGTATAATTATGCAATATTATTTTGTTCAATTGTATGTGAGCTGCTGGTGTCTGTCAAGAAAAAAATATTGGCCCTTGGCTTAACCACTGATGCGTGCATTAATAGTGGGTAAACATATTTCCACTCCTGTATCTTTACTCAAAATCCTCCTATAATCCCCTGAAATCATGACATTTGAATAATGGTGTGTCTGTTTTTTCTCCACTCGATATTTGACCTTCTCCTTCACTCCCACTGCTTTCTCCAGTCACTTCCTCTGCATTCATTCCTCAACTATTTATGGCCTGTGCCGCATTGTGAGCCTATGCAGCGAAAGTCTGGAAATCCTACCCACACATTAGTCAAAACGCCGGGCTGTTTCTACGGAAATGTTTGGAGGGACGTCTGGTGAGGCATTCTCTTTTCAAATCTGGTTTGACCCGGGCCGGGTGCGCTGAGGAAGCATAGAGAGGAAAGGGTGTGTTCTGGACCTTCCCATTGAAACGAGTTGGCAAGAGGCAGGTGGCCAGGAAATGACACACAGGGGAAAAGTGCTGCTCTCACACCTATTTGCACAGAGCCAACCAGCATGTCTTCCCACTCCTAGTTGGAATTCATCACCTGGTTTTCACCCAAAAACTCTTCTGTCAAAATGAATTAGAACTGTCTGACAGTCACCTCAGCTCACCCTCATCAGTATGTGTTTTGTCTCAAATATGCAGTTTGATATGACGTTTTATGACACATTTGAGTAGTCAAAGGCACAACAGAAAAAAGGGATAAAGAGGGAAAATGGATACAGCCCAAGGCCAGTGGGTGAGAGTAACTTTAAAAAGTGTGTTGATGTGCTGTAGGTCTAGGTTAAAGAGGGCATGTAATGCAGAAAACGTTTTTTCTAAGCCTTTAACTTGTTATAAATATTTTCCTTGAGTTTTGTTTCACTACATTCTCACATATTTGAGTACTGTATACTTGGGTGTTTTTCATCTTCCACTGCAGAACTCCTCTGATTTGTATTTTCTTCATTTTATTGTGTAACCGATAGAACCCTGAAGTGCACTTTTAGAGTCTATAAACCATCACTGGACTTGTTCTGAGCAGTTCTGCACTCAAACTGATTGTTGCGTGTCATTGATTAAAAATGGTGGCTTGAATTTTGTTTTTGAGCATGAGGTAATTATTCCCTTTTGCTGTCAGTGGAGATCAAAATAAATAAGATGCCGTGATAGCTTTAAGTGTCTTTTCAATACATAGACATTATTATAAATCATAAAACAGGGAATACTAATGCTATGATGCCCCAAATTAGGTTTATAAGCCACAATTATGTATTCGAACACTTTATAGAACACTTTCAATTAACAAACAAAACAACCTCCACCAGGCTATCAGTGTGATAGCAGAACATGCAGGTGATGCTTTCTGGTCCTCTGCAGATCAAATGTGCATTTACCACAATATTTCACAGGTTCTTCGTGAGGTCCTGTGCTTTGATGAACGCAGGCTTAGCCTAAACACATGTGAGAGATGTGAAAGATTATGGAAAAGCCGTGAAACCTTTTTTATCCTCTTTGCGTTTTCAAAGCGTTGTTTTCTGCTGACTGTAACTGCAGCCTTATCACAATGTACACTTAGAATTACATTTGAATAATCTACGGTTGTTGTAAAACTAATTATCTGTTATCATCAAACATTAAAGCAATACTCATTTCAATCATGCATACAGCCATAATAAGAGAGAACTGTTTGTACAAATGATTATCTTTAACAGTTTCTTAAAACACTCATCTTCATCCAATTTCTGCATACACATTCATTGTACTTCATAGCTGGGTTTGCAAGTGAGTGGAGGCATACCCTGGATCTCTGGGCCAGACGCGGGCTTCTGTGTATCCATGAAATTTGTCATTGAGTCACTCTGAATTACCTTAAATACAATTTTTCATCATTATTATCTAATCGTCTTGGGAATTTCAAAAGGCAAACTGTCAGTGATATTTGGATTGACCAGTTAGTAATCTGTTACTTGTACTGGGCTGTTTTATTGTTGAGGACATTTTGCCACTATAATGGAAAACGTTTGTACAACTGAGAGCTTACAAACATGTTTCATAGATCACCTAAACCCATCAACTTTAGATATTATATATACAGCATACTGTCCCCCTGAAATCAATACACATTACCGTTCCCCCGTCCCTCCATTTGAGATTCCAGGCCAATTTAAGGCTTGGGAGTTTCATTATTTGATTGTCCCTTTTTACAGTTTATTCGTTTATTTGGTCAGAATGAACACAAATGGCATGTGAACAAACCGAATTAAATTGTAGACAGGGGCTAATTTCCATCCACTGTCCCACAATCGCACCCTCACTCATCCTGGCCTATTGTACATGTTTCTAGTGGTAGGGGAAACCAAAGCAGACTCCACACAAAAAGACCTCACCTGGCCAGGGATGGAACAAAAGTGCCGTGGTGGCAAACAAAGAAAAGGTCTATCTCTCCCGATTATTCAGCGCCCCACTGTACCAGGCTCTTCCCAGGACAAGACAGAGTGCAAACTGTGCATGTGATGCTAAAAGAGGACCGTTGCAGTGGTCCTGGTAATTCTTTGACTACTAGTAATTGTCTTTGATGATCCAACAGTAGAACAGCCTGCCCTTCGCTCTTTTAATCAGTCCAGTGTATGATGTGTCCACCCAACTTTGTGCTTGGTGGTGATCACAGAGGGGGAAGTGGTCTGCGCAGGAGAAACTGGATATGGATTTCATCGCACCATGACAGACTCTAACTCATTTTCTTGACTGGAAAATGGAAACAACGGGGCATTCACTCTGCTGTACTTCTGACATCTGCTTCAACCCCACTTTGAGTAAATCCTCCCAAACTCAACTGTCATGGCGCAATCTTGACAAATGGCCTGTTATCAAGGTCAAACTTTGGACAGTTTTTTTTTTTTTGCAAGGGGGAGTTAAGCCATATGTGGTGTAATATCTGTATTTTCCAGTGGCGGTGTAAGCGCTCAGTGCTCCAGTCACATTCTATAGTTTTCAGAAAGCAGAGATCATATAAGGAAATGATAAATTAAAGTTAAGATTCAGCCTATGTCAAAAGCAACAACAACAACAACAACACTATGGTCAAGCTGATTTTTGGAGATTTGGAGAAAAATATTTAACTGCTCAAAACCTAGTCTAGATGACCACATTAGCTTTGATTTTCTAGTGGCAGAAGTACAGTATGCTTGAGAGAATTACTCTTGACCAGAGCCTCCTCTTTCAATGGCAACGAGCCATCAGAGACCGCAAGAGAGAATGACAAAATGGATGTTGATAAAAAGCTTGGCTGCTTGCCCTGTACAGAGTCAATCAAGGCGTTTTGAAATGTGCACGTCCAGACGTTTCCGAATCCGACTTGGAAATACCCACAATTCCTACAGCATGACAGTCTGATGTCTGCTAGAGCTATTAAAATGGGTATCATCTGTGTGCTGGCAATTGAAGATTCGATTGTCAGTGAACTGAAGCATGGGGGAACTGGACAGAGTACTCTTTGTGACCCAAGTCCCAAGGCGGAAAGGGCATCTTGAGAATGTCAAAGCAATTCGCAAATTACTACATGCTAAAATCCAGTTCACTCAAAACACAAATCCAACGTATGGAACTTATCAATAATGTCACCAATTTCAGTCGTCTTTTTGTGTATATACTAAAAAACAATGTGTGTCCTTGGGCAAGATACTTCATGTCTCATTCCACGCTGACATTTTGTTCCTTAAATCAGAGGCTAAAACAAAATCCTGTGCCACTGATTCACGGTGGTGACTCCATAGAACGCCAAAAAGAAAGTCCACAGATTACTGAAAGTATAAATGGAGTGGCTGTACTGGCAATTGCTTTATAATGCATAAATGAGAGCGTGGGGATCGAGCAGACCGTATAACATAGAACTTGGTGAATATTTCAAGGCAATCCACTGTTGGATGTCTTTTCTATTTCCAGCACAGCCAACCAGAGAAAGTTTATTATGAAATAATCGCTGAGGATCCAACTGTCCGTGATAAAGGGTAAATTTAGTTCTACTGTCCAGCCTCCCCTCAGACCAGCTGCATGCTCCAGCCACCCCACTCTCTCTCGCTCTCTCTCTCTCTCGCCACATCTGTAAGAGCTTAAGGCGCAGTGGGCCGGAGCGGAGCCACCACAGTTCTGGGCTTTGTCAGACTTCACGTCCTGTGCCAGCTCGGCTCTCTCTTAAATGGGTTAGAGTCTGTCATGAAGCACTAAGGGAGAAATGAGTTCACTGCCCCCCGAAAACCAGGCGCTCATCGAGGCACTGGTCTGCACTATGCCAGCGGCTGGGGACTGAGGTCCATTTTTACAGATAAAGCTTTTATTTGAGGGCACTGGAGTGGAGCGAAGGGGAGACAAGGACAGGCTGCAAGATTCACTAAGACAGCATTGAACTCTTTTCCCTTGACTTCAGGATGGTATTTGGCTTTGCCACATTCACACATTCTTTCTAACATAATTATTTATCACCTCCTGCCGTGGTACTTTTATAACAGGTGGTGGAAGCTGGACAGACTTCTTCAAGCATTACTCGAGAGTGTTTTACAGGAATACCTTTTATTTATTTTTCAGTCCTATAGTGTATTAGTGAAAATGTTGTCCTAGACCGGTTATGGTTTTGTTTTTTCTTTATTATCCCCATTGACCTAGCCTTTAGTGAGCTTGGGCAACCTGTCAATGCTAGTTTTGACCATGATGACATGTAGTCGAAAGGCTTTAGCCTATTGTACATGTTTTAGATTGATGAAGAAAACCTTTGGATATAGGGAAGAACACAGACAAACAGAAACATGACCTGGAAATGACTCGCTTTAAGGAGAAATTGCTCACGACTTGTCCTAGGTATGTATTTTGTCAAAAGTATTGGTGTAGTCCTTACTTTTATTCAGATTTTTTGGGTGTTGCCTGAGGGGTACACACTTGCATTGTTTTTATGTATTCTATTTAAAAAGCTGGCGTTTCAAACAGTGTCAAAACAAATAACATATTTTACACTCTTTTGGCTATTGCTATGTTATGACATCATCTGTACACCCTCTACATTCATTTTGATGTGCAGGATCTAGATCTTTTTTCTCTCTTTTGTATTAGATATTTATTTTGAAGGCCAGTCTTATTTTTGTTCTTTAAAGGTGGTGATTGGAAAGACAAAATATTTCCTGAGGTGATACTTGCTGTGAAAGGTTTAGGCCTCACTGCTGCCGCTGCTCTGTACTGGCATGTGTTTGGATTGGTGCAGCTCTCGGAAGTGGGGCATTGTCTGGACAGGATCTGGTTCCAGATCTGCAGATACAGTGTATCCCAGACTGTGGTTCAGGCCAGTACAGCTCGAACCACCACCGTCATATTTGTTTTAGTTGGAGCTGGAAAACACTTAGTCAGTCCCAGACGTTGCAGGAAATGGGACTTATGAAAATAAGCAGGCAATTTGACAGTGTGATTATTCTGCTCTTATTAGAAATATTGACTTTGTGTATAGATTGGGGCCACACAAAATAAAAAAGAAAGTGTCAGAAGGGCTTTTACATATTAGTGAAGTAACTCTACATTGATTAGAATAGATAAAGCACACTGAAATATTTATATTACGATTGATAATATAACATTAAATAGCCTGTACATTAAGCCATTGTAAATATGCTATCAAGCCAACCCGTTTAATTTGGATTTAAAAGTCTCATGTAAACTCCTAAATGGAAAAAAGTCTGTTTCACATTTTAAACGCTGGATTATTTTACAAAGGCTGAACTTTATCTCCATGGTATCTTTTGCTTGTGCATCCAAAAAGTCCAATTTCACGGCTCATTGTGGGCCACCCCAGTGTCAGAGGAGGCCCTGTATCTGCTCATGTTGTGCAGCACAGGCACAACGCGAAGAGATCCGTGTCTGATTTATGATTTCTGGCAAAAGCTAACAATTAATGACTCTGGGCAGGCTCAAATTACAGCATGCATGGGCTGTTGTGGCAGGGAGCACGACCCCAAATAGCTGCCCTGTCAGTGCCATGAAGTTAATGTGATATAGGGAGTCTGGTGGCCAATCTGAAACGGGGCATGCATGGTAATATATCCCATATGAGCTCCATACTTTGATCAAACCCCAAAGTTTTAAATGCCCCAGGACTTATGTTCGTTTTGATTAAATTATGCTGCAGCGGGCTTGATTTTGTTTTCCAGCCATGTCGAGTTCAAATGCATCGTGAGTACAAAGATGACTCTCTCGCTCATTCACTTTCCGGTTCCAAATATGGGTAAAAATGGAAAGACTAGAAACTATGCGCTTGAGTAAATGTGTCTGAGCCTCAATGTGACTCACTCTTGACTTTCAACTAAACATCTGCAGTAGGTAACGCAATATCTTGACATTGAAAGTTTGCAATAACTGTCATGAAATCCCCTCTAAAACACATCACTACGCAATATAAAGTACGTGGCTCGACTGTTGCATTAGCAGCTGATTGCGCTCATCATGAACGTAATGAGTGTTTAGTCGCAGTCTGTTCCTAACACAGCTTTTCAATATAATTAGCGAAACTTGGAACATCTGTGAGAGCCATTTGCATCAACGTCATTTGCTCCTGTTTTTAGTAACACAATAACATCATGTGTGTCTGGAAACCGCGGGAATTAATCCTTATATTGAACAAAACTACAGCTGTCTATCAAATACTAAATTGTCAGAAAAATCGCACTTGGACATTTCCCCGCAGATCGTTATACGTCCTCCTCTTGCAACTTGGGTCTATTATGTCATGTCATGCCAGTGTGATGGGTTGGACAGGGCAGTTATCAGGAACAGTGAAATAGCTTCCTCCTTCAGGGCTGGACTCCAGTTGGTTTGACGTGAGACTCAAGGCCTCCGAGACTTTCCACTCCGGGTCACATCCTCCTCCCAAATCCGTGGATTAGTCATATCGCTTCCCATTGTCCTTGCCAAGCTGCGGCCCACTTAGCCACAGTTTGTCTTTGTTCAGTTTTCATGGCAATAGATTTGCGCCAGGGTCAGCAGCGGAGTTAAAAATGACTTGTTCGGCTTCTCATTTTCTTCTTAGTCAGGAAAATTGCGCAGTAAAGGACAACTCCCAGGATTTTAATGGCTTTTGGCAAATTGCTCTCCAGTGTGGCCAATAGCACCAGTGTCTTTTATCGTATATCATCCACAATGATAGGAGGAGGCACTTCCTTCATATTAATGCCACACTGCAGAACATTCCAGGTTATATGTTTCCACATCACAAGAGCAACTATAGTGTAGTAAAAGCATAAACACACACAATGGCTTCGATACAAAACATGCTCCTGATGCTCATCTATTTTACTGCGGGTTATCAATAGGGCTCCGATAAACAATACCAGTAAAAAGTTTTGTTTTCTACTGGTATCAAAAAAATTAAAGTATCAAAAGCAGGTACCGAAAAACAATATATCTTTAGAGACCAAGTTTTGATGCCTGCAGGGAGAGTATTACAGGAAGTGACTTTGTTGTTTCACCTTAAATAAATGATTCAAATTTAAACTAAATATTCTTTTATGGAATATATTAATCCATCCATCTTCTTCCACTTGTCCGTTGCCGGGTCGTGGGGGCAGCTGTTGGAGCTGCCCAAATCACATAGCACCAGTCCCTATGGCTCCTCCTGCAGGTGGTGGGTCCACAGAAGGACGGCCTCATGGTTCTAACCGGGCCTGTTGGTCTCCTCATAAGGGGCTTCTGAACCGCTCTTTGTCTGACCCGTCACCTAGGACCTGTTTTCCCTGGGAGACCCTACCAGGGGCACCAAGCCCCCGACAACAGAGCGCCCAAGATCATTCGGGCGCTCAAACCCTCCACCACGTTAAGGTGGCGGTTCCAGGAAGGACGGTCAGTACCCAGCCCTAGTTATCCAAATAGGGCATAGAACAGGACCTAATGCATTTGAACTTGTAGTTACCAAAGCAAAACAGTGACATTTTCATGGATACAATCTGGGGGAGTCCCGTTCCAAGCAAAGGTACGAGTCAAGTCTGAGGAATAATGAGCCCACAGTGAAAACCGCCTATAATGAAATCATAGCTTATGTTTTACTTTATATTTTATATTATTGGGTACAGATTTAATTTAATGGAAGAAAAGTCTAGTCTGCATTTCTCACCACTTCAAATACTTGGAATTCATTAAAAGTATGAAAGTACATTGCATCAGTGATTCAACAAAGGCACGACCTTAAAAGTAGAGTGTTGCTAAAATGAATCTGTGTGATTGAGAAACAAGATGCTTTAGACATTTTATTGTTACTTTTGGACCTTAATAATAAACCTCAATGCTAAACTTGGCCTGTGGAGGGTTCACAGAAATAGAGAAGAGAAAAAAATCTCTCTTTCCGTGCCGCTGCTGCTGCCTCTGGATGGGTCTGTGGAAGGTTTAATGGGAGTCAGATGTGGCTCTAATCAAAGGAATATGGCGGGAAGTGTAACTGCAAGAGAAGCTACAAGGACTGGGTACACGTCTCCAAGTTTATCTGCAGATCAGTGCAGTAAATTCACCAGGATGGATTTTTATAGACACTAGGTTGCAGTTGCCGAACGCAGCAACTGCAATTCATTGGAGTTCATTAAGGTGATGCACTAGTTATCATGTGATCATTTATTTTTAGATTGTTAAGTCGAAGAAGGAAAAATAACCAAAAGGTGGGATTTGATGCACTTCATACTCACACAGAATACTTCCCAGAATACTAACAGTATTGCATTGAGAGATACAGTCAACGATGTTAACGTTACCACACTCGGTAATGGGGCAATTTGTGTGAGTGGATTCTGAATTTATAATTTATTTTTATTTGACCTTTATTTAAGCAGGAAAGTCTGACTGAGATCTTTTTCAGAGTTATTCAGGGGAGTCCTGGTTCCATAGGGGAGCCTATTGTACATATTTGACAAAAGTATTTACCTCAGAACTGTAAGTTTAATTACTAGTCCTTACTTTTAGTTTTACGTTAAATAAAATGTGATGAAATAGATATTTTACAAGGCATTAATTTCTTTTAGACCAGTGTTGGTTCCACTGCTGATTCTTGGGTTACTTCTGTGGTGGCGTCTTGTTGCTTGAATCCAGCCTAAAAATAAGGCTTTTATTTGGAACTGTTTATTCGTGTCCACTCCTCTTTAATTGTAAGTTTAGCTCTGTGGTTACTCTGAGGTTGTCCTTGGATGGAAATATGTTTGAGAATCAATATGTGGGCTACATAAATAAAACAAAACCAGTTCTGGAGACGCAGCACATTATTTGTATTATTATAAAATAAGCTTATAGACTGTATTTACAAAGTGCATTTTATATTCTCCTCCACAAAATGCCTTGTCACCTAAAAAGCTTGTTTCAAATGATGATTTACGGTCCACATATTGGTGCGGGACTGTTGCTCAGCGTCTTTTTGTGCTGAAGTTGCATGTGTAGTTAAAGCTGTGTAATACCACAAAGTACTCTCTCCCTCCTCTCACAATGGCCCCGCTCCGATCTAATCGCCCACATCACTATAGGCCTTTCCACATATCACAGGACCCCAGTGCAGCTTATTCAGAGGGAGCCATGGCGTCATCTGCTGATATAAGTTCAAGAAAAACCTCTCCGTCTATGTCACACCACAAGCCCCCTTTCGTCTGGCTGTAGACTAAACATACTGGTGCATATTATAAGCATGCACACAGTTAAATACCACCGCACACATTGACAAACATAGGCCCATGCGATAACCATTTAACCATTCAACATACCAGACTTCCACATGAAAAGCCCCAATTTGTCAGTCATCTGTACAGGCTTCTCATGTGGCCACTTTTTTGCTGTGACTATAGGAGTTTATTTGCATCTTTTTGACTCGGGAGGTCGAAAAGACGCAGACGTACCGCAAAAGTACTTAAAGGACATATGAAGTAGAGGTTATTTTTTAATTGAATTATTAGTATCAAACAATTAATCAAAAAGTTTATTTGTATAGCACGTTATAACAACACCAGGAAAACGAATGCGCTTCACAGAAAGACAAAACAATTTAGAAACACAAAATGATCACATCTCAGACATAAATCAGTGAGGTATGAAAGGATGAGTCTTTAACCAATTAAAAAGGGACAGATCTGTGAGAACATGTAGACTAAGGAGCGGGCTGTTCCACGGTTTAGGCTCAGCAACAGCAAAAGATCTGTCATTACATCCAAAGCACTTATTATTATTGGTCGACACAGGCGTAACACTAGTTGTCAATAGTTATTAGTCAGTGTTCTCCACACACACAAAAAACAGTGCAATTGTCAATGTCATTTCACAAAGTGCCACAAACAATACATTTTGAAAAAATGAGGCTGTGTTCTTAATATATGTATTAAGAATATAATTAGTTTAGTTTATTTGTTTATTTGAGCAATACACCTTGTGCTCAAAAGGAGTGGGCTGAAGCAAAAAGCTTATGAGCCCCCACCCCCAAGTGCAATAAAATAAAAAAGAACATTTCAAAACATTACAAGCAGCTACATTCGTACAGACCAACTTACAAACTTACAACAACAAAAATATATGAACTGTTTATATAATTAATTGGAACAACGCACAGCTACAACAACGCTCTCGTTTCATATACGATGTCTAATACAAAGCAAGTCAAAAAATGTGTTCCTTAATATATTTCTTGCAGATTTTTACCCGTGATTACCGAGTTACTTTTATGGTATAAAGGTACATTAATAGATATTATAATCTGAGATCTTGATGCTTTCCAGTTGTCATTACCATTCTTAGTATAATTTTAATTTGGGTTTAATTATCATCATCATTATTATATATTTATTTAATTAAGTTATATGTGAAGTATGATGTTCCTGCATAGTGTGGTGCATTAAAAAACCAGAGAGTGGGCCAGTTGAAGAGGGCAGTAGCTCCCCTTCAACAAACCCCCACACGGCTGCCCTAACAGCTGATTTTGTAGAATATGTTCCTATGCTGAGTGGTGCATTAAAGGACAAGGTTTAGAGCCCGTTGGGAGGGTCCCTCTCAACAGATCCATAACCTGCCAACCCTAATTCTCCATTTGTGAATTTGAGCAATAGAATGACAACCGTTCCAAGCAGCAACACTCTTCCTTGAATATAGAGGAAAAAATACACATAATTGATTCTACTGCTCCCCCTAGTGGCAACACATTTCTTCTTGTCTGTATATTTCAAGAGTCTTTTGTTTGTATTTATATTTGAACAGGTTGATGTTTGGACATCGTTTCAAATCCATCTCCAGTTTATTCCACAATTGTACACCATTAACTGTTGGACTAAAACTTTTCAAAGTTGTGCTATGTTTCTGAATCCTAAAGTTTAATTCATCACGTAAATCATAACGACCAGTACGTTCTTGGAACCTTCTTTGTATTTGGTTTGGTAATAATTTATACTTTGCTCTGTATAACATCTGTACAGTTTGGAACTCAACAATGTCACAAAACTTCAAGATCTTTGATTTTAAAAATAATGAGTTTGTGTGGTCCAAAAACCCAACTTTATGAATTACTCGGATAGCTCTTTTTTGCAACAATATTATTGGTTTAACTGTGTTTTTATAAGTACTACCCCAAACCACAGTACAATAATATAAGTAGGGCAAAATCAGAGAACAGTATAAGGTATGTAGAGCTTTGATGTTTAAAATGTGCTTTGCTTTTGCTATTACTGAAATGCTTCTAGAAATTTTCGTAGATATATATTTAATATGAGATTTCCAAGACATTCTGTCATCAATAATCACACCGAGAAATTTGATTTCATGGACTCGCTCGATAACAACACCCTCTATCTGAATCGCTTCCTGAGCATTGGAATTACAGTTGCCAAATATCATAATTTTGCTTTTACTCAGATTTAGAGATAATTTATTTTGTTTGAACCACTTGTTGACACTTTTGAGTTCCAAGTTAACAATCCGACACAGCTGTTGCAAGTCGTCTCCTGATGCAAAAATATTTGTATCATCAGCAAACAAGATAAATTTAAGTACTTCAGATGTTTTACAAATATCATTAATATACATATTAAACAATTTTGGACCCAGAATAGAACCTTGAGGTAAACCACAGACAATTTGTCGACAACTCGACTGATAGTCACCGATTTCCACACATTGTTTTCTATTTTTTAAGTAACTGGTAACCCACTGTAGAGCTACCCCCCTAATTCCATAATGTTCTAGTTTATTAATTAATATATCATAGTTTATTGTATCAAACGCTTTACTCAGGTCAATAAATAACCCTATTGCATATTTCTTGTTATCTACAGCATTAGTTATTTCTTCAGTTATATCAAAGAGCGCGTGTGAGGTTGAGTGATTGTTCCTAAAACCAAACTGATTGTCCGAGAGTAAATTACACTTTTCAATAAAGCTGTCAAGTCTAGCGTTAAAGACCTTTTCTAAGATTTTAGAGAATTGCGGTAAAAGGGAAACAGGCCTATAGTTTGTAAAGAGATGTTTATCTCCTGCTTTGAACAGAGGAATCACTTTTGCTACTTTCATACTATCAGGAAATTGTCCAGTTTGCAACGATAAGTTACAGATGTAAGTTAACGGCTTAGAGATACTTTCAATAACAGTTTTTAAAGTTTTCATGTCCATGTCATGGTAATCGGTCGAGGTCTTATTTTTACACCCTTTAACAATGTCCAGTATCTCCTTTTCCTCCACAGGTTTGAGGAACAGGGACATAGGATTTGTGTCTATCAGTTCACAATTATAGTTCTCAACATTTGCAATTTTTGCAGCAAGGTTCGGTCCAACATCTACAAAGAATTTATTAAATGTATCGACTACTTCATTCATATTATTTAAAGTGTTATCCTCATCTTTGAAATATTTTGGATAATTAATCGTTCTTGGTTTATTTCTAATTATACTATTTAAGATATTCCATAAACCTTTAATATTATTCTTATTGCTATCTAACAATGTATTATAATAATCCTGTTTACATTTTCTAATGATACCTGTCAGTTTATTTTTATATTTTTTATATTTATCCTCAGCTTCTTTTGTTTGGTTATTTATAAAGTTTTTGTAAAGATTTTTTTTTTTCTTGCAAGCATTTAGTAAACCTTTAGACATCCATGGTGTTTCTTTACACTTTCTGTTTTTACAGTATTTCTTCATTGGGCAATGTTTGTCATATACTTTTTGAAATACTCGCGTAAACTCATCATAAGCCATATTCGTGTCATTCTCTCTGTACACAATACTCCAGTCTTGAGCTAAAAGCTCCTTTTTAAATGCATCAATAGTTTTCTCTGTTTTTACCCTTCTAAACCAATACTTATTTTCCTCCTCATCTTTTACATATCCATTTTTATACAAAACGAAAACTGGAAGGTGATCACTAATATCATTTATAATTAACCCGCTGACTGTATCATTTTCTATTTCATTTGAGAAAATGTTATCAATCAAGGTTGCACTATGGGTTGTTATTCTACTTGGTTTGGTTATTAGAGGAAACAGACCTATACTGAATAAAGTATTTATAAATTCGTCCGACTTTTTATGTTTATATGGGTTTAACAGATCGATGTTGAGGTCTCCCCCCACAAACATGACTTTATGATTTAATCCTGAAAAGTGCTCCTCCATCCAATTTGAAAAAACATCTATATCAGAGCCAGGTGTTCTATAAATACAACTTACAATAATATTTTTCTTTTTTTGCCTTGTAATTTCAACAGTAAGGCATTCAAGTGTATCATCCACCACCATTGTCTTATTTTGCATTACTTTGTAACTATAGTTGGAGTCTATAAACATAGCTACGCCCCCTCCATGCTTGTTCTTTCTGTTCATACTTATAAATTCATAACCATCAATAGAAAACTCAAATTCTCTGTCATTATTAATCCAGGTTTCTGTGATTAGAATGACACTGAATGGTGTGGAAAACTGTTTTAAGAAGCTTTTGATGTGGTCAAAGTTTGCATAGAGACTTCGACTATTGAAGTGGATTACAGTGAATGCCTTAATGTTCTTAAATTTACTATTGTACAGATCCTCTGTGTAGTATTGACAGTCATTGGTAGCTCTAGTAAAAAAGTTATTTTCCGGGTCAATGTCGATCTCAGTGTTCTGTAGGTCGTATTGTGAGAATGTAAAATCCTGAGTGTTTGCTTCAGCAATTCTCCTTATTGAAAAGTCCAAGTCGGTGCTTCCTATAGAACTATATGTATTACTGGACATGTGAAATTATGTGCTTTTACATACCAAAGTCCATACCAAAGTGCTTTTACATACCAAAGTCCATACCAAAGTGCTTTTACATACCAAAGTCCATACGCTTTTCCCGGTGTTTATACTGGATGTGGTGTACTGCTGCGTGGACGTATAATGAGTTTGTCATATCTCAAGAAGGCGATCTCCCCCCTTTCTCGTGCAGCTCTCAGCTCCGGCATCAGTTCTTTACGTTTTCTTTTTATTGATTCGGTGTAGTCCTCGTTTATGAAGATTTTTGTTCCTTTGAGTCGTTTGGCGCGCTGCAAGATTTCCTCACGGTCCTTCCACCGCAGTAGTCTGGCGATGATGGGTCTCGGCCAGTCTCTCCCTCCGCCGGGTTTCCCTACGCGGTGAGCCCTCTCCACCTCGACCGCGTGATGTAGCTGTAGCTTCTCCTTCAGTATCTCCTTAACTTTTTCCTCGGCGTCGGCCCAGGTCTCCCCGGGCGACTCCAACACTCCCTCAAATACCAGGTTATTTCTGCAGCTCTGCCCCTCCAGATACTCCAGTTTGTCCGTGATAATGTGCAAATTGTCACATACTTTGTAAAAATCCGTCTGTAAAGTGTTTGTGCGCTCCGTGAGTTTCAGATTTTGTTCTTTTAAAGTGTCCACCTCACCTTGCGTGAACTGCAGGCTTGTTTTTAGTTCTTGAATGTCCTTTGTCTGTAAATCTATTCGGGTGTTTGTCGATTCCATTATGAGTTTAATAAATCCTTTGAAGTTCTCCTGTTGTTGTTGAATTAATTCCCTGAACATGGCCCTCTGCTGCTCCATGAGTTCCGTGACTCGACTGAGACTTACGTAGTCCTCCTCAGTCGCCGCCTCTACCGGCGGCTTTTTTGGCATTTTTGTTTTTGTTTTGCAAACCAGTAAAATAAAATAAAATAAAAGTATTAACTTGTTCAGAGCTTATCTCTAACACCGCCAACGCTGCCACAGCAAACAAACACAGCGCGCACTTCCGCTTCCCAAAGTAGCGGAAGTAGCAAGATGATGTATTGAATCAAACATGAATGTATTGATAATGTATTGAATCAAACATGAATAGATGCATTCTTACTGCATAGTGGCTATACAATTTCACAAAATGAAATGCTGAACAAGACACACTTTAAGTTCTCTTGAATAAAAGTGTTGTGTCTTTCCATTGCAAAAACACAATTGATGGATTTGGCCTGAACCATTATTAAATTATCTGAGAGCAAGTACATCGCTTTCTGGGAAACAGCATCCACAGTTTGGCTCAATCAAACCGTTTAGAAGCGAATTTCTGTGGTTTTCAGTAGTCACAAAGGGTGGGGCTAAAGACCGACAGGCCAAGTGGAAGAAAGAAATTGTCACAAAAATAGGAAGCCTGTCGAAGCTTGTTTTCTGTGTTAATGACACACACTGCTGCTGTCTGGAACCGGGAGAGCAGTAATCAGCGTTTAGGAGGAGGTCATAGGCGTTTTTACATGGGACATACTTTCTTTTGCCAGTGTGGGACAGCGGCATAAAACACATGAACTGGTGTGGTATTTCTGTCTGTTTTTATTTAGCACAGTCCATAATCTCAATCACAGGGGAGAGGGCCTCACTGGTCTCGTTCTCTTCCAGGTGGGTGGCTGGTAGCTCCAGCGGGGCTAACTTCAGGCATAACACGGTTTTCCATTACACACTGTATCAGGTGGAAAAACATGTCTTCTTAATTGAACTTAATTGGTCATTGTAAAGTCTCCGAGCCATGTGCAAAGCAGATGGGAGTGATCGCTGATTCTCCAGTGAATTTCCGAAGCGTTTTCCCTCTGTTTAACAACAAATGAGATCACTTAGGCAATGATGTTTCTTCTTTGGAATATGGATTAATAGGCTGCATTCACATGTCATTAGAAAATTGTACATAGTCCATTGATTAAAGGCCCTTACCCATTTTTTCCTGTAGTAGCGGAATTAAATTGAAGCAGACATTTGTGGACTGTTCATCTTGTTTTGCTTTGATTACAGACCGCATTTCGCTGTGGCATTGTTTCAACAATAAGCTTCTGAAATGTCAAAACATCCAGTGTTGCGTTCATTTTCCCCCAGGATCTTGATGATGGGAGAGTGTGACCACTGCGCAAAGCCTTCTCCAGCACATCCCAAAGATTCTCAATAGGGTTGTTGTGGACCATCCATGTGTAAAAAGGATGTCTCATGCTCCTGAGCCACTCTTTCACAATGTGAGCCCGAATTAATCCTGGCATTGTCATCTTGGAATACATCAGGGAAGAATAAATCCATTGATGGAATAACCTGGTAATCCAGGATGTTGAGGTAGTCTGGTGATCTCATCCTTTGGGCACATAGTGTTGCTGAACCTAGACCTGACCAACTGCAGCAACTCCAGAGCATAACAGTTCGTAAAATCCAGGTGGTGACCTTTTTTTTGGGTCAGGCAAAGCATTTTTGATCAATGATGAACTAGCAGGCGCGAGGGTGATAGCATTGCTGAAACAGTGAAGTTATGTTTTACTCCATGAAAGTTGTGAAACTTAAAATCAAATTCCTGAGAAGAATTGAGATGTTAGAAATGCATCCCAATCTCAAGTAAAGTAAGGAATTAGCTCGGACCACGACGAACAGTTTAAAAGTGACTTGCTCCATCTTATATAAAAAGAAATTATACAAAAATACTCAGGTTTTTTTCTTTGGTTTGCCTTTAAACATATTGTCATATTGTGTTGTTATTTGGTTTATGGTTGATGTTAATCATCTGTGTACAACCAACAGCTGAAAGGTATTTTTTTTGGCCCAATTTCCTTTACAAATAAGGGTAACGATTTGAGGATTATCTGTCTGAATTACAGTGAATCGCCGATAGCGTTACATTGACATTTGAAATTACAACATCAAATTCTACAAAACATCATAAACACAAACTGTTTGGAGGAAAACGCGGCGCCATCCTCTGTACACATCCGTCGGACACAGAGTACACCTGGTTAATGGCCTTGTTAAACATAAAGAGAAGCATGTACGTACAGGTTAGCAAAATTGTAAGTCACGCCAGACCACACACATGTAGACTGTGTTGCTTTAGACAGAAAAATGGTCACGAAAAAACAAGCTTTCCATGTTCAACCACTCTGTACTTTGGCACAGTGAATCATGGGATGTTTTGGTCCTGTCTGGTATTTAGTTTGCTTTGTGAGTCACGTTAGATTTCAGGTGTTAAGGTTGGAAAATGCTGAACAAGGCAAATGTGTCATAAAGTAAAAGCATTCCTCCTAATGTGAAGTACATTTCCCCCAAAACCATTACTTCTAAATATTGTAGTTTAAGACTTTTCCAAGGAAGGCCTGAAAGTCTATTTAGCTGCTTTGTTGATGTCATTACTGAGCCTTAAAAAAGACAATTAAAACTAACTAAAGCTAGAACATAATACACAAGCTAAAACATATAGCTACTGTACATTTCAGTGCACACAATGACAAGTCCTTTATAGGTGCTCACTATCATTCAATGGAGACAATATTGTTTGAAAGCAAGACGTACGAAACCTGATGCATTAATCCCAAATCAAAAACAAGTGTTTGGCACATGCAGACCCCCCTCGGCTTTATCGGCCTCTTATTTGCTGCCCATTGAGACACTAGCGGCTCTGGTCTTAGTCATTATTGACCATTTGTCTGGTTGGAAACATACCAAACTAATCAGTGCGCTGCGAGGCTGCATTTCCACGGTTGCCAAATGCCAAACTAAACTAGTGCTGGTCGCGAGCCACAACTCCTCCCTCAGTCGATACAGATGGACATGCACGGGAAAAACTAAGGAAAATAAATGTATTACAGAAACAATCTTCTAGTTTGTGGGTTAATGTTTTATCTGGTGATCGCTTACAGAAAAAACAGGTAAGTGTACAGATAACTGCATATGGATCAAATACTGCTAACCTGCTCTAAAACATTTGTACAGAGCCTAAAATAACATAAGTGCCTTACCAGAAACGATACATTGACCTTGTTTTGTGATCAACTTTTTATTAGGATTTTTTCTTTAAAACCTGACCTGACACTTATTTGTCTGAAAAAGGTAGCACAGTCTTTCTTAGCCCTTTACTGACCTTTCCTAAATATTTAGTGCTTTTTCTCTTTCCAAATGATTCAAACTGAAGCTTAATGTCAACATTTGCCGGGAACAGCAGCCTGTGAACACAGCTGCCTCCGGCTCCTCCATTTATGTCTTGTACCTGTCAGCTCTTCTTTTAGCTTTGTGTCAGGTCTCATCTCAGCTGTCGACACGCCAAGAGTGGCTTTTTAGCATGGAAATTGTACAAGAACGCTTATTAGCAACATAATTGTTCAAAAACATCAGCCAAAACCGGTATTTCATCTTTGCTTTGGTGACGATATTTAGCAGCAAAAGTGTAGTTTTTATTGTGTAACAGCTGCAGGTGTTGCGGGTTCAGAAGACGGGAACATACAATAGCGTCGTCCCAGAGTATAGAGGCATAAAGAGCTCATTAACACTTAATAAAATGAGATTAGACAGATAGAGATTGTGTGGTGTGAAATAACAGACCACACGCCAAAGGATACAACACATAATAACTGGATTTACAGTCTATCCGTGCCGTTGGGGGGCTCAGGAATCTACACCCGCTTACTGTCAAGATAAATTGGGAGATAATCTAAATACTTTCACTGTGACGCAAACCCATTTCAGAACAGCTACGGTGTCTTGGGGTTAGTTCTGCTACTTCATATCGAGCATGGTTTCCATCCTGAGTTGCTAAAAACCTCACTGTATAGGGCTGAAACAACGAATTGATTATTGAAATAGTTGACAACTATTTCAGAAGAAGAAGAAGAAGAAGATCTTTATTTATACAGCGTCTTTCACAGACATGGTCACAAAGCGCTTTACATGAGACAATTGTACATTCACGCCATCATGCATTCACTTACACACATCATTCATCCTGGCCTATTGTACATGTTTTTAGTGGTAGGGGAAACCGGAGTACTCGGAGGAAACCTACGCAGACACGGGGAGAACATGCAAACTCCACAAAGAACCCTGGACCTTCTAGCTGTAAAGGGAGAGCATTAACCGCTGCGCGTGTTGCCAGGTTTTTTCTTTAGTAATCGATTAATCGTTTTCTGGAAAAAACAGACTCAAATAGAGCAAAACATACATGAAAATGTTGTAAAACTATTTTGTAGAATGTAGAAAAACATATATTTTTTAATGTAGTGTTGTAGGAGGAGTCTGGGTCTTATTTATACCGCTCCAGTTTGGGTAAAAGTGTATTTCTGACCTAAAGAGCTAAGAAGAAGCTTCTGTGACTAGAAGCAAAACGTCCTGAACTTGACCAAAACCCAGTCCAGTCGATAATTTAGCTTTTCTACAAATACAAATATTCTCTTTAAAGGAACAGGCCACCGTTTTTCCATACTGAGATATGTTCTTACCTGAGCTTAGACGAGTTGATGCGTACCTGTCTGGTCTTTATGCGTGCGCTCAATCACGCAAAAAGACCAAAGATGTTGTTAGCATTTAGCCTCTCCTCCTCTCCTCTATGGGGCCAAACGGGGTGAAGTTAGAAGCGACCAAGCTCATCCACGTTTCCCCCTATTTAAATACGGTTACGTGAGTAGTTATGCGATCCAAGTATAGCTACACAAAATTAAACATGTTGATTTTCTAAGCGGATAAAAAAGGGCACTGGTGTAAGGCGTAATGACACTTTAGGAGCACTTCACAGTAAAGTAAAGATATTACTGCATGGATGTATGTATTTAAATGGGGAAAACGTGGATGAGCTTGGTCGCTTCTAACTTCACCACCGTTTGGCCCCATAGAGGAGAGGAGGAGAGGCTAAATGCTTTATATCTTTGGTCTTTTTGAGTGACTGAGCGCACGCGTAAAGACCAGACGGGTACGCATCCCCTCGTCTAAGCTCAGGTAAGAACATATCTCAGTATGGAAAAACGGTGGCCTGTTCCTTTAAGTTTACACCATCAACATGTCCTCAAGCGACACCACGTAAGCTTTATGTGGTAAAAAGATAAACATAGAATTTTCATACACCTTTCACAGCCAAGTGATTAGTCTTCGAATCATAAACATAATGTATAATTTGAGAAACTTGGTAACACCGGCTTGAAAAGCGCAATACACATGTAAATTATTATCAGTGTTAATGGTCCAGGGTGTAGCTGCAATACGCCTCAGTCCACTGAATATGAAAGGATTCACAGATGTGATAAAAACATGTTGTTGTTGCTGCTGCTAATGTTTACACAGCAGCTTAGTGTCGAGATGCGTCAGCTTTACCCGAACACACGCAAATAACTTTTACGTGGGAATTTCTTCACTGAGATCTTTTGGGGGATTTTACTTTTACTGGCACCAACCACTTTTGAATTAGTCATTGTGGAGAAATCAGTGTGAATCATAAAAAAACAAGTCCCTTTTGGCCCATATCAACCAATCACTCAAACATAAGAGTCTGCAGAAATCTATTTTGAATAATATTGTGTAATTGCAACACATTAAGGTTTTTGGAATGCGGTAATGTTACAAAAAACATCCACCCGCCTTTAGTTACAACTCCATCACGCTTTATTTCATTCACCACCTGTTGCTTCACTCAAACATATTACATAAGTTTCCTCGTCTGGGTTTTGTCTCTGCGGTAACATGACTGACTGCTCATATTTTATCAGGGTTTTCATAAAAGACGAGGTGTAATGGAACGAAGCGAGTACTAACATATTAAAGTTTGTCCGTGCTCCAAAAATGACCAAATTTCTGGCCCATTCCTTCGGCGGGCCGGATCAGCTACGTTTGATTGAATTACAGAGCATTTCGACCTTGAAGGCAGAGGTTACCAAAAAGACTTTACGTTTGCGAGAAGTTATTTCAAATATTGACTGATGACAATGGTGTGGCAAAGGAACCAACCTTAGGATGATTAAAGGGCATTGGGTGATGTGTGAGTGTCCCAGACTGTAATGAGAGGAGTCTGAAGGATGTGGGGGTCTATAGGGTTTAACAAAGACAGCAGCTGCTTGTCCCATTGAGGGATATACAGTCATCTTTTCAACAGGTGGACAGGAAAGTCAATCTATTTGCTAGTCATTCAGTAAATGTACAGTTTCTGCACAAAAAACTAAGAAAACTGCTCAAGTTAACACGGCAATTATGTTTTTAACCTCTGCCTTAACCAAGCACAATTTCTTCAGTTCAACCCAAATCTAAAAGCTTCTCGCCTGGAGCTTACAGCTTATACAGTAGGTCAAAGACTCAGAGACCCACTTGAAAGCCTACAAAACTGATCGCCGCCTTTTTTTCCGTGTTTCTGTCATGTTTTCATCACTTTTTCATTGCATTTTTTTTTCACCTTTTTGTCGCTCTTTCGTGTGGATTTATTTGTTGCTTTGTCATCACTCTTAAGTCGTTTTTTTTTTACTTTTTTTTGGTTCGTTATTGTTACTTTTCCAGCACGTTTTAGTCGCTCTTTTACCGCATTTTTGTTACATGTTGGAAAGTGTTTTACTCTTTTTAAATCGCATGTTGTAGTTTTTTTGTTGCTTTTTCATCACTTTTTTCACCACTTTTTCATCTCATTTTTGTCACTTTTTTGTGGCTTTTCTGTTATGTTTTTGTCACTTTTTCATCACTCTTTAGCTGTGGGGTTGCTCTTTTGGAACTCTTTTGCTTTATAATACCAAACTAAAGAAAAATGCGCTTGGTTACGGTGGGGGTTAACTGGTTTGAGTATTACCTTGTTTCAAAATGTTGGAAACAAACAAACAAATAGGCTAAACCTTATTTTTTTATGCTAGAGCGGCTCGTCCTATAACCGGGAGGTTGTTGGTTGAATTGCCGGTGGATTGGCCGCCTCACTTCCATCAGTCTACCCCAGGGCAGCTGCGGCTTGTAGCTCACCACCTCCGAGTACGAAGTGAATGAATAATGACTTGTGCAGCACTTTGAGAAGCGTGTCAACACATAACGCACAATACAAGTGTCAGCCATTATTCTTCTTACTTTGTTACTGACATTAAATACACTTTTGAAAATTTTGCAGTGATATTTAATTGAAAAAGTATCCTCAGAAAGTGAACAGCATTGTACTTTTGATTACTGATCGTGTGAAGCTACTGAGCCGTAAGACATCCAGCCTTCCCTTTGACCTGTCCACTAGCCTCTCTGGACTTTGTAAGTGCTTTTCCCTGTCTTGCCTCATACACTCAATAAAACACAAGACAAAAACCCAGACAGTGATGAGCGGCACACGAACAGTGGGAACCTTCGACTCCTGGCTTTTTCTTAGGTATTTGTTTGCTCTCTCCAAAAACTTGAGCCGTGTTATGAATGAAATCTTTCTCCAACTCGACCCGCGACGAAATGTTTGAACAACCTTGTCTGACATTGGTGTTTTCGCAGCTGCCTTATTGGTGCATTAGCCCAACAAATTCAGTTACAGTTTGCTACTCCCAAGTGTAACATTGCCGTCTACTCCAGTGGCTTATTTTCTCAGAGAAATGTAGAACGAGACGGAGAAAAAAGACAAATCTGAGACACAAAGATCTCACTGTCTGGAATAAAACGCTAGACTGGCTTGGCAAATCGGGAAAAAAAATTCTCAATTCAGAGACAAGCGCTGGGAGGCGGCCAGAGCCAGATGGCAGGAGGTATGAAGAAGGTATGTAGGTATGAATTTAATTACTTCCAGACATGAGGGTGGGGGGCTGGTGGGGCCTGAGGTGGGGGGTTGGGGGTGCGGAACAAATAACACCCGAACAGACGGTGGAAGAAGATGCATATTATTATCACAAGGCTCTATGTTTAGACTCCACTTGAGAAATGAGGAATCACAAGTGCAAACAGCGCCCAAGCTGCAATATCACAGCAGCGTCAAATTATGCTGTGATTTATAGGAAGGAAAGAGAAGAACGACCTTACGATGTTAACCTAACGAGGTGAGGTTAATTGGGAGAATAACATGAATAGAGATCTATTAATATATACACTGAAAGCACGTACTGTTATTATAAGTCATTCGCCTTACTGGTTTGACTCGGGACCATGGAACCAGAATAAAGACATGGCTTTTCGCCGATTTGATTAGTGGCCACACTGTGATACTTTAGCTCAGCCCAGAAAGAATTCTCCCCATAGAGCGTAATCAGAAATCATGCTGCAACAAACCTTTCCTGTTCTGCTTACATGGGCACCTACAATTTACAAACACGATCTGTGACATGCTCAGTTGAGAACGGGTGTATAATTTATCTATGCTTGGGACTGGTGCTATGGATTAGAATCTGATTCTAGAATGTATTTTTATAGGCAATCTCTTGGGGGTGAGCAAATGAAACCTTTTTTACTCTTATTGATCAGCCTCGGTTTTATTGTTGAATATCAAAAAACAAAATAATTAAAGCTGTTGCTAATCGTGTTCATGAGATCGAAGATTCAAATTAAACCAGAACTTAAACAAAAACGTGAATGCTTTCCTCCAGCACCAGTTCATAAACACAAACTCCACTCTAAACAATGAGCTGTGATGACCACAAGGCTGACTGTAGGGCTCGTTGATTAAATGGGTCGCGGAACTGTTTTCAGTGGGTTGCAATCCTTTCGCAGACAGCATTTCTAATAATAATAATAATCATGTTTTTCTAGTCACTCCAAGACGCTTTACATTGCTTTATTCATTCACTCCATACACTGTGGTGGTAAACTACTATTGTAGCCATTTGGATAGACTGACAAAAGCGATCTGCGCCATCTGACCATCACCAACCACTCACACACACTCTCTTTCATTCTGGCCTATTGTACATGTTTTTAGTGGTAGGGGAGTACCCGGAGGAAACCCACGCAGACACGGGGAGAACATGCAACCTCCACACAGAAAGGCCCCCTCCAGCCTGGGATCGAACCCGGGACCTTCTAGCTGTGAAGCACACGCGCTAACCACTGTGTTACTTAAATATTTATGTACTTAATTTTTTCTTACATGTAACTGCAGTCTCTATATGACGTTTGTTCCTGACGGGACTTCGGCCCAAAGTAAAACATTTTTAGTGGCAGTGCAGGATTTTAGCGGCAGTTCGGGTGAATAGGTCTGGGCTCATTCTACACATTAGGACATTGCTGTAGCATGTAGGAGGTAGAAAATACATTGTTTTAACATTTTTAAACTCTGTATAGTCCCTTTAATGCTTATGCAACACATTTTTTTGAGGAAAAGACAAGTTGTATTTGGGTCATAGCTTGTCATCCAAGGGTGATTGTGGGTCATACCAGTTGAGAACCACTTTTATACTGTAGTGCTTTCCCTGGGAATTTCAAGAGGAAAATAACACTCTTTTGGGTTAAGTCCATGAGCTCTACCTCTCTACCCCGATTACAATCTAGCAATGGGCCTATACAATGTTGTAATAGTCAGCTGAAACCCAACAGTAGGATGCATGTGGAGGACCCTAGTTCATTGGTATAATTTACTTTTAATAAAATGATCAACTAATATGTAAAGCATAAAAGAAAAAACGCTAAAAAAGAGATGAAGATGCCGTTGTGCTGTGCTCCTAGTGTGTAATTACAGCATTTAGCACGGTTGGCGCTACTTAACATAGCACTTGTCTCGGCTATGGCCCATTTGTCTCGCTGTCGCCAAGTCGCCCCATTTGTCACGCCTGCCTACTTTTCACACACCCCGCACATCCTTCTGTTTTACCCATGTGAAATCGTCTCCGAGGACTGACCTGCCACTCGACTTGACCTTGTGTTTGTAAAGTTGCAACAAACCTGCGTCGGCCACGTCCAAGAAAGGGGAAAATAATATCTAGATTTATTTACCGTTTGCCAACAGAGCATTCTCACATGTAGCTCACTTTTTGACTGCTTTTCTTTTCTTTCAGCCATACCTCAAACTGAATGAACCTCTGTAGAATTGGGACAGCGATGACCTCATGGCCGTTATGGCTTCACCACTTTGTAATGTCACCCCAAATGACAGCTCTCAAAATTAGGTCAGTATTTTCCCCCCATCCTGTCACACTCTCTCACTCTCTTCCTCCTTGATTTTTCTTTCCCGGCATTTCACCACATTACACACTCACAAAGACTGCCGCGGATATTTTGGGCTGCCTCCCCCTAATGTCATTTGCAGGATGGCAGAGAGAGGAGTAAATATTTTTTGCACAGTGTGACACCCATTAAGCCCTTAACCGGGGCAGCGCTTACAGTTTTTTTTTTTTGTCTTTCGCTACAATTTGATTACATTCTGCCGAGCGCCGATCCAAACAAAGAGGGAGGCTCGTGGCGGGGGAATAATTCCTGCCTTGTTCCTCGTTCCGTCTGCGGGAATAAGGGCGTCCAGTGAGTGAACACAAAGACATCTATATTTGATGCTGTGGATGAAAACCACGTGCGGTAGCAAAACACGCAACGAGCTAAAATGTTCTTGCTGGGAAATGTGTGGCACCTATTTTTAATAAGAAGTAGGTGGAAAATTAGATAATGTCATTTATGGGGTAAGGCTGCACAATGCATTGCCAAATGATATTACGAAATCACTGAGGTCTTCCATCTGACTGAGATTTACACTTTTTTGTTTTTGCAGCCTAAAACAAAAGGGCATGATAACTTAAAAATGGTCAGATTAACCTTATTTTCTCCAGTTCGGCTTTACCCAAATCTAAAAGCTTCTCAAGCTCACGCCTATAGGCCAGAGTAACGCCTCATTTGAAAGCTAAGACCAACAAACACGGGCGGCACGGTAGCACAGCGGTTAGCGCTCGTGCTTCACAACTAGAAGGTCTGGGTTCGATTCCCACCTGGACGGGGCCTTTCTGTGTGGGGTTTGCTTGTTCTCCCCGTGTCTGTGTAGGTTTCCTCCGGGTACTCCGGTTTCCCCTACCACTAAAAACATGTACAATAGGCCCAGGGACTGCAGGTGGAAATTAGCACAAGTGCTATAACCTGGTACAATGCATCTCTCCTTTCTGAGGCTAATGTATATTGTACACTGTCCCTGTTCAAATAAATAAATACATATCAAAACGGATAATTTTTGTCTGGTTTTCGTGGGTCTTGTTTTTGTCAATTTTTTGTTGCTTATTTGCTTTTTTTTTTCTTGCTTTTTTCTTGTGTTGTTGTTGCTTTTACGACACGTTTTTGTTGCTTGTTTGTTGTGCTTTTCATCCTCATTATTTGACGCTTCTTTCAAATAGCTTTTAGATTTGGGTAAAGCCAAACTGGAGAAAAAAGTGCTCGGTTCAGGTGGGGATTAAGAGGTTAATAATTATTATCCTCATTTTGTTGGTATTAACTTCTTACCCCCCACCCTAACCGAGTGCATTTTCTCCAGTTCGGCTTTACCCAAATCTAAAAGCTTACAGCCTATAGGCCAGTGTAACGCCTCATTTGGAAGCTAATCTAAATGGATCTTTTTCCTTGCGTGGTTGCCATGTTGTCATTGGATTTTTGCCCCTTTTTCATTGCTTTTTTGTCACTCTTTTGTTGCTTTTTGGGGGCTCTTTTTATTGCGTTTTTTTGACCCATTTTTGTCACTTTTTTATTAGATTTTTGCCACTTTTTCTGTTGTATTTGTGTGGCTTTTTATTGCATTTTTGTCACATTTTCATTGCTTTTTTTGTAACTTTTTTGTGACTCTTTTGTTGTGTTTTCATCCTCGTTTTCTTTTCATTTTTGTTGCGATTTTGATGTTTTTTTTTTCAAGAAGCTTTAAGATTTGGGTAAAGCCAAACAGGAGAAAATGTGCTCGGTTCAGGTGGTGGTCAAGAGGATAATTTAGTATGTTTTTCAAAATGTGATCAGCTATTGAAAAAGATTGTGGTCGTGGCTTTGCCGAGGGGGAAATTTTTCACTCTTTTTAGCCGTTTTCTGGTGGAATATGAACTTATTTATCGCACATAAAAAAAAGTCAAGTCTAAATCGGGTTCATATGGATATATTTTTTCACAGTAGATTGTTCAGTAGAAGCGTCATGTTAGCATTCTCCGTTATTTATGTATTTATGGGCTGTTGAACCACTTTGCTCCTCTCCATGTCTTTGTATCTTTATTCAGTAGAAAACTGTATCTACAATTCTGCATTTGTTAAAGTAGTTTTTGGATAATTGGAGAAAGTTAAGATTTTTCATAATTTTCCTCATTTCTTTTAGCTCTAATGTCATCTTAGTGTGTGGGAATCTGATTGGCAAAAGACTTGGCGGCCCTCTCCGCACTTAACCATGATTTATTAAAAGGGTCTGACCGGTTTGAGGCTGCTGCCGTGTGATATGCGATTTTGAAGTTGTCCAGCTCCCACCCATTTCCTTTAATTCAGCAGCACTTCACACATTGCCCCGAAGCCAAGGAGGGGTAAAAGTGTTGCATTCCAGTCTGTTCCTTAATGTGTTTCGCTGATTACAACCTGGACGTGACTTCAGAACCTCTACCTCTGGCTCACGCACTATTCAGGGGAACATTTGTCATGCGTTGGGCCCATACCAATCAAACGCCCGGCTTGCTGTTAACCTTCTAACATTCAGCAAAATACAGGGTCATTTCCCAGTAACATCCGGTATTTGTTTGTCTTGACCATTGAAGCACTTGCAAATGTTTATAAAATGCCATTGCACCAGATATCATCAGAAATGTATCCGCTTAAGTAGCAACAAATCCGAACCAGACACGTTGAAGGCATTATGTTCAAAGTCGGAGCATCGTTTGTGGACGTTTCTAAAACAAAGCAAAAGCTGGATCTGGAGTGAAGCATTACGGATGGTCGATCTATTTGCAGGGCCGTAATGCGAGTCTGTATCGCTTCACAGTTATTTGGACGGACAGTAAAAGCTAGGCCGAATCACAGTGGTTCGTTCCCTGTCTGATATTAACATATGCTATAACTGCGCTGTGGGTCCCAGTCTGGCACATTACTCTTGGACTTAATGAACACACAAACGCTATACCAAGATACTCCGGGGTGCACTAAAAGCTCACAGAGATGCCCCGCCCATGTCTGTGGAAAACATTAGCCTTCAAATTATGCCCACTTCAGCCCGTGGAGAGTAGTTGGAGTGTTGTTTTGAAAAGTTGCCGCGCCGCATTGATTGAGATTGAGTTTAAACCAAATTGTCTGCATTAGTCGATTGGGGATACCGTGAGTGGACAATGTAAAGGGATTTGTATTTATGAAGGCATTATGCTGGAGGCCTAATTGGTAGAAGAAAAAAAAAGTCAGTGTTAAATCTAGCATTTGGGCTACTAAAGGAAACGATATTAATGTTAGTTCCCTATTTACTTCTTTTCAGTCTCTCTCATATTGTAACCCAGCTTTGACATTTTAGTGCAAAGTAAACTGCTGGGATTTTGTTCTATAATTATAATAGTAATAGTACACAGTTGGTGTACTGTGTACTAGTTGGCGGGCCGTCTCATGGTTGGAAGGTCAGGGGTTCGAATCCTGCCTCCTGAAGGTGTACTACTATGTCGTTGGAACCAATAACCATGAGCTCAGGTGCAGTCTATCCCAAACAAACTTCCCATTTATTTATTTGGCCAACAAAATTAAACAGAAGGATGTTTAATGAGCTCTCAAAGGGAAAGCTCTAGCGTTCAGCGTTCACTATCCTCTGAGGTATAGTCTATGAGAAATGCAGATGTGTGTTAAAACAAACAGAAGGAGCTGAAACACGCCTTTAAACCAATTAGGCCTATACATGCTCCGCGCAGCCCACACGGCAGCTAATCAACTTAAATACATTCAAGTTCAAGACCACCGTGAGGCTGTGTGAGAGACTAAAGGCTTTTTACTAATGAAAACATCCACAAATGTTTGGAATAATCCCCCGACTGTGTTTATACTCAGACTGTGCCTTTGAACCAGCTCAAGTCTGTGCCCCATTATTACACGGGCCAATATAGAAAGCAACTCCAAACTCATAAATGTCAGGGGAGAAAGATCTTGAAGTAAAAAATACCTAACTTCAGAATGCAACTTCCATCTACTGCTATCACGCTGCCAAATTTGCTTAGAGTTACAACGACCCAGGAGCAGATTGATTGTCTGACAAGTAGAACGTTGGCAATTCACAGTCTATTCTACCCGGCTCATACAATTGTTGTTTCCTTCGACAAGATACTTGATATGGTAGTCACATCCACCCTGTCAGTTCCAAGACAGCTATGGATATCACCTCGGAGTGTGGAATGGACAATGTATCATTTTATTTGTATTTTTTTACTACTATATATAGAAATGAAGTTATATTTTATTGTTCTTGGGAGAGCTTTAGGAGCAGTGTGCCATGTTTTTGGTAAGGAGTACCAAGCTGGAGGATGTTTTGGGTTGTGGGTAGTAGGGCTGGGTAACGTTAAACGATGCCGGTCTGGTATCTAAACAAAAGTTTAGGTTAAACTGGTATCGGAAAAACTAAAGTATCGGAAGCAGGTACCGAAATGAAATCTTCTATCTTTAGCTCCAAGTTTTGATGCTGTTTCTCCAGGGCCAGCATAAAAGAATTACTAATATTTCTCTATTCCCCACTTTTTCCATTTATTTTTCTCAATTTATTGCAATTTTTTGGGCAATTTTTTTCCTTATATTTGCCCTAATTTTTTCCTAATTTTCCCTATTTCCCATCTATTTTTTAACAATTTATTCATTATTTTTTCCACAATTTGTCCCAATTTTCAATTATTCCCAATTCTGCCTTTTCACACATTTCTTGACATTGGAGATGAACCCGATATTGTATATTTCTGGTCTTCCCAAAAAGAGTATCTCAGGTTTACAACTTTTACATTACACCGGTTTTAGAGTCCCTGCATTGGCTCCCCATGTGTTTCAGGATCGATTTTAAAGTTCTTTTAATGTTTTTTAAATGTCTTAATGGTCTTGGTCCTTCTTATCTTTCAGAATTGATTTTACCTTATGAACCTTCACGGCCCCTTCGCCCCTCCTGCAGGGGTCTCCTAGTTATTCCTAAAGTCAACAGAAAGACTCACGGCGAGGCGTCTTTCCAATATTATGGCCCTCGCCTCTGGAACGACCTGACGGAGGAGCTCAGGACCCCAGAGAACGTTCATGTATTTAAGAGCAGGCTCAAGACCCACCTTTTTAGCTTAGCTTTTAACTGACATCTATTTATTAAGTCAAAATTATATAATATATGTATATATGTGTTTATGTATATATGATGCAGGGCGTATTGTTTTAAATGTTGTAATCTGTCTGTAAAGCACTTTGTGATACCTTTCGTTGTGAAAAGCGCTTTATAAATAACATTTGATTGATTGATTTGCAGATCTTCCAAAAATCATTGTTCTGTTTTCTGGTTCTAGATGACAAATATTTTAGTATCGTTCAGGTATCGGTATCGAAAACTAAGTATCGTTAAAGTACCGGCATTAGTACTGTATGACAACCCGCACACTTCCATTACAACTGCTGTTTCCCTCTGACCTCCTCCAACTTCTTTAAAGTTGTTTCTGAAAGTTGTGGCCTGATGACTTGCAGACAATGCAAACCAGATCGCTCCAAAATGTCCACATTGAGAAGTGAAAGTCTTTTTTTTTTTTCAAGGAATGTGCGCTAACATTTCCCTGCTCCCACACACACACACACACACACGCACACACACACACACACACACACACACACACACACACACACACACACAGCTGCCCTTCAGAGAGCCACGCCACTGGAGAGCTCAGAAAACCAGAGGAAAAAAGAGAAGATGGTCAGCGAGTTACTATCCCGCTCACATAGACATGTCAGGAGAAGCAGCGCCGTTTGTTTACAAAGCAACTGTAGGGGTAAAGTGAGAGTATAAACTCAGAGAAATCCGCAGATCAGAAAAAGACAAATCGATGTGTGCTAACAGATCTGTGTGAAGGAGCCGGAGGTAAGAGGGTACTGTATAGTCCCAAAGTGGGCGAGGATTACTGAGGAGACGTAGGCGGGACGGAGACTGGACTCTTTTTAAAGTTGCCACCGGGTTTTGTGCGATCGCAGCATCTAGACAAGGTCATCCATCATCAAACACCGAGAGGCGGCGAACTATCGTCAAACAAACATTTCACACCCCAAAATCTGCACCGTCAGCACTGCCCCAGTCACCAAAGACAGGAGCAAAATCTTTATCCTCTTTGATGAATGCAGACTCTACGGGCCGCACTGCTGGATAGAGCGGCTGGTGTTTTGGTAAACTTTATGTGACCCGTCTGATATAATGTCTGGTCGACCACAGGCAGACGTTACCCTATAGCGGGGGAGTGATTAAGCTGTTACTCTGAAGCCTGGCTCAAGTACAAAAGACATTTTCCACCATACGATTCAACTGCAGGCGATGTAGACTGTACTCGCTCCAAACCGTGGGGGAAATATGATTTGAGTTTGACATTTAATCCAGCCAATTTGCACCTTCTGACTTTTATCGTGCACAGCCAAATAGTCATGCAGAAATCATCAACAAGCTCAGTGAAGTTGATGCATTTGGATTTTTATTACTGTTGTCATAAAAGGATACGGTACGTTGGGCTGCAGCCTGGGGACCCATCGCTGACCTTGGTTTTGGTCGGACGTAGTTGGAGGATTAGCCAATTGAGAACCCAGCCACGAGAACATGCACAGTCCACACAGAAAGGCCACATGTTCTGGGAATCCAACCTGGGACGTTTTTGCCTAACCACTCAGCTACCGTGCTGCCAAGTAATTCCAAACCTATTTAACACAGTAGTGGCATAACATACCGACAGTAAATTGGCTTGTACACAATATACTGCAATACAATATAACTCCCACAGCAGGCTCCACTTCGGTTTTAATTCAATGTCATGAATAAGTGTTCTTCAAATTCAACCAATTACATATTTTTTCCCCTTCATTTTGTCTGCCATTGTGCCATTGTAAAAAAGCTTTTGGAGGGCATGGCCTTCCATGATAATGATTATTGTTATTCATCTCAAATATGACATTTGCTTCAACCTTTAACCTTTAACCTTGAACTCTTTTCTACTCTTGGCCTCATACTGTACAGTGACATAAATCTTATATGAAACATTATTGTGGGGACTATATAATTACCAGACACAGACACATGAGTGCTCCGATACAATGGATACTGTAAACCACAGCGCGACAGCAGATGTGACCGACAGTCGCATTGGGATCTTCTGAATAAACCATCGCACGTACCAGTGATATTATGGACATGATCATCTCTGACATCCAAGTACACGTCCCAACAGCAGCAGTGCACATCAATTATACATGTGACAAGCAACAGCCCTGACCAACCACAAAGCTCCATGGAGGGCCTGCATTATGTCTGAGAAGTTTTCCTGTGTACCAATACATTATTTAAAATCAGCAGGGATAGGATAAACAAATTCAGCGGCTTATAGGAGCTGCATATTTCAGAGCCGTTTTCACCATTTGTTTGGATTCCGCTGCCTGATGTGCTCGGCGGGAAGAAATGGGTCGACAAGGGGGAGAGAAAGTCGAAGGGGGTTGAACAGTGAGAGGCCCCATCGGTCTCTGTGTAGTATATGAAAATATATTATGGCATAATATGTTCAGTATGCAAGCTGAAGGAAACCATATGAAAAGGTCCCAGACAAAGGGGCTTCTGTGTTCCAAGTCTCTCTCCCCCCCCCCCCCCTCTTCTTGTCTGCTTCGGCCGATCAAGAGACAGGACAGAGAGGGGAGAGAGAGAGGCGAGAGGAGGGTAGAGGTAGGAGGAAGGGGAGTGTGCTTGAAGAGTGTGCTAGGAACAGAAAAGGGGCAGAACAGGCAGTTGCCGCTTTGCACATCCAGGACTCCAGGTGAGCTGCAACAAAACTGATTATTACAGCGATAAATAAGCGTTGTTTATGCATGTGTTTTTATCTGCAAAAGGAGACACTACTATCTCTGCTTGCATGTTGAAAGAGCGGGGGGGGGGGGGGGGGGGAAACTTTCAAAGGCTTTGTGTGAGTAGATGACAAACATCTGTGGAGGCTGTTTTCCCCCTCGGCGCTAAAGCACATCGGAGAAAAAGGGGGTTGGCTCTGGTCATTGATATGTGAGGCCATTGTCCCGGCTGCGCGCACACTTGTAACTTTAGAGGATATATCCAATTAAACGGGCTGGCGTGAATGAGTGTATTAACTTACTTAACTTTTATAAGTAATTGCTTCCTGTTAACACAACAGGTGAAGGTTGTTAAAGTCTTTACAGGGGCAGCTTTGGGCTTTCCCTGGAACACATGTTGTCATGCAGGCATGTGGTGGCCTTTGGCTTTGCTGATGTTAAAAGTTATGTGAACTTGAGAAGACACCATTGTGAGTCTGTATTGGCATGAATCAAGTCACTGAGAAGAGATTGTATATGTGCAAGTAAAAGTACATTTACTTCAAAATGGTACTTGAGTAAAAGTAATTGTCTATTGCCACTACTACTATCATCACTGCTTACTTATGTGCTGAGGCATCTAAAACAGGGGTGTCCAAACTTTTCTCATTGAGGGTTGTATATTGAGGTGGAGGGCCACAGATTTGTGGTCAATACGATCAAATATTCAACTGGGATACATTTAAGACATTTTAAACTGTTCCCCACACCTTTATTTAGGCTTGGAATCTTAATAATGCCACCTCGGTCTCACAATGAAATGTTAGTTTTTGAGGTTTTAATTGTGTGGAATTATTAAATATTCATAAAAATGACCCATCTCTGACGATGTGTGCCAATTCAACAAAAACCCTGAGGGGGTTATATAGATGGTCTATAACGACAGCAACGACTTTTGCTACTGCTGTTTCTACTTCCACAATTTTCCACTACTATTACGACTACGGCTTCCTCTGCGTCTCCGCGTTTTATTGACTCTCTTGCAGCCCGTTGTACACATTGACATAGCTTTGATGTCTTAATTGTTTTTGTATTACATTGATTTCAAGGCTCATTTTTTTTGGCACCACATCAAATGCACCTACTTTAACTATTTATCTTAGCCTCCTTGGCACCTGTGCCGCTGATGGCAAGCTGCACGGGGAGCTGAAACATCTCATCACAATGTTTTCTTGGCACGCTTTATGATTTTTCTCGCCGCGGACTCTCTTGAACACACTGTCTGTGGACTCAGGTGCGCGGCTCGCAGTGCGGTGCAGTTGTCAGTCATCAGTTATAACGCAGGCACAGGCACGTCCGAAGGCACCGTGGCCCCCCACAGCAGCACAAACGGCAATTTCGATGCACTACCTGAAATTATTTCCGCTCTTGAATGCGTCTTTGTGGGTCTTGAGTGACAGAAAGCAAAGCGCTCTGCGAAAGCCTTTAGCGGCTCAATGATTTTTGCATTCCTCACTGTATAGTTTTCACACAGTCTGCCTGAAGGGGATTCAATCAGGCCTATACAGTCAATGGCATGGCCTCTAAACCGCTGAAACTGATACTTATAAGACTATAGGTGGGAAGAAACTGGATATTACTATAAAGAACAACAGTATTAACAGCCTTTATTTAGATTTTTTTTTAAAGACCTGAAAGATTGTTATCATGAGGGTATGTTTCAAACAGAAGCAGTTTTATCATTGCAGATAAAGTACTTGTAATCACACTTATAGAAGTCCAGAATAGAGTAATATAATTTCAACCTGGATAGACTCAAACATCAAAAGCAATGATTAGAAAGGTTATGTATACATTATGTATATTTTTGGCGATCAGACCCCAGCAATAGACATGAGCTATATTTAGAATGGATGGGCAGGTTAGAGTTGGAGATATCTTCTCCGGAGCCTGGACACTGGTGGTGGTATGGGAGGCCTGAGAAGGATACAGCAGGAAGAGCCGTAGACAAAAGAGGCAGAGACGGGGTGGAGGTGGGTGGCAGCACAGCTGGGAAGCGAACATACCATGAATGATTACCTGCTACGAAGGTGTAGCTCTGTGCTGATAGGCTTAGGTGGAGGTGTGACCCTCACGGACACGATCATTGGCTGGAGGTAGGTGATGCTCAAATTGGTCTCCCAGGTTGAATTTACACCTAGGCCTCATGCTTAATGTATACCTGTTAAAAGCAACCTGTTGTTAGTAAGGTAAGGCAAGGCAAGTTTATTTGTAGAGCACAATTCATACACAAGGCAATTCAAAGTGCTTCACAGTTTCATAGAATTACAAGAAAACAGATAAAATCAATCATTAAAACATCAACATAAAAATATATAAATTACAGTAAAAGGCAGGAGTGCAGTTAGTAGAGCTACTGGTCACATCAGTGGTAGTTGTAGTTACTGTATCCTTGGTTAAGCCTTATTTTTATTTGCACAATGATCTTTCTTAAGCAATTTGTCTTAATTTTTATTTGCATTTTACAAAGTCATCAACTAAACTCAGATTATTCAGTATTTAGTCGAGTGTTGTGTCACTTATAAAGGTAAAACACTCAAACTAAACCTCTATACTGAAAAACATCAATACTAAGTTTCCTCTTGTCCCCCCTGGTTGGGAAACACTGTACACGTTCCATTTTGATTGAACTCCCCAAGCTGACGTCCTTTCCGCACTTTGGCCGATAATGCAGATGTGTGATTAATGTCGTGGACAAACGGCTGTGGGGGACACGTGAAAAATCACCACGAGCTCGCTGCCAAAACCGCCGCCTTTCGTTCGCCGTCGCCGGCTGAAAATGCAAAGATATATTAGCCGCCCGCCTAAGAACGGTGTCGACGATGCACAGGAACTGCGTGATTACACCGTGGAGTTGGCCCAGGGGCTGCTGCCCTGTAAATGATACGGTTGAGCCGTGATCAGAGAGGTCAGGGAGGGGGGCACGGGACAGTCGGGCACCATTCGCACCTTCTGAACTGTACAGCTACGGAGGGAGGGGGGGGGATGATGTCATGTCCCAGGTATGGTCAGCAGAAGAGAGTGGATTTTTTTTGTAATCTAAGAAGGATTAAGAAGACAGAAAGACTTTGGAATTTCAAGAAGCTATGCCAGTAGAGCGAGGTACCCAAGTTGTAGACGAAAGTTATTAGGCCGTCATCTGTACTGGGTTACTTTAGTGATAACAGGGTTTGCCTTTCGCCCAATAAAGGTTAGTGCCAATAATGTTTTAGCACGAGTATACGTTTCAACTATTGCGAGATCCACACAAATTTAATATCATAAATACTTTACATCTACTACTAATAACCTCCACCTGAACTGGGCGCGTTATTTACAGTTTGGCTTTACCCAAATCTAAAAAAAAGTGTCAAAATAGTGATGAAAACGTAAAAAAAGGGTGGAAAAACATTGGCACAACAAAGGAGTGACAAAAAGTGACGAAAAAGAGCGACAAAAACACAACAAAGCAGCAACAAAACAGGTGTCAGAAAAGCAACAATAACACAATAAAAAAGTGATCAAAACGTGGCAAAAAAGCAACATAAACAGAGATAAAAACACAACTAAAGTGTGGGAGAAACATGACAAAAAAGTTATAGCCAGTTTTCTTTCAAATTAGGTGTTACACTGGCCTATAGGCTGTAAGCTCCAGTTGAGAAGCTTTTAGATTTGGGTACAGTCGAACTGTTGCGTGTTCATAAACATGCACTGACCTGACCAAATACATAAAATAAAAAGAAATGAAGCCAGCAAGCTCACTCATTTAGGGACCTTCCTTTATTCAGAAAATATTCTTTTCACAGACAAGAAATGAGTTGCTCTACGCCTCTGGAAGCCATTTGTCAGCGCGTGGGGAGTTCAGCCTTGTGCCCATGTCTGTCGCGCCTGGCACTTAATAAATGTATCATCAAAGCCAAAATACAAACCATATTTTTTTCACACCGAATCCACACACACTTGCACCCAGCGCACTCTGCTCCCATTGATTAGAGTCAACAGTATATGTTGAGAGACGCAGCAGTGGCAGAAGAAACATCCCGAAGCCCCTGTTTTTAGGCTGAGCTCAAAAGACAGTGTCAGTCTCCGAAATGAGAACCAGATTGGAGTCACCGCGGAGCACACATCTGCCCGAATCAAAGAGCTGTTGTCACTGGGTAAACAAAGCGATGCCTTCATCCACTCTCACTTGACACAGCCACACCAACGAGCCAAACAGAGGTTTCCCCCCCCCCCCCCCCCCCTTTTATTTCAAAGTGTAGGTGGGGCCTATGTTTTGTTTGGGTCGATTGAGATAGACAGATGGGCCTGACTCGGCTGTCTATGGTTGATAGCAATGGAGGACGCCGCACACCTTGGAAAACCTCAGGAATTTGCAAAAAAAGGCATTCATAAATAATGATTATCTCCCTGTAGTGTCTTCCCACTCAGAAACGCTACATGACTCACAAATATAAGCAGTTTAGTTCATCAAAGTTGTATGAATCCAATATGAACGAACAAGACAATGTGTTTCTAATATGTACTCCATACACGTGTGTAGTCTAAATAGCACCTCCTAGGGACTCAAACTGACAGGTTTTCTAATAGTAGACAACCTACTACTGCAAACGCAAAATGTGTCCTCTGGCAAAGGCCCACAGCAGCTGAGATTAGGTCCCTGCCACATGACCACCAAGAGTAATTATTGGAAGATTAATTCTTGTATGTCTTAAGGTGATATGAGGTCAGAAATACAGTTAGCCGTTTTATTACATTAACAAAGCACTCATCTTTCATTACACCTAATCACGTCATTTTTTATCGTTAACTTTAAGTAAGTGCTTTTCACTGCCAGACGCCTCTTGTCACATATCGTTGAAATGTCATTTTATCCTGTGTATATTGAAGAAGTAATACTATGAGATGTGCTTCCGTTTCCAAAATCAATCCATGCATTTGCAGAATCACTTTGAGTCTGGCACATAGTATTGAAGACCACATTAAGTTGTATAAAAGCGTCTGCACTTCTCTTTCTTCACCTTTTCATCGTCGGCGTTGGTCCGAGCACAAATGTCTGATTTCTATCTTTTGACACCAAGAAAGGGCCCATTATTTCCCTGAAAGTGGATATAAGTCCGGACGTATGCTTCTTTGGACGTTCACCAACACACACTGAAAATAATTTAGGCCATACAAGCTGGAGTGTTTTAAAGGGGCTTCTCGGCCACTTAATTTTCACAGACAGCAGCCAATTTGTTGAAAAAGCACTTAGACAAAGGTTAGCTCCATTGCACTGCCATCATGGATAACACTTAGAATCGTATATAAATTGTGAATTAAACGTGAGTAACGCAAAAGGTGGGATTTGTCGGTGCCATCGCAGTAGCGAGACACAGTAATAGGACGCTTTGGTCAAAGTCCTTTGCTGCAGTAAACTGTGCATCCAATATTTGTGTTACTAGTGTGTAGTGCAGAGTGTAGAGTGCTTTTAATGTAATATTTGCCCCCTAATGTTGCTAATGTGTCCTTGGGGAGACATTTTCTGCTCCTTGCCTCCAGTGCATTATGGCATTGTTGAAAGGATGCGTGAGTGGAAGCATTGGGACTGAAGGGGTGATAATGTTATTTCAGTATGTTTCTATGTTATGCTTGATATCGAGTCACTTCTGTGGGCCAAAAGTGAATATCAAGAGCTCCTGTAACTTGGCAATTGTACAGACTAAGCCAGAGACGAAGGTTGTTTGACGATCTCTATTTTTGTTTTCGCAGGGAGCTTGGACCACAGCAGACGACCCTCCCTGACCCTTTGTGCCTTAGATTGGTCAACAAATCTCGGAGAAAGTCCTGCACGACCAAAACAAAGTGGAAATCCTTCAAGTGCTGGATTTATTTCGCAGCTAATCAAGATTGCTGCCAAAACACATATCCCCCCCGATAGACTTTTAATAATCTACAAAGAAGGACTTCAAGATAACGCAAAGCAAAACACAGTGCACACAATTGGCCGACCTTTGCGACCTAAATCATTATTCCTCACATGCTCCGGGCATTCAGGAAGCCACCATTCACACAGTTCCTCTTCCCATCACTTAGACTTATGATCTCCCTGATAAAGAGGCGAGTCTTACGCCTTAAAGAAAAATAAGACTGGGATTAGAGGATCACTCGCATGATACAGAAACAGAAATAGAAACGAGGGGAGGAGAAGGAGAAAAAAAAAAGTAGAAAATTGTGCACGTTAAATTGGCAGCTCACGGTAACTCGGCCGGGGAGAGTTTTTGGAGCTTGTCCTGTGTGGGAGGTCCGAATGAAAAGTGAACTTTTCAAATGACTGTAAGGATTATTGCTGACGACAGCAGCAGCAGCGTGGGACTCTGAGGGGGAAGAACAACTCAACTACAGGGATAAACTGAAAGCAAAAGACTCAAGATTATCAGGGGACTTCTGTCATTTTATTTGGAGTCATGGCAGACAAGACATCAACATAAACCGGAAAAGCTGAGCTGTTTTTGCCCTTTTTCCACCCAAAGGGAACACTCACAAGATCTGATCGGAGAGACAGAAGAAGGTGAAATCCAAGCAAACTCTGCACGACCAACGGACTACTTATTCGATAAACTTTGGGAATGGAGTTGGAGAAGTGCCACACGACTTTGGAGCGAGGTGTGAGCTGTCCGGGGCGTCTGCGAGAGCCTCTTCAGCCCATACGGGATGTACTGGACACAGACTGCACCGATGCATCGTGGAACCAGACATCTGAATTCAACAAAGACCAGATGAGCCGGAAAACAAGTGAGTGTTTGTTTACGTGGAGTTTTCTGTTGCTTAGCGCGTGGAAGTACGTAACGGCTTGTGCTGGTTGCCAATGTTGTGTGCTGCATTTAGACTGCAGTCAAATTCATCTTTTACTGTTCAATTTAAATAACTGTTGGAGTGGGTCGTTCAATGATTCTCCAATTTCCCAGATCCAAAAACTACCAACCCTAGATTAATTTCAAATCAATGCTGTGTATGTAAAACATCTATGAAGTCATGTAACATCTTGGAAGTTGTAACAACTTCTTCTCCATTTGCTTAATTTACTTAGTTACACAGTCAGGGAATCACCATATGGGGCCCCGAATGTCCCAGGACCTATAAAGTACGAGCCCTGGTTGTTCTTCCTGATGTCCACCCCTGCACACGGGACGGTGAAAGCCATGGATTCAGCCTCTGACGCTCGCGACATCTGTTTCCATGCCGTAAAGGTACAAGGCTCTCCAACAGCTATGGAAATGCAATCATGCCTCATCGCTAAAGGGCAGCCACAGCCGCTCACAATCACCGGAGAAACTTGTGGGAAAAGCTCAATGGAAACTTATTCGCTTGACTTTTACATCTGTCAACTCCCACGTAAGTCCAGGGAAAAGGCGAGGGTCTGTTCAAATAGAAAACATTATAAAGACACAACATAGGGGACTTGCAGAACAGAGGAGGTAAGTGTGCAAGTAGATCCCAGTTAAGGCACCGGTCCCATTATGCCCGGACATAAAGTCAAATCTTGCCTCATTGCCAGTATGAGGCATCACAAACTCATTAGTATCTTCAAACTCAATGCTAAGGCCTGTTGAAAGATTCTGAACGTAACAATGGAGGTCATGTTTTGTTTTCTTCTCCCGGGCTCTTTTAGTTTGCCCTATGGGACTCACAGACAGAGGGTCAGTCTCCAAACCTGTGCTAATCCCTCTTTTTCCATACGGCTTCACACTGCACCCACGGGGGCTGCTGCTGTCACCCGCTCGCCCCAGAGAAAGATAACATCCGACAGGGTAATCTGACCTTTCATACACAAATACAAGCGCTGTACTCCTGCTCAAATCCCCCCCAGCCTTTGTGTGTGATTTAGGGGCTGATTTGGGCCTCATGGGGGGAGGAGGGGCTGGACTGAGGTGGAGAGAGCAGTGGTAAATATTTAGCACATGACATAGGACTGACAGAAACCGGTAAGTGTTGATATACTTTATTGATACTGTGATTGTTAGGGATACGTGTGTTCTCATATTGGGCCCTTGTTTGTGCATCAGACTGAAGGTTTACCCACTTTGAGTCAATCATGCCAATCATGTTTGTTAGCTTTACTATATATTATTTTAGTCATGTACATTCTCTATCAGTTGTAGCCTTAGTTCGCTCTCTATTCAGGGTTAGTAAAGTTGATAAAGCATGTTTTACAAAGTTTATTTGTTGAACAAAGCACATCAAAGACTGTAACTACTTTAATCAACAATCAAATTGAATTATCTGAAAGTAATTGGCCCCATATTTTCTTTGTTCTGGTCTATAATAGCTCATATCTATATGAGATGTTGTTTTCCCTGTACTGTATCTGTTGCCGTAGTAACACTGTGCACAATCACGATGCATTTCACATTTGAGCATGTGCACATTCAATTTTGATGGCATTTGGATGACTAAAATTGGGGAGTGACAAAAGATTCTTATTTCTATCAGTTTCTTTCATCATTTTCCCTCTACAGAGCGCAACTATCTATTATGCTATTGATGAGATTGTGTAGATGGTTGATATCCAGAACAAACATGCAGTGGAAATGTGACCATTTAGATAGATTGTTAAAACTAACATTTCTTTGCATCCTTACCAAATCTTTTCTTATTCTTAAACTGTATAACCTTTTACATAATACAGATTTCTTCCTAACGGTGAAGAATTCCAGACACTGGGTACTGTATCTCTTGAATGTGCTCGAGGCGAACCACAAAAATCTACTCATATCTTGATATATTTATCAACACAAATATGGCAGAACTATGGCTAAAGTTAACGTATCAGTATATTATAGTATATTCTGCAGTCTCTCACACTGTTTGTGCTGGAAAGGAAATTCCTAACTGGCCCTTGTGGGTTGGAGCTTTAGCATAAGAGGGTTCAAAGACACCAGAGTGGTGCGAAACACAACTCGCTCAAAGTACAAGGGCGAAGGTCAACAGGGGTCGTAACCTTTTCGCCTGTCTCTACGTCAGTCAACGCACAGATGGACTTGAGAGTCTGCCGCTTCTCTTTCCCACATCAAAGCCTCCTGCACTTGTGGCCATTAGTGCAGATAAGTAGATCGACTCTGGTCATTGATTATACACCTCTCCACAAGTGTCATAACAAAGCGTGGAGTGAGTGCAACTGCCTAAATGTCAATACTGTTCTTACTGGACCTCCCCAGGGCTTGTGGCTTAGAGACATGCGAGAGTTTTTAAGTAGAAGTAATCGGACCGGACACAGCAGTGTGTTTGTGTGGGAGCCTATTTGAGTGGTCTAAAAAGTGTAGTTGACTTTTCAGAACTTGGATATCATTTTGTGTCGTAATTGTTCAGATTTTGTGGATGGACTTCCTGATGCTTCTTGATACATCCTGAAATTTGCTAGCTCGTATCTTATCTCTGCTCATCTCAATATCCAGGTGAAGAGATACGTTCAACAAAAATCACACATGTCAACTGGTCGATTTTATTTGGCTTTTTATTTTAAGTTAAATTTCCCTCAGAGCATTTCAACAACAGCTTCATTTTGGCGTTTGTGACTGGAATCCTATCTAATAGCAAAACACGCTTCCCCCTGCCAATGTGATGATCCGAATAAGCCTAGTGACGTTATCATGACTTTACAAACACAGAGGAGCACCGCCCCATGACATCACCGTGTGGAACAGAGTGTTGTGTGCTGAGACGGACAGATTGCACAAACATGAATGAAACAGAACACAACTATGTTATTCCATGAGGGCACAACATTACAACAAGCTTAAAAAAGTCACCTCAGCAGAGTAATTGCCTCTACGTGTAGTTAAATATACGCAATGACCTAAAAGTAAATAATCCTTTCCTACTTCACTAGTGAGTTACTTGCATAGTCCAGAACCAAAGGGCCATAACTTTGTCGTAAACCTAACAGTATTTAATTACCTTCCACCACTAGAGGCTACACAGCAAACCTCCCCTTTGCCCACCTCCCTCCATCCTCTCTCTCCTCTGCTTTGGACTTTACAGCAGCGTTGCAAAAGTAACAGAAACTCGAGCTGCGCTTCTGGCTTTAGTGACGGGTGTGAGGAGAGCAGTTAAGACTCAAAGCTCTGGTGGAGGTACAACAATTTAAGTGAAGGAGCTCTCATTCTGACAAGCACAAGGTAAGAGATTACTGGCAGGACTAAGACTTCAACATCAACTAGCGTGTTTTTTTTTGTTTTTTTTACCACTTCTTCTGTAGGTTTCTAACAACTTTTTATGAAGTGTCTTTGAAAGCAGACTAATTAGGTCTTTGTGGGATACTATAAATGTAAATGACATTTCAGGCTCCTATAAAACCTTATTTAGCGTCTTCTGATAGAATCATCAGAGTGCCTATTTCATAAGCCAGTTCTCACAAAGTTGCTTACTGCCTACATGCAGATCCGAGTCACTGATGGGCTTTGCACCTGTGTGTAACATAATAGCCACTTTGGCTTGGGCCGGAGCGGCTGTTTACTGTTGGGACATTTCATTTCATGGTTCGGTGCTCTGCTATATATGCTCAGGTAACTCGGATCATAAAAGAGCTGACCACTGTCCAAAGATGGGACCACCACCCACAGTGAACACAAGTACAAGAAAATACTATCCTATGAGCATTTTAAGTGAGAAGGGATCTGGTTTATACTGTTGTGAGAATTGCGTTAAGCTGATACTTACTCTTCCAGTCCCAAGCCTTTAATAAACAGAGGTAGCAGCATCTATTTAAATAACGTATGCCAAATCCATATGCAAATGGTGGTAAATGTGTTTTGGCTAAATCTTAATATATAATGTTCGCCTCCTAAGGGGTACGCACTGAATTGATGCAGTTCATGCGAAAGTCACGGCATAATAGGAGGCAAATGATCAACGGCTGTAAGAAGAAGGGGGACAAAAAACGATTAAAAGAAAAAGGAGGTCGGATTGGTTGAATTACGGTGATGCTAATGTGTTTTGACAAAATGGCTTTGGACATTTTATTTATTCTAAATTGAGAGAGCCCAAATATAGAACAGCCCTCTTTGGTGAAACAGAAACGGGTATTTGCCTTTGAACTTGGGTGGGTGTATTGGAGTGTGTCCTACAAAAGATAATCAAATTACTCCAAGGGCATTCTCGTACGTAGTCTGTAAAAATCAATGACAGATGCACTTTATTTCATCTCGCCAGAGCATGAACAAGCTTTATTTTATGGCTGAAGTCAGGGAGAGAGGGGGTGCAAGGCAGGAGCAGATCCAGTTGTATCGCCGTTCGGATGAGAAGTTTTATTGCAAGTGACATATGATTACATCAAGTAACGCAGTTCTCCTGAATCACCTTTTTATTAAATCGGAAAAAGCGCCGACTGGATGAAAAATATCCCTGTGGCTTGCTAAAAGTTTTGCAGAGTAATATGAAATAGATAAATTGTCAGGCCGACGTGTCAGAACAGGGAGTTAACATCATCCAAATGCCAGTTTTAGACTTAAATCACGTCATAAAGCTGCAATAAAGTCTGGCTAAACTTTGAACAACTTTTTATGCGGGGGAATAATGGTCCGACTATATTAGGTCTCTGCGCAGTGGAAAAGCTGTCGTTTCTAGGCAGAGGTTTTGGAGCCGCACATATTGAAGTGGAGAGGGAAAACCAAAGGCATGTTGGACGCTGATGCAGGGAGTTTTCTCAGCGCTGGAGGAATGCTCAGGGAGGGACCGCTGCAGATGGCAGGGGAAATAGCTGTGCTCCTGGAATGAGGCTCTAGAGCTCCGAAAACAAACCGTCAGAGTCAACACACACACACGCACACACATTCGATCGCATAATCTTACAGCAATCCTCGAAAAGTGCAGATTCAGTGGAGGACAGACTGTTATGGTGTTTATTTGGAAATCTCCCCCCACCTACAGCAGTGTGCAAAAATAAAAAGCTTAAGTTAGATTAAAAAGGCTGTGGACAGACATTCTTCAAAACTGTACAAAAAATATCTCACAACGGTCTGATCATTCAGGATATTTGATGATGCACAAAAAAACAAAACATCTCTAAAGACAATGATATCAAGAGAAGTTATTGTTGTTGGCCCGCATCTCAAAACGGTTGATCTATTGCCAACCACGCATTTTCTTAACACATTTACATTTAAAAACAGCCTTTTGAAAGAAACTCATCGCACAGCACTGTTCTTGCTCTGGGCTGCTAATTTTTCTCTTAGCAAAGTTGAGTTTTTCCCTTATTATTCTCAAAGGGATTAACAGTAAAGCAAAGACAAATCAAGAGCATATGGTATTGACACAATTATGTGGAAGAGAATACTTCATCCCAGACTTGTTAAAAAGCATCCATGTCGCCTTATTTGTACATAAAAGCGATGTGGTAACTAATGAGAAGTTCGGGGAGTTGTCTGTGGTTTAAACTTCATGTATCGCCTTGTCAAGTGTCTCTGTACTGGCAATAAAGACAAGTTTGTTCTTTTTTTCCTTTTTTAACCCGACTGACTCCATAATTCTGTCTGTGTCTGTGTGTGTGCTTCCAGACTTGAGCCGCAGCACCAGTTTGTCAGAGAAGGAGCTGAAAGAGGCCCGTGTGAGAAGCCAGATCATTGCCACGCAGCTCACCGTGCCGACCAACTCCAGCTCGAGAGGCGTCCAGCTTTTCAACCGACGGCGCCAGCGAGTGAACGCTTTTACTTTGGAGAGCGGTGGCGGAGGCGTGGGGTCACGGCCGGATGATGTGACACCCAAGAGCTCATATAATAAGCCTACATGGGCCGAGAGAAGCAGTGAGGAGAAGGACTTGAACTTGAAGAACAGCTCCGGTAGATTTTTATCAGCGGGGATGTCGAATACTGATATCATGGAGGAGCCAGATAAAGATTTCCAGAAGGGGGACAGAGACTCGGAGGGAGGTGTTATCCGAGAGAGGCATTTTCTACCTGTCAAGGACACAGTGGAAGAGGAAGATAAAATCCACTCGGAGCTGGGGGATACAGTTAAGGAAGAAACTCCCCCTGGAAGCCATAATGCTGATCCGGTTGTGATAGGGCGCGTCGAGGGGGAAGCAGAGACGAATGAGGCCAGTGTGACTTGGTCAGTCCCCGCCGGTAAGCTTCCTAATGGCTGCCACACCAGAACAGGGCCCGAGAGCCAGTCTGCGTCCACGAGCAAGCAGATCATCAATCGAACTGCCAGGCCGTTTTTCTCGCCCCCAACGGTGCGGTCTCCCGAGGCAGTTAGCCCCGTCATGGATATCCCGCCCGCGCCGTCCTACGCTGCCCCTCCACTGCCTGCTTACTCTGGCTCCTTCTCCCCCCCTCCGCCCGCTCCGTCTTACCCAACGCCGCCTTTGCCGGCGTTTACAAATCAACCTCCGCATTTGTACTACTCGAGCCCACCGCCGATGTCCCCGACGTCACCTCCGCCACATCTACAACAATACGCTCCCTCGCATTATTACGGGCCCCCGACTGCGCCAAAACCGTCAACTTTTGTCCCTCAGTCAATGTCAGAGAGGAGAACGCCGATCCAAATCAAGTCGGGAATCCTGGAGGAGGGCGCGGCAAGGCGGGCAAACAGAAAAGCAATGTTCACTTTCAAGGAGAAGCCGACTGTTGCGCCAAATCCAGACCTGCTTTCTATGGTTAAAGGAGTTGATGCAAAAAAGAAGCAAAGCCAGTCCGTCCCCGAGCCAACAGTAGAGGAAGAGCTGATGGCTTTAGGAGCTGAGGCGTCAAACTTTCTCGCCAAAGAGGAGGTGAAAGCAGAGGAAGCTAAAGCGCCGGAATGGGCATCGAGTTTAAAGGCGTCAAGGGCCAGACCAAGGGCCGAGCATAGGCCAGAGCATACCCTCACTAATGTTTCGGGGAAGGGCGCCGAGCTGTTTGTCAAGCGCCAGTCCAGGATGGAGAAATATGTTGTGGAGGATCAGAAACCGGGGCTCAGGCGATCCCCTTCACCCACAATGTCCCTGCCGCCATCTTGGGTCTACCCGTCCAACATGCCAGGGAGGGTCAAGGCCATTGCCAAAAACTCAGACATGTCCGCTCAGCTTTCCCAAAACTTAATAGCCCAACAAGCTGCCAAGCAAAAGCCCAAGCCAAAGGTGCCAATACCACAGCAAGCCCCTCAGCCTGCTCCTCCACCTGCTCCTGCAGAGAATGGATGCTCCAAAATAGAAATGGATTTGTCGAGACACCGGCCATACCAGCTCGACTCTTCTCTCTTTATCCTTAAACCAGTGCACCCGGATCCTCTTAGCACCCTTCCTAGAGGGGCACCCCAATCTAAAAACATAACACGCTCTCAGTCTCTGCCTAGACAGACTACTTTAGCAAACAATCCACTGTCTCAGTACAGAAGTCAGTGCATGTCGCCCCCACTGGCAATGAGCCCCACAGTGGGATGCCCAGCCGTCCAGCATAGGATCAGTTCTTCGGCTTTCTCCCCAGAGCGGGTGGCATCACCTCGGTCAGGCGTCCAAGCACCGAGACCCACTTTCTCAGCCAAGAAAGCAGGTCTCGAAGGACAGGTGTGGAGACCATCTTTTTACAGATTCTAAAATGAACTTCACTGTGACTTTTCAAATACTACACTTCCTCAAGTTCAAGACTAACTATTTTGAACTCTTTTGTGCCTCAACTTTTCCACCACTTTTCTTCTGTGATTTATGAGGGGATATGTGCGAATAATATACAGTATGTGGTTACTATCTTTTACAGAAATAAGGGAAGTGGAATAACACAGTAACAAAAGGGATGAAATTTGCTCATGCCATAAGACCATGTTGAGAAACTACTGTTAAATATATCAAAATAATGAGTATATTTTTTTTAATTTTAGATATTGCACAAGCTTTGAAAGTAGACTGCTTGGGAGTTGCAGAAAAAAACATGAGCTCAGTAAAGCAATGTGCCTTAATGTTCATATACGTGTGTTTCTCTACTCCTTATGCAAAATTAAGTACGTTTTAAAATTATGATGAGAGACAACCTCGCACTTTTTCCACTTTGTCTATGCAATTCTGCGGGCATCAGGGAGAGCCTGCTCCACAAAGCACTTTAACAGATGGTCTGGCATCTGCTTTATGATCTGAGATTTGCAGTTCAGTGCTGCACACTGGCAGGAAAGTTTGTAGCAAGAGAGATCTCCAACTAAACGACTTTCTGTTTCCTACTAAAAATCTGTAACATTTATCGAACAATCAATATGCACGCAAGCTAATCTGCCTCATGGGAATACCACTGTAACAGCATATTTATGTTCAGATAACATAGTTTCAATTTCTCCTGTTTCTTCCAGTCTTTCACTTTCTGATTAAAGCTTCTGCTAACTCTTTCAGTGGCCTCCTTTCCTTTTTTTTACTGACTCCTTTTAAATGACTACACTTATTGTTCTTCACTTCATTATTTATTTTTTCTATCAAGCGTGACTTGTTTTTACAGCTCTTGCATATGAACACAGACATGCATTTCATCAAATCATTTAATGAACACATGCGGTGACATTTAAAGGTAATAAACATGCTCCACTCTGCCATGGCACAGCTGATCTCGCACTTATTAATATTTAGTGGAGTACTTTTGTTAAGACCAGGGCTAAGTCTGGCCAGCAGGCAGTGAAGGGATGTTTACCACATGAGCTGAGGTCTGTTGTTATTAGTCTGTTGTCAATTAGCATGTGTATAAGGTGGACAGCAGCCAGAGCCTCGGCCGTGTAACATTATAGGCTTGTAAAGGCTAATCACCTCAGGACAGATAGATAACAGCAACAGGAGCCAGACACAGAGCCAATGTGTGCTGCACCAGGGAAGAAACTCACTATGTCCGAGCTCACAGGCTTACGAGTGTAGTTTTCTTGGCTATAAATTCACCCAGTATTATTTTCATGTCAGTTAAGTTCAACAAAGTAAGATCTTTATGTAAGTATTTACGAATATAATATGATTTAATAAAACCCCAGGGACACAATAATTGGAAAGGCTTTTGCACCCGATCGGAGGTGGAAGAGTAACTGTTGTAACTAAAGAATGGAAGCATAAAACACATACATAAATAAATGGAAAGCCTCCTTTACCTTATTTTTTGCAAACTCAAATGCAGCTCAATAGTTTAGTTTGTTTGAGACATCTTTTTTGTCTAAACCCTGTTCTTTGTTCCCATAGACACCAAAAGAGTCTTCCCTGAGTGGCACTCGCCAAGAGACTGGGACACCCAGCCTGATGCGATGCTTTAGCAGCCCTGCAGAACCCTCCTCAATAACCTGGAGTCCAGCCAGGCCCCCGGTCATCTCTCCTGGGTCCACCCCCAAAGGCAGCAGATGTCAGTCTCCTCTGAGCACGTCTGTCGTCCAGCACAGGCCAGTCCAAACACCTACTGGCCCTTCTCCATGGGGGTCCAGGTGTCAGTCCCCATCACTCGCAAATACACAGGGTCCTTCCAACTTCAGACCTGCCCAAACTCCTACATCTCCTATCTCTCCCCCATGGGGGTCAAGATGCCAGTCTCCTATGACGGGCCAAAATATCCAATCCACAAGCTCTGCTTTCACATCTCGACCATCACAAACAACCATAGGCACTTCCTCGCTCTCACCGCCATGGGCGACCAGGTGCAAGTCCCCATTAGGGGGCCAAAACACTCCGACTGCCCTCTCAGTGTCAAAACAAGCCCAAACCTCTCCTGTATCTCCTGTCTGGGGTTCAAGGAGCCAGTCCCCATTGGTAAACCACACTCCATCTACATCTAGGCCCTCCAACACTGCAGCTGCCTCCCCTGTCTCTCCATGGGGCTCTCGGTGCCAGTCTCCTTCCCTCTCTCAGACCAGCCTGTCCTTCTCCAGACCTCTGTACAGATCTGCTGCCTCCTCTCCAGTGCCTAAAGACAATCGCTGCATGTCTCCCTCTGTCATCAATATGGACTCAAAGGCCAACCACCGTCTCCTGGCAAAGAACATCATTAATGCAGCCAAGCGCAAGAACAGTGTTTCTCCTGGTGCCCTCAGCGGCCACAGCCTGCCCATCTCACCCGTGGAAAACTCCCATCATGGCTTTGACTCTCACAAACCTCCCATCAGTCCCTACAACAGCCGGTCACTGGGGGCTCAGTCACCCACATTCACTAGTCCCCCTCTCACGCCAACGGTCTGCTCCCCTGTGCGCCTGTACAACACACGCTCCCTCACTGACTCTGATGCCTCAGTGGAGTCTGAAGACTCTGGACTGCGCTCCCCTGGCCTGCACTATAACACTCTGCCCCGGGGCTGGGGTGGCAGCCTGAGGGTGAAGAGGACCACTGTATCCACCGACCTGTGAGGGTCCTATACATGAACTCCTGTACTCCTGTATGACAAGAACAAGCTTATTATGTAACGTTTCTGTGGCTTGTACGCTTTAAACCAACGATTGAAATTACACAAGTTTTGGTGATCACACATTCACAACAAAGCCGTGTTCATACTAACATAATCTACAGAAGTCCAAATGAAGCACACTTATAGGGCAAGGTCATACTATGTTACAAATATGTAAAGGGACTGCAAATTTATTACTGTCCCCATTCATTATTCCTTCATAATACCAACACTTTCATTTTTCACATTTCTAACAGGCACAGTAATTTATTGTAACCATCATCAAATCATATAGGCATAATGATCACAGTGCAATAATTATCAAATACAGTGTGTGCTCAATGTGTTAATGAATGTAAGCTTGACAGGCTGATGGTTTGTGAATGGTAACTGGCATTTTTCAATCAATAATGTGTTGTTAATGACTAATGAAGAGTTGTGCACAGGAACCTACCAAGACCTACTTGTAAAATGGCATTTTGATTGTTAAGTTGACAATAAACAATAAAGCTTTTTGTCATTGTTTGTACAGATTAGTTTCTTGTTGGAAATGTTGGTTTTCAAGTTAAAAGCGTGACTTTGTTTAGAAGATTGGAAGGTACTAACCAGGGGTTTGAGAGATGCAGTAAATGTTGAAAGATGTGAATGTTGTTTTGCAGAGGGACTCAGTAGAGTGTATTTAAAATACTCTTCACTGTAGGGTCTTTTATACAGTTTGCACATTTATTCGTGTCATAACTTGGCATTTTTGAAAATACATGCTCTTATATATTTTGATGTGTTTTAAACAGTCATGTCATGTACCAGTGCAGATCTGATGTGCAGTCACTGCAGAAGACCATACAGTGTTTCCTTGTGTGGAGAGTGACAGGCACACCTGCTGCTGTCCTGCGCCTTCACGATTAAACCTATCACTCTCATGGATTGGTTACGACCCGCGTCACCTCTGCACAAACTGCTGAGGACAGACTGGCTCTGTTGCAAAATGTACTCTAAACATCATATTGCATTTCATGTCTGTATGATTTTATCAATAAACCTATTATGGCACATCCTTAACTTGTTTGTGATGCCTCTTACATATTAGAAGAAAATCAAGGTTCTTGAGTCATGAAAAACCTTCATCTAAGATGGACAACTCCTGTTCTCCTGTAGCTTCCACCGATATGTTAACTGAAATCAGCGTGGTGAAAGCTAGACTCTAATTGAAGTGGGACAAAAAACAACAACATATCATTATTACCCCTGATGGCTTATTCTAAAAATGAATGCTTTGAGGCAGAGATTGCTATGAAAGATAAGAGCTCAAACGTGTATTGTTCACAGTGTTGAGTTACAGTCACTTCACACAGTTGGAGTAAGTTTAAAACAGAAGTATCCTAACCGGGGCTCCTCAGGGTTGTACTCTCACCACAGAACTTTTTAAAGACAGACTGCCATCTGTAGGACTTGACACAGAACTTCTACTTTGCATACCCTATTAAGAGTCTTTCCTGATCCATAGTGATTACATTGTGCTGGGAAGGAAAACAAAAACAAGCTTTTCATCATTCAATAGCCTGTATCAAACATTGCTCAAAGCTTAAACATGACATTGATATTGCTCTATACAGTCTCACGTATGCATTTTGCTCCAAGGATTTAAGAGTAATGCAATTTTGATTCCCTGTGTCAAGGTAGAACTGACAATATATGTTTATGTTGGCTCTCAGTCGTCCAGTATCCAGTGTAGTATATTGTTTATATAAACAAAATGATTTATTTAAAATAAGGCTAGCTCTGAAGAAATATTTTTCATTTTACTCAAACTTGTAGAAGGAAAAAGTAGTAACCCAAATAATGACTTAAAGCTGGGCACCTGATTTTTTTCTGTTCAAACAATGACAATCCCTTCTGCACATCAATTGTTCAAGCAAATAAATTATATGCATGTTTCACGCCCATGTATGGCTTTGAGCGGTGGCAAAGTGAAACAGGATGGACCATAAATTGCACTAATTTAGATTCTACTTCATCACTCAATAAAATGTTACATGAAGACCAGGCAACAAGGTCTGTTTTTTGCTGTGTTTACAACATACTCTGAGATGGAAAAATCAATGAACTCTGCAACAACAAAAAGTCAGGCTTTAAGCTTTAAGTAAAAGTTAAAAAAAAAGTACAAATAAACAAAAACACAACATAAGTTATATACTGAGTAACTGAGCAATTATGTCTCATTGTTTATGTTATGGGATACACTTTCGATATTTCCAAAGACGACTTCATCAAAAATAGAATGAAAAAGAAAGAATTCTTAAGATACAAGAACATTTATTTTGTGTCAACATAAAGAGTTCATTGCTTACAGATGCAGAGTAAAAAAGTAACCATTTATTTTATTCAAAAGGGCTGCTTCCTCTTCACAATATTGCTCAAGTAGTAGTGAAAAAGGTGTGTAAAGGATAGAAAATAGAAAAGTTACTCAAGTACATGTAGCCTACTTGAGTAAAAATACAGCTCGCTTCTGCTAATAATTAAGGCCTAATACATAAAATAGGTGAAAAAAGACTAATATGTATAGTGGGGCTAATTGAGTTGGCAGGTATAGACTCTTATAGACTGACAAAAGGCCTATTCTAGAACAAATATTGTCAGGAGCACTTTTCCCAGTGCTGCTATAGCCCTTGATCTGTGGGTGAAAGTGCCGATACGCAATCTCTCTGTGCCGAAGTGATGGCGGATACCTTGTCAATCACGTTAAGGTGATGAAATTACACACAGCAGTATGCAACCTGCCACTCACCAAAGGATAAATACTCAACCTTGAAGGTACCCTCAGGTAACCCCCTTTTACAACTTTACTCTATAAGGATAAAATACCATAAGCACAAACCACAATTTGAGATTTGTACTCAATTTAAACCTCATACTAGCCTCCCCTTTGATTGTTGTTGTAGGTAAATTCCAATAAATTAATCAAGAAAGTTGCATATGTTTCCCCAGCCATGGAAAGTGTCTAAGGGAGTATACTCTACAATTTCAAAGAAGAAGAAGAAAAGAAAAGCAAAGAGCACAAAGAACTTCTGAAAAACAACAACAGCAATAACAACAACCCCTCACAACAAACAAGTCTGATATTGCTTTATTTAAATATACTCCTGACTACCAGGAAAAATGTATTGTTGTAATTAAGGTAATTAGAAGACTGAAAACCATTTTTTGGGGGAAAAAAGTTTTTATTTTTATGACATTATGTGTCCACTACAGTGGACATCGGAAGGCCATACTTGTGAAACAGAACCTTGATGAAAAAATTAGTCCCAAAGAAAATGCCACAAAGTAAACATTAGAATAAGTTTAACATCCAAAAGACTGTCCATCATCACTTATGTGTTGTTTTGTTGGAATGATCCTTCAAAAAGCGGTTCCTCTGTTTGGAAAAACAGATGAATGCCTTGCACTTTGTGCACAGGTTTTGCTCTTGCATCTTAATCTGCACCACCTTGATGCATGTTTCGTCCACCATATCATAAGATGAATAGCACCAAAGTGTCTCAAAGCGGTGTGTAGTTAATTTTCTTCTATCTTTGTACATATTTTCTTTATCAAAATGGACAAAATAACTACAATATTTTAAACACTTAAATACTACTGTAAAATACAGTTAAAATAAGTCATACTGTGTTTTATTGTGTTGTTAGGACACTTATCTGAAATATGTAAACAACATTTCAATAAAAAATTTGCTCCATAAAAAGTGTTAAGCATTTACTTCTTCCCATAAAATGTGCTTGCATTGAGGGTCACCATTTGCCTCACCTCTTCACATTTGGTATCATTGAAAAGCTCTAAATGTCCTCTGTAGATGCCAAAAGGAGTTACTTCAGTACCATGTATTGGGTGGGAGATATTCTGGTTTAGAAATGTTCTCTACGGAAGACAAATTGCATTGCTGGGTAGTCAGGAGGATATGATGGGAAATATTTAACCACTTACCACCCACCTGGACTGAATGCATTTAATGTTTACAGACAATTAAAGGGTCTGATTTGAAAGGTAAGACCACAAAACCGATCTTTTTCCTCACGTTGTTGCCGTGTTGTCGTCACTTTTTTCACTTTTTTTTTCACCTCATTTTTGTCAATTTTGTTGAGGTTTTTTGTGGCTTTGTTATTGCGTTTTTGTCCCTTATGGCTGCACTTTCATCACCTTTTTGTCACTTTTTTTGGGGCTTTTCATCCTCGTTTCCTTCTTATTTTTGCCGCTTTTTTGTCCCGTTTTTTGTCACTATTTTGATGCTTTTTTCAAGAAGATTTTAGATTTGGCTAAAGTCAAACTGGAGAAAATGTGCTCGGTTCAGGTGGGGGTTAAGACATTAAAAACTAGCTTTGGGACCCGTATTCAACCTATAAAGACAGACCTCAGCTGAAATAAAAATATTTATATTTTTAAGTTTAACCTTGACATAGTGTAAAATCCAAATACATTAGGCTATTTCCTCGAGGAGTTTCTTATTATCATTATTATGAGAACAATAAAAAAAAAAAAGTCTACCTCTGCATTGCGTTGGGGGCAAGTAGGTAAGACACCAGAGCAACAGCAGAGGTCGCTGTTGAGGTGAGGGGGGAAGAACAGACGCTCAGTGTTCACTCATTTGACAGCAGGGGCTTGTTTTACAGCACAAAACAACAAGGATGAGGATATCAAGAGGTGCTCCAGTAACAGGAAAAAAACAGAGGACGCGTATCTAGGTGACAGACCCTCGGATTAACCTTCACCTCACCGTGGGCGCTGATAATCTGAGGGAAAACTGCGACAATATCGACCAACTGCAGCTGAATCTCCAGTGTCTCCTTAGAATTGTTGTTGTTAGCTGCTAATGCTAACCATAGAAGTTACGAGCTAGCTGGCTGGCCTAGCAAGCTAATGGTTAAGGCTAGTGTAGATTAATGAATTAGCTTTTTATCAGTGTTTGGCTCACCATGTCGCAGGGAGTAAACTTGGCGTTGTGTAGCTAATGGAGCCAGCCTGGCCTTGGCTTTAGTTAGTTTAAGAACTGCAGCTTTGGCTGAGTTTGTGAAGTCCAAGCTGTTACAGTCGCCGAGTTAGCCACATCCCTGGAAGAATGAGTAGAAAACACCGTCATTATAAAGGAACAGAAGTCAGCTGCTGCGTCAAATACGTCTTATTTGGATTCAACATCATATTTTGGGTAAGTCTGATTGTTTTTTTCGGTTGTGTGTAACGTGTTTGGATGGGGACAAAAAGTAGGAATTTCGTTACACCGACGCAAAGTGCCATTAACATTCCTGTTCTAAATGTTAGCTTTGGGCTAGCATCATTCATAAAATTACCCCTGTCACCCCCATAGACCCTGATGTATATCGTTTATTGCATCCCATTGTAGAATGTGTTTTTTATTGTTTTTATTTTATGTTGTTTTAATGTTTAATTGCCCATTAAGATTTCCCTTTACAGACTGACACTTGCTCATTTCACTACAATTTTCACTCTATGTAAACTTTCCCCAAAACACAAAAGCAATTCGTATTTGTGCCTGTAGCGAAACTTAAACTGTATTTGTGTCACTGATATGCACTGGCTGTGTGTTTTAAAACATTTGAAAGCATTTCTATTGAACTTGAATTAAACTTGAATTTTGCTGTTCTAAAGTTGCCTGTCCTGATATAACCTTATTATTTGTTTGCTCACAACTAGACTTTACATACTTTTATGTCGATATGCAAACTGCACAATTTTAGATTAGGAATTATCTTGAAGCAGTGCCTGCTATTAAAGGAGGATTTATTGTTCCAATGCTTTTATTTAGCTGTGAGCATTGTTCTGCTTGAGAAACGGCTTGCGTCTGGTCCATATTGTTGTTGAGCCCACAGTTTACGACGCCCTCCTCCATCTTTCTCCTCAGCTTGAAAAGTTCCTCTGTGTGTCTTCCTCCCCCCTGTCCTCAGCGTCTGCCCTGCCTCTGTTCGCCTGCCCTAACATAATGTCTAGGGGTGAGGGAATGGCGTGTCTGTGCGCCCTGCGAGGTCTTCCCACACAGTGCTTGGGACGGGAAGGCCACACGGAATCTGAATACCCCCCAACCCTTCTCTTTCCGAAGCGCCCCTTTCACTCCTCGCACTATTATAGTGCCCGGGCTCTGCGGGACAGCATTGTTTGTCTCCCTCACACACCCACTGAGGCACAAAGGAGGGAGGAGAAGGGAAGACTGCAATACTCTGTTTTCCGCTCGTCTATGCTTGTTCTGACAGATTCGTCACACATGGGATCTACAAACATTGCACAGCATTGAAGTCAGTCCAAGTCACTTCATTTCCGTAGCACCAACATGTTGCCTCACATGACTGCTTTGGGAGATTGTCCGCAGATGTTGAACCCAGAGAAGCGTCTATCTAGAGCATAGTACTGTTTCTCAAACTTATATGTGGGCATGGGTTAGTCCTTGTTTAGCTCCTTGTTTTGTTCATGGTTTAGTCCTAATTTAGACCTTGCTTATTCCTCTTGTTAGAACTGATTGATGCAACTCAAAAAGACACATTTCCAGTAAGCTATATTTGGTATTTAACACTCTGAGAAACATTGGTAGAGATTAATCGGCGCTGTTAAGGTGGACCACATGGGGTCGGCCCATTTGTCCGACAACTCATTATACTGAAAATGGCCGATTGAGTGCGGGTTGAAAAATTAAATTAGGTTCAGGCAAGAGTCCACTGACCTTAAGGTTAGGGCCAATGGTTGTATATGGCTCTCTAATCCACAACACAACTGGGTTGGACTAATGGCACCTCTGCTCAATGTTACATTTTTGGAATAATGAGACGTCAGACTAATGGGTTGTCAGACCAATGGCATGGGACCCACCACATAGCTTTAGTTCAACAGGATATGGCAATCCAGTCTTGTTTTCATTTGCCATTGCAGCTGATTAGTGCAGGGCGATATGACGATACATATCGTGGGGACGATAGAAAAGTGTCTATCGTGCCATTTCTCTTCTATCGTTTATATTGTTTCTAACCTAATTTCATCAATTATTAAAGCAAATATTACATTAAATAGGCCACAAAGAATGTATTAGTGTTGTCTTGTCACTATCCATCCTCTAAGTTTATATTAAGTGATTATAAACAAGAATAAAAAAGAACTTTTTCGCAAAGAAACTCCGTCTTGAGGTTTTGCGACACCTGCTTTACGATATTGCTGTCCGCCGCCCGCCACTCCTGCTGTAGCAACAGCGACATCTAATGGACGTACACCCCAACTACAACACTCAGCATGTTTATTTCTGAGTTAAATGTCACTTCATAACAGAGGTTACATTAACCGAAAATTCTCCGTCATTTGCGTAATATGTTTAGCTTTGACGCAGCGCTGATCCGTCTCTGAGCGCGCGGGGCTCTCTCTCAGCTACTTCCCTAAACACCGCGTGGTTTCGCTCTGCTTTACGTACGGCAAATAAACAGCTTTTTAGTGATAGATCTCACAACGGATCTGACTGATAGGCAAGGCAACTTTATTTATACTGCGCATTTCGTACACAAGGCAACTCAATGTGCCTTGATAGTGCATGGATCTGGATTAAACACACGAGAGAGAAGAGAGGAGAGGAGAGGCTGGTGCAGGAGGTAAGAGACGGATTGGGCAGCGCGTAGAGCAGCTAAAGACGTACAATGCAAACTGCTCGCCCACTGTTTCTTAAACATTACGTTAAAATTGAGATATAAGCTCCAACTTACATTTGTATTGGTGTAATATGAGCCTTGATATTGAGGAGCAGATGATGCTCTGAATAAGTCGTTCTCTACGCACGAGTTTACACATTTCTGTTGTTAAATTGGTGCCACGACTCAGATGTTCAGATCATGTTTAGCCCATTTATCCTGCTGTCTCACATTTTTCCTGACATAAACAATACAGGCTATATAAAGTCAACTGAAATCAGACATAATGGAAATGCTTCATAATGCACAGAGGAGCGATGAGCCACTTCTAAAATCTGTGATGAAAATGAATAAGAACCTGGCAATATTTTAAGGGCAATGAGCGTAACCGTTAATCTGTCTCATTGCAGAAAGTTTCGTAAGACTTCTATGACTGAGCAATCACACAGGAAACACTGAGTCACCCATCGTTTAAGTCTGTCCCAACATTCGATCCAAACTGCAGCCCTCCCGTGTCTGAACTCTGCCTGAAAAGTAACTGAATAGCAAGTCCCAACTCGCTGCCTGCTTCCGTTAATAATAACTGGAAGATGTTCTCCCCGTGTCTGTGTACGGAAAAACTGGATCTGACAGACAAGCCGGCGCGATGTTGAAATGGAGAGAGATGGGGCTTACTCTCCGCAAATCAACCAATTTGTCTGTCCTGTAGTCATCTTGTCAGGCTCCAAAATGTTGCCCAGATTGAGATGGACTGCTTCTAAGACCTTAAATATTGTCTTGGAAATGGATCCGCCGCGTAAACCCCCCTTTTGTTGACGGTTCTCAAGCAGCGCATTGTTGACACCCGGGAACAGCCCACCTCTGTGCCTCGCCCCAGAACACGCTCATTCTACACTTCCACCGAATGAATCACATTATCTGCCTGAGTGGATGAAATGCGTGGATGCTCTGCATCCTGTAATTAAGAGCTTGTTAAGCTGTAACCAAGCGATGTAGGCACGTTGTTATTATTAGCCATTTTTAGACATTTGGCTCCAAAAAGTTATCCCGCAAATATGTGACAATTTCATTTTGAGTCAACAGGAAAGTAATTGCGGTTGTTGCTTCTAGATCTTGAATACTAATCCAGCTTTGTGGACAGATGGGACTGCACAATCATTTCCATAAATTCTATGGAAATCCCCCCCTCAGTTTTTTACCTTTTTCCAATTCCACTATTCATTTGATTTAATTTATTTATTAATTTGAGCAGAAAAGTATTTCAAACATTTTTTACAGAAGAAAACAAAAACAATACTTTGTGCTCAAAAGGAGTAGGAAGACGTTCAAAGAACTTATAATAAACCTACCCCATATCTCTCATTCAAGTAACATCCCACAAACTTTCAGCTACACTCATGCAAGAAATCGATGCATGAGTCTGTGCTTATGTATCAATATAAATCGTTTATGATCGTAAAAAATGTCACAGATTTTTCATTTACAGTCGTACTATTGTACTACCCCAATTCAAAACTCCACTGTCTTCTGATTTCATAGAAAAAATTAAAACAAATCTGCAAATGTTTCTGCGGATTTTTCTAAACATCAGTGCAGAAAACAATTTCTGGATTGGAAAGAAAACTTTAATTTCCAAAACCTTCTCTTCGTTTTTCCTCAATATGATTGTTGCTGTGATAATGGCGCATTCTCTGCCTGACACTGTATGAATTGCAAAATGTTCCTTTGGGGAACTCCTATCACAACAGGCACAAAAGCAAAAGTCAGAGCCAAGACTCATTCACACCATGTCTGTAGCAGACCACCTCCAAATGTTTCCTCACATCCTCTGACGAAGGATGTAAGTAAGGAAACATTCACACCCTGTAAACCACAAGGGGTTTAATATTAAACATCCTCTCCAAAATCACACCTCAATATTTGTGTTATATTGTGCTTTGTTTTTGCATGCAAGACTTGGGCTAGGTACCGTAAAACATTTTCCAATACCTTTTTTTTTTTTTTTTTTTTTAGAAAAGAATGACTCCTTCATACCAATGTTTCTTTTGTTTTAACATCTGCATTTTTGTCCTTGTAACAAATTGCAACTGTCTCAGTAAGAGAACTTTACATTACAAAAAATTAGACATGAAAATGAACTATAATAATTTTGACAGAGTGCTTGTAAATGTACATGTTTTCAGCATAAGTAAACTATGTAGCAAAGCATTTTTAGATTATATTTATTTTACCAAACCTTTATTTTTTTATTTTTACAGTTTTAACATAATACTACCATTTAGAACTAATTTTACAGTGCAGTTTTTTTCACCCTTGAACGCCTCACTGCCTCCGGTGCAGCCTTTGTAAACATAAGGAGGAAAAAGAGCTCTACAGCTCCTGTAGGTATTGGATTATTTGACAAACGGACATTGGATGAGGATTTCAGCCAAATCAGAGCAGGTTGGTCAGATGTTTGTCAGTTTACGATCTTTGGTAAACTTCTGTCAAAACGCTAAACTCTGCGTTAGCCGCTAACGCTAATCTCGTAGCCGCTAACTTTAGCTGCGTCTGTTGCTTCGATGCCTGCACGTGTATGTGTTTACATGGTGAGGCGTGTGTTGGGGGTGAGGCGGGGAAGGTGTGGAGCTTGTCTTGAGAAAAGGTTAACGTTGTTAGAAACAACGAGCTATGTTCCGGTCTATTTCGGTTGCGCAAAATGGAGTAGCTGAGGGTGACTTTAAAATCAATTCTTTTATTTTTTACCTCGATTCACATTTTACGCATATTAAATCGATTTTAAATCGATTTTCGATGAATCGTTACATCCCTAATTCTAATCGATAAGGCGGCACAAGTCATCGTAATCCAATTGAAATCTTGATTTAAATGAAAGAAAATTAAGGCTGGACAATATACCTCTCCTTGTTTTTTCCCACTCTAATATTAGTGCTCTTGTGTAAAACTTTACAGCTCTCATTAAATCTTACTGGTTAAACATATTTTTATGAAAACTTTCTAATCTGTGGTGAAAGTGCACAAGTCTCAGTGAAGATAAAACAACTCCAGCACTATTATTGTTGACAAATGCGTTTCTCTTTAGTGTTGTTTGCCACTTCCAACTGATAAAATCAAATGTGAACAGCGAAGTAAACTCCATTCGCGAAGGTCCTAACCCCTTTTTTCCCCTTATTTGTTCTCGTTTCCTCCGCTGATACGCGGTGGCAACTGCAATCTGTCTGCATCAACTCGCCGCAATAAGCTGATGTATCTCAACACCAGACAATGCTGCAAAAGAAGAAAACAAAAAAAGAGGCTTGCCTCCCGTTAACAACCGCTCGGAGAAGTTGGGGCTCTGGAGATACTGTTTCAGATGCTTTAATTAATTAGCCGCTTGCATGCATCGATTCCCAACATGGAGGATGGCGCGTCATTGGTATTGTATTATCAGGCCAGACATTGACACAGCCCTCCACTTTAGACATTTAGCATAACAGTGTGGCAGAGAAAGGTCAGGCATCGATATTCCTTCGGTGTGTGCGCGCGGATCACGGCTCGTCTGGTGGCCAGGGTTAATGGGATCAGCCGGATTAGGAAGGCATCTCCTCAAAGTGTTGATAATCTCTGTGACCGTGCGGAGAGGAAACGGACGTAGTCTTTGCATTTGCATATAGGAGCAACAGCAGCTCCCGAGCCACAAGAGTGGGATGAGTCTACAATCATCTGGAGGGATGTCAAAAAAACGTTTGCCAATCTTACTTAGGTTGTGACCTGCATAACTTTAACATTTAACAACAGACAGATCTCCATTTGAGTAGTTTAATATTACAAATACTCCTGAGGGGCACTCAGAGGAGCACAATACAGACACAACCAAAGTCCTGACTACATTGTGCCGCTGTCACAATGTTTTTAGCTGCTCTTGGGGGAGAGACTAATAAGACTATTATCTATTTTATGTGAAGCACTTTGGACTGCTGTGGTGGTTGTTGTAAATGTGCTATAGAAATAACCTTGACCTTGAGAGACAAAGATCACACAATGATGTTCTCTGATTGTTTCAATGACGGCACTTATTAAAAATCTATGAATTTTACCACAAAACAAAGGACCAAGGTACAGCCATAAAATTAGCATACAGTGTCTCACTCAAACCCAGGCCATAAACCTTAACCAATAGGTACATTTTTGAAATTGTCCTATTAGACGTGCAATTTGGTTTTAAATCAAATTGTGATTAAATCTATTTCCGAATTCAGTTTTGCTTTTTATCGGTCTACCGCCAACCTTGTACCAGTAACCATTCTGTTTGAGAGATAATTGTTAAATGCCGTGGTAAATGCAATGTGAGCTGGGCTTGGGCCATATCGTATATTTTCATCGCGATATAATTTTTTAGATCGTTGTGGACACGCAATATCGTTTATGTTCCGCTCAGCTCCATCAGAGCAGCATAAACACTGACTGTAGAACACTGCTTGGGTAGATCATATTTGTGAGGAGATTAGTATGGCGCTAAAAAAGAAGAATGAAATTCCTTTTGCATTAATCTTCCCAATATGCGTAAGGCTGCAACTTTATTATATCGTAAAATATATCGTTATCGTGATATTTCTTTTTTTTATAACGTGATAGAGATTTTAGGCCATATCGCCCTGCCCTAATGTGAGGTAAAAGTTGTGATTTATAAATGTTTTATGCTACATAATCCAGACTTTCCCTGACTTTTGAAATCAGGTCTGAAAATCTGTATTCGTTTTAGGGATGTAACGATTCACTCAAGCCCCGATTTGATTTCTGATTTTAAGTTCGCGATTTTGATTTTTTCCGATTTAAAAAAAATATTTTTTTAAGAAAAGAATATGCCTCATTCATACCAATGTTTCTTTTGTTTTAACATGTGCATTTTTGTCCTTGTAACAAACTGCAACTGTCTCAATAAGAGAACTTTATATTACAAAAAGTTACAAGACATGTAAATGAACACTGAGTGCTTGTAAATTTACATGTTTTCAGCATAAATAAGATGTGTAGCAAAGCCAACATTTTGAGATTATATTTATTTGACCAAACCTCACTGCCTCCGGTGCAGCCTTTGTAAACATGAGGAGGAAAAAGACATGACAGCTCCTGTAGGTATTGGATTATTTGACAAACGGACATTGGATGAGGATTTCAGCAGAATCGGAGCAGGTTGGTCAGATGTTTGTCAGTTTACGATCTTTGGTAAACTTCTGTCAAAAGGCTAAACTCTGCGTTAGCCGCTAACGCTAATCTCATAGCCGCTAACTTTAGCTGAGTCTGTTGCTTCGATGCCTGCACGTGTTTGTGTTTACATGGTGTGGTGTTGGGTCTGAGGCGGGGAAGGTGTGGAGCTTGTCTTGAGAAAAAGTTAACATTTTTAGAAACAACGAGCTATGTTCCGGTCTGTTTCGGTCGGGCAAAATGGAGTAGAATGAGGGTGGCTTTACATCATTCACATTTTATGCATTTTAATAGATTTTCGATGAATCGTTACATCCCTATTCGTTTTGTGTAAACACTGTAGTGGAAATGGTATGAAATAGGGCTGGACGATATGGAAAAAAAAAAGGAGTCACAATATAGATTTTTTTTTACTCGTATTGCTCAATATCGATTTTCGATCTTATATTTTCATAATAATGTTGTGTATCTTCAATGAAGGTACTTGATTCATCTTCTGTACTCAGTAGTTGAAGTCTTCTAACGTTTCGCCTCTCATCCAAAAGGCTTCGTCACCGACAAAAGTCCCGCTCAGCCCGCAGCTGAAGATATAGACCAACAGGGAGGAGTTAGGGTTGGCCCGGCTCCTCCTCTCTAATCACAGCTACTCTCACCTGTGGGTGAACAGCTTTGAAGTAGAGCGTCTTTAACGATCTGCTCACCTCAGTATCGATCAGTCATGTCCTATTCATATATGATCACTGCCCATTATCTGTCCTATTAATGGCTAATCACTGCTAATTACCTGCCTATTGTTCTTTTGTTGGCTGAGGTGCCGTCTCCTTGGACTGGCCAAGCCCTTTCGGTTTCTCCCGAAGGAGATTGGAGTACAGTGACGGAAGATTAAGGCCCAATCCCATTTCTCTCACGTGGTCTGAGAACACTCGCTATGAGTTCCTTCCACAGTAGAGTCCCCTTAGTGAGGGAAGTGCAAGTGAAGATTCTCCCCTAAGGAATGGGACAACACTAGTATGCAAATTGGGGCAGAGAACGTGTTCCTTATGTCACGCGCAACATCGACGTGTCTGATTTCACCCCCGTTTAGTAGATAGCGGTAATACACAGTTTATACACATAAACTACAATAACAAGAAATACGTATCTCCTGCCTCTTGTGTGTGCCATGTTGATTTATCTACGTTTGATAAATCAACGGAGAGGAAATATACGAAACAGTAGCCGCGTTCGCCGTATGTTTGTGACGGTCGGGATGTTTCAGGTATGTTTTTTGTTTAATTTTGGCACTTGGCTCAACTTAGCTGCTAACTACCATTGTGTCTAAAAACAAGACGACCTACACATTCAGACCGTATAGTTTGCATCCAGTCTATTAAACAATTAAACATGATGCATTACTGTTTTCAATCAATAATCATCTATGTCACATAAGTAGAACGTAAACAAGCAACAGTCCACACAGGAGAAAGGGTTCAGCTTGAGACCATTTTATTTACTAAAAGCTTGAATCAGAGTCAGTAGATTGAGAACCTGAATACGAGTGCAAGTGAGAGAAATGGGATTGGGCCTAAATCTGAGCCCACCATTCCGGTTCATGGAGGGATTTTCTTTCCTCACAAAAATAGCTTCTTTAACTCCTCTTTCAAACCAACGTTCTTCTTTAGCTTAAATGTTGACCTCCCCGTCCTCAAAGGAGTGGTTGGAGGTTTTGAGATGGAGGTGCACCGCCAACTGAGGGCCGCTTGTGCTTTCTCTTCGGTGTTGATAAAGTCTCTTCTGTAAAATTGGTTTAGTTTCTCCAATATAATGTTCTTTGCATTCTTCTTCTTTGCATTGAATAGAATAGACCACATTGCTGTTTGTGGCTCGGAGTTTTGTCTTTGGGATGAACTAATTTTTGTCTCAGTGTGTTCACCAGTTTGTGGTACACTGGAATCCTGTGCTGCCTAAAGATTCTCTGAAGTTTCTCTGAGACCCCGGCTACATACGGCACTGCAACTCCCTTTCTTCTGGGCTCTGTAGTCTGTCTGTCTTGTTCTTTGGATCTTCTTGCCCTTTGTGCTTTAGTAAAAGACCAGTTAGGATAGCCGCAGTCTGAGAGGGCTCTCTGGACATGTTGCTCCTCTTTGGTCTTTCCCTCTGCACTGGTAGGCACTAGAGATGCGCGGGTCAGCTTTTTTTATGACCCGCCCCGCCCGACCCTCATCAAAACTCAACCCGGCCCGACCGATTCGTAAATAAGCCCTTTAATTTCCCCAAAAAGCTGTTTTGCAGCTCCAAAAACAAGGACAACTCTTTTTCAATTAATAACATCAACGTGAAACATTTAATTGACATGAAAAGGTAAATTTACAGAAAGATATCGGAACTCAAGCCCTCAAAGTATCAACATCTCCACAGTAAACAATGTAGCCAATATAGGCTACATTTCCGTGGATTCTGAACAAATAGCGCTCTAAATGTGAGGCTTATTATCCATATTTTAACGATCTTATATTTAACTAGATTTAGCAGCACTGTGGAGAAAGAGGATAGAGTCCACAGTTCCGGGATTTAATCTATTTCTTCTTGCCTCCAGAACGCGACCAGCTGAGCTGAAAGTTCGCTCAGCTTTTGCAACAACGGACAATTTAGGATAATCGCACCGGTGATCTTTCCAAAAGGCAAGAATATCCTCATGACAATCATCGAGGGTGAAATTATTGGTAACGTAACGCTGGACGTCATCCTCGGCCTCAAACAGCTCTTCTGGAGTATCCTCCTATTCAGCAAAAAGCCTGCGCCTTTTCTGTGACACCCCTAGCAATTATAAGAAAAATATGTATTAATCCTGTAAGACTACTACTTCTACTAATGGCCTAATAATAATAGTAAAAAAAAACACATATTTAATATCAGTTAAGGCTAAAAGCAAGCTCGAAAGGCTATCGTCAACATAGCCTATATTGACGTACCCGTTTTGTGGCTGTTGAATTTGTACAGTGCCTCACAAGTTAGGCAAATTACGTGGTCTGCAGGAGAACCATTTTGCAGAACGACTTGTCCAAACGTCTCCCATACTTTACTCTTCTGGCCTTTTTTCTGCACAACTTTTGCCTCGCCTGTTTTTAATTTATCTCTTAAGTCTGACATAATGCAAGTAGTTGTTTTGCTAGGTCAATCTCGAGAACATTGGCGCTTTCAAATATGGACGCCTTTAGGCCAAAGGACAGTTTTGGGAAATTGTAAAACGTGTGTGGCTTAACATTTTGGAACACAATTTTTAAGATGAATTTACGTCCTATTTTTATTTCGGCCAGTCTTACTGTAGACATTTTATTCTATGAGAAAAAACTAAATCAAGAGTTTATGACCCGACCCACACGCACCCGACCTTAGTCGGATTTGTGAGTTATCCGACTCGCCTGAACCTGCGGCATCCGCGGGTAGACCGCGGGGTCGGGTCAACCTCGACCATCACTAGTAGGCACCTCTTTAGCTCTATGTCTGAGCATCATGATGACCCCTAGTTTGTGCTGGAGTGGATGGTTTGAGTCAAACATCAAATACTGGTCAGTATGAGTTGCCTTCCTGTAAACTTCTGTCTGAAGTTGTCCGTTTTCCCCTATGATAACTTTACAATCTAAAAAGGCAAGTTGTTTCTCCTTTGCGTCCTTCCGAGTAAATTTAATGCTGGGCCACTTCCTTCTCTTTAATTTTGACCCACGTGTCAGCTACATATCTGAACCAGTGGCTGGGTTTGTTGGAAACCCAGCCACTGGTGAGAAATGGAGAGGCATTCCTCTCCATTTCCATGTAGAGGTTAGCCACTATGGGTGAAACTGGAGATTCCATTGCACAATGTCGTGTAGTTGATTCATGCTTATGACTTTCCCCCAGTATCATTTAATGCAAATCTTCCATTGTCTCATCCAAACTCCAAACTCCAAAACCATTTATGCCAAATAAATGGCTCCAAACTTGTCGATTATAAAGTCCCATGACAATTATAGAGATTGCGAATTGGATTAAATTTCAAATTGTCCAGCCCTAGTATGAAATAAAAACGAGTGGCATACATCCCTACATTGTCTGGACTTGCAGGGATCTTTTTTGTTCTCCAATGGAAACAATTTTACCATAACAAGTTCATCATATGCCATTCTGCACTGAACACGTATGACAATATTTTTTTGCATGCTAATAGCAACATTTTCAATTTGTTTAAATTATCTCTTACAGAAAAACAAAATGAGTGACTGGCGAAAGTGAAAACATATTTAAAACGCCTTGTTCCCAAAGCGCAGCAATAAAACGCAAAGAACGAACATAAATGTATTCACTTGGGCTTTTTCTTTTATTCAAGATTTGGCTGTATAAATCCCATCTGCTCTGTGTTTAATGGTCACTTTATCTGTTTATGGTTTGAATAAAGCATATGAATGACTTCTCACTATGTGGAGATGGTGATGCTAAACCGCCTGCCGCTGACCCGAGTCTGACTCCTCTGCCTGCATCACGCTGTGGGAACGCTCGGATTAAAGTAAATGTTACAAAGAGTCAAATGCAGTCTTTCTGTCCAATCCACTTCAAACCAAACCGTGTTGTGCACCGGGAGGAGTTCTGTTTAAGATCCAGCATAACGCCTTACTCTTTCTAGGATCACAGATGCACAGCAGCAGCTTTGTAAGAACAGGACTAATGCGGAATTAATCCATGTAATGCTTGATTTTATTCATGTTTCCGCGAGCCAACTGTCATAACTTTGTGCCAACATTGCAGCAGTTTGTGGCTTTAGTGTAGGCAAACTATCTGACTAAATACTTGCAGCAGCCTGCCTCAAATAGCGGGCTGTTGCTGCATTGTGCAATTATACATGTCACTGGCAGAGATTTAACACCAAAAAGAAGTATACTTAAAGTGCATAGTATACTTAAGTCGAGTTAAGTACAATGCCTTGCGAAAGTACTAATACACCTTGAACTTATGCACATTTTGTCATGTTTACAACCCTAAACATAAAGATTTTATTTTTTACTGAAAGTTCACACACAAGTAACAGACAACTGTGAAGTGAAAGCAAAATGATACATGATGATTTTGTTATTTTTCAAAAAATAGAAAACCGAAAAGTCCGGCGTGCATAAGTATTCAGACTTAATACTTTGTGGAACCCCCTTTTGCTACAATAACAGCAGTAAGTCTTCTGGGGTTTGACTCTATAAGGTTTGCACATCTAGAGACTGACATTTTAGCCCATTCCTCTTTACAAAACAACTCAAGCTCTGTCAAATTAGAAGGAGAGCGTTTGTGAACAGCAGTTTTCAGGTCTTTCCACAGATTTTCAAAAGGATTTAGGTCAGGACTTTGACTGGGCCATTCTAACACATTAATATGTTTTAAATCCTTCCATTGTAGATTTAGCTTTGTGTTTAGGGCCATTGTCCTGCTGGAAAGTGAATCTCCGCCCCAGCCTCAATTCTCTTGCTGACTCCAGCAGGTTTTCCTCCAAAATGTCTCTGTATTTGGCTCCATCCATCTTCCCAACTATTCTTAGAAACTTCCCAGTCCTCGCTGAGGAAAAGCAGCCCAATAGCATGATGCTCCCCCCACCATATTTGACACTGGGGATGGTGCACTCAGGACGATGAGCAGTGTTAGATTTTCTCCATACATAACGTTTTGCATTTGGGCCAAAAAGTTACATTTTCAGAATCAGAATCAGAATCAGAATTCGTTTATTGCCAAGGTTTGTGAACAAGGTTTACAAACTAGGAATTTTACTTGGTGCAAACGTGCGACATAGAACATATAACACAGAATTAAGATAAAAAATAAGCTAAGAACGTTAAACTATAAGGCTATAAGGGCATGCATAAAATAAAAAATATTAAATAAATAAGATAAAATAAAGTGACATATGGTAAGACAACAACAATTTGACAATGAACAACAGCGGGATTGTATAAACAGATGTGTAGGCATATAAAGTGGTATTAAGTGTTATAAAGTGACAGCAGCGGGTCTAAGTGTGGACACACCGCACACTGCAAGTGCAGACACATCCATGACTCTGTAACTGAGCTACAGAGACTTGTTTTTGTTCATGAGTCTGATGGCGGAGGGGAAAAAACTGTTCAAGTGGCGGGAGGTATGGGTCTGGATAGACCGTAGCCTCCTGCCTGAGGGGAGAGGGGTTAATAGTCCGTGTCCAGGGTGAGAAGGGTCAGCTGTGATCTGACCCACACGCCTCCGGGTCCTGGAGGTGAACAGGTCCTGGAGAGATGGGAGCTCACAGCCAATCACCTTCTCTGCAGCAGCACAATGCGCTGCAGTCGGTGCAGACGAGTCTTCTTGCCACTCGTCCATGAAGGCCAGTTTTATGTACAGTGCACATGACTTATAGTTGTCCCATGTACAGATTGCCCCAGCTCAGCGGCAGTACGTCGCAGCTCCTCCAGAGTTATCTTGGGCCACTTGGTTGCATTTCTTACCAGTGCTCTCCTTGTTTGGTCTGTTAGTTTAGGTGGACGGTCGTATCTTGGTAAGTTCGCAGTGGTGCTATGCTCTTTCCATTTCCGAATGATGGATTGAACAGTGCTCCGTGAGATGTTAAAATCTTGGTAAATCTTTGTATAACTTAACGCTGCTTTAAACGTCTCCACAACTTTATCCCTGACCTCTCTGGTGTGCTCCTTGGCCTTCATGATGTTGTTTAGTGACCACCACACGACCATAGCTCTGAGGCCCTCACAGAACAGCTGGAATTATACTGAGAGTAGATCAAGGTGTGAACTTTCTGCAGTCATTAGGAATGTTATTCCTAGCAAGCTTTACTGGTTAAAGCTTGCACCTCCACTTTGAGTCAGCCCATTGCACATATCATTAACAGCTCCTTTTCATCTGGTACAGTTCCTCCTTCTCTTAAGAGGGCTGCTGTCACACCAATCCTCAAGAAAACAGGGCCTTGACATGGAAGAGCTCTCCAACTATCGGCCAATCTCCAACCTTCCTTTTCTAAGTAAGATCCTGGAGAAAGCAGTTGCTGGTCAAATCCAACAACATATGTCCAACCATGAGCTCTTTGAACCGTTTCAATCAGGTTTCCGACGACATCACAGTACTGAAACAGCCCTTACCAAGATAACTAACGACCTTCTCCTTGCTGCCGACTCCGGAAAAATCACCATACGTATCCTCCTTGATCTATCCACCACATCTGATACAGTTTCCCACTCCATTCTCTTTGACCGCCTCTCCAAATACATTGGTCTCTCTGGTAATGCTCTCTCCTGGTTTCAGTCATATCTCGCCAACAGACAACAGTTTATCTCGATCACTGGTTCCTGCTCTCCATCATCCCCTGTTCATCAAGGTGTACCACAAGGATCAGTTCTTGGACCACTTCTCTTCACCATTTATATGCTTCCGCTGGGACAGATCATACGGAAATATGGACTAAATTTTCACTCATATGCCGATGACACACAGTTGTATATCTCCTCCAAACTCACTGCCCAGCTTCCTCCTCAGTCCTTCTCCGTCTGCCTTGCAGAACTCCGGACCTGTCTGACCTCATCCACACTTGCACTCCGTCCCGGTCACTTCGCTCCTCTTCCTCAGTTCAACTCACCGTTCCTCACACCAAGTTGCGGACCATGGGAGACAGAGCCTTCTGTGTCCAAGCCCCCACACTCTGGAACTCACTCCCTTCACTTGTACAAACAGCTGATCATATTGGTAATTTCAAATCAGTTCTGAAAACACATCTGTTCAAACTGGCAGATGTGTCAAGGTGTGTCAGGTTGTTGGACACACAGTCCAACAACCTGCTAGTTCTGTGTGTGTGTATGTGCATGTGTGTATGTGCGTGCTGTGAAGTGCTTTGGGTATCTTGAAAAGCGCTATATAAATCCAAGAGATTACTTGTTACTTGTCTGTGAACTTTCAGTAAAAAATTCAAAATAAAATCTTTATGTTTAGGGTTGTAAACATGGCAAAATGTGCAAAGGTTCAAGGTGTATTAGTACTTTCGCAAGGCACTGTACAGCGTCAATCAACCAAGAACCTGTTAAGAGTATGACCTCATTAAGTTTAGATGTATTGTCAAAAGTGCACAGTGCAGCACGTAATTCAAGTTGGCCGAAAAAAATATGCATCACAATTTATTCCAGCTACGTATTTCATGGGTGATTGATGACGTGCTAAGAATAATACCACGCTTAATCTTGAGGGGAACAAAGTGATCGCTTCAGTGGGTAGAATTGTCAGTGAAGGAGGTCAGGTGCTCTTCAGGATCCAAAACATAAGTATAGGCAAGAAGAGAACAAAAATCTGAGGCACTCCTAGTCCTTTATTAAGTGGACGTGTATGTAATAAAGGACTTTTAACTAGGAATCGGAGTGCCTTGGATTTTTGTTCTCTTTTTGCATAACCACGCTTATTATTGAATCAAAAGTTATACGGTCTCACTTTATACGTTTAAGATTCAGAAAATACGTCTAATTAGTCACCATAAATCTCATTTTCCAAACAGTAATTAGGAGTAGAGTGTATCTGAAACGGAGCAGTCTAATTACAGTGCGCGTTGTTTATTCTGCCGTCGTACTTTCTCTCTAATCACTGCGGATTATTCTGAGGCGGAGGCTAAACAGTTTACGGCATGGTTTAATCGCTGGTACCTGATCTCACGCACCTTCCTCCTATCACTGTCTTTCCATTCAACCTCCAGCGTTTAGCCTGCTCCTTACGTAAGCCGTATGTCTTCCGATTGATTCCAGCCTGACATGCGCGCTGCAAACGGGAAGACAAATATAGTGCCCCGCCAAGTTAAAAGATGGACATTTGCTGCTATTTTGTGTTGTTTTTCCACGAGGTGGTCCGGTAATGTTAGCTTTGCGAGCAGATAATGAGGGCTCATCGAAGCGCCACTCGACACAGATGATGCGATTTTCCGTAACATGGGATGTGTGCTTTTACTGCAATGCCTTTTACACGAATCCCGCCAAACCGCAAGTTATTTTCAGTATTCACCATTATTCAATTATTGTAGAGGCTTGTTCTCATCAATAATGCACGAAAGGGAAAAGTGACAGATTTTCTCTGGCGGACAATTTGGTTAGGTGATTTGTGATGACTATAGTGTCCAGAAGTATTAACACCTGAGAAAAGACAGGGATATTAACTGATAAACTAATACAAGATTCACATTGAAGAACGTGTTTAGAAATCAAGCTACATGGGTTGTATTACAAAGCCAACGACACACACAAAACCATGAATCATAAACAATACTGTATTTGATATTAAGACCTCCTCAGTCAGCATGTTTTATGTCTGTACCCGTTGTATCCTAATTAAAAAATGGAATCAAAAGTGTACTAGAATAATTGCTGGTTGCAGTCCTATTTTGCACACTGAGCATCAATATTTCTACTTGTTCTCCCTCTTCTGGCAGAATCATGACACATTGTTAGTGACAGAATCTGAGGTGACTGTAAAATGATCACAAGCGGTTGATTTCATCGCTGTGGTTGCCATGAAGATAACACAGTGTAAACAATAACCTCGCCACACCCGATAAACGATATGACCGGTGTCCTTGCTAATTTACTTTGATCTTCGCTGCTTCTCATCTGTTTGATATTGTAGGCCAGATTTTGTGTTTAAAACAGCCAGCAATGTGTGTGACTCATCTTTCTGACTGTCGGCCTCTTGTGTATGCTTTGTTTTACAGTTACTAGGAGCTGCATTCTTGGCCATAGGCCTGTGGGCATGGGCGGAGAAGGTAAGAATAAACAGTTGTACACAACAGCACTGCCCGGCTTTGGCACAAATGGTCCAAATGCATAGCTCAAATTCTTCACATCTGCGCCGAGCGATTACAGGAGCAGAGTCAGATTATGGTTAAAATAAGTGATGTGAAAAATAGTTTACATTTCCACAGTAAACTCCTAAATATGTGTTTCGAAATGTCCTGACACTTTCGTTAAGTTGTAATCCACAGCCCTAAACCTGATCTGGTCTTGGTTATTGCATCTACCCTGTCTGGGCATTCAAAGAATGACATGACATATTGGTGGATATTTGTTATACGTTTGTTATTATGTTATATGACATTTTTTTCTAAATTGTTGCTGGAATTAAGCACATTTTTACCCACATTTTCTGGCCAATCACTTAATAAATTTGCATCCGGATGATTCGGGTTTGGACTCTGGAGTCTGAATAGTCTCAGACCAGATTCTGTTCCCCGTCCAACCACCATCTTTTTTGTTTGTGTTCTTCAAAGTCGAGAGTATATACTTGAGCTCAACTGAGTCCATAACCGCACAAGTTTATGCCCAATTGCTGAGCTGCACAGAGCTGGAAACAACAACACTACTTAAACAAACAAGCTTTGTAAATTGCAGCACAAAAGACACAGAGCAAATCGGCAGCCAAGTCCAAAATTACAAATTCATTTGGCTCACGACCATCACGAGCCGACTACCTTGCACTGCAGAACAAATTGAACTGGGCTCCCAATCCTTGAACTGAACATATTGCACAACGTGTTCAGTCGGTCTTTGTGTGCAGCGGGTCATGGAAACATACACAGCATCGGGCAGCCCAGCTCACTGTCAATTTGTTCATTAATTAACCCTGAATTGTTCCAGGCGCTTCTGTTAATGCAGCGCCAGTGCAGAGGCCTGTAGTGATTAGCCGTGTCTGGTGGTGGAGCCGCTACAAACAGGATTGCTCCAAGTACCTTTTGTGAAACGCTGTGAATAATTTAACAGGATTAGGCTGAATGATGAATAGCGGCTGGAAAGGCGTAATGCCGGAGTTTGGGTCTCGGTGACGGAGATGATTAGTTTCAAATCTGCCGCGTTCAGCCTCAGTCTCATCTTTGTCCCATTGAAACACAGGGCGTTTATTCTGCTTCAGTGGCACAGAGCAGAGGAGGCATGTTTCCTCTGTGCGATGGCGTCTCTGGCCCTGTGCACTGGGAGCTTAGCTTAAGCAGTGTGAAACTGCAGCCTCTTAGACGTGAGCTGCAAGTGTTTGACATGTGCTGCGCCGCTCGACAAGCAAACGAGCCCAGAGCAACCAGGCGCTGTGACACATGTTGGCACTGCCCTGTCAATATGAGCAAGGGATATCAGAAAACCTGGAAAGAGTTAGCAAGTTCATGCACAAAGTCTCAGAAGTCTCAGATTTTTGCTGAGACTAAAATGGCACATTGACTCCTTATTCGAATCATCTAAATGAATATCGTTATTGTCTTAACTCTTTGTAAAACTCATTTACTAATCTATTAGTAATCGTTTTCCATGTATGACACAATGAAAAACAGCAAGTCTCATTTTCAATTGCAATTTCTCTTACAACTTGTTGTAAACCAGTGATTCTCACCTTGACCCTTACATAGAAAATGTTAAGTTGCCTATATTCTCAAATATAGGCAACTTAACCCGGTCATAAACCAATGATACTGTCTTGCCTTTGGTAAACACTGCCTGACTTCAGGACCAGGCTTGTGTTGGCTTACAGCACCAGGGCAATCCCCTTCTTGGCTGGACAGTCTGTCACTGGCGCAGTCTGATTACATTATCGAACATTTGCGTCATTGAAAAAGCCCATCACTGTGGTCGTTCCTGGGCTATTACTACATAATGAAATGTTGTGGTGGTGGTTATTATATTTCACTATCATTCTTTCATATTAATCAATTAGAAATCCAAAACGATAAGAGCTCTTATGGCATATTGCCTCACCCAAACAAATATATTGCAATTACTGTGGACTTCTACCGAGCAAATCACCTCAATAGCGCGTGATAGATCAAATGGTCATTCAGCATATTTCTATTGTTCCTTGTCTTATTCATTTGTTGCACACAAATGAAATGAACAAATGACAACAATCATTTCCATGATGTGATTACGGTTCTTTTGAAGCCATATCGCAAAAATCATTTGCCTTGTCAAGACAAGTTTATTTGTAGAACACAATTCATACACAAGGCAATTCAAAGTGCTTCACAGTTCCATCAAATTACAAGAAAGCAGATCAAATCAATAAAACATCAACATAAAAAATAATCAGTTACAGTAAAAGGCAAGAGTGCTGATGAAATACTTTCAGTTTTCATATGCACGGGTAAAAAGAGCTGTTTTCAGCCTAGATTTGAACATTGTCAGAGTTGAGGCCTGTCACATCCTCATGAAGACTGTTCCAGATTTTAGCTGCATGAAACTGAAACGCAGCTTCACCGTGTTTATTATTGACTCTGGGAACCACCAGGAGAAATGCCGCAGCTAGCAACAGCATGCTAATGCAAGTAGAAACTTTAGTGGAAACTAAAGTAGTCTAATAAAATAAAATTGGCCATTGCTGGAGTGGATAATGTTATGTGATTTAATGTAACCTAATAGCCTGTCATTACCCAATGATATTTAATGTAGAGATGTCTTCAGTTCCTTGTTTGATGTTTTGCCATTAGTTTATTAATATAATTGCTAATTGACATGTATCATCTCATTTGCAAGGTAAGATAAGACTTTATTGATCTGACACTGGACAAAGAAATGACCATTCCCTCAAACCTCCAGTATCAGGATTGAAAACAAAACAAGCTGCATGTCGCCCAATGTGACACGGAAAGCACTTTGCTAAACCAAACCAGTTGACACTTGCACAGCTGTTTCCTGTTCAACACCTTCTATCGTTCATAAGTTCAAATAACTCATATCTCCCAATTTCTGTGTCCTTTGGCAATTAATTTGCATCTAATTTGTTTGCAACTTTTCTCTCTATAAACAACATATTTCCAGCCTGGATGTTAAATGATGATAGTCTGGGTTGCTGGCTGCTCTTGCCAAAACATGTTTTCGCCCACTAGAAATGGACCATGACTAGTGATTAAAAACACTGAAAGGTGAGATGGGGGCAGATACTGGCAGGAGAGACATACAGGCTTCAGGCTGGAGCGACAGGATGTGAAAAGAAGAACGTTCTGCTCTCAGCCTTCTCTCTGCAATGCTCCTTCTGGTGAAAGACCTCTACCAGAGTAAAAAATGTAGTGCAGATAAAGTTAAAAGAAAAAAAGGCCCATGGGGAGATTTTACCTTCGATATCGCATGCTTTTTGTAGCGTATTTTGCCCTGAGTTTCAGAGAGCGAGTGTGATTTTGCAGCAGTCTCTTTATCTGTCTCTCCTCTGCAGGGCGTCCTGTCCAATCTGTCGTCCATCACAGATCTGGGAGGCTTTGACCCTGTGTGGCTCTTCATTGTGGTGGGAGGAGTGATGTTCATCCTGGGCTTCGCCGGCTGTATCGGGGCGCTCCGAGAGAACACCTTCCTGCTCAAATTCGTAAGCCTCCTCCACACTGCGGGAGCCGCCGCCGTCTTTATCTAGCTAACACCAGTTCAGATCACACTCGGAGCCCGGCTGTCAGAGCAGCAGATGCCACCCTGACTCACAGCGGCCTGGGGGGTGGCCTGGCACCAACAATTCTGCTATCAGGGGAAAATATACTGCTGTAGTGTTTGTTTAAACAGATGAATACACCATCAGGACTATAAGCACACACAAACATGGCTATCTTTTACCTAGATCTCAAAACAAACGATAAACAAATGTTGTCTTTATTTCATTTTTATACACGGGATTAGGGCTGGGTACCATTACACCTTACCAGTATGGTTTCGGGGGGAAAAAACAAAGCAGTAGGTATTACTGGTATCGACAAAACAAAAGTATGGAAAGCAGGTACCGAAAAAATATTGTATCTTTCTTTAGAGACCAAGTTTTGATGCTGTTGGTCCAGAGACAATAAGTGACTTAGTTGTTTCAGCTCAAAGAAATTATACAAATTTAAAATAAGTTGAATGCATTAATATTGTTCTTCTCTTTATGATTCTCTATGACGAAGTCAAGTCTCTAAAGCTTCGGTCACAACCGTCCGTGTGACATTTTGGACGTGCGATTTCCGGCGTTTCCCAAATCGCTGCGTTTATTTGTTGTTGGTGGAGAACGTAGTTGTGGTGTTCAGATCACCCAACATGCGTCACACGCAGCGGCTCAGGTATGCGGCTGTCGCTTCATTCGTGCAGCAAACACACGACCGACCTGCAATAAACGCACGCAATCGTACAGCATTCTTGCAACCTGAACAAAACGTAAGCGTAGAGTTTGTTTTTACATGTCAAAGAACCTCTGCGGCTCCAAAATTAACACGTCACACGCGAGCTCTCCGTGCGTTTTCCGTGCAAACGGCCGGTTGTGACCATAGATTTAAAAGTACCTGTATCGAATTCAATTTAAAACGGTAATCAACCTACACAGGATGTCTACAAGTGCAATTTCAGGGCTCGAAATTGCGACCATTTTAGTCGCATATGCTCCCAAAATTATGCCATTGCTACAAATACAATCACTCATGTTTGCAACCAACCTGCACCAGCCCAGTCTGTTCTCTGCGCATGTGCCTGTGCATCGCTCACATTCCTTTTTCCATTGAATAAGCCAATGTATTTACACAACTGTAGTCTCTTTCTGAGAAAACGAGGAATATATATGTCATTCATAAACTCATTGGGACTGGGGGCGATCTCTCAATCACAAATGCAATGTTTAACACGTCTTCAAAGGTTCTGGCCGGGGAGTTTGCCGCGTGTAGCGAGATCTATGGAGCTTTCTCCCGCAGCGCAGAGTGAGGAGACGATGAAGTGCGGTGCAGGGGCGGAGCAAGTCGGGGGTTGGCGGCGATTGGGAGGCACAATATCTGGTGCCCGTTTATAATGGAAAGTAAATGAAAGAGGATTATTTGTTTTGATGTTCAAACGCTGCTTGTGGCATGTTTTGTCACTTGCGACCGCTTGTTGCTAGTTGTGTGATTGACAAGACCATCTTGAAAAAAGTTGTTTGTTTCTTTTTGAGAAAGGGGCACATAATATAAGTTTCTCTTCTTTGTGCTCCTTTTCAATTGTCTGAGGATTTTCCCCAGTATTTTATTTAAAAATGAAAGAATATTCAGAACGATTGAAATAAATAAAAAATGAAATGTTAAAATTTTGCCTAATGAGTTTTGTAGATTACTGAATCATTGCAAACAGCTAAAATAATGCATCTAAAATGCAACAGAAGGCTGGAAGTGACATGTGATATGTTTAAAATCCCTTCATCCCTGTTAAAACCTTTTTTTTTTGGTTGCGCTCCTAAATTTTTGACTGTGCTCCTAAATTTCAGAATTAGGAGCTCGAGTGCTACCAAGAGCCCTGAATTTGTGTTTAAAAAGATGAAAACCTGACCGAAAGTGACATCTGCATAAAGTCTACTCTCGATTAGACTCATGAGTTATAAAAATAAACATTTGGTAGGGTAACTAATGTATTTTAACCTAATGTTTGGCTACCTGTGAAGTCAAAGCCAATCTCCAGTAATGATATTAGTGGTTGCATTTATTGTAATTTGTTGAGTGATCTTTTCTGATCACATTTGTTCGGTGAAAGTGCTGGTATGATAACTATTCCAATTGTCATGTTAAAACCAAATCTACTATTTTAAAGACCTCACAGTCAGAGATGTTTCTAAACACCACGATCCATTTCAATCCCACACATCCAGCATCTGATGACCATTACAAAATCAGAGGAAATCATCATAAAGAATGGACATCCCTCAATATTAGCAGCACCGCATATTAAAAAGTGTTCCCTCCTGAAGTAGCATCACCTTCAGCCTGACCACTGCCCTGCCCTTCACTCTGAGATGTGGGAGTGACAGAGACTGACTTGCTTTAGCACCGGCTGTGATGGTGAGCAGCTCTTAACTCCAGCCGATGTCCATTAGCAGCAGAGTCAGGCGTCAGAGCCAGGAGATAATGTGGCTTCTGCACATTCATAATCAGCCCAGTCTCCTTTCATTTACTGTAAAGAGAAGAGAAAATGTAACTCACTAGACTGTGGTTTCCAAGCCACACTCTGCAAATGTCAACTTCTCAAATTAGCTGCACAAAAACAACACATCCAAGTGAAAACACTTCTTACCAGAAAAGTTGGTGGTTTTTAAAAGGAAAATGACTATAGAGTTGAATAATACACTGTTGTTTGCCCTCGTCCGGGACTAGTGATCTCGTGTAGGACGACCACATGTAATCTGTAGAGAGTCAAATACTGATAATGCAGGCAGTTATTGGATAAAATAGATGATTCTTGATTTTTTATTATTATTTATTATTATCAGCTATAATTTTGTGGGGGGTTGATTTTTCAGAAGGCGTGAAGAAAATGTATTAAGAAAATTGAAACCTGCTTTAGGGTCATAGTGTCAGAAACATTAGTCTCTTAATTGGCGACAGCAATGGCTAGATGCTATTTCTGTGATCTCTCAGGTAGAGACGTATGTTGCTGTTGCTATTGCTAACCTTGTCTTTTGTGTGATGTCTTTTCTAGTTTTCCGTCTTCCTGGGTTTGATCTTCTTCTTGGAGCTGACGACGGGGATCCTAGCTTTCGTTTTCAAGGACTGGATCAAAGACCAGCTCAACTTTTTCATTAACAATAACATCAAGGCCTACCGGGATGACATCGATTTGCAGAACCTCATTGACTTCGCCCAGGACTATGTGAGGGCTCACATATTGACCCACACTCGCACATCAACAACATGGAAATCAGTAGAGCTTTAGTATTTACATCTGGGGATGAAACACAACTTGCTTAATAAACTAGTTATCAAACTAAACTGGACTTGAAATGGATGAAAACCAAAGTGTTACCTTGCCTGGCCTGCCAAACTACATGCTTTTTCATAGATATTTCAATATAGTCTGGGAGCATGATCTCAACAATTTCCCGGTGGGCGTGATTGACAGACGGCATCAACCAATTAGAGCAACGCTAGATACGTTGCAGTAACGAGCGGGAGAAAGTCTTTCCAAGCCTTTACGAGGAACGCTTCGAACGCTGTTTCTTGCTCCGGTTTTAGGGATTTCATATTTTCCAAATGATTTAAAACAGACGAAAGAGCAGAAGAATCGGCCGCCATCTTTAATGTTTGGAAGAGTTTGTGGTGGTGACCGGTGACGGCTTCTGTCTCTTGGTGCGTGATTGGACCGATGTGGGTAAACTCGTGAAATGATTGGCTGCGAGCAGCCGCCCAGACGGTTCTTCTTTTGAACAGAAGGGAGGAGCGTCTGGCAGGCCAGGCAAGGTGTTCCCACCAAACACCAGTTTGGTCTGTTGTTATGGATGTTTTTTCTGTAAATGCTTCCTTTTGGTTTAAGGAACGCACACGTGAAAACCACTAGACTTTTTTTTTGTCGGCCACTTTGGCCAGCTGGGTTTTAAAATGTCATCTGCACTTTAACTCAGACAGAAGATATCTACGACCCTAACGTTGTCCTTATCCAGATGTGACCGCATCAGCTGCACAGCGAGGGTTGGGCTGTAGGATGCCCTTCCACGCTTTAACGTGGCTTCAGGTGTAAAGTTAACGTAAAGTAACGTTAAGTCTTTCACCACTGAAATTTTATGGAGGGGCAAATCGACAGCACTCTGAGTGATTCAACACGGATCCAGCTCTGCCACACTGAAGACCGGCTCCAACACCGGTAACTGCACAGTCTGACCGAGGGAAGCGCCTCTAAACCCGGCCACTCTCCCAGGAAGAGCCGCTGTGAAACAGCGCGTCAGTCTGACTGAACACACATGCGTTTCAGGAATATCCTAATCAAATGTATTAGCTGCTGAGTTCTTAACACACTTTTCTAAAAGTAAATGTACCTGTAGTTCGTTTTCTTGGAAAATGTGACAAAGCACGAAGAGAAAATCCTTTCATTCCCAACATGACGATGGCGCTTCAACTGCGCTTTGTAAAATGGACTAAGGGTGTAATTCAAAACTTTTTCAAATGGAAATATTTTACCTTTTTTAATATTTAGGGCTTTCTCAAAAACACTTTGTTAGTCACTGTTTTAGGTGAAATGTTAATATTTTTCTTTATTCTCCATTTTTTTTTTTTTGTGTCGGCCAATTTGGCCGATGGAAATTATTTTTACCGGTCATTTGCTTTTCAAACCGGCCAAACGGAAACCCTGGTGTTATACACAGGCTACTGATCCGACCGAGCACATTATACTGGTCTCAGTGTTTCTCTCGTCTATTCTCCAGTGGTCCTGCTGCGGGGCTCACGGTCCAGAAGACTGGAACTTGAACATGTACTTCAACTGTACCGATCAGAACCCCAGCAGGGAGCGCTGTGGAGTGCCTTTCTCCTGCTGCATCAAGGACCCTGCTGTGGGTCAACTTCATCTCTAGCATTTATCAAACAAACTTTGTATATGAAATATAAGTCAGGATTAATGGCGTGCTTTCTTTTTGCAGGAGGATGTCGTCAACACACAGTGTGGTTATGACGTTCGACATAAAGAGGTTAGAATGACTATCATTTTCGTTTAATGCACTTCTGATTTGAACACGTGGCACTTCTTTTTCAAATCAAGGTGGGTAAAGCTAATTAGAGCAGGGAGAGCTTTCACTTACCACAGCCTGATAATGACAGCAATGGAGTGTGATTGGCAGCCACTAGACGCGTTTCTGGATAAAACTGCCGCAAAGCTGTGGAGTGGAATTACTCCTGAGGCCAAATTGATTGATGTGCTGCAAACCTGTTGATCTACCAGTTGTTGAGCACAGAATAGCAATCAGGGCCACTCATTTGGCCATCTTTGCTAGGTTGAAATCACAGTATTGGACTCAAGTTTGTAACATTGAATATAAAGCATTAGTATAATTACTATATCATACTTTATGAGTATAAAACTGAAGGCCTTGTACTTGGCCATGTGAGGGACACAGGATGCTCAGGGTTAAGCTCATACTCCTGAGTATGAGCCTTAATGACAGATTGTTCTTCTAACAGGGATAATTAGACTCCCAGTATAGCAGGGAAGCAGCCTTACTTCACTCTGTAATTGTCGACTCTGTGGGTGATGCCAGTGCACTGCCTCGCCTCTGTGTGTGTGTGGGTGTGGTGGTTACAACTCGCTGCACTGCAGTCTGAACCAGGGCTGTTGCTAGGCAAACTGCAGCACAGCCAAAGCACCTGCCATTGACACAGAGCTATGAATTAATGTAGTGTGAAGCCGCAGTCTTGGGCATTTCTGTAGCATTTCTGTTCCATGTTTCTGTACCTATCGGTGACCTGCAGTGCTTCCTGTGCAGCCTGTTTGTGAGAGAGGAAGACCCAGAGACAACAGAGGAAGCTGTCAGTGTTTCCTCCCTTTTACATTGGCTGACATTTGATAGCATTCACCTTTCATTGGTTCACAGCCTGCGGCGAGAACAAAGGCCGTCTGCTCAACTTGCCTTGAAAAGTAACAAAGCGTGTATTCTATGTAGAGCGGCTCACACCCATCTTTAACCCTGTTTTAGCTGCGGTGGCTGTAAATATCACCTTCACGTTTCGCATGCGAACGGGTGTAACAGACAGGCAGGAAGAGGAAACAGATTGTGTTTGTTGAGCCTTGACACGGCCCTGTGCTCGACGTCACACCGAAACCGTGTAATCTCAGACTGACTCATCCGCTCTCCCTCTCTCTGCTGACTGTGAGGCACTGCTATCGCTTATTATTTACTTCTGTTAGTCATAGGCCAGAGGTCATGTGTTTAAGTATTCGGAGTCTTCTCTAAGAACTCCATACCACCTTGTTACACTGCTGTTCTTGTTTCACAGGAACTCGATCGACAAAAGTACATCTTCACAAAGGGCTGTGTGGGTCAGTTTGAGAAGTGGCTTCAGGACAACCTCATCATTGTCGCTGTGATCTTTGTGGGAATTGCACTTTTACAGGTAAAGACAAACCCCCCTCTGTTTACCCTCCAAATGGCTCTGATCCTAGTGGGCTTTTTAGTGCCATCTGGTGGTGAGCGACGCCATCTCCCTCGTTTGTCTCGTGATGATTCATAGATTTTCAGTTAACGCCCAGTCTGACTTATCTCTCTCCAGATTTTCGGTATCTGCCTTGCCCAAAACCTTGTCAGCGATGTCAAAGCTGTCAAAGCCAACTGGTGACAGGAGGGGGCGCGACATCCCTCCCGCCAGTCCTGTCCAGCCCGAGACACTGAGCAGCACAAAAGCACTCTCCCTGAGCTACTCTTCATCCCGATGAGGAGACCAACTGGCCCAAAACCAAACATTTTACCAGACTGTTGTTGTTTACCACTCAAACGGGTGCTGACCCCAAATATTCAGAGGACCTTCTTGTTGTTTGCAAAGTTTTTGTCTCTTAAAATGTGTCTTTTTTTTTCCTGGACAAGTGATAAATGGACTTGTGTTCGTACAGGGCGCACAATTGCACAAGGACTGCTTCTGAATGTGTAGATCGGAAAGCCATGTTTGACAGAAAAAGCTGGACCTCGCCAGGAAGTGAGACAATTTCCCCCTTTTTTAGATCGTCGCTTGTCATTGAGCCAACCATAAGCCGGGGGAGGGGAAACAAACTGTTCTCATAACGTGCTTTTTTTTAAGTGACAAGCCCCCTCTTCCTGCTGATCAGAAGCCGACCCCCGACACACGGGCGCCGCAGTGCGTCGCTTTACCTACTATGACCTTTAATGACCACTGAAGCGCACAGACCACTCAAAGGGATGCGAAACTACTTCAAATGTAAAAAAAAAAAAAAAAGCAGAAGTAAAAAAAGTGCCGTTAATTTCCCGCGATTTATCTCTGCCCTCCTTGTTCTTTACATGGCATTTTTCCGCCCCCGCCCCACAATACCTCAGGGCCCGACTCAAATGATATGCTCTTTCTCTCGCTATGCTATCTCCTTTTCCCATTCCATGTCTGTTGAATTTAGATAGAGCGCAACTTAAAAGCCAGAGACGCTTTTTCCCTTGAAAGTCACCCCGTCTCCCTCCCTCCCCTCTGCAGTGATTGTATTATGGGTTAATTTACTGAAGGATGTATTGTATGATATTATATGGGAACGCCTGGTTTAGGACAGTAGCCACGCGGGGGAGAGCCTTTTAACGATAAAGATTGTGCATTTAACTCCCAGCATCCCTCAGGCACACGGGTTTGCTGTTTCGGGGCCTTTAAGTTTTACTCAATGTTCTTGTTTTTTTCTTTCGTTCCTTTTCTCGACTTCTGTTGCCGCGTTTGTCTTACGCCTGTATGTTCTGCAATGTTTTAAAGATGTTTCTAGAATTTTGTCTTTGTTTGACATCGCACGGCACCTGTTTACCTCTCTCACTCATAACTTTACTGCGAAAACATGTGGTTTTCAGCAGTCAAAATAGAGACCAAATATTATCAGCTGGCCACGTTTCACCTAGGCTTGGCCAACATGTGAACTTATATTGTCCCTTTCTGTGGGAAGTGCCAGTTTATCTGATGATTCAAACAATTAAAATGTTACATTATCATTTTTATCTCTATTGAATATTGTGTCTTTGTTTTTACTGGACTGTTTTTGATACTTTGGTTGCTATTTAAACCGAAATGCTGCTTTCGATTGACATGCAGAAAACGAAACCCATCGTGGCATTCGAAACATTGCCACATACTCAATATTCCCGTCTCCTTTTCGCCCCCCCTGCTTTCTGCTTGTAGTATAACCTCATATCCGTAACTCACTTTGAAGGCGTCCCTCTGAGCGTTTTCATCTTGTTTATCCCCACTAAATGTGTTTTTCAATGCAACCGGCTCCACTTGATAAATTCACTGAACCAGCTTAATGAAATTAGCAGCTGTAACAATTCATAACACTTACCCCAAACTGTTTGTATTGCGACCTGCCAAGTTGAAAGAGGACTAGCATTTATATCCGACTGACAGTTCGGAAAGTTGGTACGCACAGTGAATAAATATGGTGCTTGATTTTTAGCGCCGTATGATCACCTGCTTCCCCCGTGCATGCCCCATGTTGCTCCTCCATCCTTCAAAACAACTGTTTGTTCACATGGGTGCCGTTGATGTATTTTTAAACACCGGGCCTGTTTGGAGGGAATAAAGCAGAGGGGGAAACAAAATGGGGTGGAAACAAAAGGGTAAGCGGCAGTAAATTTAGACACTATGAATGTGATCCAGCTTTTGTCACACCGATGCAGTGGATGCGGCATTACCAAAACGCCACAAACTAGCAGCAGAAAAATGACAAAAAAGGGATGGGGGAAAAAGCGACCAATATGCAACAAAAAGGCCAAAAAAGAGCAACAACAAAAAATATCTGTTTATATGAGTCTTGTAGCTTTCAAATGAGCTGTAAACGGAAGAAAGTGCACCTGGTTAAGGCGGGGGTTTAGAGGTTACCATTTGTAGAGTTAAAGGTACTCTTAAAAATGTGAGAAATACACTCAATTACTTCACCCGATTAGGTATTATGTACAACACTGGCCTTTGTAAAAAAATAAATAAAATTAAATTAAAAAAAGTGGTTCATTGAGCCTATGTGTGATCGTATTTGTACTTCACAGATCAAGTAAGTTTCTATCCACATGGCACACTTGCAGTTATCACATGTAATATTGAGCTGAGTAGATCAATCATATTATGGAGATTGGGATTGTGTGGTAAAAACTATTCTGTAGATATTGACGCATATCTATTTGTTTTGTAGAGCCCAATATTGCGACAGTTGCCTTGTGGGGCTTCAACCAATTTGAACAAGAAAAGGCCCGAAAATCCAAAATGTGACCGATATCAAAAGACAAGCAGATATGAGAAAGTCTAACGAGCAACAGGAATGCGGCGGCGTTTAATCCGAAGTGACCCAGCAGCCGAATGAGTGATCTCACTGCAAATTGTACGATCCCGATCTATAATGTTGATGGTTTTCTGATTAGGCAGACGTGAGTGTAGAATTACCCCTTGTTACAGTCGCACACGTTTTTTAAATGAATATTTTATGTGGATTCAGTGCACTCCAAGTGACAGTTTCTCGAGCATTTTGGCGTATATTTGGTCATGTTCAAAGCAATCTCGTTTGATGACACGATAAATCTGGTCCATCTTTGCTGCTCGGCTATAAATGAGTGGCCGTGTGTGTGTACTTAATGTTTCATATCGTGTTATTTCTTCACAGGTGGAGTTATTAAAGGCGCTATACCAGATTTTCTTTTTAGCACGACCAATGAAAGGGGAAGCCGTAAAATTGAAATAAAGGACTCAATTCAGTCTTAACTTTGCTAAAATATTTGTAGCATCTCAATTCAAGTTTATAGGCACATTTCACAACTTGCAGAGCCATTTTTCAGGGTCACTGTCACAGAAATGCTGGAAAATGATGCCCGCGAGTTCATAAAATTGATTCAAATGCGTTATATTTATAATTATATGTACAATGTTTTTCCCACAAATGTTTGAGTTTACAAAATACTAAACAAAATAAATGTAGTTCCGTTAAAATAAATAAATCCGTTATAGTGCCTTTTAAGCATGTGTACTCACTGGCTCCCCCTTGTGTTGGGTAACGATCTGACCTTGGCCAGATTAGACATGGGCGGTGAATGGTCAGGTTACTACCTCAGGTTCTTCATCTCCACAGTAATGCAAAATCATCGTCATCTGCAAATTCTGCCTTTTCAAGCAACAGTTCTAACGAGGCAAATTTCATAATGAACACAATCGTGTTTCGTTTGAGTTTTGTCCCGAGTTCACTTTTTGTTTTGTCGCTAATTGTTTGCCATTGTGGCCTGTAATCCATTTAAAGTAATAGGGAAGCCACGAGGGAGCGTGCAAATGACATGCTTTTCTATAATGGCCTTGCATTACCAAACACATTGTCTTTGCTCGCCCCCGTGGGCAGTTTAGAGGAGCATATAATGAATGTATGTAAGACGTATCATCATCATGGACCTACTTTGTGTTAAAGAGAGCCTAATTATGCACAGCCATGGACAATAATGAAGTCAAACTAAAGTGAATGACATTCGTTTTACACATTAGCACATTTTTTTTTGTTCCATTGTGAAAGTGTTCCAATTACACAGACTGGTATCTTTATGCAGAAATATGCCGGAAGGCCTGTCTTTCAGTTCAATCTGGCTTACTGTATGTTATGTAATGGCTACTGACAGCAGATGAGTGCGGAAAAACGCTGCGTCCCTCAGACCAATTTTGGGTGGTCTTCAGGCTTCATGTTGAATTGTCAAACATCTCCGCATATGGTATTTTACATTTTTATTTAAGTTTAATAATTCCACACGAATTAAAAAAACATAACATTTTATTGTGAGATAGTGCATTTTTAAGGTTCCAAGCCTAAACAAAGATGTGGGGAATATTTTATACCTCTCTTAAAGCCGGGGTACCTGACTTTTTGTAGAGTACATTTATTTTTTGCTACCTCAGAATGTGATGTAAACACAGCAAAAAAACAGACCTTGTTGCATTGACTTCACCAAAATTTGGATTGAGCAATTGAAGATAGAAGTATAATCTAAATCAGGGGAGTCGAACTCGTTTGGGGTCGTGGGAAATTCAGCTCCCACAGGTCACGGGCCGCATATATTGTGAGGGACTGTGGCTTATTGTGCTTTATCAGCCTGTGTCACACGTTTGTCAAAGTGCTATAGTCATTATTCATTCACTCCACACTCGCCCGACCATTTACCACATGGCTATAATATGCTGTTTATATCCAGATCACTACTTATGTCAGGGCCCTCTGCTGGACACGTGTGGTATTCTTTCCTTTTTTTATGTTAAGCTGCCCCCTAGTGGCTGCAGTGAGCATTCTGGCTAATTCTTTAAAAATCCATACCGCCACACAGAAATGGGCTTGAGATGTACTTTTTTTTTGTCATTTAATGTTCTTGACATACTCAGAAATGCATGCACTACAAAGGGCCACATTAAATCATCTCGGGCCGTGTGTGCAATTTATTTTGGGGGTGCCCCGGTCCCCCCGCTTCACTTTGCCACTGCTCGAAGCTGTACACGGGTGTGAAATTATTAATTTGCTTGGCCAATTCGGACGTCCAGGAGGGATTAGAAACCAGTTTGGGACAAAACCAAAAATGTCAGTTTGAACAGAAACAAAATCAGGTACCCCTGCTTTAAATGCACCTTGTTTAATGTTAGACTGTATTGATCTGTGGCCCTCGATGCTGTGTACAGGTCAATATGTGGCCGAAAACGGTTTAGAGACCCTTGTTATCAAGCCTTTCCAGAGCCTGTTGATTGTCTGGTCATGCTCTTGTGCTTGGTGATTTCAGCGCACAGAATTCAATCTTTCATCGCGGGGCTCTGATTTCACATAATATATATATTTTTTATGACAATAAGCCATAATGAGCCCAGACCTTTTGAAAGTTTCAACGGTGTTTCAAGGTCACACGCAACTCAATGATATGATTCTTGACACGTGCGTACAAAAACATCATACAATATTCAAAGTCAAATCTCATTTGTCAACTTCCTTTTTGACGGGATTTTCACATTTGTTTTTTTTTGCACCGCGGCTTTTCTTCTTTCCTTTGGCTCTTTTTTCCAGCTTTTGAAGTTTGCTAACGCTCAAATGTCCTAAGGCTGCTCTGTGTTTAAAGGAAAAGTAGCACAATCAATATCTGGAAGTCTTTCTACTCTTACCTCATTATGCTCAGATGCAGGTCACGTGACACGCCACCAGGAAGTGCCCCGAGCATCAGCCAATCATTATTCGTCAGTCCATGTCTGCGAGAGTAATATGGCAGTATCACAGTAGTTAGCGCCGACTGCTCCTTATCAGTTAGTTTGATGAGGCGTGAGGCGACTGTGAAACGCGTTTGGTTATTAGCTTGTCTCATCGTTTGACAATAAAAACATTTCGTGATCCGCCTCAAAGTCCCTCTGTTCGGCTAATTCCGATGTATTCCCACAGTTGAGTGTAAAATCTGTGTTGACTTTCCCCGATGCAAGAGCTTTCAGAGTGGGTTGCCTTGTAAAGGAGCGTTGTACATGTCGATACTATGGGTCTGTTACACTGTATATTGATCAAATATGCCTCTTTCATTTATTAAAGGTTTTATTACAACAAAGTCAAGTTGTCTTTTTAAACCTTTTTCCATGGTTTACGTAAAGGCCTAATCTATAATGACCTTGCAGCATTTCTATATGTCTGTCCGAAGCACATTCACCTGAACTGAGAAACAAACATAAATACTTGGAAAAAGCATGGGACCTAAAAGTGTAATAACAACAACAAAATCACAGTTATTTCACGGTAATATGATCAATTATTCCGAACATAAAGTCTGATAACAAAAGAAGAGCGCATTTTCTTGGTAATAAGATCAGATAGCACTTTATTTATCTCACAATGGAGACGTTCACTTGTCAGCTCTCAAGAGACCTCGGGGTGCAAATAGTCAGGAAAATGTGTGATCAGGTAATAGTAAATAGTCTTATGTACAATGAATAAAAAAAACTTTAAAAATAATATAAAAAAGTCATAGTAAAAAAGTTACAGTCATAGTGCATCGATACAGGGGTTATTGGACATGGTTTTGCACATTTTGCGAATGAGGTTATCACACTATTTTCATCTTAATACTAAAAACATTTAAAACTATAACATATGTGTGATCTTACTAGATATATTTTAACTTCAAATGATGCCTGGATATTGTTAAATAAATTATCTTTCTGGAAAAGTCACTCATAGAAGATTATTTGCCTCTTTCTATCTCTAAAGGGCATATGTCTCTGCAACTCGGGCTGATTGCACGCATACAACGGGCCTATCACACCGGCCTAGAGACTAGCTGAAGACTAGAGTCGCCGCTATAGTCACAGAGATGTCTCCGATACGTCCTCTGGCAATAAGGTGAGTCTCCAGGTGGGTGCGGTGCAAACTAGCAGGTCCCTGAGAAGTCTACGCAGTCTCAAGCAGCTGTGGCAATGTTGGACTATTTGTTGTCCTCAACCTCTGAGACATTTCTGTGACGTCCCTGCAATGTCTCCAATACCAAGGAGATCTCAAAGAGTGGTATGAAGTCTCTTTAAGGTCTCCTTGGTATCCAACAGGTCTCAGAGACATTGCAGGGACGTCACAGAAACTTTATCAAGTCTCCCTGCAGTGTCTGCTGAAATCGTCGAAAATGTTTGTTTTCACCAAGACTAGCTGAAGATTCGCCTTATCTCCAGGGGATGCCTCTGAAACATCTCCGTGACCAGCGGCAACTCAAGTCTCCAACTAGTCTCCAGGCCGGTGAGATAGGCCCTTATGAACCGGTTAATTTAGGCCCAGTCTTTACTGCGTGTTTGACCCACAGTTCCAGGAATTCTCTATGGTAAAGCAGCAATATGATTACAATAGTTGCACTATTATTATTGATTTTCCGTATGGTATAAGCTACTTCAAGGGCTTCTTTTCTCCATAGAGTAAATCCCACAGCCATAAGTAAACAACATTCAGCCAGACACTAAATAGAATAAATTATCAATAAATAAAAGTTAAATTGCACTTACACAACATCATCGTGTCAAATAGATCGTATTTTCCGCTGCACTTAATGTATTTCAATGTCTAGTTTCAGAACTGCACTGAAAATGTTGTCGGGGCAAGTGAGATCAATGCCATGGGTTGTAATCTCATGTGCATTAACGTGTCCCTGCCTGGGTCCATTGTGCTCTCAACGTCCAAGGAAAGAGCACTCAAAACCCTATAAAACTGTCCTGATGGGCCCTCTTGACATTTGTAACAATAAAGCAGCGCTGGTTCTTGGAATAGAACGTTGAGGAAAAGCTGCTTCAGGACTTAGAGCCTTTGCAAAGTCAATCATGAACTAATTATTCAGAACTGTTTGTGAGCAAGAAGTAAATCAAAGGTTTATAAATGACATATAACTTCATTAAGGCTTCGCTGGCAAACATTTTCTATACAGTATTATGTATTAGTTTATGTTTGGAAATATTATATAGGTGTGCCTTATCATAAAGGGTTGAGTATGGATATTCCAAGTCTTGATTTTGTTATAGATTTGTCCTGGATTAGACCTTTTACATCTCCATGTGGTTCAGATCATGTTAAGTGAAATGAGGCGTTTTCCCACCGCAGGAGCCCTTTGCAGTTCTTGGTGGCGCAGAAATCCCGCCTCTTGCAGGTGCCCACTGATGTTGTGTCCTTGGGCAAGACACACCCACCTTGCCTCCAGTGTCTGCGTACACTGGTGTATGAATGAGAGTGTTAATGGGTGACCATGCTTTCTTTCTTGTAAAGGGCTTTGTGCCTAATGAAGTTAGAAAAGTGCTATATAAGTTGAGACCATTTTCCATCCATCCATCCATCCATTTTATTCCACTTGTCCGTTGCCGGGTCGTGGGGGTCAGCTGTTGGAGCTGCCCAAATCACATTGCACCAGCCCCTATGGCTCCTCCTGCAGGTGATGGGTCCACAGAAGGACGGCCTCATGGTTCTAACCGGGCTGGTCTCTCATAAGGGGCTTCTGAACCGCTCTTTGTCTGACCCGTCACCTCGGACATGGTTGCCCTGGGAGACCCTACCAGGGGCACGAAGCCCCCGACAACAGAGCCCCAGGATCATTCAGGTGATCAAACCCCTCCACGACGTAGGGTGGCGGTTCCAGGAGGGGACCATTTACCATTTTAAATACCAGCTGTCCTTTTGATCATTAACCGGGCTGCTCTTTTCAGCTCCTATACTTTCTAATCAGACCAGGAACTCTTTGGTGACGTGGTTATGTTGCAAGACACACGTAAGGCATGCAAGTACATGTGAATCGCTGCATTTGGCAGTTATCTTTAACTATTTATTGAAAACACACAACCCAGCTGCTAATTTCAAGCCAATTAGACTCATCCGCTTTATTCTTGTGGAGCTCCTCTTTGTTTTGTTTGCATTATGAAATGAAGCGGTACAACTCTGGGAGTTCTTGTTTTTCTGTCAACTCCCAAAGCCCGCTCATTGCACGCTGCATTTCTTGCTTGATTCATGACCTTCCACGATGTAAAGCGCCATTTGGGTGACTTCGTTTGGACACATGCTACAAAGTTTGTTTCGCTAATAGTAGTGGCAAGATAGTGTGTGCAGAGACAAGCGTGGTGCTGACATCATTGAGCGCCGTTCTGTGGCAGTTGTGCAGTGCGAACACGAGCAGAGGGGACGGGGGGTTCCTGTGACTGAAATGGGACTGGGGGGTTTCGGAAAACGTTTTGAAGGAGTGAATAGTGCTTTCATTCATTGTTGGAACCACAGCTCAATCTTACAATGCTGAGACAGGAAACAGGGCGTGTGTGCTATCCCCTTAACCCATGGTTCAGCTTTTATACCAAGTACCGCATCAGGAAAAGTGTCGTCTTCAGGTCCAAACTCATGCCCTTTCCGCTCATTATAGGCCAAACAAATTTAAAGTTCTAAATCACCAACCCCATACTAGCCCAAGAGTGGACATAATCGATCAAATTGTCTTAAAGGAATAGGCCACCATTTTTAAATACTGAGATATGTTCTTACCTTAGCTTAGACGAGTTGATGCGTAGCTGTCTGGTCTTTACGCGTGCGCTCAGTCACGTAAACAGAGCACAGACGGCGTTAGCGTATAGCGTTTCCTCTTCTGGATCCAAACGGAGGTGAAGTTAGAAGCAGCCAAGCATTTTCCCTATTTAAATATGGTAACATGAGCCTTTACACGATCCAAGTATAGTCACACAAAATTAAAACATGTCTGTTGGAGAGGCTATATGCTAACGCTGTATGTGCTCTGTTTACGTGACTGAGCGCACACATGAAGACCAGACAACTACGCAGCAACATATTTCAGTAATTAAAAAACGGTGGCGTATTCCTTTAAGTACCAGTTGGTGCCTGAACCAACGTTTGAGAACAACTGCATGATCCCGTTTAGTTCTGGTCTGGACCTGGCTTAGGCATGTCCTGTTTCAGCCACTCTTCAGTAATGGTTTAGTGAAGCTCGATGTCCTCATTTGTCCGCATTCTTCTATGCCTGGGTTTTTTTTCTCCCCAACTCAATAAGCATACTTTAGTGGTCGCCTCCCTCGGGAGATGCTCCAGGCATGTCCTATTGGGAGGAGGCCTCGTGGAAGGCCCAGGACACGCTGGTGGGACTATGTCTCCGAGCTGGCCTGGTGTTGCCTCGGGGTCCCCCCAGAACAGCTGGAGGTGTGCGTGGATCGGGAAGTCTGGGCATGTCTGCTGAGACTGCTGCCCCCGTGACCCGGCCCCGGATAAAGCGGACGAAAATGGATGAATGGATAGTGGGGATCGATAATTGGAAATGTCAGTGTTTTCTGAGAATGTTCTTGGTGTGGCTCAAAATCGGAAATGTCCCCCTGCTTTATCTAGACTATGCTTCCAATAATGTTTATCGAGTTATGAATGCCATTTGAAAGCTGGGGCTTTCCTGTGCTGATAATACATAGTCACTTGTTATCTGATCAGGCTTGTGGCTGTTGCTGGTTTAAATCGTGTCAGATGGACTCATATTCCTGTGTCTCTAAGATTAAAAAATTTAAATAAATAGATGTAATGAGTTTTCACAACATTAACAATGTCTAGACTATATTTCTGATTCATTTAATATTATCGCAATAAACAGGTGGATGCGCATATCCAAGGCTGAGCAGCGTACAAAAGTCCAAAGTGAACGATGAAAAATTAATTTAATGTTATCCTCATTGACCCAGCGGGGTTTCCAACCTTGAGACAGGTACTGTATAAGCCCATTAAGGTGAGCTCCACTATCAAGAAAATGTCAGCTGTTTACATCTTATTCATGTGTTTTTATCTCTGCTCAGAGAGTAAAAAGGAATAATCAAAGTCGATACAGAGACTTTGATCATATTGTAGCATCGTCTAAGGTGTAACTCTCAAGGGGGGACAAAATGGATGATTTCCCTTGAATGTCTCCAAAAGCCTCTTGATAACACATAATGATCCTGTTGCATTTTCTTGTAGCGCTAATGATTCACATTAGCTTTGCTCAGTGGTGAGCTCAGTGGCCCTGAGTTGTAATTGTGTTGTATTTGTGAGGGCATGTTTGCACCAGCAACCCTTCAGCAGCACTATCTCAAATAACACAAACCCTCATGGGCCTATAATTTCACCAGCAATTTATCTTCAGTTTTTATTCATTTTTGGCATTGTTACTGTAGATCCTGCCTCAAGAAATTAAGTAAAGTTGTCAGATGAGGATACGCATTGCCCAAATCCGGGTTTTCGTAAAGCACAAAATTCCCATTAGGCGAAGTCCAAACACTACTGTCCAGCCTCCTCTATCCTTTTAAATAGGTAAATCTTACATAGAAAACTGTTAACTTTTTTATGATGGCTCATCGGCTGCAGTGGAGGGAGATTGGACCCTTTATAACATTTAGAATCATTTCTAAGGTTAAGGGGATGTTCCCTTATGGAAATCTGTCCTCTGTATTTCACACATCCCAGTGCAGCGCTCGGGTACCCATATCCAGATCTACAGGCTCATGATAAGCTATAGCTAGGGGAGAAACTTGCCTGTTTTTGGTTGTTCTATTAAATAATGATTTGATGATTTCTGTCTAGAAACGGCATAGCTGTAGGTCAGTGTATATACACCTTCTTCCAAGCACATGACATCTTGTGATGTCCTGAAGCAAAACCGTTTCTCGTTTATGTTGAAAAACCTCAAAGTGGTTAATGGGTGTATTTTACTTTGTTTAAATTATCTGTGGGAGCACAGATTAAAACGCCATCTTTAACTGGTTTCAGTAAAGAACAGTGTTTTGAGTCGTAAACACTGCAGACGTGTCGTGTGAGAATATTACAGACTGCACCTCCTTTGTCAGAAGCATTGTCTCATTTAGAACAGTAGACCCTGCAGTCCAGAATTTCATGAGAAGCATGAACATTTCGAAGCAAGTGAGAGATTAGGACAGTTAGGGCATTAATCCAATGGATCCAAATGTCAGCACATTAAATCCTGGTTGTGACTGTTGCAGACTGTTGTTGTGTCCAAGACTTCACCCATGTGAACAAATGAGCAAGAAGCATTTCTTTCTGAGCCAATTCAAGATCCCATTTGTTTAAGACACAAATAATGACCTGATACGACTTAGCCTTTTGGCTGTTGTGGTAACGTCTTTGACCCTTGTTAGTGTAATCACAAGCAGCCGACATGTAGGGCGTTGTTAATTACACGTGTGACATGTGTTTGGGTCTGCACTCATCACATGAACCATGACCGGCCCATCGGTGCTTCAGACAAACACGGGCAGGTTTCAGTCAATACAGACGGTGTTACTGAGAACAACAAACATTTGACACATTTCAAGTGGGACAAGCAAAATCAAAGACCCATTAAATGTAGGGATGTCTGTTAAAAACAAGATTAGCACCAGTTGTTCTAATCTAAACCAAGAAGATGCACCGCAGTCGACTGCCACTCCCAACAGCATAAATTAATGATAGTTAGGGTTTTTATATCACATATGCTCAAATAGAATAATCTGCGATCTTATGCAAAACCTAAAATGTAATAAATTCATGAATATGATTGCAAACTAGAAGAATGATATTCTTATGATCTCAGAAGAAAAAATCTGAAAAGAAACCAAACTGACCTTTTAAATGTCATGCAACCTTGGCCTCAGATCTCCTTATCTTACCCACAACAGGCCTAAAATCACCTGACATGTCATCACACAAACATTGGGTACGCTCCTATGTCTTTCTTTCACTCGTGAAAATAACTGCCCGTTTGTACTCTCTCCATGTAGCTCCGAGCCTGAAATCCACTGGACGAACCCCGGTTGATCTCACTAGTAACCCGCCATTATCAGCTGTGCCCTGACATGTTACTGTGGGGTAAGAGCTGCCATGACCTGTAAGATCAGGTTGTAAGTCTGCAATTGATTTTGATACACCCCCACAGTAACCCCCCCCCCGACTCTGTGGTCCTCGACGAACTGTCAATGCGCCCATTCACGAGTGCATGACGTCACCCATGCGTCAGCTAACACGCCGAAACACAAATCACATGATGGGGACCGGCCTTTCTCTTTTATGTGGTTCCATTCAATACCTTTATTGTGAGCAGCAAAGGGGAGTCTGCAAAATGAGCATCTTTGAAGTTCTAGGAAAATTCCACTTGCCTGATGTATGAATGTGTTGCTATGTTTCCCCACAAAAAGCTTTAGGTGTTTGTGTCCAAAGGCGCGGGTTCTATCAGACCATATCAATATAAATAAAGACAGATTTCTTATTGTAAACTGTCCAATCATGGGACATACAAGGTGAACACGCGCCAATGTTCTTAATGCAGTCCCATTGACGCTGAAGGCTGAGAGCGAGAGAGATGTTTGAGGAGGCCATTTTTCACCTGAAAGCTTATGTCTAAAGACGAAAACAAACAAGAGCTGATTGCATGTTAATATGTATCTGGGCTCTATTTGGCGACAAGACGAGCATTGCTGGGCCAATGTAATTATAAAGGCAAAGGGAAATAAATGGCTTTCCTGTGGAGAGCAGATTGGAGAACAGAATTCTTTTTTTTTTTTTATAGAAGAATTGCATGTCCCTGTAATGTGAATCCATGAATTCAGGGGTTAAGGCCTATTGTGCGCCGCAGATAGGGGATAAAGCTGGGACAATATGGGAGAAGGTTAGTGTGAAAATCTTTGGATATTTTTGTGCTAGGTTCGTTTGAGAGCTTTTGGTGGCCCACGATTTTTATCATAAGAAAGTGGTAAGTCTGGTGGTTTGAGCACAATCCCGATCAGGGCAGAATGTCCCAGTGTCCGTGTGACTGGTTCACAGAGGTATTTTTTTCCCAAATTGGCAACATCAGAAAAGTTATGGCGAAAAGTCCAATGTGTCAAGTCCAGTGTGGAGAACCGTTTTGTGTAGCAATACCCAGGGAACACTATGGCCACTAACAGCCACATAATGACACAAAAGTGCGTGACTGAAGTGAAAGGCTTGTAGGCTTTTTCAATGCGACAGCACAAAGTGAATGGAAAAAAAGTGTTCCGTGAAACAGACGTAACCATTAGATTATCAGATGCACATACGATGTTTTATGGCGAGGGAAGGTCATTATACCATGGTAATAAGCTCAAAATAGTGAATTTTTCATGCCTCCTTCTAATTTCTTTTTCAAGTTAAAGGCTGTAAGAAGCCGCCATGAGCAAGTAATTCACTGATATTGCAGCCTGTAACATTACACCAATCCGGCTTGCATAGCATTTATACGAGATTCATTCGTACTCTTCAGAGAGATCAAATCCAGACTGCATAATGTAGACTTCTTTATTGCTTCAAATAAAACTGTTATAGCTCATGTTATCTTTAGGCAGACATGTCCACCGCTAACCTCTTTGTAAATGCAACAAAGAGGTTACTTAGTTAATTTTCAACATGTTTAATGAATGCACAAGCCCTTTTCTGTTCTTTTGGAAACCCCTTTTGCGCACAAATTAATTGTTTTATTCAGCGTCCCTAAAGGAGTTGTATGTCGTATTCAAAATGCTAAAGAATTGATCCGTAAAAGCAAAGCCTGTTAAAAGGGCAAGATTAATGCTAATTAACAAGAAAACGGCCGTGTTTGGGGGCTATTACTCAAACGGGCGGCTTGAAAAGTGTAGTAAAGATTGCTCTGCGCCTCAGACGGTACCAGGCATACAATGTGGCGTCTTATCTGCTGTAACCTATAATCACATCATTTTGCCATACTCTATCAATGCATTCTTATGAAATGTATACGCAACAACCAACAAAATCAGGATGTCCAGTGTGACGAAACAAATCTCCCACATAATAATCACAATTACAAGCTCTTATGCGACATTTGAGAAGCTTGAGTCTTTGAAGTAAATTAAAGGTGGACTTTATTGTCCCTGTGGGGAAATTCATCCTCTGTTTCTGACCTATACTTTGATACTGCAGGGGGCAACCCAGTGCAGCGCCCGGGGACCTAGCTTCAGATGACGAGCCAGATTCATGGTCAGGAGTACCAGCTCGAGGATTACCCTATAGTGCATCTTTTGGGTTGATGGGAAAAAACAAGGCACTCGGAGCACACCCACCCGGACACAGGGAGAACATACAAACTCCACACAAGCATTCTGGGAATCAAACATGGGAGACAAGAGCACAAAAATTCTGCGACAATTTGCTTTTGCGTTGGCCTGTTTGTGAAAACTAGGGCCTGACAGCTACTTTTTTTTTCCTAGGATGGGAAAGGGCTTTTTCCAATAATTTTAGTGTTTTTAAGGTTAGGGTTAGGTTTAGGTCTGCGGGTAGTTTAGCCTTTCCGATCCTAGGGAAAAAAAATTGCGGCCTGACAGCCAATGGTCCCTCTGACCATCATCATTCATTCACGCACACACCATTCATCCTGGCCTATTGTTTATTTTTTTAGTGGTAGGGGAAACCGGAGTACCCGGAGTATCTTATCTCTCACATCGTAAACAATGTGTTTTCTACAATGGTAGTTTCTCTTTCTCAAAACAATTGCAATGTGGTGTACCTCAGGGCAGCTGTTTAGGGCCCTTACTTTTTTCAATTTTCACTAACGACCTGCCATTGGTGTTGGATCATGCTAAAGCTGTGATGTATGCAGATGACACCACAATATACCTGCCTGCTTCATCAGCTGATGCTCTGTCGATCTCCTTAGATAGCGATCTAAGGTCTGTTGCTAGGTGGGCTCATGCAAACAAACTAGTGTTAAATACATCCAAAAAAAAAAGCATTATACTGGGATCTAGTTGGAAATTAAAGGAAAAAACACAATTAGAACTATCAGTTGATGGCACAGTGATCACTCAAGTGGAAGAAAGAAAACTTCTCGGAGTCATTATAGACAGCAGACTTAAGTGGTCCAAGCATATTGATCGTTTTGTTGCTGTTATGGGAAGAGAATTATCGGTTATCAAAAGATGCTCAAATTATTTAAGTCAAAATCTTCTTTCGCTAGTGATTAAGATTATTGTTCTGTCCCATTTACATTACTGTCCAATGATGTGGTCCAGTGCCTCCAAAAGAGACATTGAGAAACTACAGTTTAAATAAGGTAGCACGTCTTGCACTGAGGTGCAAATATACAAATATTCAAAGCATGCATCAAACTTTAGGCTGGACATTGGTGAAGAATAGACTGCATTTTGCCCTTCTTTGCATCTTTCAAAATATTCTTGTGTTAAAACTCCCTAAGGTTTTATATGATGTACTTGTATTCAGTTGTTCCATACATAAATTTAACACAAGACACGCAGTAAATGGTCGTTTTACTCTTCCTTCATGTAACACTCAGACTGGACAGAAGACTGTTCTGTTCAGAGGGATGAAATCCTGGAACTCTCTGCCTAAAGACATTTCTAACATTGCAGACATAAACATTTTTATAAAGACTCTGTTGACACACTTCAACAAATGAAATACGTTGTAATTGTGTATTTATGTTGTTTTATATTGTATATTGTATGTTGTTTAGATCTTTGTATGAAAATGTGATTTTATAATCTGGACCCCAGGAAGACTAGCCATTGTCAGGGCAATGGCTAATGAGGATCGATCAATCAATCAATCAATGGTTTTGTATAGCCCAATATCACAACAGGAGTTGCCTCATAGGGCTGTAACAAACATTAAGGCAATAAAACAGAGCAGTAAATAAGACAATGTAAAGTTCCGGTGAATCAAATATCCAGGCAAACATAATGTCCAAATAAGCGTCAGCAGGTGGTGGCGACGAGCAGCTCGGGTGTCCCCTGTCCCTGGACTCTCCAGCACGGCAAGGAAAAACTCAAAAACCCAGTGGGAGAAACGAGAAACCTTGAGGAGAACCACAGAAGGAGAGATCCACTCCCATGGACGGACAGGCTATAGAGACCCAGGGCCGAAGGAGTCCCTCAGCAGACGGGCCAAGATCACAGACCGTCCAGGCCCTGTTGTCAGTAGGCAGGGTTCCTCCGTTCAGCCGGGTTCCTCCGTTCGATCTAGACAGGCACTCCCAAGGGGGAGTGGGACAGGAGACACCATGTGAATAGTAATGAACAGACTACAGATAAAATAAATATTGTATCATAATAAGACAAAGTTTGCAGTAAGAAGAAGAAGAGGATCTTAATAAACAAACAAACAAACCCAGAGGTAACCACGCAGACACGGGAGAACATGCAAACTCCACACAGAAGCGCCCCGTCCAGGCGGGAATCCAACCCGGTACCTTCTCGCTGTGAAGCACAAGCACTAACCCTAGCGTTTCCTTTTAAGTTGTGTTTCCTTTCCGTCCGTTAAATTCTGTTAATTTATACGAACATTTCTAGAGGTGCTTTGTGGGTGTGGTCTGTGTTGCAACGGTACAGGGAGAAACGGAAACTCCCTGTACTATTGTGATTAGATTAAATGTTTTTATCTCAATGATGTCGGGGGTGGCCGCTTATAAGCTTTTGCTTCAGCCCACTCCTTTTGAGCCGAATTTTAACTGCTCAAATAAACGAATAAACTAAACTAAACGTCGTGCTACCGTGCCCCCAATGAAGGCCAATATCAAGCTCAGAACAAGTGCTAGAAATTATAACTTGAGCACTTGTTGCCACTTTTCACCCCATGAAACTTTTAAAACGTCTATGTTTGACTCTTTCTTTAAAAAAAAAAAACAACAAGGTCCTTCCTTGCTCTTAAAACAAAAGCAAAAAGCACAAAAGCAATTTTGTGTTTCAGGGTGAACTCTCGAAATGTACCAACACTTTGTCAAAAGGGGACCATTGGTCTCAAATGAAAAGTGCAGCTGAGTATTATGTATAACTTTTCATTTGCGCAAACCAATGTCAAGAGTCAAACGGCAAAACGGCACTGCCAAATATCTCCCGCGCACTCTTCTGGGTAACAAACTGTGCTTTATTTAGTTGTAATCACACCCACTCGTTTCCTGATGTGAAATGTTTGCAAACCAATCAAACCGTCTATGCCCGGCCTCACCCCATCACGCACTTTGTTAACCTCAAATCAGAATCAGAATCAGAATCAGAATCAGAATTCGTTTTATTGCCAAGGTTTGTGAACAAGGTTTACAAACTAGGAATTTTACTTGGTAAAAACGTGCGACATAAAACATATAACACAGAATTAAGATAAAAAATAAGCTAAGAACGTTAAACTATAAGGTTATAAGGGCATGCATAAAATAAAAAATATTAAATAAATAAGATAAAATAAAGTGACATATGTTAAGACAACAACAATTTGACAATGAACAACAGCGGTTGTATATACAGATGTTTTGGCATTTAAAGTGGTATTAAGTGTTTAAAGTGATAGCAGCGGGTCTAAGTGTGGACACACCGCACACTGCAAGTGCAGATACATCCATGAGTCTGTGACTGAGCTACAGAGACTTGTATTTGTTCATGAGTCTGATGGCGGAGGGGAAAAAACTGTTCAAGTGGCGGGAGGTATGGGTCTGGATAGACCGTAGCCTCCTGCCTGAGGGGAGAGGGGTGAATAGTCCGTGTCCAGGGTGAGAAGGGTCAGCTGTGATCCGACCCACACGCCTCCGGGTCCTGGAGGTGAACAGGTCCTGGAGAGATGGGAGCTCACAGCCAATCACCTTCTCTGCAGCACGCACAATGCGCTGCAGACGGTGCTTGTCCCGTTCTGTAGCGCCGGGGAACCACACGGTGATGGAGGAGGTGAGGATGGACTCGATGATGGCCGTGTAGAACTGCGCCAACATCTTGGTTGGCAGCTTGAGTTTCCTCAGCTGCCGCAGGAAGAACATCCTCTGCTGGGCCTTCTTGATGAGGGAGCTGATGGTTGGCTCCCATTTGAGGTCCTGGGTGATGGTGGTGCCCAGGAAACGGAAGGAGTCCACGATGGAAATGGGGGTGGAAGAGTCTGTCAGAGCAAGGGGGGACGGTGGGGCTGTGTCTTTCCTAAAGTCCACGATCATCTCCACTGTCTTCTGGGCGTTCAGCTCCAGGTTGTTGTGGCTGCACCAGGACGCCAGCCGTTCCACCTCTCTCCTGTAGGCGGACTCATCACCGTCCGAGATGAGCCCGATGAGGGTGGTGTCGTCCGCAAACTTGATCAGTTTAACGGTCTGGTGGCTGGAGGTGCAGCAGTTTGTATACAGGGAGAAGAGCCAGGGGGAAAGTACACAGCCCTGAGGAGTTCCAGTATTTGTAGTCCGAGTGTCCGAGACGATCTTCCCCAGCCGCACGTGCTGTCTCCGGTCCGTCAGGAAGTCGGTGATCCACCTGCAGAGGGAGTCGGGCACGCTGAGCTGGTAGAGCTTGTCTCGTAGCAGTTCAGGGAGGATGGTGTTGAAGGCAGATCACTGCAAATAGATCACTGCAGTGGAATAAATGCGCTCAACTCAATCACCGCCCGGTGTGTCTTAAAATAGGCTGCCTCAAGAGGAATACGCAGTTGAACATGTGCATTAGTTATAACGCACATGGGCCGTATAGCTGAAGCCCCTGCATCAGCCCGTCACACTTGATTTATCCCTATAGTGGAGGATGGCGCCTCCTGGAGTCCTGTCGGATTGTCAAACATATTTATTCTTTGAACTTGTGGACAGACTTGTGGACTGAGTTCCTGCAACTATTAAATGGCTCACTTACCTTTTGCTGCCAAAATACCCATCTTCTTAAGTATTTTTTATTGCCCTTTCGAGGCCTGAGCCAACTCCCAGACTTATTTTCTCTGTAACTCCGGCGTGCATCCTCCTCCAAAGGTGATATTCCGCTGGTTAGGTGTATTTAAATGGAGATAAGATCTAAATAATAGTGCCCTCCTTGCGCAATGGTTTCTTACTTTGAAGGCGGCGGTCTCCTTATCTGACGTGCCTTGGGGTTTCAGTCAGGGCCATATGAATACATTGAAAAGCAACGCATTAGAAAGGTGTATGAATAAAAGAGCTTAATTACGTCACATGGGATGTATGAGCAACGCGAACCGAGGTAGCGGCGCCTCCGGAACAGTCGTCCCTCACGGACACGCAGGACACATGACGCGCAGAGACGAGCGGATTACATGGAAACCGACAGAGCGGGACAACCAAACGCAAAATCCCCAAATAATAAAAGGTACCATAGGCTTGCAGTGTGTTGGGATGCCCGTGAGTGCTCGTGGTCCCGTACCGGTTGCAGCTGATGCGGCCACACCCTTCTCCTGTGTGGGGGGAGCAAAACCTCATGAAGGAGGAGCGCCAAATATCCTTGATGAATAAATGTAGTTCCTTTAGCCTTTCAGCGCTTCTGGCCAGGCGCTGTTACGTCGGCTGTTTTATCCCAGTGGAGAAAAACACCGGCTGTTGACACACAATAGGACCATTGTACATCGACATTTGATTGGCAGATAATTCTGTCATGCCAGATATCACTCCTTACAACAGAAGGCCTAAAGACATGCTCTATTCTTTAGCTACAGAGGGTTTTAAATTGTTTTTTATTTCTGAGTATATTTCAGATGCTCTTCTAGAATCCATTCATTTGATATGGACATAATTGCCTTTTGACTGTGGAACGAGATCATGCATGTTCAGAGAGTATGCACACTTTAATATGAGGAATCCAATAATACTTATGGATACAAATTTAATTTCTCCTTAGTGTATCAGACTTATATGGTTTAGCATTTCTTACGGTCGATGGGTCCAGACTCCACAAAGATGTGTTTTGTTTCCAAATATAAATAGTTTCTCTTTTCACTCCAGGAATACAACCTTTTAAAGACATCATTTGTAGTTGGAGTTAGTATCTGGGTGACGCAGACTCGCACCTGTGCTCCTGACTGTGTCTATGAAAGCACAAAAGTGTTTTCCGCCTCAAATTGAATGTCCAAATCGATGTCCGGCCACAGTTTTGCTCCAGCTCGAGGTTGTCATATCACATTAGGATGGCTGCCCAGCGGGAGGGGTTGGCAGAGGGAAGGATGAGACAGGTTTTTCCTCCGTGCCTGCGACTGATCAATATGCCGCTCAGACACTCAGCCCAGGGCACCTCTTCCTTAACCGTGACACAGTTCAATTAAACCTAAGCCACAGCGAAAGTAAATCCTGCTGCAATTTGTTCATGCTTTAAGCCTTTACTATCAACCTTGGCTGCACGGTCATCTCCAGTTTAATTGTCATTGCCATATCTGCAAGTGGTTTGAGTGTTTGTCATATGAGGGGCTGCTGTGACTGAAGTCAATCATAGCTTGTTAATGTTAAAGGGTGTGTTAAAAATAAAAATAAAATAAATAGTGCTTCTGTTTAATCTTTATGGATTATTTTTTATTAGAAATATTATGGAGGGACAAAGCCAAGCGCAGGCTAATATTATCAAAAGTCGCCTCGAGTGATTTACCATGGACCCAGCTCTGTCAACATCAAGAGCGACGCAGACAGGCCGGGACTGGCAGCTCTAAACACGGCCACCCTCCCGGGGAGGAGCTGCTACAAGGCAGCGCGTCAGTTTGACTGAACACACACGTGTTTAAACAATAATCTAAGCGAATTCATTAGCTCTTGAGTTCTTAACACACTTTTATCAAAGTGAATGTACCTTTAGAAACATAATTTAAACAGCAGATTACCTAATAATAATGCATTTACCCTCAGCAAATGATATGAGAGCATAAAAGAGTTGTTTATGTCCTGCTAAAGTTAACTACAGCTGTGACAGATGTGAACCGTGGTGTAAACATGGACTCACCTGTAGCTTTGAGGAGCATCACGTCATTCAAACGCCACGAACACACGGCAGCTTCCTCACTTCATCTTGTGTCGCCCAAAAAATGAACAATATTCTCCGTATAATCCACCGGTGTTTGCTAGTTTCTCCATAGTGTTTACAGAGAGCGCGTGCAACTTAAGTGAAAGTAACCAGTGAGGAGTCTTCAGGGTCGTGTGCTCTGTGACGGGGTCCAGGGCTAAAGTGTATGTGTGTGTATGTGCTGGAGGCGGGACCTGCGGCACTGCCATCTATCGATCACTGTCATATTCATGCGCGTTCTCGGGACTAATCCGAACTGGCCCTTTTACCGTCCCCGTTTACCGGACATCGGCCAAAATCCGACCCCAGCCAGCTAAAAGAAACGCTGGTCTTGAACGTCATCGGTCAAAAATATCAACACTCACTGCAGAGACTGCCTCGTGCACAAGTGCATTATATGGAATTAAAGGACGTCCTGCTGCGGGGAGTGGGTCCATCCTCTGTCATCACTCGATTATCTCAGAGGGGGTGCGGCACAAGTGTTGACGATTAGCCAGAACACAGGGCCGATCAATGTTCAATCTCCCCTGTATTTCAGTGAGCATTACCACCTCACACTTCACTCCCTTCTGGGCTAAACCAGGCCTGAAACTAAAATCTCTAACCGGACTAAGACAGATCTAGAGCTAATGTTACGAAAGAGCAAGGCGCAGGTGCTAAGCGTACTTTGCATGTCGCAGATTATATCCTTTCCAGGACCAGAGAGCTTGAGCACGGAGATCTGGAGCAGAACAGGGATAACAAGTGAGTATTTAGCAAAAAGTCACTGACAAAGTGCTAACTGAGTAACAGCTAGAGTGGTTCTTAAAGCGGCTCTTTTATTGCAGGGGAGACTCGGCTTAGGAGGGCTCCATTACACCTGTCTTCCCTCCTGAAACCGAAATGGGGATGGGAAGGAGATGGCCACCAGGGAGGACCTGAACAGGGCTGAGGTGCTTAAGGGGCCGTGACAGTTTAAGGTTAATTGAAGCTCCCATATTGTGCTGCATCCGTACTCCTTTATACCCGTTTTTATCGTTTCAGCTGCAGATATTCTTGTTCTTCGTTTACATTTAGTCATTATTTTCTTTATGAGAATACAATATCAATGTATTATACTGGTTCTCTCAACTTTTTTTTATCTTTACCCCCCAATATGCTATTACCAGGAGCTGTGAGAGTATGAACATTACAAATTATTTATGAATTATTCCAAGTTAGCTTCTTTTTTGTTTTTCATCTGTAGTCCCTAGGTCCATATGTTTTTTTATGATATACAGGATGTCAAGTGCTCAGAGAAGTTTTACGGCGTGAATGGGCTGAGAGTTCATATAGAATAAGTGCTGCTTTGAGTTCAGTCACATTAGTTCAGCGTACGCTCTGAAACCACATCATCTCCTCTGAAGCCAACGTCTCTACGTCTCCCTATGGTTGTCATCTTTGCTTGAGGGATTATAATGGATAGCCGTAGTGTGTATAATTTCCCTGTGTTTTGATGTCGTGGGCCTTGTTGGTGAATAAGTCATTTAGCCTTTAAATCAGTCCAACAATAAAACCAAATTTGAAAGTCACAAGAGCACGGAAGACCATTTACATTATTTTAGAGGGCGCTTAATCTTTCCCCATAAGTCAGTCTAATCTTTTCAAGCATGACCAATTCTAAGCCTAAAAGTGCACTGAGTGGAAAATAGCCCAGGTAGCAAGTTTAGAAGAAAAAAAGAGCATTTCCATAGTTTCCCCCCTCCATAGTGTGCAGCTGTAAATTGAGCCACAATTTGGTGACATTGTTTTATGGAAGGTTGTCCTCATATTTAAGAATTGTAATATTTGTTTGGAAAAATAATTCTCAATCATCCAGGATAGTAAATACAAGAGTCCTGTCAGTCCACTTCATTGATGAAACTGGATCTCATTTAGAAACAGTCATCCAATTTACTTCATCACAGTCAAAGATGTAAACTCCAATCAGATGGTATCCAGTGAACAGCGCCAAATAATGTTTTTGGCATGTTTTCCAATGGCTCATACGCTGCTGGCCATCCCATAGAAACACCCCTGTTGCTGTGTATCTAAGTTCTATTCACTAACAAACTGCTTACAACTTCCTTCACCTGCGTCCATAAAACAGAGCACTGACTTCTTCCATAATGAAATGTGTTTTAGCTACAAGAGCAACAGGTTGCCAGGTCAAAGACAGTCATCTATCTAAAAGCATTTAACAAAGTAAAAGGTGAATTTATAACCACCTCCGAGTATTCACACTTTCCTCAGTGACATTTACAAAAGACCTTCACTGCATGTCCCCCGGACAGGAGGCTCTCCGGGCATACTCTCCCCGAGGTGGACCCCAGAACCTCAGCTAGATTCCCGGAGCCGGCCGGACCCCCGTCCTGAGGACCATACGCGTCGCTATGGGCGACATTGGTGTAGTCTACGTGATACGCAGGTATACGCCGTATAACTACTAGAAGGCCTGCAGAATTACCATATAACCACCACAAATTGGGCAAAGATACGTATCACTAATTTGTGTTATTTTTGCGCTTTCTGCCCAATTAGAGACCAACCCGAACTCCACAACAAGTAGCTTTTTCCTCCCCTGAAACCGAGAGGACATTTCATCCCTCTCTCCTTCTCTTTCTCTGTCTCTACAGAAACAGTTCCCTCTCTCGTGCGACTGCGGTAAAGTGGCCCTCCACTTCCAGACCCGCGGTAAAGTGGCCCACACTTGAAAAGATGTTTCCCTTTTTGCCGGTTACTTACGGTAATAGCAAATTTCCTCGTCTTTCCACAGCTTGCCTTTTCCATGACATTTCGCTATGAATAAAGTTGTGATCATCACTCTGTCGTAATGATGTGTGTTTATTAATTAAGGGTATCAGAATTCCTTGTGCGCGCACAGCTGTTAAAACTTACTACTCCTACCACGGCAGTGGTCACGTGACGGCACACGCAGATCACCGGCGTGTGACGAGAATGTCCTTAGCGAACTATATAATAGCTGCTTAATTGAGTAGCTAATACGAAATAAATAAACACATAAACTATACAGTAATACAAGCATTGGATTGTCTTTTTTCTCATAACCACATGTTAGGTAGTTCCATCCTGACCCCTTATTTACATTCTTCTTCTTATAATTCTAATTTAACTGCAGCCATGGCCTCAGTGCTGCCCTCTATCACCCTGCCAAAATAAAATCCACTTTTACTGTAGAAATTTTGAGAAACTTTATTTTGAAAATGGTCAAAATGGAGCAAAATGCAGTTTTTTAACAATTATTAAAAAATAATCCTTCAAAGGTTTGCGACTAATTTCACTGCAGCCATGGCCTCAGTGCTGCCCTTTATCACCCTGCCACAATAAAATCCACTTTTACTGTAGAAATTTTGAGAAAATTCATGTTGAAAATGGTCAAATTTTAACAAAATGCATTTTTTTAACATTAAAAAAAAAAAAAAAACTTAAAAGGTTTGCAACTAATTTCACTGCAGCCATGGCCTCAGTGCTGCCCTCTATCACCCTGCCTAAATAAAAATCCACTTTTACTGTAGACATTTGGAGAAACTTTATTTTGAAAATGGTCAAAATGGACCTAAATTCTGTTTTTGAAAAATGATTTTAAAAAAAAACCTTCAAAGGTTTGCGACTAATTTCACTGCAGCCATGGCCTCAGTGCTGCCCTCTATCACCCTGCCAAAATAAAATCCACTTTTACTGTAGAAATTTTGAGAAACTTTATTTTGAAAATGGTCAACATGGAGCAAAATGCAGTTTTTTAACAATTATTTAAAAATAATCCTTCATAGGTTTGCGACTAATTTCACTGCAGCCATGGCCTCAGTGCTGCCCTCTATCACCCTGCCAAAATAAAATCCACTTTTACTGTAGAAATTTTGAGAAACTTTATTTTGAAAATGGTCAAAATGGAGCAAAATGCAGTTTTTTAACAATTATTTAAAAATAATCCTTCATAGGTTTGCGACTAATTTCACTGCAGCCATGGCCTCAGTGCTGCCCTCTATCACCCTGCCAAAATAAAATCCACTTTTACTGTAGAAATTTTGAGAAACTTTATTTTGAAAATGGTCAAAATGGAGCAAAATGCAGTTTTTTAACAATTATTTAAAAATAATCCTTCAAAGGTTTGCGACTAATTTCACTGCAGTCATGGCCTCAGTGCTGCCCTTTATCACCCTGCCACAATAAAATCCACTTTTACTGTAGAAATTTTGAGAAAATTCATGTTGAAAATGGTCAAATTTTAACAAAATGCAGTTTTTTAACATAAAAAAAAAAAAAAAACTTAAAAGGTTTGCAACTAATTTCACTGCAGCCATGGCCTCAGTGTTGCCCTTTATCACCCTGCCTAAATAAAATCCACTTTTACTGTAGAAATTTGGAGAAAATTCATGTTGAAAATGGTCAAATTTTAACAAAATGCAGTTTTTTAACATAAAAAAAAAAAAAACTTAAAAGGTTTGCAACTAATTTCACTGCAGCCATGGCCTCAGTGCTGCCCTCTATCACCCTGCCTAAATAAAAATCCACTTTTACTGTAGAAATTTGGAGAAACTTTATTTTGAAAATGGTCAAAATGGACCTAAATTCTGTTTTTGAAAAATGATTTTTAAAAAAACCTTCAAAGGTTTGCGACTAATTTCACTGCAGCCATGGCCTCAGTGCTGCCCTCTATCACCCTGCCAAAATAAAATCCACTTTTACTGTAGAAATTTTGAGAAACTTTATTTTGAAAATGGTCAACATGGAGCAAAATGCAGTTTTTTAACAATTATTTAAAAATAATCCTTCATAGGTTTGCGACTAATTTCACTGCAGCCATGGCCTCAGTGCTGCCCTCTATCACCCTGCCAAAATAAAATCCACTTTTACTGTAGAAATTTTGAGAAAATTCATGTTGAAAATGGTCAAATTTTAACAAAATGCAGTTTTTTAACATAAAAAAAAAAAAACTTAAAAGGTTTGCAACTAATTTCACTGCAGCCATGGCCTCAGTGCTGCCCTCTATCATCATGCCTAAATAAAAATCCACTTTTACTGTAGAAATTTGGAGAAACTTTATTTTGAAAATGGTCAAAATGGACCTAAATTCTGTTTTTGAAAAATGATTTTTTTAAAAACCTTCAAAGGTTTGCGACTAATTTCACTGCAGCCATGGCCTCAGTGCTGCCCTCTATCACCCTGCCACAATAAAATCCACTTTTACTGTAGAAATTTGAAGAAACTTTATTTTGAAAATGGTCAAAATGGACCTAAATTCTGTTTTTGAAAAATGATTTAAAAAAAACCTTCAAAGGTTTGCGACTAATTTCACTGCAGTCATGGCCTCAGTGCTGCCCTCTATCACCCTGCCGAAATAAAATCCACTTTTACTGTAGACATTTTGAGAAAATTCATTTTGAAAATGGTCAAATTTTAACAAAATGCAGTTTTTTAACAATTATTTAAAAAAAAATCCTTCATAGGTTTGCGACTAATTTTACTAGAGCCATGGCCTCAGTGTTGCCCTTTATCACCCTGCCACAATAAAATCCACTTTTACTGTAGAAATTTGGATAAACTTTATTTTGAAAATGGTCAAAATGGACCTAAATTCTGTTTTTGAAAAATGATTTTTCTCCAACTTTCTACAGTAAAAGTGGATTTTATTTAGGCAGGGTGATAAAGGGCAACACTGAGGCCATGGCTCTAGTAAAATTAGTCGCAAACCTACGAAGGATTTTTTTTAAATAATTGTTAAAAAACTGCATTTTGTTAAAATTTGACAATTTTCAAAATGAATTTTCTCAAAATGTCTACAGTAAAAGTGGATTTTATTTCGGCAGGGTGATAGAGGGCAGCACTGAGGCCATGGCTGCAGTGAAATTAGTCGCAAACCTATGAAGGATTTTTTTTAAATAATTGTTAAAAAACTGCATTTTGTTAAATTTTGACCATTTTCAACATGAATTTTCTCAAAATTTCTACAGTAAAAGTGGATTTTATTGTGGCAGGGTGATAAAGGGCAGCACTGGGGCCATGACTGCAGTGAAATTAGTCGCAAACCTTTGAAGGTTTTTTTAAAATCATTTTTCAAAAACAGAATTTAGGTCCATTTTGACCATTTTCAACATACATTTTCTCCAAATTTCTACAGTAAAAGTGGATTTTATTTAGGCAGGGTGATAGAGGGCAACACTGAGGCCATGGCTGCAGTGAAATTAGTCGCAAACCTTTGAAGGTTTTTTTTTAAATCATTTGTCAAAAACAGAATTTAGGTCCATTTTGACCATTTTCAAAATAAAGTTTCTCAAAATTTCTACAGTAAAAGTGGATTTTATAGTGGCAGGGTGATAAAGGGCAGCACTGAGGCCATGACTGCAGTGAAATTAGTCGCAAACCTTTGAAGGTTTTTTTAAAATCATTTTTCAAAAACAGAATTTAGGTCCATTTTGACCATTTTCAACATACATTTTCTCCAAATTTCTACAGTAAAAGTGGATTTTATTTAGGCAGGGTGATAGAGGGCAACACTGAGGCCATGGCTGCAGTGAAATTAGTCGCAAACCTTTGAAGGTTTTTTTTTTAAATCATTTGTCAAAAACATAATTTAGGTCCATTTTGACCATTTTCAAAATAAAGTTTATCCAAATTTCTACAGTAAAAGTGGATTTTATTGTGGCAGGGTGATGGAGGGCAGCACTGAGGCCATGGCTGCAGTGAAATTAGTTGCAAACCTTTTAAGTATTATTTTATTTTAATTGTTAAAAAACTGCATTTTGTTAAAATTTGACCATTTTCAACATGAATTTTCTCCAAATGTCTACAGTAAAAGTGGATTTTATTGTGGCAGGGTGATAGAGGGCAGCACTGAGGCCATGGCTGCAGTGAGATTAGTCGCAAACCTTTGAAGGTTTTTTTTTAAATCATTTTTCAAAAACAGAATTTAGGTCCATTTTGACCATTTTCAACATACATTTTCTCAAAATTTCTACAGTAAAAGTGGATTTTATTTAGGCAGGGTGATAGAGGGCAACACTGAGGCCATGGCTGCAGTGAAATTAGTCGCAAACCTTTGAAGGTTTTTTTTAAAATCATTTGTCAAAAACATAATTTAGGTCCATTTTGACCATTTTCAAAATAAAGTTTCTCCAAATTTCTACAGTAAAAGTGGATTTTATTGTGGCAGGGTGATAGAGGGCAGCACTGAGGCCATGGCCGCAGTGAAATTAGTCGCAAACCTTTGAAGGTTTTTTTTAAAATCATTTTTCAAAAACTGAATTTAGGTCAAGTTTGACCATTTTCAAAATAAAGTTTCTCCAAATGTCTACAGTAAAAGTGGATTTTATTTCGGCAGGGTGATAGAGGGCAGCACTGAGGCCATGGCTGCAGTGAAATTAGTCGCAAACCTTTGAAGGAATATTTTTAAATCATTGTTCAAAAACTGAATTTAGGTCAATTTTGACCATTTTCAAAATAAAGTTTCCCCAAATGTCTACAGTAAAAGTGGATTTTATTTCGGCAGGGTGATAGAGGGCAGCACTGAGGCCATGGCTGCAGAAAAACTGATCGCAAACCCCTTAAGGTTTTAAATACTTGTTTCAATATTGCTTTTTGATCCGTTTTGCAAACCTCATAAGGATTGTTTGTAATCCTACAACCCAGTGGTTGCCCAGTCAAAAATAATTATACTATTCATAATCTTATTATTATTAATATAAATAATAATACAAAGAATGATAAGAAGAAGAATGTAAATAAGGGGTCAGGATGGAACTACCTAACATGTGGTTATGAGAAAAAAGACAATCCATACGATGAGTGTCAATGCTTGTATTATTGTGTAGTGTATTTGTTTATTTATTTAGATCCGTATTACCTATTCAATTAAGCAGCTGTTCTATAGTTCCTAAGGACATTCTCATCACACGCCGGTGATCTGCGTGTGCCGTCACGTGACCACTGCCGTGGTAGGAGTAGGAAGTTTTAACAGCTGTGCGCGCACAAGGAATTCTGATACCCTTAATTAATAAACACACATCATTACGACAGAGTGATGATCACAACTTTATTCATTGCGAAATGTCATGGAAAAGGCAAGCTGTGGAAAGACGAGGAAATTTGTTATTACCGTAAGTAACCAGCAAAAAGCGAAACATCTTTTCAAGTGTGGGCCACTTTACCGCGGGTCTGGAAGTGGAGGGCCACTTTACCGCAGTCTCGTGCGCTCATGCGTAATTGCACACGGCTCCCGTGTTGTCTGCTCACTAAATAAAACCCGATTGGAGAATAGCTGATAACGATAGAGGCTTATTAACAGTCGTGTATGTCTCACGCTCAGCTCAGCGTCTCCCTGTCAGAGACACTTTCCCTGTTCATCCTCCGCTCTGAGAGTCCACCGTCCCTTTCTCCGTCCCTCTGCAGCGGCTCGTGAGCATCTTTGGGCAAAGGCAGTGACAGGTGCGGGCGGGTAACAAGCAACTGTATTTTACTACAAAGCGCTGAAGTCCGCGAAAAAGACTCCGCGTATTTGTTCGAAGTGTGCGTTTTATTGCTGAAGGCTTGAAAAAGACTGAAAAGTGGATGCGTCCACAGCACTGACCGAGTCACGCGCTCTCCTGTTTATCCAAAACATGGTCCAAAAACAGAGTGTATGTGTAGTAATTGTGCCCCCTCGGGGATTTCATATGCCCCCCTTTAAGACTGATGTCTGGCGACGGGACTGCTGGGGACCACTACTGCACCTTAATGCACGCCCCTCGATTTTAACCTGTCTTTTATTTATTTTAACCCCCTTTGTATTGTATTTAAATAAATTGTTTAATTCCTTTTTAAACCGCCTTGTTTTATTGATTGCACACCACTTAGGCTCCCATTGCCCTTTGGTCCTAGGTGACGGGTCAGACAAAGAGCAGTTCAGAAGCCCCTTATGAGAGACCAACAGGCCCGGTTAGAACCATGAGGCCGTCCTTCTGTGGACCCACCACCTGCCACCTGCAGGAGGAGCCATAGGGGCTGGTGCAATGTGATTTGGGCAGATCCAACACGTGGAAGTGGAAGACAATGGATGGATGGAATAGATTTTAGGAAGGTCGCTCGTTAGTGCTTAGCTTTATCTTGAACGGTTAAATGATTCTCCCCTGTCTTTTCATTAGCATCATTTTACATCAAACCTGCTAACTCATATTTATCCATAAACACTGAATGGTCGCTGGAGCATCTGTTATGAGCAGTTGGCGAACACACTGCAAACATCGAGCCAGGCTAATGGCCATAATCACCTGGCTGAAGGATTAACCTATTGTACATGTTTTTAGTGGTCGTAGAAACCAGAGTACCAGAGGAAACCTGGGAGAACAAGCACACTTTACACAGAAAGGTTCTACTTTGGGACCTTAGCTGTGAAGCAAGAGTTCTTACCCCCTGTACTACTGCGCTGAAAAGGAAAAACAGATTTTTACCCCAGCGCCATAATCTTGTGGTTTGCAGCAAGAAGATATTAGTGAGCTGTGTGTCAGAATTAGCAACAGAATGAGTGACTACTAAACCTTGTCATCCGGTCGTCTCCTCCATCTCTCAGACTCATTTGACCCAATCGATCGGTGACACCATCTTGGAGGATTTCTCAAGGAGATGCATCCACTTCTCAAGTAAACTACCACACAGTTTTACATACCTTTATTATAATCGTTGTTCTGAAAATTGTTTCTATTATAAATACAGTATTTAATGATGAGAGAGAGGTCAACCCATTCCTCTTTTAGATGTAACTTTTATTGGATGTGGATGTGGTGTGAAAGGTAAAGGGCACAATAGAATGCATTACAAATAGCTCTTTGTCAGCTCTGCAGCTCACTCTGTAGGAAGCAGAATGCAAAAAGCCTATGATGGAGAAAGGAACACAACTTTCTTTCAAGTTTAAAGACCTCAGCCAATGCACAGAGCAGCCTGATACCCCTGATACAATGATTTCTACGAACTACAAAGCGACATGTTCTCTGCTGCTTCCTCATCAATAGGTTACCATACAGTCACATACAGGCCTTTCTTTCATGCTTTTTGTGTTTGTTGAATTGTTGCATTTCAGCCCATGCTTTCTGGGTAAATGCATTGAAATACCTGGCTACATAGAATTTACATATGAAACAGTTTCAAAGACCAGTCATGTATCAACTTTACTAGAAGAACATCAAAGTTGTTTTATTCTGTTATTTCTGAAAAGTTATCAAAAGCAAATCTAATATATTTGCAAATAGCAGTTCCCCGGGTGCGATTTTTTTTTTCCGTGGGTGAGTTGGTACTTTAACCAATCACAAGTCATATCAAGCAGCTTAGCCCTGACCCTGTCCTAGCCACTAACCTTAAGGATAGTGGGCTGGTGCCTGATCTTAACCAATAGAAGTGGGGGAACATAGGTACCGGGAAACTGGGCTGACCCCCATTTTAGGACGTTTTTAGCGCTTGTTTTCTAATGTATTCACTTTATTATCGACATAATGTCACACTGTAATGGCTCACTTTGAAATTGTCATTACTTGGAGGGAAATGCATGAAAAGCTTCTGAAAGGGTTGTCATCTTTTCTCACCTTAAATTGATTCTGTAAGCCACAGATAACTAGCTTGGCTAACGCCAGACTAAAATCACAAGTTATATTTAGTCTGGGGACCATTAATTTTCTTGCAGGAGAGGTGTGGTTTACAATTGTCCATAGCCGTTTATTGGGTGCTACGAATGTCTATCATGCGTCTGCACGTAGCCATAGCCAGTCGTATCATCGTATCAGATGACGTGTGACGTACCCGCTGTAAACTTTCGAGGTAAACATTTTGAGTTAAAAATGTGTGCTTTTATAGGAGAAGGGAATCTTACTTGTATACTGCTTTTCACATGGACAGAGTCACCCAAAGCGCTTCACAAGGGACAATTTACTCATTTACTCCAGACTTTATTGTGTTATGGTTGAGATAATAATGTATAATGTAATAATGTATACTGTATGTAAAGACATAATTGTGTTTTTCATGTGCCTTATTTGTGTATGTTAATAGACTCAATGCACTCAGTTTAGTAGTTTAGTTTATTTGAGCTGTTAAAATTCTGCTCAAAAGGAGTGGACTGAAGCAAAAGCTTATTATGCGCCCACCGCCGACATCATTGAAATAAAACTAATTAATCAAATCACAATAGTACAGGGAGCATGTTAATGTTAAAAATGTTCTAATCTTTATCAGCCATCATGGTGATCGGAAGCAGACAACGGGCCTGTGTGTATGCCATCTGTATTGCTCTATTGATAAGCCCATACAAGTGTTTGCTCTGTCAGGGTCACATGACTTCACCACTTCATATTTTGTTCATTACAAGGACCCATCACAAGGCAGTAGTCAGACAAGGCTGCTCTTAAAAAAGGCTTTACGGAGTGCGTTTGAAAAGTGTGCAAACCGCGTTCACCCTGTTTACTTGGTTTAGCTTTGGACCAAAAACACAATTTTACACTGTGTCTGACCACTTTCACACCCAGGATTGAAAAAGTTAGATTAGTAACCAGTGGCGTGCTGTGCCAAAGAGACCTAGGCCTTCACACTGATACATACGTAAAAGATGCCAAGGCGTTCTTTCCCTGCCCCCTGCCCTGAGTCTACCTGGATTAGCATCTCCAAATCTGAGGCCATGGTTCTCCACCGGGAAAAGGTGGCTTCCCCGCTTCAGGTCGGTGGGGAGTCCTTGCCCCAAGTGGAGGAGTTCAAGTATCTCGGGGTCCTGTTCACGAGTGAAGGACGGATGAGGCGTGAGATCGATAGACGGATCGGTGCGGCGTCAGCAGTGATGCGGTCGCTGTATCGGACTGTTGTGGTGAAGAAGGAGCTGAGTCTGAGGCAAAGCTCTCGATTTACCGATCGATCTACGTTCCCACCCTCACCTATGGTCATGAGATTTGGGTAATGACCGAAAGGACAGGATCGCGAATACAAGCGGCCGAAATAAGTTTCCTTCGCAGGGTGGCTAGGCGCACCCTTCGAGATCAGGTGAGGAGCTCAGTTACCCGGGAGGAGCTCGGAGTCGAGTCGCTGCTCCTCCACGTCGAAAGGAGCCAGCTGAGGTGGCTAGGGCATCTGTCCTGGATGCCTCCTGGTCGCCTCTCTCGGAAGGTGCTCCAGGCATGTCCTATTGGGAGGAGGCCTCGTGGAAGGCCCAGGACACGCTGGTGGGACTATGTCTCCGAGCTGGCCTGGTGTCGCCTCGGGGTCCCCCCAGAACAGCTGGAGGAGGTGTGCGTGGATCGAGAAGTCTGGGCATCTCTGCTGAGACTGCTGCCCCCGCGACCCGGCCCTGGATAAAGCGGAAGAAAATGGATGGATGGATGGATGGGTACGTCTCCAGCTCGTCTCCATGGAGATGTGGACTAAAGTCAGCAAAATTTGAGATTTAAATAGGTTAAGTTCTCATCCAAATCCATTCTTTGATTACCCACTGCAGTAATGTGTCCAGCTGGTCATTAGGAGCATGTTTTTTACTGATGGCAACAGTAAAATCCGCAATGTTACGTGGTGTCCCTTTAAGAAAGCTTTAGGTTGGTGGGTTTTCACAAGTGCCACTTAGTTTTATGCACATTTTTATATTGTTTGTTTTTACCTATTCTCTTGTGCAGCACTTTGGGATTTTATCTGTGAAAAGCGCAGATTATTATTTTATTTTTCCCTTCATTACTATGGACCAGCGTTGTGTGGGTGAATGAATAAAATAAAACAAAACCTCAAAGCATTTTGTACTTATTAATTTTTTCTTGGTCAACTATATGTATTGTCCTTAAAGAAAAATGTGTGAAATGTTTGACCTATTCTTCGACCAGTGCTTCTGGAAAGGAGCAGTGTGCGACCTGCGATATAAAGTGAAAGTACATGCCCTGATCTTCAGCCGTGATCTCGGTCAGGCTGGAGGATCAGTTCACTGTGCGTGTTTTGGACCGATAGCCTCTTCATGGCAAACATTTCAAGGTTTTGGATTTATTTCACAATCTTTCTTCTCTTCACAGATCAACCACACAGTGAGGTGTGCACTTGAGATTTTATGGGGACCTTTTGCTCTCGTCCTGTTTGACTCATATTCTTGCAATAACTTACTTTAATAAATGTAAATATTCCTAGCGGTCACACGCGTACAGTTTGTGGAGGAATTTTTACCGCCGCTGTCTCCATCAGAAGTTTATACAATGACTGAGCTATAGGCCAATGGTGAAAAAGGCAGGTATGCTAAGAGTTGCTCCTCGTTCTATGGCTGCCAGCTCTGACCCACTTTTTCCGTGTTTAATGAATCTTGTAAAAGCAATCACATGCTGTTGCCAAGGACAGGCTGTTTCAAAACCCAGCCGTGGTAAACGGTGCTAAAAGAGGCAATTAGCACTTTTTTTTACTTTGAAGCCCCTTTAGGAGTGTTAATTTGATCTCAAAATATGCACCTTTTTGGAATCAGTTCCTTGAAGTTGGAGTCAAGAGGATGTTAAAAAAGAGCAAAGTCTCGTAAGAACTTTTTGGAACGGTTGTGTATGCTTTCAGTCGCACAGTACTTTCTGAAAACCTTCGCTATGGACTTTTTATGGACGTAATCCACCCCCTCCCCCCCGGGCCCATCTCCAGATCTTCGGCTTCAGATAAGTCTACTGTGCGTGTTTTGAATCCCACTGTGCTGTGCTAAACGGCAGTAAATGGCAGCGCTAAGTTGATGAAGTGATTATATAATGATTGGTTTACAGTAAATTACCGTTACAGCACACCTGTTACTATATGGCTGCCCAGACACAACACATAGAAACATCCTCTTGAAAAAAATAAACTTTTGGAAAAAAAAAGAAGAGAAAATATACCATGTAAACAAATATTTTCTGCTAAATCCACCTATTCCTACACCTCATGAGCCCTTGCGTGAGGTATGGGAGCGATTTCTGGTATGACCTGGCCCACTGTTTGTTTGTCTTTTTATGAAGCCCCATTACATGCGCTGCATTTACGATTGTACTCAAAAAACGATCAGATAATAGTTATGCTATTTCCATAACTAAGACATTTAAAATGCAGCGTATTCAGACCCAGCTCAGCTTGTATCGCCTCACGTGGCTCGGTCCATGTCACTCGTCCAGTGTGAGCAGGTCAGTCGTGTTATCGCTCCTTACTGTGTTAAACACCTCCGTGGGCTTGGGCTTTGTTCGTATGAGAGTCAGTCGCTGTTGGCATGTTTATAATCGCCCCAAAAATGTCCCAGTGCAAGCCCAGCTTTAGTCCAGGAGCATGTTCCAAACACTGCATGTTCCAGGGCCACAAATGTCACTTTCTCTGGTTTTTAATTCAACCGCGAACAGCAAAACATGTTCCCTGCTGCGTGAGGACATCTTTTCAAATGTTGATCATTTAGAAAATCATCTTGAAATGTTGAAATTAACCTCGATGTGAAACAAAAACTCGCCCTGGAAACCACTGTAAACCAATGGCGTCTCACTGGAAATTGCCCCTATCCTCATTTCTACATGAGCGACCCTCAGGAATAGGGTGGATACATATTTCCTTTTATTGGAATAGTTACAAATGTACAAACCAGCAATCAAAGCTCTATCGATTTCCCCCGTTTGTGCAAATCAATGGCTTTCATATCATTTCATTTCGACATCCGGTGTTTGCATTTTTCAATTATTTGAAGCAGTTCTATGTTTAAGATTGTTGTTGTTTATTGTTTGCGATAAAGATTGCACATTAAACAGTGTTTGCAATTTTAAGCTATTCATTTTATCGATGATTTCTTTTATGCTTTAGTAATTGATTCAAAACATGGTTTTCCACCCATTTTTTTTTGGTTAAATGTAGCCGTAATTTTAGACCTGGATTTGTCCAGATTTTATGAGGTGGCACTTAGTGTAAAAAGTGTGAGAAACTTTGCTTAAGGAACTCTGAGAGCGTTTTGAGCATGCTCAGCCGGTCAGACACATGTACACAAACGGCCGCCATCTTGGATTTCGATGGCCATTCGACTGTGAACTTTATTGGCCGCGATGTGCCACTTCAGCATTTCTCCCCCCTTACAAAGTGACTCTTTACTGCCATGTTGCCGTGCCATAACTCCCCAGCTGATCATGCCTGCTCCCTCCCTGTAAAACCTTTTGAATCCACCTGCGCATTGATCTTTTTTAATGCAGCCGCGCGGAAATTCTGTCAGATGCGCATTATTTACGACCTTATGACAATAGCTCTTCCTTTACGACATAAAAAAAAAAAAAAGAAGTCAACTTCTTTTTCTACGGGGCCTTGAGACAGCCGGGTAAAGAATCTATAATTTGATTTATGTTGTGCTCAGTGGGATCTGCTTCGCCGAGATAGGAGGTAAGAGTTTGTGCGTCGGGACGGTGTCATGTGATTTATGAGTTTGCGGGCGCCGTAAAAGGCAGAGATCCGACCATTTAGTGAACCTGAAAGTGCAGCGGTGTTGTTACTAAACAGGTGCGCGGTGTGGAAGAAGGCCAAGACATGAAAATCACTCTTTGAATCACTTTACTTTTTATTCATGTCAAATGTCAACACACGCCACAATATATTTCAATGTTGACAACTATAGGGGTTCACATGTCAACAACACAGTTCACAGAGAACAGAGGAGAGCTGTAACTTTGAGATATGATGAAAATGCGAATCCACCTTATTACCAAGATGTTTTGTCTACAATGCATAACTCCTGTACAGCTGAGCGCTTGCACAAACATCTTTCTTTGTAGTTGACTTCGTAATCGGTTTGGGTTATAGGTGTGTGACCTGTTTCCATGTGATTACCATAAGTATCATTGAATGACTCGTAAATACTAAATACATTTTGTTTGATTCAACGATTTGATTACCTGATGACTGGTTTTATCTGTCACGTGTCATGAGTTTCAGTTCCCTACCAAAGCCCTGAGAAAGTTTAATTAATATGTTATCAGACTATTAGGTACCAAGATGTTTCCATTACATTACAATGCAATAACTGTGCAGTAAAGTAAAGGGCCCTGGGAAAACTGATGATGCGCTCCATTTGTACTCAGAAGTCGGAATTTCCAACCTCCCACTGGGAAATGTAAACTGGAACGCCCCTTGAAGTGGAATTTCCCACTGAGAAAGTTAGGCGATCCTCACGAGGCCCGAGGTGGGGAAAACTACAATATTTTTTGTGCTATTAAGTTGTCCTCTGCCACCCGCTTGCTGCCTGTCACTCTGCTCCTGCACTGGACTTGAGTCTCCACGGCTAAAAATTTGACTGCTTTGCGATTAGTTTAGTTTAGTTTATTTGTTTATTTGAGCAGTACACATAGTGCTCAAAAGGAGTGGGCTGAAGCAAAAGCTTATGAGTGCCCACCCCCAAGTGCAATAAAATAAATAAAAAAAGAACATTACAAAACATTTCAAGCAGCTACATTCGTACAGACCAACTTACAAACTTACAAAAAAATATATGTTTATACAATTAATTGAAACAACGCACAACTACAACAACAATCTTTTTTCATGCACGATATCCAGAACAAAGCAGTCAAAATAAAATAAAAATGTGATCCTTAATATATTTCTTTCAGATTTTTACCCTTGATAACCGAGAGTTACTTTTATGTTATGAAGGTACATTAATAGGTATTATACTCCGAGATCTTGATACTTCCCAGTTGTCATTACCATTCTCAGTATAATTTTAATTTGGGTGTAATTTCCATAATCATTATTATTATATATTTATTTAATTGAGTTATATGTGAAGTATGCTGTAGCCCTGCATAGTGTGGTGCATTAAAAAGCCAGAGTGTAGAGCGGGCCATTTGAAGAGAGCAGTAACTCCCAATCAACAAACCCCCACACGGCTGCCCTAACAGCTGATTTTGTAGAATATGTTCCTATGCTGAGTGGTGCATTAAAAGACGAGGTTTAGAGCCCGTTGGGAGGGTCCCTCTCAACAGATCCATAACCTGCCAACCCTAATTCTCCATTTGTGAATTTGAGCAATAGAATGACAACCGTTCCAAGCAGCAACACTCTTCCAGATTATAGAGGAACAATACACATAATTGATCCCACTGCTCCCCCTAGTGGCAACACATTTCTTCTTGTCTGTATATTTCAAAAGTCTTTAGTTTGTATTTATATTTAAACAGGTTGATGTTTGAACATCGTTTCAACTCCATCTCCAGTTTATTCCACAATTGTACACCATTAACTGTTGGGCTAAAACTTTTCAAAGTTGTGCTATGTTTCTGAATCCTAAAGTTTAATTCATCACGTAAATCATAACAACCAGTACGTTCTTGGAACCTTCTTTGTATTTGGATTGGTAACAATTTATACCTTGCTTTGAATAACATCTGTACAGTTTGGAACTCAACAATGTCACAAAACTTCATGATCTTTGATTTTAAAAATAATGAGTTTGTGTGGTCCAAAAACCCAACTTTATGAATTACTCGGATAGCTCTTTTTTGCAACAATATTATTGGTTTAACTGTGTTTTTATAAGTACTACCCCAAACCACAGTACAATAATATAAGTAGGGCAAAATCAGAGAACAGTATAAGGTATGTAGAGCTTTGATGTTTAAAATGTGCTTTGCTTTTGCAATTACTGAAATGTTTCTAGAAATTTTCGTAGATATATATTTAATATGAGATTTCCAAGTAATTCTGTCATCAATAATCACACCAAGGAATTTGATTTCATGCACTCGCTCGATAACAACACCCTCTATCTGAATCGCTTCCTGAGCATTGGAATTACAGTTGCCAAATATCATCATTTTGCTTTTACTCAGATTTAGAGATAATTTGTTTTGTTTGAACCACTTATTGACACTTTTGAGTTCCCAGTTGACAATCCGACACAGCTGCTGTAAGTCGTCTCCTGATGCAAAAATATTTGTATCGTCAGCAAACAAGATAAGTACTTCAGACGTTTTACAAATGTCGTTAATATACATATTAAACAATTTTGGGCCTAGAATAGAACCTTGAGGTAAACCACAGACAATTTGTCGACAACTCGACTGATAATCACAGATTTTCACACATTGTTTTCTATTTTTTAAGTAACTGGTAACCCACTGTAGAGCTACCCCCCTAATTCCATAATGTTCTAGTTTATTAATTAATATATCATAGTTTATTGTATCAAACGCTTTACTCAGGTCTATAAATAACCCTATTGCATATTTCTTGTTATCTACAGCATTAGTTATTTCTTCAGTTATATCAAAGAGCGCGTGTGAGGTTGAGTGATTGTTCCTAAAACCAAACTGATGGTCCGAGAGTAAATTACACTTTTCAATAAAGCCGTCAAGTCTAGAGTTAAAAACCTTTTCTAAGATTTTAGAGAATTGCGGTAAAAGGGAAACAGGCCTGTAGTTTGTAAAGAGATGTTTATCTCCTGCTTTGAACAGAGGAATCACTTTTGCTACTTTCATACCATCAGGAAATTGTCCAGTTTGCAACGATAAGTTACAAATGTAAGTTAACGGCTTAGAGATACTTTCAATAACAGTTTTTAAAGTTTTCATGTCCATTTCATGGTAATCGGTCGAAGTTTTATTTTTACACCCTTTAACAATGTCCAGTATCTCCTTTTCCTCCACAGGATTTAGGAACAGGGACATAGGATTTGTGTCTATCAGATCACAATTATAGTTCTCAACGTTTGCAATTTTTGCAGCAAGGTTCGGTCCAACATCTACAAAGAATTTATTAAATGTTTCGACTACTTCATTCATGTTATTTAAAGTGTTATCCTCATCTTTGAAATATTTTGGATACTTAATCGTTCTTGGTTTATTTCTAATTATACTATTTAAGATGTTCCATAAACCTTTAATATTATTCTTATTAGTATCCAACAACTTATTATAATAATCCTGTTTACATTTTCTAATGATACCTGTCAGTTTATTTTTATATTTCTTATATTTATCCTCAGCTTCTTTTGTTTGGTTATTTATAAAGTTTTTGTAGAGATTATTTTTTTTCTTGCAAGCATTTAGTAAACCTTTAGACATCCATGGTGTTTCTTTACACTTTCTGTTTTTACAATATTTCTTCATTGGGCAGTTTTTGTCGTATACCTTTTGAAATACTCGCGTAAACTCATCATAAGCCATATTCGTGTCATTCTCTCTGTACACAATACTCCAGTCTTGAGCTAAAAGCTCCTTTTTAAATGCATCAATAGTTTTCTCTGTTTTTACCCTTCTAAACCAATACTTGTTTTCCTCTTCATCTTTTACATATCCATTTTTATACATAACGAAAACTGGAAGGTGATCACTAATATCATTTATAATTAACCCGCTGACTGTATCACTTTCAATTTCATTTGAGAAAATGTTATCAATCAAGGTGGCACTATGGGTTGTTATTCTACTTGGTTTAGTGATTAGAGGAAACAGACCTATACTGAATAAAGTATTTATAAATTCGTCCGTCTTTTTATGTTTATATGGGTTTAACAAATCGATGTTGAGGTCTCCCCCCACAAACATGACTTTATGATTTAATCCTGAAAAGTGCTCCTCCATCCAGTTAGAAAAAACATCTATATCAGAGCCAGGTGTTCTATAAATACAACTCACAATAATATTTTTCTTTTTTTGCCTTGTAATCTCTACAGTAAGGCATTCAAGTGTATCATCCACCACCATTGTCTTATTTTGCATTACTTTATAACTATAGTTGGAGTCTATAAACATAGCTACGCCCCCTCCATGCTTATTCTTTCTGTTCATACTTATAAATTCATAACCATCAATAGAAAACTCAATTTCTCTATCATTATTGATCCATGTTTCTGTGATTAGGATGACACTGAATGGTGTGGAAAACTGTTTTAAGAAGCTTTTGATGTGGTCAAAGTTTGCATAGAGGCTTCGACTATTGAAGTGGATTACAGTGAATGCCTTAATGTTCTTACGTTTACTATTGTACAGATCCTCTGTGTAGTATTGACAGTCATTGGTAGCTCTAGTAAAAAAGTTATTTTCCGGGTCGATGTCGATCTCAGTGTTCTGTAGGTCGTATTGAGAGAATGTAAAATCCTGGGAGTTTGCTTCAGCAATTCTCCTTATTGAAAAATCCAAGTCGGTGCTTCCTATAGAACTGTATGTATTACTAGACATGTGAAATTATGTGCTTTTACATACCAAAATCCATACGTTTTTCCTGGTGTTTATACTGGATGTGGTGTACTGCTGCGTGGACGTATAATAAGTTTATCATAGAAGGCGATCTCCCCCCCTTTCTCGTGCAGCTCTCAGCTCCGGCATCAGTTCTTTACGTTTTCTTTTTATTGATTCGGTGTAGTCCTCGTTTATGAAGATTTTTGTTCCTTTAAGTCGTTTGGCGCGCTGCAAGATTTCCTCACGGTCCTTCCACCGCAGTAGTCTGGCGATGATGGGTCTCGGCCAGTCTCTCCCTCCGCCGGGTTTCCCTACGCGGTGAGCCCTCTCCACCTCCACCGCGTGATGTAGCTGTAGCTTCTCCTTCAGTATTTCTTTCACTTTTTCCTCGGCGTCGGCCCAAGTCTCCCCGGGCGACTCCAACACTCCCTCAAATACCAGGTTATTTCTGCGGCTCTGCCCCTCCAGATACTCCAGTTTGTCCGTGATGATGTGTAAATTGTCACATACTTTGTAAAAGTCCGTTTGTAAAGTGTTTGTGCGCTCCGTGAGTTTCAGATTATGTTCTTTCAACGTGTCCACCTCACCTTGCGTGAACTGCAGGCTTGTTTTTAGTTCTTGAATGTCCTTAGTCTGTAAATCCATGCGGGTGTTTGTTGATTCCATGATGAGTTTTATAAATCCTTTGAAGTTTTCCTGCTGCTGTTGAATTATCTCCCTGAACATGTCCCTCTGCTGCTCCATGAGCTCCGTGACTCGACTGAGACTTACGTAGTCCTCCTCAGTCGCCGGTTCTACCGCAGGCTTTTTTGGCATTTTTGCGAAAACAGTAAAAAAAGAAAGAAAAAAGTATTAACTTGTTCAGAGCTTATCGCTAGCACAGCTAACGCTGACACGGCAACACAACACAGCGCGCACTTCCGCTTCACACCACCGATGCTAATGTTGCTAACGTCCACCACAGCCTTATGACATCAAACACTTGAAAATCCTTAAAGGGATATTTCAGGATTTTTAACACAGGGCCTCATTTATAGTTATCCAGAGTGATTTCTGGAGATCTATTTTTTTTTTTTTTTGATTCATGCAGTCCTTATATTTGAAGAGTTTAGTGGTGCTAGGCTAGTGCATCTCTGGTAACTAGTAGCCTGAATTAAAAACCTCTTCAAATCATTGGGTAGTCCTCCAAACGTTACTATATCTGATTCGTAGAAAGATACTTTTTTAATTCCACGTGTAGTAATGCCGGCCGCAGGTAAACAACCTACGGTAGATCCGGTAACCTAGCAGATCACTCCGCCGCTGCATAGCTTGCAACCAGGAAGCCAATGCTGTTCAAATATAAGTTATTTTAAATGCAAAATGGTTATATTTCAAAAGTGATTCAGTCAACATTGACACAGACATTTATATCGGTAGTCTGTTATTATAAGTGATTTGCCTCAGGTGCACTTCGCTTGCAGGCTACTACTTACCATAGACATGCACTAGCCTAGCACCACTAAACGTTTCAAATAGACTGCATGGATAAAAATAAATTTAAAAAAAACTCCAGAAATCGACAACACTCTGAATAACTAGGAAATTAAGCCCTATGTCAAAAATCCTGAAATATCTCTTTAAGTGATCTGCTTGATGTTGCATGTGCAGAACTCAATCAGGTCACATTCAGCCATCGAGTTGAGCTTCTTTGCCAAATAGGCTAATTTCATACATTTACCTAAAGCAAATTACCTGTCAAGACATCTTTCTGCTGAAAATATAGGCTTTATCAAATCCAAGAGTGTTAAATTGTAATAAAAGTGGCTGACGAAATATTTTTCTGTTTTTAGTTACGATTTTTGTTGTTGTTTAAAAGTACTTAATAGCTTTTTTTCTATGAGAAACTATGTGCACATGTGTGTTGGTACTTTTACCTCGACTTGACAAAGCAGCTCAACTTGATGGAAACCCAGCTGTGTAAACGCACACAGATTGTGCTCAGCGGAGGCGACACACAGGCAAGTTGGCTGTGGTTGGGGCTCACTCAAAGAGAAATGAAAAGAGAGAAGATACAATGAATAAAATCACTATATCAAATACCCACAAATCAATGGGCAGTGCACTTAGGATGTTCACAATCATATTTGCATGTAGGTCCGGGGTCTCGTGACTTTTCACCTGTAAGTTTTGGGCAAAGAGCTTCTTATGCTGGGAGGATTCATTGAGTAACCATGGAAGCTTGTACCCTTGGATAGTCGTGAGCCAAGACAAAGAAAATACCTAAATTATTATAGTTCTATGACTTTGATAGACTTAATTGTAAATACCTACATGTTGGGAGATTGCTTTAAGTTTAACCGTAACTCCATAGCATCTTTACTCCATCATTGGAGCAAAGAGTCCAAACTTGTATAAAGCCTTTAATTTGATAAGAAAAGGGAGGAGAGCTACTGGTTGCCAGATGGTGTCGACAATCTTATGACCGAAGGTAGAGGGGATACTGCAAAACTGGAGTATTTATCAGTTCAGTTGCTCTTAATTATAATTGTACATTGCAACTTTTATGATCACACTGCATTATGCAAAAGTACGGTCATGACGTTTTGCCAAATTATGCTGCGTCCGATTGATCAATTCTTGATTAGACTGATTCTATCAAAACATTTCCATCTTTAATGTGGCACAGCAGCAGACTTCATAATCAAAGCATCCAAATGATTTAATAGCAATGAATAATGAATTGCTTAAAATGCCTTATAGGTATAGGTTTGTTTTAACCAATGTTGGTAGCACAGCCTTTACAAACAAGAGAAAAACGCACACAATTTGCACTTTAAAATGGTGACAAAACTGTACAAAGCTTTATGTTCATGTGCATTGATTATTATTGTAATTAAAAAGAATGAGCTACGGGACATGAATTTCCAATTGTCCTGATCAAACAAGCTTCTTTTACAGTGAGTAGATAGAACACAATTGATTACTATACAAAGAATTATGGATTAGAGTTGCAACAGATGATTAAAATTTCACAGAAACACTATGATGCACAGTCCTTGATCAAATATTTAACTTGATCCGCTGAAAAGACGGTTATTTTTGCCCACTGTTTCACTTTGTGTTTTCCTACATTGACCTTTTGTTTGGACCCTCTCGCTCGGACACATGCTGCACAAGGACTGTGATGATTGGGTTAACTTGTTTTCATTACCAGAATAACAGAACCATGCCTTTCTTCTTTAATAGTTACAATTGTGCTTGCCAACAAAAGTTTCCCTGCTTTGCTTTATTTTTAGACAAAACATGAGTCATGAATGGCACTATTCATATTCAGTCAACAACAGAGCTGATCAGAAAGTCTGTTAGTACTGCATTAACTGCTTAATAAAATGGGAATAGTAGTAAAGACATGAATATATTTGAAATAGTAAAATTCAATTCAGTCGACAGCATCTTTCCACTTGCAAAACATTACTGACATAAGGAATATCCTAAAAGCAACTTGTAAAAATGTATTTCAGCGTTACTTTTTAGCATTCCTGTGAAAGAGACCCTGAAAAGTGACCTTGCAAGTTGAGAAATGTGCCTATAAACTCCTCCCTGTGAAGAATTGGTATGCCACAAATATGGTAGAAAAGTTAGGACTGAGTTTGAAACACAGCTAACATTTACATTCTGTGGCTTCCTCTTTCACTATCTGTTATTCAAAAATCAGATATAGGGCCTTTAATGGTACTTACCAAGCTCTGATTTTTTATTAAGCTCATGTTAAAGAGGCAGGCACAGTCTGCACATTTAGGGACAAAATGTTTCTCTTCTAAATCGCCTACGTTCAGGTCAGTTGTAGGTACAGCTCTAAACCTACAGCCTAAGTAAAGCTGCCCCATCTTACTGCAGCTCCTATGTCTTCATAAACTATGTTGCAATATTTTCTTCACCTTGAGTCTGCTCATTGCTGTTCACATGGTGTCCCCCGTCCCAGTTCTGGGAAGTGGCTCCTTTTCAGATGCCTGACCTCTGGCTGCTCGATGCCACAGTCAAAAAGGGCATATGCAATATATGCCTTGCATAGGGGCGCCGAAAGGACTGGGGGGCGCCAAAACGACGGGGCGAGAGAGAAAACAAATATTTAAATATAGTCGGACTCGGCGCGCAAGGGACAGCGGCGCCCCATAGGCCATTTCCCTTATAGCATTTGACATTGGCGCCCCATAGCGTCAACGTGCTTATTTTGCGTAACAAAAGTCACTGCTGGAGTGGGGCGGAGAGAGGGGTGTAGGATTGACAGAGGGACGTAGGATTGACAGAGGGACAGTTTGTGAATGCACGACCGCGGGACATTAGCGCGGCCTGCGGGCAAACGGTTACAGAGCGTGGCTACAGGAGCCCCGTCACTCACATCTTCCACCTGTTCGCTCAGCTCCATCTCCGCTCTTGGCCTCTCGGCTGTGTTTCTGCATACCCCCCAGAAAGTGGGTAGTTGAGACCCTGGCCACAGTGATAACTGACTGACCCCATCATTGTCTGAGCATAGACTGTATAACAGTGGACTAATTATAGGGAATTTTCCTTACGTGTGGCAGTGTTTTTAGGGACCAATATCTATTTCAGAGCCACACAAAAATTAAGTCACGTGATTAAATCCACATATCATTAGTTTTACAGAGACCACCTGTAGAGTACAATAATACAAATCTACGTTTTTGAAAAATATTCCAAATGAAAATCATTTGTTTGTGCAATTTAACTCTTCTCCCGTAAAACTCTATTTGTGTCTTTTGCCACATAGTTGTTGTTTTTTGGGGGTTTTTTTGGCTGTCACCCTGAGCTCAGATTTGACTTGTCTCTCAAGAGTCTAATGGTCTCTTCAGATAATGGAACCAAAGCAGTGGAATCATAGCTAAAAGTGGCTAAAAGTGCACTGTGTGTAGCTGTACCTGCTGTCAGTGATGGACACACTGTGGACAAGCACTTACAAACACTTATCAAAAGATGTTTTCTTTCTTTCTTACTTTTTACAAAGACGACTGTCAACATTTGTCTTCAGTGGACGTTACATAAAAACTGATAAATCGTTTTTACTTTTGTACGCCATGATCATTAAGGGTATTTTCCTTAACTCTGAATTACTTCAAAAATTGTTTTTCCTAGCATACCTCCTGCAATAGTGCATTCACTCCCACCTGGGTGAAATATTAGGATATTGCTATGCACTACATGTGTCTTCATTACATACAATTCATTACATAATCCACTATGTTACAAGTTACATAAGAAGATAAACATTTTTGACATTTCTGTAGTGTATATCAACCAATAAACATCAACACATACTTATTTAACAAGACGGCACAACTTAAAGTACCATTTTTGTACTTGAAATACTATTTAAGAATTTGATTTGTACATCAATTGTAAAATGGGTGCATCTTTTATTTATCCTGGGTCGAGATTAATAAAAGATTCCTGTGTTAATTTCTACAAGGAGGTGTTTTTAGCTTTAGGGACTCACTCAGGGAAAGTCAAGGATAATCAGGTTAAAAAACAAACAAAACAAAACAAAAAAATCAGTTTTTGGCACTAACCAGGGTGTGACAGACCAAACAAACCTCCTTGAATCAATGCCTTTCTCTGTGCAGAGGTATTGTTACAATTTAAAACACCTTCTGTCAAAGACTTATTAATGAGGGTTCGGAAATGGGTTTTCATTCCCCCTAAATCTTAAAATATGACCGTAATCAGTGGTTTTAGATTTAATTTCAAAACGCTTACATTTTTGCTTTAGTATTGCAGTTTCGTCCAGGTCTTGGTTTTTCACCATGTTTTGTTATTAGTTAGTCCACATTCAGGTCTATTGCAACCCATTTTTTGACCAGATTTAGTCCTGATCTTTGGCTGTGGTTTAATTGTTGTACTTAGAAAGCCAGACACTTTTATGATGGACAATTTGGACAACCACTGTCTCAGGTAACAATTCAGTAAGGCGAGCGAAAAGCAATGCATGTGTAGTATATTTGGATGTAGTTTTTGTGACATCAATAGTCTTCTTTGTGGTATCAACTTTTTTTTTTTTGGCAACTTTTTGAAAGACTAAACACTGGGCACCCACAGACAGTTAATTCAGAGCAATTGAGGCCAATAATGTACTATTTGCTTCTGCCGCATGTCATGAGACTTCAGTTAGCAACTAAATCTACTTCTCAATTCGGCTGGAGATTGCGACCCGAGGCGTGTATCTGGCCGAGCCATTCATAAACTGTTCAAAGTCTACATGCCTCAAAACATTCTCGACAAACAACATACTGCAGTGCCTCACTCGGTAGTTCAGTTCAGGTCAAGTGACTAAAAATGTTACCGAAAGCACTTCAAAGTCGACACTGACCATAGCGCGACATCAGCATCTTGCCAATATCTACTACAAAATTGTCCTTTGACCATTAGCAGTTTCCGAGTTCCTTTAATCTTTGTATACATGTAAAGTTTGAGAATTCCCTCAGTTTTTCCAGGTGAAGCACATAGCGTGTCTGGTATAAAACCTTTCAGCGCCCCACATTATACTAAGGCTTCCAATATAGTTTGACAGAAACGTTGCTGAATGCGTCGTCTTCATACGAGCACTGCAGTGCGTTCATATGACCGTGCAGCGATAGTTGGGGTCATTGTTCACGCTCGACCCGTCCATTTTGACCACAGTGACTTTGGATGAGTGCTGAGAGCTGTGCTGGACGTTCCTCTTGCAAAGACGCTCGCGATAATTTTGCGCGAAAATGAGCAGCATCAGCGGATTGATGCAGCTGTGGGAGTAGCTGAGGCAAATGCTGATGTTATAGGCGTATATGAAGGGGATCGTCGGCGTGTTGTTGCTCAAATTGACGACCTGAATCACGTGGTAGGGAGACCAGCAAACGAGGAACAAGGTGATGACCATGAGAACCATTTTGGTGGCCCGTTTGGCCCAAACCGACTGCTTGCGCTTGACCCGGCGGATGGAGCTGAAGACGTGGTAGAGGGTGAGGGAGTAGAAGGTGCTAATGATGATGAGGGGGATGATGAAGCCCAGGATGGACTGGTAGAGCGTGTACCAGTACATGTCCTCGGGGCCGTCCAGGTACATCATGCACACCTCCAAGCTCTGCCGTTTCTCCACTTTGGCGTAAAGCATCACCGGGACAGTGAGGAGGAAGCTGCCCACCCACACCAGCAGGTTTATGATGATGGTCCATTGGATGGTCCTCCGCTCCGACGTCGGATGGACTATCGCGATGTACCTGCAAGAGACATTTTAGCATAAGTTCAAATGAGTTATACTGAGCATTTTGTGTGTTGCTTGGAATACATAAGACATAAGACATCATTTTTAGCCAATGGCATGGCAACAAATCAATGTCGCCTTAATAAACACAGTTTGAGTGTAGAGCAGCGCCTATTATTAGGGCATTGAAAGTGTGGAGGACGCTTCTGAATAAAATCACCACCTGGTATGTTTTTGATGAGGGAAGTAAAAAGTAAAAACAATAAGGATTGCATAAAATGACACTGTAAGGTGAATTTATCAGTTTATCAATCTCCAAAGCAGGATACAACTTTGGCAAGGCAAGTTTATTTCAGTGGCGGGCCGTGGGGTTTCAGTCAGGGCCTTCAATAGCAACCTGGATTCACCAAATCTGCCGCTGTGGTATAAAAGCTGACCCCTCCCCTTTTGTGACGTGTGCACAACATGCTTGTCACAGAGCGGCCAGGGAGGGGAGGATGAGGAGAGAAGACCCGAGACGGGATTTGACCCAATGGATTTGACCTACAGGCTCCGCTCCACTCTGTGAACCACAGCACTCACATCCCCGACCTCTCCTACTAAATAAAGACAAATGTTTCCCCAAAATACCAGATTCACTTATTTGGTGACATGGCTGGATGTTTTCACGTTGAAACTACAGACACGATAAAGCTGTATCGGGCAGACAGAGCTCATCAGGGCTGTCAGTGCTTATGAGATGGGTCTGAGGGCTTTTTACTGTAGTCTCCCCCAGGGAGCGCTCACAGACACCGGGGGCAGCGGTTAGCCATCCCGGGCTGCCTTCGAGGCTCAGAGCGGGGCAGTGTGTGACTGAGTGTCCGCTAAAGCCAGGAGGGGGAACGGGGAGATACGAGGGCCAAATGTCCGTCGCGTGTGCTCGGCATGTAGCCGGGACGACAGGCTCGAGAGTCCGGGACAGTGACAGTGGGACAGTCCGGAGAAGCTAGCCGGTACGAGAGGCTGCAGTGTCCGGGTGGCTGCAGTGGCGCAAACATTGTCTAAATGCGGCATAACGGGAGTCAGTCAGTCCCGGTCACACATGGTCTGAGACTGTCAACAGAGCAGAGACCGCCCACACACTCCACCTCCCCGCGTCCCCCCAAAGCCTCCCGCCACGCCTCTTTCTCTGAGTTTTTTTAATTTTGGGAGTGGGTGGAGTAAACTCTGGAAGGGGTGTTTATTCGCTCTTTAAGCACAAAATCTTCATAATAGATTTATTTCGATGCATTGGAAAGACCCACCACCTGCAGGAGGAGCCATAGGGGCTGGTGCAATGTGATTTGGGCAGCTCCAACAGCTGCCCCCACGACCCGGTAATGGACAAGTGGAAGAAAATGGATGGATGGATGGAAGCATCAAAACATGAAGAGAAATGTATAATTTCTTCAAGTACTTTGTAGAACATTTAAAAAAATTAACATTGGGCTGTTCAAAGAAATAGCAGTGTCTGCATTTGTCTTTACAAGCTCAATATGTACTACATAAAAAAGAAATCCCCATAGGATTTAGGTTTCCTGTCAATCAATAAACTAATATTTAGTTGTATGACACAGTTTTTTAGAACTGCTTCACATCAGTGTTGCATAGAGTCAATCAACCAACTTCTGGCACCTGTCAACAGGTATTCCAGCCCAACATGCTTTGACAACATTCCACAATTCCTTGGTTTTGTATCAGAAACTGCATTTTTTATGTCACCCCACAGTTTTCTATGGGATTAAGGTCCAGGAATTGGCAGGCCACTCCATAAAATAAATTTTATTGGTCTGGAACAAAGATTTAGCTTACTTACTGGTGGGTTTGGGGTCATTGTCTTTTTGAAACACCCATTTCAAGGGCATTTCCTCTTCAGCATATGGCAACATGACCTCTTCAAGTATTTTGATATATCCAAACCCATGATCCCTGGTATTCAATAAATAGGCCCCACACCATAGTTAGAGAAACATGCCCATATAATGATGCTTGCCCCACGATGCTTCACTGTCTTCAGAGTCGACTATGGCTTGAATTCAGAGTTTGGGGGTCGTCTGACAAACTGTCTGCAGCCCTTGGTCCCAAAAAGAGCAATCTTACTTTCATCAGTCCACAAAATGTTTCTCCATTAATCTTTCGGCCAGTTGATGTGTTCTTTTGAAAAGTGTATCCTCTTCAGCACATGTCTTTTTTGTAACAGTGGGACTTTGCGGGGGCTTCTTGCAAGTAGATTAGCTTCACACAGGCGTCTTCTAACTGTCACAGTACTCACCGGTAACTTCAGACTGTCTTTGATCATCCTGGAGCTGATCATTGGCTGAGCCTTTGCAGTTCTGTCTATTGTTCGATCCATTCGAATGGTAGTCTTCAATTATTCTTCTGCGTGTCTGTGTTTTTGCTTTCCATTTTAACGCGTTGGAGATCATTTTAGCAGTCTTAATCCTTCCAATCAACCTTTTAACAAAAGAACACAGTACTTCTGAACAATGTCTTGAACGACTCATTATTCTTCAGGATTTCAAAGTGAAATGCATGTATACCATGTGCTGACTTCCTAAACTAAGGGCCACCTGATTCAAACCTGTTTTTCCACAGAATGATTGACCTCACCAATTGAACTCCCCACTGCTATTATTTTGAACACACCCCTCCAATTGAATATTCAACTATACACAAGAAAGAGCATGCATACCATGAATGCCGGGTCTGTCTGTGTTTCTAAGAATCTACTGCACCTACTGGTAAATTGTTGTCCATTCTGTGATTTATACCAAAAAGTGTTAATAATCTGGTTAGTCATGTTGGACTGCTACTACTGTAAACTGATCGACAATAGGCGTATGGATAAAACTGCCTTTTTGCGTGGCACTTGTTCGCTAAAGGATGTATCAACAACGCAAACCAAAGCAGCAGTGCCTTCGCCCCCAAACAAAAGCAAACACCTTCGGGAACACTCGTACTAGTAACGGAAACACACGACACATGACAGGCGAAGACGTTATAACGTGGACATTTTAAGAGATGTTTTGTTGACAGAGCAAGACATCCAGAGATCAACTCAAACGCAAAATCCACCGTAATAAAAAAATGCTAAACTTACAGTTTGGTGCTATGTGAGAAGTTTTTTTAGCGCCCGTAGTCCCGTACCTGTTCCCTGAATCAACTGCGCTGGGACTCGGGAAACTCTTCTCCTGTCCGGACCATGGGATCTTACTTCACAGGAATCTCTGGTACTGCTCTAAACTAGTCCAAGTCCTATCTCGAGGACAGGATGTACTTTGTCAAAATTGGCAACTGTGTCTCAGACAAAATTTCCATGACCTGTGGAGTCCCCCAGGGGTCAATCTTCGGACCCCTCTTATTCAACTTGTACATGCTTCCATTGAGTCAGCTAATAAACAGCAACAGCAACTACGCAGATGACACTCAGATCTACGTGTCACTGACGGCAGGTGAACATGGGCCTGTAGATACTCTCTGTCATTGCATCAAACAGATCAGTTTGTGGATGCAAAACAACTTTTTCCAACTAAACTCAGACAAACCTGAGATCATTGTTTTTGGCCCACAGACACAAAGACAAAGTGTTTTCAGTCACCTTGAGTCTCTCTCTCTAAAACCAAAAAAATCAGGTTAGAAATCTAGGAGTAATCATGGACTCAGACCTGAACTTAAACAGCCACATTAAAGCAATAACATCATCAGCTTTTTACCATCTGAAAAACATTGCTAAGATCAGAGAAATAGTGTCAAAACCAGACTTGGGAAAGGATACATGTGGACTTTGCAGGTCCATATGTATCTGGTTGCTGTGGATGTACATTCCAAATGGCCTGAGGTGCACATCATGGACAGCACTACAGCCAGCAAGACTATTCAAGTGTTAAGGGGCTATGGCATTCTACATATTCTGGTCAGCGACAATGGACCGCAGTTCTGTTCTGAGGAGTTCAACACATTCCTGAAGTCCAATGGAGTCAAACACATCCGCTCTGCGCCAAACCATCCTGCCACTAATGGCTTGGCAGAATGTTTCGTGCAGACGTTCAAACACGCCTTAAAATCTCCAGAGGAACAACATCAGTGCAACAGCGTCTTGATACGTTTCTCCTGACGTACTGCAACACAACGAAGGAAATGCCGGCTATGTTGTTCATTGGACGCAGGCTGCGTTCCCGGTTGGATTTGTTGAAACCTAGTGTTGCTGGAGCTGTGCACCGGTCGCAGGATGCTCAACAGCAACGCTGTCAATAGCACTTTAAGGACCGACTGTCGATTGTTGGAGAGCCAGTCCTTGTGTGTGACTATAGGAAGGGGGAGGATAAGTGGGCACAAGGTGTGGTGAGGGAAAAGACTGGACCAGTGTCATACAAGGTAAATGTGGGAACTCAAGGGGTATGGAAATGCCATGTGGACCAGATGCTGACTCGTCTGGAGTCAGGGCCACAACAGACTGCAGTGGACATTCCCGTGGGTCCCTCGTTGTATCACTATTAGCCCTAGTACATCTCACTATACAGAGAATACTGGTCAGTTGTTTGAAACCACCACACCACCAAAAACACAACAACCCACTGAAACACCACTTAAAGAACATACACAGGTAACAGAGACTGTAAGACGCTATCCTGCGAGGATTAGTAAACCACCAGTACGTTACCGGTATTAAGCTATTAAGCCATGTTTGTGGGAGTTCTAAAACTTAGGAGGGTTATATCAAAAGTAAACAAATTCTCCCGTTTTTATTTAATGTCAGAAAGAAAGAAAGAAAGAAAGAAATGTACCTTTTATGTTAAAAAATAAAAAATAAAAAATTCATCTTTTAAGTTGTCTTTAAAGGAAATATGTTTTGGTTTTACAACATATCTTAGCGGGAACGAGATATGTTATGTATGAACCTCAGTATGTTTACCAGTAGATGGCGCAAGGCAACTAATGCTTGGAATTTGTGAAGTTCCGGTTGAATAAAATAAAGCATTGAAAGAAGTAAGCCCAAACGTGTGTCTGCGTAGCTCTGTGTGTAGTGTAAAAGTGTTTGCATATTGACACTAAAGTGAGCAACATAACAATAATGTTATATTTTCTTAGTGTCATACTGTATATATAAGATACTAAGGAGGATTGTTTCTGTAATACGAGCTACTGCATAGGTGGTTAGATGATGAAAGCAGTTGTGTAGTGGTAGTTTAGCAGTGTGCTGACGTTCTCGATGGACAATGGAAGACTTTTGTGTGTTAAATGAGACTTGATGAAAACAATAGTTTTTGTTTGAGCTGAGGTTTGAATAGAAGATGTATCTAATTTTATGAATCAGCACGATGTATTTAATTTATTATGAAAAAAATTAAATCCAATCAAAACTCGAGATCGCTCAATATGGGGGAAATAATCGTGATTATTTTTTCCCCAAAATCGCCCAGCCCTTATGTGTAAGTACCACGACTGAACATACGAAAACTGCCTAACAGCAGACAAGCAACAGCAAAGAAAGCAGCAAAGCATCTGTAGCCTGTTTTGGATGGGGGTTTATTTACATGAAAGTAAAAGCGTGAAATCCATATTTGGACAAATATAATGAAGTTTTGGAACATTTATCAAATAAATGTGAGTACGACAGTATCGCAGGAAACAATAGCATTTTCCTTAAAAATCCAAGAGAGATCATTGCGGTTCATCTTCCTGCCGGCCCCACCGCATGTACTCACCATTACAAATGAGCAGGTCTCTACCTCGGATGCAAATTAACCAGGGCCTGTGCGTGACTTCCAAAATAATACGAAAACATTTGAAAAACTGTAATGACTGATCTGAATCTGAAGAGCCAGTCCAGTTCCTAAATACTCTTTGCTTTGACTTCAATGGAGCAGAGAATAATGAAACAGTGTTGTCCCGCGTCTATTACCCACTGAGCTAGAGGAACGGGCTAAATTAGATTCTTGTTCTGTGGTGGCTTTGTTCACCCACACTTTTGTACATTTACTCTTATTCTGCTGGAGCTTGTGTTTTTAATTTATCTGTGTCAAGCGAGTTCTGTCAGTGAATGAACAGCCACTTTGTAATAACTCTGCGGGCGTGACTCAAGCGGGATTTGTGCTTGCTCGCTTGTTTTGTATGACAGAGTTAGAAATTAAGAGGAAAATCGTACGATCACTCTGTAAAATCTTTAAGACACACTGGAGTAGAGACTTAAGTGTGATGTTTAATCAATCAAAGCCCATAATGTTCACATGAATCTCTTTGCTCTAGACTGATCAATGTTTCGAATGCTAGCTAGTGCTAACATGAGTCTGGACTACAGTTTCAGCCATTACTGATTAAAACAATGGGTGTAGACTTTTGCACGTTTGACTTGAAGTTTATGTTGATAGCTAATTCTACTACTCATAACTACTATATGTCTACTACTTATACTTATTCTGTCAGTAAGGTTATTTTGAAACATTAAATAGATTGAGTGTCATAGATTCAGTAGTAGCAGTATCCTTTTGGCAAGTAATTCTTTCTGTCGACTGCTACTTGACACTGGAATTAAAGCCCCAGAGGGAAAGTAAAGTCATGGTCAAAAGGGTTTTGTTTTAGAAAAGTTGGTTTTGTCTTGAAGCCGATATATCAAAACTAATTATTGTCTGTATATGCGAGTCACATCACATGGCGCGTGGCTCTGATTCCCACTCGCTTGGCCATAACTCAAACTTTTGCGTATACAATCGCCAACATTAGCTGCCTGGACTGCTCCGACAACAACAGATTAATGTACTATTAGTCTGAAAGTGGAGCCAATTAACATAAATCAACACAGGTTGTGGTCAAAGTTATAAATAAGAAAATAATGTTTCAAGCCGACGGACTGTAGAAAGATTTCTGCCATGAAATTTTTCCAGGTTTTAACGGTTATTGAGTTGGCTGTACTTTTTATGATGATCAGGCCACATGTCTATGCTATGCACAATTTAGGTGGTGGTTTATTGCATGTATAATTATATATATATATATATATGTATATTTACATATATTTTTTATTTAAAGAGTGACTATCACTGCACAACATGGCCGACAAAGGGTGACTTCACTGCTGCGTTACTCAGTATGGGGTTCATTGTGAACTAAACTTGCTTTACTAATGCTGTTTACTTTCTGTAGAATAGTGGACTAGTACTAATCAGTTAGGATGTGCCATTGGGCTCTTGACACGGATGGTGCACAGATCACACGGGACTTAAGTGGCACTGGGTGAATGATCGGGCGAGGTGGAGGATAGTTTAGTTGTAGTTTATTTGTCACACAAACAGGCAGTAGCCTGGCACGAGCCAGACTGATCCTCCATGTTAAGAGATACATGGGGATACAACAACCACGACCGGATTAACGTAGATGTCCATTTTCTTAGCTACTAGTGGAGCTAGCTGATAAATCAGACTTTTTCAAATCCTGTCGGTAGAGTGGCAACAACGTTGTTGTTTAAAAGAAAAGCCTTCAGGGCAGCTTCTTGCTGTGGCTTTAGGGACAAGTTCAGCTCATGTAAAACAGCAGAAAGGGCACTGGCAAAAGATCGCTGTGTCGCGGCGGCCGCCATTTTCACTGTTTTGGTTGCGGAAGGAGGACAGGTGTCTTATGGGAAATACTGGCGCAGAAGATGACGCATTGTTTTCTCCCGCCTCCCGTGCTATGATTGGCTTGTCATGATTCTGCCAAGAAGTCAGCGAGATTCAAACCGGGCAATTCCAGACTGTATCCCCATGTATCTCTTAACATGGAGGATCAGTCTGGCTCGTGCTCGTGCATTTAGAAAAATACTGGACAATGCTATTGGTCTATAAGTTTTTTCTACTTATCTGCTGGGCTAAATGAACAAATATTAAAATCACTATTAGCATTCTCAAATTTGCATCAAGTATTTAGTTTTTTAAATTGGTCAATTTTATGTTATTTTTACTATAAATGTCTTAAAAGACGTATTACAACATTTTCAATGTATTCTTTCTCACTGTTTTTTATGTATTATGTCTGAGAAAAGATAGTTTTTCCTTTGCTGCAGTGCTTGGATTATGATTTTGCAAAAATTGGTCAAAGAAACGCTGGGTAAAGTTGTAATACCTAATGACACGATAGAAAATAAATGCTACTGCAGTCTTGTTGTGGATTAAAAATGCTTATAGACTGGTTTATTTTATAGCCTGTGAATGACTGAGTGCCTTATGTCTGCTTTACCATACTTTACTGCTCAATTACATTTTTATTAGTTTGACTAAGTAAGTTATTCTGAAAAAGAAAAGCTGGATTTTACCCATCTGCTGGAGGGGGCGCCGAATTGCACTGTAATTTTCATGCTCCTGTCCATGCTAGATAATCATAATCAAATAAAAATAAAACTAGCCTGTCACGGGTTCGTTTCTCGACACTTCAAAATGATGGCAAGGTCGAAGGTTTCGCTCCACAGTGTTTTATTTTTCAGTGCGTGAATATATACAGTGCAGTGATAAATGAAATGAAACCAAAGTATTTACAGAAATTGCGGCAGCCACACAGTGCCATCTCCAGTCCCAACAACCAACTCTCTCGCAGAGCCCAAATGCTCCCCTTTAATACCCCCTAGCCCCTCCCCCGGGCAAACCAACAATAATTGAAGGGGGTATTAAACATTCACCAAACACAAACAAACAATAGAAACATTTACACAGAAATAAGGAGACCAACAATGCCCTACATATGACAACCTAAATTAACCACAATAACTCACTAAATCAGGACAAGTAAACAATATGAACACAATGGTTCAGTCCGTGACCAGCTGGTTGCCAGAGCGCGCCACAATGCGCTATTTAACACGCAACCAGGAAGCGCCTCGGTTGGTCACACTACCAGAGGCAGACGGGCAGACAGCAGCAGCAACAGGTGGGAGTGTCCAGTATGAATGTGATGTGTGTAGGCAACGAGTCTGCACCCTCGTGCGCTACAACGGGGAGAACCAGTCTTTAACAGAGGGATAGTTCGTGAATGCACAACCGCGGGACATGAGCGCAGCCCGAGAGGGGGGGGGACAGTCAGGGGGAAGAGTGAGCGCACTCCGCGCGCGCGATCTCCCGGGCCATGGGAGAGAGAAAGGCACACGGGGTCTGAGTGACGCGGGAGTTACTGGCGCCCCGTCACATTATCCCCCTCCTCCCTGAGGTTGGCGATGTGCGGCAACCTCGAGAGATAATCCGCTACCACGTTGAGCTTGCCGGCCCGGTGTCGGATCCGGAACTGGAACGGCTGAAGGGAGAGGTACCAGCGGGTCAGACGGCTGTTGTGGTCTTTCATGGAGTTCATCCAGGTTAGAGCCCGGTGGTCGGTCTCCAGATCGAACTCCCTTCCCAGCAGGTAGTATCGCAAGCTCTCCAGGGACCACTTGATGGCCAGGCCCTCCTTCTCCACAGTGGAGTACCTGGTCTCACGTGGCAGCAGCTTGCGACTCAAGTACATCACTGGCTGTTCCTCTCCAGGAGCACCCTGGGCCAGGACAGCTCCCAGCCCCACGGCAGATGCGTCGGTCTGGACCAAGAACTTCTGGGTGAAGTCGGGGCTCCTCAGCACGGGTGAAGTACACAGGCAGGTTTTCAAGGTGTGGAACGCAGTCTCGCAGTCCTCACTCCAGACAACAGGATTTCTCTGGTCCTTCGCGGTGAGAGCCGTCAGGGGAGCGGCGATGGTGGCGAACTGCGGAACAAACCTCCTGTACCAACCCGCAAGACCCAGGAAGGACCTCACCTCCTTCTTGGTGCGAGGGCGCGGGCAGCTGCGGATGGCCTCCACCTTGTCCATCTGCGGCCGCACCTCGCCACGTCCCAGTCGGTAGCCCAAGTAGCTCGCTTCCTCTTTGGCCCACTGACACTTGGCAGGGTTCAGGGTTAGTCCCGCGTTCTGAATCTGGCTGAGGACCCTCTCTAGATGCTGCAAGTGCTCCTCCCAGGTGTCACTAAAGATGACCACATCGTCCAGGTAGGCAGCGCTGCAGTCCTCACACCCTCGCAAGACACGGTCCATCAGCCTCTGGAAGGTGGCCGGCGCTCCATGCAATCCGAAGGGCATCACGGTGAATTGGAAGAGACCAGCAGGCGACTGGAAAGCGGTGTAAGGGCGACTGGCCGCTTCCAGAGGCACCTGCCAGTAGCCCTTGCAGAGGTCGAGGGTGGTGATGAATCGGGCCCGGCCGATCTTCTCCAGCAGGTCATCGATACGGGGCATCGGGTAGGCGTCAAATTCCGACATGGCGTTGAGCTTCCGGAAGTCGATGCAGATGCGAAGCGAACCGTCCTTCTTCACCACAATGACCACCGGACTGCACCACTCCGACTGAGATGGCTCGATCACCCCCAGGCGCAGCATCTCCTCCACTTCCGTCAGGAGCTTCCCCACCAGGTGCTGTGGAACCCGGTAGGACCGCTGACGGATGGGACCCCTCTCCTTCAGGCGGACGACGTGCTCCACCAGGACCGTCTTCCCCGGGTTGGCAGCAAACAGCTTGGACACTCGCTGGAACACCTCGCTGAGCTGACCGGACTGGACGGCGGAGAGATGGTCAAGGGCAGGTGCGGCAGGCTCGTAGCGAACAAAGGACTCCTCCTCCTCCCCCTCGCTGTCCACCTCCGTCACCAACAGGGACACCACTGGAACCGGGACAGGAGCCTCCTTCCACTCCTTCAGCAGATTTACATGGTACGTCTGTTTAGCCTTCCTCTTCTCCGGATGGTGGATCTCATAAGTGACCGGACCCATCTTACGGAGGACTGTGTAAGGGCCCTGCCACTTTGCGAGCAGCTTGCTGGTGGAGGATGGCAGAAGCAGCAGAACCTTTTGGCCAGGCTGAAATTCTCGATATCGGGCCTGGCGGTCGTACCAAGCCTTCTGGGACTGTTGGGCTGCGCGTAGGTTGACCTCCGCTTCCTCCCGATACTGAGCCAACCGGTCCCGCATCTCGAGCACAAACTGCACCACACCCCGATTACTAGCCGCAGACAAAGGCGCCTCCCAACTCTTCAATAGCAGGTCCAACGGCCCCTGGACGTCCCAGCCATACAGCAACTCGAACGGAGAAAACCCGGTGGACGCCTGAGGGACTTCACGGTAGGCGAACAGCAAGAAGGGCAACCAGCGATCCCAGTCACGTCCAGTGTCCGCCACGAACTTCTGCAGCATCTTCTTCAGCGTTTGGTTGAACCGCTCGACCAGGCCGTCCGTCTGAGGATGGTACGGGGTCGTCTTGATCGGCGAGATCCCCAGCTGACGATGGAAGAGCTGCAGGAGTCGGGAGGTGAAGTTGGTCCCCTGGTCCGTCACAATCTCGTCCGGGATACCGACCCTGGAAAAAAACTGTACAAGGCAACGCAGCACCGCAGGGGCAGTGATGGTGTGCAGTGGGAACGCCTCAGGGAACCGGGTGGCATAGTCGGAGAGCACCAAAATATACTGGTGGCCCCGACTGCTCTTTACCAACGGGCCAACAATGTCCATGGCTATACGCCGAAATGGTGTGGAGATCACAGGCATCGGTTGGAGATAGGCACGGTCGGACTTGCGCACGTGAGACGTTTTCTGGCAGACTGGACAGGTCTTACAGTACTCTTGAACGTCTGCATACATGGAAGGCCAATAGAACCGGGAGGCTATACGCAAAAATGTTTTGTTGCGACCCAGATGACCCGCCCACGGCAAGGTGTGTGCCAAGTGCAGGATCATCTGGCGACAGGGCACAGGAACCACGAGGCGCTTGACACCGTCAGCCACTGCATAAAGGACATCATTATCAGTAATAAAACATTCCTTGTCCCCTTTTGCCGAGTCCAGTCCCCCAACCACCTTATGAAATAAAGGTTTGAGAGACCCATCCTCCTGCTGTAAGGGCCCAATGTCCTCTGGTACCTCCCACATGCCCTTTGTAATACCCTCCTTACAGTCCGGCCCCCTGGCTACCAGACCTTTCTCAAAGCGCCGCTGGCTGCGCGATTTCCGTGGGCCCTTGGTACCGCCCTCGAACAAGCTGCTATCCAAGGTAGAAAAGGGTCCAGCACACGGGTCTGGGACTGAGTCAGCCATCACCCCTGCTCTTGCCTGAGCCCTGGTGATCACAGGAATTGACAAACTCTTGCCACAGTCACTGTCCTGGTCCCCCTCTCCCAACAGCACATCCAGCAGCACCGGCAAGTCCCATCCCAGAATAGCAGCAACAGGCAACTTCTCCACCACCCCAACTGTCAAAAGATACGGCTGTTCATCCACCACCACCGTAAGATCAGCCGTGGGGTAAGAATGCCTGTCCCCATGCACACACAAAATGTCTTCCTGCCTGCTAAAATCCACCCACCCAGTTGACACTAAATCCCTCCGGACTAGGGTCAGAAAGCTGCCAGAGTCTACCAGCGCGGTCACAGGCTGGCCATTAATGGTGACATTCTTAAACTGCTGCCGCCTCCCTACAGCATTCACATCCTCAGCGCGGGGAGTATAACAGGCACCAGTAAGTTTAGCTCCTCTGATGGGGCAGACGGCCGCCTTGTGTCCGGGCTGCTGACAGTAGAAACAGATGAGCTCCATACCGGTGCTGCGCTGATTGAATGCGGTGCTGAAGGTCCCAGGCGGCTGGTCGCTGGTCCTAGCGGTTGTTCTGGGTTGCGACCAGGGCTGGCGACTGGATCCGCCTGGGGTTGTAGCCGGGCCTCCTTTCCGGGCGTTGATGTGCTGCAGAGCTAGCCTAGCGGCGGCTAGCCCATCCACCGGGTCGTGCTCCTTTACCCAGGTGCGGATCTCGGCAGGAAGGACATGCAGGAGCTGCTCCAGGATGACCTGTTCCCCGATCTGCTCCTTCGTGTGCTGCTCTGGACGAATCCAGCGACGGTAGAGCCCCTTCAGGCGGTGGTACGTCTCTGTTGGGCTCTCTCCTGGTGGAACCATGCCGGACCGGAACTGCCGACGATATGTCTCCGGCGAGATGTCAAACTTAGCCAGGAGCGCCGCCCTCAGGTCCGGATACAGATGGGCCCTCTCCTCGTCCATCGCCGTGTAGGCCTCCAGCGCCTTCCCAGTGAGCAATGGCACCAAGCGACAGGCCCACTCACCCTGTGGCCATCCCCACGTCTTGGCGATGCGCTCGAAGCGTAGGAGGTAGTTCTCAATATCCTCCCCAGCAACGTATGGAGGGATCTTGGGGTCTCCGTAGGGTCTGGCGTCTAGCCTTGAGTCCTCTCGACTGCTATCCTGAACCCTGGAAGAGTCCGCCAGTGGACTGCGCAGCCGTCGCGGAGCGGGTGTAGGCAGACCCACCCTAGGGCTCATGGACACCCCTTCCGCTGGCGACAGAGACTCCATAGGTGCCAGGGGAAATGCTGCGGCTCCCTGCCCGGCCACTTCAGCCTGTCCACCCGGGAGAGGTGATGGCAGCACCGCCCTGAGTTCTCTCAACTCTGCGATGAACCCCTCTTCTCTGCTCTGCTGGCTCGTCATAAAGTCTTTCATTAGACCAAGAAGCTCACCCAATGGCTGTGAGGCTGCGGCATCCGCTTCCGCTCTGAGGGATTCCAACTCCTCCTCCTCTTCTCTCTTGCGCTGCATGGACCGGCGTTTTTTTCGACCAGCCATCCCACTTCTGACACCATATGTCACGGGTTCGTTTCTCGACACTTCAAAATGATGGCAAGGTCGAAGGTTTCGCTCCACAGTGTTTTATTTTTCAGTGCGTGAATATATACAGTGCAGTGATAAATGAAATGAAACCAAAGTATTTACAGAAATTGCGGCAGCCACACAGTGCCATCTCCAGTCCCAACAACCAACTCTCTCGCAGAGCCCAAATGCTCCCCTTTAATACCCCCTAGCCCCTCCCCCGGGCAAACCAACAATAATTGAAGGGGGTATTAAACATTCACCAAACACAAACAAACAATAGAAACATTTACACAGAAATAAGGAGACCAACAATGCCCTACATATGACAACCTAAATTAACCACAATAACTCACTAAATCAGGACAAGTAAACAATATGAACACAATGGTTCAGTCCGTGACCAGCTGGTTGCCAGAGCGCGCCACAATGCGCTATTTAACACGCAACCAGGAAGCGCCTCGGTTGGTCACACTACCAGAGGCAGACGGGCAGACAGCAGCAGCAACAGGTGGGAGTGTCCAGTATGAATGTGATGTGTGTAGGCAACGAGTCTGCACCCTCGTGCGCTACAACGGGGAGAACCAGTCTTTAACAGAGGGATAGTTCGTGAATGCACAACCGCGGGACATGAGCGCAGCCCGAGAGGGGGGGGGACAGTCAGGGGGAAGAGTGAGCGCACTCCGCGCGCGCGATCTCCCGGGCCATGGGAGAGAGAAAGGCACACGGGGTCTGAGTGACGCGGGAGTTACTGGCGCCCCGTCACATAGCCTTTTCCATTTCCAAAGTGTGTCCAAAAGCATTGGGATAGAAACACACAGCAAAAAAAATAAAAACTATAGAATGCTATTTGGGTCAAGAAAGTTAAGAAGAAGGCTTTAAGCATGTGTGCTAGAGAAACACACAGAAATATAAATGGAAATTTAAATCTTATCTAGGCTATAGGGAACATACCATCTAATGCTTTCTCCCCTCAATTTAAGAAGACAACAAGGTCTATTATAATTCGCTTCACCTATACATTGATAGTATAAACCAAGTCACATACAGATATTTGACTTGCTCTGAAAATAAACTCCATAGGCTATATTCACGCCAGCGTCACGTGACTTCCGAGTGGATTCTAAGTAGTCGTTTGCGTATCCTGTCTCCGTTATTTCCCCATGAGGTCTTGTCTAAAAAAATAAATAGCTGAAGATTACAAAGTAGATAGTGAGTTACTGGTGGACAGTCACGAGCATCATGTTAAAAACATTGCGTCAGGAGCAAAAAATTCACTAGATGAAACTTCCGTGCTCATCACAGTAAGTGTTTTTGTCTTGAAGCTAACGGCTAACACGAATTAAAAAAGAAAATAGCTACACGATTTTAAACGAGCCTGCTCAAAATATAATCTGCCTGTCTTTAGTATAAATACTTTTTAGACGTTTAATTTTTCTGGTGGTGTTTTTTGATACTAGCCGTTAGCGCTGAGATAAAAAGTCATACGTCAAAAAACACAGACGTTTCCTGCAGTCAAGATTTGGGCAGCTCCAACAGCTGCCCCCACGACCCGGCAACGGACAAGTGGAAGAAAATGGATGGGAAGCCCCTTATGAGAGACCAACAGGCCCGGTTAGAACCATGAGGCCGTCCTTCTGTGGACCCACCACCTGCAGGAGGAGCCATAGGGGCCGGTGCAATGTGATTTGGGCAGCTCCAACAGCTGCCCCAACGACCCAGCAACGGACAAGTGAAAGAAAATGGATGGATGGACTTTTTAGACGTTTAATTTTTGTGGTGGTGTTTTTTGATACTAGCCGTTAGCGCTGAGATAAAAAGTCCAACCGCAAAAAACACAGACTTTTCCTGCAGTCAAGAATTTACATCCAACGTAATGTTTTTAACACGTAGCGAGTCACTTCGGATCAGTATCTCACTGTCAGTGATGTTTCCTTGAACTATACATTTTTTTAGACAAGACCTCATAGGGAAATAACGGAGACAGGATACGGAAGCACCGACTTAGTCATTTGTGTGCATAGAGCCTATTGGCTCATTATAAAAAGGTCCCCCATCACCAGGAAGTTGAACCGATTACTGAACGGAACATCTGATAATCGGCGAGTTGGATATAACATGCCTCTCTCACAGGCTTGCTTTCTCTGTACTGGGACACCGCGGTCGACTTGCTTTTTGCAGCATCATAAACTGGCACATTTGATTATTTCTTATCAGCGATTGCTTCATTTCATATTATTCCATTTCCTTGGATTCATTGGCTGGATACCTTCATGTGGAAATATTTGTAATCCAAGTTTCTAAACTCTTACAAACGATAAATTAAAGATTAAAGATGGCGTTATTGTCAATTCAACCCCATGATTATATAATTCTCAAACCTTACTTGCTAATAGAACGAAATCTCTAAAACACATTGGGGATTTCAGCAACCTTGAAGAGCTGGTGTGGAAGAAATATGTGTCTCAATGATATAACCCCCCCCCCCCCCCCCCGACCACCCACACACACACTTTATCCAGGTCCACGATCGGGACTAGACACCGTAAATCAATGTAACAATTAACAGTAGCCACAGCTGTGGCCACGTTGTAAATCCTGTATTTTTCCAACAGTTGGAAGAAATTTATCGGCGGAGAAAAAAAAGTCTTGGCACTGACTGGCTAACTACACACAAGGATTAAACCAAAATGTTACATGCTACATCTTAAACTGCTAAAGCTATGCACATTTCTGTCCAGTGTGACTTCTGCATTTGACCCTTTTAGCCTCACAGTGGGTATTTGAGCCAACTATACAGCATTTCACATATCTTAGCCTGACTGTTTGTCATCATTACTGTGCACGACTATAATGTTCTTGTGAATGAGTAATGTAGGGCGGCGAGGCTATATGGTCAGATCATTGGACGCAGTGCTGTGACCCCCGTGGAAAAAGCAACACATACGGCACTTTATCACCATGCGACGTGCGTGTAAATGAGTGTTTTTTATGAGTTGCACGGTTCAGTGTCTCCAATGTCTTTTCCGCCCCATAACATATACATACTGCGGGGACCGACCAGGCGCAGTGTTGACTGATCATAAGCACAAAGCGCAGAAGGAAACAGTGCTTAGACCTATACTTTAAATCACATACAGGATGTTCTGAATATAGCTGACATTTATTTTTACTGAAAGTGTAATAGCTTAATGGGTGCATCAGACATTATGGATGCTCTAATGGCCACATGATGTGTATGGTATATTGTTAAATGATCTCATACTATGTGTCAAAACAAATACATCGCAGTTTAATTGGACTCTGAAGAAGAATTGCCCTACATGTTTTCATTCTTTAGAGTAGCAAGGTTTCAAAACTCAGCTGCTCCTGCCTTTCCACTTCTGCTTCCAATATTGTGAGACGGTAAAAAGTATACTTCTACCTTGTGGGATAGGAGGAGAAGGAGAGGAGAGGTTGGTCTGAACAACATGACTGTGACCAATACAGGCTGCTGCCACCATTATTGTTGCATATTATTCATTCACTTCATGCTTGATAAGTGCAGCCCACAGCTGCCCTGGGGTAGTTCGAGAGAAGAAAGGCTGCCAATCTGTGGCATCAGCCCCAACGACCACCACTATTCACTCTCTCACACTGCGTTCACACGGGCGAGGGTGACATGTCTGCAGTAGCCGGTGCCAAAATAAAAAATGTCAACCTTCTAGTTATAAAACAACGTTGCTATTATAGTCGAACAAAACATAATCTTTATTAAAAAAAAAAATTAAGATATTGCATACCAACATTCTGAGCAAATATATAAGAATACAAAGCTATATTTTACCCTGCAAATAATAAGCAGGCAGCACGGTGTTTACTGTCGGTTAAACTCAATCATGTTGTCACTAGTGGGCAGAATCAGAGCTCCATAATGTTTTACTGTCAGCAGATTGCAATGCACATGACGCATTGTTTAGCATTCATTTACAATCATTAATTAGTCATTTGTACATGATTATGCAGCCTATCTCATACCTCGCATCTGTTAGTGTCTACAGAACTGTGTGGAATATGCTTCAGACAGATTTGTTTTTGCCAAAGTAATCCTATACTCAAACACAAGACTTAAACATCTCGATGCACATCAAAATAAACAGAAAAACATACCAACATTAAATAGAAAAATGAAATAGGCTAATTCAAATTTGTAGAGTGTTCTAATGATACTGTATATTTGAAAATCTTCGTAATTGTCCTAAAAGAACAACCACCAGCACTGGGTCTTACCGGTCAATGCACAGCACCGTGACGATGCCCACGGTGGTGAACTGGTTGCTCACGTCCGCCACCACCACTGCTTTGCACATGAAGTTTCCAAACACCCACTGCCTGTCCCGGACCAGCTGGTGGATGTTAAAGGGCATGACCAGCAGGAACAGCATGTCTGCGATGGCTAGGTTCAACACGTAGATGTCCGAGACCATCTTTTTCTTGCACGCGACCACCGCGTAAATGACCAGTCCGTTGGCGATGACTCCCACGGAGCACAGGACGCCGTAGATGGTCGGGAAGATGTGCATGAAAGTGGTGATGTCGATGTAGCTGTACGGGGACTGAGTGGGACATGACGAGTCGTTGAGGTTCTCTGTTTGGTTGTTCGCGCAGAAAATCCCCGTGCCATTCATGTTCGCCTCTTGTGCCAGGCGCGCGCCACAGCCAAGTGCGAGCTCTCCAAAGTTGGCCAGCAAAGTCGCGCGTTCTCCAAGAGCCGCTTCACTCCTCTGTCCCCCGTCCTTTGCAATGGGATATAAACACGCCGGGTCAGATTTAAATCAAGTTGTGCGGTTCCTCTATTATAACTCAACTCTCCTTTGACATGCTCCCTTGCGCGCCCGATCTGATCTTCACCAGAGGCTGCACAGGACATGGACATGGAACCTCCCTTTCAAGAGCAATTGCCGTTTCATGTGATAAGCTAAGCAAATAGCAGCAGGCAAAGGGGGTGTGCGTCCACTGCATACGTTAATAACTTGAACGGCTCACTTCAGACGTCAGCCACTTACTCACCCTCCGATGGATGACGCTCCACGTGTGTTACAGCAGAGTCAAAGTCCTCTTATGAAACACGTTTGTTTTAGTCTTAAGTGGATATGCAGTGTCTGTCTGCCCATCTCTGACAAATACAATTTTGGTTAGAATTCAAGTACAATGAATTTTTGCTCATCAGCCCCATAGCGTGTACACGTTACATACTAATTAATTCAACTCAAATGCTGTTAGAAACTTCGTGCAAAACAAAGTTAATTTCCACGGTGTTATCTTTTAATCCCGATTTGTTATCCTTATGTGACCTATATGATATGGACCCTGCGTTGTGTAGTGCTCAGTATCACACGATGAGAGACTTGGCTGGATTTGGGGACAAGGCAACGCCCGGAACCCATTTATTTCCTGGCGAAGGAGAATAAATTAAATGGCGTTAGCCTTTCACACATGTGCCCAACACGGCCTTTCTCTACGGTCGTAGGAACAGAGCGAAGACAAATGTACATCACATACCTGGCGAAGGAGAATAAATTAAATGGCGTTAGCCTTTCACACATGTGCACACATATTTAAGTACTAAATAACAACAGGGATGACGATAAAACAACATAATAACATAAAAGACAAGATGAAACTAAATAAATGTAAATGATATTAACACGATGTCTTAAGATGTAAAGCTAGCCAACCTTTCTCTACGGTCGTAGGAACAGAGAAAGGAGGAAGAGGCGGAGCCTAGCCTATATACCGGCAAACCGGAAGTGCCAAGTGTTGGGACAGACGAACAAAATAAAAGACATACACGGCTAACATACACTGCCAGGTACGTACTAACGCTGCGCCACGCAGTGGCGCACTACCTATTAATCAGGATTTTAAACAACCTTTTTCAACCTGTTACATACACCCCCCTAAAATTCTGCATAATAGGGGCGTAAACCAAAAAAAAAACAGAAAGAAGAGAAAAAAAACGAACAAGAGTAACTCAAAAACCGGAAATAAACCACCCCAAGGGATCACCCGGAGTAGAGCCCTACCCCGCGCGGGTTATGAAGAGTGCCGTTTACACCCCTCGTACTGCAGTGGTACTCTTGGAAAAAAATTCTGTATTTACACTTCTTTCTCTAATTTACAGTCTTCTCAAAAGACCTTTAACAAAAAAACAACGGGGACCAAAGAAACGTACCCTCTGGAACAAAACATCTCACAAGAGAGAACACAGGACCCACAAACTGCGAAGAGTCCTTTTCTATTACATATTGCTCCTTCATCTCACAGATCAAACGAGCAGGGGGGTTAATCAATCGGCCCGCTCTAGTACGCATTGGCAACAGCTGTGTGTCAGCTACAGCGTCATGCGTCATCGCATCCGCAGGAGCTAGTTCTGAATGGCCTTCCAAGGGGGCGTGGTCACTACCACTCAGTGACAGTTGAGAAAGCGCGCCACTCGATTCTAAGCGGACAGAAGCGCTACCACACGGACCCAACGCCATGGAATCCCCGTCAGACTCAGCAAACGGATCGGACACAGTTTCCTCATCGACTAGACCTGCCTCTACACTCTGGTAAGAACCATTCTCAGTGTTCAAAAGCCAGTTAATCGTCCTAGTCTCACTATCCTGTGTTTCAACAGGAATTCCCGGTTCATCACCTGCTAATGAGGGGCAATTAGACGCGCACGGGCTCTCCACGTGGGATGAAAGGAAACTGACGGGGAGTAAAAGATTTCTATGTACTGTTTTGACTTTCTTAGTGTCAGGGTCTCTGATGGAATAGACATTCACGTCTGGCCTCACTGAAATGACTTCAAACACCGTCGAGACCCATTTGTCCGCAACTTTCCGCTTTCCTCTCTCTCCACGGTTTGCAAGTAAAACCTGATCACCCACGACGAGGGGCGCGCCTTTAATCTTACGATTGTAGTTTTCTGTCTGACGGGCCTGGGCTACCCTACTGTTCTGAAGGGCTATGCGCGACGCTTCAGCTAAATCACGCCTCAAAGCCGCAATAAACTCGTGGTGGTCGACGACAGGGGTACCCTCCAGCACGTGCTGAAAAACTATATCGACCGGCAGACGGGGAACTCGCCCAAACATGAGGTAGAAAGGCGCAAATCCCGTGGTCTCATGCTCCGTGCAATTGTAACAAAAAGTCAGCATCTGCAACATCTGAGGCCACCTCGCTTTCGACTGGGGGGGCAAGGCACGAATCATATTCCCCAGAGTCCTGTTGAATCGTTCTGTAATGCCATTCCCCATAGGATGGTACGGCGTCGTGTGCGATTTCTGGACCCCAGACAGCGTTAAAAGTTCTTTCATGAGACTACTTTCAAAATTTGCACCTTGGTCCGAATGTATGCGTTTTGGGAAACCATACACACAGAAGAAGTCATTCCACAATCGGCGGGCAACTTGTTTAGCCGACTGGTTCTTGCAGGGGAATGCATGTGCCATTTTTGAAAAGTGGTCAGTGACAACCAGAACATCGACGCATTTCTTGTCCGTTTGCTCAGCAGTCCAGAAATCGATGCAAACCAACTCCATCGGCTCGGAAGTTTGGATACTTTCCAAGGGCGCACGACCATGTGGTTCAGGGGTTTTACCTACGACGCATCTGAAACATTTCCTGACGTGGTTGATGACGTCTTTTTCCATCCCTATCCAGAAAAACCTTTGCCTGGCCAGAGATAGCGTCCGCGCTTGGCCCTGGTGACCCGCTGAGTCGTGGAGACCGGTGAGGACTTGTTGTTTCAACGCGCCCGGCACCACGAACTGATGGAGCGTCACATTCATTTTATTGTCCCTCTTTGAACGGAACAACAACCCGTCTCTAACAGACAGCTTCGGCCAATGTTTAAGTAGATTCTTCACCCCACCTGGCTCACGTGCGCGCTCACGATTGGAGGGTCTTTTTCGTCTTTGTACGTAATAGAAGACTCTACTCAGGGTGTTGTCCTGTTCTTGCATGGACACAAGCTGGCTCAGCGGGAGTGAAGCACTGTCAGTGATACATGCTAGTTGCGGGACCTCCGCACACGTGACATATAACGGACTGTCATTCCCTTCACTATGAACGCTTAACACCGCCTGGACTTCATCGAGAGACAGCGAAGGCTGTGGGGAAAGCGAATTGGCGGAATCCCCAGACGGGTCTACGCGCTGGTCTTGTTTTGGATCGAGTAGGTTCTACGATAACAGAGCTCCCTACCGCCGAAGCATCTACAGATGGTAATTTAGCCCACACTAAATGTTCAGTCAAAGGCTGCAGCGTGACACACCTTTTTAATTTTGCAGTCCCAAAATCCAAAGGCAAGGTGTCCGGACGGTGCACTGTATGGGACAATAGCGACAGCAGCTTGGGTAGCTCTTCGCCAAAAGCCCCCATCTTACTCGAGTCTATTGCTCCATTTTCGATGCGCATCATGAGCCATTTCAGGACGTTGCTCCCCAGGATCATACTGTCGGACTGGCCTGGTACTACTAGGACTGGGACAATGACTTTGATACCGTACACTAAAACAGAGAGGTCGTACAGAGCAGTAGGCATTACCGGTTGACCTCCGCAGCCCACGATGACATACTCATCCGCTCGCTTCCTGTCAATCTCCGGATAATCCTTCCTCAGCATAGAGTCAGTCTGTTCGCTAATAGTGCACGCCATAGACCCACTGTCCACTAAGGCCTTGATGATATGACCGTTGTCCAGGATAACGTCCGTGTGGAACAACGAGTCCGTCTCTGAAAGTCTTTGCAGAACTTGTACAATCGGTGTCTTGCCCAATGGCACCTTGTCACTATGCTGTACGCGGCCGGGCTCGAACTGTACTGCACTGTCCATTGTGGGAGGTGGAGAGTCCCCATCTGCGCTGTCCTCCCTTACACGCAGACTGGCTAGTTTCCCTGAGGCCCAGAGGGAGAAGTATTAACGCCCCGGGGACATGCGCGGCTGGAGTGGCCCTGCGCGTGGCATCGAAAACACAGTTTATGCTTCATGCAATGCGTAAATGCGGAGTGAGACACATCTTTGCAAACCGCGCATGGCATGCTGTTCAGACCGTCCGTCTTGGGATACCGTGTGTCTCGACGCGGTCTCCTAGCAACCTGGGCGCCATCTTGAGTTTGCGACAGAACCCGTTCCAACATGGCGGCGAGTTTCTCAAACATTGAGTGGTCGGTTACGTTGGCAGCAGGGGGTACCTCAGCGGCAACGTCACTTTTATTCACAATAACTGTGTTCATTACACCGTCTTTTCGGGAGCTATGTTCTAAATGGTACTCGTCCAGCACCTCCTGGACATCGCGAGCCGACCACTTATCTATAGTCTTAGACCGGAATGTGTAAGAAAGTTCTTTGTTCGGACAGTGTCTTATGAATAAACGGGTGACGTCCCCCCCAGGAATATCGGAGGATTTCCCGAGCCCTGCAAGGCAACTAGCGGCAGTGTCCGCAGCATTGTTTAACCGTAACCAAAAATCATACGGGCCCTCGTTAGCTGTGGGGCGAATGGAGTAAAAATCAGCGAGGGGGACCGAGGAGTACAGACCGGCGCCAAAATGTTTACGTAAAAGACCGTAAATAGCTTCGGGCCCTTGTGTGGAAACCAGACCCCCATTTTTAAGTCCTAATTTTACGACATTTCTAGCTTTGCCTTTTAAATAGACAAGGACTTCCTCCGTACTGCACTCTACGGGGACATTACTTTTGCGGAGATAAACCTTCATTAAGTCCTCCCATTCATCGACGGCCAACACATCTGAACCATCCCCTCTAAACACCGGGGGCTCTTTGGCACCCTTTTCGACAAAAGTGACATTTGAAAGGTTCATACTACGACTGTTCATAGAATGGTTGCCCGGAGGAGATGGATCAGGAGCTCCGGGAGACTCGGCGGAAGAGGTAGATGAGTTTAGCCTAGACACAATATTATCAGCTAACATGTGACCCATCTGTTGCATTATGTCGCTCATCTGGTTCATTCCCCCCACAGTGTCATCATCAACCACATGACCCGTGCTGCACTTAGGCAGACCAACACATACATTATCCACAGTACGAGGCGTAACTCTGCCTCGGGCCATACTACTGCCCACACCACTCAAAGGAAACGGGAGAGGGGACACCAGAGCCCCGCGCCCCCTGCCGACCCTGGCAGGCGTGTGCAGCTCCTCCGAGTCCATCTCGCGGCGTGAAGCAGACGCTGGCGACGATGAAGTAATTTATAACCCCGTTGGTTCGAGCGCCGAAAGCCCCACGTGTGGCGATGGCGACTCCCAGCGGCGAGGCGACGGTGGTACAATGCACCGCGGATCCAACGTCGTCTGGACCGGTCCTAAACGGATGTCACGGCACCAATGTGACCTATATGATATGGACCCTGCGTTGTGTAGTGCTCAGTATCACACGATGAGAGACTTGGCTGGATTTGGGGACAAGGCAACGCCCGGAACCCATTTATTTCCTGGCGAAGGAGAATAAATTAAATGGCGTTAGCCTTTCACACATGTGCCCAACACGGCCTTTCTCTACGGTCGTAGGAACAGAGCGAAGACAAATGTACATCACATACCTGGCGAAGGAGAATAAATTAAATGGCGTTAGCCTTTCACACATGTGCCCAACACGGCCTAAGAACATAAAAGGAGGAACAGAAAACACGTAAGTACTAAATAACAACAGGGATGACGATAAAACAACATAATAACATAAAAGACAAGATGAAACTAAATAAATGTAAATGATATTAACACGATGTCTTAAGATGTAAAGCTAGCCAACCTTTCTCTACGGTCGTAGGAACAGAGAAAGGAGGAAGAGGCGGAGCCTAGCCTATATACCGGCAAACCGGAAGTGCCAAGTGTTGGGACAGACGAACAAAATAAAAGACATACACGGCTAACATACACTGCCAGGTACGTACTAACGCTGCGCCACGCAGTGGCGCACTACCTATTAATCAGGATTTTAAACAACCTTTTTCAACCTGTTACACTTACCAGACCTCATCTAATCTCTCAAAACATCGTTTGTGCTCTCCCTTTTAATTACACCATTCTTCCCCGGTACACACAATGTCCTCCCCTTGTCCTCCCTGAAGAATATAGACTTTCACTTGGCACCATGGCACTCATGAATCTTGTTGCCTTGTGACACGCGTCGTCTGCGGCTCCCACTCCCTCATCCCTCTCCGGGTTTGATCCGGGGGAGAAAGACACAGCAGGAGCAGCTCAACTAATCTCCAACAAAAGGTCACTGCAGGATTGTTGATCACGACGAGATCCACGAGGTTCAGGAAGCCATTACAGCGCCCATCGAGACACTGCTCTCAGTGTATATAGTGTATATATATATATATAGTATATAGCATATAGTGAAAAGTGGAAAAAAACTTGGATTATTAATTTATTTGTGTTGACATCTAAGTAATGCTCCTGATTGCCCTCATTCATGGCTCAATAAGATTGGAATAACAAACACAGCAAAAGGTGTAGTAGAGATGATCAAATATCACTAACTTGGGCCAGACTTAAATTAGGCCTTGTCTTTTTAACCAGCTTTACATTTCTTGCAAGACCAAGAAAACATTTCTGAAGATAGACGGGAGGAGACTGGGAGCCAGTGGAGTAAAAATAGGATGGGGGTGATGTGCTCGCACTTGCATACTTGAGTAGAGGGTGTTTATGTAAGCGCTGAGTTGTACAGGCATTTTCATTCAGAAAAGAAGGTTTTCAATTTGTCTGTCTGTATTGGGGATTTTACAATTGAGGATTTCCAGGGTACAATTGCTGTTAGAGCTTCCTAAACTACAGTATAAAAAAAGGTCCTGACAAAGTCCTGACAAAAAGGACTGTCATATAACTCATTTGATGTTTCGGGTATTTCTTCAACATTTTTCATAAACTTAGGAATTTGTCTATTTTTCAATTTCTCACTATTCAGTTTTCTGTTATATAAACTATTACAAAACAATAGAGCCATATGTTTTACACTTTTTTGACTGACTGTAGTTGGTGTTTTTGAGCTCTTTAAATAACATATCGGCCAAAAATAATGACGTGAAGGTATGTGAACTATTTAAAGTTATCAGGTTAAAAATCTAGAAGTAATCAAGTCATCAGTTTTACCATCTAATAAACACAGCAAAGATACAAATAGGGCGCAAACAAGGCAGACCAACTCCTCATTGGAGCGAGAGGGTGGCCTCGGAGGTCACATCAGCAGTCCTTGAGGCAGACCAACTGCCCAGTGGGGTGAAAGGGTTGCTTCACAGTCTATGGTGCCATCTTGGTCTGCACCCTCTTCAGGGGTAGAGTGTGAATTACAGCCCACACATACTACTGAGAGGAGGAGGGGAGGAAGGAGGGGAGGAAGAAAAAAAGAAAGAAAAAAGGAATGTGTAAAAGAGAAAAGAGTAAAGTAAAAGGGTAAAGATTTTATTTTCTCTTCTTCCTCTTACAAGTCATGTAAGCCCCCCATCTTAGGTGAAGTTGCTATCTTACGTACAAGCAACGATGTGCCAGTGCTTGAGCGCAGGGCTCTCCACGCTGGAGAAACGTGATCATAAAACCAGCACGTGCGGCCCCGACACTCACCGTCACCCACAGTAGTGGAAAATATTCCAGCAGGTACGTCTGTATAGGAAAAGGTTGGGGAGAGACCACTGCTGTAACATCGCCATGGGTGTCTGTCCAGCCACACTGCCACCAGGTAGGAAGCTATGAAGCACATAGCATAGCGCCACCTGTCTGCGAAGAAGTCTAGTCTACAGCCTGCGTTTAGAAACACGAGATCAGGTCCATAGTGTCTAAACCAGAGATAGACAGAACTAGTCTCCAGCCAGTCAGACTATACTGTAACAGCTTCCTCACTGGAGGAAGTCCAGTGCTTGGGTCTCTGCACTGGCTTCCTGTCACAGAGACTTTAAAGCGGCCATCTCGGGCTCCAAGAGCTTGCTGGTTCTTGGAGGTCTAAACACAGTGAGGCTGTGTTTCAATTTAATGCTGCTAAAATTTGGAACAGACTCCCAGAAGATGTGAGACAGGACAATGTTCTGACAATGTTCAAATCCTGGCTGAAAACAAGTCTTTTTGGCTCTATTCACTTTGAATGTAAATCATTAATTATTATATTTATGTTTTTATGATTGATTTTGTCTGCCTTCTTGTGACATTATTTAACTGTGAAGCGCCTTGAATTTACTTGTGTACGAATTGTGCCTGTCCGTATAAAAGGACCACCTTGACAGTCGGGTCAGGGTTTTCAACCATGCATTAAAATGTCCTCACATGAAAACACTTACTTGGCTACTTGTTTGGTTCACACATGTCTGAGTAATCCTGCATGCTGGGGCCCTTTCTTTCTCAGGAGCTGAGAAAAGCATCAGTTCCACCTTTCTCCTGGAAGAACTTGAGTGCTCATCACCTAATTATCAAAACATTCTAGCAGCCATTTAAAGCCACTTTAGTGTTGCCAGCAGAAGGCACAGAAATCAAATTGGGGTTATTAAAGGTGAAACAGTAAGCAACCTGTGTATTCTCTAAACCAGTGGTTCTCAACTTTTGTGGCCTCGGAAATAATACGGTACCATAAAATACTGCTCAATTTGAATCTCTAAAAATACTGTAAATACTAGTTTCCCACAAATTATTATTGATTCAAGTTTTAAATAAACCTATATTGCTGAAATAATCATAAAAAGGTAGTGTTTTCATTTTATTATTTTTTTTTACACTGAAATAAATGACTTTTGGGTGTACATAATTCGTAACTGTAAAATTTGGTCTCAGTGTTTACTATCTTTGTCATTTTAAATTGTGTAATATGTTATTTAATCATATACAATAATGAATTGTATAGTAAGTGTAACAATTACTCAAATTTTAGCATTAATCTGTTTAATTTTTTATTTTATTTTAACCATTTATGAAAACGCAAGTAAAATTGAGTCCAAAAATCTTATGAGCCATGATGAATTCATGCATGAATTCATCATGGCAAGGCAAGGCAACTTTATTTATACCGCGCAGTTCGTACAAGTCAATGCGACATCATGATGATTCATGTGAGGTCATGATGCTTGTAAGGACTTGGTTCTTTTGTATCACGCGAGAAGAGTTATTTGGATATAGCCAAAGCATTCACTGGAGATAGAAGTTGTCTCAAAGAAAATGCTTTTATTGTCATTGTTCCTAGTTACAAAGTTACAGAGCAGTATAACCAGCTGGTGGCTTCAGAGAAAGAGAAGAAGTGAAGTCCAGCCCTCCGTCCACCGTCCTCTTTTATCCTAGTCTTGCACTTCTCTACGCAGAGAGGGTGACTGCCTATCAGTGAATCAGTTGTTTGTGTCGATGTGTTTGTACTTTATCTGTACTTCACATTTATGTTCAGAAACGTCACGGTCATCTTGTTCTGTAGCATGTGAGCAAAGCATGAGTCAGGAGTTTGTTCAGATAGCGTTGCAACCCTTACATGCTTCATGATGAAATACTCATGAATTCAGGCAATGAACTCATTGATAATGATAAATTCATCATGATCAAGATGAATTATTAGTTCGTCATGACTTCATTATGAAGGTGCCTCTTAAAATGAAGCGTTGCAGCTTTGATAACTTAATAAATACAGAACCTGTTTTAGGAGAAAGTCGCTTTATTCCATTATTGATTCACTCCATACTCAGTGGTAGTAAACTACTGTTGTAGCTACAGCTGCCCTGAGGTAGACTGACAGAAGAGAGGCTGCCAATTTGCACCATCGGTGCTTTCGACCACCACCACATGTTCACTCTTACAGTACATTCTCACAGGCACGGTGGGTGAAGTGTCTTGCCCAGGGACACAACGACAATGACTGTGTGCACATGTTGGAGCCTTGATTCCAACCCCCAACCTATTTGCTAGTAATGTTTATACACGTTATCAAGGGGCACATTCATAATGAAGTCATGATGAACTAATCATGAGATCATTTTTAGTGGTCCTTGGCACCGTTTGTTTCTTCTGCACAAGAATTCAACATGAGTTCATTGCCTGAAGTTCATGATGCCTCATGACTATTTCGTCATGAAGCATCATGAACTCACATGAAGTCATAATGAATTCATGCATGAATTAATGTACTCTTATTATAAAGCGTTACCATTTAATTAGAATCTCACCATGCAAAAACTTACGAGGATTTTTTTTGAGTACATGTTAATAGTTATTATTTTCAGTGTAGATCAAATATTGGAACAGAACAAAAGCTTATATGAGAAAGCCTTGCAAACCAATGAAAATTGTTTCGCGATCCACTTTTTGGTTCCTGTACACAGTATTTCCCAAAAACTTTGTCAATTAATCGTGAGGCTCGCTATCAAAATCCTTTTTTCAACAATAATTTTAGGCCCATTGGAAAAGGTCACAAGTTAAGAACATCTGCTCTATAGCGCCCGGATTGTAAAAAGTAAGAATCATCACATTTACTTTAGTTTTATAACAGATTCCTCTTCACGGCGCTCGGGGTTATCCGCGCTGGTAATCCGTGGTGAATGTTTGAGGCTGTTTGTAGTTTGTCTCCATGGTGCGCTGCGGGTCTCCATCGATCCAAGAGCGTTTTGACTGACAATGTCGCTGCGCCTCCATCTCTGGGGATGCGAGCTGACACACAGGGCGCGGTATATCGGCGCTTTATTATTTATGAGGCATTTCCATTGCACAGAAACATAGTGAGTTTATGTTTGGGAAATTTCAGTTAGCGGTAAGTGCAGTTGTGGGTGGAATAATATTGCATATGTTGATGTTATTGTAACCTGCAGCTGTAGTGAATAACTTAAAAATTCACTGATTATAATTTTCCTTTTGCCATGTCAATAATGTGACAATAATAATGGCTAGACAATTGGGACCAGTCTTCATGCAGACAAGCGCTCATCACTCAAAACCAAGGACTAGTGTCGTAGCGGCGATCCTTCTTGATTTGTGATGCTCAACTTTCCTGTTCCTCTTAAGGGCCCTTCACAAACTTCTCAACAGTGAAAAAGCTGCGTGTATAATCAATCAAGGCGAGTCCGTATGAAGTACCCACAGCATCAAGGACCGATGTTGCTACTGAAAAGAAATTACACATCATGACTTATCAACCATCAAAACTCTTGTGCATTATCGCTGATTTGTTCAAAAAGGATTTTATTTTTCCAGGAACTAGGAATAATCTGCTTTCATCATACAAACTTTTTTATGACAATAAACCTTTTGCTTCTATAATCAAGTAATATTAGACAATAAAAGGTTTAACAAATCTAATTATGTACAACATGTTTCAGATGTTTGCAGTAATGGACGAACAACATTAAAACTCTGACAGATCTTAAATAACTATCCATCAGATCCAACATACTGAATGTAGTGCGGTCTTTTATCTTAGAGCCACAGACCCGATTACTTCGATGCCAATTTTGTTCACAACATTTCGTTGACAGACAGTCTGTCTCTGCTGAGGACAAAAGTATGTCTTTGAAAATGGCCACACTTCAAAATGTTATCCGCCAGGTCCCACCGGGTCGGGACAGGACAAGAATAAAAGAAGTCTTTCATTTGATAAGGTCAGGTCTCGCAGATGTGGCCCCATGTCCCCTCCATGTCCAGGGAGTTCAGCTGGCGATGGAAATCTTCAGTCAACTGTATTGTTTTCTAAACACTGACAAAACAGAAATATGAACAAGCGAAGTGAAAGCCCACCCACATCCCACCCCCTCTCTCCACAAGAAACTGACATGAAACAAAGATTAAACCAGGATTAAGACGTCAATAGAAAGTCTAGTTGAGTCAAAATGTTCAGAAATTTAGTCTATTCAAATCACTTTGCCAACCTCTAAATTAGGGGTGTCCAAACGTTTATCATTGAGGGCTATTAAAGTATACTTGCAGTGTCAATGCAGTGAAAATTTCAACTGAGGGTGTTTAGCCAGGTTTTAACCCATGCCCCACACCTTTATTTAGGTTTGGAACCTTAAAATCAGCTCTTTCCCTGTTTCCCAATGTTAGTTAATGCCGCATTTGGGCACCTCTGCTCTAAATGAATGATGCATTTTTCAGCTGATCTCTCTTGAACACAAGAGAAAGAGTAAGATGTATTGACAATTACCAGGCTATTAGCCAGATGCTATAATTCTTCTTGTATGTGGCATAGAATGTCTTCCTTTTCATTGAATTTTAAGTTGGTCATTTCCTTTTTTGGACAGATACAAATTATAATAGTGTTTATCTGTTTGAATAATAATCTACAGTATATTATACTGTAGATTATTATTCAAAATTGAAGTGAAGTAGTTTCCTGGTGATTTCTTGAGTTTTCCATGACTCTAAATGTGTCCTTCTGCCATTGCCAGCTCAAGCTATAACTAAAACACGTTTCCTCAACATACATTTGTCAGAGCACTGTGAACGTATCTTTCAATCATTTTTTTCCCTTTATTTTTTCCTATCTGCCTTTGATTCATTTGCCTCAAGACCTTCTGGGGAATTTGTTCCCGGAAAGAGAGTAATTACATGTGACATTGTGAGTCACTTGAAAAGCAGCATTAAAGAGATGGCATAGATTCCTGGAGGGAAAACGATCGGTACATTTTGGCTGTAAGTGTCCTCTGCCGAGGGCCTTGGAACTCATGGTAGTATTACGCATTTTTGTTGCTTTTCCGGCACGTTGTAACACATTTTTGTTGCGTTTTCATCCTGGTTTTTGTCGCTGTTTTGATGCTTTTTTTCAAGACGCTTTTAGATTTAGGTAAAGCCAAACTGGAGTATATGAGCACGGTTCAGGTGGTGGTTAATGTGGCTGAAGAGTCTTGAAGTGACCGATAGCAGCAACAGAACTTGAAGATTGCAGTATCATAGTAACAGTATTAGTACTTGCTGTATAGGATTTTTAAACGTCAACAAACAGCAGCTTCCCTCTCTTTTAGTACAGCTGCGTTTTTGCCTTTGTCTACAGATTGCATTCGCAGTTTCTGTGTTCCACTTTGCTTTACTGAATATTTTTGTACGTCTTAGCTGTGTTGTGTCTGGTTCAGTGGATATTTTACTGCAGAGAGTCCGTACTGGCCATGAAGGACCCAGGTTTAAAAAAAAAAAAGGCGTTTTAAAAATGAACAAAGAGCTTATTTTTTATTTATTTGATCGAGACAACACACATTAATGAACAATCATATACAAGTTGTACACAAATTGTAAATGTGCCAGATTATAGCAAAACTGCTAATTTACATCTGTAGTCCCGAGGCAGGTCACACAAGTAAAACAATGTATAAACAAAACACAATATGAAAACTTTACAAATTATATTTTAGTTAAAACGAGTGCATGACTAATTTACTTTGAGGTGATGTTTAAGTTTGTTTTTTAAAAGAGCTGTAAGTCGGGCATTATTCTCTTATGTGTGTAGGAAGGCTGTTCCAAGACTGGCCTCCTCTGACGGACAGCACAGTTTGTCCAAATGTTGTTTTTCCGTGTGGGATCTCCACATCTCCTCTGGAGGAGGCTCTGCTGCGGAGACCCCTCATTGCTTTAGGTTTAATGTAGTTAATGTAGAGAGTAGGGGCGGGGCGAGACCATGAAGTGCTTTGTAAACAAGGCAACAACTTTGCAAACAAGACAGGTTTGAGAATTTTGCATTTTATATTTTTCCAGGATATTGCTGTGATGATACGACCAAGGCTTTTGAGCCATAATTTTTATGGACTTTTTGAAGAGGATTTCTATGGGAAAATATCATTGAGTGTAGAAACATCTTTGCTGAATCTATTGTCATAAAAGGCCTGATTTGTTTGAAGTTCTGTAAATTTAACTTTATTGTATTCGCAGTGAGTTTAATGTGTTTTTTAAAGTACAGTGTTGAATCGAGATACTTGAACTCCTCAACAAAGTCAAGCTCAGTGTCTCCAAGGAACACGCTGGATTTTTTGTGAATATCATTGACACGGTTTTCTTTTTATTTAATAGTAAGGATGAGTTGGTGAGCCACTGCTGTATGTCTGCCAGGGCTGCAGCGAGGGTAGATGATGCCTCCTCAATTGTTTTAGTAGGAGTAAAAATTACAGCAGCATCTGCATACATTTGAAAGTGGACAGTTTGACATTTGGCAGGTCATTGATATACACAGAAAAAAGTATAGGTCCTAATACAGAACATTGTGGGACCCCTGCAGGGCATTCTAGAAATGATGACACGGTGCCACCCACACTCACACACTTCTATCAGACAAATAAGATGTAAACCAAGCAAGCGTGTCCTCGGCCCAGTTCAAGTGAGTCAATTTAGCAATAAGGGCTTCATGGTCTACCATCTTCAAATCTAAAAAGACTGCTAAAAAGACTGCACCAACAGTGTTTTTGTCAAGCATGGATTTGACAGTTTCTACAAAAACACAATTGGCTGTTTCTGTGGAGTGGTTCTGGCAGAAGCCAAACTGCATGGGGTGCAGGGGGGGGTGGCCACGGCTGAGAGGTTGGTTGAGTAGCTTGGCTACCCATTTTTCAACTACTTTGGACACGACTGGTAGTATGCTAATGAGGCGATAATTTGATTTAAGAGTCTTGTCTCCAGATTTAAAAAATGGTGAGACAGTGGCCACCTTCCAGCCTGGTGGAACAACTCCCTCACTGATTAATACATTTATCAAATGAGTGAGCGGGCGCACCAGTGTGTCCTTGTGTGTTTTGAGAAAATGAGTGTCGATTCCGTACACGTCTTTTGCCTTTGAAGATTTAATGGACTTGATTTGATGTGCTCAAGTCTAAATACTGGTATTTCAGGATCAAGTGGATGATGAGCTGTTCGTGGTGGGAAGAATAATTGTTTTATTTCATTGATAGAATCAATAAAGACATTATTAAATCTAGTGGCCAGTTTCTGCGGATCATTTATTAAGATATTATCAATATTTATTTCCATTATAGGATTATATGACTTGAAAATGTGGCTTTGGCCTTAACGTAAGGCATGAGTAATCTTATTTCTCAAAGATGTAAATCTGAATCTGTCTGTAGTGGGGCCAGATTTCAAAGATATTTCAAGTAAGGCGTTGTTTACCTTTTCCCCTTTTAATAAATGGAAGAGGTGATGACCGCTTTCATTTTAGCTAGCCTTGAGACCTGCAGTTTTCTTCTTCTGAAACACTGAAGAGGAACCAAGAGCCCTCCACACCTGCAGCACATTGGAGGCGTCACAAGAGGCTCTACAGGAAACAAAAAGGGGACAAATGGGGAGGTATTCAGAAGAGGGTGAAAGACTGTTGTGGAGGAGCTGACCGGTGTGGGACACCACGCTCTGAAACAGGGACACCCCCAGGAGGCGGTGCACTGTCTCAGAGGAGCACTGAAGGCAGCCAGCCATGTCATAAAAGTCGGTCGGTCCGTTCCAGCTCCGGCCAGCTCCCTGCCATTGTAGAAGTCCAGTCATCGCTGGCGTAGTGGTTAGAGTTGACGGTTTTGAATGGTGCCGATAATTAAAATGTACAATCCCTGCAACCACAGAGCCCACTGACGCCGTGTGCAAGAGCAAAACATTTCTCCAACCTTGCCTTCATAGGTTTATGTCATATGTGACGGGTTGTGGTCGGAAGAGCTGTACGAGTCATTAGCTACAGATGCCTGGTTGTTGTTTGACCACAGAGTAAATGAGTCGTGTGGTGGAGTATCACTTGAAGGTCAAAGTTGTAACAGAGCTGAATCTGTACGTGCGTATGAAGACGGCCAGGTGTCAGAGAAAATGAACAAGCAAGGTTGCAGTCAGGCTGAGGGGAAAGCAGCGTTTTCAGGCACAACTGTGACAGTATCTGTCCTCGTATGTCACTGACTGCTGGACTTATAGAGCGCGGCCCAATCTGTTAGGCTTCACAATTTTGCCGGGTCGGTCGGTTGAAGGTGGTGCCCAGAGGAGTCGGGCAACAACAAGTCCACAATGTCAATGCAATGTCGGGAAAGTGAGGACAAAAACGTTCCTGTCAAAACTGAACTAGAAGAAAATGAAGACTTGATATATTGGGGTGATGTGAGCAGTTCTGGGTGCACCTTGGGCTTTTTGTCACTGGTACTATTATTATTTGACATGTAATAATTTGTTTTATTATGATTTTTTTCCTGTAAGGCAGTTTGAATATATTGAAACTTAACTTTTTACGAGGTCATAAAAGAGCTTTATTAGATTTATTAGATACATGTGAATTTATTTGAAGGGAGAAATCGAATCATAAAAAAAAGAAAGTCAATTTGTATTTGAAACAGAATCAGACTTCAAAGGACAATTTCCAAGAAATCATCATAATTTGCTGTACTATCAATATATATTTTTTTCATCTGAGTAATCTTTAATATTCATAGTATTTTAACTATGCAGTAGTGCAAGTTAAACTCTTTTCTCAACAACTCAAAACACAACAATACAAATATTCATTCATTCATTCATTCAGACAGACAGACGTGGGTGTTTTGTTAAAGTTATGTTGTATACAGTGTCTGTAATGGTGGTCAATCACAAACCAAAAGATTTGTATCTAAAATGAATTACTTGATGTGGAAAATGTATAGACCCAAAATTAAATAAATGATATGTTTGTGTTTCTTTCTCACTAGTTTTAGTCCTATTTTATTTCTCCTGTTGCTGATCCAGACAAAAAAAAAATCTTCTTTGACTGATTTTAAAACTTTGAAACAAAGTTGTATATACCCATAAAAAAAATCCAACACCCTCACTTTTGTTGCTTCCTATGTTGTGTGCTCTATTTAGTCTATGACTATTTAGTGATGAAATGCATGATGGGATTGTCGGCCTTTTGCCCAGAAGGAAATACTAAATAGCGTTCTCATGATGCATACACATAATATGTGTTTCTTGTTTCTTTTCATATCATATCTTGTTTCTTTTCCATTAGTTCCGGATGTAAATTGAGTCTAAGAGCACCGCATCTGTGATTAGATTGTATTGCAACATGCACATTTATTGCATTACTTGATCTGTCCGATTAACTCTAAGCATCCTGCTACAATACAATGTCAACCACTTGTTACGGTGCAAGGACATCCTCGAGGGCTAAATTGATGGCTGTTTGTGTGGTTGCAGCAGCAGGGGGATGGAGGGCAGGGAGAGCGTTCAGCTTCCTGACAGCCGGCTGGACCTGGCCTGGAGACTATGTATTATTCTTTTTCCACCCTTCACACAACCTTTTTTCATTATCTAATGTTTACATAACTTTCTTTTCCTTCTCTTTTTTTTTTATTTATTCTTTATTTACGGAAAGAGAAGCCTTTCTTAGACAGCGCGCTTGCTCACATGAAATCTCGCCCCACAAGGTTTCACGGGTAAAATTGCTGACATTATTGTGGCAAAAAGACAGCCCAAAGATACAACCACATGCCGAAGCTATTTCTTCAAATATCTCACTTTATTACGGATTTACTTTTTCACGGAACACAAGATCTGACCAATGTCGAGCCCGCAGAAGCAAATTCACAAAGTCACGAGTCTCGTTTATTGAATACCCTTGACTGTGTTCAACATCACACTGTACTCTTTTGGTGCGGTTTGATCAAAGGCTTCAAATCTTCTTTGAACAGAATTGCTTTACCTCCTTAAAATGTGCATTGCTAGAACATGCCTGAACAACCGCGGGACTACGCACACGTAAATACAGATTTTTTTGGAAGAATATAGCAGAAAGATAGCACATGCATCGTCGTGTGTTGACCTTCACACTGAACAGACAGATACAAGTGGAGATTGTGTTGTAAAGGTTAGCTGATACCATGTGGCTCTGAAAGAATAACACCGGCCTCTTTTTGATACGCTTTCTGAGGCACACTATACAGGAAGATTAAAGCCCCTGCTCTCCCCCTCTTTCTCTCTGAACCCTGTTATACCCTCTTACGCCGCTGATGTAAAACTAGAATCAATCATGTTTGCTGAATTAAGATCGGTTTCAGACCGGCGCCTCTCTATTGCTCACGGACACTTTCTTTTCTTCACGGCCGTGTGTGTTGATGCACACATTACTGTTTTTCCTGCTCCCGGTTTATTAAGACAAATGGGATCTAAATGCGACAAGACTCCTCACTTGCTCTTTACTTTAGTTTACTTTTACAATTAATTTTTGTGAAGCCTGATATCACAACCGCAGTCGCTTCACGGGGCTTTCGAGTGCTGCTGATTTGATCAACTGGAAGAACAATTCGGATCAACGGTAAAACACAATGGTAAGGTATGCTTTAATTTACAGAATGAATGGAATGTTAATTGACTGACCAATTGATAAATCTCTCTGTCTCTCTTTGCTTCTCAATCATGGATACAATCATGGACGCGGAAACAATCATGGAAGCAGAAACAAATAGTAATGCAACGTCCAAAAGTCTGAAAGTGGAAAGTGAAGCTGCACGTAGACACCTTGAGGAGAATAACATTGAAAGGAAAGATCCACTTCTATGGACCGACAGGCTACAGATGCGTGGAAGTAACATTCAGTCCGTCAAGGCCTGTATTGAGTTCACAAGATTTGGAAATCTCACCATGTCGGGTGAAGAGTTTAGGGTCCCACGTTGTAATTCTATGGGTGCAGTCACTGGTTTTGTGAGAAATTGAATAAGGAAGTGAGGGGCGAGTGAAGCCTTGTGACACTTCAAGTCCATCCATCCATTTTCTCCCACTTGTCCGTTGGAGCTGCCCAAAACACATTGCACCAGCCCCTATGGCTCCTCCTGCAGGTGTTGGGTCGGTGCTGCGAAGCAAAATGTTTCAGGTAAAAGCTCCAGAGCTACGGGTGTTTTGCCCATCACTATAATATGGATAGAAATAATAAATAAATAAATAATAATAATAATAATGCATCAGTTTTATATAGCGCTTTTCTGGACACTCAAAGACGCTTTACACTATTCATTCACTCCATACTTGACAAATCATAAATAAATAAATCATACACACAAGATTTCTTACCATTTATATAAATAATTTAACAAAACGTCTCGTGGGAAGTTTTATGAATGGAGCATTGAGGCTTGAACATTGAAAAGGGGCTTTCATTTACGTCCAGACACAGCACATACACACAAAACAAAAATATAACACATGGCACAATATGCTTCTTCAGTATGAGGCGTTCAGATGAAACTGTACATTTGTGAATGGCATGAAGATAACAATCATGCAAGAACTGTGTGTACTTTTATCCTGTATAATGTGTGTGAATCTAATGAGATGAGCTTTTGCATTACCCTTACCATTTCCATTCTCTATTCTTTTGGTGTATGCAAAAACCTTATTGTCCATCGAGGTGGAAATTAGTCCAAGGTTTCGCCATGAAAACATAACCATCATGACAAATCAGCATCAAGTCGCATCACATCATTATCGCATTGCATTTTATGTCCTATACCACTTGCCCGAAGTCATTCAATTAAATAACATTAGCCCTGTTTCCTGCCTAAAACGACTGTAGGTCTAAGAACAAGGCTAACAACTGTTAGACACATCAAGACATCGTAAAGCAGCCTTCAAAGAATTATTCATTCACTGCTCTGGGTGAAAGGAGCTCATGAAGATGTTAATTTCGTCACCGATATCCTTAAGCATAAAAATCTCCCTGTTTAACAAATGGCATAGCTGATTCTGTGACACATGGGCCATAGGTCTTTAAGTTTCAATAGTTCATTACTCCATCTGGTGGTAAAAAAAGGTTATAATTGTCTGCTTCAATGTGCAGTGTTTCCAGTCGTCTCCTCTGCCAGACCAATTATGTCACAACCTAATGATCCAGTTAAACTGTAAAGCGAATGTACTGATTTTCTAGATGAAATTATTTTGCTGTTGGAATTTGCCGGGCAGGACATCTGACTTACCTCCAGCGGCTGAATACAGTTACGGTCTGAGCACAACAGACCACTACTCTTCCGCAATTAATCAACAGCGCACACAATAGAAAATGAGTGGATTATTTTGCATTAGGGAAAGACAGGCGCCCAGCTTGATGTGGAGATAGGCATATCATTTGTGTGGTATAATGGCATCCGCTGAAGATTTAATCAAGACGCTCTGAGTGGCTCTGGCATAATCGCCCTTTGATAATGAACGACACATAAATGATGGGCTCCTATCCTCGCACGACTTCAGAAGGACCCGTCAGGTGAAGCCAGGGTGCACTGAGGGCCATCTGGCATTGTAAAAGAAAAACAAATAAAACACTCTCACGCAAAACAGGAAGTGGATTTTATAATGTTTTGATATACTTTGAAGGTTTTTCTATTAAATAGTGCAATCACATTATGTAATAGGCAAGATATTCACTTAAAAGGATTTAATAGATAGGTTTAATAGATAGAAACTTAACTTGAGCTTGACACTGGCTCATTGGTTAAGGTTGAGGTGCTTTATTGGTCATTATACAACAACTGTACAACAGAATGTGTCCTCTGCATTTGACCCATCCTTTAAGGACGACCTGTAAGGAGCACTGGGAGCGGCGGCAGGACTGCTTCTGGGGACCCATCTCCAGATTTGGTGCCAGGCTAATGGTCAGAATCACGTGACCTGGCTGGAAGATTTACCTATTGTGCATGTTTAGTGCCAGGGGAAACCGGAGTACCTGGAAGAAACCTATGGAGACACAGGGAGAACAAGCAAACTCTGCACAGCAAGGCCCCGTCCAGGTGGAGATGGAATGTCAACACAAACTAAAGTACTAAAGTGAAGTACCCCCTTCTACTATAAGTTGACACGGACATTTAAAGGTATAGGCCACCGTTTAGGAGCACTTTGACGTCTGCACAGTAAAGTCAAAGTGCTCCTAAGGTGCTTTACAATAGTACCTCTTTTTATCTGCTTAGAAATTCAACATGTTTAATTTTGTGGAACTACGCATGTAACTGTGGAAGAGCTTGGTCATTTCTAACTTCACCCCGTTTGGCCCCATAGAGGAGAGGAGGAGAGGCTAAATGCTAACAAAATCTTTGGTGTTTTTGCATAACTGAGCGCACGCGTAAAGGCCAGACAGGTACGCATCCACTCGTCTAAGCTCAGGTAAGAACATATGCAAAAACTGTGGCCTTTTTTAAATTGAACAATGAATGGTAAGTGGTCTGATAATGTACAAATTAAGCCACATCATACTTATAACAAAAATTTAAGTGCTCCTTTTGTCATTGGGGCAGGCAGCATTAGGTGAATAACCTGCATAGCACTAATAAACAATATAAATGAATTAAGTATTTGTCTCCCGCAAAGATTCAACAGCCTTCAAGCCGCATGTATTTATGTTTACTAGAAATAATTTTGGATCCGGCTTTATTGTAATGGATTTTAAATAACTTTGATGTACTCAAGTCTTTAAATTTCTAATTTTTAAACTCATAAGACATTCAAAGGACAGTTTTTAAATCATCCCAGATACAGCCTCCTTGATGAAGTTGCCCGGCCTGCCAGACACGCCTCCTTTCTGTTCAAAAGAAGAACCGTCTGGGCGGCTTCAATCATTTCACGATTTTACCCACACTGGTCCAATCACGCACCAAGAGACGGAAGCCGTCACCGGTCACCACCACAAACTCATCCAAAACATTAAAGATGGCGGCTGTTTTCTTTTGCTCTTTCGTCTGTTTTAAATCAATTTGGAAAATATGAAATCCCTAAAACCGGAGCAAGAAACAGCGTTCGACGCATTCCTCGTAAAAAAGGAGGTTTTTGGAAAGACTTTCTCCCGCTTGTTACTGCAACGTATCTAGCGTTGATTGGTTGATGCCGTCTGCTTGCTCCCAGGCTATATGTCTTTGAAATATCTATTAAAAGATACACGTTAAAGATAATGTGGTTTACATTATGTAAACCACATAAGGCATTACTCATCACAGCTCCAAGCATCTATTTGACAACAAGGCTTTAATTGTCTTTAGATATAAAACCCTTTTTAAACCAACCATTTCGTGTAATTTCGAGTTTTAAATGGTATAATTTTAGCCTTCTCTTTTGACCCGGGAGGGAACTATTTTCTCAGTTTTGAAATAGACATTCTCTCTGCGTGCCGGTTATACAGAAAGGCCAAATCAAGAGGTGCTTCCCAATTTATTTCAAGCATCTGAGCCATTAGAGTGTCGGTATCGTTGTGTCATTGTGACTTTTCACCTGTATGAGGGAGTGGCAGTCGGTAGGGCTAATGTTGCAGATTGGCAGACTTGCTTCTATCAAACTATAGCTACAGTATAATCCATATTAGATTATGTGTTGCACTTTGGAAACAATAGAGTACAATACATGTAAGCTATTGTTGCTAGATAACTTGCAGGAGCAGTGTCCGACAACAGTGCAGCACCGTGGATCAATCTTCAAATCCTGTTCTGCACTATGCACAGTTCTGTGCTCAAAGTATGTTCATCACAGTGCCAAAATCCGCTAGCATGCCATTAGCTGAAAAACAATTTTTTGTGTTTTTTAAGGTGTCATTCCCAAAACTGCCTGCAGAAATTGGTCCAGGCCAATTCTAAATCCTGTCTAGTCCAGTTTCTCACTCCTTACTGTCTATTCTTTACATTATTTCACATCTTAAAGTGTAGTATATCGATGCTGATGTTCCCAACATAATGTTTGGTTAAGAACTTGTCAATATTAAGACTTGACAAACAAGTGTGTTAATGTAAGGCAGAGGTGAAGTTCAACAAGGCTCTCAACACCTCCTGACACCCAATTCAAATTGTTAAAATACGCAGATGACATGGCACTCATTGGTCTCCTGCATCAAAACAACCCGTCAGCTGAGGGGACTACCTAGGGTCTAGGTAGGGCCTTAGGGTGGTCTAGGTCCTAGACCACACCAAGGTCCTACAAAAGTGGTGTAACAGCAGTCAGCCTCAAATAAATGGGGCCAATATATATACTATATATATTTTTTAACTTTAATCACAAAACATTTACATCATGTGTCAGATCAACTTCCAAAGCAATGCTGAGGAGGTGTTCAAAAAGTGCTCTCAGCGACTGCACCTTCTGAAAACTCAGTTGTTTTCTGGAATCTGTGTACAAATCAATTGTTCAGAGTGTACTGACGTTCCACCTCACGGCATGATACAATCACATGACCTGCAAAACAAACAACTAATTGAAGTGTGGGGAGACCTCAGAGACCTTTGAGTGAGCTGTACAGAGAGAGGACACTGGCTAAAGCCCGAGCTGTAACCTCTGACGCCGCTCACCCACTGAACCCTCAGTCTGAGCTTCTAAACTCTAGGAGGTGATTCACACTTCCAACATCAGGAATTTTGCAGCAGAGATACATAAAGCTCAGCATTAAAGTATGGAGACAGGTGTTGTTATGGAGGACAGTCAGTGGCTCAGATGGTAGAAAGGGTAGTCTTATAACTGAAAGTTGCCGCGCTTTCGTTGAGTCCTTGGGAAGACACACCCACCCTGCCTCCATGCATACACTGGTAAATGAGAGGGTGAAGGGGTGAGAGTGGTTCCCTGATGTAAAGCGGTTTGGCCAATGCGCGGACTACCGCTATATGAATTATTGAGAGCATTACCATACCAAATCTATCATTTTAACATACTATTACCACTGCTGCAAAAACCGACATACACAGGCAACAAAAGGACTGAGAGGGTAGCAGTCTTGCCACACAGCAATACACTTTGGCATTTACTTCCAGGCTTGTGGGCCCATTCCTGAGCTGTGGGCTTGTGGAGTTTTACCTGTTTGACTTTCCTTTGAGTGCTACTACGAGAGCATGCATAATACTGGCTCAATCTGTTCAAACCTCCGGCCAAAACCTGACCAAAGCTTTTGATAGGATCCCCAGAACTGTTGAACTTCCTTGAGGAGGCATGACTTCAGATACCCTAACACACCAAATGGATTCGAAGTTTGAAAAATTATTGTTCTGGTCCCAATTATCATGAGTGGGGGGAAAACTATCCTGTTTTTCTTATTGACTTCTATCCCTGGCACAGCATATTTTAAACATCTTTTCGCCTGTTATCCACTTGAAGGATAAACGTGAAGAACAAGGTTTATTTATGACCTTTAAAAATGGATTTTGGGTTTCAGATCAATGCAAGATTACTTTTACAAGACGGGTTCACGGTTGTCAAATAGAAACTGCTATCTTTTTGCTGGAAAGCTGACAGCATAATAGTTTTTGTATGCTCCACATCTAAAAATAGGACAAATTTAGCCATCCAAGGTTTAGCAGATAGCAGTTGTCTCCTCGTAAGTCGAGACATCAAAATACTTGCTCTGTCTCACAATCCATCAGCTACAGTCTGATCTTCAGCGAAGCCCTCCTTAGATTTGTTTTTATAGTATGTCCACTTTTGGAAAAACATAGAAAAATTACGGCGCTTATCACGAAGGTCTGTCTTTTTGGAAATAAAACAAACACTTTATCAGCTGCAAATGAAAAGCAATAGCCTCTCAGGCGGCAACCTTTAAACGCTTGGGCAGTATTTTCAAGGTTAAAAATACTGCGGCTCTAAAGTGCAAGCGGACGGTGTGTCCAGAGGTGGCCAGAGACAGGTTAAAAGTCTCTGTCTCTACGGCAACAGCACATGGGTCATGTGAGGTCACGGCTGCAGATTATTAAGATTGGGTTTATGTTGGTAAAAGAGAACATTATTATTGTCATTATGTTGTAATTACACACATTTTAGACTGTGCATGTGCTGTTGATCCAAAGAGCGCAGCATTTTGACATGTGTATATCTGAATCAGGACATTTTCGGTGAGTTGACAAAATGTAGAGCGTCCCGACTAAACACACTGATATTGCAAGAAAACTTCATCTGATTCCTGAACGTCACTGTTTTGAAAAGGGCAGCTATTGCCTGATAATATACATTAGAAGTTACTAGATTATTTCTACTGGTCTACTTTGAGGATCTGAGAACTTATTACTCTTACTCCAATCCTCTACAATTAAATAAATGTAATACTCTCAACTCCGCTACATCTCTATAAAGGCTCCAAAGAAAAAAGTATAACTTAAAGTATAGTTTTGGCTGACAGGGCATCAATGTGATTCACAGGGGCTCCCACAACTCTTATTTAAATTGACACGTTTTTACTTTGATGAAGCAAATACTCAAGTGCTTAAGTAATAATTTGATGGCACAACTTTTTTCACTATTGTTATACTTGACCAAGATGATCTGTGTTTTTACTTAAGTAATGAAACGAAGTACTTTGCCCACCACTGCTTGTGTGTATATCTTTACCTGTTTACTTTGAGAGGCTTGGTATTCCGGTTGTAGACTGTGGCCTTTCCTGCATCTCATTTCTCCAGTTCTGTATGATGATAATAATTATTATTATTGCTAAATGAAGACCCCCCCCCCCCCCCCATCAGCCTCTCCCACTGCGGTGCAAGCGGTCTCTGCATCACCCACTTAATATGCATGCATTTCCCCCTCCTGGTCAATATCCGCCACTGCACCCCTGGCCCGCTCTCTGACTTGCCTGCTAGAAATCTAAATTACAGCTTCAACACAGAGACGGGACAGATCGGAGACACGCATGTAAAACGCAGGCATATTTATATAATGGATTGGAAGTCAGTGGAGCGCATCCCGCGCTGCACTGCGGGTTTATAGCTGGTTATAAAAGCAAGCTGGTTCAGGCCCGGGAAGATTTGTGCCTCTCTGTCCCTCTCCCTCTCCTTCTCTCTCTTTTCGCTTTGCATGTAATTTGTCCGATTCCCACCATTTTGATCCGTGCTGCAAATTCCGCACCAATACAGGCGGGGAGAAGCATCAGACTATTGTAAAACCTTTCGCGTTAAGCGTGTCAACCTCAGCGCGGTCTGATCTCTCACTCCCGAGGATAAAATAGGTGGTGCCTCCCCCTCTTGTGGTTTGAAGCAATACTGCATTATATTTTCCACCATTCATTTTGATCTCGCTTTGAAAGATGTGAGATGATAAACTGAACTCTATTTAAGGACCCGGTGCAAAAGATTTAGGTGAATGGAGTCTTTGCTGAAAAAGATGTAGTGATGGGGGTAAATGCTCCTTCTGATCTACAAAGCCTATTTTTTTCCTATTGGCAAAGTAGTGATCCCCACTGTTGCCCTTTAAAGGTCCTATTGATGGCTTTCAGGCACATTCCCCGACCTTAACATGCACTGTCCCGACCAAATAAACCAATAAATAAAAATATAAATACATTAAAAAAGGGCGACATTTTGAGGATTCTTGCCCATTCGTCATCACATATATTTTGAACGTGAAAACAGCGTTGACAGCTTGGGATAGTGGCCGTACTGCAGTCAAAACCGTAAAGTATTCTCATTGCAAATGCTTGAAAATCACTTCAAATACAAGTCGTACCAACACATTTCATCCCGAATTCAAACATCTGATTTGTATTTCATTCATATCTGTCGCGACTGTCCTGCTCTGCGTATCTCACATCTTCAAACCATGTTGGCGGGAAGACATTGCCATTGTGTCTCCATTGTCAGTGCAGTTGCAGTGTTTTGCTGATTGAGCTTTCAGAAGCAGTTGAGAGACGAGAGATTGCCTGCCTTCGTTTTTTTTTCCCTTTTCTTTTCCAGGCAGTTCTTTCCACTTGGTCGTCTCAGGATGGCAGTGGTAAAAATAGCTTTATTCTCATCAGACTGGATTTAATTTAGCGGGCCCGTGTCTCCGCGCTGATCGCTGATGGAATATTCAGAACGGGCGAGTAGGTGGATCTTTTCATGTACCATTACTGCTGCGGATAACACGGTCCTATAGCCTGCCTATCTGAAGGTATGTCATTTGTGTTTCTGCAAGAACAATTTCCCCCTATCTCAACATGTGATGGCACACGTTTTGACAGTGAAAATGTCCGGACTTGATTCAGACTATAATTTTAAATTGTTACCGCATCAAAAAATAAGCTGTTTTAATGCATTTATTACGGCTTAAGTATACTGTCCACAAATCTGAGTGAAATATGGAAATTATAACTGCAAATTACAATCAGATGGGTCCAAAGGTCTGTTAAGTGCCGTGTGAGCGAGGGGTTGGTGGTGATGAGAGGGTTCTATGCTAAAGAGAGATTGGTATAGCCTCGCTTTTGTCTGTTTACCTCAAGGAAGCTGTGGCCACAATAAAAGCTTACAACCACCGAGTATGGAGTGGATGAATAATCAGTACAGCCACCTGGAAATAAAACCCTTTTTTTATTACCTCTAATTCAAAGTATATCTGGCATCTAATGAGCACATCTTTTGTCATCTGTTTTCTAGGAATATTATGTTACAGATCCTTAATTCAACTTCTCAAACAAGCCATTTAACAGAATAAACTGCCCTTTTCATTTATATACAGTAGGCTATTACACTGGCCAAAAAATAACAAGTTTCCACCTGGATGTGACTGACTGTTATGATCTGGGGTTGGTCAGGTCCAGGTTCAGAAACACTACGTGCACAAAGAATCTGAACGTCCTGAGTGACCAGGTCATTCCATCAGTGCATTTCTTCTTCCAGAGTCCAGATCTGTACCCCAGTGAAAATCTTTGGGAGGTGCCGGAGAAGGCTTTGCACAGTGGTCGCACTCTCCCATCATTCCTCATTGCAAGATCATGGTAGAAAATGTATGCACCACTGGATCTGTTGACATTATCCAAACAATGCCACAGCTGTAATCAGAATCAGAATTGGTCTTATTGCCATGGTTATGAACAGGTTCACAACTATGTCGGTCGATCATGCAACATGAAACAAGGGGAGAGGAGTGAATAGTCCGTGTCCAGGGTGAGAAGGGTCAGCTGTGATCTGACCCACACGCCTCCGGGTCCTGGAGGTGAACAGGTCCTGGAGAGATGGGAGCTCACAGCCAATCACCTTCTCTGCAGATGCTTGTCCCGTTCTGTAGCGCCGGGGAACCACACGGTGATGGAGGAGGTGAGGATGGACTCGATGATGGCCGTGTAGAACTGCACCAGCATCTTGGTCGGCAGCTTAAGTTTCCTCAGCTGCCGCAGGAAGAACATCCTCTGCTAGTTCTTCTTGATGAGGGAGCTGATGGTTGGCTCCCATTTGAGGTCCTGGGTGATGGTGGTGCCCAGGAAACGGAAGGAGTCCACAATTGAGATGGGGGTAGGAGTGTCTGTCAGGGCGAGGGGGGACAGTGGGGCTGAGTCTTTCCTGAAGTCCACGATCATCTCCACTGTCTTCTGGGCGTTCAGCTCCAGGTTGTTGTGGCTGCACCAGGACGCCAGCCGTTCCACCTCTCTCCTGTAGGCGGACTCATCATCGTCTGAGATGAGCCCGATGAGGGTGGTGTCGTCCGCAAACTTGATCCGTTTTACGTACTGATGACTGGAGGTGCAGCAGTTTGTGTACAGGGAGAAGAGCCAGGGGGAAAGTACACAGCCCTGAGGAGTTCCAGTGTTTGTAGTCCGAGTGTCCGAGACGATCTTCCCCAGGCGCACGTGCTGTCTCCGGTTTGTCAGGAAGTCAGTGATCCACCTGCAGAGGGAGTCGGGCACGCTGAGCTGGTAGAGCTTGTCTAATCGAAGCTGAAGGTGGTCCAACAAGATATTAGAGTGTGTAACCTTTCTTTGTCGCAACTTTTTTTTTTTGTCTGCCAATGTCATATTTGTGTAATAAAGTACTCCCCTAATTCCTCCACTTCAAGAGCAAAAAGGTGCACTACTGACATATAGATTTTATGTCCAAAGAAACCCATTTACGTGAGAGTGTGATTCTGTTCTATTACATTTCCCTGCCCACCCTCCCGTAGACATCATCTCCCCACATCTGATAAATCATTTGTTTATAGACAAGCAATTTCCCCTATCTCCATATGTTATTGCGCGCATGTTTCTTCTTTTTCTTTTTTTTGCAGTGACGGTGGAGGAGACAAGTGTTGGGTGATAGCAACTGTTTCTTCAAGCATTCAGGCTGCTCTGCTTTAATCTCCTCGGTGGAAGATCCGGTTCTGGCGCTGAAAAGCATGGGTGACTGTGTGAGTTATGACTTGCCATATCTTCATGAGGGCTCCGAGAAGAATGGCTGAGAGAGAGGTTTCCAGCCAAGAACACGGCTAATAGTGAAAACTTATCACGTCAGTGTGCATACAGCCTGACAAGTTCACATTGATACTTAACACACGGATAGCAGCATGGGAAATGTAAGGGTGAACAGGGCACCGTGGGTAAATGTAAAACGCCACAGCTGGAAGCACTTGGCCTGTAATAACCTTTGGGACTGGTGGCTGAAAATCTAAAGCCAAAAGTGAATGTGAATGTATTGATGAGGATGCTTTTGGGACATTTCCTAAGTGGCACACCTAAATTATGTTCTGAAAAAGTCCAATATGTTATATGTGTATAATTTAAACCATGTACATTACATACACATACACTACAGCGGGCACCAAGAATGGAGATTTTAACTAAACCGATAAGGACACAGCAAAGATAAAGCGCCGACCTCTTGTGGCCGGATTTGTGTGTTTGGCTCTATCTCACAATCCTTTACATGAATAGATTTAGGCTGGCTCTTAGGTTAACAGCCCCTAGTTGGAAATATCCATTTGAACGGCTTATTTTTACTTCTGTTTGTGCGTCTTTCTAAGCAGAAAAATATATAAGTCTTAAATTATCGGTGTCTCTCGTTAATGTTATTTCCGAAAAAGAAATAACATTAATAGATAAACTGTAATTTAAAAAAACACAATAGTCAGGTGTAATTTTAAATCTGTATTGCCATATTTTCCGGACTATAAGTCGCTCCGGAGTATAAGACGCAGCAGCCAAAAATTGCCTAATGAAGAAAAAAACAACAGGCTGAACAGGCGTACGGTATGCTAACGTTACACGGTGAGCTACATGAAGCATAAACGACGAACTAAATAGGTGTCTGGTATGCTAACGTCACATAAACAGTTCAGATAACTATAGCATAAATAACATACCAAACTCTCGATCTCACTCCAAAATCACTAAATCCATTGAAATCTTCATCCTCGGTGTCACTACCTGGGCATGGAGGCGTAAATGCACAGTTGACAAGCCTCTCCCGGCAGCACGTTTTTCAAGCTCTCATTTGCGAACTCGTTCCTCTAGCTGTGACCATCTAGCTATTAGCCCGCGATTAGCTTTGTTTGTTTACTTACCCTTTTTGTGAGCATTTTTCTCGCTCACTTCAAACTTTGTTTCTGCTGCTCGATTAGCCTGCAGTGCCCTATAGCGGCACGTGAAATTATACATTTGAATAAAAATAAAAAATCACATATTAGTCGCTCAGGCGTATAAGACAAATAATGAAAAAGAGTGCAACTCATAGTCCAAAAAATACGGTAGTGTATTGAAAATATATCCAAAGACACTGTTGGAGTGATTTATTCATACAGCCGGAGTCCGCACCATGTGGATTTTTCCAGCATTCTAATGAAAATGACTATTCTCAGGCGTTTCATCTCAGCGAGGTCTCAATATAGGCTAAAGTCTCGCTGTTTATACGGTCTGCTGAAAAGACCGTTGCATTTAACTGGGCCGCTGCTGGCAATGAAATCACCTCAGAACGGATGAACATGCTGGGAATTTCACCCGCCGCCCCGCGTGTGCTGTGTGTCTGTGAAAGGGTTGGGCTCGTGCTGCGGAGAAAAGAAATGTACAGGTTTAAATTAGTCCCTTCCAGGTGGACTCCAAGTGTGAGTCACAAAGGGAAAAATCTAATCCAATCCAACTTTGTGATAGAGCGCTTTACTGTACACCGCGCGATTGATCAGAAGCAACCCACCGGCTTCAAGTATTTTTAGAGTCAGTGATAGGAGACAGAAAAAAATTTTGCAAATCAGATTCACAAGGGCTCCCACAAAACTTGCACATGAGTAATAATGTTATGTACATGACCCTAGAAGACACTGATTAATACACGTTTCTTGTAAAGCTCAATTCCAGTTTTAGGTAATAAGAAATCAAATTTCAAACACAAAAAAAGTCACCACTTAACTAACTGTTATGATCTGATTGCTGCTGTTGGTCAGGTCTATAGGCATAAAGATAGGACAGGATTCATCAGGCTCGGTTAAAGAGTGGTTCAGGAGCATCATTTTCATACATGGACTGACCACTATAGAGTCTTTTGGATATGCTGGAGAAGGCTTTACGCAGTGATCACATTCTCCCATCATAAATACAAGATCTTGGCGGTAAAATTTATGTAAATCTGGATCTATTGGCATTGCAAAAGCTTTGAAACAATGCCAGAGCGAATCCATGCTGTAATCAAGGCTAAAGGCAGTCCGTGCAAATATTAGAGCGTGTGACCTTTGTTTTTCATGGCGACGTTTTGTTTGTCAGACATCGTAAATAATGCCGTGCCTCAAGCATTCCTCTAGTAACGTTGTGGATTGCCGTTTTGAATCCCATCTGAACAGACACTGTCATTGTCTCCCAACATAAAAATGAGTTTGCACGTGTCCATATTAAGACTCTTTCTTGTTGTTCATCCCTCAATTTCTCGTCTTTCAAGCTCTGAATCTGTTTGCTTTGTTCTGCAGCCATCACAAACAGGAAGACGCACCTACTGTATCAATGAGAAACATCTGTGACTCACAATGCCATATGATTGCAGTTATTACCTGCCCTCCTCGTGTCCGAATGGCTTCAAGGCTGGCCATTTATTTATGATTACCGGTGTATTTTAGGGGCTGGCGACGGTGTCCTCTGCCACTCCTGAAGCAGATGAGGGCACACACAGACTAGACAGCCCGTTGAACATATGAGCCGCAGGTATGGCGTATTCTGTTACCAGTGGTCGCAGTGTAGACGGGGCTCGGTAAACACAATATGATTGCGGCACAATGGTTCAAGATGACGCGGAGTGATGGATGATTTGACAGTCGTTTTGATGGCACTTTGCTCGAGTGGTTCTGTGCCGTGGGTTACAGACACAGGCAGTAAATAAAGTCTGAAACAAAGTAGGCATCGCTTGTACTCGATCCGCACATCATTTGTTATCATTTTTGAGGCAGCGGTAAATCCTTTGCTGCTATCACTGGAGGAGGATGTAATGTAGTCGGGTGAATTGTGCATTTTCAGCTCAGCTGTTGCTCGGAATTCAATAGGACAGGACTGTGATGTGTAAGATCTCGCGTCATTTTATTACCTGTTATCTGCCATCTTAGGGTTAGGGTTCGAGTTCTTTTACTCACCTATGCATATTCAAATCTCAAAGCGCATTGACAGGAAGCTTACTTGCTAACTTGCACCATGTCTGTCAGTCTGCCCCATGGACACTGTGCCTATACATTGGCAGTTTAGCATAAATAATCAATAAATAATGTCTGACTGTTACGCGATGAGCTCAAGCTTGCGAAGTTCTTTCGAAATGCAAGCTATTTTTCCTATGTTTTTTCTCATGTGTTTGCAGCATCGGAATACTGCAGTCCACAGCATATACAATGCACAGTGAGAACAAGAGACAAACAGAATACAGGTGCAATGTATCTACAGTCTTCAAGGGATAAAAACACCACATTGACAGGAGCTTGAAAAAGAGTGTGAGGTTTTCTGCTTGGTACTCCCCTCGGATACTACATAGCGTCGCCCCGAGCGATGAAGAAAGAGCTAACCATGCAGAGGGTGAGTAGCGTCCTGAAGAATGGAGTTAACCTGCCCTGTTAAGCTGACCTGAGTGCAGCTCTGACAAACTGAGCTGGGGCTAGGCCCACTTTACCACCTGCGGGAAAGAATGTTGGTCTCTCAGTGATAAACTGCTGTACCAGGCCACCATGGAGAAGGACATGACAGGCTCAATAAAAGCTCGATAGAAGAGAGACAGGAATGTCAATGTTGGAACGGGCCATCTTCCTCATACAAGACAAACACTGATGTCCTTTTTTGCAGACAATCGCACAATTGTCCTTAAAACTCAATTGTGAGTCAATGAGGGTTCTTAAACATTTGCAGTTGTCACACTCGACGGGCTGACCCATAAAGATGGTAGAGCCTGCTTTCTAAAATCAATGCACATGTCCTTCGTTTTTTTTTTTTTTTTAGATTAAGATTTTAAGATTTATCACACCAGGAAATGAAATCCTCAACAGCTAAACCATTTCCAGCTTCAGTGTATTGCAACAAACTGACAACATATGTGTCATCCACAAATCTGAGCATTGATCTGTTCTCATACTTGCACAGTGTTCATTCATTGTCATTCATTCGCTTTTATTATTATTATCTTTTAAAACCGAATAACTGGATTTCGAATCAGCAGTAATTGTTGACTTTGACTCCATATTAAAGCATTTTTGCAAACGTTTAAAACTTTTTCAACTGTGTTTCATGGCATGTTTGCTCTCATTGTTTTGCGTGGTGTGACTTTCAGGTCTGCAAAGTTCAGTCTATAATTATTTCCCAATCTGAAATGCGTGCAATGGAATGCATAACAGCTAAACTAATGTGATTTTTTCTTTAATTACAATGTATATGCTATTATTATTATTCTCTTATATATTAAGTTTTAACCTCTGTGACAGGCTTTTAAGTAAATATGCAATTAGTGGTTTATTTAATCATTAGTGGTTTAATTACGAGACGCTACTGTTTTGATTGATTTGCACACCCTATATAGCACAAATAATAAGCACTTGCAAAACACAAAGAGCCATCCATCCATCCATCCATTTTCTTCCGCTTTATCCGGGGCCGGGTCGTGGGGGCAGCAGTCTCAGCAGAGATGCCCAGACTTCCCGATCCACGCACACCTCCTCCAGCTGTTCTGGGGGGACCCCGAGGCGACACCAGGCCAGCTCGGAGACATAGTCCCACCAGCGTGTCCAGGGCCTTCCAAGAGGCCTCCTCCCAATAGGACATGCCTGGAGCACCTCCCGAGGGAGGCGACCAGGAGGCATCCGGAACAGATGCCCTAGCCACCTCAGCTGGCTCCTTTCGATGTGAAGGAGCAGCGACTCGAGTCCGAGCTCCTCCCGGGTAACTGAGCTCCTCACCCGATCTCGGAGGATGCGCCCAGCCACCCTGCGAAGGAAACTCATTTCGGCCGCTTGTATTCGCGATCCTGTCCTTTCGGTCATTACCCAAATCTCATGACCATAGGTGAGGGTGGGAACGTAGATCGATCGGTAAATCGAGAGCTTTGCCGCCTGACTCAGCTCCCTCTTCACCATAACAGTCCGATACAGCGACCGCATCACTGCTGACGCCGCACCGATCCGTCTATCGATCTCACGCTCCATCCGTTCCTCACTCGTGAACACGACCCCGAGATACTTGAACTCCTCCACTTGGGGCAAGGACTCCCCACCGACCTGAAGCGGGGAAACCACCTTTTCCGGTGGAGAACCATGGCCTCAGATTTGGAGGTGCTGATCCTCATCCCGGCCGCTTCACACTCGGCTGCAAACCGCCACAAAGACAAAGTGCCTCAGGGCAAACACAAAGATTTGACTTTAAATATTTTAACTTATGTCCATGTTTTTTCCTGCAATCGTGTATTTTTTAGTTGATTTTTACGATTCAGTTAAAATGTTTTATGAAAAAGATGACTTCTATAGCTGTCAGCTGGGTGTAGCACTATCCTCCACAGCTTGTCACTTTGCAATCCAATTTCCCACGGAAACCAGTGCTCCATTATCATCTCACGAGCTGAAACCGTAAGCTAAAAAGATATACATTATCCTTGTTTACTGCTGACTTTATATACAGTATGTATTTTCACGAGTTTCACGTAATGAGGCTACATCCTTTGTCTCAGTCAATTCTGTCTCTTCTGGACACAGTGAACAGATCGGTTCCCCAGCAGTAAGTTGTGCATGTTTTAGCTGCATCCTCTGACAAGCCTTGACGATAACGTTGCTCTCTCCCACTCAAACAGGACCTCGAGCGCACAGATTTACATGTGAACTTTGCCCCTCTCTGCTCAACATTAGTACCACACTACCATTAATAACTTTGCATTTCACCGAGGGGGGGGGGGGGGCCTCGAGACCCTTCAGCCTGTTCTTTCACAAGCAAGAATCGCGTCAAAGTACCCGGAAGAAATGCGCAAAGAGGTGATGGGGCTTTCAAAGATTATGAAGTTTAGGCTGAGTTTAACATAATGATGATTTATGGAAGCAGAGGAAGTGCAAGTAGTGTAACTTTAAACTAATCAGCTTCACACAAAAAAAGTATAAAAAATAGGTGTTATTAATACTGCTGCAAGTACACAACACTACTACCACTATCCTTAATGGTTCGAGTTATTAGACAACGCAGGACAGTCACTTTATACGCACCTGTTTCTTGCACCGGTTTATTACTAACGGTCCACTCACGGACTGAGAGGCAGGAGTTCACCGCACACTTCCAAGACATTAAAGATGGCGTGTGGCGGCTAGTGATACACCGTTTTCTTCTGCTCGTTCGTTTTAAATAAGAAACAGCGTTGTACTGGCAGACATGTTGTTTAATCTCGTTTAATACTGCAAAGGCTTCCTGTAGCTTGTTCCTGCGTCATATCCGGTGTTTCTCTAAGGTTGATGCCGTCTGTCAACGATGCCCATCGTGAAATCGCTCGATCCCGATCTTCTCTTACGTTGCATCACAAATTGCCGAGTTTTTAGGTGTTTTTATCCCAGTACATTTTATCACTATTTTCTATTATTCTGTGTTCCACATTGTTTTGCTATTGTACATCTTTTCTATGTTTTTTTGAACGTTCAGCAGATTTTTTGCTGCAGAGAGTCTTTACAGGCCATGAAAGAATCAGCTTTTTTAAAAGTAAACAAACAGCTAGCTGATGAACTAAAAGGTCTTTGAGCGGCATTTAAGACGAGGCACCATTTAAGAAGAGGCACCAAGATTGGAGACGTCACAACACGTGCTAAACTAGTCAGCGCCTGATTAGTTTAGGTGCTGATAAGGGGCAAACAAAGAGGTATCCGGGCAAGACTTGCAGTCAAGCCACGCAAGTCTTTTGTCCCTACTATTGTTCTGGCTAATGTACGGTCACTGGGGAATAAACTGGATTATGTGCGTCTGCTACGCTCTTCCCAGAGGATAGTGAAACCCTGTTGTGCACTGAGTCCTGGCACAACTATATGGCGGAGTTTCACAGGTGACCCTCAGGTGAAGAATGACAAAGAAGCAACTGTTGCTTTCATTACTGGGCCTGGTTGTTTTGTTGTTTGTTTCTTTTACATCTGTCGACTTTATTGTTCCTTTTATGGAAATGTGTCCTCTGCATTTTACTCGCATTTTAACCAGTGCCTCAGGGCAACCCATTAGGGGCAGAAGGGCAGCTGTATCGCTCCGTCAGGCCCAGCTGGAGGATGCGCTGCTCTGCATGTTTTGGGTCGATAGGGGAAGCCAGTACGCCTTAATATAAGGAAACTCATCCCAACACAGAAAAGCCCCAAACACACTGTACATGAACTCTTAACCATGCCACAGAGTCAGCTATAGTGTGTGTAACAAACTAAAGCACAAAGTTCAGTTTCGTAACAGGGGGAATGTCTAGCCAGGGCTCTTGCAGACAGAACAAGCCTGAGCGCACATAGCCTCAATGATTATATGCACTTTAATAATGCTTAATTACCCCTATTACATTTTCTAGCCTAGTTAATGGCACTGCTGATAATTAATACAAGATGAATTCTGTGACATCGAGGCACTTTCTCCTCTTATTTCAACACTATAACTGGCGTGCATAAACTTCAATCAAGAGAAACACACTATTGGAGACAGAAAAGGCTAAATCAATTCCAATCAGCGGGAATCTGACCCGATGCTAACTACATATGAGTCACTTGTGAAGTCCGATAAAGCTGAGAGACTGGCCACAGTATAGTGAAAATAATCACACTCTAGGGCTGGCTTTTTAACCACCAATCGAGTTTGCCAGGGACATTTTTATGAACAAATGGAGACGTGTAACTCAAGCCCTGCAGGAAACTGATTGAGAGCTATTACTTTTCATGGTGGGAGTTTCAATAATGACATTCATATGTGCAGAAATTGGTCTTTATTTGAGAAATAATATTCATGACCAAAAAAAAAGGTGAGAGCTTGTGAATAGCACACATGAGACTGACAACTTTTTAATATGCAAATGTGAAGACACTTTGCAAAATACACTTCAAAGGTCCCTGGTGTGCATGAATCACTGCAAGGCTGTTCGTTATTGTTCCGTCTAAGTAAAATTATGTTTAAACAAACATGTACAAATATATATATATATATTTGATTAGTGCATATTTGACCTTTTAGTGACTCAGTGGTTTTGTGAGTTACTTTCCATCACGGTGGCTCCAGGATTGATTGTTTTTGAGTTTCTGGTAGGCTTTCATTGCCTTTTTATAAACGTTTTTTTATTGTGATATGTGTTTTTTACAAACTGCACTTGCTTTGTACCATGTTTGTACATATGAAAACGCTTGGTAAATTACCCCCTAGGTATTTTTCCACATAAAAAGTTCCCTTAGAAAAGTTCCCTGTTCACTAAGAAAGAATCCAAAGCCTACTTTCAAAATGGTTAAAATTCACAACAAACAAATAAGGTTAAAGTGTACTTAATTGATCTCCGTTGTTCTCTTGACTCACCCTTCAATGCTGCCGGGGCGACCTGTCGGAGCAGTGTGTAAGTGCAGTAGGCAGGGGCCCGGGGACCCATCTCCAGATGTTGAGCCATGCTAATGGTCAGAAACAACTGGCTGGAGGATTAACCTATTGCAAAGGTTTTTTAGTGGTCGGGGAAACCGGAGTACCTGGAGGAAGCCGACGCAGACACGGGGAGAACGTGCAAACTCCACACAGAAAGGCCCCGTAAATAAAATCATGCAAAATCCACAGCAGAAGAAATCATTTGGCCTTTACTTACAATCAGTCACACTTCATTCACAACATGCTTTGCAGATTAAACACATTCGCATTCTGTCTAATCAAAATTAGAAAAAAAAAAATCATTAGGATTAAGATATCAATTTGTTATAATAATGTAAACGTGCAAAGTTATGGCTCTCCCCAGTGTTCTATCTGAAATCCACAGCGCCAGCGTTCCCTTGTCGAGCACAAATCCCCCTTGTCCGTTTCAGCATTACCTCTGCCTATGAAGCATCGCTGTTGCAAATCAGATTCAAGAGAGTGGTTGCTCTGACACAGCTCTGACTCACGGTAAAATAAAATTGTCCACATATTGGCGAAGTCTAAATATAGCTTGCATTTTAACGCCGTGCCGCATCCTATCCAGGAAGCCGAGGATTTGATGCATTGCGGTGTTTGCCGATCATTGTTTTTGATGTTAAACCTCCCCCTGATTGTGCATGCAGAGGAGCGAGGCCTGTTTGGCGTGTCTCGAAGTGGGAAAGAAACGTCTTCAACGCGTGCGAGTGTGTTGTGGAGCTGGGAGATGCATCACAACCGCACAGGAATTGCGACGGTCACGCGTAGCACATTGGAAAAGATAACGTTTTATCAGTGAAATAATGTTCTCTGCAAATAGCAAAACAGTTTCGAACCTCCGCAGGCCTGTTCGGAAGCGCGCGTCATGTTTGTTCTCCTTTCCACGCTTCAGTCTTTTCCCCAACTGTTACGTAATGCTCCCGTGGACCTGTTTGGAAAGTACACTGAGGACCCCCGACTTTACGACATAAATCACAAATCCAATCGCAAAACCTTTCAGAAAAATTGCAATAGATATATATGGTTTTTTTTTTTCTTCCCCTGAAATCGCTCAGCCTAAACTTGGTGCACAAAATCAATAGTTTGGGAAAGTTGGAGACACCTCTGAATCAGCGCTGACTTCAAAGACTTTGCAAATGACTAATGCAAGTACATACATTTAGTGTTAACCTAAAGCGCAAGGAGAAAGCCACAGAATTATGAAAAACCTCAGAAATCTGTCAAGAGTATTAACTGTCCAACCTTTTCATTAAGAGATTAGCCCGCACCTCATCCTTCTGTGGGAAGAGGCATCTTCTGACGAGTGAAGGGCACCTATGATGAAAAATGTGTTGCCTTTGTATCTGTAGGCACAGTGCGGCACAGTGCCATTACAGCTTGTTAAAAAAAAAAAAAAAAAAAAAAAGGTAATGTCTTTGGTACATGGTGTTCATATGTGCTTTGTCTGCCCATTCAATCCAATATCGCCCCTCATGGTTTTCTCTTCCACAGCCAGGGGAAGGACAAATTAAGTATAAGTGGTCATATTAAAGTTAAATGTTAGCCATTTGAAGCTAAATGTGAAGCATAAAAGTGATATTTCTTCATTAGCTGCGAAAATAGCCATCATTTTGCAGCAGAAATTATGGTTAAGAAAGAGAACTACAAGCTAAGTGAGCGCTATTAGCACCTGCTATATCAGTGCTGCTGCTACATCTGCTCAGTTCTGTCATTACTTTGGTTGTTTGATAGGAATCATGTGGTAAGTCGACGTCTGCATTCGACCCATCCTTCATTGTCATATGTCAAGGAACAACAGAGATGTCGAAAGTACTTGATTTCAATACTTAAGTAGACGTACTGATACTCTGGTAAAGGTAAAAATACAGCTGCGACTTAAGTACAAAAATACTTAATACAGTCGACGATGGAATGTGATTAAAAACATTAACTGTTTAAATATGGCCTTTGTATTGAATTATTCTAAATAAATCTGACTTTTAAGTGATGCCTTATAGGCTCTACTTTATATTTTAAACATTTTGAACTAGTTCCTAAATGCCGATTTAAACCATACGTGACAACTACAGCTACTTTACTAGCATTTGTTGTTTTTCCCCCCCCTGCCTTTTAAAACATTTATTCTAATAAAACAATAATAATAAGTAAATGCTGTGCCAATGATGTGCTACTTAGCCCAAAAACTCAATGTGTTTGAAACAGGTCTCTCTTGAAAATGATACATTGTGTCTCAAGGGACAAAATGAAGAAATGGATATATATTAATACAAATACAAGTGCCCAAAAATCGCTGGTATCAGCCAAGGGCCTATATTTGTGAAACAGCCTTTGATTCATATTCACAGCAGAGACCAAAGGCAGATTAAGTCTCTGTCTCTGCATTTTGGAGTTTGGAACAGTTTGGACAAAAGCAGCACATGTGATCTCACACATCACAGCAAGGTCAAAATCATGTTCGAGTAAAAGTAAAAAGGTAACGGAGCACAAGTACTTCGTTACTTCCCGCCTCTGGGGAACAATGCAGCAGCTAGACCCATTTTTGTTCACATATTGATTGAGCTCCATTTTCAATTACATTTTATTCTTTCATAGGTAAATGAAATGGGCTAGATGTTGCTGATTCGTGAACTTAGACATATCTTTTATGCAAACTTCAGCTCAAACAATAACAAACGCTGTCCTCCAGTTTCATTTAACACACAAACATCTTCCATTGTCTCGTCCAAACTCCTCCAAAACGAGATTGTGTTTCTGCCAAAGAAATGGCTGTAAACCTGTTGATTATAAAGTCCCATGACGATTGCTGAGACTGACCAAAGTAGGGATTGCGATTTCGATTAAATTTGGATTAACTGCCCAGCCTTGTTAAGTACACAGCTTCAGTATTAGCCTTGTTTGTTATGGCTGTGATTTTTTATTTTCTTTTTTTTTTTTGGCTGATGAAGGAAACATGACCCAGAAAGCAAACCAAGCTGGAATCAAACCTGATACCTTCTGTGAGGCAAGACTAACCACTTTGTTACAATGCTGCCCCATAGACGTACTGCGACTTCTCCTGATAAACTTGCTGGAAGCAAGCCTTGCAACAATCTCTTTTATTTTCATACTGTGTAGTGAGAACATGGTAATCAAAATGACTCTCCCAAAATTCCCCATTACTGACCCCATAATCTTTCTGCACCTAATCCTTCATGTCATGCAAAACTCCTGCCCTGCTCGTCACGATACTTCGCGATCATTTCCCCGTTGGTCTCTGTGAGCGTTACGCGGCGAGAGAGGCAGACCTAGACATCTGTTGGGATAAATTTTTGATGACCCATCTCTCCTCGTGGGCATACCCCCCTCTGACAGAGCATCAAACATTCACCACAATCAGTGAAACGAAGCTTAGCGATCAGCCGGAGAGGTGCAGTCTGCCGGCCCGTGTGTGTGACGGGAGAGTCCGCATCCCCATCCAATGGCCGCTGTGCTGAAGGGACTGTATATGACTTTTTAATGGCAAGAGCCTTGTACCGTTTAAAGGTGTGATCGTGATGTTTTGTGGTCATCAAGTGAGTGAAGCTGAAAAATAAGAGGTATATCATTCAAATGGCACGGAAATGTTATGTTTGTTATGTCCAGCAGCTGCCAAAAGTACCTCCCCCGCCTCAACGTACAGATGACAACTGGTTTTAATACTCACTTTATGGAAACATAAAACATAAAAAATGCAGAGACACAAACTCATAGTAGTGACTGTAATTCCAGCGAGAAAATGCTATGTATGTATGTATGTATCTATTTATCTATCTATCTATCTATCTATCTATCTATCTATCTATCTATCTATCTATGTATGTATCTATGTATGTATGTATGTATCTATTTATCTATCTATCTATCTATCTATCTATCTATCTATCTATCTATGTATGTATGTATGTATGTATGTATCTATCTATCTATCTATCTATCTATGTATGTATGTATGTATCTATCTATCTATCTATCTATGTATGTATGTATGTATCTATCTATCTATTAATCTTGATAACTTACTATATTTATTGATATTTCAATATTTCTTTCTAGTTTATTTCTAGTTAAAACTTGTGTTAGTTTTGTTCTTATAGTCAGACCTTTTGTGTTAATTTCGTACCTGATAGTTTCGGCTCCAACTGTGGCCTTTAACACAAAGGTCTGACTATAAGAACAAAAGTAGCATCATTCTTAGAAGACCTAATGAACATAATTGGACAACTTTTATTAGTGTTTTTATACTGTTTCATATATTTTTTAGAATCTCCAGTGTTTCCTCTGTAGGAGCCCTCTGCCTCGGGAGCTGTGATTGGCTGTGGCTGTGTGGGTGCCCAGGTGGGGGTGTGGCGTCTCTTCCGTGCCTCCTATGGGGAGGAGGCTCCTCGGGGAGGACGGCTCCTCTGATGGGGTTTCCTCACCTTGTTCATCTGTACCCAGCCTTAATGATTTTGATTATTTTGTGTGCGCGTGTCTGAGTGTGTGTCTGAGTGTGTGTGTGTGTGTGTCTGAGTGTGTGTCTGTGTGTGTGTGTGTGTGTGTGTGTAGAAGAAAGGGCAGGGGGTGTGCGTGTGTGTATATATGAGACCATTGTGATACCTCTAAATATTGGGAGGGTTGGACGGGTGAGAATGTCTTTTAAATGTAAAGCACGTAGTGATGCACTATATGAAAAGTGCTTTATAAATAAGTTTTGATTGATTTTGATTGATTGATTTACTATAATAAATAATAATGGTCAATTATTTGTTGTTCATTTAAAAGACTTCTTGTGTCAGGACTCTTTCTCTTTGTTCAGGTAAATTGCGCTTTAACACAACAACAAAAATGTATATTAACGTTTTCGTTCTACATTTCCAAATTTCCAAAAAAAGTTGTGAAGACTTACCCATCAATCTTGGCTTTCTTTTATCTCCCAGGCAAACCTACCCACACAGGAAGCAAAACTAATAACTTCTTTGGCGGTAATGAAATCAATTAGACAGGGGCTTTTTGTTTTCGTAATGAAGGACTCTTGAAAGTCCTGGCTCAGCTCAGAAGTAAAAGTGAAGGAGCTGCAGAAATTGGTGAGTTGAGCGGAGTTTGTCCAGAGGAGGATCGGTCCTGGACTCAACAGCTCCCTCCGGACGCCTCTCGAGTGATTGCACCAAGTACCACAGCAGCTGAGGGCCAGAGCGGCTCAATTTCATGGACGTGTGCAGGCAGAAGGAGACGGAGAAAGTCCACTGTTTACTCATGAGAGCAAAAGAAAAACTATGTTTTGATGCCTGTTGAGTCCAGGGATAGCCCTAAAGGAAGTTAATTGGTTGTCTCAGTTCAAATACTGTAAATGATGTTAATTTAAAGGTTGGGTATTATGTTTTTTTTAGGCACATAGCATAGGCGCCGATTTATGTTTTCCCCCGTGGGTGCTCAGTCAGCCGGTACTGTCATGTGACGCACACCGCCTCACATTTACCTAAACAGAAATGCAAGCTACTTGGCAATGTCTACTATCATCTTATAGACTGAGGCTATTTTTTGAGAAAGCAATAAACATGCATTGGTGCGCTGCGCGCAACTCACCATTGTTGGCACTAGAAGTAGTTGTAGAGGCCGTCTCATAATGAATGGAGACAGTCTCCTCGCTGGTGGAATCTTCTGATAAATGCAATTTCTTTCTAATTACAAATCTGTCCATTGTTATCTTAGTGCGTTTTATTAGCTTCTTGGTCATTAGCCCATTGGCGGCAAACGAGCTTTGTTTTTGGCCGAAGTTACGTACACGGCGTCGGAGCATCATGTTGATAATGAGATCAAGGATTTGATTGACAGTGAGGATTTTTACCTAGCAACACACTGCCCGCGTGCCCAAATTATATTTTCCCTAGACGTATGAATTGGAATTATAGAAAAACAATATGCCCGATTGAATTCTATTTCTATAAAGTATTAGCAATATAATTTGTAAGAAAGTAAAATCGTCACAGGCGTATCTCGATCCAGGGACCTTTGGCATGAAAGTCAGGCGAGGTTACCGTTCGACCACGCTACACATACTTAGTGCTTAGTGTCACATTCAGATTTGTATATGATGGTCGGACCCGCGCCTGACTGTTGCGAGAGAGAAGTACAGTTTTAATTATTCGCTTGTTTTATTCAATTGGACATTTTGTGAATTCAAGGTAAATTCGCCTGGGTGCTCAAAGATTTGGCTGGGTGCTCGAGCACCGGAGCACCCACGGGATCGGCGCCTATGGCACATAGTACCATTCTATAGCATACTAGCTAAAATAACTATGCTGCCCAAAATTGTTTGGAAAATGCAGCAATTATTAAAAACAACTTAAGAGAATTGTCCCTAACAACACTGTTCCTGCTGCTGCGATTTTGCCACTCCCATGAGCACTCCCCCTTCAGTACCTTGTTTTTTTTTATTTCTTCTTTTTTATGCGTATATAAACGAGTACAGACAACATAAGCCAGGGGTTTCTTACAAAAGTATTTGAAATACAAACGCTAAGTCTGAAGGGGTGGGTGCTGTGGGCTGAACTGAAGAAGAGAACATGGGAGGAGCCTCGTCCCCTCCAGCAAAACAGCTGGAAATGGCTGCTGGCTGGAGATTCAAAGATTACTCAAAAATATGTGAATCAATCTGAGCAACACTGGAGGTATGTTTTTCAGGAGGAAATGACAAGCTTAAAAAAGTGTCGTTCAGTTATCGGTATTGTAAACAAATTCCTAAAGAGAATCAGAATCAGAATTAGAATAGAGTTTATTGACATTGTTTGGAACAGGTTCACAAACGAGGAATTTTTCTCGGTACAATCGTGCAACACACAGAATGTAGATACAAAAATAAGCTATAAAAACTTTAAAACTATAAGGCTATAAGGGCATGCATGTAGAAGATTACAATAAAAAAAAAATAATTAAAGTAACATATAATAAAGACGACAACAATTGACATATAACAACAGCGGGATTGTGTTCACAGATGTGTTAATCAATTGCAGTAAAAGGCAAGAGTGCAGATAAAATACTTTCAGTTTTCATATGCTCGGGTAAAAAGAGCTGTTTTCAGCCTGGATTCGAACATTGTCAGAGTTGAGGCCTGTCTCACATCCTCATGAAGACTGTTCCAGATTTTGGCTGCATGAAACTGAAACGCAGCCTTATTATTGACTCTGGGAACAACCAGGAGACCCCTCCCTGAAGTTCCCAGGGCCCGGGATGGTTCCTACGGAAATAGCGGAGATGGTTCAATACTTGCTCTCCTTTTAGACAGGTCTTCCACATATTTTTCAGGTAAGTCCGCATTACTTGACCTCTGAATCTGGCTCAATAACGGCCTCATTCATTGTGAGTCAGGTCAGGTCTAAGTCAAACAGTTTTCTTGACTTCAGCGTTATCCTCCCGCTTTGATCGGGCCCAAAGCTGGTGTTGACCCGGGATTAGCTGTTTCCTCACGTCTTGTGGCTGATCCTGCGGGGAGCGTGTCATGATGGGTATAAACTGACAGTCGATGATCACTTTCACAGACATAAATCTTCTGTGGCCGTGGGTCAGGTCACTCGGACACAGAAGTGTCAGCAACGCCCGGTGGAAAGCACTTTTTTTTTCCTCAAGTAATGGTTTATTTTCAAAGGTAGTGCATGATGAACAGGCCATTTTAAAGTGGACATGTACTCCTGCTTCTGGAGATCTCAGTGCTGATTTTTCAAATGTGTGTCCAAGGAAAATACCAGAAAAATACACTGTACCAATTAGGACTGATTTACGGGATTAAGACTTTTATCGATTGGTGTAAGCAACCGTTAAAACTGCAACATTTAGATAGCGTATGTGGTCTGTTTGCTTGGTTAAGGTGAGACAACTAAGGAATTTTACCATGAGAATAAATTGGCTGCCCCACCTGAGTCCAGTTCACACAGTAATGAAGTTTGAAGGCCACACTATATCGTCCTAAGTTCAGATAATACAGTGTATCAGGCACGGCATCGCTTCACAAAGGATTACTATTCAGGTAATTAAGGGTTTGTGGCCCAAAAGTGAAAAAATAATAACAAATTGATTACATAAATACTATTAAATATATAAACACGTAACAGTAATAGTTAAAGAAAAGCACGGAGCATTGTTAGCTAACTGAGATCATTGGTTTTGGCCCACAGACTCAAAGACACTTGTGTTATCGGTCACTTCGAGTCTCTCTCTCTAAAACCAAAAAATCAGGTTAGAAATCTCGGAGTAATCATGGACTCAGACCTGAACTTTAACAGCCACATCAAAGCAATAACATCATCAGCTTTTAACCGTCTGAAAAACATTGCTAAGATCAGAGGAATAGTGTCAAAACCGAGTCCTGACAAGAACCAGGAAATACGACCATATTAGTCCAGTGCTCCGGTCTCTGCACTGGCTTCCTGTCACTCAGAGAATAGAATTTAAAACATCTCTGCTTGTGTACAAGTCGTTTCATGGTTTAGCACCAAAGTACATCTCTAACATGTTAGAGCCGTATGAACCATCTCGGGCCCTGAGAACTTCAGGGAGGGGTCTCCTGGTGGTTCCCAGAGTCAATAATAAACACGGTGAGGCTGCGTTTCAGTTTCATGCAGCTAAAATCTGGAACAGTCTTCATGAGGATGTGAGACAGGCCTCAACTCTGACAATGTTCAAATCCAGGCTGAAAACAGCTCTTTTTACCCGAGCATATGAAAACTGAAAGTATTTGATCTGCACTCTTGCCTTTTACTGTAATTGATTAACTTCATGTTGATGTTTTATTGATTGATTTGATCTGTTTCTTGTAATTTTCTGCAACTGTGAAGCACTTTGAATTGCCTTGTGTATTAATTCTGTTCTACAAATAAACTCGCCTTGCCTTAGTTTTGTTTCTTGTAAGTATTGGAGCTCAATAAATCTTGAAACACATGCCATTTCTGATAAACGGATGGTATTCTGCAAAATGTCATTTTCAGATGAGGCCCATTATTTGGTGCTTTATCCGTGCTCAGACCTTGACAAAGACAAACAATTCCTTCATTTTCAAACTGATTAAGTGACACTTTCAATTATGTGCTATTTGTGGGCTCACAACATGTGACAAACATACAGTATGTAAATCTAACACTTGCACGCACCAGTTGTCCCACTTACCATTATGAGCACTGACAGCTTATCTGAGCAGTGTGATCATTTTGATGTGCTGTGGCACAAAGTGGCCCAACAAATGAGCAATTTGATTCAAAGTTCTACTGTATTTCATTAAATAAAAGAGTTCAGTTTTCTTTGTATATTTTTCTATTTTGATATAAAAACTTAACTCTGTGCGGGACGTTGTTGAAAGGTTTTAAACTAATCACCTTTAAGAATTACAAAAGTAAAAACAGGAACTGTAAAAACAGTTTAATTACTGCATGCCTTATTGGCAGTATGGTATGGTTATTGTCCCTGTGGGGAAATTTGTCCTCTGCATTTGACCTGCATCCTTTGTTTCCCCAGTGGCATCGAAGGATGAGTACAATGCCCAGGGACCCATCTCCAGGTGGCTAATGGTCAGAATCACCTTGCTGGAGGATTGTTCATGTTTTTAGGGGAAACTGGAGCCCCCGGAGGAATCCTACACAGGCACGTGGAGAACAAGCTGTCAATTAGCTCAAGTGTTTACCGGACCATGTGGGTCTTTCTGTGTGGAATTTGTATGTTTCTCTCCCCGTGTATGGATGAGTTTCCCCGGGTGCTCCGGTTTCCCAATCAGCCAAAAACATGCAAAATAGGTTAAACCTTCACCCAGGTGATTCTGACAATTAGCCTGGCTCGACATCTGCAGTGGGTCCTGGGGCTGCACCGCAGTCGCCCCTGCGGTATCGAAGGATAGATCAAATGCAGAAGACAAATTTCCCTACGGGGATAATAAAGTTCACCATAACCTCACCTTCACAGCAGCACCACCGTGCTGGCCATATTGAGCATCGAGTATGGTCAGCAGCACCAGTTGAACTATTGTCTTTATCTATAAGTATCTATGATTAAAGATAACTTTTTTCTAACTCTAACTTTTGGATGTAGTGTACTGCTTTACAGCTCTACAGTTTGGATGAACAGCAAACATGAATGGCCTGAGTCTGGAGTACTCAGCTTCCCCCCAGTCATGCTGAGCGGTGACCGTGTGTTGGGATTGGTCCTGGACAGACTAAAGCAGACAGTGCAGAGATAACAAGCCGGACAGCCCTTGTCAGAAACATCTCAGCAGCTCAGGGCCACAGACACCTGCGGGAGCATCCAACGACCGGGCGACTGAATGGGGCCAAACTGCACCTCTTCAAAGGAGCGGAAGAAAAGTACATTTTACAGTAATGCTGGAGAAACTGCAGAGGCAGGATATCAGAGCTATAGGGGACTCGGGCCTCGGAAAGAAATAGTGTGTGGCCATAACAAAGGCAATTACTGTGTCTAGACAGAGCAGCCATCCTAATACAATGGTGTACAAGAATCTACTGTCTAGTTCTTGTAAATCTGAACTGGATTTTAAGAAGGTGGAGGGACAAACAGCAGGCGCCTAAAGTGCCGCACTAACAAGACAATGAGGCGAAATGCTGACCAGCCCTGGCCCCTTGTCACAGTCATCATTACACAGACTATTTTAATGTTGAGGTACACTTTTCAGGCCTCGATTACACATGACATGTCCACTTTGGGGTTGTTGTCAGGTCTTTTCATGGGTTTATAATTTGGTAACATTAAATATTCATAGTGGTTGTGTGGTTTTGCAGGTGCGGTTACAACATAAAACCAAATTTATGCCCCCCTTCACTGCTACCCCTGGTGCCGTCTAAAGGCATACGGTAAATGATGTCTTTCTTGATGCCTGAACTCATTTGGAGATGTGTGACCTTTCTCTGAGCAGAGAACCAGCTGCGCTACAATACACGCTGTTGTCTTCACTCTGATGAAAGCAGGAGATACAAAAGCCTTATTTATTCTATACGTCATGTTTAATTTATTTCCCAACAAAGGTTCTCTACAGCACAAACATCAGTGTAAGACAGGCCTTTGATTTGTATTTGATCATTTTACTCATTTGTTTACAAGTGTGGGACATTTGCAATCTGTTGTTAGCCAATGTACTGGGAAAAGTAAAATGCACATGAAAGCAGATTATAAGAAATTATACATTATTGTATGTCTGGAGTGGTAGTGAAACTATTCAGGGGTATTCAAGAGGTGTTGGGTTTTGTGATATTGAGGCATGAATGATCACACCTGTCATTGGCAAGAGTTTTTGTAATGTGATTGTGCTTTATGAGCAGTGGCAGGGGTCAGTCACCTCCAATATTGTTTGCCTAAAGATTTTACTAAAAATAACCTTTGACAACATACAAACATAGTCCTAGGTTTTATTAGTTATTTTGTCTAGAAAATACTGCGTGAATAATAGGTGCAGCACTTTTTCAGACTTCAGAGAAAACAGTAAGTTTCGAGCGCGACCGGTAGTGGGATCTGTGATGTAGGGTGATCTCTTCTGATTGGCTGAGTGAGGACTACATGCTTCTTTACCTTCCTGATGTGCAGCAGGGAGGCCATGGCTGCGTCTGAAACTGTTAAATTGGTAAGAGGTCTATCACCAAGCCGGATGCGCGTCAGCCTCCGCCATGATAAGAAGCGTCCGAATTGGGCTGTCGGTAAGGAAGGAGTTAGGAAATAGAGCCTCAATGCTTCATATGGATCATAGGGATCTCTGATGCTACCTCAGTGGCAACCCATTAGCCATCCCATAAGGTACCGCGCCGTATGCCCGTCCCCCTTGCCCGTCCCCCTTGGCTTCACCCTGGAGTGATTCTTCATGCACAACCACTGTTAATTGACAGGCTCACAATTAATTCAAAATATATATATAAAAGATTCTGCACAAGCCAAACTTTATAAAATACATGTTAGAGTCATCACAGCACAGTCACATGTCAGGTTTGAAAGAGCTGCCTCAGTAAATGGCTTAAATGAAGGCAGTTTGTGCTTTTGTGCTTTTGCTTTCATTTAGAAGAAATGGCTAATTTACATAAAAAATGTATAAAACAGTTGTTATAAATAGATAGATAAAATAAGACTAAAGGAAAATGTGATGGCTCATTTGGATTTTTCTTTTTTTTTTCTCCTTAAATGTCTTTATTTGGACACTATGTTGGTGCATATGCAATACAGTAGGTGGCGGCATGCGCTTTTGTTTGCCTGCCATAACCTTAAAGAAGAAGAACAGCAGCTGTTAGTGATGTCACTTCCCCTTCCCCTGGGTAAGGACAGTCGAATTGGGCAAATGCTGCTGAAGCAGAAGTTCACTAACTGCATAGGGATCTAACAGTTGACCCCATGAAAGGTTAAGGATTAGTTGCTAGTGTTAGTACTTAGAGGCTAGTGTGTGGAAATGACCAAAAATAGTCATACGTTAAACTGGATAATTTATTTTTATTTTTTGGCACATTCAGTTACAATGTGCAGATGCTATTCCTCAAAGTTTTGTTTCTTTTTTTTAACTATTTTATAATGAGAAGTTCAGCTTTTGGTTCAATTCAAGCTATTTGCAATAGGCCTCTGTTTATGCTGTGCAGAGAATTCACGCACGTTATTGCGTATATTCCACCCAAAGCTGACGCTAATGTGGCATGTGAACGGATACACACGTCTATTGAGCGCCTTCAAAGTCTGCACCCCGACGCCTTTTTTGTTATCTCCGGAGACTTTAATCATGTGACTCTTAAATCGACTCTGGCCTCTTTTTACCAGTTTGTGGATTGTCCAACGCGAAAGGACAGGACAATTGACTTACTGTAGGCAAATACATGCATACACTTCTTCCCCTTTACCTCCACTGGGGAAGTCGGACCATAACCTCATCTGTCTGTCACCCCAGTACACTCCTATGGTTAAGAGGTTGCCTGTAATGACACGCCCCCTCAGGAAGTGGCATGCTGATGCTGAGGAGATGCTGATGGAGAGCGCCACTCATATCATAACAGATTATATACATTTCTGTCTGGATTTAGTGGCCCCTGTTAAGACTGTTTAATGTCTTTCCAACAACAAGCCCTGGATAACCAGCGAGGTAAAAACAGTCCTTAATAGGAAAAAGAGAGCCCTTAAAAGCAAAATTGTGGAGGAACTCAGAGAGGTGCAGAAAGAAGTCAAGATCTGTGGGAAAAAAGCCAAAGAAGCTTATGGGAGGAAGGTTGAGAGAAACTTTGAAACCAACAACATACGTGAGGTGTGGAGAGGACTGTCAACCATAACAGGCTACAAACCTGGAGGTGCCCAAGTAGAGGGAAGCATAGAGAGAATTTAACATCTTTTTTAATCGTTATGACTCTTTAACCCCAGCCCCCCACCTTACTGCACCTGTCCTGTCCATGCCCACCCCACTTATTCTGCCCACCGCTGACCCCACCATCACAATCACCACTGAACAAGTCAGATGGGAGCTGAGGAAGCTTCGTACAAGAAAAGCTGCAGGACCGGACAGGCTGTGTCCCAGGGTGCTGAAGGCCTGTGCAGCAGAGTTGGCTGAGCCTGTCCAGCAAATCTACAACCTTAGCCTACACCTGGGAAAGGTGCTCTCACTGTGGAAGACTTCATGCATTGTCCCAGTGCCGAAGAAGGGGCGGCCAGGTGACCTCTGTGACTACAGACCTGTGGCACTGACCTTCCACCTCATGAAAGTGTTCGAGCGGTTGGTTCTGCACATCCTAACATCTCAAGTGCAGTCGGCCCAGGATCCACTTCAGTTCGCCTACAGGAAGAATGTGGGGATGGAGGACGCGGTGCTGTAACTCCTGCACCAGGTCCTCACACATCTCGATAAGGAGAGTTGCGCTGTGAGAATTCTTTTTATTGATTTCTCCAGCGCATTCAACACGATCCAGCCCCTCCTGTTGAAAGACAAGCTCACCAACATGCAGATCTCCCCACTCCTCATGTCCTGGATCATGGATTACCTCATCGACAGACCTCAATTTGTCCGGTTGGGGAGTAACATCTCTGATTCCGTGACCAGCAGCACCGGGTCTCCACAGGGGACGGTTCTTGTGCCCCTCCTCTTTACCCTGTACACCGCAGACTTCAGGCACAGCACTGAACTGTGTCATGTGCAGAAGTTCTCGGACGACACTGCCATCGTCGGGTGCATCCGTGGGGGGGACGAGCAGGAGTACCGGTCCCTTGTAAAGGACTTCACCACCTGGAGTCACCTAAACCACCTGCAGCTGAACACCTCCAAGACAAAGGAGATGCCTGGACTTTAGGAGGCGCCGCCCATCTCCTCAGCCTGTGACCATCGATGGCGAGGAGATCAAGGTGGTGAGCTCCTATAAATATCTTGGGCTGCATGTGGATGAGAAGCTGGACTGGTCAGTGAACACTGACCAGCTCTACAAGAAAATGCAGTGCAGACTCTACTTTCTGAGGAGGCTTGCCTCTTTTAAGATCTGTAAGAAAGTGCTCCAACTGTTCTACCAGGCAGTAGTAGCTAGTGCTCTTTTTTATAGTGTTGTGTGTTGGGGGGGGGGAAACATTAGGCAGAGGGACACTCAGAGACTGGACAATTTAATTAGAAAGGCCTCCTCCGTGATTGGGGCTGATCAGGACTCTGTAGTGTCAATCTCGGAGAAGAGAACCCTGGAGAAGCTGCTCTCTGTAATAGACAACAGCGACCACCCCCTGCATGAGCTGGTGATGAGGCAGAAGAGCTCCTTCAGTGAGAGGCTGCTCTCGCTCTCCTGCTCAAAGGACAGGCTCAGGAAATCTTTCTTGCCCAGAGCGATCAGGCTATATAACAAATCTTCGGGTGGGAGGGGCTAAATGGGAATGATGGCTTTACAGTACTTTTATATTTATTCTCTGCACTGTTCTATTTATTGATTTTTTTCTAGTTTCTTTTTAATCCAATGTTTTTATGTGTGACTTGTTTGTGCAGCTGATGAACTGAATTTCCTTCGGGATTAATAAAGTATATCGTATCGTATCGTATCGTGTGCGTTTGGAGGCATTCTTATCTTTCACTCCTATATTCTGTCAGTAACAGTTACAGCACTTTGTTACATTTTGTTGTAGACACTTTTGGACACGTGACTGTTTTCTATTTATACATTTTAAGGTAAATATATTGCATAACTAATTAATGTATTGCAATGCATATTGGCCTTGAGTATTGTGGTACGTATCGGACAGTGACAAAAGTGTATCATCCCAGCTGACTTTACACTTGATGAGTTCCATTTTTTATGCATTTTCTTTTTTTTCTGAACACAATCCGTAAACATTTAGGTAAAGATTATATATAAAGAGGAAATTGAAATCATTTTCTTGTAGCTCACGGGGTAAAAATGTTTGAGATCCCTGTGAGGACCCGATATCGTAGTAGTTTTAGTGGTAGTGGAAACCGGAGCAGCTAGAACATTGATGACCCTTCACGCTCATGAACCCACTTCTGCCTCCAAAATCGTCGCCACTCTGATGAAATGCTTAACTGGATCCCGTCTCTCGCTAAGTGTCATAAAAGTTTGATAATGGCCTCCCGGGATTCCCCTTTTATTGGCAGCATTGACATGTCAAAATGGGGATCCATAAACCCAGCCGACAGTGCATTAAAGTGGACACATGCGGATGATGGATTGGACACGGAGCTGACAGATCCGATTGTTTACTGTGGTGGACCCGGCAACCAGAGGGCGTTTATGGCTTCTGCTGTATTTCAACTTCCCATCCCTTAGAGACCTCAGAAAGCTGCACACTTCCCCACACTCAATGTTTTTTTGTATTTTTTTATTTTGTCTTTTCACTTCCTCCCATTGACACCGTGCACTTCCAGGTATGTTGCCAGCAATTCATGATGGGTAATTATACATCGCTCTTTTGGAGGATTTTGCTGAATCCCCCAGTGGTTTCTTGAGAGTGCTTCTTGAGTCTGGGAAATTGCTATTTACTGTGTAGGCATTGGGAAATTAAAGGTAAAATTTTCTATGCATAAATCACTGCAATTGCAAATGACTGTTGAAGTAGCCTACACTCCGAATATACTCCGAACCTTTTTTCTGGGCCAAAGAATCATTTGCCTCCCATTGTGCAGTGGATTTTTATGTTGGTCATTTGCAAGGCACTGTCTTGTCTGTGAACTGCTGTATGTGGCTAGTCCTTGTGTTGTGTATCGGTGTGCCATATGTGCAATTTCGTCATACGATAATTTTATTTAGCATAGTGGTACATTGCAGCATTGGGACTAACACAAAAAGTTAGCTGCCGGATCAGACTTTTTGCTTAATATATTGTACAACATATTTTTTTTTTCTTAAAATGGTTATAAAGGTACATTTCACTGCAACACTAAAAGTTAGATCCAAAGTTGAGGACACATTTCTCTATGGAAAAGATAAAAGGTTTGCTCTAATATTAATATATATTATCTTATATATATATGCTACATTTTAGTCCTATTACACCATGGCTAAAGGGAAAGAAATTGCTTGGTTACAACTGTCTTGTTACCTCCCTCTGCTGACATTTGTATTAGTGAATAACTCCCATTCCTTTTGCTTTCCCTTTCCTGTATCCATTATCAAAAACACATCTATTTTCCCCACGGCGTGTCCTACAGTGTACAGTTTCCCCTCACTTTGACTTTGACTTTCCCCGATTATTTCCTCAAATCAATGCAGCGAGAGTGACAACTGAATGATAAAATCGCAAAACGTTGCCTATATATATATATATATGGCTAACATCCGCCCAGGCGTCGACTTGGACTTCGGAAAGAATCACTGTCATCCCGGCGCCTTCCCCGGTCCCGTTTACAGCGATGTGCGAGATTTTTATACATCCAATGACCCACGTTTTGCACCGTATCAAAAAAGCAGGCATGGCTGGCTAGGCAGATAGATCAACAGTGCCCCGACTGCCTTTTTCTCCTGTAGAAAGGACAGAGGAAAAGACTCGGGGGCGACTTGGTTGGAGTGCGTCTGATTGTGTCGAACAGAAAACAACAAAGATGGTGTTGATTGAGAATGGAAGGGAAAGGGCAGAAGGCACAAAGTGGAAAAAAAAATAAAAGTTTATTTCCACGAGACAACGCGTGACATATCAACTGTGGAGAGGAAGCAAAAAGTGATGTTTCTATTCAAATCATTTGAGGAACAGAAGGATTTAAGGGGGAATTTTCTCAATTGAACTTTTAAGTTTGGTGACATTTGGTGCAGGGAAAAAAAGGCGAAATAGTAATACAAAGTACATCCTTTAATAATAATTATAGGCTGTCCCATTTAGTGCCGTCTTTTCTGCCCTATACTTTTTTTATTTACAAACGATGAAAAGAGGGGATATGATAACTTAGTGGTGGTCATATATTTCACACGTCATGGAGAAATGTCTGGTCATGTATTGTAACTCGTCTGCTAGATTGATGAAAACAATTCTAATCAGAAGCACAGTGCACAAAAGTCTTTTTTTCATAAATATAGGACAGAAACGGTATATAGGCTGGGGCAGGAGAAAGGCGAGGGCTTGGGATGAGGGGTGAATGGGCTAAAAATATATGAGGTTGGGCTAAAGGTTGCATTTGTCGTATGTAAACTGTGGTTGCCCAATTCTGTTGTTACATAACTATGTAGCACAAGTTGTATTGGCAATATTGAACTAGAAGCAGTTGCCGTGGCAATAATAGTGTATTCTACATAGTAGTATTTCAAGTAACAAGTCTAGTAGCAAGTCAAACAGAGACAAAAACAAATTTATTGAAACCCACTTGGACACCGTTAGGGAACAATGAGCTTTGCACACACAGAAGGAGCAGAAAAGAGGTGGTCTTTCACCCAGAGACACTGGTGATGGTGAAGATGAGGAGGTCTGATCATCTTGTAGAGATGTTTCTGGGGTGGAGGAGGGATCCACGAGCAGGGAGTTCAGCTTCCCGATGGCCTTGTGTATGAAACTGTCGACTGGAACTGGCCCGTAGATTCCGCAGTCTCCTCCCTGAAGGCATTACCTTGAAGAGACTGTGTGATGGGTGCGTAGGGTCCCTGGTGATTCTGACAGCTTTGCGGGTGAGACGGGGGGAGTACATGTCCTTAATGATGGGGAGAGGGGCTCCGTTATAGGTTGACATTGATCTATAAGCTGAATGCCCATCTCGGCTCGCCCGTTGCATTATGGGTAATGTAAGGTCTTTTGGCTACCAAACAATATTGATAGTTAGCGTAAAACAACGAAGAAAGCTCTGTTTTGGACCGTTTTAACCGCTGGAAAGTTGATGATTTAAAGTGTTTTTGTCGTCGCCATGGAGCATGTTACAATATTAGCTTAAAGTCTATTTTTACAACCAGGGCTGTGTACGGAGACAGACAGAAACGAAACTGCCATTCATACGAAGAGATGATGTCAAAAGTGACAACCAGTCCTTGTTCATATCGTTGGAATAAATATGGAATAACTATGTCAGAAAAACATTTCTGACCCTTGAAGCGACTGTTGGACAAAGTCCAGGGTCTGAAACTGTGGCCTCATGTCACCGATATTCAAAACATTTAAACTGAAATAAGGAGGTGGACCGTAAACAATCTCTCTTTTAACAAGAGAGATCCACATACACACATTGGCTATACCATCTAAATGTACTTTATTTATTTTTATTTTTGTACAAGTGATCTGATGGTGTACAACATAGCTACTCGGGTGCTAATTTGACAGACGGAAATTTACCCACTATATTTAACATCAACACCATTTTGGAGAGCGGGTCGGCTCATGATCGGAAGGTCGGGGGTTCGAATCCCGCCTCCTGAAGGTGCACATTGTCGTTGTGTCCTTGGGCAAGACACTTCACCCTCCTTGCCTCCAGTGTCTGCGTACACTGGTGTATGAATGAGAGTGTGAATGGGCCCCCTATGAGAGACCAACAGGCCCGTTTGGAACCGTTTGGAACCATGAGGCCGTCCTCCCGTGGACCCACCACCTGCAGGAGGAGCCATAGGGGCATGGTGCTATGTGACTTGGGCAGCTCCAACAGCTGCCCCCACGACCCGGCAACGAACAAGTGGGAGAAAATGGATGGATGGATGGATGGACCATTTTGGAATTTTTCCCTGTGATTCCAAGACAAATTCAAATGATTTAAAAAGTGAGGGTGTCTGTGTCGGGCTGATCCCAGGTCCTGTCGTTCCCCTGTCCACGATGGTCCGCTCTGGCCTACAGAACCGCCGCCCTGACTTTCCCCTCGCTTTCAAGATATTGACAACTTAAGTATTTGCAAGAAATGTCACTTGAGACTTATAGTCTGTAAACAAATGCCCGTAAGCCTTATAGTTCACGGTTATGGCTCAATATACTTCAGTGTTCACGCTCCGCTACCTGAACTCGCTCACACATTTCAATGGCGGTAGTTGTTTGTTTGGGCCGAAATTAGGAGCCTGTTATAATGAGCAGCCAGGTGAAGCCACGGCTGAACATTTGCTACAGCTCCATTCGAACGGGGGTGACCACCTCAACATGTAGTTGAAGTGGGACAAGTTGTGGGATGTGGTGAAACCAATTGAGAAATTATGTTAGATATATTTGATCAAAAGCATAAAACTATTGAGTTGCTTATTTAGCACAAAAACACAGGGATAGCAAAAGGTTACAGAATATTCTCACCCAGAATGTTAGAATTCACAATATTGTACAAAAAGTAAAAATACAAAAAATTTAAAAACCCTCATCACTCAGTTTTGATATGAGTGATCACTGTTGCCTATACCACAGCCCCTGGACGTGGCGACATTGCGATGCCTCATGTCACTTGGCAACAATGAAGAAGTGAAACATTAGGTGGGACGGGGGACAAAGATTTAAATGAATTTGCAAGCAAAAGAGGGACAGGTGATCTATCTAATTAGTCTCCATCCATTCATTTTCTTCCTCTTTATCTGGGGCCGGGTCACGGAGGCAGCAGTCTGAGCAGAGATGCCCAGACTTCCCAATCAACGCAGACCTCCTCCATGTTCTGAGGAGATCCCGAGTCAAGACCAGGCCACAGCTCAGAGACATAGTCCCTTCCAGCGTGTCCTGGGTCTTCCACGAGGCCTCCTAGGACATGCCTGGAACACCTTCCAAGGGAGGCGACCAGGAGGCATCCGTAACAGATGCTCGAGTCACCTCAGCTGTAAGTGGAGCACACCCTTCGATCCCCCTTTTTGAAGAGGGGGACCACCGCCCCGGTCTGCCAACCCAGAGGCTGTCCCCGACCGCCACGCGATGTCGCAGAGACGTGTCAGGATGGAGGATGCTGTCATAATCGAGGATATTGTAATTTACTGCCGTTGTTATTCTCAAATTAAGACTCATACAAATAGTTGCACAACTTGTCTTTATGCCAATGGAGTCTGACTGCCTGTCCTTCTGGCTGTGCGAGCTTGTTCAATTGCATTGCAGGATTCAATTAGACCTGGCTCCAGCCTAGAGTGTGGTGCTCCGATAAATTTTTACCCCAATAACTACCGCCATCAACGCTGCTGAATCTCCGCGATAACAGCCACAGTACAATCAGCGCCTGGTGATGTCACTGCTCTCTCAGCATCATTAATATTGAGAGGTCATTTCCTCCGCTTGAACATCTCTGTCTATCACTTGCCGGGTTCAATTTCCAATTTGCCACTAGACTGCTTGGGTCATTCCTACTATTTGTCTGGGGAAAAAAGGAGCTACCTAACGCCGCCATAAAACTCCGCTGAAATTAGCTGACTGCTTCTTTTATTGTTTCCATGAAGCACTTGAGCCGCACAGTGAAATTTACCAGGTCTCTGCTCTACTGAGGAGATTTACAGCCCGATAGCATCTCTCAGTCGTCTATGCTGTTTTACATGTGTGTGTGGACTTATTTTATGCACGGTCTATTCAAATAAGTAGCCAGGAGATGTAGTTGTAAAATACAGTGGGCAGTTTTGTATGCATCTTGGACCATATGCTCACTACTCAAACATATCCACTTACTATGTATTTTTTTAAACTAGTTGATGATCACTAACTGTGTGTTAAGAGCTTGATGTTGGATATACATATTTCAGCGGAGACATCTCTTCTTATAAAGATTTGTTGAGTGCCACAACATATCTGCATGAAAACAATCATTTTTCTTCTCTTCGGTGATAGTTTTAAATCAGTTCTAACTCATGCCCCTAGAGGCCATAAGCGCCACTGCAGGTGTCGTAGCATTTAGCGTTTTTTTGTTTGTTTTACTCATTAATTGTCCTTGAGAGTAAATATTAAGACCGACAGAAAAGACAAAGGGAGAGAAGGATATTGTACAAACAATTACACAATGGAGATACATTTTTTTTAAAACTCAAACTTGGCTGTAAACACTGTTTAAGTGGCGCTAGCCCGCAGTTAGCTTTGCCTGTTAGCTTCTCCTTCGTGATTCCATTAGTGTGTATTGGTGCTCCGACCCGGTGGCAGGCAAGTTGCAATTGTGGTTTTCTGGCCAGAGACATCAGGGGGAGATGAAAGACCCCCCAATCATCCCATTAACACTTGTATTACCCCCAGAGGGACTATGAAAAGGATTTATTAAATGAAATTTAGGAAAAGGGAATGGAAATGATTAGGACGTGAAGTATACTGACGCTCACAATGTCAGGTCAGCGGTAGTATCGCAGCCACATCGTGCAACAAGCCTATTGCAAATTGGGTGAATAGTGATTGAGTGGATGGTGATGACAGAGGGCACAGTTGTGGCTACATATCACCAGTATACAATATGTAGAGAAAATGGAACATATCATTGTGGATGGTACCTTATTTGATTAGAAATAAAATATTTTACTTTTAGAGTGATGCTTATATTTTAAAACCAGTTTGCACTAGTCTTGTGACTCAGAAGTTATAGCATTGTTTTAATAATCGCTCCAGTGGAAGTATCAGTGGCAGTGAGTGGCCATTTTCTTTGTCAAATAGGATTTTAAAACTACATTTTAAATAAACCACTGTAGGTGAACTTTGGCATAATAGATTTCAACAGTTATTTCTTTATGGAAATAATTTGATCCAAGAGGAAATGTGTCGCACTGCTGTTGATTTTAACTTACCACTATTGTGTATTTTCGCCCTGCTGTCGGTGCAGTGACCTTGCCCTGTTCGCTCCCCGCTCATTCTGTGGGGGTTTGTTCGCTTTAGAAGGGGCCCTGAACCTGTGACTCATTGGCGCTTTGAAAAGCATTATATTTCATTTCGTGCTTTCTCCACATTTTTCACCTGCCTTTTAGCCCGGGTCCCCACTGGAAAGCAAAAAAACTGAGGACAAGATCGCTCCAGGGGAGATTGGGACCAAGGTTTTGAAGTGAAGTATGTAGGATGGTAGTACTAGTAGTAGCAGCCAGTTAACAGTTATAAGTGTGATAATTGTAATAGTTGATAGTATTAGCAATCACAGAAGTAGTAGTAGGAGGGATGGTATGAGATTTGCACTGTGTCGCCAAAAATAAGGCTTACAAATTATTTTAAAATGATTAATGCTAATTAGACATTAGCATTAACAGGTTGTAATTAGTAACCATGGTAGCAGCCATATTAGTCATAACATTATTGGAAATAGTCGTTGTATTACTGGGTGCGGCGTCAATGACAAGAGTGTTTGCTGGGGCTGCTCCGCTGGTAATTGCATTTCACTCAGTAATCACTGATTGTATAAAAATGATAATGAATATTCTATTGTTCTCGCATCACTGGAACATATCTGACTGCGGAGGTAATGGGATCACAATGAGAAGCACAAAAGGTAAACGCTGAGCACTTCAGATTGTCAACAGCCAGTGTCGACATCACCCATACTGGCAGTACACGCGATGCGGAAAAACTGTTTGACTTTGAGAGTTCAAGGAATAAATGTATTACTTCACGCTCCAGGCACTTCAAGTACATTTTATAAGAACAGACCGAAATGGTACACTCGTAAAGGGTAGCCAGGTTGGACAAGACACACTCAGCATAGCGCTCTGTTATTTACTCAGGTTGAAAGTCAACGTACTTTTGAAAGATTTTGTTTGTAGTTTGTCGTAGTGCAACTAACTTCTTCTACTAATACCATAATACTGCAATCTCTGTCAGAGCCCCATAGCAAAAAAATAAAAAAATCTATAAAATAGTACGAATTGATTGCGTGGGCGGTGTGGGTTTTATGCTGTTTTCAACTTGTTCAGAGAATTCAGAGGCGGCACGGTAGTACAGCGGTTAGCGCTTGTGCTTCACAGCTAGAAGGTCCTGGGTTCGATTCCCACCTGGACGGGGCCTTTCTGTGTGGAGTTTGCATGTTCTCCCCGTGTCTGCGTAGGTTTCCTCCGGGTACTCCGGTTTCCCCTACCACCAAAAACATGTACAATAGGCCGGGATGAATGATGTGAGTGAGTGGTTGGTGGTGGTCGGAGGGGCCGATGGCGCAGATTGGCTGCCTCGCTTCCGTCAGTCTACCCCAGGGCAGCTGTGGCTACAATAGTAGCTTACCACCACCAAGTATGGAGTGAATGAATAGTGCAATGTAAAGCGTCTTTGAGTGTCCAGAAAAGCGCTATATAAAACTGATGCATTATTATTATTATTATTATTATTAATTCACAGTTAAAACAAATGCTTTGATATATATCCATGAAGCTTTTGTTTGATTTCTCAAGAATTTAACATCGGATGGTATTTTCACATCACTGTGAATTACTGTTCATGCTCTAAGACACAACACCATAGCTACCAACTAATTACTTACTTACTTTCAGGGCCAAATTCATTTGAATAAATGTCGGATTTCTTAATATAAAATATTGGTAACACTTTACATGACAACCGGGTAACTACTAGGTAATTACCTAGTAATAACGGTAGTAATTACAGTGGTAATAACTAGTAACAAATATCAATAAAAGTGGTAGTTCTTGTGTAATTAAAGTATTAGTTAATGGTAACTCTGCTCAAAAACTGCTAGGTAATTGCCCAGTAATTACTAGTAATAAATATCAATAAAAGTGGTAGTTCTTGGGTAATTAAAGTAGTTGTTAATAGTAACTCAGCCCAATAACACTGACAATGTAAGACTTACTGATGAGCATGTATAGCTCACCCCTATGGATACCAAAAATATACCACATTAATAACCCAATAGTTATTAGTACTGTTATTATTAAGCAATTACTTAGCAGTTATTGGGCAGAGTTATTTCAACTACCATAAAACTACAACCTTGAATTTATATTTATTACTAGTAATTACTAGATTATTACTTAGTGTTATTGGGCTGAGTTACTATTAACAACTACTTCAATTACACAAGAACTACCACTTTTATTGATATTTTTTTACTAGTTATTACCACTGTAATAACTAATACCGGGTTGTCATGTAAAGTGTCACCAAAATGGTAATATAAACTATAATTTTCACACTTTATCTTCATTGTCTTTTATAGACTGAAGGACAGCTATACCCACCAAGTTATCAAGCTGAACTCTCTACCTTCCCTTTCCTGCCCATTTGTAAAATGTGGTTTATTGTCGACAATTTTTACAGTAAACTACTCATCGCCCTCGATGCAGTTGCACCATTCAAACTTAAAAAGATTAATCCCAAACCCCTTCCCCCCTGGAGAAACGAGGAGCTAAAGCAACTCAAGAGAACTTGCAGGAAGGCCAAGAGGAGATGGAGGAAATTCAAAATAACAATACATTTTCAAATATTCCGTGCTCAACAAAAGACCTACAATACAGCAATAAGAAATGCTAGAAATAAATTATTTTCCACAATAATCACCAACCACAAAAATAACCCAAAAGTCCTATTCTCAACCATAGAAAATGTTTTAAATCCTGATTTTAACAGACCTCCTTTAAACCCCACAGACGCTGTCTGTGAGGCGTTTGCAGAAAACTTTAGGGGAAAGATAGACACTATCAGATGTAATATTTTATCTAACCAAAGTAACACGGCTTTAAATACATCTGGTTGTCTACTTGTTCCAAAAGAAACACTGCACAGTTTTGTCCAGGTTAATGCTGAGATGCTTGATAAAGTTTTCTCTTCAGTGAGGCCCACCACATGTCTTTTAGACCCGGTCCCAACCACGTTTTTTAAAACATTGTATGAATCCTTTAAAGACGAACTTTTACACATGATAAATTGCTCTCTTCAGACGGGGGTCTTCCCTGCTGCCTTTAAGGGGGCGGTGGTGAGGCCCCTGCTGAAGAAGAGCAATTTGGACTGTAATGATTTTAACAACTTTAGCAAAATCTTAGAAAAACTTGTCTTTATCCAACTTAATGATAAAGACAAGTTTTTTTTTCAGTAGCCCGGGTTGAGCTACTGACATGTCTGCAGCATAGCGAGGCAGCTCCCGACTCAGGATTTGTAAAAACACCTTCAAGCAATATTTATCATGAGAATATACTAAGGTGATATCCTATTTAAGGGGACTGGATTAGATGTTGACCAGAGGGAAATCAAAGCTTGGAATTAACACGTGTGAAAACTGCGAAGAAGTGGAAAGTACATCGGAGCTAGCAAAGAAGCTACTGTCAGGACTTCCGGAGTGACGTCGGAAGTGAGCGCTGTGTTGTGCTGCGGTGCTAGCGTTAGCTCTGAACAAACGCAAGAAAATGCCAAAACCGACCAAAATAGAGGCGAAGCAACAGGCAGATTCGGCGGCGGAGGAGGACTATGTAAGCCTCAGTCGAGTCACTGAACTCATGGAGCAGCAGAGGGCAATGTTCAGGGAATTAATTCAACAGCAGCAGGAAAACTTCAAAGGATTTATCAAACTCATCATGGAATCAACAAACACCCGCATGGATTCACAGTTAAAAGACATTCAAGAATTAAAAACAAGCCTGCAGTTCACGCAAGGTGAGGTGGACACTATAAAAGAAGAAAAAAGGAAACTCACTGAGCGCACGGACACAATACAAAACGATTTCTATAAAGTATGTGACAATCTGCATATAATCACGGATAAACTGGAATATTTGGAGGGGCAGAGCCGCAGGAAAAACCTGGTCTTTGAGGGAGTGTTGGAGTCGCCTGGGGAGACCTGGGCTGACGCAGAAGAAAAAATCAAACAATTGCTGAGGGAGAAACTACAACTACAACACCCGGTGGAAATGGAGAGAGCCCATCGCGTAGGGAAACCTGGCGGGAGAGACTGGCCGAGACCTATCATCGCCAAACTACTGCGTTGGAAGGATCGAGAAGCAATCCTGCAGCGCGCTAAACAACTCAAAGGAACTAAAATCTACATAAACGAGGACTACACGGACTCCATTAAAAGGAAAAGAAAAGAACTGATGCCGGAGATGAGAGCTGCACGGGAACGAGGAGACATAGCTTTTTTGCGCTATGACAAACTCATTGTACGTCCGCGCACCAGTACACCAAATCAAGCTTAAACACCTGGAAAAACGTATGGATTTTGGTATGTAAAAACACATAATTTCACATGTCCTGTAATACATTTACTCACTCAATGATGTCCAATCATACTTCATATGCCACTGACGGCAGTGACCTAGGATTACAGCAAAGGATTTTGGACTGTGAGCTCTTGGAGTTAAAAACTTCAGAGTACACTGAACATAATGCACTGGACTTGGAAGATCAGTTGGACCCAGATAACCTGTTCTTAACATCTAACGCAAATAGTTGCAAATACTACACTGAGAATGAATTTAATATCTCTGTTAAAACAAAAGGGAAATTCTCAATTATCCATTTCAATAGTAGAAGCATGTACGCGAATTTTGACGCAATCAAAGAATACTTACAACAGTTTGAGAAACCATTTAGTGTCATTGCAATATCAGAAACATGGTTTAATGAGGATAGAGGCATCGTTTTTGAGTTAAACAGTTATACTTTAAACTATGTAAATAGAACCAATAAAGGGGGAGGAGGAGTTGCAATATATGTCCACAAGAAATTTAAATATAAAATATTAGAAAAAATGACAGCATCAATAAACAACTTGCTCGAATGCCTATCAATAGAAATTATCAATGCAAAAAAGAAAAACATAATAGTTAGTTGTTTATACAGGTCACCGGGCTCATGTGTGGAAACATTTACAAATTGGGCAGAAAAAACGTTCTCAGAATTGAGTAACAAGGTATTATTTATCTGTGGGGATTATAACATCGATTTGATAAATCCAAATAAACATAAGACAACTGATGAGTATATTAATAGGATGTACAGTATGAGTTTATACCCGACTATCACAAGACCTAGCAGATTAACAACGCACAGTGCTACCCTCATTGACAACATTTTTACTAATAATATGCAGTTCACAAATGTCAGCGGTCTAATGGTTTGTGATATAACGGATCATCTGCCCGTATTCACGGTGTATGGTGATAATGAGTTAGAGCAAAAATCACCTCAAAAATATTTTTATAAACGTATAAGAACTGAGGATACAATTTACTCACTCTATAGTGACTTAACAAAACAAGATTGGAACGAGGTATATAACAAGAATGATGTAGACGGTGCGTACGATACTTTCATGGAAATTTTCAGTGTAGCATACAATAAAAACTGTCCAATTCAGAAATACAGTAAAAACAACAAAATGACTAAATGTCCGTGGCTAACCAAGGGTTTACAAAATGCTTGTAAGAAGAAAAACACTCTATATAGACAATTCATTAGACTAAGAACCGAGGATTCTGAAAGTAGATATAAAATATATAAAAATAAACTGACCAATATATTAAGGAAGGCTAAGAAACTATATTATGCCGATCTGTTGTATAAAAGCAAGAATAACATGAAAGGGGTATGGGGAATACTAAACACTATAATCAAAGGTAATGCAACAAATAATTCATATCCAAACTATTTCACTGATGGGACCAATGACAATCATAATATGAATGATATTGTAGAAAACTTTAATAGTTTTTTTGTAAATGTTGGACCGGATCTGGCAGCAGAGATTCCGGTGTGTAGTAACAACGAAATGGAGTCATTGATAGACATTAATTCAAAAACGATGTTTTTGTCTGGAGTAACTGAAACAGAAATAATAGATGTCGTTAACGGGTGTAAGAACAAATCGTCTACAGATTGTTTTGATATAGATATGACACTGGTTAAACAAATTATATACAGTATCGTGAAACCATTAACTTACATATGCAACTTATCGTTTCAAACAGGAACATTTCCAAATAAAATGAAAACTGCAAAAGTTATACCTATACATAAAAATGGGAACAAACACATCTTCACCAACTATAGACCTGTCTCTCTGCTCCCCCAGTTTTCCAAAATTTTAGAGAAACTTTACAACAGCAGAATGGATAATTTCATAGATAAGCATAAACTAATTAATGAAGGTCAGTACGGGTTTAGGGCAGCAAGGTCAACTTCAATGGCCATCATCGATGCAATAGAAGAGGTTACTAATAGCTTAGAGGGAAAGAAACATGCAGCTGGAATATTCATTGACTTGAAAAAAGCATTTGATACACTAAATCACTCAATATTACTAAAAAAATTAGACAGATATGGCATAAGGGGAGTGGCTTTGAGCTGGATGCAAAGCTATTTAAATGGGAGACAACAGTATGTGAAGATGGGGGAGTTTACATCAGGGTGTTTGGACATTAGTTGTGGGGTCCCACAGGGATCGGTTTTAGGACCAAAATTGTTCAACTTATATATTAATGACATTTTTAATGTGTCTAAATTATTAAAATTAGTGATTTTTGCAGATGACACAAACATTTTCTATTCAAATGACAATTATAGTACTTTAGTAACTAACATAAACTGTGAATTAAGGAAATTAAAAACATGGATGGACAATAACAAATTGTCCCTTAACCTAAATAAAACAAAAGTAATGTTTTTCGGTAATTATCATGGAAAACCAGACTCAGTAATTATAGACGGTGTAGTTTTAGATACAGTATCAGAAATTAAATTCTTAGGAGTCACCATTGACAGTAAATTAAGCTGGAAACCACACATAAGACACATAAAAGGTAAAGTCTCCAAAAGTATTTCAATCATTAATAAAGCAAAGTTTTTCTTAAATTACAATGCATTATTTCTATTATATAGTTCATTAGTCTTGCCATATCTAAATTACTGTGTAGAAGTTTGGGGAAATAACTATAAAAGCTCATTACACCCCCTTGTTATGCTCCAAAAACGGGCTGTAAGAATTATACACAAAGTAGGATATTGTGATCACACTAATATATTATTTCTGAAGTCTAAACTGTTAAAAATGAATGACTTAGTTGATTTCTCTACTGCTCAACTTCTATTTAAAGCCAACAAAAATGTACTACCTGCAAGGATGCAAATGCTTTTTGCACGCAGAGAAGGGGGATATAACCTGAGGGGGTGTGATAACTTTAAGGTTCAAGCAGTGTCTTCCACTAGGAAAAGTATGTGTGTGTCTGTATGTGGAGTTAAACTCTGGAACAAATTGGGGGCAGAATTAAAACAATGTCCAAATATTCATAATTTCAAATCAAGATATAAAAAAATTGTATGGTCAAAGTACCAGAAGGAGGAAATGAGCACTTGACTTGATTGCTAATGGGTGCTACAAAGTGCTGTAAAGGTCAGATATAATTAAGATTGTTCCTCTATAATCAAAGAGGGTTGCTACTTGGAACGGTTGTCATTCTATCGCTCAAATTACAAATGGAGAATTAGGGTTGGCAGGTTATGGATCTGTTGAGAGGAATCCTCCCAACAGGCTCTAAACCTTGTCTTTTAATGACAATGATACCAATTATGATAAGGGTGGATGACCAAAACAGTTGTGAGGGGCTAGTAAGGGGACATCCCTTTCCCCAGCTAAAGGCGGAATACCTGAGAGTGTGTCGTCAAAGAGGCACAAAACCAGGCGGAAACTTGGTAATCTATTGTAGTCAAAAAGGAACATTGGCGGATGCACCACTCAGCATAGGAACATCATTTACAAAATCAGCTGTTAGGGCAGTCATGTGGGGGTTTGTTAGTGGGGAGCTACTGCCCTCTTCAACTGGCCCGCTCTACACTCTGGCTTTTTAATGCACTACACTATGCAGGGCTTACATCATACTTCACATATAATTCAATTAAATAAATATATAAGTTGAATGGTTTAAATCTGTGAATTGATGGTGGAAGATAGAAGAGTCGTAAAAATAACGGAAGAGTTAAGGTAACAGAGTTATAGGACTACGCGTTGGGTTCATCCCTCTAAAAGCCGTAAGGTACGTGGCTAGGACCTCCCAGATCCGTGGACACACGGAACAAATACTACAGAGTTGGGGACTGTAGAACTTAAAGGGTCGAGGACCCACAAGAGTACTTAAAGGGTCGTGGACCCAGGGTCGTGGACCCAAATAAAGAGTACTTAAAGGGTCGTGGACCCAAATAAAGTGTACTTTAAGGGTCGTGGACCCAAATAAAGAGTATTTAAAGGGTCGTGGACCCAGGGTCGTGGACCCAAATAAAGTGTACTTAAAGGGTCGTGGACCCAGGGTCGTGGACCCAAATAAAGTGTACTTAAAGGGTCGTGGACCCAAATAAAGAGTATTTAAAGGGTCGTGGACCCAAATAAAGAGTATTTAAAGGGTCGCGGACCCAAATAAAGAGTATTTAAAGGGTCGCGGACCCAAATAAAGAGTATTTAAAGGGTCGCGGACCCAAATAAACAGTATACTTTCATGAGGAAAAGCACGTAAGTTTACAATGAATAAAGGACGAAACGAAGGTAAGAGAATGTGTGAATTAAAAACTTGTGAAGAATGGGTGAGGGATTTGGGAAATTCCTCACCATGGTGGAAATGGTAATAATAATGATAATGATAATAATAATGATGATGATAATTTAAACCCAAATTAAAATTATACTGAGGATGGTAATGACAACTGGGAAGTATCAAGATCTCGTTTTGCATTCTTTTGCTGTTGTTTCTTTATTTAATTGTTGTTCTTGTTGCTTGTTCTTGCCTTGCCCATGTTCCCTTGTTTGTGATGTGTTATATGTATATGTTATTGTTTTATTCTGGGATGGGCGCTTATAAGCCTTTGGCTTCGGCCCACTCCCTTTGAGCAGACAAACTGCTCAAATAAATAAATAAATAAATAAATAAATATTACTGCACATAACGTCCTTGAGAAATTCCAGTCTGGCTTTAGGATAAACCACAGCACCGAGACGGCCCTTTTAAAGATCTTAAATGATTTTAGATTAAATTATGACTCACAGAAAGTCACAGTGTTGGTTCTACTGGATCTGAGCGCTGCCTTTGATACAGTCGACCCTACTATTCTTTTAACTCGTTTAAAACACATCGGCCTCTCTGGTGCTGTCCACAAATGGTTTACATTCTACCTCACAGACAAGACATTCATGGTGAGTTTGGATACCTGCTCCTCTAAGATCCATAGAATTACATGTGGTGTGCCCCAGGGTTCGATTTTAGGGCGAGTGCTTTTTAACCTGTATATGCTCCCTCTTGGTGATGTCATCAGGAGACATGGAGTCAACTTTCATAGTTACACTGATGATACACAGTTGTACATCTCCATGTCTCCTGATGACACCAGGCCAATGTATGCAATTTTTAAATACATTTTAGATATCAAATCCTGGATGGCAGAAAACTTTCTCCAGCTTAACCAGGACAAAACTGAAGTTTTAGTCATCGGTCCTAAGGCCCAGAGAGAGAAACTTTGACCCAAACTACAGTCATTGTCTTTTAATCCTTCCTCACAGGTGAAGAACCTGGGTGTGATTTTTGACTCTGAGCTGACTTTAATTCCACACATTAAGAATATCACAAAGATAGGTTTTTACCATCTAAAGAACATAGCCAGAGTCCGCCCCATTCTCTCTCTCGAGCCAACACGGAGACGCTAATGCATGCTTTTATCACCAGTCATATTGACCACTGTAGTGCCCTGCTTTCTGGTCTTCCCAAAAAGAGTATCTCAGGTTTACAACTTTTACAAAATTCAGCAGCTCGTGTCCTGACGAAGACCAGGAGGCGGGACCACATTACACCGGTTTTAGAGTCGCTGCATTGGCTCCCCGTGTGTTTCAGGATTGATTTTAAAGTTATTTTCATGTTTTTTAAATGTCTTAATGGTCTTGGTCCTTCTTATCTTTCAGAACTGCTTTTACCTTATGAACCTTCACGGCCCCTTCGCTCCTCCGGCAGGGGTCACCTACTAAAGTCAACAAAAAGACTCACGGCGAGGCGTCTTTCCAATATTACGGCCCTCGCCTCTGGAACGACCTGCCGGAGGAGCTCAGGACCGCAGAGAACGTTCATGTTTTTAAGAGCAGGCTCAAGACCCACCTTTTTAGCTTAGCTTTTAACTGACATCTATTTATTTAGTCCTAATGATATATTTTGTGTGTGTGTGCATGTGTGTGTGTGTGCACTGATCCCGCCCCCTTTGTGTATATATTTAGATTAGATTTTCACCTTGGGTTTGAGAGTAACGCAATTTTAATTCTCTGTATACATGTGGTGAAATTGCCATGATTTTGTACTTAATATGTAAGTGACTTCACAAAAAGAGATCACACATGTTAATAAACCTGGTTCACATTCACCCCAATGTAAACAGGTCCAATATGTCCTCCTCAATGACTGTTCTAATTCAGTGAAATGCATTTCCTTTGGCCTGTTCAGGAATGTCACAGAGCGCGGCTGCTGTCAAGGGTAATCACGTGTGTCGAGTCACTGTTGACTCTTCCCAGCCCTTGAGTATCGTGCCACCCCCTCCACCACATGATAAATGCACATTAGGCAGAACAGTGAAGGTCCTGGTTTGGGGGGCAGGTATGACATCACCACACTTCCTGGGCCTCTGTCGCTCTGACTCAGGTGCATGTGGGCATACTGCCGTTGTCCTATATGTCAAAGAGCTAAATCGTCCCGTGGTGAAGAGGTGGGGGGTGAGCGTCCAAACCCCTGCTCGTCAAAGTGACTGAGGAGCGGCTGTGACAGGGAGCTACAGGAACCTGGTGCCGGCATATGGACTGTATAAAGGGTGCTACTACAGCGGAGCAAAGTGGGAGTAGCTCATCTGTGCTTATGAGGCACCGTGCTATCAGTATGGGACACTGCCAGAGCGGTTTTAAACCATGAACATCTGAAAGTGTGTACTGCGTTAACACTGGCCCAGGTATAGACTCACTGGTGCAAGACAAACTTCTCTATCCATTTAAAAATATTGTTTAAGGAGTTTCACTGTGTCGACATGGAAATACCGCGAGAATATAACAAGAGATTCTGTTTCTAGGATCCAGCAAATTCCCATCATGCCCAACCCCTCATTTTCCAAATAAACCCATGCACAGTTCTCTCATTTTCTAAAAACAAAACAGAAAACTATAAATAGTAATAATGAATAACACACACTTTTGTATATGTTGCATTATACATACTAACTACTGTATGTACACGTAGCTGACACTCATTGGGTACTAATGGCAAAGAAGGGAATGAGCGACAGAGGCGCATATGGTAGAGCGGGTCGTCTCAAGATTGGAAGGTCGGGGGTTTGAATCCTGCCTCCTGAAGGTGCACACTGTTGTTGTGTCCTTGGGCAAGACACCTCACCCACCTTGCCTCCAAAGTATGTACACACCGGTGTGTGAATGAGAGTGTGAGGGGGTGACTGGTTCCTTGCTGTAAAGCGCTTTGAGTGCAATGTGCATGTAGGTGGAAAAGCGCAGTACAAGTTGAGGCCATTTACCACAGGAGAAAAGTGACAAGAGTGACTGTTGGGATTCAGTTTTTCAACACCTTTCTTGTTCGGGTCTTCTGACTGCGTTTACTTTTTGTCACAGCAGCCACTAAACGGTAACAGAAGCTGTGTTTGATGTGACTAAACTTACCAAAAGCAGAACTGTCCTTGTTCGTTTCATAGCACCTCTAAATGGAACTAGAGCGCTCTCACGAAGATTACAATAGCACACTGTGACTGTTGTTTGTGTCACTAAACCAGTGATTTATTCATGACCTTTGACCTCTTCGGAAATGTATCCACCCAATAAATTGCTTTGTGACTCAACTGATCGAATTATGTTAAAAGAACGTGTGTTTTAATAGATGGGCATTAAAGCATTAATTATACATTTAAAGAGTGCTTTCCACAAGTCTATTATGCACACAGTATATTTGACCAATATCACAGCAACTATTTGCATGTGCTCGATTATACATGCAGCGTGTGACAAACATGTGCACTCCACTTTAATGAGAGGGAATTATTTATAACATGCTGTGCTCTTATCATCCGTCGAACCCAACAGGTATAAAAAAGACCACCTTCAAGGGCACCCAAACTTCACCGCAAGCTGTTACGTAGAAGACAAACATGCGTCACTCACCATTCCAAACTAACGGCGAAAAAAGAAAAGAAAAACTCTTACACCCCTCTCTGCATATTGCACAACTATACCTCCTCCTGCTTGCATTCAGCCATTTTGAAAGCGCCTTATAGTCCCAGCATGGTACAAAGACAGAAAACAATTAGTTTGCAAATTACTATTACACAAAAAGCATGCGCGAGTGTTGTTCATAAAGATAATTATATTCGGGGGCCTTCATTAAGAGGCTCATGGAGACTTTTGCTGCTCATTCTCCTCTCAGTGTGGTAATCACGCAACACTGGTAGGGTTTCTTAATTAACACCTACTCAAGCCAAGACAAATACAAATGCATTAGTGACTCTCCAGCTGAACAAAACACCATTGTTGTATCCAATATTACATTTGGCCCCCGTGTCGAGTCGCACAAGACGTTCTCACAACTATGTTTAGTGCCATTGTTAACTTAAGAGTTCATGATACATCCGAACAATGGCGCAAAATTGGTATTATTATACTTTGCTTGTTTGGTCAGGACACTGCATTTTAATAAATGAGTTTTAAAACATGCCGGATTTAAGCCTGCAATAATTTTCCCATTTTTGTCCTGCAGTCACAAACACACATGTATTAGTCTATTTACGCACTAGAGGCCTGATTTACTAAGTGTTTGTGCACTTGCAGAATAGATAGTGTGCGCTTAAGTGGTACAAAATGCAGGTAACGTTTTTTGTCTCTCATAACCTAAGCGCTAAAAGGCCACAGCGCAAACTCATTTACAGATCAAATTGGAAAAACTATAAACAGTTTTTTTAATTATAAATCAGGTGCAACACACTATAAAATAGTATGTAAGCAATTAACCACCAGTTTACAGTCATAAATCAGGCCCACAGTGTTAAGGCAGGTGAAGTGTTTTGCTCAACATCTGGTTTGGAGTTAGAATCAAACCACCAACATTTGGATTAGTGGGAAAACACAAATACTTTGTGACAACATTAAGTGGCATCCTGTTGTTGTTGTTTTTTTGTTTGTTTTTTTACAATTATTTGATGAAACTCCACCTGCTGCCATATGTACCTTGTTCACTGATGTCAAGCTTTCTCAGTTTTTTTTTAATATGGGGTGACCGGCATTACTACAATCGCACTGCACAAAATACATTTGACATGTATTAAATGATAAATCAGTCAGCATGCTGGTCAGTGTCGCGTACATAAACCGATTATGCTACTGCCACCCCATTCAGAAGTATCACTCCTGTCATGGACTTGTAGCTTTCCACCACCAAGTATGGAGTGGATGTAAACTGTCTCATGTAAAGCGCTCTGTGACCATGTCTGTGAAAGGCTCTATACAAATAAAGTTCTTCTTCTTGTTCTGGACTGGACCGATTTGTATCAGTGAATAGTATTTGAGAGTGAATGTTTCTCGGAGTTTACAAAGCGTGCACGGTTATTGAAAGCTGTTGTATGAAAAAAAAAGTTAATTATTACTTGACATCTTTATACTTTCCTTGGACTTAATCAATATTGCTGTAGCCATCAAAGACAGAGCCGCTGTTCAGCACGCTGTGGCACCTGGCCTCTCCAGATAAAAATCTATTTATGTCTTTCGCACTTCATTATGCCCAACACCAAAATACTTTCCTGTTGAATGTGTTTATCTAGTGTCTGGGAGTTATCAGTCACACAGCTGCAACGCACTGAAATAACAGCGCGCATTTCGGCGCGGCGCGCACCCAAACAACACCGCTTACATAATGTTCCTCGACCTTGAGATTGTAGATATGTGGCATCTACAAAACCCGGTCTAAAAATCTGAACAAAAGCATTATTTGAAATGTCAGACCAGCTATGAATTATGATGGGCCAGCAAAATAATAAAATGCAACAAAGTGGTGCTCTCTCATTGTATCCGCTCTGTGTCAGGACAATGCAGCTTGAATTAATTTAGCGAAAAGCCCTTTCTAATGTAATACAGGTCAAGGGTGTGATCTGAATGTAGTAGTAGATATTGCTGCGCTGCATAGTCGGGTTAACAATAGAGGGTTGACATAATCTCTAAAACGGCTTTTTGAGTAAATTGATAAAGAGCCTCTCAACATAAAACGCATTGAAGAATTCAAAAATATTTACAATGGAGCAATTCCAACCACTACAATGTTGAATTCGTGACTGCAGTTCTATTAGGGACAGCATGTGACTGAACAAAACAGATGATAGTTGAAATAGAATTTAGAGCATATATAGAAAAACATTTAAATATTGAAATATATTTAAAATATTAAAATGACATGAAATATTTTCAAGCATGTCTGACAATCCCTGAAGGCAATCTAAAAGTGTGCCATCACTGCCATGACAAACAGGTTGAAAGTCACTGCTAAACAGTATAGCACATTTCATGCACAAGGCAACTCAATGTGCCTCACAGCAACACCAAGAACACCATAAAAACACAATAAAAACAAAATAAAACAAATCGATACAACTCATAAAAATATATAAAAAAATTAATCTTAAAATTATATATTAAAATTAGTTAAAATACAATCAATTACCAGCAGCAGTAAATAAGTGTGCTTTCAGCTTGGACTTAAACATAGTCAGGTTTGAGGCCTGTTTCACGTTCTCACTGAATCTGTTCCAGACTTTTGCTGCATGAACCTGAAATGCAGCCTCACCGTGTTTAGTGGTGACTCTGGGAACCACCAGGAGACCCCTCCCTGAGGTTCCCAAGGCCCGAGGTGGTTCATACGGCTTTAACCACTTAACTGCCACCCTAGGGTTAGGGTTAGGGTTAAGTATTAGGGTTAGGGTTAACAATTATTTACATCCAAGTCTCAATGCGTATTGACTGGAGAGCTTACAGTCTATATGCCAGTGTGACACCTAATTTGAAAGCCAAGACCTTCTAGTTTCTAAAAATATGTGTGAGATCTGTGGGAGTGAAACACAACAGTTGCCGTTCTTAACCCTATTTATATCCTGATTAGGGTTAACTGACCCTAACCCCCTGAACAGGGGAGACGGCAGTTAAGGGGTTAAAATATCAGAGATGTACTTTAGTGCCTGACCATGACGAGACTTGTACACAAGCAGAGCTATTTTAAAGTCTATTCTCTGAGAGACGGGAAGCCAGTGCAGAGAGCGGAGCACTGGACTAATGTGGTCGTATTTCTGGTTCTGGTCAGGACTCGAGCAGCAGCATTTTGAATATACTGCAGCTGTATATTCAAAATGAGGAGCTCAGTAGAGCCACTGCTCCTTTATGTTGAGTAGAGCCAGCTGAGGTGACTCCGGCATCTGTTCCGAATGCCTCTGGTCTCCTTCCTGAGGAGGTGGCGCATCCCACTGAGGCCCCTGGGAAGACCTACAGGTGCTTGTCATATAATTAGAATATCATGAAAAAGTTCATTTATTGCTGTAATTCAACTTAAAATGTGAAAATAATATGTCATGAAGCGGGGTCCCTTACATAGGTTAAACGTATGTTTGTGGTGCGTAAAGCAAATAAAAGGTTTGAAATGTTTTTTGATAATTGACAAGGTGCAGACCTCCAAACGAGAACATGTAAGTAACATATTTTTCTAGAATGTTTAACTGTTGTAACTTACCTTTTGCTTTGTTCTTCCCTCTTTAGGTGTTACGGCCGGATCACCTGAAGAAGGTCCCGGGTTCATCGACTCTGCACGAACGGGAGGGGTGTCCTGGATTAGATATTCACTGTTAAATTAATAAAGATATATTTTTGTAGTAATGTTTGTAGTAATTATGTTAATAATGTTGATCATTGGAATATTTGTTTGATACTTGTACTTACCTGTGTTTCTTAATGGGATGTTCCACTTATTACCACCTGCTATAAACGCAGCCTCATGTGCTCTGCCAAGGGTGGGTGCTGCAGGGCATGTTGCTGATCATGGGTTTTAGCGCTTTTGTTAAGTATGTGAATAAATTGCACCGTGGGTCTGCACATGGACAGCCGTCTCAGCTCTACTTTGTCCTCCAGAATGCAGTAAAGGGCTATTGTGACATGACAAATGTCACATAATAGATATAGACCCATTACATGTAAAGTGATATATGTCAAGCCTTTTATTTGTTCTAATTTTGATGATTATGGCTTACAATATTGTTAAAAAATGTTTTATGTGTTTTGCTGAGCCATAATAATCAAAATTATAACAAATAAAGGCTACACATAATGTCACTTTACATGTAATGCGTTATATCATATATTATTTTCACAGTTTAAGTTGCACTACGGTACTGAAAAGAGCAGCTCAATCCACTTTTCTACCTTTGTTCATGTTTCAAAATAACAGTTTAAAATTGCTTATAATCTGACAAGAGGTGGGAGAGTAGCCAAAATATTTCCTCAAGTAAGAGTAATGTCACGTTAGAATTATTTTACTCAAGTAGAAGTAAATGGTACTACTGGCCCAAAATAGCACTTGGAGAAAAGTACTGAGTAACTGCTTGAGCGTAAACGTCTGATTCATGTTTTAGTAAATTATGAGGAACAAAACATGAAATCAAGTAAGAATTGTTATATTTTCAAAGAAAATCCCATACAAATATTCTCAGTGCCTGTCATTTTGGTTGGCAAATCAGCTGTTTGGAACTCCACCCCCCACTGTAGAGTTGTTATTAGGCTATTTGATTTTCCCATTCATTTGAGGTTCCATTTTAATTTATATTTAAATAGGCACAGTTCCAAACAGCTGATTGCCAAGCAAAAGTCATGTGACTGAGAATGGTAAAAGGAATCATTATGAAGAATTTAGTAGTCAAAAGAAAAAAACATAAAATAGGCCCACATCTATTTGTGTCAACATGAAGTTTTGCCACTTTAGATTTACTGACCGTGGCACTATGTAGGCTACTATTATTTTTACTCAAGTAAGAGCGAAGATACTTAATTTTAATATTACTATGACTAACTATGAGTAAAAACTACATACTACCCACCTCTGCTTATAATCAAATTATATTGAGTAAAATGTAGTAAAACATTTAACCAGCAGCTACAATGTGTCCGCTACACAGTAGCCATATGCAGCCATGACCCATTTCTGAAAGGTAACTGCGTAGCCTGTGACCTAGGTCTACAGCATAGGTCTACAGCTGTCTTCCTGACCCAACTTCCAAGGAATCTACAATTAGTCCATATATGGGTCGCACAGCGCGCGGCGCGCCCTGCGCTCCTCCCGTCCCCCCCTTGTCTTGTGGCCGCGGCAGCGCAGCCAGGAAGTCCGCCCCCACTGCCCCCCCCGTGTGTGTCATCCATTGTTGGGAACAGCGACATCGAAACAGGACTTAACCGAAACTTCTGAGGTAATTATTCTGCCATCAACGCTGGCCTTTAACCACTGGCAACGTTGTGCTCTGAGCATTTGGGGGGACAGTTTGGATCGTGCGCGGAACAAAGGAGAAGCGGAAGTAGCAGTCAAAACAAAAAAGGGTGGAAAACTTTTGAGGAATTCCACAGTTCCTCCATTTTGAACTTTTAAACTCAACTTTCGGTCAATCGTTTAATGTAAGTTCAATCTTGTCCAGTCTTGAAATGTTTCCAGTGATCGTGAGTACGTTTGTTGTCCGTTTGGAGCTTGTGACCTGATTTAAAGTGGCTTATCCCGGCTGTCGAAACCAAAGTTATGTTGTGCGGTTAGCATTAGCGTTAGCTTTAGCCTCTTACTTTACAGTAGGCTGTTCTGCTCTACCCAGGAGCACTTATCGACAATTTCGAATAAGATCCTCTCTATTTCTGTATTACATGATTCATCTACAGCCTTGGTGTACTATACAGACGTGTTTATGCACTTGGTATTTGGTAACTAAAAGGAAACCTGCAACTTCATAAGCCTAACTAGCTAGCACTTGAGTTTACCTCAGCAGGTGTGGATCCGCCCTCGTGTACATGTTGCCCAACATCACGTACCAGAGAATTTCTGTTTAAGTAATTTGTGCTTTCCGTTATATCGTTATATCTTCCTTAAAACATGTATTTAATTACATTATTTAAATTGACACTTATTGCACAGTGGTCTTTATAGAAAAATAGCTACATTACTGTAACTCAGGCTAGTACTGCGGTCGTTTGTTTTAGATATTTTGTGACTTGGTGAACAGTGCACTTGAAGGCCCTATACCTGATATTTTTTTTTTTTTACATTTTTTGTTGTTCATTTCAGGAAAATGAAGGAGGAAGCCACTACATTGAAATGTTCGGGGTACACACCCATCCATAATCTTCCTAACCTATTTGTAGCAGCCCAGTTCTTCACAGGGACATGTTTGTGGGAACATTTCACAACTTGCAGGGTCACTTTCACAAGAATGCTAGAAAACTAGCCTGCAAGTTCACACAATTGATACAAATGCGTTATAATTAGATCTACAGTGTTTTCCCCACAATTGTCTGAGTTTACAATATACTTAAAGAAAAAACACATTTCATTCGATAACTGGGAAAACAATCAGGTATAGCTCCTTTTAAAGCCACAATTCTGCACTACCTAAATGTTTATCAATGCAAGTTGTCATCATTCAGTCCTTGGAATCTCCTCTAATAGATCTCTATTTATTTACTGCATTAAAACATTAAAAGCTAACCGAACCAGCGCATTGTTCACAAGTCCCAACTTTGTTGCTGAAGCTCAGCCCTAGGGGCAGCTGATTATCCCTGCCCCTCTGTGTTTGATAGGTAATCGATGGGGTTTCAGCTTGTCTGAGGAGAGAAATCGAGTGTAGGCCAGTGTGTAACTGTGCTCTGCCACACAATCATTTTGTGAGGACTGGGCAGAGGGTTTTTTTCTTTTGCCAATTTTGACTGAACTGTTACTGGCGCCTTTCATGTTGTTGACAACTCTAAGGAAGCCAGAAAATGTCCAGAACCTTCACAAGTTGTAATTTTTGTTGCCAATACCAATTATAATCTAATTAAATACAATAATAGTTAGTTGATAAATGTTGACATTAGAAATTATATAAACTCTAATTTATGTTAAGCTGTGTTTTTCTTCCCCATAAATAATGACATGCTTCAGGGCTAGAGTCTCAATATTGAGCAGCGGGATGTTTTATGCTTGGTTGGATTTTGCCTCTTGGTCCAGAGTTTGCTGGACAGAGTTTGTTGAGTAGCTGTAGTACTGGAGGCTTAAGGAAACTGAAGAATAACATATATCTTTGTTCTGTTTTATTCCAGGATTGCAACAGCCACAATGTCAACCATCAACACAGCAAACATTAACTTTAAGTGGGATCCAAAGAGCCTGGAAATCCGCACTCTAGCTGTGGAGAGGCTGCTTGAGCCTCTTGTCACCCAGGTACAACCAATGAACTGCATAATGTTGTATGAATAGAAACTGTTTTATTTTATTAACATCCTTTTACAAACCACTTCATTCTGAAAGAACATAGATAGCATGTGTTGACAAAAAATCTCTTGATATTTACTTTGAAGATTGGAAATTGAATAAGCATTTGAACAGGCAGTGAACCACCAAGTCTCATTGTGTACCCTTTTTCTTAATCTTGTTGAACTAATCATGTCCTGGCTTTAGGTCACCACTTTGGTAAACTCCAGCAACAAAGGCCCATCTAACAAGAAGAAGGGACGCTCCAAAAAGGCCCATGTTCTGGCTGCTTCCGTGGAAACTGCCACCCAGAACTTTTTAGAGAAAGGAGAAAAGATTGCCAAAGAGAGCCAGTTTCTCAAAGATGAGCTCACCGCCGCTGTGGAAGACGTTCGCAAGCAAGGTACATTGAAAACAGTCATTGCAGCAGTTTCTGTGCTTCCTGGAATCTATCGAGTGCTTCTTAAGATTGGAGATATGATAAATAAATCATAAGCCTATGTACATATCATCTACCTCTTTTAAAAAAAAACATGCTTTGTGAATGGCAGATTTCTTTGTTATTGAATGTTTGGGCAGCCCACTAATGGATTCATTTTAGCTTTGGGTAGACGTTTCACTTTCATTTGATGTATTAGGCTGCTTGTGTCTGGCGTTCTGTTGGGATCCAATTTAAGCATACCTCAACCCTGAAGTGCATTGATTCTTCTTAGTGAAAGAACAAGGAATCTAAATAGTCATTTGTCCACTGTCTGCCTATGCTACTTCTCAGTATACCTTCTTATTTCGAGTAAACTGACTTCAGTGTTCGCCAAATACAATCAAGCTTTTTCATTTTGTAATAACCTTTTTAATATATACCTACTGTGCAAACTAGAAGATTGTCCGGGCTTGTATTGACTCCCTGTGTGACGCAACTCAGTTTTGCTAATATATATTCTTGGGCAACAATTTCTTTTCAAGCAAGGCAGCGTGAGGTGCATTGTGCTGTCGCATGTTGCCTGTCCCACTCGGCGCTGGTGTGCCCATGAGCCGTTACCACTTCTTGTTTGAAAAAGGTCAGGCATGTCCCGTTTCAAAATGGCGCTGCTTTGTACCCATTTTTGGCATTGATGCATTCAGTGAAACTTGTTTGTTGTTTTAAATGGCGTGTCGCAACATGCCCAGAGAAGCAATCACACGCGTCTTTGTGAATTGTGTATTGCTTCCACATTGGCAAACCTGACATCTTCCTGTGATTGATGTGGTGCTGATTTAACGTAATATTTTTTCAGTTTAGATCTTATCGTTTTCCCATCGTCATTAAAGTCCAGACGATCATTTTTGCTCACGCTGAGATAATTTCATGTTGTTCTCAGTTGCTAGTGTCCCAGAATGTAATTGTTATGTTGCTTGTTTTCTCCAAATGAAAATTTTCAAGCCCAGGCAGGAAGCCGAAAAGACACATTGTGTGGAGTTTGACAATAATTGGTTACACATAAATGATGTTATGGTGATAACTAAATTACTTCCATTTGTTTGTAGCCTCTGTGTGATTGATGTGAAAGCTGTCCAGATGTCTCTTGCGGTGTCAAATGTATTTAAATATCCTCGGGTCTCGTAGGAATCAAGCCATACATGGTCAATTTCCAATTCAATTTCATGCCTCCCAAAAGAGTCAGGATTCCTCAATCAAATCCGCCACCAGTGGAATTACCATTTGTCTTGCAGTGGCAGGTTTCATCATGTAACGCGTTTCATTTATGCCTTTTTGTATCGACAATATCTGCCGGTGCTTTGACGCACTGGTGGACCTCGGCTACTGCAGGATGGCTGTTATTGTGTGCGTCTGTGTGCCCTGAGCGGAGGGTAGATGACATGTCAGCAGATAGCCCGCACAGAGCTCCGGGCCAGGGGGATCCACTGTAGTTGTGCTAAAGCTGCCACTGGACTGGAATTCGCCGAGCGTTGTTAGCTGGTGCCTAGGCCTAGCTGTCAGCAATGCCAAGCTGCTCAGTGGCGCGTGCCTGGACTGATAATACAGCCATTGAGTAGGCTAACGCCCCACCCCCTGGACAGAGAGTGCACTTCCACCCAGCTGTGGCTCATCAGCTGTTTTTGAAGAGAATACTGATCACAGCCTCAGCCTTCGATTGTAATAAAACTAATCTTTTATCCTTTTTGCCTGATGCCAGTTATCGCATGTTTTCTCTAATCACAGCCGGGCACTCTTTGACCACTTAAGCAGAGCGCACTTGTCCTTGCGCTGCGCCCTTCCTCTTGTCTGTGTCTTTGTTGTCCTGCTGCTCGCCCGCCTCATTGTGTGATATACATTTTAATCATTTCATCATGGTCTTGGTGGGCCGCAGGTAAGCCTTAGATGGATGCGAGTTTATTAAAGGAGCGCTGATCGCTATCTGCACCCTGAAAATGGCCTTATTGATTTTGTCCGTGGGGGGGGGGGGGGTACGTGGATTGTGTTTGTGAGGTGTGTGTGTTGTCGATCATTCGGGCAAACAGCTTCAGTGCGCTGTTGGGGACGGCGCTGGTGTTAGATCTTTTGTTTCTGAGATTGATTTGTGTAATTGTTATCCTGCTAATATTCTGTAGGGTGTAATGTTTGAACTGATTTTAAGTAATTACTCTGGCACTAAAAAGCTTCTTGATGTGCATTGTCAGAAAAGAGAAGCCATAAAAAGAACATCCTCTTATCATTTCTGTCCGAATGGCTCGGCACTCGTAAAAAAGGACTTCATCACACATTAAAATACACACTATTTCAAAATGATCATCTAGCAATTTTACATTTTGACATTTGAAAAGAGTATCTCTCTAATTTAGTTTGGTCCCAAGAATCTATTAGATGCAGCTCATACACCAGGGGTTCTTGCAGGAGTTGTGTATTTTATTACATATATTATTTTACGATGACAGTTGCTGCTGATGCGGCACCACAAAAAGCCACAGGCACCGCCGCTGCACTTTTAGATCTTTGGTGGATTCGACCAGTCCAACGCATTGCAGTTTACACTGAATGAAACCTGCTCTACTGCTGTGAGTGTTTTGAGCATCTGTAAAGGAGCCCGACTGAATGTGAAGGATTACATAATGGAAGAACAAAACTCTATATTTTGTGGTAACAACAATATCATGGTTAAAGCAGTACTAAGTAACTTGTTTGCCTTAATAAATCCTTTTCTAGTCCCTCGCAAGTGTTGATGGGATGATTGGGGCGTCTTTCATCTCCCCCTGGTGTCTCTGGCCAGAAAACCACAATTGCAACTTGACTGAGCGCTGTGTTGTGCTGCTGTGTCAGTTTTAGCTTTAGCTCTGAACCTTTTGCCAGCTGGTTTTGCAAAAATGCAGAAAAGTCTTAGGCAGAGCTGGCAACTGAGGACTACGTAAGCCTCAGTCAAGTCACGGAACTCGTGGAGCAGCAGAGGGACAAGTTCAGGGAATTAATACGACAACAACAGGAGAACTTCAAAGGATTCATAAAAATCATCATGGAATCGACAAACACCCGAATGGATTTACAGACAAAGGACATTCAAGAGCTAAAAACAAGCCTGCAGTTCACTCAAGGTGAGGTGGACACTCTGAGCACACGAACTCGCTACAAAACGATCTATATAAAGTATGTGCACATTATCACGGACGAACTGGAGTATCTGGAGGGACAGAGCCGCAGAAATAACCTGGTCTTTGAGGGAGTGTTGGAGTCGCCTGGGGAGACCTGGGCCGACACCAATGTAAAATGGGTTGACAACATGACCATGGCAATTGATCATATGTTTAAATGTGTGACAGTAGAAATAATTCTGGAAAAAAGGAAAAATATATTTTCTTGTATCTATCGAGCAGACATTGAAGTCTTTAACGAACGTACTGAAAAAATATTTACAAATGACAGACATTTTTGTCTGTGGGGATTTTAATATTGATTTACTGAAAGCAAAATCGCATAAGCCCACTGAAAGATTTGTGGACACGATGTATAGTCTGTCACTTAATTACACGCCCCACTAGGATAACTGCACACGGTGCTACATTAATTGATAATATTTTCACAAGCGTCCTAAACAATATGACCAGTGGGATACTGATTAATGACATTAGCGACCACTTGCCAGTCTTCTCACTATTTGAAATACAACTAAAAAGTAAGAAAATATTATGTTATAGTAAAAAATGTAAGATTAACATCTGAGTGCTCGATAAACGCCTTGGGGAAATGGTCATAGTCATTTGCTGGTTTTATATAGACTTCAAAAGAAGGCCATCAGAATTGTTCATAAAGTGGGATATAGGGATCATCCAAATATACTGTTCTTAAAATCCAACACCATGAAACTTGATTCCCTGCTACAGATATAGAGCTGTAAATAACCAGCTCCCTAGCAACATGCATCTTATGTTTGGTAAAAGAGAGGGAAGATACGATCTGAGGAGAACTCATAATCTGAAAGTACAATTTATCCATTCTACCCTAAAAAGTCATTGTATTACACGGAGAGGAGTAAATCTGTGGAATAATTTAGATGAAGACTTAAAAGGTACAGCTAGTCTACAGCAATTCAAAAGACGGTATAAGAGAACTGTGTTTGAGAAGTATGCTGAAGACATGTGACCTGGTCTCTCAGTCACTCTTCCTAAGTAATCTGTATTACTATGAACTTGTGAAATACCACATCATTGCTGATATAATCAATTGTCACCAACTCTATCAATGGGGGACTACCGCCCTCTACCAGCTTGCCACATAATACCCTGGCTTTTTAACACACCTCACAAATAGGGAAAACAATCAAAAACCACTGACGGAACAATCTTAACCAACATTATTACAGTTGAAGCGGGTATGGTAGAAATGAGAAACATGATACGTTTGAAGATTGTGTGCGTGTGTGTGTGTGTGTGTGTGTGTAAAACACTGACAACATAAACGATACGTACATCAATGGAATGATAAATGGTAACATAAGCAATGAAAAAAATAAATGAATAAATTATAAGAAAATTATAAAACTAAGTAAACACACTCAGAACTCACCAACCTTTCTATTTTGTATTGTACTTTGAAATTTGGGTAGGCACTTATAAGCTTTCTTGCTTCGGCCTACTCCTTTTGAGTTATTTTTCATTTTTTTGTGTGTAGATGTAATGATGTAAATATTGTAACTAACGCACCGTAAATGGCTCAAATAAATCAAATCAACTTGGCTGCCTACAGGTCAGAGCCACCAATAAACACTAATGGAATCACAAAGAAGCAGCTAACGGGCAAAGCTAACTGCGGGCTAGTGCCACTTAAACAGTATTTACAGCCAAGTTTGTGTGGAAAAAATTATCTCCATTGTGTAATTGGATGTACAATATCCCGCTCTGTTTTTTTCTGTCAGCGTAGTATTTACTCTAACGGACAATTAATGAGTAAAAAAACGCAACATGCTACGACACTTTTAGTGGCGCTTATGGCCTCTAGGGGCACGAGTTACTTGGTACTGCTTTTAAAACCATTATACAAAAAAAAAGCCCTCAAGCAAAGTAACAGCTCCTTGACTGATTTTGGACTGGTAAATTAATCTGCAAAGCATTAGGAAAAAAAGGTATTTAATTTAATTGATATTTAATAATTAACGTTGTTGCATAAAACGACTTCCAGGGACAGTTTGTGTAATCAGCGTTTGTTAGGCAAATAAAGTGTTACTACTTGAGGGGACCCTTGGGGCAGGGCTTGAACAGTAAGTGACTCGGGGTAATTTCTAATAACACAGAGAGCCGCCTTAGTCAGCGTTTCTCACGTCGTCTTTTTACTCCCAGTGACGATCTTTCCTGCAGCCTAGTATTTCACCATCCCATCTTTTGACAGTGGCCTCCTAAATAAATGACGCCACCCGCTCAAACTGGAAGACTTTAACAAATAATCCTCTGGCCGTATATTCCTTAAGTATTTGCACTTCCAGCATTTTCCTATCCATCTAATTTAATGTCCTCCTTAAGCTAATAATATAACTTGGCGGGACACTGGGGTCTTTATCTCATAACAAAAGCTAGTCATAATGAAAAACAATGGGAGCAAATTTGATATACATCTGAATTGTTTAAAGCTCACAGAAGGCCAAATGGGTTCATTAAACATTTGCTTTTTCGGAGCACACAAACAAAGCCAACAACACGAGGAGTTATCTTTTACGCGGGCACGGAGTCAGCGGCGCAGACAAAGATATTTAAAGCGGTTTTAAATTTGAGGTTATATTTGGCCGGGTTTCCTCTGAAGTCAGCCATTTGCAGATTTACTGTAGTCTTTGCGTTGTGAATCCACGGCAGTGTTTGATGGCCCCATCTGGACAAACCTGATGGGTGTCATTTGTCCATGTCACGGGCCGCGTATGAAGATGGACAGAGTATCATGGTCGCAAAATGGTTTACGTGGACACAATTATGTCCAGCAGCAGTGACCACAAAAGAGGTAGAAATGGTGAATGATCATCCAATGGTAGCCGCGTGATCACTCAGTCTGGATTTGACAGTACCTGGACTGGAATCATAGACAAACAACACGGTGAGGGGTTATGGATGTTGTCTTGTGGTTTTTGTGCAAACAGAACCCTCCATCGATTCTGGTGGTTCTGCGTGTGCATCTTCAGAGACTCGAGCGGTTCACTTGGTTACGACGAGTCTACAGTTTCCAGTTTTGAGAATGCAATGACTGTTATCTAATGGCTATGTTGAATTCTGCCATTGGTGACGGCAATCTCAATTTATCTTGCCTTTTAAAAACCTGTACAATGATAGTGGGACTTCCCTGGCGGTTCCTAGAGTCGTGAGCCTGCCTTTTTAGTTTTTGCGCTTTCATGAGCAAATGTGTGCCTACGTGAGACAGGCCTCAACTCTGACTGTTTTAAGATGAAAGGAAATGTGCTGTACAAATACTTGCTTTGCCTAAATAAAGGCCAACAAAGCAACACTTGCGGTATTTCGGCTTAATCGCTGACACGTCAAAGTCTAGACTCGGCCTGTATGACAAAGTCTCATTTAACTGTTTTTGTATTTGATGTATTTTAAATCGCATTTACTGACGTTTATCTTGCATATCCTTAGTGTTTTCTGATACTCTTTTGCTAATTGTTTATGTCTTATGTCCAGGTGACTCTATGAGGGTGGCCTCTGGTGAGTTTGCTGAGGACCCGTGCTCTTCTGTAAAGAGGGGAAACATGGTGCGTGCAGCCAGAGCCCTTTTGTCCGCGGTCACACATCTGCTGGTGCTGGCCGACATGGCCGACGTCTACAGGCTTCTGCTGCAGCTCAAATTGGTAGGAAACTGTAGTTCTAGTCATTTATTTATTTTTTGGTCCTTTCTTGGGTTTGTCCTGAGGCAATGCTATAGAAACATAACGGTGTATTCATTTTTTATTTGTGCTGGGACTGCAAAGAATAGGTTTTTAATGTATAATATGCTCATTAATACAGCTGTGGGGAACTGTAAAAGTATTTTTCAGGTACCCAGCCCTATTCCCGTCTGTATTCTGTTTTGTCATGCGTTTATGATCGAGCATTTCATGTGCCTGTCCGCAGGTGGAGGAGAGCCTGGTCAAAGTGCGTAATGCCGGAACTGAGCAGGAGCTCGGGATCCAGTACAAGGCCTTGAAGCCAGAGGTGGACAAGCTGAACGCGATGGCTGCCAAGAGACAGCAGGTAATGTGGGGACAAACCGCAAGGTCAACCGGAAGCGCACATGGTGAAGGCCGACCGGACTGTTATCAACACAACACGGACGCACGGGAAAAACAGTTGAGGTTTAGTGTACTGTACACCGTGAAGGGAATCGTCATTGCAAGAAGTAATTTGCAAATGTAATTAACGCTCTTGTCAGATAGAAATTTGGGTATTCTTCAGACGTATCAAACCAAGACCAGTTTTGAATCCCAGGAGACGTTCTTTGTATTGTGTGAGTGCACTTTGTCCCATTAAATAAATGCGTGGTTGTCTCCCATTCCCTTTTGTAATGTAACTGCAATATAACATCTGAATCCCCGCACATTAAATTGCTAAGGCATATTCTAATGGGCTGATTATGAGTGTGCCGTGTTACCGCAGGGGACAGGAATAAATCTGGGTCATCTAAAACAAACTCTGTCACACTTACTGTCTCCAGAAGACCATGACAGACTCATTTGGAATCGGCGAACATTAGCAGCCTCTTCCTGTACAGTATAAAAGTATTCATACTCCTCCAGTCATTCGTATGATTTCATTACTTCGGTCTGATACTGAAATTAAAAATTATAGTCTTCACTCAGGTTAATTTATAGGAATTATTTTTCTGTATTTTCGATGAAAGAATTTACCACAGAGCTAAACCTTTTTATAAATGTTCAAAAACGGCACATCCGTAATTCACAAATTGAAAAGTTTATGAGTTTCAGTGACTTTTTAAAGAAGTTTGTACATTTCTGAACCCACACATACACTTTTCTTCTCACTGCGGCCTCACTCCTCTCACCTTTTTCCTTGCGTGTCTTCCCCGTCAGGAGTTGAAGGACGTGCAGCACAAGGACCAAATGGCTGCAGCCCGCGGAGTGCTTCAAAGGAACATCCCCATGCTTTACACGGCATCCCGGGCCTGTCTCCAGCACCCAGATGTGGCTGCCTACAAGGCCAACCGCGACCTCATCTACAAACAGCTGCAGCACGCCGTTTCGGGCATCTCCAACGCCGCTCAGGCCACCGCCTCCGAAGACTCCGCCCTCAACCAGCCAGCAGTGGGCGGAGAGCTGGCCATAGCCATCAACAACTTTGACGTAAGTTCCCTGGTGATTTTTACTGCGCCGGCTGGTTGAAATAAAAAAAAGTTGGCAGCAAAAAATAAAGTATGACCAAACAGTGACTAATTGGAAAGGAAATTGGAGGGGTCGGGGTCAAGATGCAAATCACGGATGAGTTATGGGACAAATAAATGGACTGCTTCGCTGAATGTCACTTTGCTTAAGCTGAAAGACGTACTCGCGTAATCCAAAGAGCTTTTGAGGATTGACTGATTACTCCCTGCTGGTCTCTTCTCGTCGAACACTTGGAGATCAGTTGATTTTACATAGTAATGGTATATAAAAATGTAAAGCAGCCAGTAATGTTGACACACAACACCATCACAAGAACAGCTGGATAAAAGGTGAAGCTAATCAGCCTAATGCGCTCATGTGGTGAATCCAAAGATGATTACCCTCTCTCGCACTCCAGTGAATTCATCTTCAGGTAGAGACATCGTTTAAGCGCTATAAGGAGTACGCCTATTAACGTATCATACTTACTGGACTCTTACAAATGCAATGAACTTTTAACATGGCCTTAGAGAGCCACCAACAAGATCCCTTCTTGTGGCGGCGGTTCGCAACGTGGGAATCGAGATGCCCCTGGGGGTTGTGAGGCACTGAGCTGGACGTCGAATAGAAGACTCATTACTGTTCAAAAGTTTGGGGTCACCAGACAATTTTATGTTTTCAAAGAAATCTCGTACGGAATAGCCTTCATTTCTCAGAACAAGAATAAACTGAAGAAAGGTCCCTTTTTCTGTCCATTTTGAGCCACAAATGCTGATGCTCCAGATAGTCGACTAGCTTAAATTAGCCTTTAACACGGTTCGCTAATACAATGTACCATTAGAACACTGGAGTGATTGCTGGAAATGCATCTCTATGGTGGTGTAGTAATAAAAAAATCAACACTTTCTTGCTAGAATAGTAATTTACCACATTAACAATGCTTACATTGTATTTCTGATTAATTTAATACTGTCCTCATTGAAAAAAAAGGGGGAAAAATAAGGACATTTTGAGCCTTATGGAATTGTTCCACATTGCGCGTCTCTACAGCACTCTGTACAGATCGTTATTACATTTTTGTACGCCGCGATGAAAACAAATGTGGACAAATGCTGCCTTTTGGTGGGGGTTATGGAGTCATTCAGTCGTACCAAGGCTAATCAAATGGAAAAGAAACGGCTAAAATACAAACTGAAGTTTTCAGGAACATGCAAATGTTATCTGAACACCAGCTAAAGGTGGGCTAACTGCGGCTAAATGCTAATATCTGCAAAATCCCCTTTTAGAACAGCTTATGATATGACCTGCATGTCAAAAGTGTGGGCTGTCCACTCTCTCGTTTGTCATTAGTCATGTTTTAGCGCACTTTGGCCACAGCCAGAGGTCGGTCCCAAAACGTATACCTGGTCCGACCGCGTTGGCGAGCCTTTCCACAGCGGAGGCCAGTGCCAAGCCGGTCTGACCAGGTATGTTTTGGGACCAGGCATTGAGCTGAATCGCGCCTGCCTGTGGAAAAGGCCCCTTTAATGATCACGAAAACCACATTAAATGATCATCATTTGAGCTACAAGCTGCCTCCAAGTTCCACCCATAGTTCCCATCACACACTCCATCGCCGAAACATGACCCATCAGTCGTCTGTTTTAATTAGTACAGCTCTCCTGCACATTAACATACAACCTTATGAATATACATAGAGGACCGTATAGCTCATCCTTTGCACTTAGATCTGATGTTAATGTGATTTATTGTGACACACTGTGCACATCCCACTGACTGTGTGTTTGCCTTTCCAGACCAGCTCCTTTTCCCATCCGTTGCTTCAAGAGCATGGCAAAATTAGCAAATGAGTCAACCCGCTCGCAACTCGCGCTCTCCCCCTCGCTCTCTCCTCTCAGTTTCCCTGCGCCTGTTGCTATGGCAATACAACACGCAAGCAGAGGAGGTCAGATGAGACAGAAAGGGTAGTGGAGGTGGCCATGCTAGACGACGGCATGCCTAATAAACCACGCTCCTCACATTGGAGTTGTGTACTGTACTTTTTAAGGGGGAATGAAAGCCCAGAAGTGTTTAGTCAAAGAGGAACTCGCCAGACACCCGGTGATGCCTTAACACTCTGCATTGCCTCCATTGCATGCCATCTACGTCCTCTCAGCGGGCGCCCTGTCAAAGCTGACATTTTTGTGGCTATTCTCATCTCCCATATATAAGAGGAGGCACGGTGAACTGCTCCAGCACATCGAACTGCTCCAATTTTCTAAGGAAAATTTCATATTCATAAACCAACTAATCAGCTAATCAAGACTTGTGTAGTCGCTATAAATATACATGGAGGCAACTGGAAGGGTCCTTAGAAATTAGTGTGATTGCGTTTTCACCTTTGTCTTTACTTTACTTTGACACATTCGTAAGTAGTATAAAACTTTTCCCATTAATTTAGCTTTAACAATACTTCAGTTATAGCAATACAAAGCACTTTTCAAAGTCCGAAGGCTCCTTGTGCATGTTATTTACTTGGCTTCTGACAAAGCAAATTCCTGCTCGAATTTTGTAATCACTATACAAAATTTTGTTAACTTTTAATTTCCTGTCTGTCTCCTCCTTACAGAAACAGATAATTGTGGATCCCCTGTCGTTCAGTGAGGAGCGTTTCCGTCCCTCTCTGGAGGAGCGACTGGAGAGCATCATCAGCGGAGCTGCCCTCATGGCCGACTCCTCCTGCACACGCGACGACCGCAGGGAGCGCATCGTGGCTGAGTGCAACTCTGTGCGCCAAGCTCTGCAGGACTTGCTCACTGAGTACATGGGCAATGTAAGTGCTCTCCTCTGCTGGTTTCATGCACACAAGAACGTCTTATTTCTCAAACGTCCATATTCCTTATTGTTGGCTCATGTTATTCCCAATTACTACTTTTCCCACGCAGAGCTTAGCATTTACAGATTTGTTAGGACTTTAACATTAACAGCTATGGACCATAGACTGTTAAGGTAAGACCTATAGCTTGTGTTAGGTACAGACAATGCTACAAATAAATGAATGTAAAGCAGAGCACTGGGTGCTCGAGCACAAACACTTCTGAGGACTCACTCAGGGAAAGTTAATTGCCTGTGTGGCTGCTAAGCTCTCTGTGGCTGATTGAATGTGTTTTTTATTATAGTAGGAGTAGGCCCTTTTTATTTTCAACTGCGTAGATTGATGTGGTCTGCTGGAGAGCTATCGTCTGCTGGGATTTCATAAATTGGATGACAGTGTTGCCTCTGAACAACTTTTCTCAAATTACTTGACTAGGTGGTAATAGCATTTAAAGGCTCTTGTGAGCTCTTCACATTGTCTGTCTGTCACTGTGTAGCAGTAATTTTCACCTGATATGCCTCAGGTTCACTTTTAGAAAGGTTCATAATTAAAGCTGCTGTCATTGGCATTGGTACAGCAGCACTGCACTTAATTTAAACTTGGACAGATTTTAGATTGGAGGAAAAACTTTGTGATTTGTTCATAAAATGACCAGTAAGGGTTTGCTTTGCTCTTGCCACATAAATGATTTAATGATAAATTTAATATTCAGTGTCAAAGTGCCTTTTAGTTTTGATTTGATGTGAGGTCTCCCTTTACCATATCTTAATCCTTCCAGCCACTGCTACTTTAGCTTTTCGTCCACTCTAAATGCAGGCAGCATTTCAGAGTGAGCCACAGCTCAAATGAATTGTATTAATATCTTATTTATTACCACCTATGATCCAGAACTGCATCACTTTTCCTCTTTTTTTTCTCACTCACGGTAGAGTAACTACACTCCTTCCAGGTTCGTATGTGCAGCCAACTGGCTTGTCAGTAGCCCAGGCTTATTATTTAGAGGACAATCTGAAAATGCCTTGCCAATATCATATTGATATATTTTGGCATTTGATAAACAACATTGTTTTACGGCAGTCACCTTGACTGTTGGCCTGCACTGCAGCTGTATTATGCTGTAAGAGCTGCTTGGCTTCAGTAGGCAAAAATCATCTTAATTCAATTCAGAACAGTCACTGGTCTGAGAAAATGCTGACTAAACTTTGCATTTTGTTGTTTAAATGGCAGATTGACTTCAAATTCAGTTGGGTCAATGCATTATTTTGCATGGAGGTCCTCCTGAAGAATGAGCAAATACACAAAGTCGGATGTCAAGCAGGTTTGTGTGTTCTGTGTCAGTCGCTGCCATGCCTCCTGTTATTGCTCATCCAGGACAATGCCAGACTATTTCAAGTCTGCACGAGTCATACAGGCTTCCCTGGACCTCTTCATAACAAGTTTTCTACTTCACTGGGTTCGCTGGCCTTCTCGTATGATTAGCAGACTTTTGCACACTGATGGAAGTGACTAAGCTTTTCATTTGAACAAATGACAGGAGCAGCAGAGGGTCTTAATGTCCACTTTGTTTGCGCATAATTATCTTTCACGATCACCTTTCAAATGTCTTTTCTGTATTACCGTCAATGCTTAAGTATTACATTTTGTTTCTATCATATGTTGTTTTTGTTGTTTGTTCATCTCATTAGAAAAGGACAGAAGAAGCATTGGCAGATTGTAGTCAACCTTTTCTCACCCCAGATTGACAACTTGCAAGTGTTTTCAGAGTTGGATTACTCGACAGAGTGACGCCAGGTTGCTCTGACATATTAAGCCGCTGACATTTAAGGAGTGATGCATTATCACTTCCGTCTTCATGAAAAGGGCAATTTGGTCACTGGGTTGGTCTTTTCTGTGTCATTGTAATTGACACAACACCAAGGACTTTTACTTTTTAAATCACATTTCATCTTTACATCTTGGACTCAATGGGGCTCAACAGTCCCGTCTACTGGAGGGTTCCTGGGGTCAATGTCCTATTCATTTTTTACCATTGGGACTAAAAATAATAATTTTAAAAGTAATTTAAAGGCACATCATAGGTGTTAAAAAAAAAAAAAAAAGCTTGAAAATACAGGCAAAATACTTGAATAACCTTTTTGTTTTTATAACGTTTAAAACACATCTTGTAATTACAATCATGTGTTTTTAAGGGCATTACCGCTTTTGATATTTTCTAAAATATTTTTTACTTACTGAACCAAGCGAGGGGGCAGGACATATGAGCTCCATTGTCATTTTAAGTGAGTGGCTTAACTGTCCGATGTCAAGAAAACAGTGCTATTATTCCGAGACAAATCAGACTCGGGTAGAGGCCAGATTACGATAATGAACGGGCTTTTGATGCTTTTGAGCTGAAGCAAAAAGTTCAAAGGGGCTAAACCTAATTGGAGACCAGTGCAAAAGCAGTCCATTTTATCTAGTTGTAATCTCATCTAAATGCATAATTAAAACAAATTACCTTTCACACAATGTAACAGAGAAAGATTTAGTGTCCCCAAGGCCTTTCCTATATTTACTGCCTCCATAAAACACCGTTCTGTCAGTGAGAGCCAGTCAGGCACCTTTTTCCGACATGGATCCTGATCTTCTCTGTGGCTTTGAAGGCTTTTTGTTTGGTTTTGCCAGCAGGTGGATGCACAGTTCACTTCCCTTAAAACGTTTGCGCTCGGTGAATGTCAGCCACCGTGGCCATTTTGCGAGGCAACCATTGAACACTTTGTCACTTGTAGACACTGGAATCTTCGAGAGAAATATTATATGCTCTGTACTTTTTAATTTTGACAGATTTACACAATCGTAGAACAAAATGCATCACAATATTTTCAGGTAAGTCATGTTCATTGCTTAGCACAGTGGTTCCCAACCTTTTTTTGTCCCACGTACTCAAGACATTAATTTATATATATATATTGTTTTTTTTTGTATCTGAGGTCATTCAAAGTACCCCATGCTAAGTGCTCAAGTCCCCGTACCCCTGGTTGGGAAACCCTTGCACATTTTGACAAAGACGATGCAAAAATGACAATATTTCAAGTGCAAATCAGAGCCGATTTTAACAGCACTAATGGTATGCAGTGTTTAATCGGGCCTAAAGACCATTTTACACCCTGCTGATGTTTGAGCAGCTTCACTGTGTGCTCAGGGTTAAATAAGCGGAAGTGTTTGAACGTTTTACCCTTCAGAATAATTAAAAAGTCATTCTTAGATAAAGAATCTGTAACCTGGTCTACATTTTCACAGTAAAGCCACTTTATACCAAGTTAGAATAAGGTTTACATTAATCATATTTCAACCACTGAAGGACAAACCGCCTTGACGAGTCTGAGCAGGACAGACTTCCTCACAAAGTGTTCTTAATGTTATCTGCACGTCTCTGATCTTAAACAAAATAAATCAACTAATAATTATTTTCCTAATTAGTTTATTTTTTATCAATGCATTAGTCATCACACTGGCACAAGAGTGTTGTATTTTCAACTAAATTCCAAACACATGAAACTTTGATGCTGCGAGAGGACAGCTTAATACTTGGAGGCAAATCAAGTTTTTTGTCAAACACTGAATTTACAAATGTCTTTTTTTTTTTATGTTAATTGTAGTTGATCGAAGTGATGAAAGAAAGAAAGAAAATCTCCCCGGAATGTTTCGTAGTAAAATAATTTACATCTGCCATTTATCTTAAGATTCCTCATCTTTTGTTAGATGTGTAGCCATAACTCATGTGCAGTGCTTTCTGGGTTTTGAGACACCAATAGTGGAGTGGCCATCTGGAGTGTTGGGATTGCTCCCAGTTGGCCGTTTTACAACTGGGAACAATGCATCACGAGAGTGGAAACAAAATTTAAACACAGCTGAATGGCAAGGATATATGACTATAACATCAGCCATTGGCCAAGATGCTGTTAAGTACTACATCAACTAGATGGACCTGTCAGGCACAAGTATTACAAACCATCCCTATTCATTTTGTTCATGTAAGCATTTTCACTCAAGGCAGATTGGAACAATCTGAAGTTTTACTTATGACTTTAAAACTTGGCCGATAAGTCAGAACTTTGTTTCCTGCACACTTTATATGTTGTGCCCTCTTTGGGAATCATTATGCCCAAAATCCAATTTCAAGGACTTTGCTAATGTCAGTTAGCCAACCACTGTATGTTCTCTAAAGACTTATTTTTTCACGTAATCCCTTTTCAAAAATATTAAGCATATAAACAATCTAATACAAATACCTTTTGCTAATGTTATTTGCAAACCTTTCAGTTTAGTCAGGGCTTACACACCTTCTCAAATACCCTGAGTTGCTAGTGTTTAGATGATGCAATATGGTAAAAGAATTGCACATAATGTGTTGGGTAATAAATACATTAGAGTTGTGTTTTTGCTTGGACCGGAGATCGATATGTCCGTCCTAGTAAGCATTTTCCAGATTTATAGTTGGCCTTGTAATGAGCGCCTAAAGCATACAAGTGCTGAGTCCTTGAACCCTGCAGACCACTAAAAATCACCTCTCCCACCTGGGCCCCCCGCACCTTAATTACGAAAGCGCTTTTCTGTAGCACTCATCAAAAAAGAGCAGGTAAAATTAAAACACCTCTCCCAGAACAACAGTCCGTCTCAGTTGCGTTGTGTTGGCATCTTTGGAAAGCCCCAGCTTGAGACGGATGGGGTTTGACTGCATTCAAATTTCATGCAATACTTGATTTTTACAATCTTTTATCGCCTACTTCCAGAAGTGTTAAATATGTGATATCTTGGTAAACTGAAAATATATTTTGAATAACACCATGAAAATAGAGAGCTTCCAAATCAATATATTTTTTTTACATTACAGTAGTATTTCCACTACTGTATCAATCTAGTGTTGAATTTAGAGATTAACTTGATCTACGGTTATTCTCTGCACTAGGATAAGTATACAGATAGAAATTATGAGATTATGCCATGTGAATGCTCCACCATTTAGAAAACCACTTGTATGCTGTAACAATTTTATTTAAAAATATATATGATTTTAGGGAAACTGTTTTTCTTTTTTCACTTTGGCACATCTTATGCACTATACACATATGAAATTGTACATTTACAATAGAAAAGGAAAATGGGAAGAGAAAAGCATTCATTTTGCACAAAGAGGTAGGGTAAGATTGGGGGGGGGGGGTTACTTTTTCTTTTTTCTTTTTTTTATTATTTTGTAGGCAGGATAGGAGTCGGGGTGAGGTGACAAGAGGAAACAAAACAGTTTACAAAGAGCCAGAGTGCAAAGGGTGCATATTTCTACAAATTCAGTGGAATTTCAGAAGTCACGTAGTACAATTTTAGCTTTAGACAGTGTGATGTAAAATTTGCGGACAAAACCTCAAAATGTACACATCTTCTGCTGTTTACAAAACAAGTCTCTGCAAAGTTGGTTAAATTCCAATTAATTGGAAATTCAAACTCAGTTTTGACTTTTGGACATGCAAGACTGAAAGATGGTTGGTTAAAAAAAAAAAGTGTGACAAAGTTTGTCTTAGGAAATCCTTATGACCAAAATGTCTTGCAACATTGTATAATACTTTCATTCTGATTTTATGTGTGAAAGATTTTTGGTATACACAAACACATCCTACGTTTTTTTTAAGAATTCTAAAAGCATGGCCTGAAATACATACACAATCACAATCCAGTTTATGTTTTAACCTGGATTTAATGGTGCCTTTGATATAGTCACTAATGGTGACACCACAGTACATGTTGTGTCCTTAGTGCACTCTCCCTCTTTGTTTGAACAGAAACCAAATGCTTAGTCACTCTTTCTTTGACTTGTTTTGCACGGTCACCGTTGGATGTCATCTGTTGACTCATGACTTAATAATTTGTGTTGTCAACTTGGTTGCAGTCTGTACGTACTTGCTTTTCTACCACAAGGCTTGGCCAAAAGATGCTCTTTTAGGGGACAAGGACATTAGCCTATCGTCCCATCACTTAGCCTCAATCTCTGTTCACCCTGCCCCCACCACCAAAGTGAACACAAAGAGGTGCGGGGCTGCGGCAGCAGCAGCTCTAGTCTGATGGTAATGCACATCCTCTCCCTGCTGCATACAAATGTGTCCTGACCCAGGCTCCGTGTGCGCTTATCACTGGATCTCCATTTGCTCTGGGGTATTGACCGCAGTTTAACTTGACACGTGTGGCTGTCAGATGTGGAAATGTGATGTGTTACTTTCTGAAACTCCATATTGCACGTAAACGACACCTGTGTCTGTTTCTTTTGGAAAACGTGAACAGAAGTGTCCTTGTTGCAGAGTGGTGTGAAAGATGAATGCCACTGAAACACTTTGGAGTCACTGAACAAGCTAAATGTTGCCGGGTCACTGGTGTGGCTGACAGAATATTAGATTCTTTTTGCCTGGTCTTAATTGGTTCAATCTTGAGCCTGTCACTCCTGATTAGGTCGAGGAGCAAAAAAGCCAGGCCACTGGGAAGGGTTTATTTCCAGAGTAAAATGGCCCCCTGTCTGCACTATGCATAACTTGGTCTCCAACCATAACAATTCACACAATTTTTTTTTTTGTGACCAAAAACTAAGTCAAAGCGGGTCAATAAACAGTGTGTGGCACTTGCAGAGTTGTAAAAGTCATAGATGACTCATTCAGCTTGTAATATACGCTATGTCCAATGTATAGAAGACACCCATCTGTTTTCACTTGGCAGGAACAGTGGCATATTAATAGTAATGGAGTAGCAAATTTGTGATTTTCCTCGGTAATTTTGTGGAAATTATTTAATTTTAGTTTTTTGAAGAAAACATTTATTTATGTAAAATTAGTTATTTCAGCAACTTTGACAAAACATATGACCTCCCAGATAGAATTCAGAATGGAGTTTTGTAATAACGGTCTTTAATGTATCATAGGATCTCCAAAACAGTGAAACTACAAAGCAAAAACATTGTGATAAAGTCGTCCAATTCAATCGCCAGTGATTAAGTGATGGGCTTACAGTTACTGTGGTGCAGTTAAAAAACAGTTCAAAATTCACTTGCAAAAGAAATAATGTACATCACATTTCTCCACTTAATGTATTCCGTTAGCAATGAGCCTTTTGGCCCAAATATTTTCTGTGCTGCAGAATATAGAGACAATGTGGAGACAAATCTCACAGTTTACAATTTTCTTGTTGAAAATGATTGCCCCTGCCTTAAACAACCTGCATTCATAGAAAAATAAATTTTGTGACTCTCTACATTATCCCTATACTGTCATATCCATAACCTTTATCATTGTAGCATTTAAATTTTCTTTTTTCTCACTCGTAGAAATTAAGCTTTTTACAGAAATTTAAAAAGAAAAACCATAAAAGCAAACCCTGTATTATCTGAAATGGTTGAATGGCAAACCATATGCTTTAGGAATAAATAAGAGTTTATACTTCACACTCTTTGTAAGGCAGTTGCTGACATTTGCACTGCCCATAGCCGTTAATGATCACAAGTGCCCCCTCCTCGTGGCTAGGCTCGTACTCGTTATATGGCACCTGTGTGGCTAGATCTGCCATAGGCTGCCTTTGCTGGGTCCTCATTTGTCTGCGATTTTGGATAGCTGAACAGTGGCGTATCCGGCGCAGGGTGGGGGGGCAGCACTTCCGTGAGATATACACAACAAAAATTATGAAAAAGAATGAAAAGAGCAGGGCCATAGTTCCAATGATGACCCTATGAGTCATAACAGTGTTGTCCATAGCAGAGAAATCATCTGTCACAGCTGGCTCCTCCGATGTAGCAGTTGTAGCTTGAGCAGTACGGGGAGTTGGTGTTGTAAATGTTGTGGTCATGGCGGTGGAAAAGCTAACGTATTCCTCTGCATAGTCCTGCGTTGGAGTCGGCTGCATAATTCCAAACAAAGAGCTTGTGATATCTGCAGCTGTAGTAGCATCTGTGGTCGTGCTAATGGTCTGAACAACCGGTGCTGAAAAATTCTGACAAAGTTGGAATCCATAAACTGCATCAAGAATCTCCTCTCCCTGGGCGTACTCGGGACTGTGGCAGAGAATGGAATGTTCCCACCTTCCCCTGAAGGTGCTTAACCAAGTGGCAAGAGAGCAAATCCTTTTGGTACATTCCCAGAGGTTACTGGACAGCCCAATAGTACCTAGAGATTGCCACATATCCAAGACTTGAGGATCGAGGCTGCTCAGTTTGTTGTTATCCAGCAGTAAAATCTTCAAATTTGGCAGCGTTTGAAACACGTCAGATGTCAGGACTCTGATCTCATTTCCTGTGAGGTCCAACTTTTCTAAAGTTGTCCAGGTCCACTCCATGCCACAGGTCACATTGCTGATTTTATTCCACTGCAGATATAGAAACTGTAGAGCAACAAGGCGAGGGAAATGGGCCAAGTTGATCTTGGTCAGTTGATTATGCTCCAAGTGGAGCTCTTTAAGTTTAATGAGCCCGGCAAATCCATTCCGGGCCAAGCTCCGTATACGGTTGCTGCTGAGACCCAGATACTCCAGGCTGCGACAGTCCCAGAAAGCCCGGACGGGGGTGGTACGGAGCTGATTGGAGCGAAGGTGTAGAATCTGAAGCTTTCTTAGACCATGGAACAGTTCAGGCTCCAGGGAAGTCATCTCGTTGAAGGACAGGTCCAGGATCTGTAGGTTGATGAGGTGAATGAAGGTTGTGTTGGGCAACTTGGTGATTCGATTGGAGCTCAGGTTGAGGTCCTTGAGCTTATACAGCCCCTGAAAGGCGTCCTCTTGAACGGTGGTGATCTGGTTGTGGTCTAGATGGAGCCACGTGAGTTGGCTAAAGCCGTAGAACTGGTCGGGGCTGAGTTCCGTGATGCTGTTGTGGCGCAGGGACAGCCCCAGGGCCCCCTTGTCCACACCATCTGGGGGGGCTTGGAGCCCCTGGGTGTCGCAGTAGAACTGCAGGTCCTCACAGCGGCATTTCTGAGGGCAGGTTGTGCATGATGCAGGAGGCAGCAGGCACACCAGAAGCATGCTGATCACACACGCACACACAGCCGCTGGTGCAGGTCCCACCAATGGCCACCTTGAATGGAAACCTGGGTGGGTTGAAAGATAAGAAAATGAACTATGGGGCGGGAAAGCTAATCTCTGCAGAGCACTTATTACTTATTCATGGTGACGATCCAGCTTTCTCTCTGCTTTCATTTTTTTCCCCTCGCGCACACTCTGGCTTTGGTACTGCACAGGCAACTTTGATGTTACATGTGAACATGTGTTCTTCGAGCCCTGGCTTTCATTTCATTGCTGTGTACAAACAATTGTTCGGCAATATTACAAAATGTATATAATTAATGCCAGACTTGTGCTCTCAAGCCGTTTTATAATCGGTCTTCTCGATTCAAGCTGTGTCTTTGCTTTTGAATGAAGCTTCTCTGTTTGGCTAATTAGACCGGATTTATCTGATTTCTATCACAGTTGCTGTATTTTCTTAATTTTAACTTTACTGGTTTTATTCATTGGAAGTTTAGCTGAAGTCTGTCATTGAATATGTGGCATATTTTTAATTTGTGACGAAGGAAAAATGAAGGACAGTTGCGGTAAATGGACAAGGCTTAAGAGCTTTTAGTGCTTAGCCTCCCTCAGCCTTACTTGCATACCCTATTCATGTCCAGACCTGCGATATAAAAAGGGATAACTTACCCATTCTTTTGTGCACATCGGAGGCTGCATTCAACTGTCCTTTTCCGCAGACTCTTGGAGCAACCAAATGGAAGAAGAATCCAAAGGGAAAAAACCCTTTTGATTGAGCACAAAAGGAATCAGCCTTTTTGGGAATGAAGCAATTTTGAGCCCACTCAACTGAAACAAAATTTGAAATTCCATGTCCCAAGATTTTAAATCCTTGTTTGATGTCCATTAAATTCCAAGTTCAAAAATGTCCAGGATTCATCTTCCCCCGTGTCAAAATCCTTCAAAAGTATATTCATATAGGCCTATTTATATACGTTTTAAGTTAATCAGCCGCGTCCAAAATGAATCCGGTGATCAGTCTCCCCCCTCCTCCTGCTCCTTCTTCTCCTTCTCTTATTTGTTTCCCCGTCGGCCACAACGACTGTCACCTCAGACGCTTTAATTGGAGTCGAAGCGGTCCCCTCTCGTTTTGCCGCGGTCCTCCAAAGCCCTAACTTGTTGATGGCAGCCAGGCGCGGTGCTCTCGACGCCGGTGGAGAGAGACTCCGGGTAGCCTCTGCAGAGCTGTGAGCGGAGCCCGTCTGCTAGCGGAGACGCAGGGAGAGAGAAAAAAGCAGAGCGGGGAGTCGGGGATGTTATTCTGTGCTTTTTTGTTGCAGCCACTCAGTGCTACAGAGTGGTGGCAGCCTGGCGTCGATCATCACTACCATTTCTCTCTCTCCTCCGCTCTCCCACACAAACGGCCGCTCGCTCGCTCTCTGCCTCAGTCACTTGCTTTTTGTCTCATACGCACTACTTGTGTGCACCTCCAGCCTTTCGCTCCCTCCCCCCACTTTCTCCTAAAGCTCGTCACCATCAGAATATTGATAACTCGAATGTGTTGCAGCAGCTCACCAGTGAAATTAACCACTGCTGTAAATCCTCGGATCCTGCCCTGTTGTCTTTGCGTGCACTGTGTTTGAATGTGTACAGCGCCATGAATAAGCGAACGTTACAAAGCGCATATATTTCATAACACATGTTTGTACTAAAGCAGAAATAGAAAGGTGCTCCATGCTGCCTTGTATCTAGGCAGAAGTGATCTAGAAGTGTAGTGTCGGCTTTTATTCATAATTTAAATATTCTGAGTGCCGTGGTTTAATTTTTGGGCACTGGTGTGTGATGTATGGCCAGCTGCTCTGCGAGAAAATTTAAACTCTGAACATGCAAAAGGAGAGGGAAAACATAATTATATTTTGAATATTTGAGTGTAGATCTTGTTTTGATAAACCCGTGTAAATAAATGATGGATTATATATCTCTCCTTAATCTTAAAATGCAAATTTATCCAGATGTGTTTATTTGTGCTTTGCTGTGATTTAATGTTTCTGCTTTAAGTGCTGTTTGTCATACAGGTTATTTTCTAATGTAGGACGGTGAACCACAGATGCAGTGTTGTGACATAATGTGGTTCTTTGGGATAGCTGTGTTAAACTAAACTCCCTTCACTGTCACTGTAGGCTGTGCCACATATTCACTGAGCTGAAAAGAAGCCCTCATCAAATGGTCATTACTTGTTAATGTTGTTATATAATTCTGTGTTTTTTGACACATCCTGCCTCTGGCTTTGACATCCTCGTACCTGACCGGCATACTGCTGTCAGTCGGCACATTTCTTGTGCTAGACTACATCTCCCCCTGGGATTCCTATGCAGGATGTGTGAGAAAAACAAGGGTAAAGATGCTCAAATCTCCCGGGCACAGTGGATATCCTGCAGGTTTTCAGTTTCTGAGGTTTAAAATTACAGCTGTTGAATGTGCACGTTAGTGATTTTTAGCAGTTATAACCAAATTAATTGATCCTCTAAATTTAAAATATGTTTGCGCATTGACTATGTAGTTCCCCTCATACCATGGATTCCTTAATCCGTCCTGGAGGAGATGGATAGAGATGCTAGAGAGAAACTGCCTTCATAATAAGCACCTGAAGAAGTGCTTTGGAAGCCTCTAGCGTGGAAATGAAATATTGGCCAGGCCTGAATGAAATGGGATTGAGAAGTAGAGGCAAAGCAGTGTAAAGCCCTACCACAGCAGAGCCTCCAACCGGCACAAAATCATAGGAGATTAGTGCTGTTGAAGCTCCATGGCCCCTAACTATGCACACAGCCCCCCAATGGGCAGGAGCTGGTGGGGTATGGAGGGGGATCGCTGTGGTGTGTTGTACTAGAGTCGAGTCAAGCCCTCTGAAGTTGACAGACAGCCTTCAGTGCTAGTGCATCTTGGGCATTTTTCTGGTGGCTGTCCTCTTGTTGCTCTAATTTCCCCGTGGCTGCACTGCTCTGTATCTGGGCGCCTCACTCCACCTCCCTCCCATCTCCTTATCCTCCTGAAAGTTTTAGTTATTCACTGTACGCTCCAACAGTTTGCACAATGTGACCGAACATCTCTCTGCTTTCAGTGTGAAACTGTGCTTGGGGCTTTTGACTGTTGCTGGTGTGCGTGTTTGCTTTGCCTTTACTCTGCCGGTAATGTTACTGTGATACTGTACATAATTTACTCGCATATCTATTCGTAAACCGCTGCCTTTTATATTTCTAGCATTTATCACGATGCAACATAAAAAGGACCAGAAAACTGATGTCTTGTGAACCATGATGCAATCCGCCGTGGTACATTTTTGAACTCACTGTAGGAGAAATGAAAGCTGTGCCGATATGGGTTTTCACTCTTTGTAATCATTGTTTGCTTTTATTAATTAAAAGGGTATGTTGTCCCAAATTGATAGCAGAGATTTGAATGCAAATCATGTGTTTTTGTACCCAAAGCAGCTGTGCCTTTTTTCCCTGCTGGTGCTGCACAGTGTTTATGTTGGATTCTCTATGGGGTTGATTTTAGTGTAGGCTTTTGTCATTCAAAAAGAGCCTTGCAGGTAAACCACTCCTGCATTTCAATGGCGGCGTTTTGACATAAAAAGCAATTTTTTTTTAAGCTCTATTCTTCACCCTTTTTACATGTTGTCCTATGGCTTAAAGCTCACATTGGGTATTATTTTTCAGGCTGGAAGAAAGGACAAAAGCGACGCTCTCAACACCGCCATTGACAGGATGACCAAGAAGACCCGAGACCTTCGCAGACAGGTTTGTAATGAAACGTCTAACTTTACTCAAAATTGTATTTGTTTCAAACTTCTTCTTTGATCTTTTTACCCTGTCGTAAGATTATCACTACATCCAGAACCTGGAGTTTCGCTTCATTCACTTGGTCCCTTTCCTCCAATGGTTCAGTCTGTGTAAAACATCACTGCACCCATTCTGATCAGCAGCTCTGCCCTCAAACTGCTTACCGCTGCACCCTTGATTTGTTAGCATGCGAACAGCTAAACATAGAGGGTTGTTTGTTGTTTAATTCCACCTGCTGACAGGAGATGGCACTCCAACTAAACTTTAAGGTGCAAACCAACACAGCTCTCAGTGATGGTCTCCTTTCCATAAACTATATCAAGTTATAGTATGTCGAATATCACTCCAGATATTTCATAACTCAAAGGATGATGCAACAAAGACGATAACCTTTTCTGTGAACAGTATATTCCAAAACCATCTGGCTGCGGCTGAAATAAGTACCTCTTATCTAGAGCTGACATTCCTGTACCCCTGTTTGGGACACACTGCTCTATAATCTGTCCATGTGGATGCGTCGCACTGGGTTTAACTAACAGACTGAGTTTTAACTGTGTCCTCACTCCACAGCTGCGCAAAGCTGTGATGGACCACGTTTCGGACTCCTTCCTGGAGACCAACGTTCCCCTTCTGGTCCTGATCGAAGCTGCCAAGAATGGAAACGAGAAAGAAGTGAAGGAGTATGCGCACGTGTTCCGCGAGCACGCCAACAAGCTGATCGAGGTAACTGTCACTGTGCATCTCACTCAGACCAGGCCGAGCTTCATGCGCTCAGTTCGACCTTTACCCTTGTGGGATCGTGAGCAGCAAATCATCTGCCAATTACTGTCAGTGATGTGCTTGTTAGTGCACGTGCAGCGAATGCTTATCTTAGTGGTAGTTAATTGGGCTGCAACTAATGTTTAACTTGCGAATTGATTTGAGTATGAATCAATTAATCACTGCACCGCAAAAGGTGCGCGATTATTGGATGATAAAACCTCTTCACTCAGCACACGGTACGTTTTGGTTCTCACAAGTACCAACTTAACTAAAATATTTGTGCCACCAGGCCAAGATCAAATTTTGGACTAAACTTGCCAAAATGTATAGGTCTATTATAGAGGCAAATTGAACTAAATTGTGTCTACCTAACGAAAATACGTTACTAAGAAACGATCTCTAAATAAAATGAATGAGGTCCAATATTGTAGATTCAAAATTACTACCTGAAAAAGCCCAAGCGAACATACGACAGAGAACTGGTCAACATAATGATTTTTCATTTATAAAAATAGCTTTTTTTACTTTTTTTTTTTTTAGTATTACTTATCCAGGTTTAGAACTGGCACTAAAACATTTCAAGCATTTGACTTGGTGGTTTTGTTTTTTTAGTCTTCATTTTTGTGACTCTCAGGCGATTCACCAAATTACAGTAAAACAAAAAAATGCAATCAGTGGTGACTTTTCCTCAATGAAAATCTAGTCCGACATCAATATATTATTTTGTTGCTCCATCTTTCCCCGTTTCGATTCCCCCGATGCTGATTCTAATCACAGCGTTGCTGTGTGTGCGGTCAAAGCTACAAATCAAAATTTTGTGTGTAACACAACAAGTGAAACAAACCCAAACTCAAGGATTTGTGCTTCCTCTGGGAAATGCTGTCCTTGCCAGAACACATTTATCCTCACAAACTTCATACATGCCGTTTAGTGCCTCTTACAAAGATAAATAACAGCTATGCACCCTCTTTTAAATGACTCCTGACTCTTCCTGTTCATGGTTTACAATATATTATCGCTTAAGAGATACTGTCTCCTTTTTCATTACTTTGCAGTAACGCTGCCCAATATTGCTATATTTTACTAAATTGTTTCAAAAAGCTTTTATAAAATTAAAACAAACCTCTAAGGCAGTTGAGGTAAATTTCAATTAACAGATATTGGGCTTGTTTATTCTTTTTTCTCTATTTAACTATAGTATAATCTTTCACTTGGAAACAAGCAATTGCCTATATTTCACATTTGTTATTAATCCACAGAGAAAAAAAATCGGGACCAAAAGCAAGTCCACATACAATTGAATTTGGACGCTTGTAACTAAAACCGAACTATAGACTGATAATTACGAGGAAGCATCTTGGTTATCATGTGGAAACTGATTATATTAATGTGCTGTGACCTTTTAAATGCAACTGTTGAATATTTGTACTGTATGCTAATTTGCTGTGTAGATGGATAAACTAATGCTGCTCTTCAGTATTTTCTCGAAAGCTCCCGTCGGAACATCAAACACTGACATTTGACTGTGCCCGTCCCTCTGGGCACATGACCACGAGTGTGTGTTGATTGGCTGGTGCAGTGGAGTCTGCGCAGCACCACCGCTCACTGTAGAAACTGCTGAAGCATCAGCGGGAGAAGGTAGTGCTGCACTGGGGACGAGGGCTTTAAGTGTCTCCTGCAGCTCGTGTGTCAGAACTGTCTTTCGAGTACACGACTGGACTCGACCCAGCAGCGGCACTAGCGCGTTGGTCAGCATAATATTTTTACAGTGTAAAACTTGGCAAAAAACTAAGTTAAATATATAAAATGAGGTCTAAACTATGGGTGAATCTCCAGTAGGGATGGGACGAAATATCGTTTGACGAAATATCGCGATACAAAACGTGACGAAATGCATCGAGTTAAAAAAAAATGGATCGCGAAAAAAAAGAAAAGAAAAAAAACATTTTTTTTATTTTTTTATGTAAAGCAGGGGTGGCCAACACGCGGCTCTCGAGCCGCATGGTAGCCTACACATTCCCCATAAACTGTAACAGTCTTTAAGAATCTTGACCACAAATCCAACCATAGTTCATGTGTTCCCATCTCTACACGCATGAATGTCCGTATCTCCCTCCTTTTCGAGGCGGCGTGTAAAAGGCGCCCGTGCAGCAGCCTCACTCAAAGCGGGATGTAGTTAAACAACAGTCAGGCAGATCGTGGCACTGGGATCAGCTTCTGTGCCTTTCAAGTTTCTGATTAGCCTACTCTTTATTTGATGAAAGTTGGCCTCATATTCACAGAAAAAGATCAAAATTAGGAAATAGAAAAAAGCGGAGCTCTAATGAAGCATATGATGCGAAGCGCGACATCGTAACGCGGAAATACGCAAAGTCATTGACGTTTCTGTCACATGTGCTGCAACTGTAACAAATGCAACAGAATCTCAGACGTCCTCCAGAGGCTCCTGATTAAAGCTTATGAACTTTGTGCAGCCTCGAGTGCGTTCTCTGCACAGTCCAGTCAGGACCAAGCTGCGGGCACTGCGCGCACAGGCCAGGGGCGAACCAGAGGAGGGGGCTCAGTGGGCAGGGCCCCTCACACTAACACACTCCAGCATTAAAAATAAAAAAATATAATTCTATCCCAGTCAGAGCAGAACAGCACAAAATGTCAGTTTATTTAATATACATTTATTTCAATCTTGGTGAGGAGTAAAACTATTACATCTAATACAATTATTAAAACAAAAGAAAAAGGCCAGGCATAAAGTTATACTTTATTGTGATTAAATATAACGGTCATATTATATTTAATCACAATAAACTACCGCCCCTGGATCTCGCGAATGATCGGTGCCTTTGTGGCTCTTCACAGGATCAAAGTTTGAGTGTCCAAAAAGCACTATACAAGTTCGATGTATTATTATTATTATTATTATTAAATTAAAAATATATATATATCCGGGGAATGGTGCAGTGCGTCGTCATGTCAAGTCACAGGAATGATATGTTATTTTTTTTGAAGAAGAACCAGTCCTGAGATACATTAACCTCGGGTTAGAGCAGCACTAAGGGGGTGTTCTTTTTGTGTTTGGCCTGTTAGGCCTTGTGTTTCCCTGTGTTCAACTGAAACAAAAATAAACAAGTTGTTATTATACAGTAATATTTTTTTCTTTTTTGATATCGTATCGTGACGTATCGTATCGTGACTCTGACATATCGAGGTGCATCGTATCGTGAGTTTAAGTGTATCGTCCCATCCCTAATCTCCAGATACTACAAGTAATAAAACAAAGTAATATTAAAAAGGCCCAAAAGAAAATAAGATCCAACATCCTTTATTTCTTTCTTTTAAAGCAGTACTTAGTAGTAGGGCTGGGCGATATATCGATATTTAAGATATATCGATATATTTTAAAAAGAGATATGGAATTAGACCATATCGTATATATCGATATAGTCCAAATTTGCGCTGTAATATTTGCTTCTGGCAACCCGCTGAACGGAGCTCTGCACTCATACAGTCTATGTCTGCACTGCTCCCAGCGCCCCGGCCCCGCCCCTCGTCGAGGGGAGAGGGGGGGGGGGCAGCGGCACTCTTCAACAAACATGAAGAAAGTAAACATGAAGAAAGTATGTCTGTGAAGCGTGCGGAGGAGAGCCCCTTGGTTGGTAAAACAAAAACCAGTGGCTCAATCATTTGGAGATGGTTTGGACAGAAGTGAATGTAGCGGCGAGATATGGCGGCGACGTGCGCTGCGCCATGTGCTTTTGTTTACTTCTCAGTCTAGTTAAGGTTTGCGGTAGATCGTGGATGTACTGTGAAAATATCAGCGTTTGAAATGCTGCCACCGCGAAGGACTATCGCTTTTTCCCCGTTAGCGTTACGTTAGCCGCAACGCTAATCGCTCCAGTCCCTCGCTGATACCCGCTCTGATGATGAGCAGAGATGGTGAGCCTGTGCCTTAAAGAGTAAAGAGTCGTTTGTGGCTCAGTTTAGGAGCTTATGTTTGGGAATGCTTTGGATAAAGATAAGAACTTATCTCAAAACCACTGACTAAAACACAGTTAAATCAAGAGCAAATATCAAGAAATTATTTGGGCTATTTATTTCTTTATTATATTTCATGATTATTAAGGACTAAAAGGTAAGTAATACTTTAATAAGTCATATTTCATTGTCTCAGTTTAGGCTTTAGTTTAGTTATATGCAACATAAAGTTATTAACAGCAAATGGGGTAGAAGAAAAATAAATAAATACAATAAAAATTGCAATATTAAATATTAAAACACTCCTATTTGTGGAAAAAATATCGGGATGTATATCGATATTCAAACTAAATATATCGGGATATGACTTTTGGTCCATATCGCCCAGCCCTACTTAGTAGTTACTTTCGGGGGTTACTTAGTAACCCCCGAAATGGATTTATTAAGGTAAACCAGTGCTAATGCTATGAATGGGGGGGGTCTTTCATCTCCCCCGGTGTCTCTCGGCCAGAAAACCACAATTGCAACTTGCCTGCCACTGCTAACAGGATAACGGGGCAAAACTAAGTATATAAATAGATTTATTCACACATGGATATTCAATACTAGATAACCCCAAACTATACATATTTTTTGTTTTAAAAATAAAATATTGTTTAAAACAATACTGTCCCCGAGGCTGTCGGATTTTCACGGGTTACACAGCACTAGCAAAAAATAAAGTTAGCATCACAAACATGTCGCTTTCCAAAGGACTAAAAAGAAAAGTGGACAGGTGAAAACGGGAGTTTCAGGGAGGAAAGGCGACAAACGTATGGTTTCATTCTACCTGGATATGTGAATGCCAAACCTCTCGAGGTCATCTCCGTTTGCAAAGAGTCCAATATTCGGCGACATCACGAAACGGCGTGAGAGCGTGTGAAGGCTGCTTAGAGTTAACAGTGGAATGAAACACAAGCAAAGATCATCGGCAAAACATTTGCGGATAAAGAACAAATAAGTCTCTGTTAGGCTTTTCTTTTTTTTATATATATTCTCTGGCGGGCCAAAAAAATATTGGCAACGGGCCAAAATTGTCCCCCGGGCCGGACGTTGCCGGCCACTGCTCTAGAAGCTAAATGTTTTGAATAACATGGACAGTTTTTGGTTGTGTTTTTAGTTTTGATTTGCATGGCATTTCATAGACTAAAAGTAGCCTGAAGCTTCTGACTAGTGATAGATTTTAGAATTAATAGGGCTGTGCAATTATTCAACAATTAATCGAAATCACATTCCCTCAACTTTTGTCAACCTCAATTATTGTCATGGGCTTTTTTTCATCATCTGGTCTACTGCGGTTTCTGTGGGAGAAACGGCATCTGGTTTGGAGCCTGGAGGAGGTCGATGGGGGAGTTTATCGTCTTAAATGATACTGAAGTAGAAAGCGTTCACTTTCTGTTTTTGAATTGAGGTTTGTTAAAAATGTATACCATGTCTTCATGAATCAATTAACTACTTTACTCAACTTTCTTTCATGACTCTTTACTCATAAAATAAAATCTTAAACTAGTATACGCACGGATGAGTAACTGAGGAGCCTTCGGTCGGCCGCCTTTTGTGTGGGGAGGTGCTGTGGAGGAGCCCTGCGGCGCAGTGTCCATGAGTTCACACACTTGTTTTGAAAGGAGCATAAAGACTGACCCACATTCACTTGTCGACCCCTTGAACTAGTGACGTTCGCCTTGTTTGGCAAAGCACCATTCTTTAACACGGCATTCAACTTCACTACAATACGACGGGATTTTAGTGATTCGAGTGGAGTCGTGGACCTACTGACCCATTTGTGTACGCAGACAAATAAATACACCCGTTTTGTAGTTGATCTCTAATTTCTACAACAAATTTTAATGCCACCTCCAACATGCCTTTTATTATTCAAAGTTGTTTAACAGTGGAAGTCTCTATTTTGCAGAAACATTATTAATTGGTTAGACTAAGTACAGTGGGAGGAAAAAGTAAGTTCACCGTTTTGGAATTTGTCACATTTCTGCCTGAATTGGTCTCTAAATGTGGTCATCATCAAAAACATAATGATTAAACAGTGTCTGCTTAAACTAATGCCACCCAAACATCTCATATTTTTAATGGCCATAACATTCACAGGAGAGGGAGGAATAAGTAAGTATGCCTATATCTCAGCTTTGAAAAGAGGAATGGTCTAAGATTCATCCTGATCGATTGAGCGTCTAATCTGCAACGACAGAAAAGCAGTAATTGCTACAAAAGAAGGGTCAGCCAGCTGTTTAATACAAGGGTTCACTTACTTATTCCACGCTGTTGTGAATGCGTCAGGTCTTTCTGCAAAATATCTTGATAAACTTGAGTTCATTTTTCTATTGGTGATGACACGTTGTCCAGACCCTGAGGCAACAAAACAGCCCCACACCAAGATTCTCCTGCTCCAGACTTCACAGTGAGGAGAGGGTTTTGATGTTGGTGTGCTGTTCCATTTTTCCTCCACACATGACGTTGTTGAGCTCTTGAATGCTCCACAGCACTACTGGAAAAATATACAGTGGACTGATTAACCCAAAGTTGAATAGTTTCGGAGGAACACACAACGTCGTGTGGAGGAAAAAGGGAACAGCACACCAACATCAAAACACTATACCCACTGTGAAGTCTGGTGCAGGAGAATCATGGTGTGGGGCTTTGTTTTGTTGCCTCAGGACCTGGACAACGTGCTATCATCAATAGAAAAATGAATTCACAAATGTATCAAGCGATTTTGCAGAAAGACCTGAGACATTCACAACATGCGTGGAATAACTAAGTGATTCCCCGTATTAAACCGCTGGCTGACCCTTCTTTTGCAGCAATACCTGCTTTTCTGTAGTTGCAGATTAGACGCTCACAACTATCAGGATAAATCTTGGACCATCACTCTTTACAAAGCTGCTGCAGTTCAGTGAGAGTCAGGCGGTGTCCTTACTTATTGCACGCTCGCATGTGAATGTTATGGCCAATAAAAATATGATCAAATGTTTTGGGTGGTATTGGTTTAAGCAGACACTGTTTTTTCACTATGATTTTGAGAAGGATCAGACCACATTTTATGACCAATTTAGGCAGAAATGTGAGAAATTCCAAACGGTGTACCTTTTCCTCCCACTGTATTCTGCAGCCGTAATTCAAATGTCTGTTTTTGCATCGAACATAATTGTTGCTAAATATAATTAAACATTGTGAGTGGGATGATTGTGTCGACTTAACAAAACAAAGCAGTGATTAACACAATTACGTGTGCTACGAGGTGAGCATTGTTCATAGCTGGTGCCACCTTTTACTTTACTTGGCATTTTCCTCCAGTGATGGAACGAGTCATTTAACTTTGCTGACGATTTCAATGTTGCGCAAGCAAAATGGCACAGTGGTTAATGTGAACGTACAATGTCCTTATTTGTCTTCCCCACAGACCCATTATGCCGGAATAGCCGCTCTCTGTGGTGCTACTGCCAGACTAAGCAAACTTATGTGAAATGTCATGGAAATAAAACGACAGGTCTCTCATTTGAGCTGCACTTTATCTTTATGTGTCTGCTCTCTCATGAACCTCCGTTATTGAATGTTTCCCCGCGGACCTAGTGCGTTTCCTTTATGTCGCCGTTTGTGTATCGTGTCACCGTGTACCGCTTCACCCGTTTGTGGCGTTTTGCGCTAAAAACAAAGCTAACGCAGCCATCTCTAGGAGTCGAGCACTTCGTTTACCATTAGGAAACCTCTTCCATTTGAAATGTATTGCTATAATTGGCTTTTAGACTGCGTGGTCGCCATCTCAAACAAGATCTGCTATAGTGATGCACTGCAAGTATGATCACAGAGCATTTATGACCATTTTCTCCTTTGTGTGTGGAGCAAATTGTGGTTAATTTCACGTTTTATATTGCTGCATCATGCGCTCATCTCTGCGCTTGTTGTACTCTGACCCACATCTCGGCGGTGAAATTGGCAACTGAATTATACTGAAACTAGTGCAGCCCGGGCCATCTCTCCTGGCTAACTGGTTGCATTTAACACATTTTCTCTGCTTGATAATCTGTCTTTGGCATCACTGCTGTTGTTCCAGGCAGGCGTCAATGTTGCCAGTTCACCCCAATCTGCGTATGGGAATTTGGAAATGTTCTGACCTAAATATTTGTTTCCTCTTAATATAACCACTAATGTGTATGCTTTGCAAAGCCTATGGTATCTTGATTTCCCGGTCAGTACAAGAGAATATTGGTATGAGACTGTGGGTGTTGGCAGCAGTGAGGAGCGAGTTGCTTAGCTCAGCACTCCATTTCAGCCTTGGCTGCTTGGTGTGTGAAAGTGTCAGGAATATTTGCCACTCTGATTTCAGGAGTGTGATGGTAATCTGGCAGCCTCGTTATTTAGTCATTGAGAATAACCACTTTGTGGAGACTGGACTATCCTTTAAAATGGCTCCTGAATGTTTTGGGGGGAGACCCTTTCATTCAACAGTTCAGCAATTGTTTTCTCTGTGCTTCGGTCTTTTCTGTGCCATCAAATACTATAATTTTAGCAGTTTAGAAATTAATCCTCAGCAGTGGGTTTGTATCCCACATGGATTAGTAGTAGTGCAAAGCTGCTCTATTTCTGATAATGGCGCATGCCTAAAGCAGGCTCCCATAATGAATCTGATAATTATGCAACTGTATTCTGCTCTTTTCTTTTCAAAGCAAGTCTCTAATCTCCTGTGTTTGCTTTGCTGTTTAGGTGGCCAACCTGGCATGCTCCATTTCTAACAATGAGGAAGGGGTGAAGCTGGTCCGCATGGCAGCGTCACAGCTGGAGACTCTGTGCCCTCAGGTACACCGCTGTTTTGCATCTTAAAAACGTAGAATTGACAAATATGCTGCAGTTGGTCTGTGGGCTAATTTTTCATGATCAGCCCAGTGGCAAACAGTCCAGTGTAGTGATAAACAATTGCTAATACCGATATTGAGAGCTGCTTTAATACATTTGAGTCCTATCAGCTCCATCAGCTGCTGCCAGTGCTCCCCTTAATTGCATCTAATGACTTCATTTATTCTGAGCTTTGAAGCCCACAGATGTTTCCTCTCAGAAAAACGAGTAGCTATTAGTTTTATTTCATCCATTTATTTATTTCTTTAATCTCTCAGTATCTTTAATCAGGACCTAGAACTGAATTGACTTCCTATGTCGCTCTGTGTTACTGTGGTGGGTGGGACTGGCTTCATGCAATCAGCCTATGCTAATATTGTGGCTCTGAGCTCTGTCGTGATGAGGCTTTAATGGCTTTAATTGGGTGATTACAGGTGATTAATGCAGCGTTAGCCCTGGCTGCCAAGCCCAACAGTAAGGTGGCCCAAGACAATATGGATCTGTTCAAGGACCAATGGGAAAAGCAGGTCCGCGTCCTCACTGATGCCGTCGATGACATTACATCCATTGATGACTTCCTTTGTGTGTCTGGTGAGTGCCTTTCATCTGTGTCCTTGCGCAAAGAACATTATTGGCTTTTCAGATTTCTTGAATGCAAGCAGAGTGCTCGCAATAGATTCTAGACTACTGCAGATATTGAAGAGGGAACATTTGTTTGACAAAGTCTGAGAGCAGGTGAGGAAAACATGGAGCCATTAGCAGAAGCTGCACTGAAATTGACATCCTGTCACATGTGTTAAAGTACACAGACAGTTTGTCAGGCATCGCCTCTGAGTTCTCATTAAGCATTAAGTTGAGTGACTTCTCTCACCTCCAGCCAAGGACAGACAGGAATTTACACACTGGACATTAGCATTTCACTGGCTGCCCATTAATAAACGGCTTGGGAATTTGTCAGCTGAACTTACACCACTCTGAGCTTCATAACTTATATAAAACATCTCTTACATGTTATTGGCTGGCCAGAGTTCAAGAGGGATTGGAACTGAGTGAGAACTTGGACTCAGAGTCTCACAACATTGCAGTTGACTCTTTATAAACCTCTGCTGACATCATTTTCTGAAAAGAAAAATAAATATTGAAAAAGAAAAACAATTGTTTTTTTATTGTTCGATACATACTTAAATATTTACAATCGTTATTTAATTTGTCTTAAATTGCATTGTCATTGCATTACAATTAGAGCACTGTTATGTTCCCAGAAAACCACATTTTGGAGGATGTGAACAAGTGTGTGATCGCGCTGCAAGAGAAGGATGTGGATGGTCTGGACCGCACTGCTGGAGCCATCAGGGGCCGCGCTGCTCGAGTCGTCCATGTGGTCACCTCCGAGATGGACAACTATGAACCTGGAGTTTACACTGAGAAAGTACTGGAGGCAACCAAACTGCTCACTGACCAAGGTGCTCATCAACAGCTCAAAGCAATCATTTTAGTTTTTTTTTTTCAATTTTTCATTGTCTTTTACACCATTCTTTGATTACACAGTTGAGATTATGTTTTCATTGTAAATTAGCCTTGGCTTTACATGTTGAATGTTCACTTCTCCTTATCAAACAGATAATTTATTGTTTAAATGTGAAAGAAATACAGACACAAACGACTTCAAGATAGTTTGTGCTAGTTCCAACTCTTGTTAAATGAATATAAACGTCAGTATGCCTGGAAAGCCATTGTTTAATAGTTCTGAGGAATTGATTAGAAACATTGCCTCGCGGGATATTTTTCTAACTTTATTGCATTGTTTAAAGTCCATTGCCTTCCACGCAACAGTTAGTGAAATGGTAAATACGTTTCAAATGTATCAAAGCAGACGTGCCCAAGAAGCACTTATAGAGCCGCTGTCAGTCGAAACAAAATGCATGCCTTCTGGCAGAGCTTTGTAAAATCTTTTATTGGAAGCCTTTGTTGTGAAAAATTCCTCTTAGTAAATGTTCTTATTTAGTTTATTTAAGGTCCTAATCTGGGATCAAAGCGTTGTGTAATTGTTTTATCAAAGCCATACAATGCACATTTTAAACTAAATAGAAATACAACCTTCAATTTCAACGTTACAATTGAGTGAGAAATCAATGAATGGCATTGCAGACCAGACACTCAGTTTGCTGCTGTTGCCGTGATGGGATACCTCTACAAATCTTGTGCAGCAAATGCAACCCTTTAAACATTTTATTCTGGCACTTCTGGCAGTTTTGCAGTGAATTCAAACTTTTTTTTTTTTTTTTTTTTTTTTGCTGATGCTCAAACCCTTCAATCTCTCTCTCTCGCTCTTTCCTTTAGTCATGCCACGCTTCACAGAACAAGTGGAGTCTGCAGTGGAGGCCTTGAGCGCCAACCCCACACAACCTGTGGACGAGAACGAATTTATTGATGCGTCCCGCCTGGTGTACGATGGCATTCGTGACATTCGCAAAGCTGTGCTCATGATCAGAGTGAGTCCTACACTTTTTTTTCCTGTTGTCTACGCTTCCTGTGATGTTAAATGTATCCGCGGCGTAAAGCCATGCGCCCGTCGACATATGTGCTATTTTCTCACTTTATAACAACAACTACACCAACTGAAATCCGTACTACTTTGATAATCCTGCCTTTATCCCCCTTATACAAGCAGTGTCCGTAAGAACCTCCAAATCCAGAATCTCACTGAAGTTTACCCACATTGGTGTAATAGTCATTTTCATTTCTTCCGCAACAAGGTGCAAAGGTTCATGGTCCTCACGCCAGATGCTTTTTTTTTTTTTTTTTAAAGCCATGGAGGAAATTGTGCGTGTGCAATGTTTCAAAGGCAGTGATTAACCTGTCTTAGGCCAGATCCAGCCTAATTGACCAGGGTTGTAATCTAGTGTAACAACAGCCTTGGTTGTCCGCGGGTTAATGGCCTCTGCCCGACTTGAGGTATAACCAAGACGGATGGTGCTTGAGTGCAGCCGAAGTGTTTCCAAATTGACTGACGATGAGCTGAAAGGAAGCAACCCATCATATGTTGGGCACGGTTTAGCTCATGGTAAGTAATTCAAAGTTTATTGTTGTCATCTCTATAAAAAAACACACATAAATGTGGTTATGTAATCCTTTTATGACTCACATCCAATCATTTGTCCTGACAGCGTATTTGTGTTGACAGTGCTCTCTAAAGCTTCCCTCGCTCTCATTAATACTGCCGTTCAGGCGCAGACAAAGGCCCAGATGAGAGAGGCGCCATTATGCAGACTTTGCATTGTAATAAGCAATTGATTCAAGAATGGAGCTTTTAATTAGCCGTTTTCGGTTGGACTGTTGGCCACTTCCCCGCTCACGTGCCGCGGTTTTATCCCGATTGATTAAGCTGTTAGCGCCGGTCCTACGGGATGCACTGAGCCGTCTGCTTGCAGGTGAGAGCGCACGTTCAAAAAATAAGAGGATTTATACTTTTTAATCCAGCCGTGCCCCTCTGTTAATGTCGACAGGAAGCAATTTATAGTCAGAAAACATAACTCTCTCCCCAGTCGTTTGGAAAGATTTATTGTTAAAGGTAATTGCCACAGGTTTTTATTATTCAACACAAATGCCCAGCTGTTAGCCGGGTAGTTCAGGCAGTTCTGCAGCCTCTAACTACAGCGTCTTTGTACCCTCAGGTTTCCACGTTTAAAAACGTTGGTGAAGTTCATACAGAGTGTTTTTCCTGTGCCTATGACATAGTTGTTTGCAAATGCACATGGCTGAATAGATGTGAAAAGACAAGTATGGTTTTGGGGCCGCCTAAGACGGACACGTCTTTAACCTCTAAGTGGTGTACAGGCACCGTGTTGCATGTCCCCTGGATATTTGACAGGTGGACAGAAGCCTTTTCCACCTACAGTGACATCTGAGAATGCGCCTGGAGACATCCGACTGTCTCAGAGTTGGGAGCTGACAGGGATATGCAGGGGGCAGCTTGCAGCCCAAGGTGACTGGCTGCTCACTCCTTAAAAACATGACGAGCAGCTTGTCACCAACTTTGGGGGGGGAGAAAGAGTTTCACTGCTGCACTGCCTGCACTGTGGCACAGATGCCTCACACTCTAGTCACTCCTGTTCACTCCTATTAAACTAATGCTGAAGAAATTTAACAACCACAAGCATTGCTGAAATTGTATCTGATCACTGCAGAGCATTCCAGGTTATATGCAACCAAACAAACCTGCCAGTGATGCCAAATGTGCTAGTTTTGCTGTGTAAAGTATTTGTCATAGGACTTACTGTCTTTGAACATACTGTATTTTCAGTACTATAAGTCGCTCCCGATTACAAGTCGTACCAGCCAAAAAAAAGGCATAATGAAGAATAAAAAACATATACAAGTCGCTCCGGAGTATACGTTGCACCAGCCTTGGCAACTACCTGGGCATGTAGGCGTAACTGCACCGTTTACAAGCCTCTCCCGCATTGTATTGTTCAAGCTCTCATTTACGAACTCGTTCCTTGAGCTGTGGCCGTCAAGCTTTTAGCCCACGATTAGCTTATTTAGTTTTCTTCATTGCAGTAAGAGTGACCTCCACATTTTGTCCCTCACAAGTTTGTTGCTCACTCCAAACGTTCTTTCTGCTGCTACTGTTTTAGCAGATACTGGTACACCAGCCTAGCGCGCTCTCTAGCGGCTGTCGGTGTGAAAATAACAAACACGTGAAATTATATATTTTTATGTATAAGTCGCACCTGAGTATAAGGTGCACGCGCAGTCAAACTATGAAAAAGTGCGACTTGTAGTCCGGAAAATACGGTAATGTTTGGCCACCTATGATCAAAGAATAGCAGTAACATCTCCACACAAACTGATATCCCGAGGCCAGCAAAACCACTGATGAAATAAATGGCCATATTTTATTCCGTTTAATGAATGTCACGCAGCGTTGTCTTAAATGTTTGGAATAACAGTAAATTGTGCTTGTTGGAGCTGGACACCTGGTCACTGGCTCTTTTAAATGTGTATCGCCCTATTAGTGGTGCACTCTGTTGTCCCGGCCTAAATCCGCAGACTCCTGTTGTGAAGGGAATACAGTGCTTTACCGTTGGGTGCCCACCGTGAGCCATCATACTGAGCCTCCCACGTCCACAGGTTATCGTTGCACAGGCCACAGCAGGGGATATCTCTGCCCCGCTGCACACCATTGTCTGGGTTGAAAGAGACGCCTGAGTCACTACTGCTTTGAATCTCAAACCATAGCCCTGCTCCCCCGAGAACAGGAGCACCTCCACATCCCATAAAGAAGTATAAGGTTGTTCTGAGACCTTTCGGCTATTTTTGGAGTGCAGGGCTCCAAATCCATTACAGGCGGAAGGTATTGAGACAGCAGGATGAGCACAAGTAGCAGCGCAGGCGTGATAATGCACCTTTATCTGGCCACATAATCTCCCTGGGCCCATATTGCAGCTGAATACATTTCCCTGTCATTCACTTTTGTATTTTGCTTTAGGCGTGTCCTGTTGAGACAGACATTCTCTTATACTATTAATATTCATTGAAACTTTCCTGAGGTCTGCTTTGCATTCAGCGCTAGGAATCGGGATCAGAGATGAAGTAGCGCTACTCCAGAAGAGCATAACTCATGCCTCACCCTCTTTCCTCCTGATAGCAGCGACAGATGGGAATCTGCGGCGTTTTGCTCCCAATATGTTTCATAGCCACTCTTCCCTTCATTTTCCCTCTCGGAATGCAAAGGCAGCACATTAGACTGGAAATTCATTTAGAGTTTACCGTTTTTTTTGTGCACTGTAGCGGGTGGAAGGTGTTTATCAGACGTTGTCACGGCAGGAAACACTAAAGTATTTCCCGTTGTGTAAACAGGTTGCTTATTTAATGGCGCTCTAAAGATTGTGTTATGTCAATATTATTTTTTTTACATGTTTCTCATCTGCACTCGTATCTCCTTTACTCCTTACTTGCCCCATAGACTCTGAATGGTATCTGCCTCCTCTTATTGTGTGCAGACTCCCGAAGAGCTGGATGACTCTGACTTTGAGACAGAGGACTTTGATGTTCGCAGCAGGACCAGTGTGCAAACAGAGGACGACCAGCTCATTGGTGGCCAGAGTGCTCGGGTAAGTTCACTGCCATTGCGTTTGCAACAGAAACTGCAGGGAAGGGAATCATTATCTGAAGGCAATTACACATAACAATACTTTTGGGATATGGAACAAGGTTACGCAGGAACACATTTACGTTTTTATGAGAGATGTTTGTGGTTAGTGAGGTCAATAACGGCTCACTGCTCGGACCATAAAAGGTTCTTGTGTACAAATACCTTTGAACCAGTAGTGGCTCCATCAGCCACTATCCCGAAGTAATGAATATAGATGAATAGCTTTGGAATAGCCCAAGTCGTGCAAATTACAGTACCAGTCAAAAGTTATTTTTTTTCATCTTGTAGATTTTCACTGAAGGCACGGTTTTATGAATGAACACGTATGGATGGATGTTTTATGCCCCCCAAAAAAGTTAAATTGATTCTTCAAAATGGCCGGCTTTTGCTTTAATTACTACTTTGCACACTTTTGACGTTTTGTCCATGAGCTTCACGATGTCGTCACCAGAAACCATTTTTTTTCCACTTCACTGACGACCTTATGAAGCTCATAAGGAAAGAATTTAAATATAAAACATATTTGAGTTATTTCACCCGTTTTGTTTCCTACATAATGCCATGTGTTCATTCATAGTGTAATACCTGCACTGAGAATCGCACAGTGCTACTGCTAATAGTGTAGTAAAGAAAAAACAATTCATAAAAAAGTGTTTCTAAACTTTTGACCCGCCCATTTTTCTCAAATAATTAGTTTTGATGGTTCTTGCATGGCCAGATATCAGCGGAAACCACTAAAATGCATATTATTGACATGATCTCCCGTTGTGACTGTATTTGGAGGTCCGGTGCACTAACCCTTATCATTCTCCATACTTCCTCCTTAAGGCCATCATGGCGCAGCTGCCTCAGGAGGAGAGGGCAAAGATCGCCGAACAAGTGGCCAGTTTCCAGGAGGAGAAGAACAAGCTAGACGCAGAGGTTTCCAAATGGGACGACAGCGGAAATGACATCATTGTGCTGGCCAAACAGATGTGCATGATCATGATGGAGATGACGGACTTCACCAGGTCAGTGTCTCGGGCGGCGCAACACTCGCAACTGGCTGCTGAATTGTAATGCATCTGCTACCATCTCCTCATATGAATGGCCTTTCTTCTGCAATACAGGGCAAATGCCTTCGAGACAAAATGCATATTTATGTTGAGCTTATGTCAAACACAATCAGCCAGGGCCTACATGTGTTTGATAAGATTTGACCTTTCTATTCAACTGCTATAATAGGAAAGCACAACTCTGTAAATGCATAGGTCTGCGGTAGGGCTGCACGTTTTTCAAGTCCCCGCTCTGGCGGTCTCTGGTGGTGCAAAAATGTATTACAAGTATTTTCAATGGCACGGCAAATTATACACGCCAGTTAACCGAGCAACATGCTTTTACTCGGTTACGCAATTTTTAACGGTTAATCGCTTAACCATGGACACCCCTAGTCTGTGGGCTTTGAAAACAATAATAAGCTAAATAAAGACTGAAAGGGTTGTCATTTTGTGCACTACCTGCCGATATGATGGAAAGTAAATCATTAATAGTACAAATCTCCACGACGTCCGGCCAGTGAGGCATGCGTGGGCTGCAGCTTTACCTTGCTCTACTGCTAACACTATGCATCTATTCGAGTGAACAAGTCCCTGTAGATCTGGTGGAGTCCACTCATGAGTCACAGCTGTAGTAAGAATAAATGCCTCTCGCCCACATTTATGTTCTTATTAGACGTCTCCGTGGCCACACAAAGTCTAGCGCTGACCAGCAGCAAACTGGCACTATAAAACCTCCATCACTGTCCTGTCTATTCCAATACTACTGCAAACAAAAGCAGTGAGATTCATAACCGTGTTCTATTGAAGACCTGATGCCACATCCATCTCAATTCTCCATCCATGTTTTTCTGTGGCATCATGGCTGAAGTACATGTGTGTTTGTTTGAAGAGGCTATTGGTTGCGGTGACATGTTTATATCCACATAAAGGCTGCTTCTCATTGCGTTTTACAATGCAAAGCAGACCAAAGACTGCAAGTACAGAGCTTCCATTATTTTCCTTTTTATTCTCCTACTTTTAATTGAATTGAAACCCAACAGCACTGGCTCTATGCTCACAATCTCCTCAACTAGGCAAGGCAAGGCAACTTTATTTATACCGCGCATTTCGTACACAAGGCAACTCAATGCGCCTAGTCTTATTTAGCTAAACAGAGATTAGAATAGTGTTTCTACTGATTTCCTGTGTTTAGCCAATTGTACAATAACAAATATTAACGTTTTCTTTTTGAAGAGCATAAGGTAGGTTCTGGAGGTTTCTACTGATAACGCTTCGATAATACATTAGACATATTTTTTCAACTTTATATCTGATTGCATAAATCAGCTGATTTATTACTTTATCTTTTAATGTGAGCGACTTTCATGAGTTTACTGCGAGCTGGTTTTGTCCTTGGACTGACATCATTGAGAAAGAAAAATGCCTCACATTGACACCAGCTAAAGATGAATTAAAGTGATCATTTATGAAACCAATAGACCTATAGCTTCGGCTAACACCAAAGCTTTACAGTTATCGCTATTAAATGTTAGTTAGACCATTTTTATGTGACCTCAGACTCTCCACTTCCTGAGCTAAAAGCAAATGAATGGAAATCAAGTGGGAACTTCTAAATAAAACGATGTGACGTCAAGTCTACATGAATGAAGTATTAATCATAAGAAAAATGTAGTGTTTGTATGAATAATTATACATATAGTAAAATGTTCTTTCAGGCGTTCAAGTTAAAGTGGCCCGTCCCACTCGTTGGAAGAAGAGCGAGCCCACACACACACACACACAAACCCAGCCCACACAAAAATCCCATGTGGTACTTGTTGAATGTGACAGCTCAGTACATTGTTAGTGTTTTTTCTCTGTAACTCCCTTTGACGCGAGTTCAAACACAATGTAAGCCTGTGAGATTCCTCTGTTGCCTTCCTGATGGAGCTGTCACCTAGCAACTACCTCTGTGTGATGCTTGTGCGTACTATTAACATGATTTATTTTCTATTTGTGTGTTTATTTATTTATTTATTATAGGCCATCCTAGAGAGTCACACGTGTCCCGATGGCCCGCTCCAACGTGACTCTAACTTTGTCTCTGAACTCGCTTATCATTTAATGCACTAATCAGGAAAAAAAGTGAGTGACAACCAAAGGATTTTGCACGCTCATATCGGTTTAATCTAGACCAGGGGTGTCAAACGTACGGCCCGCGGGCCAGAACCGGCCCGCCAGTGGGTTCAGTCCGGCCCACGGGATAAATATGCATTATTAAAAAAAAAAAGAATTTTGGTGCGTTTAGTGCATGTGCGCAAACGCACCGAGTAAAATTCCTAGTTGTGAACCTGTTCATAAGAATGGCAATAAAAACCTATTCTGATTCTATTAAAGCAGAATAAACTTCATTTTCTTTAAAATTTGCAGTTCTTATATTGTCCACTAGGGGCGCTGTGTTTAAGTCAGTTCTATCGCTTTACCTGCTTTTTCTGTTGACTCTGGCACCTTCTTCAGTGAAATGTCTTTGTCAAAAAAGAGAAAAGTGGAGTGTCGGATTTTTCAAGAAAAATTTACCTCTTCCTATATGTATACAGTGATCCTTGTTGAATGTTTTTACATTATTTTATCGATTGATATAATTGATAAATGTTGACATCTCTTTTGCAAGAAAAAAATAAGACTTGAAAAGAGGACCATTCACTCTAATGAATACTATGTAGCACTTTGAGAAACTTGTAAAGTGTAAGCTGTTGTTATTATTATTCATTTATTGGAAAAAAAAAATATTTTCCTGTTTTACATTATATGTGGCCCGCGACCCGCCGTGGCAGCTGAATTTCGGCCCACGACCCAAAATGAGTTTGACACCCCTGATCTAGACGCATGTCATGTGCATGCTCTTCCTATGAGGAGCGTGTGTGTCTTGTCGGTAAACTTCAGGCTGAGAGCGGTGTGGAGTCGGGTTGGCCGCTGCGCTGTGTTGAATGAAGAACATCCCATGTGCAGAACGCGATGAAAAGTTGCAGTAAGGCCAAACGCAGATAAATATTCCAAACATCGCCATGATCAGGCATCTTCATTTGCCCAAGTCATTATGTCGACTTACAAGTGTAAAGAGTCCAACAATCTACTTCACTGCATTTGAGCCACAGAGTACACGTGGGACTGCGCTGAGAGGCAGAGAAGGCCCCGCCCATTAATTAGCATAACCATGTGAGCTTTTCTGTGTGCGTTATTAATGTGGAAATATTTTGCCTTTTTCATTTTAACAATACTAATCATAGATTAATAATTGCCCTCCCTAAACTTCATTCGGGCTGCACAATATCGCGTCAACTCATTGCAATAACACTGAAGTCTATTTTGAAAAATCAATCTTAAGGTGGATAAACCCATAGAATATTATATACGATACAAAACATAAAAAAAAAAGTTGAATATTCAGTCTACATAAAAAAAAGAAGAGTTTTAAATTGTCCAATATCAATTCATGGCTTAAATCGAATCGTACTGGGCTGGTGGTGGTTACAGATGTGTGGAGATGCATCCTGGTCATGGTGATGATTCGATTCGTATCTCTGGTGTCACCAGGTGTCTCTTAATTGAATCAGATCGTGGCCGGTGTATCGAGAGGTGAATCTTATTGGACAGAGGTCTAAGATTCCCATCCCTACAACACACTTGACAAACTGGGATTGTTTACTCCAACTCTTCTCACAATTAACTTTAGCTTTTTGAGCTACTGATGCATTAGACCAGGGATCTGTAACCACGTAGCTGATGCATTTTTATCTTGAAGCGCCAAATTATTCAGTCAAAAACACGTTGAAGACAATCAGCAACATGTATATAATTAATATAAAGTATGAAGAGCAATACAAACGTTTGTGTACATTGAACATCTCGTAACAATGTAGTGTTAATGAAACGCGCACTTTATTAATTTGTCATTTTGATCAAGAAGTGTCCGCTAACTGCAATGTAATGACAACACACTAACACGCATGTGAAGAAAGTTACTCTTGCCAGTGCAAAGCTGTTTTCTCCAGCTGGAGGCTTGTAGAGCCAAGTCCTGGACGCAGCCACAGCAGAAAGTCTCGTAACTTTCCAAAGACTTGTGGCTTTTAAACTCCTGCATCGTGTAGTAACTTGCACCAAATACAAGGTAGTTTACTATGTCCATGTGCGTGGAGGTAAATGGTCCAGGTCTGTGCCAATCCGCTGCAGGGAACTCGTATGGGTCGAGGTTTTGGATGTCAAGCTTCTCCAAATACCGCTGTTTTGCGCTCGGTATGGCTTGTTCCTGTAAGGTCCCTTTTCTTTCTTCCTTTTCTTTGTCGTATTCGTAGATCCGTCTGTCTCACCGAAAACGCCCCAAATCACCCCAACTCGGCACGTGACTCCTCATTCTCAATAGTTCTCCATATGACACCATCTCCGTATCATATGGAAGGTCAGTGGCCGGCTAATTCAGCTCCCGCCCAAATGATCGTCCTCTCAACCTTGAGCTGGCATGGAGCCACACCAAGGTTAATGGTGTGTGAAGTAATTGATCTGGACCTCCATCCTGGCAGATCTGCAGAGAGTGAGAGGCAGTCTTGTTGACTCGTGCATCGCTCACGGCGGTGTGGCAGTTCTCATGAATAAAGCATATGAGGATGGGAAATATGCAACATATTTGGGAGCCACCTGTCTCGGAGCATTGTGTGCCGCGCAGCGCATGGACAATCGTGGTGCACTGCCATCGCCCAAGTGTCTCCATAGACCTGAAATTTCCTGTAATACTTCCAAACAAAGCACACAGGAGCCTCTGGGCAGCATGACAGTAGAGAAACGTGTCCTTATAATATGGAAAAGCTTAAGTTATTGACAACACAGGGATGGGAAATGTGAAATTAGTGATTTTATTCATACAGTGCAGTAGAGATTTTCAAACAAGCTTTACTCAAAAATAAAGATGGAGGCAAAACTCAATCGACCCAGTACTGCTGATTGAGATTTGAAAATATCTACTACAATAGAAATGAATGAGTCTACACAAACCTTTATGTGGGCTGTTAACTTGCTCGCCATATGCAAATGAACTGAGTGAGTGGTTGGTGGTGGTCGGAGGGGCCGATGGCGCAGATTGGCAGCCTCGCTTCCGTCCGTCTACCCCAGGGCAGCTGTGGCTACAATAGTAGCTTACCACCACCAAGTATGGAGTAAATGAATAATGTAATGTAAAGCGTCTTTGAGTGTCCAGAAAAGCGCTATATAAAACTAATGCATTATTATTATGGCTCTCAAATACTACTAAATTAATGCCTCACTTTATTGACCTACCTAATTGATATGCTTTAAACACCCATATATAATATGAGTGTATTATATAATATATACAAATGTAAATATAGTGCTTTGATCCTGTTATACATTGTGTATTAGAACATGCAGCTCTCCGAGATGGCGGTGAGCATACTAATGAATTAAACATCAGTAAGATTTACCTGGAGTGGTTACTTTAGTCAGAAGATCAGTATTGTGCCTTGTAACTCTTATGTTGCTGCATTTGTGGATGACATTTTTATTGGGGGAAAAGTGAGCTCCATAAAAAAAGTGAAAGAGGCATTCATGCATGCATGTTTGTTTCCCACAAAGCCGACGGCACTGTCTCGTGGGGCTGCCTCGTTCCCCAGAGTTGTCCCAGGCTGGGCTGCGATGCGTGTTCTATCCCACCAGGACCCCGAGGTTTTCTCTCACAGCCGAGCGGCTGAGGGAGGAGCAAGGAGAGGAAGCCAACACAACACACAAAATTCCATCTGTTCGGGGTTGGACGGCTTTTTTTTCCTTTTGCCTAGAGAGAGCAGCTTTGTATCCAATTTGTGCCTCTCGCCAACTGTGTCCCCATGTCCCTCATGGGGCCGATAGTTGAGGCGCTTTACAGTGGGTCGGGGCAGAGTTGGAGCGACCCGCGCCGTGCGCCACCAAAGCGGTCTGTGGATGAATGTGTAATGTCAGGACTCAAACCAAAAGCCTGATATTATATCTGCTGCTTATCAGGTTGCATTTTTTTATATTTATTCATTCATTCTCTGTTCTATTCATTCCTCCTTCTGGGTGAAGAGACTTGTGCAAATGAAAAGAGCATGCCATGCTGGTAAGGCTGTCCAGTGTTGTTCAATAATCTATTTTCCTTCCTCCACTCACAAAAGCAGCTTTAAAAGGGGTGCATTATATTCAGCAGATGCTTATAACTAAAAAGCCACGAGCTTTTATTATACAGTATGTATCTATTATGAAGCCTGCATCAGAAGAATCTTGGAGCTTCTTAAAAGCCTGTTAAGGAGATGCCCTCAATGGGCTAATGAAGTAGCGCTTGTTCAGAAAGGAACATGACGTTTCCGTAGCAGGGCTCTGGTTGTGTTCCATGCCTGCGATCGGGACACATAGCCACTACACGCATGTTTTTTGTGCCACGTCCATGAAACATTCCTGTGATTGTGGCGTCCCTCTGCTTTGGGTGTGAGTGAAAAGCAAGCATCCAAAACAAACATGTCTCCGTGTTGAGGAGGTGGTGATGCATTTTGAATGAGGCTGCAGCAGATCAGAACAGTGACTGATCTTTCCACTTTCCCTCCGCAGGGGGAAAGGCCCGCTAAAGAATACTTCTGATGTCATCAGCGCTGCCAAGAAAATCGCAGAGGCAGGATCCAGGATGGACAAGTTGGGCCGCACCATCGCCGATAATGTAAGTCCCCACTGAACCCAGGGACCACAGGGTTCACGTGACCTCAGTACATAATGTAGTCCTCATGGTGGGCTATTTGAAGTATGAATAACACTTTACAGTAACTTCACATTTGTTTTTTGTAAGTACTTTCTATATTTTTGACAGACAGGGTCTTTAAAAAGTCAGTCATGAGCGGTTTTATCCGTCAGTAATTAATCTGTCATACACATTTTAGGTGTTGAAAGATATAGTATACCTAATATTTATGTTAAGGAAAAATCTGAGGTTGCAGGATAAATGGAGCCAAACTAAACATAATTTCTGAACAGAATCACGGAACCTGAAAACCTGTTAAACTTGTGCGTAAAAGTCTCAAAGGAGGACAACTTATTCAGAGCGTTATCTGCTCATCAATATTATTATTTTTATATTTAACTATTACAAATTGGTGCGTCATATTTGAATTTCCGCAATTTTAACTGAATGAGAAACAGTGGGCAAACCGTTTGCTGTGCACAAGGCAATATTCAGCAGTTCCCATGGTGCGCCATTCTAGTATTGATTGCCAGTTTTATCTCATCTAATCCAACATAAAAGAATGACTACCTTCTTCTAATCTGCAGGGACAGTAAAATGCATGCCGTATCTAAATGAATTGGAGCTCCTCATCCTCTTATATGAAACACCCATTCCCAGTATAGCATCTTGAGCATATATTTGCCTCTTTATGGGAAACTGCAGAGACTTCATGTCAGTTCAGCTTTTCCCATATCTAACTTGTTTTATTCATAACTAATCCCACGTACCCATGTTAACCACTTTTTCAGCCCATGAAACGTCTCCTCCATCATCTTTGCCTTGCATCCTGCACTCCAGAGAATGACATGGGGAAACATGCATTCAATTATCCATAGCTCCATATTTCACTTAAATACTAGCAGTGTGTGCCTCTGCGGTTCGAGCCGGTGTGCATGATTTATCCCCAAACTTGTGCATGTGCCGTCCCCGAGCCGGCCGTGACTTATCGTCTCTCTGTGCGGCGTGGACTGCGCAGTTTGTTTTTTTGAATCATGAAAGAGTTGTGTGAGAAGTGTGCAACGAGACGCGCTTGTCAGATTGAGGTCTTGTCTGCCTGTGATGTGGCTCGTCCCTGTGGTTGATGCGGAAAAAAGTAGTGGCTTTAGATTTATATTTTGATAGGATTTGCGCCATTGTCAGGCACTCATTTTAGCTCTGCTGGCGTCTAAGGATGTGTTGGCAGTCTGTAAAACAGCGTAAAGTGATGACCAGGCCCAACGCTGACTTGAATTATGGTTTGTGTTCACGCTTTTAACAGGGCATTTTGACTAATTGTTAATAATTCGTATTTTGTCTTTATGAACCTCTAATTTGCCTTGCTTTAGATCGTGCTTTCCCAAAACTAGCAATTGGTAGACAAAGAAAAGGAAAAGCTGGTTGGCGCGCTCCAAAAGGCATGGCATCCACTTTCCATCCATTTTCAGAACATCACAAAACACTCAGACTTTGACAGTAACTTAGCCCCTCTCTTTCTCTCTTCTGGCTGTAATTTACAAATATGTAATTTTATGAAAAGATTCGGAGATGAATAGTTTGTTTTGAAGACACAGCTTTTGAGCGCTCGGTCTTAAAAAGCAGTCACCCCAACATTGCAGAGAGAACTACTTTGTTTATTACAGTTTTGTCATTTAGCTTTTTGTTATAAGACAACATTATATTGGTCTACGTGGAATTGGTGGCCATTTAATTAGGTGGCATCTACCTAATGGATTTTACCTATATACCATAAATCAGGAATCATTAAATGGGAACTCATCAAAATACGCTCATACGTATAGCCATTTACTGCTAAACTAGCATTGAGGAAATTCATTAAGGTTGTATTGTCCGTCCTGGATTCTTATTCAAGATTAGAAGCTATGGACCAGCCATTTTATGTATGATTTTCTTATGGAAAAAAATGTCAGAAAATATTCTTACAGGATATGCCGGAACTGCCTTCCTTTAGTTGAAGCAGTCTCAACTAAAGACTGCTGAGAATGAACAGCTGGTCACCAAGTGCCCCGTTCAGCTGATATATTATTTAAGGTGCCTTCAGATCTTCAGTATTACAGGCGTTTGCCTATCTCGCTCCAGAAGTCTTACCTGCACTGACCTAATTGCATCGGAATTGGAAATGGACCTTTTGTGGAAACAGGCTTTTCTCTGCCTCAGTGGCTTTTTGGAGATGCTCATTCACTTTAGTGAAACCGCGTTCTTCCCCACTGTAAAGGGGGTGCAGGAGTGTTGCTCTGTGTGCCCGCAGACACTTTATAAAGACTGGCCTCAATCTTACATCCGCACGTGTGTAAGGTCTGTTTGCTCCACTGTACCACTCTATTTGTAGGTACGCGTTTGTCTGTGCACTATTAGGGGATTTTGGGGATTGAAGCACTCAAAGTATGAATAAATGAAGCGCTTTGGCTGCTGGAGCACAAGTCTTTGCCCAGAGTTCGGACCCCTCCAGCCTGTGAACTCATCCAGCTGTCCCCCTCAGCCTCCTCTGTCTCTGCACACACCAAAGCACCAGAGGATCGGGCGACATTCACCCGGGACATGGCAGCCAGCGGCACCAGGGCCTGGTGCGGGTGGCGGAGGGGAGGGCAGGGGAGAGGGAAGCAAGCAGGGTGAGGGATGGAGCGATAAGAAGAGGGGCAGAGGAACCTCCTGAGAGATGAATCCATTACGTGCACTTCGCCTTTTAATTAGCGCCATAATTGCCAGGTGGCGCCTTTTTTAAAATAATTTATTTATGTGGTTTATATTTAGGGCTCCACTGTAACAAAGCTGGAGATGCCCTGGGCCACTCTTGGCACTGCCCTGGCTCTTATGGAGGGTCTGCATATTCCAGCAGAAATATTTAAGTGAATCACCATCAAGATGTTCGCACTCTGACAAAGTGGTATGAGCAGAGGCGATGCTGGGACTCCTCATTAACCCAGGCATATTAATCACTCGTGCTGCGTGCCTCGGGCTCACAGGACCTGCAGCCTTTCTCCTTCATATAAAACACATTGGCAGATGGTCCCAGTCTGATAGTACAACATCGCAGCACTGCTTCTTTTGTAGACATAGTATCTACATAATATTTCCATCAGCAATATGCAGGGAAACGATGTGGAGTGTGGGCTTTCTGAAAACTGTTAAATACGTGTAATGGAGCCTCATTAAAGTTTGAAGAAATGTATGTAATGCAGAGATGAGCTGCAGGATTTAGGTCAGGGCCGTACAAAGGTCTGCACTGCAGTTTATTAACAATTTATGACCTCCTCTGCAGGGCGCCTTATGAGAATTCCATCTGGGCGCACTGGTAAACAAATAATGCTATGTAATTGAGATTTATAATGCAAATGTGTTAGCCACTGTGTAGCCCATAAATTTCTGCTGTCTCCCGGGCTCACCACATAAACGGGGGAGCGTGCACATGCCCTCACGTGCACACATACTTGCATATTTAAAAAAGAAAAAGAGGCATGTGCTCGCCATGTGAGTGCAGTGTGAGCTCTATTCCCATGATGTATACGGACACGCATAGTGTACTTTTCCAATTTGCATTCAATCAGGGCAGATTTATGGTGATCCGTTGGCTGTGTGGCTGGTCAGTCTAATCCCGGCACCGGCCCGAGACGCTTTACAGCAGACCGGGTTGTAAATTACCTACTGCAGTGGAGAAGCAAAATCACCAGAGGAAACCACAAATTCTCAGCTCAGCAGTTCAAGGGTCAGACCTCGGTCCACCACGGCCCGGTCCGCGTAAGATCACATGTCCCCCACAGCATCAGTCCGCCTCCACTATTGTTTTGCTGAGCCATATTGTATACGCTCAACTTTGTCAGTCGCATGAAAAATGGCCGAGTGTCCAACCATGAAGAGAAAGAAGGCTGGTTTCTAAATGCATTTTAGGGTCACCATTTCACATCAGGAAAAGATTTCTAGTTTAAGAGTGTTAAATTGGGCTGCACATGCACAATTAAAGCTGGGCTACCGGACTCTTTGTTGTCGAGGTGTGAAATTTGCCTATATTTAATTTGCTTGAATAATTCGGTGCAGAGGGATGGCCGCAGTTGGAAACAAGTTTGGGCCAAAACTAAGCATTTCCATTTTGAAAAGGAAAACTCGGGTACCCAGCTTTAATCACAATCGAAATTACAGTTTGGATACAGTTTGCGAATCACCACGACTGCCTTTATTTTTGAAAACTCTCGACACACTTCGAACACTGTTGTTTAAACTTATACAAACATTGAAAAGCATCAAAGTATTAGCTCAGCAGCTTCTTAGTTTTCTATAAAATGTTCCTGAAGGTTCTTAAACAAAATCTTAACTTTTTAAATATACAATGCAGCATCTTTCTCAAATCTAAATATTTGCAGATTTAAGCATAAACCTTGTCAGGCAAAAAACACATTTGTAATGTACTGTGCACTTTACCATTGCCGTGCTGAAGGACTGTCACAGCACTTATGCAGTTGGAAATTAGGGTTCGTCTGTGCAAAGTCAAACCACGAATGTCAAACGTGCCCCAAAGTAAAAACGACTGTGGCCATCTCGTGTAACCCGACTGCGGTGTGAGTTTTGCTTACAGGTGCTACAGTGCGGCTCTGACTGACAGGTGCAAGGCGGGCATTAAAAATGGATGAGTGCCGTTTAATTGGTCCCCGTGGTTGGTTCTAAAGTGAGCCTTTTTGGCTCGCCCCCCAGCGAAGATTTCCCCGTCGTTTTCCACAATGTCAAAAATCCCTTCAAATATTAACGCTACACTGAGGTGGTTACGCGTCGACAAAACTGTAGCACTTTTATTTAAACGTTTTCGGCTCTGGATTATTTTGTCAATCTGTTGTTAAACCAGGGAGAAGAGAAGTGATTTATTTTTTAAACCCGCCAAGAAGTCAGCAAAAAGTAAATCAATTGGGCAATAACACGATTCTGTTGCATGGGGATAGAGGGGGGTAGTACAAAACGTTGTTGCCTAATTAGAGTGGCATTACATAATTTTACTCAAGTAACGAATGCCAAGAAATACTTAACCACTATTTTCATTAATGTTATAAAGTTGAGTAACATGAAAAGTAACAAAGACTTTGCTGTTCCAGTGCAATACTGTATATCGAGAGCTATTCTAAGATGTATGTGTCTGACTCGGTTTAAGCCCAAGATGACGCCGTAAAGTTTCCCAGATTTCTATCCCAGATCTCATTTGCGCTGAATTCCCCATGGCATAAAAAAAAAAAGACCCGGCTGTGAGGCCACAAATTAAAACATGCCTATTGAAGTGGGTTCTGTTCCTCTCACAGCCGCTGTCAAAGCGCTCTAAATGGAGGTTTCATTGTGTTGTTTTGTCTGCCTTTGTCTCTGAACGGCAGCGCGAAAACAAATTGGCTTGTCACTTCGGTGGGAAAACGAATGATTAGTAGGTCTGAGTCACAGTTATGGATCTACTTAGAAAATTAGACCGGTTTTCCTTTTGTATTTTCAACATACACTTTCGGCTTAATTAAAACATTTTGGGTCGTTTTGCTGTTCTGAGTTTAAATGGTTACATTGTGATGCAGCCGTTGGACTTCCCTAAAAAGAGATTCTGATCCTGGCTCAGTAAAGGTCACATAAAGATAAATTCAAATAAAACAAAAAAAAGCAGAGTGGAGAATGCTTCATTGCTATTTAGGTTTCTTTAATGCACTTTGAGTACATTTTCTAAGGTGACATGTGTCTCCTTTTATTTGTTATAATTATGGCTCAGCTCGTAGAAACCCCAAATTAAAAATCTCATAAATTAGAATATTTTAAAGGACTGTAAGCCATAATCATCAAAATCATAACACAGGCTTAACGAGCCACTTAGCATGTAATGGGGCAGGGCGATGTGGCCTAAAATATATATCACGATATAAAAAATAAATTATCACGATAACGATATATTTGACGATATCATTGACGATGGACAAATTGTACTTCAAAATCCCAGCCTTACGCCTATTGGGAAGATTAATTCAGTGATATTTTCTTCTTCTTTTTTTTAATGGCAAACAAATTTCCTCGCAAATAGGATCTACCCAAGCATCCTTAATCTCATTTGACTTTTTAAGCACCTGTCCCGTGTTCTACAGTCAGTCTGATAGAGCTGAGCGTAACATGAATTATATCGTGTCCAAAACGATAAAAAAAATTCCGATATCAAATAATTATAGTGCGATACGATATGGCCCACCCCTAGCATGTAATGAGTCTATAATCATATATTAGTTTCACATTTTAAGTTGAATTACAGAAATAAATTAATTTTTTCATGATATTCCAATTATATGATGAGCACCTGTAATTATCCTTGATTATATTTAAAGTAACAATATTTTTTACTGTTGATGTGAAGCAAACTTTTTCCTCTTCCAGGTACTATTTTGTCCTTTGTTGATGGTCACCTTTAGAAAGTGGGGATAAGGACTGCACAGTATCAGAAAAGGTGGTTTTCACATTGGTTTTCACACAGGCAAATTGGATATTGGCACGAGAGCATATCATATCAGAGCATCGCTCTTGAACAATACAGTTTTTGTTGGGTGTTTTTCGGCGTTGCGCTGGTGGTTACTGGCAGCAGACCGTGTGAATGTGGTGTCTCAGTAAATATTGGAAATTGGCATTTCCTCGAGGTGATACGTCCAGAAAGGTCAGAGCTAGGCGGCTCAGCTCTGTCTGCTGCTTATAATGGGATTCAGTGGAACTGGGTGACATTTGTTCTGCAATAATGGGACCTAGCTGGTCCATCATCACTTATATAATGTATAATGCAGTGCTGGGACCACATTTCAGCCCGAGACTTTTATAATTTAGACCGGACCTTTTCATAGTCTGAAGTTTAGTGCTCCTAGAAAGATGTTTACCCTCGGATCAGACGTTCTGAGATCGCACTTGTTCTTTTTTTCCACATGATGCAGCCACACGCATAATCTGCATCTCCACAGTCGGCAGGCCGAGTAAATTAACCATCTCCTTTTTATCCATTTTGTACACATGGCTTAAGATAGATGGATTGTCCCGTTTGGGAAATGTTTTTCCACTGACTGTCATGTCAACACCTCAACATTCAACACAAAACTAGGTATGACCGATGAAATGCTAATGCTCACAGCATCGTCCCATGCCTGCATGAGCACATTATGTGTCCCAGAGGATATTAATATCTTATTACTTACAAGGAATCGGTGTCATTGGTCTGCCTTTTTTTTCTTTCTTTTTTTTAACACATGAAGGATCAAGGACTCCACTTGTAATCCATTTTGGTGAAAATTAAATCTCTCCAAACTCCTTGTGTTATTTTTCACATGTTGCTACATTAAACGGGTGTATTATCATAAAACTTTAACTCATATCTGTCCAACACTGATGATAACTCGGGTGCTTCTATCCGGGTCCAGCATGTTCCAGCCTCTTCCGTGCACGGCTAATGTATTCACGTGTGCTGGCAGGGGTTCCTGAGTGCAGCTGAGTATGGGCACAAGTGATGCTTTCACAGTGGCCTGCTCTGAGCCGCCTCAATACTTCCCCGTGCCCTCATTAGTATGGACTACTGCGCTTGGGCACTATCTCTCCAGGCTTTTTCTATTGTATTTATTTATAATGCACACCCAGTCTCCTAGCTGCACTGTTACTTACTCAAAAATGCCACACATTGAAGGAGAACGATCCTGTCCCGCGTCTGCTTTCACTGCTGCTCTACCCTGTAGGGTTTCCCCCCCGTTATTTACCGCTCCATGCTGGTCCCCTCAGGCGCGCTCACCCTTCATCCCCTACCCAACATCTCAAACTACTTCTCTGATTCTGGCTACAGCACCCTTTTTTTTTTCTCCCCCCAAAAAATCCTTGCCAGTCTCTCCCTCTTCCTAATAATGAACGCAGCCTCCATCTTTTTTGGATAATGTTCCTCAATACATGAACTTGTGCAACCCATTCATCTTTTATTAATCAGAAGCCCCACAAAGTAGCCTTTTTGCATTACAAGTGTTTTGCTCTAGTGGTACATAATTCAATAGCCGTCTGTATTTTAGTAGTTTGCAATTCTCTCTAAATGCTTATTTTAAGACCGAAGTATTCTAGTCATAGGATATGGACTGCAAGATTAGATAACCCTTTCAAACTATAAGAATGACTTATTTTCTCAGCTGCATTAAAAGCTCAATGTTAATATTGACAACATTAGGAAATGTCATGCAAGATGTGCTCACTTTTATGTATTGGTCACATTAATAACCGCATTTCTACAGTTTTAGATTTGCGGTTTGGGCTTCTAGTATCTAAGCCCACAAGTGTTTCATACTGGGGTTTAGTATCTTGGTGATGGGTTTGAAACGATCCATATTGTTTGTGAAGATTCCTTTCTGGTCCGTATTGGTTGCTAAAAGCCCCGGCACTCCGGCGCTGCACAGTGCGGCTCTGGCCAGACCTCCTTCTCTGAACCAGACCATCAATTAAAAGATTGGCTGCCATTACCTCTGCTTCACCTTTTCCCCGCACTCAGAATTAACAGCTGCCGAAGGACTCGTCCTTTAGACAGCGCTGCACCAGCAAAACCTGCACTTTTTAAGCTTTTTTCCCCCCCTTTTGGCTGGCCCAGTCATGGGCGCCCCGGCGTATTTGATTGGTTAAGTTGAGAGTTGAGTGAACGAGGCTCATCAGGGTGTTTCCTCCTAATTGGATGAGTGTCAGAGTATCGTGGCATAATCATTGTCCAAGTGGGGGGCTGTTTAGAAACCCCTGGATGGGGATAGGAAATAGTTTTTCCAAGTGGAGCCAGCTCCGCATTTAAGTTGACATTTACAATGGTTGCCAAAGCTAAATGAGATCTACCTGCAGCGTCTAAGTGTTTTTTTTTATTTATTTTTTTATGGTGAATTCAGTTTCTTGAACACCCTTTATTGCTCTTGTGTATTTTAATTCTGCCCTGAATGCAATCTGGACAATTTTTAAATGGAAAAAACCTATGTTACACAAATAAGTTTGGGCTGCATAATATATGGACACTTCATTATTTTAATATTTGGTGACATCAATATTGCAAGAGGCCACAATATATATTGCACAATCAATGAAGTCTCCCATGTTACAGAAATTTGTATATTTTTTAGTACACAAAAAAATGAATGACAAAGTTTGAATTTTAATTCTTTGACAATTTTCTGAAAACAAATTTGGAAACGATTTCTGTTTAAATTAAATTGATCAAATTCTTTGTTTTGTTCCTCCTCATGCTGCCCCACATGTGATCCTCATACAATATCTCGTAACCGTGTGACCTTCAAATACATGCGTATTGTTCGCACTCTGCTTTTTCATATTCACAGCCCTCCCTGTTTTGCAAAAACTCCCACTGGTGTAACTGATTGACAGTCAAGTCCCAATAAAATTGACATCCATGGCCATCTTGAGCGCACTTAACTCTGCAAAGATGAGTGATAAATCTGGAAGCTTGTGGGTGTGTTTGTCATTTTGGCTGTGAGCACGTCCCTAATGTGGGTGTCTACCCCACCCGTCAGGCCGCTCCTAACTCATCTTGATAAAGTGCACTATCATTGTGACTGTAGCGTTGCATAAATATTCAGATTGAGTGCTGCCAGAAAATGAACAAAGTGACACAACTTGATTCATCGTCAACTCTGCCTCGGTTAGGGTTCAAAAACAAAAAAGACGGTGGTGGTCACATGCTCATGGACTACGCGTATCCACACGCTGTTGCTTAGTGCGCAAAGTGCTGTAGAAGACTGAGGGAGATTTGCTAAATACTGAAGCTATTTTTCATATTTCAGAACAGATCAAGAACAGGCCAAGGACAATAATGCCGTTTGTTTTGGCTCCGAAGTAGCAGAATGCATATTGCCTCTATTATACACGGTGTGCACATAATATACGACAGCGATGTGTTTCTCCTCTTTGCTCAGTTCAGTTCTGGTTTAGACCTGCTCGCTGCCGATCGGGAAACAGCCGCGCTATTTGCGCCTGTATATTTTAGAGAGCCGTATTTGTCATTCCGCAGCCGTTTCTAAAAATGTATCTTCACAATGCAAGTAGAAAACTCCATTGACTTGAATGGGATTTTCCAACGTTCTACCGGTCATTCTTTGAACTCTGAAAAAAATGACCAATGGCAACGGAGTTGGTGCTTGTAATACAGTTACAGGTCTTTCATATCGCTGTCCCTGCGAGAGAAGTTACGGGGGAACCGCTCGTGAAGTTAACGGGAGTCCGAGTTTCAACTTACCCAGAGATTCACCATCATTCCTCTTCTCCAACTGCACCTTCAACTAAGTAGCTAGACTAGCAATAAGTAGCTAGCCGTGCTGCTACTAGCCTAGCCACACTGCCTGGAAATACAACAAACGTTGCCAAGCAACACGCAAATCTTTGGGAACTATTTACCACGGAAATCATTAAATCAACCTTTCGGCCTTCATAAAAGTGTATGAAGTTTATTTTATATGTGTTCATTTGGCAAATAGCCGTATTATAAGCGGGATAATCTATAGAACGCTGGTCATTATTGGGAAAATAAGTACCTTCAGGGTACTGTCGGTACTTATTTTCCCAATAATGACCAGCGTTCTATACATTATCCCTTAAGTGTCATGGAGCTCAGAAGTAAAACTTTGTTCACCTGGGCTGTAGTTTACACTCTGCAGTCAGAGGGACAACACACGCAGCCCCTCCTCTGAGGGGATTCACAGTCGGGTCCAAAGTTCGGATCTAGGTTCGGTCCAGACTTGTACTCGCCTCTCAATGCCTCCTCTTTTCTGTTACAGTGCCCAGACTCCACTTGTAAGCAGGACTTGTTGGCCTACCTGCAGCGCATCGCCCTCTACTGCCACCAGCTCAATATCTGCAGCAAAGTCAAAGCCGAGGTCCAGAACTTGGGAGGAGAGCTGGTCGTCTCCGGAGTAAGTCCCGATCATCTTTTTGCCTCTTGATTTAGTTTGACGTGTATTCTTCAGCTGCTGATTTCTACGAGACATCATCAATACAAGATCCTGGTGAAAACGTAATGCAACACTGGATGTTTTGACATTGCAGAAGCTATTGCAGCAATGCCACAGCTGTAATCAAAGCTAAAGTGTAGAAGTATTGTGGAAGTGGAATCTAGGCGTTCAGTACGCACAGAGAATAGGCATTTGTTTTTATTTTCCGCATCTAAAATGTCAAAGACCTACGTGAAGCTTAATGTTCTCATTATATAGAACAGTTTAACCTCTTAACCCAGTCCTTTTTATCTAGTTCAGCTTTAGCCAAATCTAAAAGCTTCTACTGGAGCTTACGTCCTATGCCAGTGTAACGCCTCATTTAAAAGCTACCAACGGTGATGGTGCCGTGCTGCGGTTTTTGTCACATTTTTGTCCTCCCTTTGTTGCTTTTTTGTCACTTTTTCATAACTTTTTTGGGTCACATTTTGTTGCTTTATTGACTAAATTTTTTTTACCCTTTTTTATTTTTGGTCTAGTTTTTGACTAATTTTCATCACTTTTTGTCACATTTTGATCCTTCTTGTCGCTTTTTTGTCACTTTTTGGTCACTCTTTGTTTTATTGGCCCTTATTTGTTTCTTTTTTGACACATTTTTGTTTTTTGTCTCGTTTTTGACTCTTTTTCATCACTTTTTGTCACATTTTGATAATTCTTGTTGGTTTTTGGTCACGTTTTTGTTGATTTTTGTTGTCACTTTTTCATCACATTTCGGTCACTGTTGCTTTTTCTTGTCACTCTTTTGTTGTTGTTTTTCTTGTCCCCATTTTGTCACATTTTAGTCACTTTTTTGTCTAGTTTTTGCTGCTATTTTTGACCCTTTTTTTCTCGAAGCTTTTAGATGTGGGTTTTGCCAAACTGGAGAAAATGTAGGGATTTAAGTATTATTTTTTTTACGGCAGTGGTTTTCAAACTTTTCCCACCAAAGACTGAACGGGGTCTGAAATGGTCATAAACGGCGCACCGCGGAGGCAAACGTCTTCGCGCTGCGTTATGACAAACGGTAAAGATCTCAATACACTCCGGGTTCCCGTTTTAATTCGAAAACAAAGCGGCCGCATTAATTTACAGTGAACTCTCGGCTGGATACTTCTCGTTTTCCGAATGGCGGAGATTAATCTGAATAAGTGCATTGGCTCCGTTTTTATTACAGTCCTATTATCTGTTGTTTTCTCGATAAATTAAAAAATACTGGGCCCTAATAGCGCGGGGCTGTTAGCGGCGATAAGTCAGCGATTCACAATTAGAGCTTTATGTTTATGTACAGTGAAGAGATAACGGAAATAATAGCGCTCTTTGTGTTAGAAACAATCGCATAAATGTGCAGATAAACTTCCATAAGTCCATTGTGCTGTATTCATTAATCCTTATTGGTTGCATTAGCTAATCTCTGCTGGACAATGCAACTTTACTGGCTGTACTTTCGCGCATCTCCCACTCGGTTGCGGCTACTGCCTGGGAGGCTATTAAACACTGCAGCTTAAATTAGAGTGACCTTTTTCAATATTCCTCAAATCACCTTTGTTTGCCTGCCAGACTCTGAAGGCTAGTTATACGGTTGCAGCCCTTCACGCCTCGGTTGGATATTAAACTATGAATCTCCCAACAAAACATAAATAGTGTCCTTTGCCAAAGTCTGTTATGCTTGGTCAGGTTGTTGCTTGCTTTATTACTTCAGCAGTTTGAGATATTTTGCAAAGGGGAGTGGTCCGATTTTTATGTTATCCCTCGACCTAAGCCAAGAGAAAATTGAGTTTTTGATCTGGCACGACGTCCAGAAATATTAAAGTTCCGTTCTACGTCCAAGTTGTATTTACAAATTAACAGGTTAGCACGTTGTCTACAAATGTTTTATAACCGGATCGGCGTAATGTAAAGCCTCTAAGCTCAATGTGATCCACAATATCGGCCGATATCTGTCAGGAAACCATTTATTATTGTGATCTGGTCTTTAAAATCAAACTGTTGCTTCCATGGTAGCAATAAACTGTAAACGTAGCTTTAGAATTGACCTGTACAGAAACTCTTCAGGGTTTTCCGCAGGGCATTTGATTTTGGCTCAAGTAATTGAGCCAAAATCAAACTGGCCTTAAATCTAAATTTCTTGGAAAATTGGGACTTATGCTTTAAAACATATCCAGTGGCAGTTTTGGCTCAACAATTTCCCATTTTGTCCAATTCTCTTTCCTCTGTTTGATGAAATGTTTGCAAAATCTCAAATATGGGCATTAAAATGGCAATAAAAAAACATAACATTTGACCTCCAGCCTGTACAAATCCCAGTTACTTTGTGTAATAAATGATTTACTTTATTAGGAAAGCATTTGTATACGCATATTTATGTGCATAACCCTCGAAGTAGAGTTGCCAAACATAAAATCTCACATTCTGGATATTTGAATTAATGCCCTGTAAAAAAGAAATGATAAAAAGGGGGGATAAAATACTTTCTAGATATAAGGTACAAGAAACCAAAACTTTTTTCATATATTGATGTGATGCTTTTGTGGCTTTTCACGCACAATAGAAAGAGTAACCAAAGAATGTTATCCAAAAAGTAAGACATCCGTTACAGTATAAATGCTATTAATTAAAAACATCACTCAAATAAAAAGTATATGTATATTGTAACATTCTGTGTGTCCGTCTCACCCCCTTTTTTCTTTTTTAGTTGGACAGCGCCATGTCGCTGATCCAAGCCGCCAAGAACCTGATGAACGCCGTGGTGTCGACCGTGAAGGCCTCGTACGTCGCCTCCTCCAAGTACCAGAAGAACAAGAACATGGAGGCGCTGAACATGCCCGCCGTGTCCTGGAGGATGAAGGCGCCGGAGAAGAAGCCGCTGGTGAAGAGGGAGAAGCAGGACGACGGCCAGACCAACCGGGTCAAGAGGTCGTCCCAAAAGAAGCACGTCAACCCCGTGCAGGCGCTCAGCGAGTTCAAGGCCATGGATAGCATCTAAGCCGGAGCCATGTTGTATTACACACTAGACGACCAATGATTTTATATTCTAGAGATTGAGCTTCGACAAGTGTTTCGATTCTGTAAAAATGTTTATCGCTTGTGCGGCCAATTAAAATTACTCGTCTGTATCTCCCATTTTTGCGGCGACTGCGTTAGGACGAATAACAACCAGAAAACTTTCATTTCACTTTTATTTTGCTGTTGTAGATGGAAAAGCTGATTATTATTTTTTTTATATATATTTTTTTTTGTTTTCCCACTTCAAAGAGCCATTTTTTGTTGGCTCTCAGGATGTTTCCACTAATGATCTGAACTATGCAAATTATAACTGGTTTGTAAGAAATAGTGTATATGGATATACTGGGTTAACTGGTCAGCATAGTTGATATATTTCTATATGTGCCTAATGTAATAGTACAGCGTTTTTTGTGTAATTCATGCCGCCGCGTTTCAAAAACCAGCTAGCGTTATTTTTCAGACTTGTATCTTTTAGTCCGTGGGATGGTTGGAGTACTTTGATGTCATCTGAGGCACCGAGAGTCTAAAACTTGGCAAAGCAGCCCCTAAATCCTGCGTGGGAAGGGAAAACCCAGTGGGCCAAACAATGAGCGGACCGTGCTCCGACGAGCTTCATTAACCAACGACGAGACCAAAACACATCCACGATCTTTAGAATGCTTCCAAATTGAGGGATCAATATGTTTAGTCTCCGCAGCTTCGAGGCGGGTGAAAGGGGGGGCAACTTTTCACTCACTTTAAACAGTTTTTATTGTCCGCTTCGTGTCCTGAAGCTAATCTAGACTTACGTTGTGCACAATCGTTATAAAAAGCCAGGAGCTTAAAGAGCTGGAGCTTTAAAAATGAGGGTAAAGCATTTCTTTTGGAGTTTGGTTGTGAAATCATGTCGGTGTTGATGGGGATCCTTGTTTTTGTTGAGCCAGAACAACAAAGATTGTGATAATTTGACAAATGTGTTCTGTCTCTGTTTTTCCCACTCGTTCTTGTTAGATATGTTTTGACCTGTGTTGAGTTTTTGGAGATAACAGATTTGCTGTGGAACATTATTTTATAATTAAGAGCTTTTTAGTGCATACTTTCTTATATATTGTGCCTGCATTATATCTTAATAAACTATTTTAAATCTCTTTCTGTTGATATTAACATTTATTTTGCTTTGATATAATGGGCCCACAATGACAATACAAAAAAAAAAGAAGTCATGCCTGAGTCATGAGTCAGGCCGGGCCCCCACTCCTCCCAAATGGCTCTTATGACTTGACCTTCTGTCCAGGCTAAGCTCTGGGCCCCCCGCCCCCCATGTTGGGCACCAGTGATTTGTGGTGCTTTTGTCAAGAAGCTGTTAGATTTGGGTAAAGTCAAACTGGAGGAAATGTGCTCGGTTCAGGCGTGAAGATTAAAACTGAGGAGCTAAATAGCTACATGCGTAGTGTCCGCTTCATAACAATCGGCTAAAGGGCATACAAACCTGTTATCGCTGCTCTGTGATAAGTCAAAGGTTATCTCTCATCTAGGAAACACGGGCACAACATTATCCCCCAGTTCCCTAGTGGAAAATACGAGATGAGGTATCGTTCATTCTACTTGGCGGGTGGTATTTACCATAATTACGAGGCCACATGAAGGCAGCATTAATGCAGGCCCCAGTGGAGCCTTACACGTGAACCCAGTTTGTGTCCCAGTGCTCTAACAAAACGGCCCTGACGTTGCTCAGCAGCTGAACACCACCAACGCGCTTTGTTTCCTTTTTGTATTACATTTTGGAATTACCCAGAATTGGAAAAAAAACTGCACCCTGTGCTCCCGGTCGCATTGTTGTGGAAGCCATTTTGATGCTTATTTAATAATTGATATGATTTGTTTAAGCGGAACACAGTCTATGGTCTGAAATGGTTGGCTTGTTTAATTCTCCTGTCGCATCTGTTCCCTTTGCCCATTTCTGGTGAGGCTCCTGGTAGCTTTAGCGCCGCGGTAGTAGTGGCACAAATTGAGGTGTAATTAGCATTTCAATTGCCAGAATCATTGAGTTTTATAGCTTCTAAAGTTTGCTTGCCGCGGTATCACCTTAACGCACCCCATGTTTAAGCCGCAATCCTCCTCCGCTGTCTATACAAACGCGTCTCGGTAAATACCGCCATCCCATGAGGCCTCTTGACAGGTAATAAGCGAGGGGTTGCTCCTGCGATGTGTAAAAGGGAGGACCTAAATTCTCTCATCCCTTGAATAAAACAATAGCGGGTGGTTCAAATGCAGATTTGTGCAAAAGGCGACAGTGCGGATAAACTCCATGTCAAATCCTCCCGGTTCACGGTTTTTCTTTTTTTTTTCCCACTGTGTCACTCAAACTCGTTGCCGTTGCGCATGACACGTTTGAATGAAGTTTTATCAATCTCCCATGTGACAGTTTAATCAGTCGGGGGGGGAGCTATTTCACTATATCTGAAATCACGTTCTCCCCGTGTTACTGCCTTGTTTTTTTTTTGTGGCTTACTTCCACCATCCAAAGTGTGTTTCCGAGTTGAACCGACTGGAGACTATATAACTGGTTCTCAGAGACTCCGATTCTCAAAGCATTTCACACCAAGTACCACCTCATAAAACGGGTCTTCAACCTTTTCCCCCAACAGCAATGATTTGGTGCACAAAGAGAGAAGGCATCTTCTTTACAGCCAGTGTTGTTGTCTTGTTTTTACATCTTGGCCAGGGGGTTAGGGTTTGGTTTAGGGTCAGGGGTTAGGATTATGATTAAGGTTAGGGTTAGGGCAAATGTGATCTAAGTTTTGTTTCACTCACACAGATCTTACACGTATTTTTAAAAACTATAAGGTCTTGGATTTCAAATGAAGCACAAATTCAATCTGGAAGACCTACCTGCAGCATTCATTCATCGCCTCATCGCCGGCAGCCTTCACCAATCATCCAATCACAGTCCCAGCTCAAGCCGCACCTTCACGACAGCCAATCACTGCAGCTGCTTATTCCTGCGTTAGCCATTCATCGCCCAGGATCCCCTTCTTAAGCTTTCTCGTCCATCGCGCGGCCGCCTCCCAGCTGTGCTGCGACCCTCCTCCGCCTGGCCTCTGCTCGTCAACTGGCCACCCCGGTCTCATCGCCATGTATTTCATATCGTTAAGGCAATCTTGGGTCTGAGCCCCAATTACAATGCATGTCCAATAAAACTTCCTAAAGCCTTTTCAGGTTGAGATGAGGTGTCACACTGGCATGTAGGGTGTGTAGCCTATATGCCAGTTAAAGGAACAGGCCACCGTTTTTACACACTGAGATATGTTCTTACCTTAGACGAGTTGATGTGTAACTGTCTGGTCTTTGTGTGTACGCTTAGTCACGCAAATAAAGCAGATAAAAATAATAATACCTTAGGAGCACTTTGACTTTACTGCACGGATGACAAAGTGCTCCTAAGGTATTATTTCACCTTATAATATAGTTCCCATATTTATCCGCGTAGAAAATCGTTTAATTTTGTGTAACTAGACTTGGATCGTGAAACTTTTATTTAAATAAATACTTGAAACAGCTTGGTAACTTCTAACTTCACCCCAGTTTGGAGCTGTAGGAATTAGGCTGGGAGAGGCTAAATGCTAACAACGTCTTTGGTCTATTTGCGTGACTGAGGGCACGCACAAAGACCAGACAGGTGCGCTTCAACTCGTCTAAGCTCAGGTAAGAACATGTCTCAGTATGTAAAAACGGTGGCCTGTTCCTTTAATACTGTACGCTTTGAGATATGGATATGCATAATTATAGAAAATAACTCTCCCAAAGATGGCAGGTTATTGCTGATTAGTGCACTGCCTCTACAAATTACCTGATAAAAAAAAAAAAAAGGATTAGAATGTTTGGAAAGGTTTGGTTAAGCAGCCGACTTGTTGAAGACCCCCGTGTAATGCATTTGGCTTTCCAAGTACCATCATTATTGGACAAATACAAACTAAACATGGTCCTAATAAAGTGGCCTAACTCTCAATCAACTCCAACAGCAACTAATTCAATGAATGTAGGCTACGCTCCAAAATGTTTATAATCTAGATTAGCCAAGAGTTTGGAAGAAATACATTGGAGTCCGGGCCCCAAAAGAACCCATTGCACATGCTTTTTAGTTTTGGGGGTAACTGAAGCACCCAGAGGAAACCTACCGAGGCAGAGAACGTGCAGACCCCAAAGGCCCACACAGAAAGATCAAGCCAAAGCCCGGGACTTTCTTGTTGTTTTAGAGCGCTAACCACTTAGCACCCAGTCAAATAGCAATTTCTATTGGACCGTAATTAATCTCGCCGCTATTTCATGTCACTCAATGATCATTGCTTTGAGTAGACTCTGGCAGCCCCCCACACAACCTACCCGGGGTAAGTCGGATGACGTTGGATTGATGGATTGGATGAATGATGGAGACAGTGTAGCGCAGCAGGTGCGGCGGAAGTGCAGGTGTCTGCGAGCTATACATAAACTCATGTGGGTGCGAAGTGGCTGTAAACACCAGCAGCTGGAGTGGCAATCTGTCCGTCCTCCAGTGAAACGCCTCGGAAAGATGCGCTCAGTACCTACAGCCTGAATGGGAAAGTTCATAAAAGATTTCTCAAGTACGACATTTTGATAAACCGCTTGAAAGAATCACGCTGATCTTATTCAGCAGTTAATTCGTTGTGTTATTAGTGCAGAATCCTGTTTCATATTCAGTGATTTGTCCTGCTGGTATGTGGCGGTGACCCCTGACCCTAAAATAAAACGAGGTTTCTCAATAGATTTCCATTACCGCCCTCTTAGGGTAGAGGCTATTCCCCAACATTTTGGTTAATATGTTGCTCAGAGTATTGACAGCTATTTGTAGTCTTTGCTGATACAGTTGATATTGTAAATTGACTGAAGTTACAAGTAAAAAATATCTATATTATCTGCGATATACGCTGCACACATCTGAAAGTACAGCACTATCTCAGGCTTCAGTGGGCAATGAGTGCAGCGGCGCGCCCTGGGAGTTTAACGCTCCCAGTCCAGACACTGCTTGGCTGTTAGTGGTAAAATCAATTCAAGCAGTGATTTCAGAAAGCCCAAAATGAGGTATAGTCTTGTCTATACAGATGAGTCGGTTGGTAGTCGGAGCACAGCCCAGGTCTCATCCATTAGCGCTAATACAGAAGCAGAGATAAGAGCAGAAGTTTGACGGCCCGAGACACTTCCTGTGACCCCATGGATTTAACCTTTCTGAACGTCATTAACAGCGACCTCCGCTCATTCTTACCCGTTTGGCCTGGGCCTGTCTGGAGCAGAAAAGGGTCCACATGTCTCTCCAAGCCTTTGGCAGCGGGGGGAGATTTTGGGAGAACATTAATCACCGCTGGGTCGGCCTGAGAAGCACTCTGAGTTGTAAAACCTGCGCCCTTATATGAGTCTGCCATTGTTGGCTTTATGGTAGCACAGTAACCCACTTATCATGGCTAATGAAAGTATTGTCCTTCAGGGAACTTCATTTGGATTTGCACAGTCTGAGTGTAAGTAGAGCGGCGGGACGGGGCTTTTCGCCGGGCCCAGCAGAATGATCTGAGAATTTTATTGTGAATGCTGAGTCTGACAGCCAGGGCTTTTATTGAGGGGCGTCTGCCATTGGCAAGCTGCAGCCGCCCAGACGGGAACGAGGTCAGAATTATGTTCAGGAGAAGGAAACACAGTGCGGAGTGTCTATATGCCTATATGCTCGCTTTGATTTCTATAACAAGGACGTTATCTAAGGCTTGCTGTTCAACAAGAGTGTTATTTTTAACAAATGACTCATCAAACCTTTACAGTATGTGTAGGCATGCAGAAATGAACTATTTAAAGAGTAAATGCATTATGTCAGGCAAAGGTTTTTATCATCAAAGAGATTATAAGCAGCATCCATTGAAATAATGTTTACGTTACAATTAATGTTAGACAATTTGATGTTGGTGACAGTTGGTTTGGAGATGCCCATAACATATAACATAAATCTGTTTCATTCATCTCTGCTTTTGACCCATCCTTCAAATGCTTTGAAGCAACCTGTTAGGAGGTATCCCTGGGTGTTAGGGACCTATCGTCTGATCTTGAGAGGACCACCAGACGCAGGAGAGCTTGCATGGTACAGGAATACTTTGTTGGAATGTTACGCTTTTGTATCTGAAGAGACGGCGTTCACGTTGCAGACTAAATCTGTATTATTATTTTTTTCAATCCCAAGGATCCCGTGTAATCCAATGAGCCGGTGGCACCGTCAATGGGAGCACATGTGGAGTCTCTTATAATCAGCTGCAAAGATGTCACAGAAAAGCAGTAGAAGTAAGAGAATCCGGGAGGGCACAGGCTCGAATGTAGACGCTCGGGGAGAGGAGCTTCAGACGATGAGCCGCGCTGAGGGGGGAGCTGTCGTTGTACTGCAAATAAATGGGTGCAGTGAACATGTGCGCGCTGTCCCGGGACGATTTGTGAGTCGTAATTAGATGTGAAATGCTTTTTAGCTGGCACTTTAATTGACTAAATGGCCGCGCTGATTTGCAGCGATCAGTTTTTCAGTTGTCTTCAGTCAAGGCCAGAGGATTATTTGTAAACACCTAAATCCAGTTTGCTGACTGCTTCGATCAGAGCCGAGGCTTTTTCCCTGTTGTGAAAGTCCTTTTTTCAACGCTAAGGACAGGGCGGCGCAAACATCCATAAAAGGCTTTTAAAGTAGAATCAAGAAAATGATTACCAATGAATAAATGTGCAAATTAGAAACACTATCTACGTATGTCAGGAGGGGACACATTGGGCAGGGTTGTTTAACTTATTATACTTATGTTTTTGTTTGGTTGCATGTTTTCATTTTATTGGAATTTGCGTTAATGTTAAGTTTAAGCGTACCCCTGCCACAATGGGTTGACCCATTTGCCCCGCCAATCAGAGACCGACAACCAAATGCTGTAATTGGTGGACTGCTCCGTAAAACAAGGAAGTGACACTGGAGAAGGGGGCAGTCACCGGTGGACGTGGGGACCGAGGGACAGCGCCACAACGCAGACCGTGCAGCAGGACCGTGGACCGCAGTGGCAGCAGCACGTTACACGCCATCTATCAGCTAAGTGAAGGGACGAACCCATGATTGCCGTGTGTGTGTGTGTGTGTGTGGGCTGAGTTTCGGGCAAGCTGTCTACTGACGGCCACGTATTATTGTTTACAGCAGTGCTGCACTACTTGCACTGAGGAGACGTGAGACCTGGGGAAGAGTCGCGGGACGCTCACGGAGGCGGATTTACATGACACGCCTTGAACCAGAGGAATAAAGGGACGCAACCCGAGTTACCTACCGCTGGCGTGTTGGTTTTTCATTTAAGTTGCCCCAGACCAATTTCTGCCTCCTTTTGTTGTAGCTACGGCAGGACGACGCGGATAGCTCACAACGGAGACGTGAGACCGGGGATTTGGAGCCGCTGCTTTTCCCTGAACTCGGACAGCCTGGTGCCTGTGACCCCTTTCAGAATTGGTGACTTGCATCCTCCCGCCCAGTTGCCATTGCCCCGGATAACCTTGGCCCCTTTAGTTTTAATACTTTTATGAGAACAATTTTTATGAACAACTTTTTATTATGCCAAAATAAACTTTGTACATTCTACTTGTGTATTGTGTGGCCCGGGCTCTGAACGATTTCAAACTGCGACACGTACACATATGATTCTATGGCAAACATTTTCAAACTGGCCATCTTTAAATGTGGTTTCCATAAAGCTGCAAAACTTCCCTTTCTTACCATTTTAATATTGACAATATTATCTATTAAAAGTAGTTCTGTTAAAGAGGGGGTATTATGCTTTTTTTCAATCACATAGCACCAGTCTATAGCATACTACAATGTTCTGTTGGTCTGTATATGCAGTAAATTAAAATAACCTTGAATAAAATTGCTCCCTCAAAATGGCTGTACTGAACGTCTTGAAATAGGCCTCTGTCTCTTTAAGAAGCTTTCCGACACTCCCCCTTCAGCACACTACTGTGGCATTTAAACAACAACACTGTGCGGGGAGGGGGCTCTGCTGAGCTGAGGAGCAGTGGTTGGTGGCTCGGCTGGTGACGAAAGGTCCAGAGGCGTCTCCAGGAGGTGGGGGCGTTCCTAGGAGGACTGAGGCATAGCTACACCTAAAATGGCTGCCGTCTAAGTTTTTACTGATTACTCAAAAATATGTGAATGAGCCAAGGCAACACTCCAGGCATGCGTTTAATGACGGAACGACATAATAACATGATATAAAGCTTGAAAAAGTCAATTTTACATAATACCCCCCCTTTAAATGCTCTCACTACTATTAGGTCCCCAGGCCATTTGTGGCTTTTCTGTGCGGGCCTGCGTAGGGTTCATTCAGGCGCACCAGTTTCCCTTACCTCTAAAAACAGGTACAATAGGGTTCTCTCTGCGGGCCCGGATGAACGAGCGTGTGCTTGACAATCTGGCTCCACCAAATAAACGAGTTAATAAGTAAAATGTCATAGTAATTATCTGAGTGAACCTTATCGCAGAGTTGTAGGAAATGTCTTGATCATTTATATAACAGACATCCCTGAAATACAAAGCTATTAAAACAACAAAAAGGTATATCAAAGCTCTTGGCAAACACCTCTCCCCCCCCCCCCCCCCACTATAATTTCTCACTTGTAGTATTAAATATCCCTCAGTGATACTCGTCGGCACTGTACTTCAAATACGTGTTGACAGAGTTTGAAACAGCAGCACGCATTAAAGATTCAGCCAAACACCTTTGCATACGGTAATCCTGCGGCGCCACACTGCATCACCGACTACCAATCATCTCATACGTATTCCTGGTACCTACTGCGGCCAGCACTGTATTTTAATGGCTGACATCTCAGGGCTGCAATTCAGCTGTGATTTATATCTCTTCAAGTCATCCGTTACAATCACACCCAAGGATCGGACACTTCACCCGCTGCTCTTGCATAGCTAATGCCGAAAAAAGAAGCTAAGTGTGTCGGATTTACAATTTGAACCCCAAAAATTGCATCAAGGTTTTCGCAGCAGGGGTGCGCCAGGTTGGATCTGAAAGGTGAGATACGGCTAACGTTGTACAGAGTCTGCACTCTCCAAGGAGGGGCTGGATTTGCCCCTCTTTTATATCGGGATACAGCAGGCTCTCACTAAATTCTCTGACTGGCAAAATATTATTAATAATGGATGCATTACAAGTGTTTGAAGGGATTTTTAGGACAACGTTTGCATGTCTCTCCAGTTTCCGAATGGGCACGGAAGGCTCAGCAGTATAAACAAAAAGCGAGCTTATCAGCTAAACCCATTTGAGACCTACACATTTCTTCTTCTGAGACACTGAAGAGACATCATGAGCCTCCTACAGCTGCAGCACAGTGGAGGCATCACAAGAGGAGCTACAGGAAACAAAAAAGGGACACACGAGGAGGTATCTAGGCGAGACTCACAGCCAAGCCACACATGCCTTCTATAGTTCTGCCTAACGTTTGTTCACTGGAGAAAAAAACAGATTAACTGCTAAGCACTTCCCGGCAGATGGTGAAAGACTGTTGTGGAGCAGAGGGAGCGGAGGGAGCTGCGCAAGAGGAAGGGGGAGGGGGAGGAGCTGACCAGTGCAGGACACCACCATAGACTGTACAAATAATAGACAACTCCTCCTCACTCCTCCCCGTTTACCACAATGATCACGCTCGAGGGGGAAATCATGGCGGATTAACAGACTCCTCCTCCCCAGCTCTGGCGAAGCATGTTCCTAATAAGAGCATAAGGGCGGGATCTTCACTGTAGACTCGGCCCTTGCGTGACGTGTAGCTCGCGCAGCTCCAATGCTAACAGTCCGACCCTCAGTAAGTACGAGATTTCTAAAATGTATCTTACGATAACCAGCCCGGTGCCTCTGATTGTGTCTAACCCAGCCTAATCACAGGAGGAATATCTAGCTGCAGACGATTCCAAAAAATTAGGCACCGGGCATTAAAGTTGTTTTTAACGTGTCTAAAGTGCAATGCATTCCAATGGGGGACTAGCGCCTATATGACGGTACTACAGCAATGGCGGAGCAATGGCGGCCTACAGCGTCGTCGTCGCAAAGCAGAGCAGCCAGCGGCCATTGGACACCACGCTCTGAAACAAGGACACACCCAGGGGGCGCTGCACCATTTCAGAGGATCAGAGGAGCACTGAAGGCAGCCAGCCAGGTTCCTCCGTGTGCTAGGGTTTCCCCGACCTCCAAAATCATGCTGGTCAGGTTGACCCACAATGGCAGCGCGGCTCAGTTGCAGCGGCTCGGGACTAACCCCTGAACACTATTTCGTTGTACGCTTGTACAAATTGACAAATCCAGCACTTACTACTACAGCTTACTATATAAGGGTTCTTGATTGTCCCTGTGAGACGTGTTGCGATATTGGGCTAAACAAAACAACTGGATTGATCGACTTGAATTGACTGCTGAGTTTTCAGGCTGAACATTATGCAAATTATGAATGTTCTATCTCGTGGGGTCTTGTCAAATCTGCTAATCCTTTTTCTGTCTTCGGGTACGTAAGACAACTCTTCTTTGTCTTTTCATTTACACCAAGTACCTCCTGCCTGCCTCAAGGGTGCTGACAAGTACAGGAGGTGATTGAAAACTCCCAGTAATGACAGTCAGTAAAAAATATATTGTCATGTATTCATTCAGTGTCATCTTCCGATTTAATTTGAAATGTTTCTTATCCTCCCAGCTGTTCGCACACTCCCGGGAACCCACCTGGCATGTTCTGAAATGCATTAGTTCAGCAGTTCATATTTCAGTCCTCTCTTAAACGCTGACGCTCATGACCGTGTTTAAATGTGACTGTGAATGGCAATTCCTCCGAGTGCTGCAGCTCGGCTCCCGACAGGTCTCCTCGGCGACACTGACGGATGGGACAAATTCCCCGCCATTTTGTACCTGAAAAATGGACGTTTCCCCCAACATGGAGCCCGTCGGGTTGGATCGCGGGGCTGCAATAGGCCTGACGAAGCATGCATTGGTAGGCGAGTCCGCACTTCATCCTTAAACCAATTTCCGTCGCCAATTCTCCAGGGAGGGGGCCTGATCGGCGCCGCTTCCTCTCCCCGGTGCAAGTGTTTATCCACGTTTCACAATTAGATGCGGCTCCCGGCTGCGGCATTAATCAAATAGCTCGACGTCTTCTCTCGTCTGTGGATCGAGGGAAGGCGTCCTCCTCTGTCTTTCCCGGCGGTTAGCAGTCGGCAGGAGCGCCGCTGTTTGTTTGCTGTTGCGTAAGCGAGACTGGAGACAGATGTGACAGGTCAAGAGGAGTTTACACAGGCAATAAATGGAGGCAGCCGGCGCCATTGTGTTAAAGCGGGCCCAGTTGATTATAGTCTGTTCTGCTGCGATTCGCTGATTGGATTTTCTTAACACAGTCATATTGTCTGTCAAATCACAGCGTTGTTGTTGTATGTTATGATTATAAATGAAAAGACGTGCAGAGATGCTATAAATCAAGGGTAGATCTATGACATAGAGCCGTGTTTCTCAAACTGTGGTAGGCAGGCTGCTTGTGGCCATGGGGAAGAGTCTCAGTTACAATCATTGCAATCAGCACACATAGCACATAGCATGCGAAAACTGCATATCTCATGTTTGAAATCTGCTAACCTCATAGTTGCGACCTCTAGTCCTGTACAAAGCTGTTATCAAAGGGATTCTTATATTTGTTAACTAGTACATATTTAATCCTCTTCTCAGATATTAAATGTGTGTTTAAAATTGAAATGGTAAAACACTCATCGCAACGCTGATTGCAATACTTGTCGTAACAGTCACAATCAGATATTATTCCAAACATGTCCAGCTCAACTCGGGGCCAAAATTTAGAGTCAGCTCCTAAGTTACGGTTACCTTTGCGTGGACCGGATAGGGACCTGGTTTAGACCGGGTGGTATTTGGAAATCTAAATATCGTCTTCGGTGATACTCGTTGTGAAATGTCTAAAAACCTCCAGTATAACATAAAAGAATAGTGGATACATTTAAATGCATTTTAATTGAGAGAGTTTTGTGACTGATTAAATGTAGATTTGAACAAAGCGCTCCTCATGCAGACCCGTGCTCTGCCTCGTATTCAACTCTTAAGTACAGCTAAACAGTAATTAGTCTAGTGTTGTGATTGAATCATTATAGGATAGCAGAGGTGCTTTATACGATGATATACAGTTGGTGTTTGCAGATCCTCATCATTTCTGGCTGATTGCACTTGAACAATTTCTGTAATCTGTTCATTAGGGTGATCCCAGCTCTTATCACTGTACTTGCTGTAAACATGTTGATTGCTCTGCTGGTGCGTATCTTTCTTTGTCATCTTTGGCTCTCCAGCGAAGTGAACGTGATTGCACACGTATGCGCACACGCACGGATACAGCCGCGGCCATTCAAGCAGTTTGTCAGAGTAAAATGGTGCTGTGTTTATTTAATCAGGGACAGTGCACTACAAGACATCGACCAAGACAAAGTTAGGAAAGATGCTTGGTGCCAGGATGGACCACAATAAATGACCACGTTATTGCCTATACAACATTACAGCAATCAGAAAACGATCATAAAAATAAAGTCAATCTCTTAAGTCTTATATTCTGCATACAGGCTCACCCCAACACACGCAGTGACAAAAGGCTAAACGTGTCCCTGTTATAAACGAAGGACGCAGCCAGCAGTGGTGAGACGCCTCTCATATTCCCCTCAAGTCCTATACTCAAGAAAGAAGCGCATTTTATGAACGGGGCTCAAAGCAAACTTGTGTTTATTTCCTACCTTTCCACAGGTAACGTGGTGGTGCTGTGATTTATATGGACTTTTTCATGTTTTGTTTTATTATTGTTGTTTTCCCACAGACAACAGCTGAGAACTCGGCAGCTTATACTGACGCATTTCATTGACGTGTACTGTGTGACCCCGGACAGAGACCTCGCCCCAATCGAGCCTCATCTTGGGCCTTTACCAAAAATCACTGGAGATAAATGTTTAGTCATTTCACAGTCAGTTAAATACTTTACTTTTTTACTATACATTCCTATACTTTTATGATATTACGGTATGACTGACATTACTTGTTCATGGCTGTTTAGAACCACTGCCCCATACTGTATTCGAACAGTATAGGGCAGTGGTTCTCCTGCCAATGTAAGTATATGCCTGTGGTGCCTGTGTAATTGTTCATGTTGGTTTCTGTATGGTTGTGTGTGGTATTATACTAATGAATTGTTTTACCATTTTAATGCAATCTACATCTTGACCAGGTAAAAACTAGCGTTATAGCTAAAACCGACGCCTTTCCTGAAATGTTGATGAATGTGCATTATCCCTATTGAAATAAACACATTTTTAAAAGTTAAAGTCATTTGAATCATAAAATCAATGCATTAAAATTCCGGGGAGAGAAGCTTAATTTTGGTCAAACAATAACATTGTACACAATGGGCGAGGAAAGCGCTTCTCTTTGGTCCTCATGGCGCAGAGCTGACATTGCTGGTGGCCAGGGGCGACTCCAAAATAAACTTGGCAAACAGGGTTCCTATGTAGCTTTGGGCCTCGATTGCACTGCTTAAGAGTTGAGAGTATGAATGGGGCTGAATGGATAACCGGTTATCTCTTGTGTATTTATCTATGATCGTATGTTTTCGGGGGGAACTACTTGATCTGCCTGGTGTAATACAATAATATCTGTTTTGGTGTTAATTATTACCATTATCCTAAATTTCTAAATCCTTCAAAGTTTTTTTTTTTTTTTTGTCTTGCTTTTTAAAGGCATTAATGTTGTCACTTAAGTTTGAATTGAAATTTGATGAGCCGTAAAGAGTCGAACATGTCGTTTGAGCAGTGGAACATTTCTGAAAAGCCATTACAGTCTACAGTAGCTGTCATTTGGCAGCGAAACCATGATCTGCAGCACGTCGCTCATGTCTGCAGCCCTGTCTCGCACGTGCGTCTCTCTCTTCACCGCATAATGTCAATAGAAACCCACTACAATCACTTAATGTACTCCACTGCCCCACTTTACATATCGGCTCTCGAGTCGCCAATCGAAGACCCGCTCATTTGTACTGGTGTCTTTATTGGTAAAGTAATAATGATGATTTTCAAACGCACTCAGTGATTTCTGGCTCATTAGGGCGAAAGTCAGACCATGAAATGATTTGTCGAGGGCCGTGAGGGCAGCGAGTTTGTCCAGTGACAGTGGTCAAATCCAATCCTCGCACAGAGATATATACTGGGGCTGTGAAATAGCAAAGAGTGTCTGGGTTTTTTCGATACATTTCATAGACTGGGGTGGAATAGCTGTCAGACTCAGAGGGACCGGTTAATAAATAAATTGAACTGGCCCTCTATTTTTTTTCCCCTCTGTTTTTTTATGAGAGCAATGTTTGAAAAATGATGTTCGCTTTCTGAACCAGACGAACAACACAGACAACGCACACAATATATAGCATTGCATTTGAAGGCAAGAACTTTTTACCGGTTACTTGGCGTTATGGAAAACAGAATTACACTATAGTTAAGATGATAACACACAGAACACACAGTAGAAAATGTATTGCATTTATTGTAAAATGGACAAATGAGAGCTTTTTTACCATGTTACAATGCCGTTCTCTCATCACATTCATACCTCGAGTTGTGTTTCGAGTCGCTGGCGCAACGTTGAGTAATCTTTGAACGTTGAGTAATCTTTTGGATCGTCTCCAGTGGCTATTCTTAGCAGCGCGGCGACAGCGCCCAAAAAGCTCCTAATGAGGTCCTACGTATCCACGGAATGACTTCCCCACCTCCCCATCTCTTTCCAACCTCAATCCTGAAGATTGCGAAGAGAAAACACTTGCTACAGCTTCCCTACTCTCTCTCTTTTTTGTAACGCTTTATTGAAACAGCTGCGCAGCGAGGGGTTAACACAGTGATGAAGACAACGTGCCACTCTTCCCACTGGTGAGTTTTCTTCATGCTCCGAGTGACTGTGGGGTTTAGCCAGTCACAGCGTGAAGCATGAACTGTCAGACGAAGCAAAAGGCGGTACCAGCACAAGGTAAACCCATCACTGGAGGGTTTGAGTGCCTGCTGCTAAAGGGTGAGATTATTAGTGTCATCTGCAAAGCTTGTTGGAGGAGATGTCCACCACCACGGCGACGGCAGCTCGGAGAACCGCTCTTAAAGACGATGCACTTTTTTGTTTGGCCAACCTTTAATTAGATGATATTGTATGAATGAGGGAAGTTGTTGCTGCACCGCTGAAGGATGCATTGTGGCGTGTCACAGATGGAGACGACTCGTGACCAATGGTGTCGCTGCCTCTGTTGCCACGGTTACCTGCTGCGACATTCGGACAGGAACACATGCATGGCGCCTAATTCATTAAACAAGAACCATTTCCAGGGTTCAAAGCGACGGACGAGGACATGGGAGGGGACGCAGTAATTGGTTTGTTTATCGTGGCAGCAGCGTGTCACGTGTTAATGACAAAAGCACGTCTCCGCATATCAGTCACTTATCCTCACTTCTCCAGATTCACAACGGCACTGATCTCAAAGCTCTGGGAATTAAATGCTGTCAAAGTATCAAATTTAACGAACCCAAATGTATGTATTTGGTTTATTTGGTTGTTGTTAATGAACACGGGTCTCATGCATGTAAACAAGCCACACCGGATTGTAGCCTCGGGCTAATTTCCATCCGTCCCCCCCCCTGCGCAGTCTTACACACACTCTCATTCATCCCGGCCTGTTGTACATGTTTTTAGTGGTAGGGGAAACCTGAGGAAACCTACGCAGACACAGGGAGAACGTGCAAACTCCACCCAGAACGGCCCCGTCCTGTTGGGAATCAAACCCAGACCTTCGAGCTGTGAAGCATGAGCGCTAACCGCTCTGCTACCGTGCCACATATAGTCAGTGAATAAAGGCAAAATACTACAGGGTCGAAAAACCAAGCCGTAACCACGACACAATGGGCCGGTAGTGAACGGGTGATTCTTCATGGGCAAATGACTTTCCCTGAATATCCGTGATGGAAATTACATGTTACAGAAACATCTGTTCTGTTGATCAGAGTAACAGGGCATTCTCCTTGCTGTTTTTGTCCGTGATTGAAAAGACTGTGATAGGAATGACAAAACACATTTCTTTGAAATCTCCAATGTGTTTGCAAACTTAGCTCCGCTTTAGCATGAAATTATATTTTCTCAATACCTGTGTATTAAAAAGAAATGTGTGCAGCTCTGTGAAATGTCGCTGCTGAGGTTGCATATAGAGAAGGAACAGGCCACCGTTTTTCCATACTGAGGTTTGTTCTTACCTGAGCTTAGGCAAGTTGATGCGTACCTGTCTGGTCTTTGTGCGTGCGCTCAGTCATGCAAAAAGACCAAAGATGTTGTTAGCATTTAGCCTCTCCTCCTCTCCCCTTTGGGGTCAAACGGGGTGAAGTTAGAAGTGACCAAGCTCTTCCACGTTTTCCCTATTTAAAGCAGTAGGGGAGACCGGGTTGTAACATGGGGAGAGTTGTAACACCGCCAATTCCACCACTCAGGGATAAGATAGGAGTGAAATGATCATATCAGTGTTTATCCACTTCCTCCTTGATCCCACATGGTGATTGTCAAGGTTGTAAACAGGTTCATGCAGATTCTATAAAGAACAAATTTATTTTGAGAAAGTAAATTTTTTGACCAAGACTATATTTTGTTTAGTGCTTACACTATTGCACATAAAACCATATGACTTAAATTAGATTAAATTGTAGTTTCTCTGATGCACATTTCCCCTGCTAATTTCAAACCATTACGCTGATACAGCTCGCTAAGCAATGGGTGGGGATGGTTGTAACACAATCATCCCTTATATACAGTTAATAGCACTTACTTGATTGTATTACTTTTACAGAATGCCTAGACAGTGGAAAAGAAAGACCGACAGATTTGTGCCAGCTTATGTTTAAAAAAAAAAGCATCTGATGAGGTCAGAAAGAAGGGCAGGTCAGATCAGTCGCAAAGGCACATGGGATCTTGCCATGTAAAACTGAGCAGATACTGCAAAACACAGCAGAAGCTGAGAGACCGGAGTCCAGTGATCATCCCAGTGCAGGTCACACTGAACATCAACAGAGTTTTCTCTGAGGGGCAGGAGGAAGTGTTGGCTGATTATTTCACTCAGACAGCAGACTTGTATTATGAACTCCATGTGAGGTTAAGCATATGGCAGGTTAGAGAGAGAGAGAGAGAGAGAAACATTGCTCTGGATTGTTCTTTTATTTAAATAAACCTCTGTTTGAATCATATCACATGACGTGGCCTCTTTTTTTACTTCTTTTGTTACAACTCACCCCAAAGAGAAAGAGGGATATCGTACATCCAATTACACAACGGAAATGTTTTTTTTCCCCCACTCAAACTTAGCTGTAAATACTGTTTAAGTGGCGCTAGTCCGCAGTTAGCTTTGCCCGTTAGCCTGTTAGCTTCTTCTTCGTGATTCCATTAGTAGTATTGGTGACTCCGACCCGGTGGCAGTGAAGTTGCAATTGTGGTTTTCTGGCCAGAGACACCAGGGGGAGATGAAAGACCCCCCAATCATCCCATCCACACGTGTATTACCCCCAAAAGGGACTACAAAAAGGATTTATGAAGGTAAACAAGTTACTTAGTACTGCTTTAAATGCGGTTACATGAGTAGTTACACGATCCAAGTGTAGTTACACAAAATTAAACATCCGATTTTCTAAGCGGATAAAAAAGGTCACTATTGTAAGACGTAATAACACCGTAGGAGCACTTTGACGTCCGCCTAGTAATATCTTCACTTTACTGCTATGGCCCCATAGGAGGACAGGCTAAATGCTAACAATATCTTAGGACTTTTTGCGTGACTGAGCGCACGCACAAAGACCAGACAGGTACGCATCAACTCATCTAAGCTCAGGTAAGAGCACTTTCAGACAAATGGGACTAAACTAAGCAAGAATCACATCACGGGGAAGTTGTCGGATGTTGTACTAGTATGTCTGTGTAATTTGCTAATTGTGACCATTCAAATTGATAACTAATTTTGATTGCATCAAAATCAGAAAAATAAATCCCAGAACCAACACCACCCTCCCGCGACATCGCTGCCTCGGTCACTGTTTTAACAAGAACATTTTCGAAATGCTGGTGTTTTGCTGGACTCGCTTAAACAATATCCCCAGTCGTAACAGCTAATGCAGCCTCAGGTGGAGCATTAGCGTTGTGTGTTTCAGTGCTTAATGAGCTAAATGCCGAAGCCGCTGAATGGGAGTCGTAAAAAATTCTCTGAAATGAGCATAAAGTCCGCGATGCAAATCATTTTTTGCGGACAGGAATTATGTTCAGATAATGTTCCCGCTGCACAAATTGGATTGTGGCAACATCACAAATTGGATAAGTGACTTCCATCTGCGCGTCAAGACAAAGTGTTTGCTAACAATCAAGAGCTGAAAAAAAAAACACCGCAACTGTGTCTGTTATTAAGGCTGCATTTGTGTGCGCCGAGGGTTGGTCAAGCAGGCCTCCATTTCTGTTTCTACTTGCACATTCATTTAAATAAATTCATGAAAAAAACATTGAATAACTGTTTTGAATATTGCGATAATAATACTACAACATTTTAGTACTGTGTCAAAACATAACTTAAAGCAGTACTAAGTAACTCTTGCCCCTAGAGGCCATAAGCGCAACTGCAAGTGTCGTAGCAAGTTCTTGGAGAGTAAATACTACGCTGACAGAAAAGCCGAAGGGAGAGAGGGACGTTGTACATCCAGTTATACAATGGAAATATTTTTTTTCACTCAAACTTGGCTGTAAATACTGTTTAAAGTGCCGCTAGCTCGCAGTTAGCTTTTCCCGTTAGCCTGTTAGCTTCTTCTTTGTATTGGTGTGTATTGGTGCTCCGACCCGGTGGCAGGCAAGTTGCAATTGTGGTTTTCTGGCCAGAGACACCAGGGGGAGATGAAAGACCCTCCAGTCATCCCATTAACACTTGTATTACCCCCAGAAGGACTACGGAAATGATTTATTTAGGTAAACAAGTTACTTAGTACTGCTTTAAATATAATGATGATGATGAATGGATGGATGGTGATGATCAAATCTGGAGAAAAAATCTATGAAAATCAGGACACAACTGATTTGAAGGACTATGTGATTTTTCAAGGTTTGCTGTTAAAGGAACAACATCTTTGGCCGTTTTGCGTGACTGAGGGCACGCACAAAGACCAGACAGGTACGTATAAAATTGTCTAAGCTCAGGTAAGAACATATCTCAGTATGTAAAAACGGTGGCCTGTTCCTTAAAAAATGTGTAAATCTCAGTCACATGAAAGACTTCAGTGTTATTGCAATGAGTTGACGCGATATTGTGCAGCCCGAATGAAGTTTAGAACAGGTTTAACAAGCAAAGGCTCCGTCTGAGATATAACAATTATTTACATCCAAGTCTCAAAGCGTATTGACTGGAGAGCTCACAGCCTATATGCCAGTGTGATACCTAATTTGAAAGCCAAGATCTTCTAGTTTCTAAAAATTATGTGTGAGATCTGTGTGAGTGACACAACTTATGTTACATTTGCCGTTCTTAACCCTAATTATATCCTGATTAGGGTTAACTAACTCTAACCCTAGACGGCAGGTAACAGGTTAACTTTTACTTACAACGACCCAAGAAAGTAGACTCCTGCAAAGATTCCCAGTTATAACTTGTATTCCAAAAGAAAGAGGATTCCTGAATTTCGAAAAACAAAGTGTCCTGGACCCAGTTCCTTACAACACCATATCCTCTGCTTTAAATCGTTTAGCCCACATTAACCTTTCATGCTGTGCCTGGCAGACACGGTTGTGTGGTCGAGCTTTGCGCTAAATGATTAAACACTGGATTTTAAAACCGAAGCTAAAGACAGACAGACAGTCTTTTCACAAAATCTTGTTATACAATGAAAACTGGCAAATCTGTTTTGTAAATAAATGAAAAAAAAATACTGTCTCATCTTTGCTTTTGCATTGTGACAATCAAAACAAGTCGCCTTTGTGAACGTATTTCCCGCCTCGTGGCTTTTTTACAAGAACATTTTATGACTTTTGAGACATTTTCTGCAATTAAACGTAACAACACCACCATTGTGGAAAGAACATCTGTACATTTATTCATCATTCATTTGCTCGTCGGGTACATTAACCAAACTTCCATCAATACAAAGCAATTGGTGCCAACATCTCGTTACGTTACGTAGACCAACATTTGGGACTGACGCCATCGTTTCTCATCAGTCTCCTCCATATTCGAGCTGTCATCCAGCCCTGACACAGAACCCGATTGAACCCGCCTCAGAGAACTTCGAGTCGAGCCGGGCCTCCGTCGTGATGAGCCGCTGTACGGGAAAGATAATTAACAGTGATATTAGATCATTCCTGATGCCGCCATACTCTCTCTGAGTCTGTTTGCTTTCAGTCACACGCCGTTCAAACAGTAATACGGATTTGATAGATCACCCGACGATGCTCTTGAATGATGATTACGGTCTGCCTGTCGATGGACAGCTTGACCCTGGGCACACGCCATCATAAAGAGGTTGAAACGCTGAACAATTGCGGGGGCGGTGCAATGTTGATGGAGCTGCTCTTATTTCTTTTCTGTGGCATTTCAAATCTAATTATTCAGGCATTTGCATTTCAAAAAGTTCCCTCTGAACATTTGAGTCCTCATCTTTTCCTCTCTTTATTTAGAATGGCTTTTAGCGCTTACAACTGCCTGAAGGCCTCGCTGCCGAAACATTGCTGCCTACCTGTAAATAAATCTCACTTTTGCGAGCCCTAGCTTTCCGTTTGAAGTCTTTCGGAACTGACTCTTTAATGCGGCAACTGGGATAATGTTTTGAACTGCAAAATCGAAGCAGAAAAATCGCCTCATCGATCGTTGCGTTTTGACAGAGGAACTGCTTGAGGAAACTCTGAATGTTTGACCACATTCCCGGGATGGGAAGCGTTTGCCCAGTTGGAACGGGGACATGTTGATTCATCGATTCCGCTTGTTTCATAATGACGAAATACAATCGGATAGATGCTCGTTCCAGTGCTGGCAACCGCAAAACGTCCCCGCGTGGGAGCTCATCAGACACATTCCAAAGTTATTGTTATTTATTTTTTGGAATTATTGGGTGTAATTATTGTAATCCCAATTGAGTTTTGATTATGGCACAGCCCGAGCAGAACATCACAAAGAAAGGACGGCGTAAAACAAGAAAAAAACAAAACAAAGCTGATCAAAGATAATCCCAGTATAAATTCATATAGCTTAGAAGTTCCCATTCCAACAACTGTTTTGTCCCCGCAGGCCTCGGAAAGATTCCTGCATTACATTTGGAAATGTACTGGCTCTGCAGTCCCCGTGCCAGTGTGAGTGATCGTCTCTTGCATGTGACAAAAGCATCACTGGGAGTCTCCTCTTTTGGCTGGCTGCCCCAGGAGTGTCTCTGTGTCTCGGCCTTGATTGGTGCATGTTCCTCGACGACTTTGTAATAATATGGACGAGGGCTCAGCGGCAAACAAGAGGGAGGCAGCGCTATTAAATTCGTCTGAAGGGTGACTGAACTTGTCACACCACCCCACATATACACGCACGTAATACAGACATGCCTGCCTACGCCTTCTCACTCCGAGATTTATCCTGTCAAAGAAACAGGCGCAGGGTGAAGTCATACATTACTACTACATGATTCAGCCTCATTACGAGACGCCGTAGATGTAACAGTTCAAATGCAGCAAATCTGACCTCCTTCTATCCATGCTTCCTCCTTTAGAAAGTACAAGTCTATATACTTTAAGGCCACCCATAGTTACACCATGTAAGCCTTTGTGAACTTGGATTTTCAGTTACGGTTGGCCGCCAAGCAGAGCAAACTTAAGATGTATTTGCAACCGGCAATTGTCCACATGAAATGCAAATAGTTAAAGGAGTTCATCTCACGCATAAATATAGCCTATAATCCCGCAGTGACATTTCACATGTTAGAACCTGAAAAAATGTGTCTAGATGAAAAGGAAACTTTATCACCCAGAGCTACGGTTTGGTTCGAGTCCTCTCCACTGGAAAAAGGGGGAAATAAGCATGCTACAAAGTACAACCTTAATTTTTACCCAACAGCCCACGATCAAATCGATGCCGCTGTGTTGACCGTGGTTTGAGTGCAGAACGGCTTCGGTGATGGCTTAGGGGCCTTGAAAAGGCAAAGGACACGTTTGGATTCTATCTATGACGTAACATTATCTGAAAAATAAAGATTGGAGATTGTGCATTACAAGAAGTGATGAACGGGAACAGGATTGATCCAAAAAGAAATTAAATGAAAATCCTCCACGTATCTTTTTCGTGATGAACGTCATGGCATAGCAGTCATTTTAATTTTATTTGACATGACCTTAGCTGCGTTTTCATCTCTTGATTTTAAAACGCATTTTGAAGTTACTCGAAAGTGACATTTTTTGTATTTAGAATCCTTTATTTGCATAAAAAGTTATGCTCACCCGAAGTGAGTTTTATGTTTGTACTTTACATTTTGGTAGATGGAAATTGATTTACCCCATTGATGTACAGCGGGTAAAAAACATGTGCCTGTTGACGGAGCCTACCTTTTGCAGTGGACTAAAGTGATGAAATACAGAGTAATCCCATCAGTCACAGGCCGTCTTGTCCAAAAATATAGTTGCCTAGATATGCAGTACTGCTCAGGGCTCAAACATTCATGCGCCCATGTTGTTGCGGCGTTCATGCTAACTGAGTGCAACTATAAACCAAATTGTTCTGACTAAAAGCTTGCTCCCGATCTTCATTAGAAAACTCGCTCTAGGGTATGCGAGACTTCAGAGTAGTAAATAACCTGCTGGTTTGGTTTTAAGCCGAATGTTACACGTACACCTATACAGCCGTAACCCAGGTAACCCATCATTTGCAACTCTTTTAAACACATGTAGATTTGCTTTTGTAATACACATTTATTATATGAAATTTAGACAGATGAACACTTTTCTTTGACGGAAACTCAGTTTTTGAGTTTAATGCTCCCATGTCACCTTGACTTTTTTTAAATATTGCTCACAGTGGAGCCTAAAGTATTACAGCTCATGTTTTTGTTTCATGGTACATGCTTTAGAGCCTTTAGAGCGGCTCAGGCTTATAGATTATTTCATATATTCTCTCTTTTTATGCGATTGCTTTCCTTAACACTCTGCTCTGAGCAGAAAATAACAATTTGGATGCACTTTTCGGTAATCATGCCTGTTTTTCCTTTTACTGTGGCATTTGAAAGTAAACCAGCAGGGGATTGGAGACTATGGGCCCATTACGGACACCTTTGATCAGACGTTTTCAAAAACAAAGCGGAACCGCATGAAAAAAAAAAGACAAATAAAACAATCACACATTTCCCAAGCGCAAACTCAGCCTAACTTTATCCACTCAGATTGATCTAGACAAAAGTCTTACTTTTTCGGTGTGTTTTATCCTCACGCTAATGATGTTTTGGTCCATTGCTTTGGCTCATTTACAATTTTAGCAACAAAATTAAGCTCATTTTTATGTGCTGTTATGCTCTGACATCTTTGGCTGAAAATGTGCATGTTCATTGTTTTGTGTAGTGCTTTGGTTTTCAACGTCTGGATACCGTTTTCCAACCTGATAAACAACTATATTAAGCCATTCATAAACATAACATTAACATACTAAAGAATTATTGGGCTATAGGAAGGAACTATACCATTCCTTCGTTCACAATTCTATCAATATAGTTTGGACCTCTTGGGGGCGACTGTAAAACCTTGAGAAAGGTTGGCGAAAGACACAGATAAAGAGAATGACTTTGAAAAATCAATTTCGTGTGTATTTTGTGTTTAAATTAGGTAGGGCTGCATACAATGAGAACAAAAATCCAATAACTGTCTTGAATATGGCAAATAATACAAATAGTACATTCCAGTTAAACAAAAGTTGTAAAAGTAATTCGTTTTGTCTTTTCATCAAAACTAAATCAGGACCAGAACAAGGCTAAAATGGAAGTAAATCAAGACAATTGTGACTAAAATACAACCTATTAGTTATTGTGTCACCTATTAGAGCGTGACACAATATGTTGCCCAACAATAATTTGGCGATATTGGCGATAACAGCTGGTCACTATTTGTCGTAGGTTTTGTGTGCATTTATCTGTTTTGCCCATGATTGTCTCAGTACAATGTTTAGTTTTAAAAAGTCGTTATTGTTGCCAGTGTGGAATTGAATATTCTTTATCTTGTCATATTGTCAGTGCGCTCTCCACAGACGGGCCCCTCCCCTGGCTCTGCCAAAGAGTGCTGACGCCGCAGCCGCCGTCACCCTGCTTTTATAATGGCATACATCAAGCCTTAAACGCTTCGGAGAAACACTCAAACATGTGCGTGCGGGTAATTTTTGTTGCCCTATAGATTCTGCGCCGACAGACGGAGCACAAAGTAATAGGTGTGCCACAAAATGAAGAGTGCACGCCCCGTTTTTTAGCGGCAGGCTGCAGTGGTTTCTTGAACTCCAGCGCAAATAATCAGTGATTCTCCGGCTTCTTCTCTGGCCCCAGGCTGTGGACCCGACTCAAAGTGCTCCAGTCTGTAGAATACTTCAGCAAAGGTCCTAATGTAAATAGTTTATGTCCTGCTGAGTGGCCCATGAATATATGATGAGGATACAGTTTAAATTACCCAACGTACCATTTGCACATACAGCCCGAGACGGACTGCATGGGAATGGATGTGCGTGGCTGTTTGCGTGCATCGCGAATCAAGTGTTTACAAAAGGGCTTTAACCCCAACAAGTCACACCGCATCTAAAGAAGGCAACACAGCAGAAAGGCAGGAGAAAGGGCAAGTGACTACGCATGGATCCAAACAGCACTTTGTCACCGGTGCCATGAGTCAAGCGGTGAACTCCTTCCCCACTGAGCACATATAACTCAGCCAACGCATCTTCTCTCCTGGAACAGTTCTTTCCTTTGACTAAGCTAAGTATATTCTTGCTTTGCTAAATTAAATTAATACATAAGTGTTGTAGGATTAAAATTACCATTTGTTGATTTTTTATGGTCAATGCAAACTGTCAATACATTTCAGATTTTGTCACCAGAGATTGACGGTGAAGGTAAAAGTACGTTGATGCTTACTTCTTCTTCTGCAACACTGACAAGGCACCACGAGTCCCATGCACCTGCAGCACAGTTGAGGCGCCACAAGAGGCGCTGCAGGAAACAAAAAAGGGGCCAACGAGGAGGTATCTGGCCAAGCCAGACAAGCGTGGTGGTGGGAAGGACCCCAGTCTTATAAACTGGTCGCTTCATTATTATTATTATTGTGACCAACAGAGCGGGGTAGGGGAATTACCTTAGATGTGTTTGATGCGACGGTGGCACAGATGGTAGAGCGGGTCATCTCATGATCGGAAGGTCAGGGGTTTGAATCCCGCCTCCTGAAGGTGCATGCTGTCGTTGTGTGCTTGGGCAAGACACTTCACCCTCCTTGCCTCCAGTGTCTGCGTACACTGGTGTATGAATGAGAGAGTGAATGGGCCCCCTATGAGAGACTAACAGGCCCGTTTGGAACTATGAGGCCGTCCTTCCGTGGACCCACCACCTGCAGGAGGAGCCATAGGGGACTGGTGCTATGTGATTTGGGCAGCTCCAACAGCTGCCCCCACGACCCGGCAACGGACAAGTGGGAGAAAATGGATGGATGGATGGTGTTTGATTTAAATAAAACAAAACCAGTGTCCCATGACATAATCACGCAACACACGCACATACAGGAGTCCAGGACCACCAACATGCTAGAGACAAGAACGACCCATTAACCTCACTGTTCTAATATAAATGTACAGCAAAGGCGTGTTGAATAAACTTGTATTTTTATTAACAGCCAGTAGCTACGGCAGGCTCGTACATCACGCTAGGGCGGACTGCAAACAGCATGTTGTTGTTCTACTACCACGCATGTGTAACTTGCAAGGAATCATGGTTACTAACACGTTACACCACATCGTTACACACTCGAAGTTGTATGTCGGAATCCCCACTCCCTGGTAAAAGAAGCAAACTCACAGCTAGAAAACTGTGGGCCATTGTCTGTAAACAGTTCGCACGGAATGCCGTGTCTTGCAAACACTGTCTTTAGGTAGCTGATGACTGTTTTGCTTGATGTAGATTGCAATTGTCCGACTTCAGGATAGTTAGAAAAGTAGTCTGTGACCACGATGAAAGTCTTTCCATTACAGTCAAACAAGTCAGCTCCCACTTTGTCGTAAGGTCGGTAAGGCACAGGATGAGGCATCAGCGGCTCTGCTTGTTGTTTTGGTCTATATATTTAACAAAGTTCACAAGATGCAGTAGCTTGATGTATGTCTTGGTTGATTCTCGGCCAATACATAACTTCTCTAGCCCTGTGCTTGCACTTGACTTCTCCGAGATGGCCTTCATGTATCTTTTGGAGCATTACTTTTTGTAGTGAGGATGGAATGACAAACTTGCTTCCCTTGAGTATAATGTCATTCACCACTGTAAGCTCCGCTCTGTAATTCCAATAGTCCCATATTTTCTTTGGACAGTTACTTTTGCTTTTAGGCCATCCTTTCTGTATCGTCTCTTTTAGTTCTTTCAATGTCTCATCTTTGTTTGTTTCTTCTCTGATCTGCACGGTTCTGTCTGCAGTATCCGGTAGGGATGTCACAATCATATCCACATAAGCCTGTATATCTGCACTCTTCTCACTGTCAACACTCTCTTCCCTGTCCACTGCTCGGGATAAAGTGTCAAAAGTCCCACTATGGGCGCAGCTGAATAGTGGGACTTTTGTCATTGACGAAGCCTTTTGGATGAGAGGCGAAACGTTCGAAGACTTCAACTACTGAGTACAGAAGATGAATCAAGTACCTTCATTGAAGATGGACAACTCCTGTACGACAGAGAACTTACACAGACACCGAAATAATTTTAGTTTTTCGATACGACCCCCGACCGGAGCTATTCGGTCGGTACCAAGTAGGCACCGTTTAATGGTACCCATCCCTAGTTGAAGGTCAGGTGAGGGGACAAGTCGATAGTAACGCCTTTTTATCGGTGCTGCTGTGTTTTTGCAATATCATTCAGCCAAATGTGGTGGATTTTGTGTATGGTGCAGAGTACAGTGATAAGTGGTGTTTTGTGTATAATTGTCCTTGTGCCCTGGCCCTTACCAATAAAATGTGTCTCAAACCACAATAAATAGATTGGGGTTTGAGACACAAGCCACAAACAACCAAAGCTGAAGTGCGTTTTTATTTTTCTGCCATTTTGTTTTCACCATTAAGTTTTATGAGTTTTAATCACCGTCACTGTTGTGGTGATGGTGTAGTCAGTAAAATGTTATGTTTATGAATGGCCAGTCTGTGCCACCTGTACCATCCTGCTTTTTATGGCCTCATCTGTCGCCGAAACCCATTGAACGCAACGGATGTTTCACTCAACCCGAAGTCCGTGACCGCAGAAATCGCTGCCTAATTGGCCTGCAGTAACCCCGGTCACTCTCTCCTCTCTGTCCTTCTGCATGGGCAACCAGGGGGCACTTATTTATAGATGTAACGAAGTTGTTTGATACAGTATTCAAGTTGTGGTTAAAGAAGCGTGAAAATAGGCCAGTCTCGTTGAACGCTAATGCGGTTTGTCCCCAGATCTTATTAGTTTGTGTCTCAAGTGTCAGCTCAAAGGGAGATGCATGAATACATTTTGACTTTGGCTGGATGATATGACAACCAGGCCTTGGAATAAAATAGTAAACATCTGCTTAGCGCCTAAACTAAATAGAGCTTTAAAGGTTTATCTTTTGATAAATTTATTAGGGCAGTGCTCTGGCTTCATAGCAAAATGGTCCCGCGATCAATCCTGGGCTATGTGGGGCTTTGTTGTGTAGGCTTTCATCGGGTGCTTCGGTTTCCCCTACCAATAAAAAACACTGCACAAGAGTCTAGACCAAGAGGAATGATATTTGTCTATGGTTACAATCCGGCTCGGTGTGCTTACATGCATGCGTCCCGTGTATTGAACAAGGAAATCTACATAGGGAAAACCTACACAAAGCCCCCACTTTGCCCTGCAGTGATCGAACCCTAGACTTTTCGCTGTGAGTCAACAGTATTAGCCACTCAGCCACTGTGTAGCCTGTAGGTGGCCCGGTTTAACTGAACCACTTTATTTGTGTCTCCATCAGTAACTCTGTAATCATCTTGTTTTCGGTTTGCTGTGAACTCCCCTGCTTTCCCTGAGAGAATATCCTGCTGTTAATGCGACCCGGACACCAGACACTCAAGTCTCCACAGTAATAGCTTACATTATACTTAAAAGTTGAGCAGCGTTTCTCTTGAAATGAAACTGCTAAAGCAATCTCCAGACTGACATGGTGTCTCTATTCTCTGGAGAATCAGATAAAACTATCTCAGTTGCAGCGGCATGATGAACAATGGCGTAAAAGTGCTTCAAATGATGGTCGTTGAATCTTTTTGACCAAAGCCAGCTCATTTATTAAAATGATTTTTCAGATTCCCTCCAGACTGGTCATTTACATTCTGGTCTGGGCAGTCTCCTCAGCTCCTAACATTTGGTGTTTGCTCTGAGGACTTGGGCTGTGTGTCCGACTGAATCAGACACTGCCCTTCATCAAAGAGGATTTAATAAATGAGTCCCATTGTGGCGAAGTGTGCTACATCATTTCCACGGACTTTTAAACAGTTTTTGTGCATTTGTGATGAATGCAAATATGGTAGTGTCCAATTGCTAATCAAGAACGAAGCCATACCTTTATCTCCCCGCACACCAGCCAGTCTCCTCTGATTGAATCCTGTTATGCGCCCATGCGTGTACACCCTGAACCCTTTTTGCCCATTACTGTGCTGATTATTATTCAAAGCTCCATTTCTGATTTGGCTCCGGCAGTGACGCAGGCTTTTAAAGCTCATATTGTGATGGCTCCTGGGTACTGCCACCCCTCGCCAGCCACACAATGCCCACCTCTTTAGTCCATTTAGGTTCATTACGTCTAGTATCGATGACGATATGCTCTTGTAGTCAGACCAGTGTGTTATTTCATACCTAACAGTTTCGGCTACTACTGCAGGTATGAAATAACACACAGGTCTGGCAACAAGACCATACTGTAGTGTATTTGTTTCTTTCTCTTAGCCAAACTGTTTTATGAAGGAGCAGTGGCTGTACTTTGAGGCACAGCAGCGCAGCGGTTGGTACTTGTGCTTCAGAGCAAGAAGGTCCGGGGTTCGATTCCCACCTGGACGGGGCCTTTCTGTGTTTTTGTTTGCATGTTCTTGTTGATTGATGCATTTAAATTTCCAAACAGTAACAATAACAAAACAAAACAAACAAAAATATTAAACCAAAAAAGGAATAGGCTGAAAAAATGCTTATTTATGTCTATCCTTGTTCAAACCACATAACTGATGCTAAAACAGCTTATCACATTAATAATCAACATAAAAATAATCAACTATTTGGTGTCTTACAGACAGAATAATGAATGCTATGTACACATACACATCTCCATTTTATACAAGCTTGAGGTAATCACTCATATTCTTCTGCTTAATCCTTTTTCTAAATCCAATTAAAGAAGTACACAGTCTAACCCTCAACTGAAACACACCTGGACTTCACATCGGAGATCACTTTAACATTTTCAAAAATAAATAGACCTCTTAGGTTATAACAACTCTCCCTTAATTTAAAGAAACTCTTAATAGAATTAGAAATGTTATTGTTTTAAACCCTGTGAACTATTTCTAGCACTTTGATGTTGACAATATCCATAAATTTTAGAGTTGTATTTTGAATAAATAAATCATTAGTTGGTTTACAATAACCAACCTTATTTACAATCCTTATAGCCCTTTTTTGCAATTTAAATAAAGAATATATACATGTCTTGCCAGCGTTCCCCCATATCTCTACACAATATGACCGATGGGACATAACTAAAGAACTATATAAAAACAATCCTTTTTTATTCAATAAATTCCTTGTTTTATATATTATTGCGATTGACCTTGACACCTTAAGCTTGGCATATTCAATGTGCGGTTTCCAACAAAGTTTGTGATCTATGATTATTCCAAGGAATTTGGCTTCACTTCATTTAAGTGTAATTTTACACCATCAGTTTATCTGTTACCTGCAAATATCATAAATTTAGTCTTGTTTTCATTTAAAGATAGCTTGTATAATCAAACCACTTTTTGATAAAAAAAAGTTTCTACTAATTGCAATAATTCATTCAGTTTCTTTCTAGTACAAAAGAAGTTAGTATCATCAACGAACAAGATAGATTTAAACATAGGTGATACGGTAAAAATATCATTTAAATATAGTATAAATAATTTTGGTTCCAGGACCGAGCCCTGGGGCACTCCGCGAGTAACTTTTTGCGTACTGTGAATCCACATCATCAATTTTTACATATTGAAATCTGTTGTTTAGATAGCTGGGCAGGTGGAGACAGGCCTGCTGTTGTGGATTATGCAAAATAAGTTTTGCCAAATGGACGCAGATCGACCAGACGAGTCAGAATCAAGCTACGACAGATCCCCAGGAGATCGAGTGCGCAGTGAGTGTAGTGTTTTTATGATCATTCTGTGGAGTAAAGTCTACTGTGAATGTGCTAGCCTGCTGTTGCACTCATTTTACATGAAGCGCGTGTGTTTATTGCTATTGTGTTTGTCTTGATAGATTCAGCGTTTGCCCGAGTTGCACAGTGACAGCAGCATATGACTTAGTTTAGGGTTGAACTGGTGTGACAGTCCAATAGACTGTGAACAACTATTGCTATTCTACAGTATGTGGGCAGGCATGACGCTCAGCTGGTCTACTTGCTTTTGAGCCCAATGAGTCAGGAGAGAGCACAGCGGAACAAGATGTCTCTGCTCTGTCTTCAACCCGGCAGGCGGTCTTGTTCACATATTTTAAACTAAAAACATGTACATTAGGTGAATCCTACAGCCAAGTGTGTCTGACCATCAGCCTGGCTCCACATCTGGAGATGGGTCCCACGCTGGCTGCCCACTGCAAATGCATAGAACAAATTTAATATAACTTAGGCAAGGCAAGGGAAGTTTATTTGTAGAGCACAATTCATACACAAGGCAATTCAAAGGGCTTCACAGTTGCAGAAAATTACAAGAAAACAGATAAAATCAATCAATAAAACATCAACATAAAGTTAATCAATTCCAGTAAAAGGCAAGAGTGCAGATAGAATACTTTCAGTTTTCATATGCTCGGGTAAAAAGAGCTGTTTTCAGCCTGGATTTGAACATTGTCAGAGTTGAGGCCTGCCTCACATCCTCATGAAGACTGTTCCAGATTTCCAGTTAAGGTTAAGTATAACTTAACCTTAACTTAAATAGTGGTAGTGTAACTAAATTTGTTTTGTTCTTCATTGTCTTGTAAAAAGAATATGCATCTGAGATGAAAAAAAAGACCTTTATGTGCATCTAATTATACATATTTTGTATTATTATCTAGCATGCTTCTTAAAGCCACAGTACGCAGAATTTGACCCAATAAATCAAATTAAAATTCAAGCACTTATTTTATGACAAATAAACATACAAACAAATATGTGCCTTTGCTGTGAGCGGCTCACCTCTACTAAGTATGAAAGTAACTTTACCAGGAGTGGGTACGTCTCCAGCTCATCTCCATGGAGATGGGACTAAAGTCAGCAGAATTTAAGCTTTAGATAGGTTAGGTTTTTTCCTCCAAATCAGTTACTCACTGCAGACATAGCATTTTCGGTGTTGACCTGGTCATTAGGAGCATGTTTTGTGTTGATGGCAGATGCACAGTGTAGTCCAAAATGTTACGCAGTGTGCCTTTAACATTACTGTACATGCATTCCTGAAATTTGTGAGACATGTTTATAAACACATAAGTAATTCGAGAAAATTAGGAAACCTAGGAATAAGTCTAAACCACAACTAACACTCTTTCATTGTTTCTAAATTTACATAGGGCTTCAACCCGAGCCCAAGCTCTTCACCCTACAAAGGAACAAAAATGTAGGTAAAAATAGTGATCAAATAAATCACAAAATAATCCTCACTCTTCACTCGGACTCGCATGTGAACTCGCTCATACAGTCCAGACTGGACTGAACCCGGCCCTGACCAATTAGCCGTGTCCACTCCGTTCTGCGTCATACAGCCTTCAGGCGTTCATATCTCGCTCCTGTTTTGAAAGTCTTGTGATGTCCGTTGTCTCCCCGCATGACCTGGAGCGGCCCCAGCCTCTGTAGTCCTCCACTTTGGGACTGACAGTGATGCATTGGTTGCTGCTGGCAGAATTAGATAGATAAATATGAAGAAAAGCCCCAGCACCCCGAGCAGAGTTGCATGTATTGATCCAGTCATGCACTAGTAGATTTCCATTTGCCTTTTTACTAAATAGTGCTTCTCTTACGGGAAGTCCTCAGGGTTTCTTAATGCACGGCTTTCTGGAGACTTATGTTTACAAAACGCTCAAGAATACTGGACACTTTCTGAAAACCTTTTTGAAATATTTTATTAGAAGCACTTTCATAGGTGTTTGTTTACAGGGCTGCAGCAATATGGAAAGAAAACGAAAACTATCGAGGATTTTCTTCAGAGATTCTGTGGAGCCGGCTTTGGGAGTTGTCTTACAATGATTAATAACTCTACAACTTGGGTATAGTGCAATAATACAGATGGTTTACAGCCAAAAAACCCTCTCACTGAGATAAAGGCAATGGAAGTAAGTGGGGAGATAAGCACAGTTTTACGTTGTCCAGTGTGGAGTTGAGCGCCTGATATAGGAAGTTCCTTGGTTGTTATATATTTGCTTAGATGCAAGGTTTGAATGGTTATATATCTTGTGGTTTCCTCTGTCCAGTCCATGGCCAGACTGGTTTGAAACCAGGTCTAGATATGGCCAGGGAGGGTTCATTCATTTTATTATTTTTAAGATTACTCTACCAACTGGGCTGAAAGTACCTGCTTCAGCCCAAAGTATTAAACTAACAAAACTGTATCAATTGAGGTAACAACAACTCCCTCTCTCTTGGTACAGCTGGGTATTTTTTGTGTGCCTTTTCTGCGTACTGCATTTGTGGTTTCTGTGTTTCACACATTTTTTGAGACCAACAAATTTCTTCTCCTGAAACAGTGAAGAGGCACCAAGAGCCCCCCACACCTGCAACACAGTGCAGGCGTCACAAGAGGCGCTACAGGAAAAAAGGAAGGAACAAAGGAGAAGATGGTGAAAGACTGTTGTGGCGTGGAGGGAGCTGTGCAGGAGGAAGAGAAAGGAGGAGGTGCATCAGGTGGAGGGGCTGAACAGTGCAGGACGCCACGCTCTGAAACAGGGACAAACACATGAGACGGTGCTTCGTTTCCGAGGAAACTGATACTGTTTCCTCTACCTCCAAAAACATGCTGGTCAGGTTGACCCACAGTGGCGGCGTGGCTCTGTCGCAGTGGCTCAGGACTAACACCTGAAAACAATTTCTTTGTATGGTTGTACAATGACAAACAAAGCACTTACTTATTTATTAACTTACTTACTATTGTTTCCTGTTTGGCCCCCTGTACCTGAACTTTCACCCCTGACGTCATGCCCACAGAGGACTCAGGCCATCCCAGGCAGAGGAAGGGTAGCGTAACCGGTTCCTCAGTGGACTCTATTGTGCGGACATTGAAACAGGACTCATCTTGTGCGACAACAACAACAACAAAGGAATGTGTTGTAAATACTTCAACTGTAAAGTAATTATTGTCTCTGGCCTGTGTCAATGAACCTGTGCTGCCGTATGCCTAGCATCGGGTGAAACTTAAATGATCTGGGTTAGCGTTGTTGTGGTATACATCATATTCTAATATTTAACCCTCTATCTGCCGCACTATGAACTACAAACAAAACAAATCCCATTCATGCAGTATGCAGAAATGTTCTTCACTGTGCTTGGATGCAGTCGAGGTAACCAGTGTAAGTGCTGTCCAGTCACTCATCAAAACGTAGCTCGACACAGAAAAGGCCTTATGGACTAAAGACCTTGTGCTGTGCTCGAGCTGATTTAAAATTCATGTCAATAGTTAGAAATGCGTATCCAATGACAACCATATTTGATTTAATGAAGCCTTGTATTTATTTTAGCTCTACTTATTCAAATGCATTCCTTGTTCAGAGCACTTAGCGAACCACTGTTGTAGAACTGGGAGTGAAATGACGCTGCTGAATGTCAGGTCGCATTGATTGTAGCTTTGGCTCAACGTGCAGCAGCTCTGTTTAAACGGGCTCATAATGGCTCAGGGACAGAGGAATGTTTGCAGATGTGTGACTTCTCTTACAAAGAATGAAAGATACACGCTTTGAATACCCACACAGCACTATGTGTAAAGAAATTTTTCCTATTTGCGGCGTTCGATATGTGACTGTGTGTTTCAGCGCTGTCAGACAGCAGAAAGGAGATAAAGACTGACCTAAAGCGGTGAGTGAGTCATCTTCGTGCTTCCTTCCTGCCATGTGTGAATTTCTTCATACTCCCTCGAAGAAATAACTATGCAATTACAAGTGTGGTATTAAACATGCATCACATGTTCTTTCATCGATCTCAGCTAAATGTGTCGTATCACTGCATTCTTGCTCACTTCCAACCACCACACAATCTCTGACTGGTGTGGTGGGTGTGCTGTGCATTTTCAAAAGCAACACAAATCTGCATCTCCCTCAGGGAACCACTGAACTACTTAACCAGTGTTAAAAAACACCGGTTACATTGTTAAGCTTTGAGCTTCAAGTGTGAATGGACCTGACAATGAAAACTATGAATTGGCTCTTTATACTGTGCTGCAATTTGAGAGTTCATGCGTCAGTCACACGCCACTGAAGGCTGACCACATAAACGAGAACTCGTGGAAATTAAGACTCAATGGAAACGGCAGCTGCATAAACAATACTTTATTTCAGAAGCTCTTGATGTTGATGCGACACTTCCCATTGGTGCTGAGTCACACCCTCATGTGCACACTCTAATTATTCAGCACTATGGCAACTGTAGCTTAGCAATCGCCAGGCCTCTTCCATTTGAGAGGTTTTTGAAAATGTCATTAACTCCTTTTACTGCTGTTTATCAAGCGCGCATAAATCTGAAAGAAGCAGTCGAAAATAGGCTTTATATGAATATAATGAAAAATATGTTTTATGAATAAAACACAACATGCTCATAATACTGAGCGGGTCATTTCAAGACTGGTGCTAAATAGCGAGTGCAAGCTGGAAAATAGCATAGACCTATATTTGTGGGCATGTTGCACCTAATTTACCATTTGAAATTGCATAGATTACAGTTATAGGGCCCCACATCTGACATGTAAATTCAAGATTCAATTCAAGATTGCTTTATTTGTCAAACCATGACTGATTCGAAATTCTATTTCTCTCATCCTTGATTGTGGAGCGCAGGGTGGGGGAAGAGGGGTGGGAGGGAGGTCAGGGAGTTCAGCTTCCCGATGGCCCTGTGTACGAAACTGTTTTTCAGTCGACTCGACCTGGCCCGTAGATTCCGCAGTCTCCTCCCAGAAGGCATTACCTTGAAGAGACTGTGTGATGGGTGCGTAGGGTCCCTGGTGATTCTGACGGCTTTGCTTGAGACGGGTGGAGTACATGTCCTTAATGGTGAGGAGAGGAGCTCCACAGATCTTCTCCGCTGCTCTCACGATGCGCTGGAGGCTCCTTCGGCAGGAGGCAGTGCTGGCGCCGTGCCACACAGTGATGGAGCTGGTCAGGATGCTCTCTATAGTCCCTCTGTAGAAGAACCACACAGTGATGGAGCTGGTCAGGATGCTCTCTATAGTCCCTCTGTAGAAGAACCACACAGTGATGGAGATGGTCAGGATGCTCTCTATAGTCCCTCTGTAGAAGAACCACACAGTGATGGAGCTGGTCAGGATGCTCTCTATAGTCCCTCTGTAGAAGAACCACACAGTGATGGAGATGGTCAGGATGCTCTCTATAGTCCCTCTGTAGAAGAACCACACAGTGATGGAGCTGGTCAGGATGCTCTCTATAGTCCCTCTGTAGAAGAACCACACAGTGATGGAGATGGTCAGGATGCTCTCTATAGTCCCTCTGTAGAAGAACCACACAGTGATGGAGCTGGTCAGGATGCTCTCTATAGTCCCTCTGTAGAAGTTGCACATAACAGAGGCTGGGACTCTAGCTCTTCTTAACTTGCGGAGAAAGTAGAGACGCTGATTACTTTTCTTGACCAGAGATGTAGTGTGCATGGTCCAGGAAAGGTTCTCTGTGATGTGCACACCCAGGAACTTAGTGCTGGTCACCCTCTCCACTGCAGCACCATTGATTGTTAGAGGAACATGCTGGACCCGTGCTCTACGAAAGTCCACAACAATCTCTTTAAATGATTGGTAAATTCCACTGCTGCTAATTCAGTTTTGCACGTGTTACTCAGTTTGCACATGGGCAAACGCTTAGTAAATACCCCCTGAGCATCTAGGGCTGAAACCATAAAATGTTTATTATTGAAATAATTGTTAACTAGTTAAATAATAATAGTACACTCATTCGGCTCTCTGCGTAGAGAAAGCGTTTTATTTCTAATGAAGATAAGATAGGATTTTTTTTTTTTTTTTTATCTCACAATTGAGAAATTCACAAATCAAAACAGAGCAGGGAATAATACATTATTGGCATAATCTATATTTACAAAACATCTGTAAGTATTTGTTTATCAAGTAAAAGATCTCACCCACCCGTTCACAATCTGATGATTGATGGATTACCACAAAGTATTACTGATAATTATCAAAACATATAAATATGTGCGGTTCTGGAGTTTTTGCCAACTTCAAGTCCAATGAGAAAAGTTACACAGTTAAAATGTCCTTGATTGACTTGTAAAAGACTCTTCATTCTGAGAAAAGAAGTGACATTGTTTCATTAAGATACTGACTATTAATGTAAAGAGAGATATCTCAAGTTCTGTCTGCACAGTACGGTGTCTGGAGCATGGCTGCAACATAGAGTTATTTGACATTATAATTGAGAAGCACAGAATCAAATAAGAATAAATTCAATATAGCAGAAACATCTTTATAGCAGTTATATCTGTTTTGCATTCATCTTACTCGTGTTGACATTTTCAGGAAGATCTGCACAAGTTCAATTGATAAAGATGCGCTTTACTGCAAGGATTCATTCACACTCTCAATCATACATAAGTGTACGCAGACACTGCAGGCAAGGCAGATGAAGTGTCTTGCCCAAACACACAGCGACAGTGTGTGATAAAGATGTTAATCCAAAATTGCAGCTCAATCCCCACTGGTTTATTTTTGTGTCCGTGAGCAAGAGCCTTGACTTACCACTTACTGTTCAATGTCTTTTTGTAAAACACCAATTTCATAAAGTCAAAAGTCATCCAGAGTCAGACATTCTCAATGCACTGGGAAGTTATGAAAACACAGCACAAATATGCACTAAATATTTGTACTGCGAGGTCCTTCATCTCATGCACCGGCTTTAGGCATCATTACATCCCTGTGTGCAAAGGTAAAAGCTGGTTTAAATTTGGCATCTCGCACAATAGAAGCCGACAACCACAGTCGAAGTGGGCGTCTTGTGTACATTCAGGTATTATGCAGCATAACAACTGCATTTGTTTACTACTTGAAACAGAGCAAACAGATTTATGTTGCCCAGATTTAAAATTCTCAGTCGTCTCAGTTGGGAACAGAACACGCTGGGAGTATATTTAATGTTTTCTCTACCTGGCGCCCACACAGCTCTGCACACTTGCTGGCAGCAAATGTAACATCTGAAAAAGTTGGCTTCAAATTAATTAAAAACAGAAACACGACCAGTGACGGGTTATGGAAATTGTTTTATTTCTGCTGTACGACGACTGTAGCCTTTCCTTCAGTTTGTTTGTTTGTATATCTGTAAATTTACATGATCATTTGGAAATCTTTTCTCAGGTTTACAACTTCTCAGGTTTACAACTTTTACAAAATTCAGCAGCTCGTGTCCTGACGAAGACCAGGAGGCGGGACCACATTACACCGGTTTTATAAATAAAGTTTGATTTGATTTGATTTGATTTTCATTTGCCGCTATTTCTACTATCCATCCATCCATCCATTTTCTTCCGCTTTATCCGGGGCCGGGTCGCGGGGGCAGCAGTCTCAGCAGAGATGCCCAGACTTCCCGATCCACGCACACCTCCTCCAGCTGTTCTGGGGGGACCCCGAGACGACACCAGGCCAGCTCGGAGACATAGTCCCACCAGCGTGTCCTGGGCCTTCCACGAGGCCTCTTCCCAGTGGGACATGCCTGGAACACCTCCCGAGGGAGGCGACCAGGAGGCATCCGGAACAGATGCCCTAGCCACCTCAGCTGGCTCCTTTCGACGTGGAGGAGTAGCGGCTCGAGTCCGAGCTCCTCCCGGGTAACTGAGCTCCTCACCCGATCTCGGAGGGTGCGCCCAGCCACCCTGCGGAGGAAACTCATTTCGGCCGCTTGTATTCGCGATCTTGTCCTTTCGGTCATTACCCAAATCTCATGACCATAGGTGAGGGTGGGAACGTAGATCGATCGGTAAATCGAGAGCTTCGCCCCCTGACTCAGCTCCCTCTTCACCACAACGGTCCGATACAGCGACCGCATCACTGCTGACGCCGCACCGATCCGTCTACCGATCTCACGCTCCATCCGTCCCTCACTCGTGAACATGACCCCGAGATACTTGAACTCCTCCACTTGGGGCAAGGACTCCCCACCGACCTGAAGCGGGAGAACCACCTTTTTCCGGTGGAGAACCATGGCCTCAGATTTGGAGGTGCTGATCCTCATCCCGCCCGCTTCACACTCGGCTGCAAACCGCCCCAGTGCGCGCTGGAGGTCCTGATTTGATGAAGCCAACAGAACAACATCGTCTGCAAAGAGCAGAGATGATATTCTGAGGTTCCCAAACCGGACACCCTCCGGCCCCTGGCTGCGCCTAGAAATTCTGTCCATATAGGTAATGAACAGAACCGGTGACAAAGGGCAGCCCTGCCGGAGACCAACACGCACCGGGAACAGGTCTGACTTACTGCCGGCAATGCGAACCAAGCTCCTGCTGCGGTCATACAGGGAACGGACAGCCCTTAGTAGAGGGCCCCTGACCCCATACTCCCGGAGCACCCCCCACAGGGCACCACGAGGGACACGGTCGAACGCTTTCTCCAGATCCACAAAACACATGTGGACTGGTTGGGCGAACTCCCACAAACCCTCGAGCACCCGATGAAGGGTATAGAGCTGGTCCAGTGTTCCACGACCGGGACGAAAACCGCATTGTTCCTCCTGGATCCGAGGTTCAACTATCGGCCGAATCCTCCTCTCCAGCACCCCGGAATAGACCTTACCAGGGAGGCTGAGGAGTGTGATCCCTCTGTAATTGGAGCACACCCTCCGATCCCCCTTCTTGAAGAGAGGGACCACCACCCCGGTCTGCCAATCCAGAGGCACTGTCCCCAACCGCCACGCGATGTTGCAGAGACGTGTCAGCCAAGACAGCCCTACAACATCCAGAGACTTAAGGTACTCAGGACGAATCTCATCCACCCCTGGGGCCTTGCCACCGAGGAGCTTTCTAACCACCTCGGTGACTTCAGCCTGGGTGATGGACGAGCCCCCCTCCGAGTCCCCAGCCTCTGCTTCCTCATCGGAAGACGTAACGGTGGGATTGAGGAGATCCTCGAAGTACTCCTTCCACCGCCCGACCACATCCCCAGTCGAGGTCAGCAGCCCCCCACCCACACTGTAAACAGTGTTGGTGGAGCACTGCTTCCCCCTCCTGAGGCGCCGGATGGTTTGCCAGAATCTCTTCGAGGCCGACCGATAGTCCTCCTCCATGGCTTCTCCAAACTCCTCCCAAACCCGAGTTTTTGCCTCTGCGACTGCACGAGCTGCAGCACGCTTGGCCTGCCGGTACCTCTCAGCTGCCTCCGGAGTCCCACAAGCCAACAAGGCCAGATAGGACTCCTTCTTCAGCTTGACGGCATCCCTTACCTCCGGGCGCCACCACCGGGTTCGGGGATTGCCGCCGCGACAGGCACCAGAGACCTTACGGCCACAACTACGAGCAGCCGCATCGACAATGGAGGAGGAGAACATGGTCCACTCGGACTCCATGTCCCCTACCTCCCTCGGGATCTGGTTGAAGCTCTTCCGGAGGTGGGAGTTGAAGACCCTACTGACAGAGGGATCCACCAGACGTTCCCAACAGACCCTCACAACACGTTTGGGCCTGCCAGGTCTGACCGGCTTCTTCCCCTGCCAGCGGATCCAGCTCACCACCAGGTGGTGATCGGTTGACAGCTCAGCCCCTCTCTTCACCCGAGTGTCCGAGACACGCGGCCGGAGATCGGATGACACAACTACAAAGTCGATCATCGACCTCCTGCCTAGGGTGTCCTGGTGCCACGTGCACTTATGGACATCCTTGTGCTCGAACATGGTGTTCGTTATGGACAAACCGTAACTAGCACAGAAGTCCAATAACAGAACACCACTCGGGTTCCGATCGGGGAGGCCGTTCTTCCCCATCACCCCCACCCAGGTCTCACTGTCGTTACCCACGTGGGCGTTGAAGTCCCCCAGTAGAACAATGGAGTCCCCAGCCGGAGCACCATCTAGTACCCCTCCCAGGGACTCCAAGAAGGCCGGGTACTCTGCACCGATGTTGGGCCCGTAGGCCGAGACAACGGTGAGAGACCTGTCCCCGACCCGAAGGCGTAGGGACGCGACCCTCTCGTTCACCGGGGTGAACTCCAACACGTGACGGCTGAGCTGGGGGGCTATAAGCAAACCCACCCCAGCCCGCCGCCTCTCCCCGCGGGCAACTCCAGAAAAATGGAGCGTCCAGCCCCTCTCCAGGAGTTGGGATCCGGAACCCAGGCTGTGCGTGGAGGTGAGCCCGACTATATCTAGCCGGTACCTCTCAACCTCCCGCACAAGCTCAGGCTCCTTCCCCCCCAGCGAGGTGACGTTCCATGTCCCGAACGCCAGAAGCTGCGCACGCGGACCAGGTCGTCGAGGCACCTGCCTTCGACTGCCACCCAGTCCTCTCTGCACCCGACCCCTACGGATCCCTCTGCGGATGGTGGGTCCACAGGAGGGCGGGCCCACGTCGTCCTTTCGGGCTGTGCCCGGCCGGGCCCCGTGGGCAGAGGCCCGACCACCAGACGCTCGCATTCGAGCCCCAACCCCAGGCCTGGCTCCAGGGTGGGGCCCCGGCTGCGCCATACCGGGCGACGTCACGGTCCTTGGTATTGAACTGTCCATAGGTGTCTTCGAACTGCTCTTTGTCTGACCCATCACCTAAGACCTGTTTGCCATGGGAGACCCTACCAGGGGCATGAAGCCCTCCTATTTCTACTAATTATTCCTTTTTTTTTCATCTTTATCTTTATTAGTGGTATTGCTTTAAATTATTTTTTAGCTTTTGTGACAATTTGTCACAATAGCAATTTCCATATTATATATACAGTTTAGTTTAGTTTAGTTTATTTATTTAAAAGGGACCATGTACAATTATAACATAAATATTGCCATTTGATGCATTGTACCGGAGTTAGCCTGAGGCTAATTTACATCTGCAGTCCCTGGCAGGGAACGGACAACCCATAACAGAAAACAAGACAAGATTCACAAGACAAGGAAAGACAAACCACATACACATTACCGATTCATAAAAAACCCTTCGCCGTCCCATACAACCAGACAAGACACATCAACAACACAAATACAGACAAACAAGTCAGTACCAGAGGGAGTGTAAAACCAAAGAAGGCTGGCACAGCTAGTGTGTGCAATGCTGGCTACTTTTTAGATGATTTTTGAGTTCAGTTTTAAAGCCCTTGATGGTCGTGTCTTTATATTGTCAGGTAGTTTGTTCCACAGTTTCACTGCAAAAGCTGATTGACAAAAAGTGGAATGACGGAAAGGTACAATGCAGTCATGTGGGGAAGCTGCTCAAGTGGATCTTAGAGAATATATATATATATATATATATATATATATATACACACATATATACATATATATATATACACACACATATATACATATATATATACACATATATATATATATATGTATATATGTATGTATATATATATATACTCCGTCTCCTCACTCCTATAATAACTATGTTCGAGGGGAAAATTAGGGCGGCTTTACAGACTCCTCCTACCCTGCTCTGACGGAGCATGTTCCTAAAAAGGACATATGGGTGGGATCTTCACTGCCATGTGGGCGCCACAATCAAAAGTCCGACCCTCATTGGTATTATGAGATTTCTAAAATGTTTCTTACAAAACCAGCCTGGTTTCATTCATTTTAACTAACCCAGCGTTATCACAGGAGCAATATCTAGCAGTAGAAAGTTCAAAAAAATTAGAAACCAGGTTTTACAGTTGCTTAAAGGAACAGGCCACCGTTTTTCCATACTGAGATATGTTCTTACCTGAGCTTAGACAAGTTGATACGTACCTGTCTGGTCTTTGTGGTTGCCTGGGGAAGAGCGTGGTAGCTTCACCCCTGTTTGGAGCTATAGGAATATGCTGGGAGGGGCCAAATGCTAACAACTTCTTTGGTCATTTTGCGTGACTGAGGGCACGCACAAAGACCAGACAGGTACGTGTCAACTCGCCCAAGCTCAGGTAAGAACATATCTCAGTATGGAAAAACGGTGGCATGTTCCTTTAAAACGTGTGGAAAGTGCAATGCTAACTAACAGAAAACTAGCTCGTTTTACCGCCCACATATGGAGGTACTGCAGCAACGGCGGACAATGTCGGCCCGTAACGTCGCGGTCTGAAATCAGTGCAACCAGCGGCCATTGGTTTTGACCTGGGTTTGGAACTCCCGACCTTCCAATCCAATGAGATGACCCGTTCTACCACCTGCACCACTGTCGAAGCACGAGCGCTAACCACTGCGGCACCGTGCCGGGACCTTTTCCTGTGGAGTTTGCACGTCCTCCATTCTGCGTAGGTTCGCCCCGGGTTTCCATCCATGCAGTTCCAGGATGAATGAGAGTGCATTTGTGAGTTTGACTGCATACAGGACAGCGTATAGAAATTTGCCCATGGTTATAATCTGCTGTGGGGCGATTACTCCACTGATTGGTTGGGCATCAAGCCTAATTCTTAACCCCTAACCTTAGCCCTAAATCTGAAGAGAAAACTGCAATGGCTGGGGCACATAAGTACTTCTGTCGTCCGGAGATACCGCGTTCCCAGGAGCATCATGGGACACAGGTAACGGGGAGCACTGGGCTGACTCCTTACCGGCTTACTGAAGTGTGAAATGTGAAACTCATTTCTTCACAGAGTCAAGTTAGCACACATTAAATGCTTCATACTGTGTTTTTCAGTTTGGAAATAGAAGAGAAAATAGTTACAGGGTCAGAGATTACTACACATTATATAACAGTAATGTGTGGTGTAAAATACATTGGGCAGATGGAAACTGACTGAATGGGCGGGATTAAATGAAAACATCACTTCAAATAACATAACAACATGGTTTGTTCGTTAGCATGATGCAGGTCGTTTATTGCACATCAGACGTGCGCGTAGCCGATTGTTTTACATAGTCTTTGAGCAGTAGCGGCGGCAAAGAAATACAATTTGTGGCTGAGGTATAGGCGCGCGGGATATGGGGCCGGCTGCAGCGATGGCGCGGGTTATTGATGGGCTGTCAGTGCCACATCACAAGGCAATCAGCGCCAACACGGACACACACCATTTACAAAACGGTTTCGGTCTAAGTGCACCTGACCGGCAGCTCTTTTATTAAATCCACCAGATGAAAGAGCCCATATTCAGAAATATTTCAACAATTCAGCGCAATTTATGTCTGAGTAATTCTTACTAAAGGTCAATTTCACGTAATTTATCATATTTTCCCAAATTGCCTTTTCCTTTTGTACAGTCGACTGGGACTTTTTAGATCAGCCCTTCGATAAAACATTCCTTTAATTTCAGTCTCTTGTATCGTCCCTGTGGGTGATGAAGGTCCCCGGAGTGTCTTTTTAGCTGAGGACAGGATGTTCAATAGAGAAGGTACCTACATTTCCAAACAGGAACGGACTGAAACGATGCCAATGAGCATGTGCATTTTTGTCACAAATCAGCTTTGAGATGCAGATAAAAGATGTGCAGACCTCACGCCCAAATGAATAAATCATAACCCCAAAAGATGAAGATTCGTCGGAAATGGAATCGTTGGAACTAGCAGGATTTTGTGGGGTACTTTCATAATTTGGGTTTTGAATGATTTAAACTGGCTGTCGCTACCCATCTTGTACACAAACCTTGTCTTTGTTTTCGCCCCGGGCGCTCATTGGTGAAACCGGCGGCTGCATTGGCCAATTGTAAGAACTGAGGCGCGTTGAATTTTAACAACGGACCTCCCAGCCGCTCATCGAGGCAGCGTCCTCCACCTGACTATAACCCCGCTGAACCCAGGGGCCGTGCAGCTTTCAAGATCCCAGTTCAAAATCCCCTTCTTTTCCTTGGCGGACGGTCTTCTCTTGTTTGTTAGCGGGCAGCCTCAGAGCTCCACTGTGATACAATCCACACACTCTCTCCGCTCCCCTCTCTGCCCTCGCCTTAGGCTGCGGTTTGATTCATGCCCTTTGTCAGACTTTGAGTGGGTTTCCAGGAAATAATGGTGCCACTTCCAGACGAGTGCGGTGACTTGCTTTAATTGGTATCTCTCCTCGCATGTACATTTCAGTCGGCCTTGCTCACTAGAAATCGTACATCAAAGAGGCGAAACACTTACAGCGACTTCACACCGCTGAGGTGACAGACGAACTGGGAAAAATCAGGATTAGGGCTCATATGAGTGACCCACGGTCCACAGATGGCGCCGTCGGTCAGTTTGCAAAACCCTCTTGCATCTACTCCTTTCTTTATCAAATGAAAATGGGATCATTAGACCACAAATAAAAATAGACTTGTAATTGATTGCCCGTTGACATTCTAGTCTTTTATAAACATGCTGCACCTGCCTGTCGACTTTGACTGACAGAGCAGGGACACAGGAACACGGCTTGTCAATGCAACAATTTACACTTATTGGAGCTGACACTACTGCAGTTTCAAAGTCATATAAGAACTTAAACTTTCAAACTTTGAATTGTTACCTGTGAGGCACGATGATTCTAGTCAAACTTTTCTGCACAGAAACAGAAATTTAATTATGTTCGACATTTTCTATGCGCACATCGTTATCAACTTGGGCCTGATTGATTTGAATAAAAAAAAAGGCCCATAATGCTAAAAATATGCAGCATGTTCTAAAAGGCAATAACTGATATAACCTTTAGTTACTATTGCACATTTCCTGCCTGTTTGCACCCGCTGAGGGTTCTTGAGAGTGAACTTCTCCATTGTGAGATCACTAAAGTCCTATCTTACCAATAATTTAATGATTTAAAGTGGACTTATCACGCATAATTGAGGCTTAAAGACATCTGTGGTACATCAGTATAGATCGTGATGATGTGATGCTGTAGGACCCTAACGTCATGGCACAGCGCTGTAGCGTCGCAGTGGATTGGGTTTGCAGTTCCCCGATGGTCCTGTTGAAGAGCGTCTTCCCTTAGTGAAGCGCGCAAAATGTGGGTCTAATCGGCATGTTTTCTAACTGTGGCAGCGGTAGCTTAGGCCCATCCATTCATCCATTTTCTTCCACTTGTCCGTTGCCAGGTCGTGGGGGCAGCTGTTGGAGCTGCCCAAATCGCATTGCACCAGCCCCCTATGGCTCCTCCTGCAGGTGGTGGGTCCACAGAAGGACGGCCTCATGGTTCCAAACGGGCCTGTTGGTCTCTCATAAGGGGCTTCACCCATTCACTCTCTCATTCATACACCAGTGTACGCAGACACTGGAGGCAAGGAGGGTGAAGTGTCTTGCCCAAGGACACAACGACAATGTGCCCTTCAGGGGGCAGGATTTGAACCCCTGACCTTCCGACCCGCTCTACCATCTGTAACTAACTGTAAATATGCATTCATTCTTATTGAAGCCACGGCAGTTGCACCAGCGCTGCCCATCTCTGCGTTTTTTGGCTAAAACTGATGTCCAATGGTCGGCGGGGACTGGTTGGAGGACTCTCTGCCCAACTATGAAATCTGTAACTCATGGACTCGACATACAAAGCCCCCGACAACAGAGCCCCAGGATCATTCAGGTGCTCAAACCCCTCCATCATGTTAAGGTGGCGGTTCCAGGAGGGGTAGTTTGTAACAAATAAATTCTATTTAACTAATGGAACAGTTGTGCCCTTCGTCCATGGAACTTACCTGTGTGTCCTAAAAGCTAAGGCTAAAAACCTCGCTCAGCTACAAGATATTTAACATTTTGAAATTCAAAATATTGTCTGTGTATGGAAAAGACTGTCCGGAGTGAGAAACAGTGGGAATGACAAACTTTCACAATTAGCCAACGGCATGCTGGCAAATCGGCGAACACAATTCTGGCGCAGAACTGCTCATAAAGGGCCGTTACGTAGTAGAGATTACCAAAGTGAATGGGACTGCTGGAATTTTTAATCAACATTATCACATGGTTAAAAAAGTTTTGCTACATACGTTTCCTTCTGTCAACTTTTGTACTCCTAATTAGGCTATAGCTCAAACGCTTATTACAGTGCAGAGGATGTTAGTTGAGTTTTAAGATTCCTGATCAACAAGATTAATATTACACAATCAACGTGCGTCGTTATCATCATCATCATCAACATCATCAACTATTTCCACTGTCTGGGAAGAAACGAGCTTAAATGCCTGTTGATGAGCAGTCTATTCTTGCATGTGCTGTTTACTACTGCTGCTTATTTACCGCAATTATGAATAACATTCCCACTGAACACTGCTGCTTTGTGGCCACCATCCCACGCACAAATTTACATAGGAAAGTTGTATGAAAGACATTAATTTGAAGAATGAAAACAATTACAGTAAGATGGAATAGAGTCTTGTCCATTTGCCGTTGATGGATGACTGCCTACACGTGAACATATGTCCTATGCACAGTGGTTGAATTTGGGCCTCGAGGTTTCCTCCGTCGCTTGGGGGGAAAAATGAGCGGTGGTGTTTCTATCCACTCAGGTGTGAAATTGCTGCTGTATTTGGCAGATCGGAGCGGGTTAATGCACTCTCTGAGGTACGGTTTCCTCTCCTCATGCGAATAGACGGCCTGTGTGCGCCGTGGCAACAGCAGCACGAGGCAATGAATGTTTGCATCGGACACTGCAGGGAGAATGTGGTGAGAATGACTAAAAGAAGGATTCATTAAACAAAGGTATAACCAAGTCTGAACCAATAGTCAAATCTGATTGTTCCCAGACTATACCTAATTCAAAACAAAGACCAGGTCAACATCAGGACTGAACAAAGTCTAACATAAGGGTAACACCAGGTCTAAACCTAAGGAAGCGTTCACAGTTTCTCCATTTGAAGTGAATTAACCCTGCACTTCCACTTTGTTCGCGCAGCTTGTGAAACCACCACTGACCCATGTTTTGCACTTGCGCTTATGGAAATATATGTCTTCTTGTTGTTGCATTTTGAAAATAATATCATATGTTCTTTAGCTTAAAGTGAAATAATAGTTGTCTGTTTACAATCTCGTGTGACCTTCTGGTGACCTGAGTAACTAAGCAACTAAGATAAGTGCAGTCGTATACTTGTTGTAACAGTTGTATGCATGGCGTCTGTTTAAAAAGACATCTATTTGGTGTCCTGGTAAAATGCTTTGTTGTAGACCTAAGAAACCAGCCTCTGTGGTATATAAGCTGGGTGTTCTGTGAATTCTGCAGACTCTCCTGCGATGTCATCATCCTGTCCTCTTGTGTTAATAAAGGCTCTAAGAACTACTTTGCTCTATAGTATTTTTGTTATAGCTATAACATCCACGCGGTCTAATTGAAGCTATTTATTAGTCAGTTCACAGTTTTAAAAGGTGTCAAAGAAAGAAATCAAAGCATGTCTTTTCAACCAGTGATTTGGGGTCGATAACCCATTAGTCTTTAGTTTAGTTTGTAAGTGTGTGCCTGAACCATGGTTATAGATGTGGTCTCTAACCTCACAAACAAAGCTGATTTTCTCAAGAAGTGCAACAGGTGTTACCGCCATACCGCCTTTGCTCTGCCCGATCCCGTCAGACCTCGGAAGCTAAGCAGGGAAGGGCCTGGCAGGACTTGGATGGGAGACCGTTTTGGGAACACCAGGAAGCCTAGCGAATGTAGTGTGTGTGTGAGTGGTTGGTGGTGGTGGCTGATGTGCGCAGACTGGTTGCCTCGCTTATCATCACCGAGTATGGAGTGAATGAATAATGCACCAAAATTGTAAAGCGACTTTGAGCGTCTGGAAAAGCGCTATATAAGACTAATGCATTATTATTATTATTATTATTATTACTTCAAATGGACCAAGTGTAAACACACCAAGACTCAAACCAGATATGAATCAAGACTAAACAAGATCTTTCCCCATCTAAACTTAGCAGATCTTAAACAGGATTCAAGAGGACTAAACTAATTAAAACCAGGTCTAAACTATAACTTAATCAGGGAAATAATAACTATGTAAAGTGGGACTATTGAGAGAATTTGATGGAATCTTATTTATTACATGACGCATGTCACCCAAAGCATTTCACACATGTTTCACAGACAGAGTGTGAAACTGTATCGTGGCCATGGTCCTGCTTGAGTCGCTGCCAACGATTTGTAGGCCTTATCATTCAGACCCCTTGCCAAAATAATGAAAGGTTCCCATAACAGTATTATGGAACCTCTTACACACAGTGCAAAAATAAACCAAAGCAGGACTTTGCAGTACAACCAGGAACACTCCTGCCCCACCACTACTCTACAGCCAAACTAATAGCAGCGTCTGTTCAAAACAGCAGCTGGAGAAATCTGTGGTGATGGTCCTTGCACCTGTCTGCTCTCCCTCCTGTTTCATATGTTCAGGTTATGAGCGTTCTGGCCTCATCTGTGCATCGATTGCACTGTTTTGGATCCTCTTTCATCTATAAATAATGTAGTCATCCGCAGCAGAGTCCCGGCGCAGCCCTCCTGTTAGCAGCCGCTGTGGAGGCAATCAGAGCCACGCGAGCGCAACGCCTGTCCCCGCCATTTGTTCCACTGTGTGTCAGCTCTCTGCCTCGATCCCCCTCTATCTTTCGTCCTGTCTTTCTTGTCCTCTATCTCTCTCTCCCCCCGCCGCTATAGTGGCTGCATTTTTCAGGTAGACTTACAATTACAACCCCTCACAGCTGCCCCATGCGCCTCATTCATAAGCGCAGCTAAACGCGGCCAAAGTAAATTGGACTGTTTTTTGGACCGTTTCAAACCAATGGGAGGCAAGTCGACTCTGGTCCGTGATGCGCTGGATCGTTTTGCGTTAGCGGAACTTAAGTGGCAGAAGCTTGTTTGTATTTCAGTCACTCAGCTGACATTTTGGGATCCCATGCTGAGATGTGTTGGAAAAAAGTGGGGCCAAATGGGCCTTTCGGAACGTGCAATTTACCCCTGCCGGCCACACGCATCCTCTGCACAAAAGGGAACGCGATTGCAACTGGTTTTTATCCCGACCTAGGACCTGCCCATTGGATCTGGGCTTTGACTGGTTTATTTTGATTGTTGAGTTCTTGCAATCAGCGATTTGACTCAACGACTCAGATTCGGTCAGATTCAGGCGAAGAATTCAGCAAACGTTAGAATCTAAGAGCTGGACTCTGGGCCAATATGAGACAGACAGAGGCAACGTTATCAATCTCTGAATAGACAAACCTTTTTTCATCCATTACCAGGTCAATCAAACCAATTGAGACTTGCATGTTTTAAAGGTCATGCACTGTGATTCAGACGTTTACATTCATATGTAAAATTGTAAATTCATCTTGTAAAATTGCGTTCTTTCACCTGCGCAACATTGCTAAAATACGAAACATTCTACCTAAGAGTGATGCAGAAAAACGTATTCATGCATTTGTTTCCTCAAGGCTGGACTACTGCAACTGCCTGCTGGCAGCGTGTCCTAAAAGTTCCCTAAAAAGTTTTCAACTAGTTCAAAATGCAGCTGCAAGATTGTTAACGCGTACAAAGAGAAGAGAACACATTACACCTGTGCTAAAGTCTCTCCATTGGCTTCCTGTTGAGTTTAGAATCAAATTTAAAATCCTGCTCCTCACATTTAAAGCCATAAAGGGTTTGGCTCCGCTTTATCTCCAAGACGTTATCGTTCCATATCGGCCAACCAGAGCACTCCGCTCTCAAAACTCAGGGCTACTAGTGATTCCTCGGGTCTCCAAAATCACTGTAGGAGGAAGAGCCTTTAGCTCCAAGCTCCGGTGTTATGGAATAAACTCCCAGCTCACATTAAAGAAGCAGATACAGTCCCTACATTTAAGACTAGGCTCAAAACGTACCTCTTCGAATTAGCTTATGATCAGGTCAGTTAGGTAAAGCTCTAACCCACAGCCTGAAGTAAAGCTGCCTTAGAAGAAACTCTGCTGTGGGAAGTACGGTACACTGAGCGCTATCCTCTTCTTCTTCTTACTGCAAACTTTGTCTTATTATGATACAATATTTATTTTATCTGTAGTCTGTTCATTACTATTCACATGGTATCTCTTGTCCCACTCCCCCTTGGGAGTGCCTGTCTAGATCGAACGGATGAACCCAGCTGAACGGAGGAACCCTGCCTACTGACAACAAGGACTGGACGGTCTGTGATCTTGGCCCGTCTGCTGAGGGACTCCTTCGGCCTGGGTCTCTATAGCCTGTCCGTCCATGGGAGTGGATCTCTCCTTCTGTGGTTCTCCTCAAGGTTTCTCGTTTCTCCCACTGGGTTTTTGAGTTTTTCCTTGCCGTGCTGGAGAGTCTAAGGACAAGGGACACCCGAGCTGCTCGTCGCCACCCACTGCTCGTCGCCACCCACTGCTGACGCTTATTTGGACATTATGTTTGCCTGGATATTTGATTCACCGGAACTTTACATTGTCTTATTTACTGCTCTGTTTTATTGCCTTAATGTTTGTTACAGCCCTATGAGGCAACTCCTGTTGTGATATTGGGCTATACAAAACCATTGATTGATTGATTGATTGATTGATTGATTGATAATAAATGCGCGTGTGTTGTAAATCGCAGAACAGAATATGCAGCAAACTAAACAAAAGAGCGCTGCGTTTTCCTCGAGGATAAATTATAACGTGGTTGAAAGCTTGCTTACAAAAGATGTTATACTCTTTACAGTTTGCCATGAACTGTGTTTTTGTTTTCCCTGCGATGAATTATGCAGCCCGAATTCCTACAACGCAAAAAGCTAATTGAGTTGAACAAGCTGTGATCTACATGATAGCAGTTTCACGGCACCGCATTTATTGAGTTAAAAAAAAAACAACAACAAAAAACGAGAAGACGTAACGCTCTACTCCTACCCTCTCTTGAAGTGGAGCTGCAGGAGGCTAAGTAAAAAACGGTTGACTCTCTCGCCTTCCGCCTTTGCCGAATAATCCCGTCTTGTGCACACTTCTGCTCATTATCGATGCTTGGCTGCGCGTCTCACTCGGTGTACTGTAAATGCCTTCAGTTGCGCCGTGTGTGGCAGGAGAGACATTTCCATTCGGCTGCTCTCCTCTCGGCCAGTCCCAGGAGAGCCCCGGGGGATCGAGGGGGCTCCCCTGAGGATGGACACCACGCCTCAGGCACTGTCAGCGGATTAAGTCAAAGATGGAGATTCTTTTTGCTCATTCCCCCCCCCCCCCCCCCCCCCCCCCTTCATTGTGATAAAATCCATACTGCTTTGTTTTTTGCGCCACTGGGCGATCGGTGTTTGTCAAGTGATGATGACACACATTGTTTATACGTGTAAAAGACATACACAGTGTTATCAAGACAACGTATCCAACATTATGCGAGACTTGTTGGTTTTTATCTCGTCTTTTCCCCAGGGCACAGCATTGTAAGGTAAGTGAAGCAGAGATGTCATGGACACATAGAGACGATTACTGGGTTACAACCTGAACTAATGACTTGCGAATCACCCCATGTAACGCGGCACGTAACATTTTATTTCAATCTCTCAAAAGGCCAATACTTTCCTTTTTAATCCTGTTCTAAAACGATTCTCCCAAGCCAATGAGGGCTTGTGAATACCCTATCAAAAAGCGACCATTTCCCTTTAATCTCTCTCTTTTACTTCAGCCCGACTTGAAGCAGGCCACTCTCTATAATGGAGCTTTGTTTTCAGGATTAAGGATATGGATTTTTTTTTTTTCAAGAAACCGTAGCAGGAAAAGAAAATTAAATTGCAGAATAATGGTTGGATGGAAGCAGTGAGGAGTTTTGCTGTTGCTTATTTGTTAAAGCTCGTGTAGATTGAGTCGGTTGTTGGTTAACGGACAGCCCACACAACAAAGTCTAAAAGGAAAGTAAACACTTTTTTTCCCCTGACAAACCAGATAGCGCCCAATCGTTACTTTGCAGAATCCACTAAATGGAGCTCTTTAATCTCCTGCCATCCCAATGCAAGTGTAGACTTTGTTTGCCTTTGAAAACTTTATAGCTTGGTGTTTAATACGCACTGATGAATTATCCTAGTGTGATTTTGAGAACACTCCAGGCTAAAATGGTTGCCAGAAATAAATGTAACACAAGTTAGTTAATTTCTACCTGGGAAATTGGTGCCAACTTGCCAAACTTCTTGGCCAAATGAGATTTATGCGTATAGTAGGGGCGCACCAATATGTCTTTGATCGCCTACTTCCGTTGGCACTCGGCTATAGTTGTCCAGGCCACAAAAGGCTCGATTGCAAATTATCCCACTGGTGAGTCACGAATTATATTTCTGGTCTAAATCTCAGTGTGTATACTGCACAATATCTTTTGGTCTTGATTTTTAGATGTTACACGACCTGGCGACTGGAAAAGCTTGCACCACGGCGCCATATGATTCAAAGTTTGAAGTCTGTTATGACTTTCAGGCTGGGGACTGTCAACAGCATGAGGCGCCGCTCACTAACAGTGTTTATTTCCACATCAAATACTGTTTGTTTAATAGCTGGGCATTGTTGTTGTGGTGTGTTGGTGCTTTAATTGTTGATAGCAGACTTGACAAGAGATTGTAGCTGCAGCGTGAGGATGGCTTGTGCTACAGGAGGTGTCTGTGAGACTTGACGGCCGTGTATATGTTACGATTGCAGTGGTGGAACGAGGAAATGGGACCCAAATGCAAAATTGCCACAAAATAAATCCAATGGACAAATCCAAGGCAAAAACACAGATGCACAACAAACCCAAACTCAAGCAGGAGCAGACAAACACGGACAGACATGAACTCCAACAAAGGCAAAGATATTTTATCAATCCAGTGTATCGTCCATACGAGCCCGGCGTTTTTGGGGGTCTGTAAACGAAAATGTTCCAAACTAGGTCCCAGAGTGGAGAGATCTTAGAATGCCGTTTACGTGGCTCCGTTGTTACGACATCGCTGCAACTTTTACAAAAACAATGACATCACAGAACCAGCGTTGTGTTTGTTATCCATAATCTACTGACCTTATAATGATTTTTACCCATGGATCTATTATGGTTTTACTCCGCTCCTCTTTGCTCACTTAGACAGTCAAAGTCTGGTCACTGACAGGCTTTTCTGCCTTAGTCCCATTTTTGTCTGAAGAATAAACTCGCCTCCTCATCTCTTCTGTACATCGTAAATCCTTGAATCCGTTTAATTTTCATTGTTTACATTCCATAAAAGTTCACCGCGCATGTTTCATTATCTGTGTTAGCGTCACAGCGCCACACACAGGCCAGACACAAACAGACAGAACCATGACAGTATATCCGGTCAACTTTATACTAGTAATGTGACAGATATTCTTTGTTTATTCTGTCGTTTGCAGCTCCTGTTCTGAAGATGATGCTAAACATGAGAGATAAGCAGCTCTAATGCAAAGGAATCTTGCTCTTGTGTTCATGTTAATTTGCTGTAAAATTCAACGTTACAGTTATCAAATCAACATGCAGTGTATTGTAGGCTAAAACAAAAAGGAAACTTCGAGTCCTTTGTTACTACTTGTGCTCTTCCCGTTTCTGTTGCAGTGTTGGAGAAGCGACTGGATTCAGAGTGGGAGTTTGGGCTTTTACGAACAGGAGCAGCAGTTGCCCTAAAACCACAACTGAAGATGAGCTGTGTTTGGAAGCATTTCAGATGACAGGTGCCCGTGTACCGGCGGTTATTTCACTCGGGCAGATAAATCATGAGTGGACATCAATATTCCACGAAGGCTTCTTCACGCCTGTGCAGAGCCTGTGTCAGATCCATTTTGGGCTCCGTCTTCTGCGCACTCGCCGGGTCAGGCATTTAACATTAATGATGGCGTTAATGAGGGTTGATGCTCACCAGCCGAGCCCATGAAAAAACCAACTCAACAGACCTCTTCTGTGTGAGATCCACCCAGCCTGTATGCATTTGCAGTTTTTTTCTTTTTTTGTCTTTGGGGAATTTGGTGATACAGATTCTCCTCTTTTTGCCCACGAGCAACATACACAGCTAATGTTTGCATAAAATAGATCCATTTGAATAGTAAATATGGACCACATGGGATGTTTATGTACAGTGAATCAGCAAAGTCAAAGCCAGAATGCTGCAATGAGTACACTGAGCTTATCTGCCATGCACTGATAAATGTGCAGAGATCAAAACGACTGTTATGTTATGTAAAACCTTTCTGTTTGCAGCAAAGTCATAGCGTGGCATTAGGATGGAAATATGATGGAGGGGGGGGAAGCACAATGAGCAAAGGGAAGGGGAATCTTATTTGTGTACCACTTGTTGCCAAAGTCGCCAAAATTCTTTGCTTCCTTCTTTTATTGGTATTGACATGAAAACAGAGTTGCAAAACAGGTCACCTCTCGTTGTCCATAGTTACCGTGCTATTTCCATTATATTTGTTGTGTCTGAGTTGAAAAGTAAAGTTCGACTTTATCTTCCGCCCATATTGTGTCCGCTGAAGGGATCAGCCCCAGAACTTCTTGCCTTTAGAAAGCCGACTAAACCTTCCTCTAAATCCCCTTCATATTGTTAAATTAAATATTGATATCTAATTGCAAAATTAAATATTTAGGTCTCCCTCTGTCCAACATATATAGTCATAAAGCTGTGAAGCTGTGGTTGTTTTTCGAATGAATTGATGGTAGTTATTGCACTCTTTGACTCTCAACGTAGCTCAATTTTTCCTCGTGGCTCTAAAGTCTGCAAGTGAAAAGCTTTCTTCCTAAAATCCCCTTCTGCCGTGTCTCTTTTTGATAATTATCATGTGTGACAGTGACTAATGCTGGTGTTTTCGGGAAACAAAAGCTTGGCAGTGCAGCACACGGACAGACTCGCAAATGGACTCTGAGCATTGACAGGCATAAGACACCAGATGAAAGTACAGGAATGTGCTTGTGCAATGGAAATATCAAAGGGAAACACGCGGGGGGAACATGGGCTTAATGGCCGCTGGGTAAATTGTGCTTAATAGTGTAAAAACCTTTAAAGTTAATTGAGCGGCCAAATGTTGCCTCATCCCTCTCACACACTGATGCATCCCAAATGAAATGGCTCTGTCCTTTGTCCCATTACCTGCGTGGACATTATGTCACATTAGTCTTTTTTATTGGGATGCGGGTTTTAATGCTGCACTTGACTGGTGCACTGGGTATTCGTAGCTTATTTCCGACATCAAATGGTGCGCCTTGGTGTTTTTAATGCGATCATTTTTAAACACTAACAATCAGCGGATGCAAAAGCAATCAGTTGCCATTACGTGCCCGCGGACCTGCATGAGGAGCAGATGATTTACATGATCAGACAATAGCACAGTTGATCAGCGCAGGTCGAGAGAGCTGTGGTCCTTTTGCGCAATGAGCTGTTAGAGCTGGCAAGCGTCATGCATGACAATGCACGGTTAAGTAGCAACTTCCTTGTTCAAAAAGTAATCGATGTAGAGGATTTGACCAAAAAAATCCATTTCGTGATTCAAGTGGTTTATGTTTATGTGCAGGTCAAGAAACTACATTAGCACGGCACAACACAGGTCATTTTGATTGTATTGTCTTTATAACAGGAATGACAGTAACTCATTATAACATACCATTGCAGATTTTACATGTTGCTTGCAACTATAGATCACTTTACAAATGTTAATGTGACTATGATTGGAGCTTTCCATTTTAGGAGGCATCGGTGCAGATTATTTAAACTTTTCCTGTAAATGTCTGGATTGTAAACAACTGCTAGGCGTAAATTCAACCTGGAAGACTAATTTCAGAATCACCGACCTCGTGTCTGCGGGGGTCAGACCTCCACCTCAGCCAATCATCGCCCACGGTCCTGTATTTAAGCTCCAGCTTTCATGGCTCGTCAACTTCCCAGCTGTGCTGCGACCTGCCTCCACCCCTTCACCGCCTCCTCTGTCTGTGGCTTCACCCGGCTACGTCCTTCACCAGAAGACAACCCTAACTCAAACCTACCCATACTATACTATACTATAATCTGTTTATGAATGTCTACTGTCGAGGTCTGATCGCCAAAAATATTTATGTAATTAAATCTTTCTAATCACTGGTCACTGAGTCTAGGTTGAAATGCTTCATAAATCCCAAGACCGAAATTCTACGAGATTGGGCTCATAAGAAAAATACCAGATTAGATTTGAATAAATAAATATGCTTTTACAGAGAAGTTTAACAAAATAAATAATCTTTCTTTTTTAAGTGCAAATCAATATATAATGTAAAAAATATGGGTAGCTATTAACTAGATATTAATTTAAGCACCTTTAAGCCGTCTACAATGGATGGAAATAAAGAAATAATCCATATTACTCAGGTACAAAATAATCTTGTGGCATTTTGATCTTACGAGATCTTGTGGCACGAGATCTTGGCCCATCCTAAATCTGTAAAACTACTGTAACTCCAGTATAGTCCCCCAGACACAGCTCTGAGTAGTAAATACAGAGGGTAATATTTTTGCGGACTCTTTGATTCAAATATTGTTGCTGTAATGTACAGATTGTTGTTCCCATAGGGAAAAGAGTCCTCTGCTTTTGACCCATCTGTCAATGCAGATGGAGTCATTAGTTACGAGCAGTGGGCAACCACACTACAGTGCCCAGATCCTGAGGTGGGTTCAGGAGGATTTTCTCATGTTAATATCGCCCTTATTTTTCAGATATTTGATCTTAAAATCAAACCCGCGACACTCTGACTGTAGTTTTACACGTTCCTCTCCCCGCTGTAGCACTGGGCGCCGGCCAATCACACAGTCCAGTCGTTATATTAGTGTGGTCCACTCCTGTTAGCTGACTGTGATCTGACCCAGTCCTCGGCCGGGCGTCACGCTTCACAGAGCCGCGCTGCAATCGAATCCACGGCGGCTCCCAAATTAAGAGCAGGGAGTTGCTGTGGCATTGATACATTTCTTCTGTCTCGCTCTCTCCAATGAGGACACAGCTGCCAGATTGTCCACTGCACGAGACATGAATCCTCCCTAAGTCTTCAGGGCTTTATGGGCTATTCCCTGGGAAGCAACAATTATTCTGTTGTAATAAATGCGGGCAGCGCTGTGGTGTGGCGTGGCACAGTGGTTATTGTCTCGCAGCCGACTTCTTGTCTCGCCATGAGACTCCTTCACTTGGATATGGATGTTTTCTTTATTATTAGTATCTCTACACTTGTACACTTGGTAAATTAAATTGTATTTGGTATATCTGGGAAATGTTTTTACCTTCCATCCTGCCCCATTCAGAGGATGTTGTCAACCTTTGCATGCGTTTTAATAGTGGTAGTTTGCCAAATCACAAGCCATCAATTATTTGTTGACATGATGCAAATACAAAAAACTCTCTAATCTCTCTAATGATTTATCACGAGTAAAACCTGCGAACCCTGCAGTTTTGACACGTTCTGCTTCTTGTTTAGTCTCGCTAAATCTGCTAAAATCTTAATGACCATTTCCCTTACGCAAAACATATCAATCTTACATGTTTTCTTGTCATCTAGTACAAAAGTATAGGGATCACCAGTTCTTCCATTAATGCCTGCTTGCGCCGCTGTCCGCGCTGGAGCTTATAATACCACGGAAAAATGAAAGCGTTTCACCTGAAAGCCTCAAATGGCCCCAGCTATGGCACTGATGAAAATATCGGCCCGGACTCGTGGAGATGATGTGCATTTGTCAAAGCAGGAAAAGCAAATGGCAGGCGCTGGATGGATCAGCTGCAAATCCCCCCCCCCCCCCCCCCCCCCCCCCTCCCCAATCTTAACTCGGCATGCGGGTAACGTCGTCCCATCCTTTCGGATAAATCATATCTGATTAAATTGAGCAATGATCTAATTCTGAAGCGCTGAGAGACAAGAGGGGTGTGGGGTTGAAACAGTGATCCTACAAAATGCAATATTATGACTATCGCTGTCACATCGAGTTGCTTTGTCAATTTAGCGCTAACTCCGTTGCCTTCTTGCCTTGGGGCCCAGGGCACGGAGATGGACCAGGCTCGATCACTCTCGCGCACACTTCACATCTCCTCTCAGGAACGGTTGGTTCAAAAGGTCAGCTGCACGGGAAAGCGATGCCCTGAGTTGCAGTCGTATAGTATCCATTAAAGTCATACGAGCCTGAGATACTGTGAAAACCAGTCTTCTATCATCTGGATGGGTGTTTCCGTCCCTTTTAACATGTCATTATGGAGGAACATCTGGCACTTGTCATCAGTAACGCGCTCATAGCTGGAGGTCTGGGGGGTGCTGTGTATCTTCTATCACCATTTGCATACTAAGTCCATACAGCGTTTCTGACGTGTTTGCCCTCAGTGGCACTCATGAGAAAACTGTTTAAATATGTGTCGCTATGGCCATATTTTCCTCTATTATCGCATTCGAAGGACATGGTGGACAAAGGCCGTCATCTCTGCGATGCCCCTTTCAAAAACCACGCTGAGAAGTTTGGTTCGAAAACAATCTCTTAAATGTTTCTTTACTTTCCTTTACTAAACTCCACCAGCATAAACAAACCCCATGTTTCTGCTCCCTCTCCATCATAAGGCTTTGTGAAAGAGTGGAGGTTAAGAGTATCGCTGAAGGTGAAGTGCTTCGATTGGGCACACAGTGTTACTCCAAGATTTGGTATTATGAACTGAAACAGTCTCCTCTCGCTACACTCTTCTACTCGTACAAACTCTAAGAGCCTCAACCAACTTACACGTCCCCATACCAGAAATACAGGCTTTAACAGTGAGTTATGGCTTTGTATTTGACATGTCACCGAAAGAACATTTTATTTCAAAGTCAGCAAAGTCACGTATTCCACGACACTAATTATAGTCTTTTTGTAAGAACGACAAAGAGGTTTCCATAGCTACACTCGACCGTGCTGTGCCCCGTCTACTTTATTAGAAGAGTGTATTTACTATGCACACCTTGTCAGTACACCTTAAGGTCAGAACAGAAAAAAGGGAAAATTACCCATGGCATTAGCAAAGGTCATGTCAGTTTGTCCTCCTCCTGAACCTGTCTACACTGTGTCGCTAGCAAATATTAAAATTGAAATTGTATGGCCTGCCGTTATAACACACTCCCTGACTGCAATACATAAATGTGAGACACTGTAGGTGAATAGGGACACTTTTTTTAAATGTAAAAGTGGCACTCAGGCCATTTTGCCTAAAAATTCACAACATATCCCATATTTTCAATGATGTGATCTGAATAATGGATCCAGCCAGGTCAAAATGTATGGGTTTATTTTGTTGACATATTAGTTACAAAGAGTTTTTTCTGAGGGGATTTTAGATATTAGATATGTTTAGGGACTTTTTTCGATTAATTGCGATTAATTAATTACATGAGGTTTAGTGCGATTAAAAATATTAATCGAAATTAATCCCACTTTGCTTTCCACACTTCCGTTTCCTTTTTTCCTGCAGACACACAATTAATGGCAATACTTGGTTGAACAAAAATAAACAATACTTTGTTGCTTAAGCTTATGTATTCAGTCATTATTCAATGGTATACTAAAAATGAAAAAACGTACTTCTCACTGTTCTCAGGTCAAATATTTATATGCGATTCATTTCGATTAATTAATTACAAAGCCTCTAATTAATTAGATACATTTTTTTAATCGAGTCCCGGCCCTAGTTTTAATATAAGCGGTTTATTAGTGCAAACTATCTGTCGCACTAATGTGAGAGAAACATTGAATCAGTGCAATAATTAAACATGTTATTGGATAAAATCAAAGTGACCCAAAACCTGAACACTGAAAAAAAACATGTTCTGCCTGCAGTGTCTCCTCTTATAGAAAGTATGCTCTTCCTTAGGGATTTTTCCTTCCTTTTCCTAATTATTCCGGGCATATTTCAGGATGACAATGCCAGAATTCCTTGGGCTCACATTGTGAAATAGTGGTTCAGGGAGCAAGAGAGATCCTGCCCTGCTATCACAGCCAACAGAACATTAGCGTGTGACCTTTTTATTCGGTGGCGGTGTTTGTGTAACTATACTCCATTTGCACTGCACAGGGAGGTACCTTGCAGCGAGCAGCCGTTATGTTCGGTGTGGGATGGTGGTTGTGACCGGGAGGGCTATATTGTGTTTAGTGGCACTCGTCTGAGCTCCAGTGAATCTGAATGGTGAAACGCAGAAGTCGAGCGCTACAGCCCCAGCTGGTAATGCGACTCTATGTTATCCCGTTACACCTCCGTACGCTGGCCTCCTGCTCCGCTCTGCCCACATCCTCTGTTTGTCGGGGAAGACAAATTCACAACAAAGATGGCCACATTAGCATTTTTATTATTATTGTTTTTTTGTGTGTTTTTTTTTTCAGTTTGTGTGTGAAGACAGCTGAAGGAGTATGAGGCAACAGTGTTTCAATTCCGGCTCACAGCAAGTGCCTGTTAACAAGTACTTTGCAAAAGCTGGCACTGGATTTATTAACAATGTATTGTTTCTAAGAAGCTTCTGCAGCTGCTCCTGCTCCTCTCTTTAGATAATTGATCATATCGATGTTTCCCAGTTTTTCGTTTGAAGTGTTATTTTTCGTTAACGAAGACTATAACGTCATCATTACATTGTTTCACCTGGTTTCAATGGCGATAACATAACGGTGACGAGCTAAAAAAAAAGAAAAACAAGGCTCAGGTTGGTTACTGAAACAGGACTAAACATTTACGGCTTTACGTTGATGAGGCGAAAATAGGAGAAAGTGACATGCGGCCCCTCTCTCCTTCTCTGAAACTAACAGGGCTGGCGATTTAAAAAGGCTTCCCTGCAGAAGCTTTAACCGCTTTAACTGCCCCGCCTTAAACGAGCACACTTTCTCCAGTTCAGCGCTACCCAAATGTAAAAGCTTCTCGACTGGAGCTTGCAGCCTCATTTGAAAGCTAAGACCTACAAAACTGATCTAAACTTTTTTGTTGCATAATGTCATATTTTTTACGCTTTTTTGTCGTGTTTTCGCAGCTTTTTTATTTATTTTTTGCTTTTTCACCCCTTTTTTTTTTGCATTTCCATCAGGTTTTGGTCACATTTTGTCGTTGTTTTTATTGCATTATTGTTGCTTTACCGGCGCTTTTTTCAAGAAGCTTCTAAATTTGGGCAAAGCCAAATTTCCGGAAATTGGCCTGGTTCGGGTGGGAATTAAAGGGATATTTCAGGATTTCTGAAATAGGGCCTCATGTCCTAGTTATCCAGAGTGTTGCTGATGTCTGGAGATATTTTTTTTCTTAAATTCATGCAGTTCTTATATTTGAAGAGTCTAATGGCGCTAGGCTAGGGCAAGGCTAACGCATTTCTATGGTATCAGCTAGCCTGCATTAAAAAACAGTCTGACCCGCTCCACAGTGCACCTGAGGCAAATCACTTATAACGCCAGACTAACGATATAAATGTCTGTGTCGATAGAATAATTTTAAAAATATAACTGACCTTGGATCACATGAATTACCACATTTTGAGGGACTATTTTCAGATCACTCCGCCGCTGCATTAGCTTACAGCCACGAAACTGATGCTGCTCAAATATAAGTTATTTTAAATGCAAAATGGTTACAATTATTCTATCGACACAGACATTTATATCGTTAGTTTGGCGATATAAGTGATTTGCCTCAGGTGCACTGTGGAGTGGGTCAGACTGTTTTTAATGCAGGCTAGCTGATACCATAGAAATGCTTTAGCCTTGCCCTAGCCTAGCGCCACTAGACTCTTCAAATATAAGAACTGCATGTATTTAAGAAAAAAATATCTCAAGACATCAACAACACTCTGGATAACTAGAAAATATCTCAAGACATCAACAACACTCTGGATAACTAGGAAATGAGGCCCAATGTCCTGAAATCCTGAAATATCCCTTTAAGAGGTTAAGTTGCTGATAATCATGCATTTCACATCCCCTTAAGAAGCAAAGGCAATTTCCCTACGGAGACAATAAAGTATAACTTAACCTTAAAGACCAGTCTGTTTTGTCAGTCTACTGTTTTGATGATCTCGTGGGAAATGTAATGTATTTAAATGACTTTCTTCTTTCAGTCGCGGGTGAATCCAAATGTCAGCGCAGTACGTGTTCTGTGGAAGCACTGGTGCAATTGTCTTTTATGATCGTTGTATTTGTGTTGCTGTTTGTCTGTGTGTATGTCCCTTATGGACCCCTACGACTGCCACCAGCCACTCCCCCACGTGCTACACTCACACGGGGCAGTGGGTGAAGTGTCGCACACTGAGCCCATATAACCTGGACTGTAAACATATTTTAAAGGCCCACAACTATATTTGTATGAGCGCTACGTAAAACAAGAACTCATGATTTAGTGGAAAGGTTTGACTGACAGCAAGAACAACACCCCCCATCTTTGCCTGACGGCTCCCGGCCCGAAGACGTGCTCCCACCAATCTTTTTTTGGGAGTGAAACTTCTTGTGACAGATTGTGACACTGTTTGATTTAGTTTATGTAACGCTGACGTCCTTCTTAATGTTGAAGTCTTTGTTTGTCTTTTACATTGTGCTGTATATAGAAAGGGTGAATGCCCCCTTTAAGTTAAGCACACGTTTTGAAAATAAAACTTTAAAAAAAGCCGTCGTTCTTACCTTTTTGATTTTTTTGCCGCGGGGGGCGGAAACCAAAGGGCCATGGTCATCTTGCATTCAGTTTCAAGCAAAGTCAGAGGCGGAGTGACAGAAAGTGAGTCAGAGTTTAAATTATTCGCTTTAAACCAGACTTAATGAGGAAAGTGGACGGGACTCTTCGGAATTTAAATCCAAAAAGCTTCATTCGTTCTAATAATTATCTGCCTTATTTTCAAGAAGGGCGTCTGACCTTTGAGAGAAAGTTTCATAAAAGCAAATGCTTCTCCCTTGTATTCAGTTGGTGCATTTTGATCAATATTTCTAAACAGACCATTTTGCTTCTCGTGTTGAGTTAGGTTTCTCTTCCCATCCAAGCACTGCACCTTGCCCCACAGTGATATGCGTGGTCTCCCATCTCTTCACGACCACTGCCTATTAGTGTGACAGAGATGGTTACGGCGATAGTCTAAAACCTGCGTGGGCATGATATTCGGTAATGCCGCGGTCCCGCCCATGCAGGCTTTATGTCAAAAAAAGTGGCTCCGCGGGATTCAGGCGCTGGCTCCGAGTCGGATTCCATTAAATATCTACGCCGACGTTGTAACCTGTTGCGATGAGCCCCCCAGATTAACTTGACTTCCTTTGAATGTTTGCGCGTTGTTAGTGAAGTGCTCAAAGACGCTCAAAAAAGGAGGGGGGGAAATAATCTGCTCGGAGACGACAGGAGAGGTGCGTCTGGCTTCATCTCCCCTGCGCGCTCCGCGGAGGCGTCTGTGGCCCTGACATCAACATTACACGCTCAGGAGGCAGAGTGTGCGACCTCCTCCCCCCCTCCCCCCGTCCTCTCCCTCCCTCCGCCCCAGATTCACACAGTACATGCACTGGCTTATCCGCACGAGCGTTATCTGCACCCGGGCCCTTGGAGAATCTAATCATCAAAGCTCACGGAGGAGGAGAGCGGAGAGGTTTTCTGCTGAGCTGTCGGTTCGCAGAGCTCTCCTGAATGCTCCTGTGCTGCACCCGCGCGCTACGCACATGTAGCGCGCGGGTGCGTCAGCTGCATGCTGCGCGACGGCGACTATAGAGGCCAAGGCTGTGTCCGAATGTCCACACTATTCCCTATATAGTGACTATATAGTGGTCACGCCATTTTGTAGGGGTGTCCAGAGAGAAAAAAGTAGTGCACTCAAAATTTTCCACAATGCATTCTGAAAAGTAGTGAGCATCAGCGGTCACTAAACGGGTCAATATAGACCACAATGCATTGCGAGAGTCGGAGAAGAATGCCTGACAGCAACAGGTCTTTGAACTGAACACGACGGGATGAAATCAGCCGTTTCAATCGTGTGTTTTGCGTATTTATCATAAATAAATGACTTAAATATAAACGGTTACGGTGAAAAATGCTAGCGTTAGCTGCTTACCTTTAGCTCGAGCTGTTAAATGACCGATTGCTTCCTCTTAAATAATCCAAGCCATTCATGTAAAATCCATGTTAAATATATCTGACCCGTATTTATCCATAAATAGTCCACTGGTTCATGAGTTTGGTTGATATTTATCGCAGAAATATTTTTTTTCCGGAGTTTAGCAAACTTTTAGCAGATGTAGTCACTCATTCTGCTGGCTCTGACCTACTTTCTGCACGTCTTTGAGCTAACACTGGAGTGATTTTTTTTTTTTTTTATATGATAGTTTTAATTTAAATTTAAATGTCAAATAAAACGCATGTAAAAGTGCTCAAGCTGTCTTTCTGTTTCATGAAATAAACGTTTGTAACAATAAATAAATTCAGAAAAAAAAAAGAGGAAAAAAAATCTGTGACGTCATGCAGCTCGGAGAAAGTAGTGGGCTTCTGTCCGAATCGCCAACAGAATCAGTGGACTATACTATATAGTGCGGGCCTATAGTGAATGAGGGGTTAGGGACTAGGGTGGACATTCGGACACAGCCCAAGACGGCTCGTCTGGACTTGTCAGTAAAGTCACTATTCACATGCAGTATTTCGCCAAAGTCTGCACATGCACTAATTATTGTCGGATTAAATTTTTTGCCACTGTGCAGACTTTCATTCAAATGTGAGGAACAGTGGCGATTTTGCCAACATTTGTCACATGGTGCTGCTTTTGCGTAATTTGATTTGAATTTTTAGACTGCCCAGCCTTCTTGCCAAGCCCTGGCCTCCATAAAAAAAAAACAACAACAAAAACTGCCTTGTAGTTTTCTTTCTAGGCACACAGTACGCACCAAAACTCTGATTAAAGAACATAATATTGGACGTTTTAACCATAACTTTACGGTTTCATTTGCTAGCAGATGGAAAAGCTAAAATTGGTTGTAATTGCTTGATTGTCGGGCAAAAACAGTTGCCAGTTGTGTACTCTGCACTTCAGAAGGCAATGTTTTTTGGTTTTTTTTATAGAGGAACTGGCTGCATAAGAATTATTTGTGCCCGCGCTCTGCTTTCCAATCGTTTTTATGTTGAATAAATATAATTATCAGGAGAATTTGTGACCAATGCTCTCATCAGTTTAGCCTTGTTGTCTGTGGGAATAATCCTATTTGAGCCAGGAGCGACTTTGTGTTTCAGCACCACAAGTGGCCACTGGCGTAAACTGGCACAATGAGCTGTCCATTATGCGTCACTACTGGGTCCAGCCAGGGCGCCTTGTCAGACTACAAAAAACAAAACAAACAAAAACAAAGGCCAAACTCTCCACCCATCAGAACCCCCATTCTATCGTCCAACTTGGTGTAATAGTATCTCGCGGCGGGCTCTGAATCTGTGCTGGTTGATTGGAGCGGGGAGAGCAGCAGGAGCGAACACAGACGTACTCATGCCCACAGAGCGAGGTCCTCGGGGGGGGGGGGGGGGGGGGGGGGGGTTACGCGGGCCGAGCGACTCCCCGGGGAGGGGGCCAGCCGCCGGGTCACATCGCCCGCAGACATTGTTTTCGCCCCGTAGCGTTGAACAGCTTCTGAGGATCCTGCCTCAGATGGACGATTTCCATGTTCTGGCTCAAAGGCTCTGTAGTGATTAATTACTATACTTCGTCTAACGATATCATTCTGATAATATTCAGAAGATAAATAAGTGCGAGTACACTGTAAATGTATTGTGTTTTCAGTATGATAATCTATATTATTAAACACTATGGCAATGTCGATGTACTAGCCGATGAAAAGGCTGAGCCATATATTAGTGGGACACAAATAGCCCATCGAGCAGGAGTCTCCAACCCTTTTTTACCCTGTGAAATATGAAAGTATTCTAAGTATTCAGAATACCGTTCTAAATATGTTACAAAATAGATTTTTCTTGGTCTAATGCGGTTTCACTGGAGCCTTATACTTGCAAGAGAGGACTGAGCTAAGGACAAATTCTCACAAACACGGCATGTGCTTCAAATAAACACATGCACTAACTATATCCCAAGATGATATTTCGACACAATTAAAGAACATGAGTTTCAGCCCACGTCGCTCTAGATGTTCAGAACAAAATGAAAATGCATGTAAAGTGTGACTTGTCAAGTCCTTGTAGAAATGTAGAAAGCCTTTGGGGAGCTGCTTGGAAAGGCTCCTGGTTGAAGAGCCCTGTTCTGATTCTAAATTCAGTAGAATTTCAAAAATCATCCGTCTTTTGCTAAAGTAACATTTTAAACATCGCACGTCAGCCACTAACATGTCATGGTACATCCCTGGTACTTACAGAGGTAATTACTAGATACTTACAGAGGTACGTTTAGGTAATTACAGTGGTACTTCATCCTGAACTTCAGTCGTAATTCCTAAATACTTAAAGTGATAGTTTCTAAGTAATAACAAGTACTAGATATGTTCTGGTAAGTAATGGGTACTTAAAAGGATGGTAGTTACTGGGTACAGTGATATATCGTAAGAATTGGCATAAAAGTAGGGTTATGGTATCTTGTAATATGATTTATTGCTCATGATTATAATGACTTTATAAATAAAATAAAAACAAATACAAAATAAATAACACATGAGTCTTTTTATTTTGATCGCAGTGTTTTCCTTGTGCTTGAAATGTGTTTTGAAATAGTAAGTGCTGTATTGCTACAGTATTTTCTGTGCTACTTATTCCATATTAATTATAAAGAAACGTGTTTCATTTATGTTGTTTTATGTTGTTTTAGTCATCCTGACTAACTCATACATAATTTCTAGAAATGACCTCTGAATGTGCTAGAAGTACCACATTTACTACCTAGGAATTTCTGCTGTAGTATCCTTGAATTACCACAATAAGTACCATAGATGTACCACATAATTACTAGTAATAACCACTGTAAGTACCATGTACTTACTGGGCTGTATTCTATTGTGTTACCAACATGAGTATTATGTTATTTAATATAGAAGATATTTAGACCGATTCTGATGCATTCATGTTTTGTTCCAGATCTCAACGTCGTGTTCCATTCATCAAAACTGTTTCTATACTTAATCTCTTCTGCCTCAGCTGAAATTTTCCAAAAATACTGTCCTCAATTGAATGAAACCACGGCCTGCATGCTAAAGTGGCTGCTCCTTGGTGACTGTGACATTTTAGCGGCTAATTATTATGTTCCCTCATGCGCTGTTCCTCCACTGGTTTTAAATCTCTGTCTGAACATCTTGGGTCACCAGAAGGCCTTTTCTCGGAGTCTGGGAAAACGGAGTCTATTATAAATCGCCATGCACTGTAGTAGTCTGCGCTGTGTGTTATTAACTGCCAGTTGAATCAGCAGCCAAATCACGGAGCCTTTCGTTTATAATGTCCAGGATTTGTATTTGAGTCTTGAAAATCAGTGTATTAATTTTCGCTTTGTCAATTTAACATTTTGTTTTTAACACAAAAAAAGCACACTAAAGAATAGAACCATCTTATTAAACCCATGTATAAAGTCTCTAGCCTGACTCTCCCTATATGTAAAATACTGTAGTGGTTTCTGGACACATCCACCCAACATGGAGAGTGTAGTATTTGTGTATTTGCACAGAAATGGCCGGTTCACACGCTCTCCCCGGTGGCTCTGATCGTACCTGTCTCGTCTGTGAAGAAAATGGGAGGCAAAATGTGGACACAAACTGACCCGGTCCCGGTGGGAGCTCTTACTGTGAGAGGCGCCCGTGTACATGTCACGGACAGCAAACAGCTCTCCCCTGCCCCGGCGCTGGATGTGGACGACACAGGTGAAATGAAAAAAAAAAGGCTGGTCCTCATCTGAGATTTGAAGATTGATTTGTTGTTGAGTTTCAGATGGCGTCACACTATTGAACTGGCTAATTGAAATGAAGGTAGGACAGATTGGTTATCTGCTGGTTTTGTCATGAATGTAGCAGGATAATACTGTCTACGAACACACACACAAATAACCAATGTGCTTAAAGGTTACATGTTTTGATCAGTAAAAGGTAAACATGCCAAATACAATACTGCAAGGGCCATGTGTGTGTCCCCCCCCTGGAAGGCTAAATTCTCTTAATACTTTGTCTTGTTTTATTTAGGTTTTTGACATTGTATTTACTGTATCTATTTCATTCAGATGTAACAATTAAAATATATACATGAATGACAATATATTCAATATACCATGAAAGAAAAGAAGCAGAGAGAAGAGCAATCTTATGATATCTGCCCCTTTTTTTGACTTCACCCCCCAAACAGGGGTGAAGTTAGAAGCGACCAAGCTCTTCCATGTTTCCCCTATTTAAATACGCTCACGTGAGTAGTTACGCGATCCAAGTCTAGTTACACAAAATGAAACATGTTGATTTTCTAAGCGGATAAAAGGGGTACTATATTGTAAGGCGTAATAATACCTTAGGAGCACTTCGACGCCCGTGCATTAAAATAAAGGTATTACTGTGTTATTATTTTTGCTCAACATAATCTATATTACAACTTATTTCTTAAAGTGTGGGTCCACAGATACTTTGTTTTACTTCAGTGACTAAATGAATAGGCTACAACACACTGACTGTGTTGAAATAGTTTATTTCCTTTGGTTTATAATTGTTATGACTTCACCTGGAGGTACCATTTTCACTTTGATGAAAGCACAAAAGCTTCCTTTCTTGTCTCATTTACCTTTAAAGTTGACACACCTTTTACAGAAAAAAAAGAAAGAAAGAAAGATCAAATACTCTCTAGTGCGTTGCATCACACGCTGACAGTTCATGAGCAAAATATCTTTGGGCTGCCCATCTTTGACTAGACGTATGTCTCCAACTTTTGCTGCAATAATCAATCATATTTCACCATATAGAGAACTATATCTATGTTGTAAAAGTGAGAACGGAACGTCTTGAAATGTGTGATTGTTTTGATGGACAGATTTACCTTCCCCATACAGGGCAGTTCAACCCCACGTTCTCTCACCTCTGCACTTGAAATAACTCCATTACAGTGGTACTCAGTGGTCGAGGGCAGTCCCGCAGGAGGAAAAGCCATCACGTACCACAGAAACACTTAACACATTGAGTGCTGCGGTGTTTTGGGGATTTAGCTGTAGAGTGCCAAATATCCAGACAATTTTTCATGATATTTGTCGCACCACAGCATATTATATGTTGTAGCTATGGACACATGCTGTGGCCCGTTTGAAAGGTGAGACTCTAAGCTCTCAGTAGGCCAAAACCGTTTAATTCTACGTGCCTTGGTTCCTGAGAAATCCTAAAGCTAAACAGAGGCTAGTTTTGATCAAAATCAGTTATTTTTTTTCTAGAAACTGAGATGTTTTACGAAACATGCGCCATTTGAGCCTTTTAGATTTGGGTAAAGCCAAACTGGAGACAATGTGCTGGGTTCAGGTGGGGGTTAATATGAACCAAGCAGAAAAATAAATCAGATACATTGAATTTACACATTTGTTTCCATTTTACGGCAATAGAGGATTTGGGGAATATGAAAAGAACAGGAGTTGTTTTGAAGTATCATCAGTTGAACATATCTGTATCTTCTGTCTCTGCTCAGCGGGGAAAGGTGGGCACAGCAGACACTCAGAGACTCGGAGACACTAAGCGGCTGTCGCGCCAAGTCTGATACAACACTGCCCAGAACGCGCTGCTCCGCGGAAATGAGCTTTCCAGCTCCCGGTTCAGCAACGTGACTCCAAAAGGTCCACGTGGAAAAGAATCACATCATAAGAGAAAAGGAGCAATCTAAATGCACACGCAGTCGACATTTTGACCTCATATCACTCTGACCACAAGAGTTTTCCATAAGACCTTGTGTCGGGACACATCCAGTTTCATAAATGTAAGAGGATTTTTTTTTTTTTTTTTTTACTTTTTCAATCTTCAAAGGCTTCTGATTTGAAATTCAAATGTACTGTGTTTTCACTATGCACTATAAAGAGCTTTCTTAAAATATTCTCTTGGAAATGATTACCTAGAGGAGCCGTGTTTACTTAATATCTTCAGACATCTCATTTATGTGCGCTGTGTACAAATTTAACCAGTCTTACCGAGATTTTCATCACCTCTACTGTTTCCCTTTAGTGCGTTAAGGATCAGAGCAGCAGCGGCAAACGCAGGCTAAGCTACTGACATTACTAATAGCATTTTGCCATCAAATCCAATCGGGAGTCTGCGAGTGTTTAATTTGACTCTTTTGTGTGTTACGCGTGGCGTGGGTTAGCAATGAGCGGATCACAGGGAAGTCGGAGATGGACAAATTGAGTTGGTCTGGAAATATACACTGTGGCCATAGTAAATAGGCACAAGGAGAGCTGCTAGAACCTACATCTGCATTTCAATTTGGATTATTGTAGCTGCAGCAGCGGCGTCGGAAGCGTTTGGAAGGTGGGGGGGACACATTTAAAACATTTGGGGGTTCGACTTCATAAAATTAAGGACTACAGTGGGACAAGGTCAGGACAAAAACAGGGCGAAGTTAGGGCTTTAGCAGGACTACATCCAAATCGGGCCTTACTTCAGGAAAACATGAGAGACTCGATCAGCTCAGCAGCGCCTCCTCCTCACAGCTGGCTGGACATATAGGGCGGATAACCAAACACCTGTGGAGCCGATGTTCTCCTGTCCAGCTCTGGCTTTATGACACTTTGTAAAAAACTCAGTGAATTAAGCTCTTATGAGACGGCGCGCTCGTGTTTGCATCCACATTTATTCAGCTTCAGCCCCACCCGTTAACTGCCATCGCAAAGAAACTTCTCAACGCTTGTATCTTCACATTTCCCACAAACGCAGATAAAATTGAGTCCGGTTGAACACTCGTGCTAGCCCGGTGCAGTTTCCCCAAACTCACGCTACATCAGTTTCATCACTCGCTTTACAAACACATCCAAAACTGATGTTCCTCACCTTAAAGTTACTGGTCAGGCCCTTTGTACCGATGAAGAGGGGAAACGTCCTTGTGCTTCGGTTTGGTCAAATCTGTCAGTCCGTCCAACGATAAGCCTCCTGTATTCTCACTTTAGCCGTTTTTCAGTGGTTTACAGAGACATGTTTACATTTCAGCCGATCTGAGGGGATGGTATCGGACCTGCATAGACACAGCTACGCAAAGCGGAGCGGATGCGCCGCGGGGCAACGCGATACTGGCGCGGATAATGCCAAAAAATATTGTTTTTTATGGAAAATAAGGCACGGGTCATATTTAATTGTTGCCTCGGGGAGCCTATTGAAAAGGTCCAGTCTAAACTAGTAAATGTAAAGTCAATGAAAATTCACGTTATGAAATGAATGGTCCCGACGCCCATGAGCTGCACGTATTTAGGAATAAAGTCTTTTATGGATAAAACCTGCAAACCCATCTTTGGAAATGCATGCTATTTGTTATTTGATGAACAGTTTATGTAAGTCTCTTCCTAAATGTTATTTCTCAATAATAATAATATTTTTTTTTTAAATGCGTTACGGCTTAGGTTGTGGATACATGAGGTTTGCAGAGGGCAATTCTGGATGCCATGACAGTAACTTGTTTGTGGGTGAGAACTGGATAAAGATGGTGAAACATTAAATGCAGTCAAGACAAAATGGCCGAAAAAGAAAAAAGGAGGCTTGCTTCTTGGCAGTGCAGAGAAGTTGTCTAAAAAAAAACAACTATGATGAGATGGCACCTGTTACATCACAAGAGTTGATCCAGTAACAACCTGCATAATGCTGGACAACACGGGGGTGTTGTGTGCCAGTGAGACTCTCAGGTCCAGGAACGAACCCGGACAGCTCAGCTCCGTTATGTGCTGTTGGACCCGAGGCTTGTGTAAGATTTGAGCCGCGCCAGTCTGTGCCTTCTCTCCAAATCCTCCCTGTTTTGGCAAAGTTGTTATTCACAGCCGTTCGAGAGCACTGGTTCTCAACTTACTCTGTCCTGCATCTTTTAAGCAAGAGATGTATCGACTATGGCTCTTTAAAGACAATTGCGAAGTGCTTTATTATGAAGCGGGCCGTCTCATGATCGGAAGACTGGAGGTTCGAAGCCCGACTCCTGAAGGTGCACACTCTCATTGTGTCGTTGGGCAAGACACTTCACCCACCTCACCTCCCGTGTGAATGGGTGAGTGGATCCTGGCTGTAAAGCGCTTTGAGTGCCTATTAATGGTGGAAAAGGCGCTGTGTAAGTTGAAACCATTTACAATAGCACAATGACATCGCGTCGGTCAGATGTTGGGCGACTCTGCACAGACTGTACACCGAGGCTTTTTAACTCTCATTCAGTATGAACAGTTCACAGTCTCTAATCAGAAGCAGCCAGGGGAAACCTGACCGTGGCTCAGGTGGTAACTGGAAGGTTTATGGTACATACTGTAAGTGTGTCCTTGGGCCACAGCGATGGGTCGTTCTGGGTCAGAGTGGATTGGTTTGAAGTGATGAGAGAGATGAGAGCTGAATCTTCTACCCTGAAGATTAGCATAAAGAAGAAAACATGTGAAAACAATATCCAGAAATAGGAATAATCTGGCACTTTTTCCTATCATCGGCAATCCCTTTGAGAGCTACTGTATGAGAGCTTGTTCCTCTCCTGAAGCTGACCCAAAGATCCCATTCCCGTCACTATTGGGGGGAGACTCTTCACCCACATTGCCTGTGTGAATGTGGTTCGCAAGTGAGTGATTGGTGGTGGTTGGAGAGGCTGTCTATCTGCCTCAGGTCGTCTGTGGCTACATGTGGAGAGTGAATCAATACGGGCAAACTGCTGGTTAATTCATAATCCATTGTTTAAATAATCCATAACACCCACAGGCTCCACGATAAAACATCAAAATACAATGATCTGCCCTGAGTCCATCGACCGGCAGTAGAGCATTTGCTTTAGTCCGTTTATTCTGCGGTACATTTTTCTCGCTCTGGTTAAATGTCTGTAAGTTTGTGTCCAGATTTAATCTTTTCTTCAATTTGTTTCAACCCATGGAAATGAAACTCGGCCAGAATCCTCACTTAGAAATGAATAAGAAAATAATATCTCCAGATGATAGCAAATTTCATTCCGTCTCCAAACTTTGCTTTTCATCATTAGGCCAGATACCGCTTAATTCCAAAACTGTCGAGAGAACGGTTGGCTCAAAGCGCTCGGATCGGCACTGTCTTTCCTGGCCCCTTGAGGCTTATCGCGACTAGTGCCTTTAGATTAAATGTTTGTTTTGCCTTAAAATGTCTTCTACATCTGATCCAATGCCCATGTCTGCAATAATGATGTGAGGTGGGTGTCCTGACACATCCATTTAAATATAGCTTCACGGAGGCCCTGCGGCTTTGGCTGGATTTAATTTGCCAACGTCAAACCAAAGTGAGTTGAATGCGTGCCGGCCCATTTGTCTACATCTGCTTTGTGAATTATTAAGCCACAATAGCCTCTTCTTATTAGCTAATTCACTCCCCACGCGCGCTCCTCCGATACTTCTAATTCATTTGCGGGATCCAAAGGGAAACAATGTGTTCAGTTGATACCAAATGGCAGTTTACAACCTCCCAATGCGAGGCACACTTGTTTGCTCTCGCTGTGCTCTTCAATTTAAATGCCACGCCGAGATTCAGTCACTGCCTTAAAGACAAATAGAGGGAGGCCAAGTATTTCATCATTAGTTAATTGGCTGTTTTGGGCAAATCGGGTCTGCTCCGAGGGCTTATAACGCATGGCAACGCGAAACCTGTACGTCGTTTGCATTACATGTCTTCATCTGTAATTCCACCTGTAAAACAAACAAAGTGTTAGCATGGCGTTCCTCACTCATCCCACAAATCATTATAGCACACGACCAGCACTGTCCATTTCCTACGCCCCCGGCAGCCGACAGAGGTCAAGATGGCGCGGACCCAAAAGACGCCGTTTTAAAACTTTTTGTGTCCGTGGATATCGAGTCGCCGCCGGGATGCGCCGCAGGAATCATCTGCCTCTCGGCGCGCTGGCGACTCGGAGATGAATTTGGCAGCGGATGCGATTTCTGACGCAACCCCTCTCCATTGAGTCAGACTTGGCACCTGCACAGAGGGGCGCGCAGGCTCGAGACCCTCTGTGTCCTCGTTGGAACATCCAGCTTCACTTTATTGCCCTTTGAGTCGTTTTTGCAGCGCTCACCGTCCAAATGATCGTTTATCTATTTATGTTAATGCGTACATTGAAACTGCTTGAAAGTATTTGCTTCTTGTTATGATATCGAATATCTTTTCCCGACGTCGCGCTGTCTAGTACTTGATATTCCTGCCGTGGCTTTGTGCAGAGATGTTCCACAGATACGTGTGAATGAAGAACAGTGCTGAGGTCCGAGCTCTCGGACTGGTGTAATTATACAAGGAAGAGGGAGCTATTGTATAGTTAAGGTCACACTGTCGGGCTTTGTCTTCAAAGTCTTGCGCTGTTCCTCCTCACCGACTCCAGCCTCTACGTGGGATCTGCCTCCTCAGCTCACGCGTGATGAATAACGCATGGACACGTAATGTCAAGGTACATTATAAAACCAGGTCACTGATTTCAGAATACAACATGTCTCTAATTTTACTTATATTTTCGGCTTCACTGCTATTTCCTGTAATTGCTCTCTTTAACTAAGCAATGAATACAAATTAGCTCCTTTTTTTTTTCATAAAGCCGCTTGTGTTTATGCAAAAACGACTCAATGTGATCTGCCTGTCCGTGAACCTCAACCCGGAGTGCCACGCTCTTAAATATGATGACAGAAGATGCAATCGCTGCAGCAATTAGCAGGATGGAGTCATCCTCTCGTGGTTTTGACCTTTTGTGCTTAAAGACATGCCTCCGATGGCCATCCTATTCACCAAGCCTTTTAACTTTGAGTAGTGTGCTGGATCCACCAACACATTTCAAATCAAATCAAATCAAACTTTATTTATAAAGCGCTTTTCATACCGAAAGGTATCACAAAGTGCTTTACAGATAACAAACAGACAAACAGGTGCATGCGCACGCGCACACACACACACACATACACAATATATCATTAGGACTAAATAAATAGATGTCAGTTAAAAGCTAAGCTAAAAAGGTGGGTCTTGAGCCTGCTCTTAAAAACATGATCGTTCTCTGTGGTCCTGAGCTCCTCCTCAGGTCGTTCTAGAGGCGAGGGCCGTAATATTGGAAAGACGCCTCGCCGTGAGTCTTTCTGTTGACTTTAGGAATAACTAGGAGACCCCTGCCAGAGGAGCGAAGGGGCCGTGAAGGTTCATAAGGTAAAAGCAATTCTGAAAGATAAGAAAAACCAAGACCAAGACATTTGGCACACACTTCTACATTGGACTGCGCCGTGTTACCGTCTGATTGTTATCATGACAAATGCAATAACCACATTGCAATAAACGTATGTTACGCTCCTCAATTTGAATTATGAATGGAAATTGAATATGCTAAAGCAGGAATCTCCACCTTTAGCTCTTGGGCTACTGCTATCTCTCCAGCCCTTTCCAAATCGCTCCCTAAAGGCGTTCTTCATTTACACATTTTAGATGATTTGATTTGTTGTTCTGAGTATGAGAAACGCAATGCAAACATTTCGATAAATATAGTGAAGTATTTGGTCTCCACCCCTTGTTATAACGACAGGACCAGAGTGACTCCCAAGACAGACAGATTTATTCCAAACAAACAGGCAAGGGTAGAAAACAGGACCGGAGGTACAAGGTACGGGGCGGTGGAGGTATCTGGAGGTGAGTCTGGAGCCGGACGGAGAACTGCACGGAAGAGAGTAGAATTACAGGTTTGTCACAAAAGTTATTTCAAATCGTAGGTTGCAAAAAATTCAAGCGCCAAAGTAGGTACCACATAAGGTAACGGACGATCTGGCAGAGAGTGGAGGAGTGAAGAGGCTTCAAATACTGGAGGTGAGTGGTGATGAGTTGCAGGTTCGCTGAGTGGCTGCAAGCTCCAGGGTGTGATGACTCCGCCCAGCTCCAAACAGACAGGAACAAGAGGGTGGGGCAAAACACAGATGAGAGGCACTGGACTCCTAACACCCCTAGTTGAAGTGTACCTCTCTGCCATATTTATTATGTAAAAGTAGCTCACAGGTAAAAAATAAGAGGAGATCCTTGTGCTAATATGCAGCTAATTCAACTAAATAATAATATGACTAAAACATTTCCTTTCCGTGCAATTAGACTTGTTTAAGACAATATTCCATTCAATGATTTTGTAAAAATTTGAATGTGTAAAGAAGAATTTTAATGGCATTCATCTTTGTAATATTCAGTGTTCAAATCACCGCCTGCAGCTTGATTTCTGAACAGTTTCAGTCACTGTCGTTAATAAGTAGGTCAGAGTGACTAGATGTACTTTTTATTTTCTCGTTAAGATTTATTTTTGGATGTGATTTTGGGTATGAGTCTCCCTGGATGGGTACAGTGTGTTTTCAATATGTCACTGTAACCGAGGCTCCCAGTCCTGCTTTTGGACTCCAGGCTCCAGGTCTGGCATCGGCACAGCGCTCCATGGTTCACAATATGAAGCATTTTTGGCTCATGGTGAATTTAATCTTTTTATTGAAGTAAGTCCTTACAAAAATATCTCTCCCGCTGCTCAGTGGCTTAGGTTTGCGCTGTTGCCAGTGTTTCTAATAGTCTTCATAAATTCAAGGCAGGCACCAGCCATTCCCTAAAACCTGATAGCTGTAGTGAGGAAGTCGCAGGGGGATAAATTGATGAAGCTTTGGCCCTGGACCTTGATTGTGCAAACAATTTCATCTTTATCATACAAATGAGCTGGCTAAATGTGATAAGGAAGCACTTTAATTACTTTGAGGTCTATTCTTCGTTCACATCATTTTAGCTTTTGGAAAAGGACCATTCTCGTGCTTAACTGATGCTGCATCTGCTTGATATGACTTGGATCCAACAATATTTTACCCCAACCTAAGATTATTCGTGGTTAACCAGTTAATACAAAGAGCTTGAGTTGGCAGGTCTACAGTGGGTACTTCATGTTATTATGTAACAGAGACTCATATATGAATAATGGCTTAAACACTTGCTTTGTGCTTTAGAAGCTTGAGTTGACAGGTTTCTATAAGCGCTAGTGTAGTCATTATTCATTCACTCGCCACAGCTGACCAGGGCTAGACTGAAGAAAGCGAAGCTGCCAATGTGCGCTACTGGCTCCCCATTTATAGTGAACGACTAACGTTTAAAGTGTCTGTAAGATAGCGAAATGAGGAGATTGGACCCATAGAAATAATAACTGCGGACTGTTAGTAAGTAGGCTTGTCCTGGAGACTTTTTCAAGGCCGTTAGCATGCTCAATGTATTTGCCCTATAGCCGTTAGCATTAGCCACCAAACATCGCAAATTATGAACGATACAGATAATAGTAATAATAATGGCTTACATTTGTTTTGTGCTCTACAAGCTTGTATTACCAATTTCCTCATTTCCCCAGATGTTTTCAGCTGTTGTCAACCCATCGACCACATTAAGGTGAGGTCAAAGTGTAGTTAGAAATCAATGACGAATGTACAGACCATTTGAGATTTTACTTTAGATACAAAATTAGCGTATATAAGTGTCCTCTGAGCCCACTCTGGTACAATGCATCAAATGACAACATTTATGTTACAATTGTGCACATAAGAGCCAATCGTGTGGGTGCTGCGGGGCTCAAGCATTACATTGATATATCTGCAGCAAAATTAGAAAAGTAAAGTTAGAAACATTATGGTTCTGCTTCTAATTTACAACGGGAGCTGTGATCGAGGCGGATTATTGATACAGAGGACATCGGCTGTAAATAAACAACTGAAGTGGCCCTTAATCTTCAGTGGACGATGCTGTAATGCAAAAATGAATCCATGAATATTTACTAAAAAACATATTCGCGTCAAGGCATTCCCTCATTGTGCCGTCTGCCGAGGGAAACAAAAGCTCATGCGCCGGATTTCATACACATTGATGTGGGTCGTTTGGCAGAGTCCCGTCCGCTGCGCATTTCCCAAAGCTGCATTTTGTTGTGATACTCGGCAAAATTAGCTTTGAATTCCACTGATCAACACACTCATTAAAACCTGTTTATATTGCAATCAATTCTTGCATGGCTCAGTAGAACGGCTGCCGCACAGTCCCCCGTTATGTGCAGCCAATATTCTCTCTCTGAAGTCTGTTATTAGGGGAGCCGTTCCACAGCAGCCCCGACGCATAATTTACTCCTGCTCGTTACTTTGTCGAATGCTTAATAGTACAATATTTTACGCAGCCTATGTTGGTTCATTTCTCTGTAATTTAATAGCGCCGACTTAAGCCCCTTTGTGCTTTTAAGGTATCGTGTCTAAACAAAACAAAAAACTCATGATAGATTCATACCGTAAGTGCTAATACTAAATCTGAGCAAATGCGTTATTCAATATATCTGTATTACATTACAACAAATGCATCGCTAAGATTCAATTATGGACTTATGGGGCTTGAATTATGAAAGGCCATTACCATTTGCCTCTTGCCATGACTCCGCGAGGCCCCCCCAAAAAAAATAGCCTCCTCCCTTTTTTTTTTTTTTTTAGCAAACCACTTTTCACACCAAATAAGTCGCGATGGGGATAACTAATAGAAAATGTGTGTTTCAGAGAGCGGCTGGTTTCGCTTTGAGGACTTGGAAAGCGCCAATTGAGGTCAACATTGGCGGGGGCGTGAAGTTTCATCTGCCCCAAAACAGATGCGGCTGTCCCGTAGCGATTAGCTTGTCACATCATGCGGCGTGTACAAAATGCTACCAGGCTAACAGCTGAGTGCAGGCCCCGACCCTTTTAGTGAACATTTCAAAACACTATATCTTTTTTCTTTTTTAACTTTCCGTTTCTTTGTCATGGTTTCCGGCTCCCTGCCTCAGCGGGTCGTAAAGAGAAGCAGCAAAGTCTCCTTGCATCAGAACTCTCCAAAGTAAGTGATTTGCATTGTATTATTCAAATTGCAGTTAAGTGCATAATACGCTCTAATTACACGCTACAGTACGGAGCGCCTTTGGAATTCATGCATTTTATTTTTCTCCCATGCAGGCAGAATGAGGCACGCAAAATGAATAATGGACTGTGGCTATATTGTACACATGTAAATGCACTCCCGGGTGGCGCAATTCGGGCATGAAGCGATCTCCCGGGTAAATATTTGAACATATGTGCACGCGTCTACACCTTTCCAGTCTATTTGTCACTGAGCAGGGAAGAAGTCGCTTGCCGTTTGGAGACAGGTTTCATTTGCAGACGAATACTAAGGATCTGCTTAGACCGCGACTCGGCGGAGCTCCCTGACTTTCAATTATTATGCACCTTTGGTTTACGCTTTCGTTTACCAGATCAAGCGGGATAAATGTAGTCAATGTTTTGCAAAATAGACATAATGTAGGTGTCAGGGAGAATGAAAGTGCAGTCAATGAGCCATCTCTGACCTGTAAAAATAGCGCCTCTTTTTTGTTGTTGTTGTTGTTGTTGTTGAAATAATAGCAAAGCAGTGTGGGACATGGATGGGTAGACTTTTGTATTTGTGTGAAGACAAAACATTGATTTGTAGCCAGTCCATGTAACACGCCTGGAGGTGGATTGTTAAATTAAATTCAGCCTGTAGAGTGGTATTCATCAACCTGCTAAACGGGACGGATGTCTCCCCTGTGTTTGAAGTTGCTGACTTCTTCATAGCCAGTTTTCTGCCAAATGCCCTTCCTCACAACGGATGCAGTTTGCACATTATGGGGGAATCCAGCCTTCTACATACACAGTCTGTTTGTTCTTTATTACAGCTTTTTATGCCATTTTTCTCTCTATATATATAAATATAGATTGAGTGTAGTAATTTGAATACAAGTATTGTAAATATGTATTTCTTGTTATATTATCCACGGCCTAACCAATAAAAAAGAAAGTGGCCACCTGGATTTAACTAACTGCTATGTTCTGGAGTTGCTGCAGTTGGTCAGGTCTTGGTTCAGCAACACCATGTGCTTAAAGAATGAGATCAGCTGATGACCTGAACATCCCGAATCACCAGATTATTCCATCACTGGGTTTCTTCTTCCCTGATGGCACCAGCATATTCCAAGATGATAAATCCAGGATTAATCGGGCTCACATTGTGAAAGAGTGGCTCATGGAGACATCATTTTCACACATGGATTGGCTGCCACAGAGTCCAGATCTTAACCCCATTGAAAGTCTTTAGAATGTGCTGGAGAAGGTTTTACACCGTGATCACACTCTCCCATCATCAATATAAGCTCTGGGTGGAAAATTAATGAACAATGAATCTTTTGACATTGCACAAACAATGCCACAGCGAATGTGTGCTGTAATCAAAGCTACAGGTATTTGACTGTACACATATGCTTTTACCCTTAGATGGTGTTATTTTTAAACTATTCCAAAATAAACAATATAGAGGTTGATACTAAGTTGATATGACTGGAAGGCACACTGAGCACTGCTGATATATATATACTATATATAGTATATAATTGACCACATGACCTTTTCAGAAGCGAGATGCTATAGCAGGTACAGATATTGCACCTTGTCCAAAGGCCTTATTAAAATGCCAGGATGTGAAGAGATGAACTTATAAGTCAAGTATATCAGTGTGTCATGCAGCCTGGAGAAAAATGTATCCGATCATTCTTGTTTATCTTTATCTATATCTTTATAGAGCTCTGGATTGCGTCTTTTCACTGCTCCCGATTTTCAGTTTATGGTTAAACCAATGAAGCTTTTAACATGTAAAATATTCTGCTAATGGAGTTTCGTCTACTTTAAAAATGTTATTGCAATTTGCAATTAATGATCAGTGTATCACATGATGAATCCTGCAATCTCGACATGACCCGCCGTATTCCAATACTGAGGAGTCAAGACTATTCCTCACGATGTAATGCGCCGCTTCACCAAGTTTCTAAAGTGGTGTTTAAAATGTCCCCGCGGCGGCCTTTTTGTCTCGTCTCAAATGGGGCACTGTTGAGTAACGGCCCATATCCCGCGCTGGCTCACAGAAAGATGGCGCTCCAATGGGACTAATCCGTGCATCAAACGCTGATTGATCATAGCGCACGGGGACGGACATAAACCAAATCGGACGGCGCTTCCGTGGACGCTCACATGATCACCCATCACCGGGGCGCCCCGTCCATAACCGCCGCTGTTTACGTTTTGTTTTATTCATCTTTCATCAAATCTATCGACTCCCCTACAGCATTGAATATCGATTGTAAACTAAACACATCACCATCATCACCACCACGGCCGAAGAGGACATTATCGAGCTCTTTTTTTTTTTCTTCCACCGAGGATTCTGACGCAGACTTCTCGAGCCGTCTCTGGTCGTGGCTCATTGTTCCTGGCGGTACTCGGAGCGCTTTCAATCATTTTTTATCTGACTCATCTGGGTAGTTTCCCGTCCTTGGACACGTGTCCGTACAGTGCTTCTTTTTTTGTTGTTGCTGTTGCTATCGACTCCATCTTTGGGCAGGCGGACTGACTTCTCCCGCCTTCTCCCGCAGTCATCTGGAGTAATGGCTTCCTCGAACTCGCCTGACGTCAGCAGCAGTGTGAAGAAAGAAGAGAAGAAAGAAAAGAGTGGCAGCGCTTTCGCCGTGGAACAGAAACCACCACCTTTCCTGCAGGAAGGGGGTCTGGTTCTGTAGGCCCCTCGACGTATCAGCTCACTTGACTCCTAATTATCACGGATGCTCCAGACATCTATTATTAAACACACTCAAGGCATCGCTAATGGTATTTTGGGAGAGGAGGCTTTATCTACTGGAAGATGTCTACTTTGGGAGCCTGTGAAATAATTTATGGTCGGACCCTTGGGTAGTTTTAAATGCTGTCTGTATTGAAACCAACTCCAACGTTGGGGGGGGGGCAATGTTTCATAGGGGCGCGCACACACAATGTAAAACAAATTACAAATGTGCAGAAATCCCCGTTTGCAACTTCCTGTCTAAAAGTTTTTGCAATAATGTTAGGATTTTCAGTGGGCTGTAACACTGCGGTAGTGCCGGTGTGTACAAACTTTTACAACTGGTTTTACAGCAAAAGAAAGGAAAAACAGAAACATAAAACAAACACATCAGACACTCGGCACACCCACGTGGTGCTCCGGTACAGACTTGCAACACAACAGAGTCCAAACCATGGTTTACAGAGACAGAGGATTGTCCTCACACCAGGGTAGACACCCGCACATTTCTACTGCGGTCAGTGTTTCAAACAGAGATCGCCGCAGGTATAAAGGAATATTTATATCTGTTTCTCCTCGCCGTGGGAAACCTGGGCCTTGAGCTAGAAGGCAAGTAATGAAACTCATCGCGGCTTTGAGCAATGATGGTGAGCATCATTGGACAGAATCACCTGTCTAGGAAACAGGTCAGAAAGTGAAGTCTGCGGAGTGCCCACAATCTTTGCGCTCGAGATCCACTATCCTGCTGAGGGACTTTTTTGATTCAACGTCGAGCTTCCCATACCGGCACATCATGGAGAACGTCAGCCCAGACTCAACACAAGATTTATGAAATGAAGTCTTTTTTGGCCCTGCCCGCATGAACGCAAGAGAGTTTCCGAAAGCAAAAAAAAGATGCTGCTGACCCTACTTACCTGCTTACTATGTCAAAGTCGTACACGATCACCAGTCGGATATTTTTGAGAGTTCCCAATCATCCAGGAGTTTTGAGTGGCAAAGTTTCCTCAACTCCACAGTCATGAATTTCTGCTTTCTCATTTTCTCACAGTGAAGCCCAGTGTGACCATTATTTTGCCTCACACTGACGTCAAGCCCCACTTCCCGATAACATCACCATTTGAGGCAGATACTATACGAACGCTAAGGCTGCCATTAATGCTGCTCCGCCGGATTACACATTGATTTCATCATTGCCCTTGCCATAGTTTTTTTCCAAAGAGAAAAGATGAGTGACTTGGGATGCAGCCGAGACAACGTAGCATTTTGATTGATACTGTATCACTTGTTACAGTAATAGGGACATTTCCGTGCAGAGGGTGAATATGTGTGCGGGAAACGCGTGCTACAAGGCGACGTATCTCCTGGCGTCAACCAAAATAAAACACCTCGATGGAAAAGCTTAGAGTTCACCTCACGCTTTAAAACAAATGCTTTCAATTTGAAGCAATCCAAGCATTACCAGAGTAAGACATTGTGGCGTGTGAAATCGTGATGCTGCGTTTCATAGGAGCAGACAGTGAGAGGTTTGCTGGAGAAATCAGCAGTGTTGCTTGTCAGCTCCTCTGTAATGGAAAATGTATTTAAAATGGGGTCTACTGGATCTCATTTTACGAATCATTAATAATAAATTGGTGCCATCAATCCTAATGATGACCGCTCCCCTATTATCAGGCCAGCCTTTGGGAAACTTCTGTTGGCTTGGATCAATTAATTCCCATTCTCCTCGTACATAAAACATCTGTTTGGTTTGAAAAAAACATTGCTGCATAAAGCAAGCTCTTGGGCTGTGATGGCTAGATGGATTGGGAGACCTTCGCAAACGACTTCCTGGTATCTTCAGGGGTCAATGGGCGAAACATAGACGGCATGTTATAAGCTCAGAGCACATTCACCTGCTGTAACAGGCTAAAAAGCTGCAGTAGGAGTTAAACAGGCATGACGAGCAGCCGTACGATGTGCTAATGGAAGAGATTACTGGGAGGTCTGGGGTTTGATGGTTCTGATCATGGCTGTGTCCTTGAACAACATCCATCAGTCATACTTTCGCCTTCGCCTTGTGTCATGTTTATGAGCGAGCCTTGATACTCGGTCTTTGCTGGGATTTACTCTCCTCCACGTTGTGCAGGTAGGGCAGTGCACACATCGCGGGTCATTTCTTAAACACATAGCGTTCTCGTGAGTCGATTCCTTCATCCGTTTCTAAAAGCAGAAACGTTTGAAATAGTGCACCCCTGGCCCTTTTTTTTTTCTTACTAAAGGATTGTCCATAGCCGTGTTTATAGGTCCCGATGGGAGGGGTGATGTATTGCCTTGCGCTAACTCTAAAAGGAAGTGCCTAAAAGAGTGTTGATTTAATTACATTAAAGCTGCTATTAAACAGGCGGCCGTCTTCAGCCAAAACATTTTGGGCGTGCTGCGGGCTTGTTTTACACTGGGCCGCAGCGCTGGGATATAAATGATGAAAACCATGATATCTCTTTGCTGTCGTGCACATTTTTCATTCTGGACTCGACGAGAATAGCTTTGCATGAGTTATAGTAGAAAGAGCATGTTTATTTCACATTGACCTCTGCCATGTTTGCCCTTTATTCTCTATTCCAGTTTGCAGTTCATGGGAAGAGGGCCAGGCCTCAGTTCACAGCAGATAAGCCGTTTATCCGTGTTACTGGGCTCCATGCCTCAGACATTATCACATGTGGGTGCTACGTTTTGTTTAATGCTTCATGCCATTTCCTATTACAGCGGTGGCTACACAAAGTTGTCACACCTATTTTAACCCCTTAACTGCCGTCTACCCTGATCAGGGGCTAGGGTTAGGGTCAGTTAACCCTAATCAGGATATAATTAGGGTTAAGAACGGCCTATGTAACGTAAGTTGTGTTTCACTCACTCAGATCTCACACATATTTTTAGAAACTAGAAGGTCTTGGCTTTCAAATTAGGTATCACACTGGCATATAGACTGTAAGCTCTCCAGTCAATACGCTTTGAGACTTGGATGTAAATAATTGTTAACCCTAACCCTAATCCTTAACCCTAACCCTAACCCTAGGGTGGCAGTTAAGTGGTTAAAGAGTTATTTCATTATGTCGCTGTGTAACCTTGAAGTAATATACATTTCTTTACTGTTAAAGTTCTATAATTACTCTCACACAATGCATTTAAAGCGTTTTGAAAAAAAATATGAAAAAAGACAATTCAAACGTCATCAAATATTCAGGCTCTCTCTCGATAAAAGTTTAAGTCTGTTAAGTTATTTCACTGTCCAAAAGATACAGCCTCTTCTTACAAGAATACAAAAAAGGAAATTTAACTTTTTTTTCCGACTTCAAAATAACAAAGGGCAAAATATGTTAAATTGTGATCATAGCTGCAAGACCAAGTCTTTGAATGTTCCATGATTCAGTTTGTGCTTTACTGTGTAAAAATAAAATAAAAAATGAAATAAATAAATAATCAAATTATTTTTTTATGTAATCCTTATAACTTTGATACTTCCTTCGAAAAGATAAACATAACATTCTGTTTCATCATTCATTAACCTCATCCTGCCCACGAAATATTGTTATTCACAGCGGGCTGCTCGATGACAGATGTGTTTGTGTGTGGGAGGGTTCTGTGCACTTCATGATGGGTCAAAGAAGAAACTGTGGTAAAGACAACTCAATGAGCTGTTTAGACACGAGCTACATTATTCATAGTCCCACTGTTTACATGTGTACAGGTCAGAACCCTGTGGTCAGACCAGCTTCACTCAAAACCAGCGTTTTATCGAGTCATGCAAATGTTCATCACTTTAATGTCATGTGTAAGGAGGCTCGTCTATAAAACAAGTTCATTGGAAAATACAAATTTTCAAAGGTAAGAATTATATACTCACTAAGATGTACTATGTTAAACCAGTATTTAGTCTACAATCATTGCTATCTGTTGATTTATGTAATTTTAGCAGTAAAATTACTTTGAATGGAGTAAATGATTATTATTGAGGGAGAATCTCAGATCGCTAACAGGGCCACGATGTCCGGGACTTTGGGAATAGCTGATACTTCTACAAAGTAGAATCACTGTTCTGTGGAAGCAGAACTTAGTAACTCATGCCTCTAGAGGCCATAAGCGCCACTGCAGGTGTCGTAGCATGTTGATTTTTTTTTTACTCATTAATTGTCCCGTGAGAGCAAATACTACGCTGACAGTAATTGTCTAATCTCCAATTACACAATGAAGATCATTTTTTTCACTCAAACTTGGCTGTAAATACTGTTTAAGTGGCGCGAGCGTTGCCCGTTAGCCTGTTAGCTTCTTCTTCATGATACCATTAGTGTGTATTGCACCCCCGGGTCGGAGGCAGGGAAAGTTGAAAGCATGGTTTTCTGGCCAGAGACACTGGGGGGAGATGAAAGACCCCCCAATCATCCCATTAACACTTGTAGTACCCCCAGAGGGACTACGAAAAGGTACTTAGTACTGCTTCAAAATTGGTTGTTTTTATCAGCTTTTTTGGCTTATTTAATACTTATTGAAGTTGTATTTGGGTCGCAGCTTGTTATCCCAGTTGAGAACCACTGCTTTAGACCTCAGTTCACTGAATTAACTCTATTATGGTTATCATCTTGAGCTGCTGGTTTGAATATCGCACTTCTAGCTTGTAGAGCTTTAATGTTTTGTCACAATTGGCACACCGTTGTTGTTTCAATGGACATAAACATCATATGCAAACGACAAATGGTCATGTCTCTGTGGGTGCTGATAATGCATAGATCCTGCTACTCCTGCGGTTCAGACCTGCTTGTTCTTAAATCCGTGTAGTTCATCTATTAGTTTGGAAGTTCAGTTTTCAGTCTTCTCCTAAATCCATGCACCTAATTCACTGAGGCAGTACATCATTTTACACGCGTACCAGGATTCCTTTACATCGCGTCTGCCTTGCTTTGAGCGCTGCACTGACAGGATACAACTCTATAACCTCCATACTTCATGTTTGTTTTATGTCTGTGCCACATTTGGTCGTCGTATGGAATCCGTGCAGAGCTGAGGAGAACCTGCCGTCTTTGATATGTATGTCGTGGGAAAAGCCGCGTATCAGGGAGGAAAATGGTAATTAGCCTTAATAATGTGCCTTATAATGAGCCTTATGGTAAATTCATGTTGTGTTGCCATGCCGAGAGCCCTACAGCCTCTGACAGTTCGAATACAATGCAAATATATCTGCATGAAATTTAATTAAAAATAGTCCCACGTCAGGAAAAGGCATGTTTGTGTCCCCTGTCGGGTCCTCTCCAGCTCCCTGTTCTATAACATGCTTCACTACGAATGTGACAAGGCGCGTTGTTTTCCAAGCCACAAATCGATGGCCAGAATGCAAAACCTCCTATGTACACAATGCTGCAAGAAACGTAGGGGAAAAAAACACTTATCTGCACTTTGGGAGGCAAAAATACCTTGTATTGTTGACACATATTACAGAAATAGGGTCTAAGAACAGTAGAATATACTTGAATATCTTTAAAAAAGACCATACTATAATAGAAATAAACGTTTTCTTAGTTTCCTGAAAAAAGTTTTTTTTTTCAGATAGTTGGTTTTGCATTCTGGCCATCGAAATGATTAAAAAAATGTTCATAAATCAGTGCCCAAAATTACAATAATGAAACAGATATCATAAATAATGAATATGCTATTCACCTCATATGATGTTGTTGCAATAGCGTCCATCAGATGTTGGAATTTCGTTAACCTCTTAACCCCCACCTTAACCTAGTACATTTCCTCCAGATCGGATTTACCCAAATCTAAAAGCTTCTTGAAAGAAGAATCAAAATAGTGGCGTAAACAAGGATGAAAATGCAAAAAAAAAAGAAAGTGATAAAAAAGCTTTTCAAGAAGTTACATAAACACAGCAGAAAACAGCCGTCAAAAACGTGATTAAAAAGGGGTACAAAAATGCATCAAAAATACAACAGAAAAGTGATGAAAACTAAAGGAAAAATCTTAGCTTTCAAATGACGAGTTACACTGGATTTCTCGACTGTGAGCTCCAGTCGAAAAGCTTTTAGATTTGGGTAAAGCTGAATGGAAGAAAATGTATTCTGTGAAAGTGGGGGTTAAGAGGTTAAGCTTCTGCTATGTCAAAAGATCCAGTATTTATCTTGTATTAATGATGGGAGAGTGTGACCACTGTGCAAAGCCTTCTCCAGCACATCCCAAAGACTTTCAATGGGGTTAAGATCTGGACTCTGTGGCGGCCAATCCATGTGTGCCGTCAGGGAAAAAGAAACCAACTGCTCGAATAACCTGGTCATTCAGGTTGTTCACAAAGTCGGCTGAGCTCATTTTTTGGGGCACATTGTGTTGCTGAACCGAGACCTGACCAACTACAGCAACCCCAGATCAGAGCAGTTAGTTAAATAAGATAATCCTTTATTGATCCAGAGGGACATTTTTTGGTCAAGCAGTGTAACTGAAACTGAAAGTATTTTACCTGCTTTAGGACAACGGATGAATTTGTTGTCATTGTAAGTTTGGCCACATATACAGTATGTGCATCCAGTTTATTCAGAAATATTCCCATGCCAGGGATATTCTCTTCTTCTGTTTGCCTGACGGTTGTGGGGTCCTCGTGCCTCGCCTTGTCATGCCAACTCCTCTGCTCATATGGCAGCTCAGTTGCCGGGGGCAACAAATGAGTCACACCAGGTTTATATGCATGCAACCAGGTCTGAGGGAAGCGGGGTTCGCCCAGTGCCCTGAAGGCAGAGTGAGGCCATTCCTTTTCAAACTCATCCACCGGCGCTAACAAGAGCCACAGCATGAGCGCCATGATCAATGCTGCCTCACTGGCCACCGCTTTCCACGTACTGTTAACATCTGACGTTGTGGAGTTATTGCTTAAATTGATCTTTTTTCTCTGTCTCTCCTCTGCACGTGAGACTAAGAAATCTAGTTAGATGGATCAATGGAGCGTGGTCCCACCGTAGTCCCTGTATAACGAGCATTTTCCCACCCCGGCCCGTGCTTGAGTGAGCGAGCTGACAGTTTTATGCACGTGTCTGCCGCAGCACACAAACCAAGGTATAAATGTCAGCTCTTTCAAAACTAGTAGGGGATCCATTTTCCTGTCGAAACACCCACTTGTCTTCTTCATGCCCCGCGCGCTGAGCTGGTGCAACGTCAATATGGCGGCGTTTCAGATGCCTTTCTGTCAATGTTATCTCCGTTTTTGAGCAGAAATTGAATATTAGCCGAGTGTCCCGTCGCGGGGTTACATTAAACTGTCAACACACGGTATCGCGGTCCATGAAGAATGCCTCATAAAAAAGGCAGGGGGGGGGGGGGGGGGGGGCTGTGATTTACAAATATTAGCCTCTTGGGTTCTTATCTGAATTATGTCAACACTCGCGAACAGTGAGGAGCTGCCTTCATTGAAGCTCCGCCGAAATCCCAGGAAGCAAAATGGCTTTTCATTGTATGCCGTAGAGTTTTGTTTTTTTTTTCGTTTTTTTTATGCCGCGTCTTTTCCTCTGACAAACAAATGCGCGGCAGACGGCGGGCGGCACAGGGATCCACTTAGAGGTGGCGAAGCGAGCGGAGGGACCGCAGAAATAAGGGGACGCCTCAGGTCAAAGCGAGTGTCCGAGACGTTTCCTGCTCAGATTAGCCGAGATCAGGACGAACACGCTGCTCCCTGTCTAACTACAAGAGCCCACAAGAGCAGTGTTGACATTTTGGATCCACTCGGGCGATCTGAAGTGACAGCGGCGTGTTGCAGCCTTTACTTAGCCGTGTGCCGTGGCTCTCTGCTGCTTTAATTATTCAGCCCTTTGTTAGCCTGTAGCATTGCACCTCTCTCCCTGGCTTTTCAACAACAGCTGGTTTGTTCCAAGTCACTCTAGTCAAGACAAAAACACTTGACTTGCTATAGCTCAGTGTGATAGGGCTCATGGGCTGTCACTGCACAATGGACTGAACTGGCATTGCTTTTGAAACCCTTCATATCCCCCGAAAACACACACGCTGCTCTTTGGCTTTACTTCCTCAGTTCATTAAATATTAACACCATTTGTGAGTATATTTTTCGTGACTGTACAAAATCAATCATTCTTTTATTTCTCGCTCTCGTGTCCGGGGATCCGCTTCCAGTCACATTCTGTACAAATCTATGCAACTCTTTCAAGAAAGCAAGTGCGTTAAGGCAAGGGAGTCATGCTGTTTGATATATTTGGTTATTTCTCCCCGTACTGTTCTGCTCCTCCACACTTTGAAAGTCCATAAACAATTAAATGGACCCGTTCTGTACTCAAACCGAACTTACTCAACTTATTTCTGAAACTAAAAGCATACGTAGTTAAGGCTAAAAAACTCCAGCTTGGTCCTGACAAAGACCCGAGCTCAGGATTTGGAGACGGGCTCCCAGGCACGTGTGCTGAGTAACGTTACTTTGACACTTACTTAAGTAAAAGTAACTGTCTTGGCTAAAATGTCTCATTTGTTTTCAATGACGCCATAAATGGTGGGACACAAAACAATCAAATCATGAGGGAATTGAATGGGGGGGAAGGCACTAATAAGCTTTCTCGCTTCTTGCCGACTCCTTTTGAGTTTTTATTATAGCGCAGTGAGGGAACCTTGCAATCTATGTTTTTTTTTTTTGTAAATTGCTCAAATAAACTGAACTAAACTAAATTGTAATATTTCCAAAGAAGGTTCAAAGAAATTGTTCGAAAGAACAAGTTGCACGAGATCAGAGATACAGATCAAAAGGAATTTCCTGCTTAAATACTGACTCACAGTGGAAAAAGTGCGAACTAAACGAAAGCAACGACAACGACGACTGGAACAAACGAACACAAACAATATGGCGTACTGGCCACAAAGACCAGCAGCCCCGAATGGTCCATGGGACGAGCAGCCAGCCGGAACCGAGCGTGATACGAGTCCTCCAATCCCAGACCAGGGCCCACACAGCGAGGTTTCCGTGGAGCAAAAGGGGATATTAGCACCACACAAACAGAACCAACAAAAGGGATGGAGACTGGAGCCCTAGGGCCGTAACATCAAGTAAGAGTACAGATACTTCATTATAATTTTACTCGAGTAGGAGTAAAGAGTACTGTCCGTATGACAGAACTACTCTAAGAAGTAAAATTTCATGTACTTTAGTAAACGTGACTGAGTACTACTCGCCTCTGGGCACTGGTGGAAGTATATGGGCATAGAACACAATTCTTATTGGGACAGTAAAGTCTACAAATACAATACGAAATTCACTGATTTGTTAGCACGACGTTACCTGTAAATGAAAGCTTGTATTATCCATGTAGGACAGACCGCTTCCGCTGCCGACTCCAAAGGGTACACCCACCAAACTACGAAATCCTAACCAACACAGTCCTTGGTCGTAAAGTGCTCTCAACCGCACTCTGTCGTTCGTGCATCGCCAATGATTTACTTTGCAGATCAATGTTTTGGTCTTTGGTTCTTCCGGCAAATGGATGAACCGGGTTTAGACTAGGCCACAAGATGCTGTCAAGGTAACAGCTAGAAATGTAGCATGTAACAGTCGACTGTGCATAGTACAAAACCTTTTTTATTTCTCTGCTGAGGTGCAGGTTTATAAGTCACAATTATGCGTAATAAGTTTATTAGTACCGGTGGTTTAGGAGCTGGATACAGGACCCAAACTTTCCAAAAATGTATTTCTTTCAGCAAAAGCCAACAGAGATTATTTGGGTAGACTATAAAATGAAAAATGAGGATTTATACAGTTGACCAGTATAAGGAATTGAATTGAGGTCCGTAAGAGCCATAGCTCGGCCAATAGTGAGGAGAAATAGCCGTGTCGGACCATTTGCTGGAAAATGGTAGCGGTATTGCGAGAGGTTTACCTGAAGTTGCAGTGTTGGCTTTAAAAATAGCAAAACGTATTAGGCATAAAGTTTGGGATGGTTTGCCAAGTCTAACAGTGTAATGCCGGGTGTGATGTTTCATTTCAGGACGAGTCGTTGAAGAATATGTTCACATTTTCTCAGTGTTGTGCCGCACTGAGCCGCTGTAATGAAGGCTTAAAGCGGGACTAGCCACAAAGAGTTTGTCTTTTAGTGGAAAACTTCCCCCCTATGAATCTCCCATGACAGCCGCTCCTCGCTGATCTGAGCCGCTGTGACGGAAACAAAGAAGAAATTTGGTGCTCCCCCCCCTGCTTTAAAGTATAACAGAGCAGCCCACTTGAATTCACAATGTGGTTTTAAATAGAATCGAGAATGAGGGATTTTGGGTGAGAAAAGTCTCCCAGCAAACAGCCGCGCAAACTGGGAAATGAGAAGAAACAATATTTGTAATAACTGTGCAGTGATTCAGGGCGGCCTTATTGATATACCCGAAGTGTGCTCACGAAAATACATTAAATACTCTCTGCTATATTGTGCTTTGTAGCGTCAATACAAAATCGTATTAAGTAAACTATTAAAACATCAATTACCTTTTTTACTGCGGGGGATTAAACAAAAATAAAACTTTGCGGTCCTCGTGCGATGAAGCGAAAGCGGAAAGCCTGTGTATGGAACGAACAGAGAAAGTCAGCCCAAGAGGATCTACTTTTCATGTAACATAGATGAAGCTCGGAGTTGGCTCTTCAGAACTGCTAAGACTTCAGGGACTCCAGGCATTCGGACACTTCAGTGTGTTAGATGCATTTACCAGCAGTGACTCAGCAGCTGACAGCGCTGTTCCACGGCTCTTTTCTCTACTTTATATATTGACTTTAGCTAATGTTAGTCTATCTATAAATAATGCTTGCTAGCACACCCTCGGGTGGATTCATAACATTACACACCAAATATAGCCGCGTTTTAGGCATGACCACCCGTTGCATCATTCCTCTAGACATCTCTGTTAATAAGGTTGTTGGTGTTGGTGTTTCCCAGACATGTGAGACACCGGCAGAAAGTGAACTAATAAGTTGTCTCTCTTTCGCTAGTGGCTGTTTTCGAAGAACGCTATTACCTTTAAAAGTCACATTGAACCAGCGAGTCAGGAAGAACTGTCAGGATGCAACATTATTTAGATAAACCAGGTCTAAATGCCTTGACCTTAACTCAGGGAGGAACACTTACTGCCGGCAACATTTGTCCACAATCACTCTAAATCAGCCGCTGATTGTAATAGCCTCTGACCGAAATGCCTTGAAACATTCAGACAAGTTGAAGTTGTTCCCGCAAAATTGACACGTGAAGTGGACAATTCATCTCCGAGTGCACTGTGATTTTTTTTTTTGTTCTTCTCTATATTGAGGAAGAGCGTTTGAAATGGCCTGCGCTGACGGGGTCGGAGTTAGAACAAAGGGAACTCATTTGCAAGTTAATGGTGCCTAATCAGTTTGTGGCATTAGTGGCTGTTATAACAAAGAGACAGGGGCAGAGGGATTTGGACAAAGCGGGTTTAGAGCCGGTGAAAAGGCCACAGCCCTGATAACATTGGGACTAAAGTCTGAGTCGTTTCTTTTACTTCATCCAGGTTAAGAAGAAGAGGACGACAATATACAATGTCAACTGGACAGGTTTCTATGGCTGTGTCTGAATGTCCACACTATTTCCTGTAGTGCACTATATCGTGGTCACGCCATTTTGTAGAGGTGTCCGAATGTCCAGAAGGAAAAAAGTAGTGCACTCAACATTTCCCACTATGCATTCTGAGAAGTATAGTGGGCAGCGATGATCACAGGTCAGAGGAGAAAACACAACACGAATGAGTGAAAACAGCTGTTTTATTCACGTGTTTCGTATGTCCATCCATCCATCCATTTTCTTCCTTGTCCGTTGCCGGGTCGTGGGGGCAGCCGTCTGAGCTGCCCAAATCACATTGCACCAGCCCCTATGGCTCCTCCTGCAGGTGGTGGGTCCACAGAAGGACGGCCTCATGGTTCTAACCGGGCTGGTCTCTCATAAGGGGCTTCTGAACCGCTCTTTGTCTGACCCGTCACCTAGGACCTGTTTGTCATGGGAGACCCTCCCAGGGGCACGAAGCCCCCGACAACAGAGCCCCCAGGATCATTCAGGCGCTCACACCCCTCCACCATGTTAAGGTGGCGGTTCCAGGAGGGGATGTTTCGTCATGTGTCATGAATAAACTACTTAAATCTAAATTGTTATGCTGAAAAGTATTGTTATGCTGAACAGTAGCTGCTTACCTGCAGCTTAAGCTGATCGATAGCTTCCTCTCTCAGGCAAAAAGGCAATAATCCAAGGCGTTTTTCTTCATTCATGTAATCCATGTGAAATAAAACGTACCCATAAAAATCCCCCTGTCTATTGAATTTGGTTGGTCTTTATCGCAGAAATACATTATTCCATTCATCAAACTTAATGTAGCTGTAGTTCACTCATTCTGCTGGTGTTCCGGACATCGGGCTCACTCATTTCCAACAGATTCAGTGCACTATATAGTCTGCAATATAGTGCCAGCCTAGTGAATAAGGGGTTAGGGACTAGGGTGGACATTCGGACACTGCCTATATTTGATCAAAGCGTGTTGGTGACCATCATCAGCCAGAAAACTCAGACGGGGTAACATAGGTACCGGGGAACATAGGGCTGACCCCTGATGTATTAAGATTAGGCACCAGCCCTGTATCCTTAAGGTTAGTGGTTAGGGCAGGGTTAAGCTGATTGTATGACGTTTCACTGTCATGACTTGTGATTGGTTGAGGTACCAACTCGCCTACAAAAAAAAATAAAAAATCCGGGGAACATAGGGCCCGGGGAACATAGGTAAGCACCCGTAAGATGTTATCTCACCAAAACCTTTTTCGATCATAAAGACCTAGGTTAGGGTTCAGGTGCTTTATTTGTCATTATACAACAATTGGACAATGAAACTTGACCCATCCTTTGACACCGCTGAGCGCAGTGGAGGATGGCAGATTTGAACCCGGGGGCATGGGCACTAACCACTGCGCCACCGTGCCATGGCCAGTTGCCGTTGCGTATTGTCTTGGCCAGAGCTGAACCCTTGTCCAATAGCAACACGGATAATTATACCGGAATATACAGTTTTGACACATTTATAAATTCCCAAAACAAGCACGCATATTAACGTCCGCACAGTCATGCCCATTCATCCAGAAAATAGTCTAAGCCAAAAGTATTATCACACTTTCAAGTCATTTACGGAGGGATTATTCAAATACGTGCCGCCCTCTCCTGCCTCCGAGGCTGAATAAGCACTTTCCAAATCGGGACGAGGGGGAGCTACAACCTGTGGCGCTTAATACCTGAATCAAGCCCTATAGAGCAGTGTGAAAAGTCAAAGATTTGAACGAACCCCCGGTTTGCACACACAGTCCATTTGTTCTCCAACGTCAGAACAATACCGAGTGTTATTACCGTCACAGTCTTCAATCAGTAGCTCGCCAGCCCTTTTCCAATCAGCGTCCCGTCTTACATTTCTATACATAAACGTGGACTGTACGACTTGTAGTTGCCTGGAAACAAAATCATGAAATCGTGAGCAGCAGAGACGTGGTTCATTTGTCACATATTTCTGAACGCTTGTGTCAGATTTATTACACTGTTAAAAGTGTTGCTTAGATCTAAAGCATAAAAAGTGACGTAAGTGGTTGCATTGCTCCAATTATGTTATGACAACTTTTGTCATTTTATGCTTACCGATAAAACAAAACAAATACTTTAAAAGAAACAATGGACATTGCTTCAAGATTATCGTTTTTCCCAACAATTATGTGTAATTATGAAACAATAAAGCTACTTTAAGATAATTATTTTTTCAAACATAATGATGTTAACTTGAAGCAATGAAATTACTTTAAGATTATCATTTTTCGCAACAATTATGTGTAATTATGAAACAATAAAGCTACTTTAAGATAATTATTTTTTCAAACATAATGATGTTAACTTGAAGCAATGAAATTACTTTAAGATTATAATTTTTCCAAACAATTTGATGTCAAGATAAAGCAATTAAATTATTTTAAGATAATAATTTAACTATCACTTTTTGTGTTCTTACAAAGCAAAACTTAAAAATTAATAATTTACCAGCCGGTTTTATATTCTGATTAAGCACAATAACTTAATGACAATAAATTTCATTTATATTCAACATTTAATCAGCATCAAATGTTTAAACAGGTTTTTAAACAATAAAAGCCAAACACATTTGAACATGTAAGCAGCAAAGTGCCTATTTTCTTTGGTAACAATGAAGCCCTTTTCTTAACCAAAAATAATAACAACGATAAAATAAAATGAAATACAGTAGTGAAATATAATCGTGAAACGTAAGGTATATTCCAAGGAAGCTTGTGTTTCTCTCATTCACCTGGCTTCACAAGCTATGTCTTTCTTAATTTGCTTCAGCTGTTACGCGTTGTTATGGTTGCGACAATAGCGGAGTGATATAACAGTGATTTTGACTTGCCGAACTACATGTACAGTAGACAAAATGATGTACACCAGTTAGGATTGGAATTCTCTGCAAGTAACGGCAAGAAAAGACTTCTGAGCATTATTTAGATTTTTGTATAGTGTATCATCCTTTTGAAAGGATTGTATGGTTATATCGACATTGGTAGCAATAGAAAATTGAAAGGCTATAAACCAAGAAAAACAAAAAAATCATAACTTCAAACTAAAACAAAAGTACAGGAAAGAAATTGTAAAGTGATTGACCACGTGCTTAATGGTGCAATCATTGTAAACCTAGGTCAATTTTTTGACTAAACCGGTGTATCTATTAGAGGGTTTTGGGCGCAGAGGATTTACCCCATAAAAAGTCTCTGGAATACCTCAAAAGTGATCTTGGCTTTGGGTGGATTTTTCAAATCAAGAGCACAGATGATACCAACCAGAAGACAACAAGATTTTGCCAACGTGGGCAAACCTTTCAAGACTGGCTGGCCATCAGTCCCGATCCCGTAGGTCTCTTGAGACGTGAAGATCATCACTGGGTAGCGGAGATCCTCAGTGAAACCGCTAGTCTGTTTAAGGAGACACATAATGTTTAAACTTGACAGTCGGTTTAATGTTTCAAGACCACCTTTTTAACCTTCAGATCAATGGTTTAATTATTTTCACACCAAGTACAATCTTGGAAAATACATTTGGTTCTCCAAATACCACATTCTGTATATTTACAAAGTCTTAAATCAGCGTCTGAGCTCAGCCAGCTGATGTCACTGATGATGTAAGCAGCAGAAGGGTCTATATACCGCTTTTCAAGACGCTGAAAGTTGCTTTACAAATTTATTATTCATTCACCCCATACTTGGTAGTGGTAAGCTGCTATTGTAGCCACAGCTGCCCTGGGGTAGACTGACAGAAGCGAGGCTGCCAATCTGTGCCATCGGCCCCCTCTAATTCGCCAGGCTTCAAAGAGCAAAGGCAGTATGGCCTTATTTGCTAGCGTACCTAAACGTCAGCTAAACAGAGGCACTGTGCACATAAAAGCATGGAGCAGTGACTGGATGTGGTCATTGTTGTTTGGCTGATGGAAGCGAGTCCTTGGTCTTATTAACTCGAACTTGTTGGCGATCGACAGGTGCCTTCAACAGCTGACTCAGTCCAGTGGTCACTGATCAAAAAGGCGCAAGACTGACGCCTTATGAGAAACATTACAGACGTGAAAACAGACCCTGTGTAAAGTGCTCAATCGTTTCCTGGATGTTGTACAGTGAAAACAATTAAATAACATTCTTTAAAAAGTTCCCTACATCATATTAATAAAGGCTGCATTTATTCTTAATTACCTCCACCAAGAAGTTGGCTGTAGGTCATGTTTTCACCGGGGTCTGTTTGTCTGTCTGTGACTAAGATACTTCAAAAACTGATCGATGGATTAAGATGAAAGAAGAAATTATAACATTTTGGGGGTGATCCGGATCACAAAATATTAAGCTGCCTTTCTTTTGCTTTTCTTGTTAAAAACATAAAATTCAATATTATTATGGAGGTAATTAATATACTTTTTCCCCCCCCAATATCACCCAAACCTACTTTTAGTAACATCAACGCACTTTAATTTTGACAATTCAAATGAAAAATACTTTAAATGATCTATACAAAATGGAAAACATGGTACCTGGTTATCACAAATAAGGTCAGCTTGGTTTTCCCCAATGTACGCCATGAGGCATCTCAGCAAAGTTTCTCTCCTCTTTTCAACCGTTGAAGACGGATTCTATAAAACACATAGATTTCATTCAAATTTATTATAGACACGTTTCATCCCCCACCACCAACCAGGGACCCACAATAATACACATTGTAAGTCTAAAATGTTCATACATTGTAAAAGTATATACCTGAACTCGATAATTAAAGGTGTCATCTTTTCACCGAGCCACCTTTTGAGTTGAATAGTGAGAACATCTTGGCTGTGTGTTTGCCCAGTTCTCAAATAAACGTTGGCTCCAGAGATATTCCAATAAGCCGCTGAAATTCTTGACAAATCTGCCGGCAAGTGTGTAGTAGTGGTTTAAAAAAAAACAACTATGTAAATATACACTTAAATGCAACAACATTTTAGAGCCACACCTGAGATCAAGAAGAGTGGCAACATTGGATCCATCAGATAAAACTTCTTGCCTTTCATAGGCCGAAGGTTTGGGACATCCGGTAATTTATCACTTAGCCATTGTTTTTCTTCTCTTGAACTGTTAAAATGTATATATATATATATATAAATAAAAAGAAAGAACAAAAAAAGTCATCCATATTTAAAAGTACAGCTAAATGAATTTTACCTGTATCATATCTTGGTCCACCGTCAGATCTTTTAGGTATCAGTGAGTCGCCAGGCTGCTAACAGAAGATATAAACTGTTAGACAGAAATATATTATAGAGAAATATACAGAAATATTTCAGATGGAAACAAAAATTTTGTGTGATCATCAACATTTCTGAAAGGACTTATTTTTTATAAAACCACAAAATACAAATGTTAGCTGTTACTACTGTGTACATTGTATTGACATACAATGTGAGGTACAATGTTCCCTTCCCAATTTACGCAGGGTTTCTTCAGTTTTCATCTGTACTCAGAAATGGAGTGTCGGACATTTCACTCTTTATCACACTTAAGCTCTCACTACGGCCAACGAAGCTCTTGGGATAAAGAGCGAAACGTCCGACACCTGTACGACTGAGAACCTACACAGACGCTCCCTCCCCAAGTTATTGCATTACCTAGAAAACATCGCAGTGGATGGCGTTTGTCAAAATAATCTGATTTTCAAGGATTTTCTTTACAACACGTATCATCTGCTGTATTCCTGTCTTTTTATTGCACACCTTAAGTTTTTTCTGAGAGCTGATTTAACAAGTGAATTTCTCCGATGTGACATCAATAAAGAATGATCTTATCTTAAAATAAGTCTTGACGAATGATAAATATTACAGCCCTAAATGTTTGAATCGATGCATAGTTCACCCTTACCGAATAATGTTTACTTAGAAACTTACAAAAAGGAGAGAAGCTACCTGAGGTTAGCACAAACATGAACTGATAACGCAGCACGTTTACGATACGTTTTTGTACAACTTTACGGTGACGCAGCGTGAACTGGAGATGATAAAGTGTGCGTTTGAGGAGGGGAGAACAAGACACGAGTTCGCCCACTTTGGCTCACCGTGGTGTTCACTGAACACTGTTTGGGCCTCCGGTTCTGAGCTCGTTTAGCTAACGCTTTTGTGGCGTCAGATCCAAGTGCAATTTCGTTTCGCCTCCGCCTGATCTACACGTGCTCTGACTTTTTAGAGATGTGTAATATTCTCGTCTTTTATGAAGACCTCTCGGGACGAACAGACCCGTAAATGTGTGTCGTATAGACTTTAGTATGATCCTCTCTGTTCAGATAGTCCTCCCCAACACGCTAGCTTTCACGGCCACTTACAATGTTAAACCAAATTAATTCTCCAAATTGCCAACCAGACTCTCTGCCAATATTATTTGTATTTTTGGTATTTCGATTCAGTTTTATTGAAAACGTTTAACACATAAACGCAACAAAGTTTTCCAAAACATTTCTTTCTAACGACCAACAACATGTTAACATCGGCTAATGCTAGCTGAGAGCATGTATTTCGAACATAAGTAGGGCCACATTTTTGGCCAGATTTGACAAACATAATAACCACCGTTTTGCAGTAAAGGATACACCTACCTTGTCTTGTTCACCTGGAAAATCTTTCGAGCGACAGCGACGGCAAAGGCAGACTTCTGCTCAGGCTCCGAGACGCAGTGCCAGACTGGCTTGAACCGGTCTGGAAGCCAACATACAAACCCACCCAAAAAAGTTTGTTTTCGATCAACACATTATGTTTGTTTTGTCATTACAGGACCACCACTCTGATAAAATAAATACTTAAAGTGTTTTCACTTAAAGCAATAAAATCTGTATTGTACATGGTGCTATGATAATGATATATAGCACTTAATTATCAACCAAAATTTTAAAATAATACAAAATTAAGTATATAGTAATTACTTAAAATATTTTAAATCAAAGTTTGGTCTGCAGCACTTGTTACAGTGTACAAACTGCATATGTTTCTTTCCTCTGCATTTATCTGGCAAACTTTTGAGTGAAAGTTTCATCAACGAGCAAAGAGGTTGTTTGTGTTTTGGAACAAATCCACCATTTTGTGGATACAATGCAACATTTGAAGAAGAGTAACACCAGCCAACAATAAAAGTGTTGAACACTTGAGGGGGTACATCGTAAAGCCTCCCTTGGTTCTAACAGCCCAATCTCCATTGTGCAATCACATCATATCCTAAACCCGACAAAAAGAAACCCATTTGAAAAGAAAGCAGCACTATAATGTTTTACATCAGTAGTTACGTGGAAATAGGTGCTTTATTCCCTGCAGAAATGGCATATGCTGGACTTTCATGAATCGAGAGGCCGTAATTGTCCAGTTAGCCTCCATGGACAGTGCGGGCGCCATAATCAAATATCAAATTCACCTCAATAAAGGAAGGTTATCTCCTGTTTAAGCACTTTATTCCTATTGGACAAAGTCAAAAGAGTGATTATGGTCCGTTTTAGATGCAGAAGACTCAGGTGCGCCGCGAGCCATCCGCCCCGTCTTCAGCACAAAGTTAACCGTGAAATATAGCTTTCATTACAGCGTCAGCGTCAACAGCGAAACCGAAGTGTCTGTAAAAATGGACGCATCAAACAGATGGTATTTCGCAAAACCCGCTATAATTTTCCTTTATGGCATTGAGGAAACGTGGCGCAACTTAAATCACGGCTGGCACCGTCGTTGGCAAGTGCAGATGGTGCGTTTGACTGTTATTTGATCATAAAAAAAAAAAAGGAGGAAGGTGGAATTGGCTTGGTGTTGTTCGTGCACCAATATCCAAGCGCTTCCATTTTTTACAATAAATAAGATGTGAACCAGAGGTCGCTTTGAGTGTTTTCTTGTCTGACTTGTCTCGTAATGGGGGACCATAATTTGTGCATCACACTTTTATACTAGCAATCTTGTATTAGCATTTTAGCGCGTGGGCCCCGAAAGGAATTGTTGTCGATTTCGGAACGATAACAGTCTAATAAACATATAATGGGGCGCCCGAACATGCAGAGCGCCACATAGCCGTAATAGAGACGCTTGTTTCCAGTGTGACAGGTTTATACAAGATGCTATGAATAGGTGCCTGCCAATCAAATGTCTGTCAGTCTTCTGTGATAGCGCGGCTGATGGGCACGCTATCTCGTAAGCTTATGGTGTCACTCAGGCTGTGTTACCGTCAATTGAAGCTGCCACCACCAGGAACAAAGACTCGCCGGAGCTCCGAGTGGACCCACAGTCTTTTGGTTACCATTAGTGTTGACGACAATGACTGGGCGGCGGGGCAGGAGTTTGAATTACGCTGGCGCGCCCTCTGCGGGCAGCGATGAGCATGCCGTGGGGATCGCTTCGACTTTGTGCCAACAGCGTTCTAGTAACGCATGGCACCGTGAGGAACGCGTTTTAACCACCGAAAAGCTCTGTACGAGATCGGCGATGGACTATGGGTTTTAGCAACAGCGTAGGACAGTTTCTAAAATATGATGCAACAAAATCGAGGGAATACAGGATGGCAGTAGAAGAAGAAATTACCAACGTTGACCGGTTTACTCAAACGTGTGCATAATGTCTTCTTTAAATTCAGCAGAGATAGTGTGGGCGGCCTGACAGAGACTTGAAAAGTTCAGTTTCAAGTTGCTTCCCAAATAGTTTCTGCATTTATAATGTTCACCGTGTGTATATACAGTAGATATTGTTGCTGCAGAATTTGACCTTCGGAATCGATTGGAGTGACGTGGTGAGGTCGAAAAACCTGTTACAAAATGTGTAACCTTTGTCATACACAGTGCAATTATGTTGAAACCCTAATCATGTATTAGAACATGCACTGTATGGCTCCGGCCCTGTATATATATGAATCGCAGCCTGTGGTATGAGACCACTGCGCTAGTTCCTCTGTCTACTTATCATCTTTTTTCTGTGATTACATCAAACTGAGCTGTCAAAACAAGAGTTGACCTTTGGTGCGCGTGTGCAGAGCAGCTCCCGCTATTCTACTAACAGCATTACGTCTCATGGCCAATGCACCTCGTGCTCGGTCAAAGCCAACGAAGATGAATCTCAATTGATAAATATTCTATTAGGCCCGGGTCTTCCTCACGGAGACTTATATGTTCATCCCACAGTCGGAGCCGGCACTCATGACCTATAGCAACATAATTTCCACTGTATTTGGAGCCTAATTTAAAAGTATGAGTTATATTGAGCGCTAATTGGAAATATGTGCTCTCGAAATAGATCCGACAGGACAAAGGCGAGGCAAGTCGGAGGCTCGGCTCGCTTGCGGGGCTGCGCAGTGAAAAATCTGAGATAGAGCGCAATGTTTTCTTATATCTTCGGCTGAACGAGACAGAGCCGCCATCGACTAAAAATGTCACAGCGGCGAAGGATCTTGTTTTAAACTCGCGATGGCGTTTGAACACGATCTGTGCGGAATATCTAGCCCGCGAATGGCTTTGATATCCTGACCTATTTGTTGTGTGGTTTGTCTTAGTAGTGTGAGAGGAGCATAGCATTACTGACAACATAAGCTACTGAGAAGTTAGTATCAAGGCCCTTCTCATCACTAGGAGTCATGTAGTTGAAGGTAATCCTCTGGCCTTTGGCATCCAAGGCTGGTATGTTGAAATATTCTGCAAGATCAATGTTCTAACACGTGTTAACGTTAAGAAAAGGCTCATGAGGAGTGATGTAACTACATACTGTTTTGGCAAAAATATCATCTTCTTATCCTTAGGGAAAAAGAGCAAAGCGTTGTGCAATACTGAATAGAATTACAGTTGTCAGCTGAGGAGGAAAAAAATGTACACCTTTTGTCAAGGAAGTACTGCTTTGGGTGCTTTATGTAAAATATCTTTCCACGATATATTAGCACTTTTTATTTGCTTCCCTGTCTCAGCTGCAAGAAAACTGTTCCTGTGGCAGCCTACAGTGAACAGATATGCATAACTACAGTCACTATACAAATGATCTTTGGAGTGTGAGGTGTAGTTTAGGGGTCCCCAACCTTGGGCCGTGGGCTGGTTCGGTAACGGACCAGTGGTGTAATCTACATGATACGCAGGTATTTAGGCCGTATAACACTAGAAAGGCTGCAGGATATGCCCTCTTCAAATTAAGGAAAGATACGTATCATTCTTTTGGTGAGTTATTTGTGCGTTTTCTGTCCGTTTAGAGACCAGCACAAACTTTACACCACGCATTAGGCCTCGAGTTGCCTTGTGTACGAAATGCGCGGTATAAATAAAGTTGCCTTGCCTTGCTTAATTTCTTTGCTGAACACGAGGGAAGTAACCGGCGGGCATCTCTCTCTTCCTCTCTTCCACCCAACGCTGACACGCTGCGCATCAGCAGAGCTGGGGCGCGGGTGAAACAGGATGAGCAAAGTCATCCTACCAGTGCTCACTGTTTAAATGTTGTAACAACATGGCCTAAATGAAGGCAGCTTTCCGTATCTTTGTTTCGCTTATAAACAAAAGTCCACATGGTTATTTGCATGAACTCCGACCATCCTTACTGCTGTCGCTGCTGAACTAATCTGTCGTTCACCTCTCCTCACACGGCCTCTCTCTTGCCCCACAAGACCAGAGCTGGCCATGTGGTTAGTGTTTTCTCAGTGCAGTCATGCTGAAACATAGACTACATCTGAGAGCTAAGAGAGGAAGGGTCTGCGATACAGGCTAATTGAGGATGCACCCCAGCCCCTTAAACAAAGAAATGCTTTATATCTCAGCACCATATAACGTTTATTTTTTCTAGATTATTGTAACTGCTACGGGATTGGATGTAGCCTAAGCTCCATACCCGGTTATTGTGTTTTTGTCATAGTCTATGACAGTTGCTTGCATCATTCCTGTGTAATGCATCGCATCATATGGGCAACACCCTTACAGGCATATTTTTTTTTCAGTCTTGCACCTGCCTCGTACATAGATCAACAAAATTACACAACTTATTGCGCCAAATGCACTCTTAAAGTCATACTCCCGCAACAAATCGTCAAAGCCCCCTCAGATTAACATTGCAATGAGATCATTATGTCCACAGCATATTGTTGCCTTCCCGGTGTATCCTTGTGCGCGTGTGTGTGTGTGTGTGGTCTCTTCTGTAGTGCATCATGCAGCTGTCCCATCCGCTCTCACACAGAGAAAAGCACACAGTCGCTGCAGAGGGCCGCGTGCTGCTCCACAGGTCATTTATATTTGGCAGAGAGGAGACTGTTGTCCACCGGTGGGACGCTACATGGCCCCCATGAACACAGCTCATAATGTGACGCTTGTTAGGGAAGTGTTTTTAATCGGGGAACAAATTAAATATTCTAGTTTATTCTAATGCGGACAGTTTTTAGGCTGCTTTGTGTGGACAATATTGGCACACTGTTTGTCACAAATTTAATTCCAGTTTCAGTCTGTCAATAGTTTGAAAGTGAGAGTTTGATTTATAAAATGAGTTTATCAATTGTTTATGAAACACCGGTTATATTTCCTTTACAGCACAGTAATATCATGGTATACATGCGTTTCCAATGACATCACGCATCGTTCCGGCCGCCATTTTGAATACCAAAGCAGAATTATGCAGAACTACAAGATGCAGAACTACCATATCTCTACTCAGGATGAAAATTAAAGACAGCTGATTGACATTTTTATATACTCGTAATTATTGCTCATGAAGAAAACAGTTAAGACATGGCCCCAGAGACGCACGTTTATATGATATAACCAGCAAATGTGGCATAGCAGCGCTGTCTGTCGAGCTACAGCAGGATTTACTAAAGATCTGCTTCACTCCTCAGACTAAATTAGCACATCAAAGAGGAAACAGAAAATCTTTCTCTGTGATTTTTACAGTGTGTCATGTCAACAGTCTCAGTCTAAACTACTCAAGACGGTAGCATGCTACCGGTCAGCAACTGTCAACCACTGACAGTTAATTGAATCAACTGCCAGTGGCTTCAACACGATTAACACGTGCGGCTCACATACATGAACACTGAGGAAATACTACAGTAACAGCTCAGCTCTGACTTCTGTCACATGTTGTAGGCTAGATGTTTGGAGTGTGGTTTGGGGCTTTCTCCTGGAGAGGTCAGAGCTGAGCTGTTGAAGCTAAATGCAAACCGGTAGCATGCTAACATCTTGAGCAGCTCAAACACTGACTCACTAGTTTCTTCACATGAACGTGCGCTCTCTGGGGCCGTGTTTTTACACTTATCTTCTTGAGCAATGATTACGAGTACATACAAATGCCACTATCAATCAGTTTCATTTATATCCTGAGTAGAGATATTGTTACATGCTGTACTTCTGCTTAACTCTACTTCGGTACTTAAAATGGCCGCCATAACAATAAAATGCAAATGACTGAAACGCATGTATAGGATATAAACTGCATGGTATCTGCAAGACGTGTGTGTCAGTGAACTAACATGGCTAAACTTATGGTGGATGCCTTTAATTGCTGTATTGAGGCCTGCATCTCTGCACAGACACTTTCCGATCTTGTTATATGGACATCTGTGACCACACTTTTCCAGCTCGTTGTTGCCTTGTGAATCCAAGTAACAAATTGGTTTTAGACACCCGGAATAACAAGCGTACTGGAAGGTTTTCGTGTACAACAAACTAACCCCCTTCATCATCCGTTCCCGCTGCAACATCACTTTTCGATGTTTCTGAGTCTTCATTCGCCACGACAACCGCGCCGACGACAGCGTGAAACGTCTTTGACAGACTGGCGGGTGAAATAGGCCCGTATGTTTTGCTGTCACTCTTGGCCTTACGTAACAAAGCTATATAAAAGCCAGCCACTCTCCCCCCTTCTTCCAGATTGCTTCGTCATGTAGTGATTCGGCTTCTGGAGACATTTTTTCCTCATTGTGAGATGGGTCCAAGGGTTGAAACTACACCCAGGGGTCGCCATGACGCATCAAACAAATCTCTCTAGGAAAAATGACAGCGCCTGCCCTGGTGTACTGTGTATTTCCCATGTCTTGATGTTTGTATATATGTGTGCATAGCCTTGACTTGACCTGATTGTAATTTCGCATATCTTCTTTTGTAAGGCGCATTGAGTTGCCTTGTGTATGAAATGCGTGGTATAAATAAAGTTGCCTCGCCTAGAAGATGATGATTAAATCTTGTAGGTGTAGGATTCTGGAATAAACATAGAAATTCTCGTTGAAGAAGACCGCTTAACTCGCACCTGAACCAAGCGCATTTTTTTTCCAGTTCGGCTTCACCCACATCTAAAAGCATATCGACTTTTTTGTCACGTTGTCGTTGTGTTTCATTTAAGAAGCATGTTTGGCGTGTTTTCGCTACGGTTTCGACACGTTTTTGTTGCAGTGTTTTTCATTGCTTTTTATGTCGCTCTTTAGTCGTGTTTTCGCCATGTTTTGATGTCACTTTTTTGTTGTTATTTTTTTTCATGTTTTGTTTTTGGTGCTCTTTCATTGTTTTTTTTTTATTTTTATCATTGCTTCTTTGTCACGTTTTTGTCATTTGTCCTTGTTGCTATTTGTATGCTTTTTTTTTTAAGCTTTTAGATTTGGATACAGCCAAACTGGAGAAAATGCGTGCGGTTTAGGCGGGGTGAAAGAGGTTAATTACGGACTTGACTATTGTTGATTTGTTTCCTGTCATATGAAACATTTTGGTTGAATTTTACTTTTTTGATTTTGCTTGTTTTTTTGTTTTTTTTACCGTTACTGGACACAAAGTTTCAGTCTAAAATCAGGCGGGTTGGATAGGGGGGCCCCGGAGCTGGCAGGCGTACTCGCAACACAGACCCCAGCACAAGTTAAGGGCAGGATGATTGGGCCAGATTTTAAATCGCACACAGGACACAGAAGCCGGAAGGGTAACACTTTACATGACAACCTGGTAATTACAACTAGGTAATTACCTAGTAATAATGGTAGTAATTACAGTGGTAATAACCCGTGTTAATTTTGACAACATATTTTAATTTAGTTTTAGTCTTAGTCTTTTGACGAAAATGTAATTCAATTTTAGTCGAGTTTTAGTCAAAAAAAAATCTTCAATTTTAGTCGAGATGTAGTTGACTAAAATTGCAGGTCAATTTAGTCAATTTAAGACAAATTTAGTCGTTTTTTTAATTAATAATATTCATTATAATCATATTTAATCGAGGTCCTCTGCTTCATGGAGCTGCTCCCTCATGAACAAAGCTCAGAGCTGTTCCTTTGGCAGTGAATTTACATGATATGAGGCTCTTTCAGACTGTCAATAGAAGTTTGGATGATTTTAGTCTCTCCTTTTCATTTTTATTTAGTCTCATTTTAGTCGACTAAAATATCTGGACATTTTAGTCATAGTTTTAGTCGCATGAAAAACTTTTAATTTAGTTTTAGTCCAATTTTAGTCGTCAAAAAATAACTTTGACTAAAATTAAGACTAAATATTTTAGTCGACGAAATTAACACTGGTAATAACAAGTAACAAATATAAATAAAAGTGGTAGTTCTTGTGTAATAAAAGTATTAGTTAATGGTAACTCTGTTCAATAACTGCTAGGTAATTAATAGTATTAAATATCAATAAAAGTGGTTGTTCTTGGGTAATTAAAGTATTTGTTAATAGTAACTCAGCCTAATAACACTACGTAATAATCTAGTTATTACTAGAGTATTCCAAATACATTAATTACCCAAGAACTACCACTTTTATTGATATTTATTACTAGTAATTACCTAGCAGTTATTGAGCAGAGTTACTATTAAGTACTACTTTTATTACACAAGAACGACCACTTGTATTGATATTTGTTACTAGTTATTACCACTGTAATTACTACCGTTATTACTAGGTAATTACCCTGTAGTTACCGGGTTGTCATGTAAAGTGTTACCGCCGAAGGACATGCATTCAGCCTTACCAGGGCAAACCGGTTATTAAAGTATGAGCTTACACAGCAAGCCCTTTAAGTCATTCATCACTCGTCTTTTTAAACTCTATGAGCATAGACGAGATGTAGCAGCAGGGAAACCAACAATAATAATTCAGATAAGAGACCTTGATTTCACAATGAGGACGTTTTCATTTCAATTGGCTGCCCAGTCCTGGAAGATTATGTATTTGTGTAACTTTGGTTCATCCTTGCTAAAACATAAACAAATAAATAAACGTGTGCTTTGTTGGCCTTAGAATAGTTTTTTGTGTGCAAAAGCCAACGCACTCCTCCCCATCCAAATGGTAATGATATTTTATCTAGCCTCTGCAGATGTCGCCGACCATTAACAGGGAACCCAGACTGGCCCGCGTCGAAAAATCTGCACCAAAGGGGATGTGATGGCGATGAATGCCGCTCCCCCCCTTTGTGCGCTCCCACGGCTTAAAAAGTCTAAGACACTGCCGGCCTAATTATGACACGGCAGCCCAGAGAGGCGCCTCGAAAAAACCTGCAAAAATATTCATGAAGAATCAGTTCAAAGGCTGAGACAATGAAAGAGAAGAAGCTCGTGCTCTGTTATAATCACCGTGATATATTAAACATTAGCCGACATGATAAGACCTTTAATTAAGCTCATTAGCTATAACAGTGTCAACATTCTTACTTACCGCATAAACCAGACGATAGCGAGGTCGAGTCAGGCAAGTCGTTTTCTTTACATCTTTGCTAAACTGGTATTGTCGGGTAAGTTACTTCAGAGACCTATTAGAGGAAAAGACAATTGAAGAAGTACACAGTATATAACAAATAGTAGTGAAGGCTGGCGGTAGGTAGACAAATGTAAAGAATAAATCAATAAATCAATCAATTAAAAGAGGAAAAATAAGAATGAATAAGATTAAATAAAACCATGAATCCAAAGTGCACTTAATGCTTTTTTACAGCCGTGAAAAAATAAATAATAAATAAATAAATAAAAAAAAAATCAGAAGGAAGCAAAAGGCTATGTTCAAACTTTTGGCCAAATCAGATTTTATTCTTTGCTCATACTGTATATATATGCATCCCGTATCTGATCTTTTCATCGGATCAGATTCGATCAAACCGGAGCCACTTTGATATTAGGTCCTAAATCCAATATATGGATTTCTCGCCTCACCCAACGCGGAGCTCCACACCAACCTGTTTCCGTGTCAGTGTTATTTTGTCGAGTAAAGTATTTAAGTCATATTTTTTGCTGACTAAAATTGGAGCGAAACTGAATTGAAAATGCAATGGGACTAAAGACGTCTGAACTTCAGTGACACTGTTTGAAAGAGCCTCATATCATTATCATTCACAGGTCTTTACTTCGTCCATGTAGGACAAAACACCACGAGAGAGAAAGAAACATAATAATAATTGCTTAATACGCCTTTGTACTGTGTAATTTCAAGTGATCTATGGGAATACATTTTCCATCGCGCCGTCTATTGTGAGGTTCGCCAAGGCCGAGGGACTCCAGCCACATCGGAGCCTCCCGGCGCATGCGAGATAGCCCCCCGTGTGCTGCGGCGGCATGTGGCCCCTAAATGAAGCCGCTGGTTGGAAAACGCGATGCCAGGGCACACTGCACTGGCCCTGGCGCTTCTCCACTGCTTTAGTCCTTTCTGTGGTTTGGCCCGGTGTTTACACAGCTGTGCAGGTCGGCCGCGGCGCTGACCACAGGGAGATGCCACAACACACGGGCAGCGACTACAGAACATTTCACAATCTGCTCTGAGCCGGCGGAGGGGGGTGGGGCACCGAGCGATAGCACACAGAGGACCGGATCATGTAAGGCCCATGAATATACAGTCGCAGCCTCAGCAGGGAGCGTGTTCTTTGTACAATAGACTTTTACAGGCGCTTTTGCGAGGCCCCTGTTGTGAACGCTGCTCCAAAACAGCTTTGTGCTCACAAAAGCGCTCTCCCCAGTTTTTTCTCTGCTGGAGAGTCGTGTGATATTTGGAAATCCTATCTTAAATGTTAAAATGTTTGTTGTTTGATTCCATTATTGAATTTCAAGCCCATTTCCGTTTTAAATATCACACTTTTTTTCGTCACGCAACTTAATCTTCTCCCCCTTTGCACAATATGCTGCATGTATATTGAAAAGGTCTGAAGGGGAAAAATGGAACCCAAAAAGTTTTAAAAAGAGAAAGAACATTATCATCTGAAAAGGTTTACGACACAATCGGCTCATGTTTCTTTAAAGTTTACACAATTTCCTTTCCTCATTGGACAGTGAACGGGAAGTGACATCGAGGTCAATAATGTAACAATAATGAGAAACGAGTCGGAATTCTCCAACTATCCCTCTTCCAACGTCATTAATCTGCTTTTTCACTGAAATACAACTATGACGTAACCAGTGTTAATTTCGTCGACTAAAATATTTAGTCTTAATTTTAGTCAAAGTGATATTTCTGACGACTAAAATTGGACTAAAACTAAATTAAACGTTTTTCATGCGACTAAAACTATGACTAAAATGTCCAGATATTTTAGTCGACTAAAATAAGACTAAATAAAAATGAAAAGGAGAGACTAAAATCATCCAAACTTCTATTGACGGTCTGAAAGAGACTCATATCATGTAAATTCACTGCCAAAGGAACAGCTCTGAGCTTTGTTCATGAGGGAGCAGCTCCATGAAGCAGAGGACCTCGATTAAATATGATTATAATGAATATTATAAATACAAAGTCGACTAAATGTGTCTTAAACGTAGTCGACTAAATGGACTTGCAATTTTAGTCGACTAAAATTGAAGATATTTTTTTGACTAAAACTCGACTAAAATTTAATTACATTTTCTTCAAAAGACTAAGACTAAAACTAAATTAGAATATGTTGTCAAAATTAACACTGGACGTAACCCATCTAACTATGTCAACATTACAAAAGGTTAAGCGAAAGCGTTCAAAAGATTCAGCACTTGCCATACGGAAGCATTTATCCACCAAATATGTTCTCAACAATAACTCAGTCTTTTATTTTGTCTCTGTAAAACAAATGTACTGCCATTAGAGTCGCCACCGTGAAAGCAATTGGATTTACGTTTGTCAATAAGAAGCCGCGTGAAGCTTGAGTGCACAGGACACATGAGATTGAACGCTCTGTTGTTTTGGACCTCGCAGGTGACGCACTGAACTGAAGCCGAATGCCTTTTTTTTACCCCCCTCCTCAAAAAATGTATTACATGCAAAACCAATCCCCTTTCCCTCTTTTACTTTGCACTATTTTCGTCTTTCCCTTGTTTGCGCGTTTCGACTTGATGTATTTTAGTCATAAGCAGCCGGAGGAGATTTGATTAGAATGACAGTACAGATCGCTCCAGCTTGTGCATTTCGCCTTGTTTGCCATCAGTGCAGTGCCGTGGCGGTGCCAAGAAAACCACAAACTTATTTATCCCCGACCCACTCGCTTTTTACAATTACACTTGTACGGACCCCGAGTGCAGTTCACATTTTATGGTCCCGCCGGTGTGTAATGTGTTTCCCCATGTAATAAAATATGTATTAATGTGTGTTTAATGTTGCATTGATCTACCGTGGCTAAGTGCGGGTTCAATGACGTTGGGGCAGGGGGAACGATGCATTTGGCATTAGGAAGATTGACGATTTGAAAGTGTATTCTAGACCTGCCGTGTAAAGTATGCAAAAAGCGTTCCCTGGAATGTTCGGTCCCCTCCACGTTTATTGCCCCTGGTGAAATAGTCTGCTATGGAAAGGAGGCGCATAACCAACAGTGTTGAAATGCGCAGAAATACTGGATCCTCCAGCAGCAGCCGAGCTTGTCAGCTGGCTGTTGTGCAGTTCAGTGTAAAAATAGTATGGGACCGAAGACAGCGTGTTTCTCCCTGGAAGTGACTGAGTGCAATCAGACGCTCGTGACGTGGATGCAGCTCTGCGCGGTGGCACCGGCAAACAACTGTGAGCTGCTAATTCATAGTCGAGCAATAAACTGATCCGATTATTACTAATGAAGTAATTACATCTAATTGGCACAAAGAGATGTACTGTGAAAGGGGAAAGACACACTGAGGCAAGGCACTAAGTATTGACATTTTTTTGTTCCCCCGCTTTCGCTTGACAGAGGCAGTAGTCTGACAGGAGATCACAGAAGACACAGAGGAAGAACACGGAGTTAACCCTGGGCCGCTCTGAAACATGTGCTGTACCAGGTGAGCCGCCGCGGTGCTCGAGGCAGACATTGGATTTCGTTCTATTTTCAATCAATCTGAATCCTTTTTCTAGTAAAGAGCTTGTCCAGTTAGGTTAGGTATGTGCAGCTTTTCGATACATGGACCGTATTAGGTTTTTGAACTTGCCAGGAGGGACCGAATGCGTTGTAGGGTGTTTAAAATAGACTCTTATCACTATAACTCAAAACAAAAAAATCTGCCGTAATGAATGATCTTTCTTTGTGTCCTTGAAAACATTAATGTTGTTCATCGCTTTTAGCCAGTGCATGTCAGTCATGATTCGCGGGCCCCCAGGCCTTAGTTTGACCTCCCCTTATAGAGACGCATGTACCTTAAAGCAATGGTGCTCAAGTGATACTGATGACGTCTTTGGGAACGTCTATAAATGGTCACATTAGAGGGGGTAAACAATTACTAAAATATGAAATATGGCTGCATTTTCTACCAAATAAAAATACGGAGGCACTGAAAGTAACAAAGTTTAATGGTCCAAATTTGCGCACCGAGGATTATAGCCATTAACATATTCCTCGGTGCTAATCATAATTCTAGAATTAGCTTCAAGATAAAGTGCACTGCTAGCTTTGAGTGCTGTTTTTCTCTTCTAGTGGACAAACTACGGAAAAGCCATTAATTATGAGCTGATTTTAACTTGAATTTATTTGTGAGTGCTAAATATGCTTCTATATATATAGAGAAAATCCTTAATAAGAATGAAAGATTGTTATTCTTTACTTCCCTCACTAGGCTACACCCACTCCTAGTAAGAATAAGGATAAGGTGCTTTAATTTTGTCGTTATACAACAACTGTACAACGAAATTTGTCCTCTGCATTTAACCCATCCTTCAACGCCGCTGGGACGACCTGTAAGGAGCAGTGGGCGACGGCAGTTCTGCGCCGGGGCCCGTCTCCAGATATGGAGCCAGGTCAGAATCACTTGGCCGGAGGATTCACCTATTGTACATGTTTTTAGTGGTATTGGGGAAACCGGCGTACCCGGGGGGGAAACCTACGCAGACACAGGGAGAACATGCCACACAGAAAGGCCCCGTCCAGGTGGGAATCGAATCCGGACCTTCTAGCTGTGACGCACTGCGCTACCGTAGCGCTCCGTTTCAGTGTTGCCCTCTGTATCTATTGGTGGATAAGGGCCCAAATTCAGGAGGTTATATTTGTGGGCCATGTTCATTTTGTTTGTTTGATAGACACCTTGGTAGATCAGCACTTGAATCTACCAAAAACACTGCATTGAAAATAATATTTTTCATTTGGGTCGGTGCTTGTTACGATAGCGTGAAGGTGGCTCCCAAAGCACACAAAAAAAATCACTTCCTCACCGACTCACCTTATATTAAAAAATTAATATTACTAAATACGTAACTTGTTTTTAAAATATAGCGCAGTGCTTCTGAGCTCAAATGCAATCTGAGAGCAGCTTTAAAGTCTTAAGAACTATCTAACCTTGCTCTAAAGTTGACCAAAGTTGGGATAGTTAATTTTTCAGCAGTGTAACATAATTATATATTTTCCTTGTGGATGGCAGGCTCCGTTTGAGTAAACATAGAGACGTCGGCAGCACTGCGGGGCTTAAAACTCTCTGATCACTGCCTCGCTCCCGGTGGCATATATCAGACTCAACTTCTGCACATCAGTGTTTGAGAGTTGGTAAACAAACCCGCATATGTGCATTTTTTTCTGCACTAGTCATATGGTACAAATAATTGTTATTGAGTCTCAAAATATTCTATTAATATTTAGTATGGCGGTTACAACAGAATGGATAATATGGATTTAGCATTGACAACCACATTTAGCCTCTCTCTTCTCCTCTATAGCTCCAAATGAGGTGAAGATAGAAGCTACCAAACTCACATTTCCCTATTTAAATATAGTTAAGTATAATTACACAAAATTAAACAATGTGGATTTTCTAAGTGGATAAAAAAGGGAACTATATTGTAAGGCGTAATAATATCCGGAGTAATTCGGCATCCACACAGAAAAGTGAAGATATCACTGCGCGGCTGCCGAATTACTCCTGGTATTATTACGCCTTACAATGTAGTTCCCCTTTTTATCCGCTTAGAAAATCAACACTGTTTAATTTTGTGTAATTATACTTTATAGTGTAGCACTATACACATTTTTACTAGGATGGAAAAGGCCACATTTGAGAACAACCCTAGTTTAAACTGATCCAAACTACCCGTAGACCTAAACCTAACCATAACCTTAAAAACACTAAAACTAATGGAAAAAGCCCTTTCCCATCCTAGGAAAAAAAAAAATCGCGAGCCGGAGCCACGGCTGCGTGAGTCAGGAGCAACATGGACGAGCGAGGGAGAAGAGTGAGGGGAGAGATAGTACAGGCCGAGCCAAATCGTCCAAACATAATTTTCTTTAAGTTAAGAGATTGATTGTGTTTTTCTGTTAATAGTCAGGCATAAAGAAAGTTGAACTAATGAATGAGACGGTGCTTTTAGTTTGCCGTGCTGGCAAAACCGGAAGTCGTTTCCTGGGCGGCGAGGTTATCGTTAGCTTAATGCACAGAGTCATTAAGGTGTATGAGGCATAACTAAGGTGACAAGGCGTAACTACGGTGACAAAGATGTGTGTAACAAAGTTGTACAAGGCGTTACTACTGTGAAAAAGGCATAACTAAGGTGTAACAAAGTACCAAGGCGTAACTAAGGAGTACAAGGCGTAACTACAGTGTACACTACCTATATGATAGATATGACTATCTATATGACAGCTGAGGCACCTTAGTTACACACATCTGTGTTATACCGTAGTTCAGGGGTCACCAATTAAAAGTCAGTTGGGTCCAAAAAAAACAGCAACAACCATTGAAGGTCCGGAATGTTTTTGTTTTTTGTGTTACAATTTGTGTTTTATGTGTGGCTGATGAAGCTGACAGAGGAATTTGCTGTATTTTTTGACAGAGCTCTTCTTTTTGCTTTCCATCAAGTAATGTCTCAGTAACTGCACTCATACATTCTTTGACAACCATTGCATCGCTGAATGACTTTTTGTGTTGACACAATATCCACGCAATTCTCAGAGAACACTCATTAGCGCGTTGCTGAGCAGTGAATGTTTGGACCATAATCCTGGAGGACCGAGCATATTGTGCCTTTAAATCGGCTATTTTCTGCGACCGTATGGCTGAGCTCGGGGGATATGTGTGGGAAAACGTGGAGTGCTTCGTCTCATAGTGCCGCTTTATATTGCTGCTTTTGATGAGAGCGACAGTCTCGGAGCAAATGAGACACACGGGTTTTGCGCTGTCAGCAGGTAAAACGAACAAGTACGTGTCAGTCCATTCTTGTTTAAAAACTCTGTTTTCCGCGTCTACCTTCCTCTGTTTTGAGCACGCCATTTCACTTTTCTCTCGCCTGTTCGCGCTGCTGATCACTCTCCGTCTTCGCCTGTTTCGCTGCCTGCTTCTCTCTGACTTGCCGGTGTTTAAAAATAGCTAGCACTGGCAGCAGCACTACGCGCCACACAGTTCATTGGCTGACCGAAACACGTGTGGCCCCTGGCTGAAGGGACGCCCCGCCCGGTCGGCCCTCACCAACACCAGAAGGAGCGGCGCAAAATGAAGTTAGAATAGACGCGGTTGGAAAGCCTGCATTATTATTATTAATATTTTTAAAGCAGGTTTGGGCCCGGATCGGATGGGTTGGGGGTCCGGATCCGATGGGTTGGGGGTCCGGATCCGGACCGAGGTCCGCCGTTTAACGACCTCTGCCGTAGTTACACCTTGTACACCGTAGTTATTCTTTGTATGCCATAGTTAAACCTTCTTTGTTACGCCTTATACACCATAGTTACGCTTTACACCTTGTAAACCTTAGTTATGGCTTATACACCATAGTTACACCTTGTACACCTTAGTTACACTTGTAATTACTTCTTGTTACCTGTACCTACAGGCACCCTGCGGGCTGTAATCTAAAGTGTTATCAAACTGGGTGTTAGGGTTTGTTCTGTTGCCCCGCCCCCTTGTGTCTCTGTAGTGCTGATGGTTGTCGGGAGCGTGGCTGGGACCTGCAGTATTGAGGCACACCCGGTCCTTGATGATGAGCCTGATACTAAAGCTCTGTTCAGTCCTCTCCAGATAATTCCGTCATGTTCGGTACAGCCAGTGCTGCTTTGTTTGTTCTTCTAAAGAGTTGTTTTGATTCTTACCTCTTTCCGCCTATGCTCAGGATATCCTCGGTGCCTTACGGTGTCCTGGTTCCGTCTGCTCCCAGCCAGCCTCCATCACCTCGGACTATTCATTTTTGTGAAAATAAATTCTTAAAGCTTTCCTGCCTCCTTCTCCGCTTCGGGGTCCAACTTGAAACTCTAACACTGGGTAATATACAAGGGTGGTTTGCAAACATACGCGTATCGTCATTTAGTCATGTAATTTTGCATCAAAGAAAGCACATGTTGCATGATTGACATTTGTATACAAGAATCTAAGCGTTAGCCTAAATAAACATTACAATAAATCAAAAACAAAAGTAAACTAGCTCCAAACATGGTCTAGCAGACTGATCTGGATTTGCTTCCAAAGTTAAATGAATGGTACATAAAACTTGTTTCATACTAAACTTATCTCATTACTCAGTTGTAGCAGGGCCATTATACATCTGTTTACTTTAGCCATTGAACCATAGCAGTGTGGACAATGTGGTACATCAATTTGGACACCATTATGCCCTTCTCTGGATATACATATTCACAAAGCCAGAGAGCCGTCACGTCGCACATATAATACTAATCAGATCTTTATGAAGCCGCATTCATTTACAGTCTGCTGCTGCATTCGGTTTAATTTTCTCTATCTGGCTTTTTATCTCAATCATGCTCTCCCAATCTGCTGAGAGCCCCACATTGTATAAAAGACAACAGGCTCGCGCTCTTATCAGGACATTAATCTGCCATTATGGTCTGTGTGTATGTAAACAGTTTTCCAAATTACTCTGCGGCTTCTAAGCTATCACACATTTGCATTTGCTCAGAGAGAGAGAAAGAGAGGGCTGAATTAAAACTACATGGGCCATACCGACTTCCAGTGCGTGTAATGCTGGACAGATGATCAGACATAGTATTTAGTGACGGAGAAATGTTTACTTCTCTCCTTGTTAATCAGATTTCACTGTACTGTTCACTGATATTGTAATAAACTGCTGCTTTTAAGACTAATCTATGACTAAATGAGGTTCTCAACTTGTACAAACCCCAGGCTAGACCTAGGTTCAGCACTAAATGTGGTCTAAACCTCGCATCCACCACAGATTCACATTACCCGAAAGCAAAAGATTGTCTCAAGTATCATTCAGCACAAACTTTATAACTGCTCTAGTAGTTCTACTGTTTGACGAAGGATTGCACTGTTTCTTAGTCTTGTGCGTTATATAAATTAGCTTAGTCGTACTCTGATGAGCCGCCATGATGGACGGACCATGTGTTGGTTGATTGGTTAATCTAATGAAGATAGCACAGCCTGGCAGGTAGCCTGTATTAGAAACATTAGATAACAGAGGCGGGAATAACAAGCGAAGAGTGAACTGGAGAGAACCAATCAAAGAAACACGGATGTGATGCAATTGGTTGCCAGTTTGTTGATATGAATAATTCTGGTATGCAGTTGAGTAAACACTCTGGCGAACCTCAGTTTTCGACAGAAAAATCAGTGTGTACAACGTGAACTCACGAGTCACCATGGTCAAACATACTGTACTTTCTAAATCCCTCTAAATCAAGACTAACGCTAAACCCTGACCCTGGACAAATCCAGAGCTAAGCCTGTAGAATGGAAGATTTGAGATTGCACGAGGCACACAGTCTTGCACACGCACTAACAACAGCCCTGAAACACTCCGACACTGTACTTAGAAATATCCCTAACACAAGGCGAACAGTTGAGCGCAGAGCTAAACCGCTGCATAACAATTATTAAATCAGACACTTGATCGGCTCCTTTAGTGTCTGACACTGGGTTTCCTCCGAAAATGTAGTCCAAACAAAGTGGGTCCAACCACGTGACCCGAGACGCAGCTGAAAGAGACACATCTCAAACTCCCACCTCCCGGTCTGTGATTGGTCCAGACAGATTTGGCCAGAGATTTGATCCATTCAACCCGAGGGATCCCAGACTGACTTCCCATGTGTCTAAGACATGGAGGAAGTCAGGCTGGCTCGCCGGCCTAAGGTCCTAAACTACACACACGAATATGAAAAGCCACTAGCGTCCTGCTCCATTGCACTAAATAAGGTATATTATAATTTAACCCAACTGATAAAAATGCAGGGCTAAACTCGTCTTGGATCACAAATAAACTTACAACTACTCTGATCATAACAACTGCTACTGAGAGGCCATTATTTTGTATGTATTTATATACTAAACAAAGACTGAGCTGAACCTCGGTAACCAAAAAAGAAAACGACATGGGCTATAACAACTCCCCGTGAGTGTCCAAGTCGTAGCTGGAGGGATGATCGGTCGTATTTCGTGCATGAACAACATTCCTTGCTGCTCTGTTTGATAGTGCATGCCTCAATGTTCGTGTCTTAAATCACCTGCAGAGAACCACTGCCCAAGGTCAAACTGTGCCCGGGGTTAATTTAATTCACACAACCACACACCCACACATGAAAAAAGCCTTCCGAGCACAAAAACCCACGCACACACACCCACACACAGCTGTGGGAGTCCCACTGTCAGCCCTGAGGCGTCCAGACTTCCTCAAGTTAACTTTCACCAGCTTGACACCTCACACGTGTACTGGCAGAGGGAAACAGTGTACACATGTTTTTAGTTCGGGTTGTTTTGTCAAAGTGGCTCGATGATCTATTCTGCAGGGTGACACTCAGTCCTTACAAGTTATTAAAACAAATCGTGTTTTGCTAATGCGTCTGCCCAGGTCAGAGCAATAGACAGCTAACAAGCAGAAACCAGTATAAGCAAAATTGTTGATACCGATATTCACTAAGCAATTACAGGACATTAAGAAAGTTGAGAGCAGCTTTTTACTATGAAGAGAGGTGGAGCCAAAGACAAGGTAAAACCTCAGTCTCTTCCCACAGAGCATGTTCCAAAAAAGGTCAAAAATGGCGGGAACACCCTGTCAATCAAAGCCCAATGCTAAAACTTAAAAAATGCATACAACGAAAACAAGACATGACACTCTTGTCACAGTTGTCACTAGTGCAGAAATGGGCAAACTTTTTGATGCAGGGGCCATATTGGGTTATTGCACTTGCCAAACAGGCCCTCTTGGCGAGGATTGGGTTGTTGGGCCCTTGTTGACAAGCTCGTAGCTTTTGGGTGTCCATTTTCACTATGTAGCATTGCATGAGGGGTTATGAGTTGAATCCCGGATGTATGTGTGATATTGTGAAATAAACTAAAGTAAGTGCATAGACTGTAATTGCTTAAACTCATTTTCAAAAGCAGTTAATGCGTTATCTTTTTTCATGTCAGTGAAAACATACAGGTGTCTTTCCCCCGTTTTAGGCAATGCATATTGGGCTTTATCTTCTTTCTTTCGGGCTAGATTGGTGGTATCGCAGCAATGTGAGCACCCTGCCATGGGGTCCAAAAAGAAGTGCTTTCCTTGCCCATTGCTCCATACTTGAAGAGGATGGGTGTCCAGCCTGCTGCTACTGATGATTAGGAGCAAACAAAGCCTCTTAAAGTGAGAGGAAAACCGTTCTCAAATCTTAAAACAATGTAATACTGATGATTTTTTGTTTGTTTGTGGCAATGATTAAATCTTGTAGTTCAAGGGGAGGACAAACTATGAGCCTTGATATTGCCTGGCCTGCCAAACTACATGCTTTTTCAAAGACATGTAGTCTGGGAGCGAGCGTGATCTCAGCGATTTCCCAGTGAGCTTGATTGACAGATGGAATCAACCAAATAGAGAAATGCTGGATATGTCGCAGGAGCAAGCGGCGGAAAGCCTTATCAAAAACGTCCTTTTTCACGAGGAAATGCTTCCAATGCTGTTTCTTGCTCCGGTTTTAGGGATTTTATATTTTCCAAATGATTTAAAAGAGACAAAAGAGCAGAAGAAAACAGTTCTTCGGTTCTTCTTTTCAACAGAAAGGAAGCGCATCTGGCCAGGCAAGCCCTGATATTAACATATTAACCCACTATTATTGTTATAATATCTCCTCTCTGACTGACGTGTTCTGGTATTGGCCTAAAAGTCTTGAAACTAACACATTTGTTGTACTGTATTTTGAAAATGTGCATGTGTCGGTTTCTAAGTCTTTTGCTAAGCTCTTCTTTACAGTCTTTGTTTGCCCTGCTTTATTGTTGGGAGCCAGTATGAGCATCAGTCGGCCTTTTTCAAAGCAAAAATACTAATGAAGAGCCTTTAATTCATTTTGTACATGTTATGCAAAAAACACTTAAGACGCACATTTGTACACTTCTTCCACTCTTTCTAAAGAGAGGATTATTCATTCCAAGCTTTTATTTTGTGCCTAGCAGGAAATTATGCAGACCTTTTCCCTATTCTTTCTGAGAGGCAGATCCAGGCGAATAATTGTCTAAAAGGTGCCGATGTGATTGGAAAAACACGGCAGAGCTATATTTCAACACGTCTAAATGCCAGTGAAGCAAAAATGTTAGTTGCAGAGCAGTCTGTGTTTGCTGTTGATACTCTGATTTGGTAGTTTTTAAGTTGAAAATGAATGTTCAAAATGACTGTGATTATTGTTTGTAAGCTGACAAACAGGCTCCACCTTCGTCGCTGTGGAGTTTTTGCCGACACTGTCACAAAACATCTCACCGCAGCCCATTGTAGAGCTCTGCATCAAGCGCCTAAGGTGGGAATTAGTATCTGTCATGGGCTCCCTGCCAATGTTTCCCGATGCTTTACATTGTTCTTGGTGCATTTTAATGGGACTCAAACGGTCCCCTTCGACAAATCTACTATGCTCCCCGGTTTCATGATTACAATATTCAGTGCAAACCAATGTGCTGTCAAGAGCATTTTGTCAGCTCTAATGTTATTTGTAGCCACGGTTTGTTGGGCTATTTAGAGAGCTATGAAACATTTCCCTCAAATCTGTTGTATTCAATGTCTTCAGTTTTCAAACTGTTCAGAGAGTTTGATTTTCTAATGCCCTTCACTTTCTTTACCTATGTTTGTACTTAAAAAATCATTTAAGTTAACCTTTATTTACAATGCTGAGATACGCAACACACAGTGGCAAGAAAAAGTAAGTACACCGTTTGAAATTTCTCACATTTCTGCCTAACTTGGTCACTAAATGTGATCTGATCTTCATCAAAATCCCAGGAACGATTAAACGGACCCTTCTTTTGCAGCAATAACTGCTTTTCTGTCGTTGCAGATTAGACGCTCACAACGATCAGGATGAATCTTGGACCATTCCTCTTTACAAAAGTGCTGCAGTTCAGTGAGATTCAGACGGTGTACTTACTTAATCCTCCCTGTCCTGTGAATATTTACATGTTAATGCAAATAAAACTATGATAAAATGTTTGATGTAATGTTTGGGTGGTATTAGTTCAGGCAGACACTGTTTAATCATTCCTGTGATTTTGATGACGATCAGGCCACATTTAGTGACCAATTTAGGCAGAAATGTGAGAAATTCCAAACTTTTTCTTGTCACTGTATGTTACACTAGGGCTAGTCTGAGGAAGGAATTTGCCATGGTTAAAACATCTTGTAGAGGTTGATTGTTTTACAACAATATTTATTCTTTCTTTCACAGCATACTACGGCAAACTGGCCCCACAACAATGAACAAGTTTAGGTGAAGGAGCTTTAACCAAATCTAAAACCAGAGTCTAAACTGAATCTAAATTTAATCTGTGACGATCCCCTCTCTCATCTTCTGTACTACAAGAAACCTGTACATAAGCCTCGTACATTTGTTCCACAGCCTGATTGCTATAAAATATTAATAGTTTACTGTGGTGGACAAAGCCTATAGTCTTATAGGCGCCCTGATGCTAGCAAATCCACTCTGACCTTGCTCAATATCATGGTCCATGTATATAGACTTTCTCAAATTCTGGCCCTAGTTTTATTGGCCGTGCACAAACCCAGTAATAAGCCAGCAATGGCAGGTGCTTGCTACAATGCACCAGGGAGCGTGTGCTAGAGCTTCTACTGCAAGAATGAAAATAAATGAGCGGGTACAAGCCTGAGAATTAGACTAGATCTATCAATTGATTCTCTGAGGTGCTGTGCAGTGCATATAGCCTCCCTTTGGACAGTATGGAAGATATCATCGTTTATTTTTGGACTCGAGTCAGTAATCAGGGTGCTAGTTTTGTCAATTATTTGTCATTTCTGCCCCCATGACAATCCATAAGCCCGTAAGATCTAGCACAATGGCGGACCTCGTAAAGGAAAGGCAAATCCAAAGACTTTATGGGATTACCGACTCGCTCGTGAAGCAGGAACTCAGCGTCCCTCCTGAGCGAATATTGCATTGATGGGATTTATTTTGTACCTCCACCAAATACGGAGTTCAGGGCTTTGCTGAACCCGGGGAGATCCAATAACACAGTGTCAACACAGGGAGAGGCTATCAATATGCATCACCTCCGAGCAGCCGATAAACCAGCAGACTGCTGCTGCGAGGGCTCCAGAGGAAATGTGCATGAGGAGGCCGCCGGATATGACCAGCTCCACTGTGAATGCAAAGTTTAAGTAGCACTATCCAATGTTACCCCTGGCATTGTAGCAAATCAGCAGCACTAACCAGACACAACAGAACAGGATTTTCAACTTTAAAAAACAACCTCTAATCTCTAATTAATTTGTCTGTGAAATGTCTCTTTCTTGAAGGGAAAATCAGCTTCCAGAGTCTAGCAACGCTCTGAAAAAGAGAATAGTGATTTCATCAGGGCAACAACCTTTTTCAATAACTTAACTGTTTTCCATAGTTTTCGCGGGTGTAATTGTATCAAATACATTGATCTACCATCGATTTACCATCTAAATGGTCATTTTAAAAAGAGACCCTATGAAATGGCTCTGATCAATATAAATGTTTTCATAATTTTTGTGTGTTTCTTAGATTGAAAATAATAATATATTTTAATTGGTTTCAATTCACAAATATCTTGTTTTTGTTTCAATGAAAGTACATTTTGTATTTTTGAGGGAAATTCGTTTGAAAAGGGCAGAAAACAACACTGACTGAATTATTGAAAGCTAGAGCTACAAACACCCTGCGCTCCATTCATGTGTGAGCCAAGCACTTTGCAGTCGAAACGTTTCATTTGTCGCTAAATAAGTGCGAACTAACTTCACTGAAGCAAACAGTCAGAGATAAACAAAGGCCAATATTACTCATTTTGTTTTGTGGATTTGAATTTTAAAACCCATAAACCCAGTTGCTTTCTCAATACAAACTTCCTTTCATCTCAAATCAAATCAGACGCGATGTCCTGGTGAAGCAGACGTACAGTGACTGATATACGCTCTTTCCCATCTAAGGGCACACTATTTACTTCTCTATATTAATTTATAAGTAACAGACGCTCAAGCTACACATAGTTTATGCAGCTGAGCCACGTGCTCCAGCGTTTGTTTCCCCAGAGTGGAGGTAATGCACAGAGCCGGGACTGACGCTCTTTCTTCTCCAGCTCCATATTTAATACTCATGTGCCGCTACCACTGAGGCCGACGCCGAGAAACATGTACAATGTGCAGAGTGAGTCATGCATGATTTTGTGCCACGCTGTGCCAGCAGTGGGCGGAGCTTGAACGCCAACGTGTGGATTATGTTGAACTCATTATGATACCATCTCATTACGTGAGTCAGGGAGGATGTCCGTGTCCCTCATTTGTCTGCGTGTCTTTAATGCCGAAGCGCTGGTGTTAAACAGACCACTTTGCTTTCCTTTGATAATCTCACTAATGATAAGGTATATGGGCTGTCTGGGCCCACTTTACAGCTATTCTAATGGCTTGTTTCACCGACACAAATGCCTTTGCAGGGCATTAAATTACAACATATCTGAGGCACGCCGGCTCAGCTGTCAGGATACGCTTCTATAGAAACAATAAGTCCAGTTTATCGTTGGTTCAAAGTAGTGGATTCCTTTGATTTCAGTGCACATTATTTCCCCTGGTTGTTGTCACAATGTGCACTTTTTACTGTTGCAGATGAACAATTAATCAGACACTTTTTTTTCTCAAATTATGTCGTTTTAATTTGGCAGACATAATTGGGCTTGTCATTAAAGGAACAGCCCGCCGTTTTTCCCACACTGAGATATGTTCTTACCTGAGCTTAGACGAGTTGCTGACCTGTCTCCTTGTGCGTGCCCTCAGTCACGCAAAAAGATCAAAGATGATGTTAACATTTAGGCTCTCCCAGCATATTCCTATGTGGACCCAGACGGGGGCGAAGTTAGAAGCGACCAAGCCCTTTGGCGTTTTCCCTATTTAAATACGTTTACGTGAGTAGTTACGCGATCCAAGTATTGCTGGGTTGCAGGTTCTAGGATGTGATGATCTCACCGGACCCAGCGGGGGGCAGGAGCCAGTTTTTCCTATTAACAGCATTACACTTTCACAAGTCATAGCTCAAAAGAAAATATATGAATTACAAAAATGAGCATTGGGATCAGTCACTGGGTCCAAGATCTCTCTGTACGAGACCAAATATTTCCTCAAAAACTAAATAATGTTTCCTCCATATAATAGTATTGGCCTTTAGAATGCTGTGATGTCACCTGCAACCCAGCAATAGTCACACAAAATTAAACTTGTCGATTTTCGAAGTGCAAATTTCAGCACTTCGACGTCCACGCAATAATATCTTCACTCCTAAAGAATTCTGAAGACCTCGAAGTGCTCCTAAGGTGTTATAGCACCCCTTTTTATCCGCTTAAAAAAATTGACATGTTTCATTTTGTGTAACTATACTTGGATCGTGTACCTACTCACATAAGATATATCTAAATAGGGAAAACATGGAAGAGCTTGGTTGCGTTCAACTTCACCCCTGTTTGGGTCCATAGGTCCATATGCTGGGAGAGGCTAAATGCTAACAACATCTTACGTCTTTTTGCGTGACTGAGTCTATAAGCTCAAGTAAGAACAAATATCTTGAAATGGTTCAAATTCCCTTTACCTGCCTATATCATTAAGCTCTAAATTATTTTTTTATCTTTAACCTAATCAAATAACCCCGACATACATGTTTATAACACATATTTTGCGCAGGACACTTTATCGCTTGTGAGATGGGCTGATTGGGCCAAACCTCCCTGAACTTGGAGCGAGGAAAGTCAGGCTTATATATGTGTCCCTGGCTTTAGTCAATCCTATCGCATTTATTGAAATGTTCTCCGACAGCAGAGGTTCCGTATCCATATGTCTGTGTCTAAATGTCTCCAGCATTACTGTATTTTCTTCCCCTTCGCGGCACAGGAAATAAATCGATGTGAGCGCGGCCTGATGGTATTGTGATTCCGGACACTGCCTGCTCCTCCGAAATGTCTCCTGATGACTCAGGATCACGGCTGAAAATTGCACATCATCGAGCAGTCGGGAAGGAAGGGATGCAAAAGAAAATAAGTTGAAGTGAAATCAATTTTTTATTTTTTATTTTTTTCATCACGTGGGAGAGACCACTTTCCCCCCACGGCGACACACTCCCACAGATACATTACTCACCCAAAGGCATTACAGCAGCAAAACGGTGCCCACGGGTAATAAAGATCATATACTGTATGCTTTCACTGCATGGGGGATATGTGAAAGTGTCATCATACGCACAACCTAAACGAAGCTGCAACTGCTCTGAGGTATTGTTGACTTTGGGGGAGGCGAGGGAGGACAAAATATTCACCCCGGTCCGAAACTCTGATGCTTCTAGTTGTCTAAAAAGTCATAAAAAAAAAATAAAAAAAATAATGCACTTCTCCCCCTTCACCCTGAGAACCCGTTTTCCGCAGTCTCATCACTTATTTACGCCATATTTTGGCCGTAATGCCCAGTCGTGCTGTTTGGCCAGATTAAAAAGCCCACACGTGCTTGTGTCGAGCATCGCCACATCTCCAGTCCGTGGTTCTCTTGATCTGTGAAGCTGCCGTCTCTCCTGGGGAAACTCCTACGCCGTGATAAGATACGTGTGACCGCTGGATACGGGATGAAGCGTGCGGCTTTTTCTTCACACAGTGCTCGGTTTTTCGCGTGGGTGGGAGCGTACACGATTTGCTGGACACAGAGATTGTATTATGGCCCTAAGAATAACCGATTGCACTGGTTCTCGTAACCTTTTACAGCTGGTGACCCAAAATAATTAGTTTACAATGGGCGGCCAGTAATTTATGACAAAGAGCCCAAGGCAGAGCTGAAGCAGAACAAATGTGGAGCTAAACGGAGAATTGGAGAAAGAAATAATGAAAACATCGTCACTTGTTTGAAATAAAAAGCATTCGAATCCGGAAACACCAAAACAAATTGCTGAACTGAGAAAACTGTGACAGAAAATGTAACGTTAAGAAGCCTTTGTCGCATCTTGAAGTCTGCACCCAGGTCCGGACTTTCTTATTTTAGCTTGACCCTTAAACTGTCGACACTGTCCAGACTTATCTGGAGTTGCCTCTGCCGTTTACCAAATTTCAGTCAATCAATATTTTGATATACATTTTTAGACCAGAAATATGAAACTACCTGGCTTCAATATTATGTATATGCGTAAGTAAAATTGAACCTTCAACTTTTTCCAACTTAAACTTTAAAGTATGTTTTCACACGGTTCCCTTTTCAAAAACATACCTGGAGTAGTTTTTCTCTTCATTCCGTTTTGAGTATTCCTGTTCACTTTGATCTTTTCACTTTTCACTGCTGAAGTGCTCCACTCTGGCTCACACTGCATAATACATGTTTAAAGTCCTTAATCCAAAGTGTGTTCACCATGGCAGCACGAAGATGCTAACTACATTATAAAGTGAACGTTTGTTTCCACAAGCTCTAGGTAAACTTCACGGAGGGAAAGCGCTGCAGTGCGTGACTCTCCTCTTCCTCATCCACAACGTGGATTTGATCCAAAGTCAGAACTCGGTTAGGAATGAGGGCCTTTTTTCCCAGACCACAGACACTGTTTTGGTCAAACTATTATTCAGGGGCCGAACTGAGAGTCTAAAATGTCTGGACCAAATGCAGATATGATAATGCCCTCAAAACAACTTCATCATGAGAGCTTTTGACATTTTTGAGGATTCCTTCTCATTTTGTCAATAAACTAATAACTTGGTCTTAGCCAACAGGTAAACATATCAAGTTGGAATCATTTGGGCATAGCTCAAGCAGTGAACAGACCGTCAAATATGGAAAGTCTGTGGCCCCAGTATTGATGGTTGAGAATCGCAGACCCAGAGAATAAAAACAACAGACAGCAGTTTCTTTCTTTGTTGCATTGTCAATTAGACCTGGGGTTTGAATAGTTGAATTGTAAAAGTTCACTGCTGCAGTCGGTCGGCGGCTCAGTTTGAGTAGCAACTTTTCATTCAAGATAAATAATAAAAACAGCTTTGACGCTGGAGGTTCTCTGCCCGGCAGATACACTTTCTCCCTTCCCATTTGCACATCCGGCAAAGATAAAAAATATATTCAAACATAGCCTAGTGTAGAAAGAAGAAGCAGTGAGGAAAGGTCCATTTGGAGTAGAAGGGGCACAGAATGTCATGAAGAGAACTCCTGTCCAGCTGTTAAACCTGCGGTGATGGATCATCCTTGGGGTTGTGTTGCAGCCAGTGGCACAGGGAACATTTCTTAGGTTGAACTAAGAATAGATTGAATGAATTTCCAACCAGTTTAAAAGCAGACGGTGTCTAATGGGTAACAATCCTAAACATAGCTCAAAATCCTCGATGGATTACATCAGTCTGAAGATTTTACCAGACCTTGACAGTCTCCTGCTGGCAAGACAGCCCAGAAATCTCTCTGCTCTGGAAGCCCTTTGTAAGGAAGAAACAAAACAATCCCTAAAGCCAGGAATGAAAGACTCTTGCCTAAAGCCTTTTTGTGATACTTGCCATATTTGGGGCAGAATTAATAGTTAAAGCTTAATTCTGCAGACTGCAGGTGTCCAAACTTTTGCTCTGGCCCTTTTTTTACATTATGTTATGGGAATGTCTTATCTACAACCTCATGCCTTTCACGCCCCACTATAAGGTATGTTTCGGCCACTTTTACACTGCGCAGAGTTCTCTGACTGTATCTGAATGCTACAATAAATATTGAATCTGTGCTTTACACCTATATACAGCATTGTGCAGGTCGGAGTGATACCTCTTCAGGGAGCCATAAAGAGATTTGTCAAGTCCCAGTGTCTCGATGTCAAGTAGGCATTTAAAGCGATCGAGCCCGCTCCCTGACCCGCCATACTTGTCCTGTCAGCCCAACTCAATAAAACCGCCGCAGCTGTGGCCCTTGACTTTGACTGATTTGAGGGCTAAAGATTTGGAGTTTGAACCTAATGAGAAGCGTCTAGAGACTCGTTGACCCCATGTGCACTTTGCATATAGATTTACTGTAGCACTAATCTGGATTACGATGCTTAGATTAATTAAAGGATTATGCCAGGCTTTCTTTTCTCAAGACATGGCCCTATGATAACTACTGCGGCACATCTGAAAGAGGATAATGTAATCTATTCAGGAATAATTGTATGTTTTAAGTGATTATCATAAATCAGGGATTAAAATCTTAAAATTGTGCATTTTTACAGATTTAGACAGTATTGAAATCTTCTTAGTAGTCCTCTTTAGTCTGCTATTTTTCTTCCTTTATTTTCTCATTCACAAACCTTATTTTTGCTTTAGATTAAATTGCACTGATTGGTAGATTCCAACGACTGCGGTGAACTCAATAAATATGTAAAACACTTGAGTAAGACATCCCCTGTGCTTTGCCATCATGACATTTGAGCTGGTACATGATACCGGTTATCTACTGTGAGGCAGCGCATAATGAAGCCTGGGACCCTGTTACTGCCGCCGATAGGAGCTGACCTCGAGCCACATCTGGCGTTGGTGTTAGCAATAGCATATGTCTGCCGTGATCCAGCCTCAGTGGACAGGGCTAAGTACATCTGTTTACTCCTGCATTATTAACAGGCCGCTCCACCGCGGCCTCCAGTGACCACTTGTGATCGGATTTCCCTTCCCCACTCGCCATGCAAATCAACAGGCTTATACTGTGTTAATGGACTAAAGCAATGTTCGGCTGCCCCAGTGTATTTTGTAGCTGTGTTAACCAGATAGGCAAAAATTAATAATGTTTGTTTTATGCAAGTTAATTACATTGAATATGATAATAGGTTGTTATTTATGTTGATTACTCTGAGCTTGATAAATGTTAATTAAACAAAAAAGAAAATAGCCCACAGAGTTTGTAAAACAGCAGAGCGGCTGTGTTTTAAAGGACGGTGTAATAATAAAAGATTAAGAAGTGGAAGATCCATTTTTAAGTATTTCCATCCAGTATCTCTCTAGTCCTTAATTAAGTGGACTTCCTACATTATGCCTGATGGGTCACTTTTATTTTAGAAGCATTTTCTTTTTGTTGAAACACAATCATTGAACTCAAAACAGGTGAATAACTATTTATTGAACCGCCATGTATTGTCTTTAATTGTGTTGAAATATCACCTTAGCTTCTAATTCCTACTAAACTGCATGTTTAGTAACTTAAGTATCCTTGAAAAGTAAAAGTAGCTCACAATGTCAGAAAGGTCTAAGATGCTATATATCCCCATCTTCCACTAGCTGTATTTAACTCAAAGTGACATAGACTGAGTGAGATTTATTTATTTTACTTGAAAAAAAGTTATATATGGAGGCCCGAAGCTGCTGTCTGCAAATGAATCTTAAAATACTTTTAGTAAATAAATGAGCAAATACCGTAAAAAAACAACAAAAAAAAACCTTTAAATCAGGATTTGGATCACCTCTTACCCCGCCTTAACCAAGCGCATTTCCTCCAGTTCGGCTGTGCCCAAATCTAAAAGCAGAGTAACAGTGTAACACCTAATTTAATTTGAAAGAAAACTGATTGCAACTTTTTTGTTGCATTGTTTTTTTCGTCTCATTGTTGTCACTTTGTTGTTGTGTTTTTGTTGTTTTTTTCGTGGCTGCCTTTTATGTTTTTGCCACGTTTTTGTTGATCTTTTTTCACTTTTTTTGTCATGCTATTGTTGCTTTTCTGGCACGTTTGTGTCGTTCTCTAGTTGCTGCTTTGTTATTTGTTGTATTTTCATCTTCGTTTTCAAGCTTTTAGATTTGGGTAAAGCCAAACTGAAAAAAATGTGCTCGGTTCAGGTGGGAGTTAAGAGGTTAAAGGGTTAGTAAAAATGTTTTCATGAAAAGAGCTTCACAATTTAATAAATGCATCAGCAAATTATGTTACTGAAACAGGAATTAACATCCTTATTCATTAATCCATTTGCCCCCCCCCCCCCCCCCCAAAAAAAAAAAAAAGCTTTATACATTTGCAATTCCTTCGAGGTAATCTTTCTCAAAATGTATTAGTTTCCTTGAGTTGACTCCTGTGTAAACTTTAAAAAGAAGGGGCAGACTAGAAAGGAGCTCTCAGACAGGTAGAAGCCACTCACTCTGCTTCGAACTAATCATAGTGATTTACATTTTTAAATTTTAATTTAAAAAACTGCTAATTTATTTACCAAATCCTATTAAAAAGAGACAACAACTCTCTCTTTACAAAGCATGTGTGTTTCAATAGCTCTTTTAGTCAATCACTTATTCATTTGCACACGGCAGCAGAGGGCCTGGGAGAATGATCCTGTTGTCTCTCATTTGGATCTTGCATTCAGAGGAAAATAATAACATCCAGAACACCCTCATGACACATTGCTTTTATTACTGTTTTTTTTTTTTTTTTTTAAATCCTTTTTTTCTGGGGTATGTTCAGCAGCTGCCACTCCCTCCAAATGACTCATCCCCAATGGCTGAACCTCTTAATCCTAATAAAGCCCTGAATCATGTTAATCTCACAACAAGATTTCAAGCTTCAACGACAAGGGACTTTCTGCATATAGAATTAGAAAGCCCTACTACTAAACTTGTAGCTAAATACACATCTGCTGAATATAGACTGCGCTGGTTGGTTAAAAAAAAAAAAGGTCAAGTGAAAACGGAGTACGTGACTGGGCCATAATCCAGCGTCTCAAACCCTGCCAAATCCGCTGCACAGACATGTACCAAACAAATAGAAATGTCAGATTTGGACACAAAGCCGCCTCCGTACGAGGTCGGTCCGCATCGCATTGAGATGCGGGTTTAGACTCCGCTCCTCAGGTATATACAAACGAGAGGCGGAATTCGTAAAGTACCGGGGCGTAGCGCTATAAGCCTATGATTACGCCCATATTAAACTGTACGCCGTGCCTCTGCAGTTTTATTATAATATTGTGTGCACTGGCTCATGGCAGACAAAAGGTTTCACCGGTACATCAGGTCAGAAGCGCGGGCTGATTTTAAAACCAGACCCATTTTACACAGGGATAACTGCAATGTATTTGTTACCATGGACACGAGGCATAAAGAGGCAACATGCTTGATCCATAAATCAGTGTCACAGCTGCACAGTAGAGATTCCTAGTTTTATATATACATAAAAAAATAAAAAAATGTAAGTTTTACAAAACAGATTTGACTAAATGCTTAACTAAAGCAGTACCAAGTAACTCGTGCACCCTAGAGGCCATAAGCGCCACTGCAGGTCATAGAATGTTTTTTTAACTTATCAATTGTCCGTGAGAGTAAATACTACGCTGACAGAAAAGACAAAGGGAGAGAGGGATATTGTACATCCAATTACACAATGGAGATAATTTTTTTCACTCAAACTTGGCTGTAAATACTGTTTAAGTGGCGCTAGCCCGCAGTTAGCTTTGTCCGTTAGCTTGTTAGCTTCTTCTTCGTGATTCCATTAGTGTGTATTTGTGGCTCCAACCCGGTGGCAGGCAATTTGCCACACTAGGGCAGGGGTGCCCAAACGTTTTGTCTCCGAGGGCCAAAATGAAAATGTGCCTGTGCACTCGCAGGCCAAATACGGCAATGTCCAGCGTGAAACACATAACTGCAAACAATAATAGTTACTTTATTTTATTTTTTGGTATACATTTGCATTTGATTCTATATGAAAATATCATGCTGCATTAAAACAAAATATTAACTATGGCAAAAGCCTAGTTTTAGTAGAACAAAACTATTGTAGCAATATAGTGCAAAATGTAAACAACAACACCTGTATCTACAGCACCTACAGTGACTTTACCTCAATCATTTAATAACTCAAAGATAATGCCACATTAGATCATTGTTAAAGTCTCAGTTCAGTTTCACGGTAGCGCAGCGGTTAGCGCTCGTGCTTCACAGCTAGAAGGTCCTGGGCTCGAGTCCCACCAGGACGGGGTCTTTCAGTGTGGAGTTTGCATGTTCTCCCCGTGTCTGCGTAGGTTTCCTCCGGGTACTCCGGTTTCCCCTACCACTAAAAACATGTGCAATAGGTTATTCTGACCATCAGCCTGGATCATGGAGATGGGTCCCCGGGCGTGGCACTGCCGTCGACCATTGCCCCTTATGGGTTGCCTCAGCGGCATCGAAGTATGGGTTAAATGCAGAAGACAAATTTCCCTATGGGGACAATAAAGTATACATACAAACAAATCAATTCTTTTATACGTACATTTCTAACACGTACTTTTGATGATGTCAACAACCTTTGCAATAAAAGTTGGAAAACTGGAAAAGTTGATGCTACAACGCTCTGTGATTGATAAACATCAAGACTACACAACAGCGTTTCCCTAACTTTGCGAAAAGAGTGAAACAGCGCCCTCAATTTGATGCTGGTGGCAGTTAGTATTAACCAGATATGGCACAAACGTAGGTCACTCTCTGGCGGGCCAAATTTGGCCACTTTGGGCACCCCTGCACCAGGGGGGGATGAAAGATCCCCCGATCCTCCCATTAACACTTGTTATCGCCCAGAGGGACTACGAAAAGGATTTATTAAGGTAAACAAGTTACTTTAACTGCTTTAACACAATTGGCTTTGCTTAAATATAAAACAAAGTTAGTTTTCCCTGGTTTTGCACAGGTTGCGGAAGGTAAATATTACATAACTGTTCCAGCGAACCATACTGTACATTAGGGCCGCGAGTCAGTCCCAGCTCTTTCCTCTGATTTATAGAGCATAGACCAAAACTGTCAATATGCCATCAAATAAAGCAATAAGAAACATGAATCAAACTTTCAGCATAGCCTCACATTGCCCTAGTGCTGGAGGAGGGAATGAGTGACTTCTTGATGACCTCAGGATTTGCTGTGGCTGTCCATAAGGCCATGCCCTCATGGTTCACTGACTCTTTCACTTCATCATAATCTTTGTCTCATCAAATCACATCAGACTGATTTCCCTGGTGAGGCAGCAGTTTGTCATTGTAGTTTCAGCTGAGTGCTCCGTAAATGCCCTAAATCCTCCTTATGTTTGATTTTCTTCGTTCGTTGAGTATGTGGAGCAGTTCTATATTAAAACCTTCAGAATTGTTGTTCGTGTTATTTGTTGCACAGTTCAACAGTAGCAGTAGAAGTACAAGTAAAAAGTACAAACATTTCACATTTGATGATGACTTTTTGCTTTTACTTCAGTACATTTTAGAACAGGTACTTTCTACTCCTAAGACAGTATTCAATTGGCGTCAAAGTAATAACATGGACACTAGCCTCACAGAAAAAGAGATCCATGTTGTCTGCAACAAAATCCAACGCACCATGTAAAGCGAAAAGTATTTAAATAAATATTTTCACAGTGACCTCTTCATGAAGAACATTTGCTAAATCTAAAGCTGCAATAAATTAGTTAAGACCTGGTTAGATAACAGCACATTCTTCATAAACATAACATACATTTAACTCTTTCACTAATTAAAGTGGATACTTTAACCTAAATAGAATTTTAATATTTAACTTAAAGGTACACTGCTTTTGGCAGAGGTGGGTAGAGTAACTAAAATATTTGATAACATAATAATAATGCATCGGTTTTATATAGTGCTTTTCTGGACACTCAAAGACTCTTTACATTGCATTATTTATTCACTCCATACTTGGTGGTGGTATGCTACTATTGTAGCCACAGCTACCCTGGGGTAGACTGATGGAAACGAGGCTACCAGTCTGTGCCATGGGGCCCTGCGACCACCACCACTCACTCACTGACATTCACCCCAGGCTTCAGGCTTCTTGTGCCGGTCTCCCATTCAAGTACCGACCAGGCCCTTCCTGCTTAGCTTCAGAGATCTGACGGGATCGGGCAGAGCAAAAGCGTCATGGAGAGTAACTTAATTTTGAAATATTTTTGTTCAAGTAGTAAAAAGTAGTGAGTGACTAAAATAACGACTCAAGCAAGAGTAAAAAAATACCTGGGGAAAATGTGAGTACTGTGAGTACTGAGTAACTGTAATATTTCCAAAGGAAATGCCAGAAAAATATACAAAAATTATTTGTCTGAAGAATAAAGTACATGGAACACAAACTATACTTTAAGGGTCACATAAAGCTTTTGCCACTTAAACATTTACTCACTGCCAAATGAGTATGAGTAAGTAAGATTATACTGTTGCTGGGCATTTAATACATGCTCCCAATGATCAGCCAGACACAGAAATCGCTATTTGCAATGAGTATGAAAACCTAACCTTTTTAAATCTCATATTTTATGTGTATTTTTGTATTTTTTGGTTTATTTGGTCGGGACAGTGCAAGTTAATGAAGCCACACCGGATCGTAGCCTTGGGCTGCTTTTAGTCAACATCTCCATGGAGAGGAGATGGAGTCGTCCGTGTTCCTTTAAACTTACCGTCAGGTCTTTGGAGAGGTGAGCCGCTCACAGCAAAGGCACATGAGTGTTTGGTCATTTTTTAGGTGTTTTCAACAATACAAGTATATGATAAGATAAATGTTTGTATTTTAATCTATTTAGTATTGGGTGAAATGGTTACTGTTGCGGCTCACTCCTTTATCTTACTTGTCCTTAAGAAAATTATTTACTTCTTTCAGCTGAGTTTGTTAAGCGTCTTACGTGTGAAGCTTCCTTTGATCTCCTCAGTGTCACAGCCTCTTTCACAAATGCACAAACATATTTAACTACACTAGCTGCAAAAGGCTCGCTGAACTCAGCACTTTGAAGTAGGTGCATAAAAATAATACTATCTGACATCAGTTTACTCTTTAAAAGAGCTCGCACTAATGGAATTATTTATCACCAACTTCCACATTCTGTTTATTAAACATAAGCATAGAACTATGCCATAGTCAGCTTTTGTGCTGATCTGGAGCACTCTCAGGGAATATTTTGAAGACATAAAGTTCCTTTTAAAACACAATGTTCTTTGTTTAGCAGTAAAGCTGAAAGAATCAACTCGACTGGCATCAAAGTCACAATCCTGTTTATTTTCAAGCCTGTAGAACTGAAGCCAAACCACATAAAGCATTTGGTGAGACTTGCGTGCATTTCCTATTATACTATATTGTAATCCATTTTGTTTACTGCCCGAGTGAATTCATACTGATTTTCCCTGTGTTTTCAGTGATGCAGCTGTAAATAACAAACACTGAATGACCCAGTTGTAGTGCCAGACTCAGTGGAAGTGCACTGAGAGTCGGAGCAGGCATTGGGGTGGCACGGGAACAGCCTCCTTCAGTTTGGAGACTGCCATTGACTGTTACCGCCTCGCTGGTGTCACCTCGGGTCAGCACAGATTTGATTCTTTCTGCTCCCGTATGGCTGAAATAAATCACAACGAAATATCAGGTGATGGTTATGCTTTTGTCTTCTTTTTCAAACAAATGTATTCTATGCTGTACTGTGCAACAGGATTTCATGAGGCTATGATGAATACAAAAAAAATAAACTAGATTGCAGCACAAGTTGAGCTGTCTAGTTTTGAAATCCCGGTAAAGTCCTTGTTTCGTCCTGTTATCCTGTTTAGTTCTGGTTTATTTCGGCTGAAACATTAGTCAAATCTCATTTACATTTATTTCAGCCCTATATCAATCCTCACATTCACACTAAACTTACACAGGAATAATGGCAGTGTCTCTTTATGGAGGATTCCTGTCATTTGGGTTAAGATTTATCCACTGATCCAAATGGCTCAATTTCTTCACTAAAAGACATGCATTTCCTAGAGCTCACATTGGCTTTCTCACATCTGACTAAATCCTTCACACAGAACCGTGTGTAATGGCCGTCTTACAGTTGGTGTATCTTAAACTATGACCCACAAGCTCCCATTAGTGGATCAAATTTATCAGACAACGCCATCCTGGGTTATAGTGCCAGGGACACTTTCAGAAGGCCTCGCAAATTCGTGACTGAGTGGACCAAGAGACATAAATATGAAAATGTACAAAATTTATTTAGATCAAGTATAAAAATACAGTTGGATGTTCAATGTAAAATACAAATAGGCCTCATTCACGCGTAAAAGTCCAACATTTGATACAATAGGTTCGACCCACGATTCCCCAAGGCAGCAGCCCCCCAAATGTGTGTTGTGTCCTACCGGAAAGTCGCGTAGATCCACGCGGTGCCAACTGGTTTGGAACTGCGCGCACAGGTGCAGCCCACCTGGGGCCAGGGCAGTGTCCGCACTAGTCTCTAACGGTCCTTAGACCGTTTAGTTCGGAGTGGGGGAGAGGGGCGAAAGGGATCTTGAACCAGGTGAGGCGGGGGAGGGTAGGAAAGGAATTGGGGGAGGAACGGAAAAGCCGATGAAGGGTGAATGGACCATGGGCGAAGGAGAGGCCCCCTCGGATTCCAATCCTAAAAAGGTACATTTTTATCCTATATGTCTGTAAAGAACCTGCGCAGCAGAGAAGAGCACACGTACTCACCAAAAGCGCTTCGGCGCGCTGTGCGCATCTTAACAAGCCAAACACATGGCTTAAATTGAGCGCCACGATACACAAGGAAAAGTGATTAGTAATTAGTAGTGACTAGTAATTAGTGGACTGTAATTAAAGATTAAATTCAATGCTAACAAACTTCTTACCGGAGTTTGGCACGAGCCTGATGAAACCCTCGTGCGTAAAAGCACTCGCCTGACGCTACGCACTACAACCAGCACCAGATTAGAATGCAGTTTTAACACACATGACTTACCGGAGCTTATTAACGTGGATGCGTGCAGCACGAGCACACAGTTGTTCCAAAGTTGACTGGGCCAAGCCGTAGAGGCAAGCACGCTGTGGAAGCTAAAGGAATAAGATTGATTTTAGTTCGGCGGGATGAATGAATGAAAGGTTGACGCGCGATACTCACTGGAGAACGATAACGCGTTGGATCAATCTCTGGTTTTAAACTTAAATCAACTCGGTTGGCCAGATTGTTTGGCAAGGCTCCAGTCCGGCTCGTGCTGCTGCCAGCTCCCAGGCAGTGGGTGACGTCAGAGGCGAGAGGGAGCTAGCGCAGGTGAAGTACCCACTTTTACGTGACGCTCTCACAGTGACCTACTATATGATGCGAGGGGACAGAAAGAGCAGAGCCAGTGCTGAAATGTGCCGCATGTTGATACTGAAGTGTGCTGTTGAGACCGCTCCCAGACACTCTTTAATCCTTACAACAGCAGCCCGCCCCTTACAATCAGGTGGAGATTCAGTGTAGTGTCGTCTAGGATGACACTACAATGAAAAAACAAAAGCACTCCTAAGCGAAATTAGCATTAGCAACGGCATGGTGCAGTCCACAGAAGCCTTGAGTTCAGCAGAGGGAGGGAAGTAGCTTGAACTGGTTGGGTTGAGCGTATTTATTTGTTCTTTAGTCCTGCATTTAGACCTACTTTACAACCACTGTAGGCATTAGACTCTATTCATTCTTTTCTAGTCTCTGTTTAGGCCTTGTTTTGACCATAGGTCATCTTGGTCCTCTACATTTACAAGTTTAAAGGGGACATATCAAATTGACTTTCTTGCCTTTAGAAGCTTCATTCACACGGTTTAGAGTAATCCAGTAGATGTCTCTTCTTTTACCTTCTTCTACCCCTTTCCTGAATTTTGTTGTGATATACAGTGGCTTGCAAAAGTATCCGCCCCCCTTTAACTTTTCGTCATTTTGCCACGCTATGAACTAGAAACATAAATATATTTATTTATTTGAAAGACACACACAATCGTGAAGTGAAATGAAATCCATACATGATTTTTAATTTATTTTAAAAAACTGAAACCCCTTTCCTTTTAGTGCAAACAATTGCCTTGAGAAGTTGCCTGGTGATTTCTGAATGATCACATGTTGACCCAATGACTAAATAGAGCCTACCTGTGTGTAATCTAATGTCAGTTCAAATACAGCTGCTCTGTGGTGGTCCCAGAGGTCTGTTAAGAGACTATTGGGGAGCAGATAGCATCATGAAGTCCAAGAACACACCCGACAGGTCCGGGATGAAGTTATTGAGAAGTATTAAGCTGGGTTAGGTTAAAAAAGATGTCCAAAGCTTTGAACATCTCTCAAAGTACAGTTAAATACACCATCCAGGAATGGAACGAGTATGGCATCACTGCAAACCTACCAAGACCCGGCCGTTCTCCTGAACTTACTGACCGAACAAGGACAGCACTGACCAGAGCTGTTACCAAGAAGCCCATGATGCCCCTGGATGAACTGCAGAGAGATACAGCTCAGGTGGGGGAAACTGTACACAGAACAACTATTAGTCGTACACTGCACAAATCTGGCCTTTATAGAAGAGTGGCATTTTTAAAAGAAAACCATAAGAAGTCCTGTTTGCTGTTTGCCAGAAGCCACATGGAGGCCACATGGTGGTCGAAAAGTTAAAAAGGGGCGGATACTTTTGCAAGCCATATATATAGAATACGGAAGTGTCCTCTGCATTATCAAAAACCAAGAAACCATCGCTGAACTCGTTTCTGCATGCAACATCCACACAGCCCTTCAATCAATCAATTTGCCATTGTAAAACCCTTATCACGATAGCAGTTGCTTCAGAGGGCTTTTCTCGCAGAGCTCATTTGGTAACCGCACAATGAAAGACACAATATCACACAGTGAGTAAATGAAATGCCCAAATAGTCTACAGGGAAGCAAAGATGGATAATTGTCCCCAGGAGTCCCCTGTCCTTAGACACTTTTCTGCAAGAAGCATTTTTGGTGCCCCCTCCCAAACACATTGTTTAAGGTTATTGAATAAAATATCACTGCTGGACTACCCAGAAGGAGGTTTATAAGCTACAATATGCAGACATCCGCTTTATGAACTACAGCTACATATAGTATAGGCATCGCTTTAAATAACTTTAGCTTTTAAATGGGATTTGAATTGGAACAAATATTGCATTGGTGTGTGACGTCTTGTTGTTTACTCACAATAATTACCTGGCAACATGTCTGGAATGAAGTGTACCTCCTCAGTACTTTTCCCACACTGCTCAGTACCTTTTTAACACGGTCAAGTACATTCAGCTGCAAGACGTCCAGGACGGTGGTGATTGTTGCTGATTTTAGATTCCCAACATTGTTGTTTTGGAGGAGTACGGGACATTGCGTTTTCATTCTGCTGATGCAAGTGTTGGATACAAAAACACATTGCACTATGTGAGAAAATGGTGTAATTTTACATCTTATTCTGTGTTGCTTTTAGCTCTACGGAGGAGTATGCCTGGAGTACACACAGTGGTGCACTGCTTTATACTTGGATTCTTCATAGTCTTTGACGGTGTAAAAACTCTTATTGCTACATTAACGTACTATTCTTCCTGCATCATTTCCATACTATGCCACATACTGCTGTCAGACCCAATTCTAGCAGCTATGGGCCTTAAAAGGGGAACAAAAAGACACTTGAACAACACAATGTAACTCCAAGCACTCTTTTTTGAGCAGTATATCATTCAGTATCATAGTCATAAGAGATTGTGTTTATTGCGGGGGATACACTTTCAAACACATTTTCACAAATATCTCCACATAAATCATATTAAACACAAATTCTATCCTGAGTGGTGTTCCTTTGTCATTTTAGTTGTTGCTTTTGTAATAGCACTTTCCTTTTTTTTTCTTTTTTTTTTTGTCTTTCGAGTGAAGTTCATTCACTTGTAATGGATTTGCAGATGTTCAAATTTTCTTTTAATCTAAGTACTTAAAGAGCTTTCCATGTTTAGCAGCTAAGTGCCACAGAGCTGTTGAGGCTCAAAGCAGTGCGGGGTAATAGTGTGCGATCCGAAGATGATAACACAATTAGCTACATTTGAACAGTGGCATACTTAACACATGCACATTCATATTTCAGGAGATGCTTTTCGACCTTAATGGAAGCAGTGCTTAGTTGGGCCTGTGCAGTGTATAGCTGGAAGTGGCTCAGGGCAAATGAGCGAGTTGCCTTGGGGACCTTTTAAAAACATGATTCACAAAACAGCAAGTCGAGAATTGGAGTTGCAATACAGGGGTGGCACAGGTCAACCCAGGAACGTTCTCAACTTGTAAAGTGCTTTTATCCAAAGCGCTTCACAGCAAGGAACCACTCAGCCATTTACTCATACACCAATGTACGAAGACAATGGAGGCGAAACGATGGTGGGTGAAGTGTCTTACCCAAGGGCAGGAGCTGGGAACTGAAACCCCGACCCTCTGATCATGTGACAACATCTGCGCCACTGTCGCCCTGTCGGGTTTGGTTGAGTTGAGGACGTTTCACTTCTATTGGCAGAAGCTTCTTCTTACCTCTTGTGGTCAGAAAATGTGACAACGAGACCCAAACAAACGAGGTCTTAGATAATAGTCTTCGGCGTGACTAGCTGCCTCAGCACAAAAACACACGTGTACAGCGATGTACTGATGGATGATGGGCTTTAATAATGTGGAGGACAGTGTTAGGTTTGAATAAAGATGCAATTGTATCGAGGAAGTACAGAACGACGCGCTGACACCGTAGAAGAAGAAACAGCTGAATTTAGGGCGGCAGTTAGCGCTCGTGCTTCACAGCTAGAAGGTCCCGGGTTTGATTCTCACCTGGACGGGGCCTGTCTGTGTGGTGTTTGCATGTTCTCCCCGTGTCTGTGTTGGTTTCCTCCGGGTACTCCGGTTTCCCCTACCACCAAAAACATGTACAATAGGCCAGGATGATTTAGAGTGTGGGACAACGGATGCAAATTAGCCCAAGGCTACAATCCGGCGTGGTGTGTTCATTAACATGCACTGTCCCTACCAAATAAACCAATACATAAATACAAATTAAACAGCTTTGCCGAAGGATTACTAAAACTTGTGTGAATGATATTTCCACTTTAAAGCTTTAACGGCTTGGGTCGGTCCTGGTGCCACATGACCACATTGAGAAAAGTCTGGGCACGCTCCTGTTATCAAGTGTCTTCCACATAAGGTCACGGTATTAAGAGAATGCTGACACAACATTGTCGATATGTTTAACTATTATTACAACAATTATTTGAGAAGTGGATTTTAAAATGGTCCCGGATTTAATTAGGTGTTAATATGCAGTTGCTCAAAGCCCTATGTGACATTTGCAAAGTATCTTCTCTCTCTCTCTTTCTCTCTCTCTCTTAATATCTGCCAACATTGTTGAATTTGGGTGTCATTAATTTAGATGGATTATTATTATTATTTTAAGACAACTTTCTGTGTATTTCTATATAATGTTTTGAGCACTTAGTGGGCTATACAGTACCAAATGAATGCTCTTATTTATCATAACATTTAAAGCTCATTCAATCACAAGCACAGACACTACACTACTGCCATGGAAAAAAGGAGGCAAGGACACACAACTATCTCAATATTTAAACCCAGGATTGACAAAGCTGAACACAGTTTTTCTCGTGGCGTGTGGATAGGCCTTGAGATGTAAATGAAGTCCTTGTCATACCTTTGCTAGAACATATGTCTGCATGGTCTTCCTGGGTAATCCTTCAAATGCGTACCCAGACCAAGGATAATGCCTCAAATGAGGACGGGGTCCCACTGTGGCCCCGCACAGATCCTGACTGGACGTCTCGGCTTCACTCAACAATGGCTCAATTAAAGAGAAATAAATCACAGAGCTACAATACAATGCCATTATGAGTACAGTCATTTCCATTGATTTGTCACCAGTAAAAATAGCTAATCACCAAATCTTGTATTATTATCTTCAGAAGTTAATTTTCATGATAATATTAATGGTCCAATACTCTGTCCATGCAAAGTAGGCCTAATGACTTTATAGGCATCTGACGGCGACTCCACATGAATATGAAACAGTGGAGGGTCAGCAAGGGGACCAACTCCAACACTTTGGCGCTGATGTGTTGACGGGACACTGACAGAGATCCTCTCTGCAGCGAGAGGATGGCTCACTCTAAGACTAGTGTTCCAAAAATATCAGACACTGTTTGATGTCGGTCGTAGCTCGTCTTTGGTTGTACGGTGGTTCTATTTTAAATCTTTGTCCCGGTCTCACCTACCATTTTCAGCTATGACATAAGATTTTTCTCACGACTAGTGATCGTACGTCGTAGACGGTCAAAATCGTGCAGTGCACACCCGCGATTAGAGGATCATTTGAATGTGATTGAAAAAAACTCCCAATAGTTTGAATCCCAGCTCCTGAAGATGCACACTGTTGTTGTGTCCTTGGGCAGGACACTTCACCCACCTTGCCTCCAGTGTCTGTTGCCATATGAATGGGTTCCGTAAAGCGCTCTGGGCCTAATACAGCGCTATATGAGACCAAATATCATTTACATATTGACGCACACATGTCTATTGCCATGTTGCATTTGAAGTAATTGAACCTTTTTTTTTTCTGATTTTATATGCCACAAACATTGTTTCTGCGACAATAGATATTTACACTCCTGGAAACATCCTCCTTTATTTTTTTTTCATCATTATTTGTTCTTTTCACTTTCAGCACCCTCTCCCTCATTTTCCAAACCGGTGATAATTTCACTTTGTGCCTCGGATGAAGGTGTTTTGTTATTTGTTGGCTGTGCTCTGCCTCTCTCTCTCTCTGTCTGATTTATTTCGGAACGTGTAAATGTTTGTTACCTAAAGCAAGAACGTCTGTGGAAAGATAAAAAGCTCGTCTTCAAAAGCTTGTGCAACTCCGGGTATAGGTCTGGTTCAGTCAGACAGCGGCCTCGCAGTGAACCGCATGCACATTATTCATATACATAGAGTAAGATGGTGGTCCACTCTGAACAGCGCAGGATTATTGAAGAGGCCACTTGTACCGGTGAACAGCCTGTACACCATCGCAGATGACGACTCTATGGCCAAACATATAGGAATAATAACAGATTTCCAAGCCAGTTTGTTTTGGTGTAAACAACACATTGTTCAGGGGGTAGACAGGAACAGGAAGTCAGGAATGCCTTTTGGGGGGGGGGGGTTAATGTCTAATATAAAATTCTTATGTTGAAGGATAAAGAAACGCATACAATGAGCTCTTTTATAGTTGTGTGGTCCACAGACTCAGCTTTTGTGAACAAATGCTGCATTTACCAATTAATTTATAAAACAATGCAATCCGAAGCAAATACATTTACTTTCTTTGTACAGAGAGTTTTCTAACCATGCTGTGATGTACATAATACTCATCCAAAAAGTACCTGGAATGGTGAGTTCATTACTTTGCGCGTTTGTGTAAATGGTCACATATTCTGCCCGCTTTAGACACTCAAAAGAACCAGTCACCCATTCGCTCTCCCACTCACACACCAGTGTACGCAGACACTGGAGGCAAGGTGGGTGAAGTGTCTTGCCCAAGGACACAACGACAGTGTGCACCTGCGGGATTGCGTGAGAGTTTATCTGTTACCCTTCAGATAAAACACGGTCCTTAACTCCCGCCAGGCTCCCGATCCATAGCACAACTCCTTCACGTAGCACTGAAAGGCATTTCTGTATCTGTTTGGAGCAATGTGGTTGAAAAGATAAAATAAACACCCGCATTACAAAAATATAAGATAATTAAATACATGCGTAACATATTCTATATTAGTAGTTGCGGCTTTAAAAATGAAAAATGTATTACGTATTACTGTTTCATAAATGTAGCAGAATTGCACTACTTTTAGTTACTCTTGGCAAAATAGTAATAATGCCACTGAGCAAAAGTGCAGGCAAAGATTTCCTTTTCCTTCTTTATCCCGTCGCTCGTGTTTTGTTTTGACAATGTTTATGCGCAACTGAAGACCTTATACACCAGTGTCCAACCTGATCTGGTGCTGCATTCTGTCTGAGGGCATTTTGTTCATACATTTAAGTGCACTTGTAACTTGACTTGGAGTACTTGAATTGTAATGACTAATATATTCCCATATTTTGTTTCAGTAATATGTTATATTCCTTACTTACTGAATGAAGTAATATATTGTTGTAACTTGTTACTTTTGTAATATGTTACCCCCAACACGGCTCACTACATCCACAGTCAGGGAGTCATCAGTGTTTGTTTACATTAGGAAGAGATCGAACATTACATATCACAGAATCACTGTTAAATGTTTCCCAGGCCAGCTCTGGTGGGATACTTTTGCGCACTTTCTCTTACCATGCTGTTGTTAATTCACTGCTATTTATGACAGACTATCATACTATTGGATTAGTATTCTTGCTAAAAAACAAAAAAACAGATAGATAACAAAAAAGGGATGTGATCACATGGAGGCTAATATAATATTATTTAGTAAATTCAATTAAACTTTATTCCGGACTCGTAGTCCATTAGAAATAAAATAAAAGGGGACTAGACAAACAATTAAGATGGCAACATACACACACACAGAGCCGCAGATTATCAATTTAACACCTTTAATTAAAAAGAAAAAAGAAAATGCTCTGGTGGGATGCAGCAAACCTGGGCGTATTCACTAAATGGAAACTGCACTGCTCTGCCAAGAATACAGAGCGCCTCTTTTGTAAAATATTCCTATTCTGTTTCAGCTTTTCAAATTGAACACAATGCGTTGGCCTCACATGTCATCTGCTTCAATACGCAGCGTCGTTTTAGCCTTAAATTTAAATATTGTTGTAGCATTAAAACGCTTCAACAGCATTGTCCGGTGAAACGCGCGAGCCAGTGTCTCAATCGTTCCAGTGTGAATAATGGATGCTGGTCCTCCGTTGTTTCCATATCATACATGAGAAAGCTTTTACACAGTCAGGAGCTGGAGTCTGAAAACCCGTGTACCTTAGCCCCGGGTCGGTCACTTTGGTATTGTAGCTACGTAGCACACAGGGCTGTGGACAAATAGGAGATATATAGCGCCGATGTGTTTGGGGCCAAAAGCTGAGAGGGAGGGGGAGGGGGTCAGGAAAGGTGCAGGTTAGCGTTCAGTTTGCAGGCACTTAATATTGTGTCTTTTCACTACACTAGAGCCAGTGGGAAGATGTACTGTCGCTGCAAAACCACGAGTAAGATCTATTAATAATGTAAGACTGGGTGTTTTGTCCCCATTTGACCCATCCTGAAATGCTGCTCGGAAAACCAAAATACCTTTGATACTGAGCCAGGATCATGGCCAGAAGTAGCTGAATTGTACTCATACATGTTTAAGGTCATCTCGGTGTCACCCACCCCCGTAAGTTGAACTCCCACTTGTTGTTTTAGGCTACTACTGCTACTATGGTCTACTTTTCCTCCTGCTACTCCTTTAAGGGCCAGAACGAGATAGGTTTGTGTTATACCGTGGTATATTTTTGTTCAGACACTAATATTGCAATACATCATGCATATTAATAAGGCTACAGTGTGCAAAATAGTGGATCAAAAGTGGACTCAATTTTTGTAACAGTTACGAGTTCCCCTGTTGGCCAACAACTAACCCTTTACAAATATTTCACCCAATAGTAGGGGTATAACTTAAAACAACAACGCTGTTTGTGCTTCTTTTACAATGTATTCAGACTCAAGTGTTGCAGTATGTAATGTATTGTAATTTAAAGCACACTACAAATCGTATCGACCCCACTAATATGCATTGTATCTTGACAAAAGCACTGTCCCAACCATATTACGACTGATATTACTACTACTACCACTACTACTTTAGTTGTCGTGGCGATGTGTAAACAGGGAGAGAGGCAGCTCTCTCGGCTGCATCATTTTTTACTTTTTCTGCAAACTGCTTTTTTCACTCGATACTTTTGAACGTGTTTACCGTGTTTTTGTGGGGATCGGTGGATTTTTTTACTGCACAGAATCCATAATGGTCCAGGAGAAATCAGCTTTTCAGCTTATCAGCTAAACCCATTTGAGATGAACACATTTCTTCTTCCGAGACAGTGAAGAGGCACCAAGAGCCCCCCACACGTGCAAGAGGAGCTACAGTAAACAAAAAAAGGGACAACCAAGGAGTTATCCGGGCGAGACTCACAGCTAAGCCACACACACCTTCTATTGTTCTGGCTCATGGACGTCAACTGGAAAATAAAACAGATTATCTGCTAAGCTCTTGCAAGAAGATGGTGAAAGACTGTTGTGAGGTGAGGAAACGGAGTGAGCTGCGCAGGAGGAAGAGGAAGGAGGAGGTGGTGGAGCTGACCAGTGCAGGACACCACGCTCTGAAACAGGGACAAACTCAGGAGGTGCTGCACCGTTTCAGAGGATCAGAGAGTAGACTGAAGGCAGCCAGGTTTTCTCCAGGCGCTACGGTTTCCTCCGCCTCCAAAAACGTGCTGGTCAGGTCGACCCACAGTGGCGGCTCAGTGGCACCGGCTCAGGACTAACACCGGAATACTATTTTGTTGTACGCTTGTACAATGACAAATAAAGCACGCACGTACTTACTTACTATTGATACCACCACTTTTACTATGCAAAACAACCAGCTCACGTCGGACCGTTCCTCCTTTTGATTAACTGCTTTAAATAGAGACCAGCTCATAATTGTGCTCTTTGGTGGTGAAAGAAAGCAGTCTTTACTCCATCATTCATGTCTGTAAAATACTGCAGAATTCACCAATGTTCTTTTCAATTGAGACGATTTTTTTTCTCCTCTTCTCGAGCTGTGCTTTTGCTCAGTTAGATTTTCTCATCACCATTCGCTGTCATGTTTCTGTGCTGCTCCGCCACTCTGCCTCCACAAAAGCTAACTGTGAAATGACGCTGTCTGTCGTCTACTCCATTGTAAGATTTTTTATTATTATTTTTTGTTAATAGAAACGTTGTACGTCCTTCTTTGAATTTTAATTTGTCAGTGTATAAACCCTCTTTGCCGATGTTACTGGGCGTGGCCACTGCTCATATTCATCTTATGCATCACTGAGCTGTTGTTACGACTCAGGTTTCCTCGAGTTTGTCCAACTTCTCAAGCTCAAGCTGTGAGAATGAATCCCAAATGGGGGTGAGTGGCACGCTGTGGTCTGAATGTTGGCTCGGATGTCCAAGCTTTAATAGGCTGAGCGAGACATAACACTGCGGGGAGATTGTCAAAAGAAGTTACATGTACAGAAACTTAACTGAAAGGTGAGTTGGGATCTCAGTGTGGACCTTTTCTCACTCTTATAACAGAAGCTAATTTGCAGCACTTGCGCCAACAGTGATAGGATTTTTATGCGACGATGAGACTCATGGCTGCGTGATGGGGTTAAACCTTTTTGAATTCTCAGATAAAAGAGCTGGGTTCAAAAGAGTGACTCACATCTTTTTTTTTTTTCTTTTACTTTTTAGTGTATGTAAAAAATGTCCAACAACTTCCGTTCCAAGTGCATTTTAATGCGGGACGCTTTTTTTCTCTCGCAGTGCTCACTTTGAGGTTTTACCGTTTCTTGTATTTCGATCAGGGCTCATTTTTTTGTCAAATTGAATGGAAGACAAAATGAGACCTGATCGGAGCCGTTCGTGTGAAAAGGAGCCGATTCAGTCATGGACGTGATGAACTGAAATAGCTTATCAGTGTGTCGTTTTAAATACGGCATATCTGTATGTCTCTAAGTTATAAACGCCAACGACACAATTTACTGAGGCTCAAGCAGAAACAAGAAACACATTTTCCCCCCAAATAGGACACACTAGCTCCAGTTAATGCAGCACTGTACGTCGGACTGCACCCAGGAGCCTTTTGCATGTGATCCTTTAGATCTTTTAGGTTTCAATGGTGCACAAAAGGGCTGTGTTGCATCTCTGACTGAAAGCTGAGGACAGAAGGCATTTTTGACAGCTTTTACTGTGGGTTGAGGCATCGTAGTTTTTAAAGATTGTAATCATCAAAGAGCCCATATGTGCAATAGTGATTAATGAAGCCGTTGTAAGAGTCTGTTGCGCTTTGGCCAGTTCTCTCCGGTTTTGTTTAAAAAAAAAAGAAATACAAAATACAAATCTAAGCCAGTTGACGAGACTCCCTGGTTCTGGACACTTCGTTTTCAAGCAGTTGCATAGGAGCAATTTGAATGCAAATTCCCACAGATGTCTCATTAGGAGTACAACAACAAAACAGACGCTTTACACGGAAAGATAAACCTATGTGTCCGTATTTAGCGTTTTATAATTGAATACTAAAAGTTAACTGTTAATTAGTTTGATGACCAAATAAACATCCAGTTGTTCAAATGCATGTCACCAGCCAAACAATGATCTCACAAGCCTGGTTCTAATCGTGACCTTTTGTTACATGTGCTTTTTTTCCCGATGACCTTCAACGGCACCAAGCTATTCAATAACTGCCTTAAGCAATAACATTATTACTGTGATATTTTACTAAACCATTCCAACACAATACAAAAAATACTAAGTTAGGACCAAAACAAGGCAAGAATGGATGTAAATTAGAAAAATATTGTGTTATTTATTGTGCAGCCCTCAATGGTACCAGCATAGTATAATGGTTGACATAGTATATATATATGTGTCCACCTACTGGACTATAAAGATTGTAAAAAGAGACAAGATTTGATTTGGACACTATCATCGGTCAGCGAGAGGAGTGAGAGAGGACAAACCCATTTGGCCCTGTGCCTCTAGATGCTCCCAAACATTCGGACCTGCTGTTTGGATGGCTCCCTCCAAGAGTGCTCAGCTTCCACTTTGAATTAATGAACACGAATTGTCTCAGTACACCAGCTTTCATAAATGCTCCAAGTTGGCGGCGGCTTGATTTACTCGTTCCCAGAGGAGCGGCCTTTGAAAACAGACTCTGCTAAAAACAACTGTCTAATTCTGCAGCGCCCCCCGGATGACCTTGAAGGTTGCGCAACACTAACTTTACCCACACGCTATTGCTGGGCTTCAGAGGACCTCGCAAACTTTTCTTGTGCGGGATTGAACTTAAGGAGGTGGATGCTTACACACACTTCAGACTTGTGCATGTAAGGTCAGTGATTCATTTTTGTCTTTGTAAGGCATGAATGACAATACTAGTCATTCATGCCTTACATTCAGCCCTCACTCACCTTGAAACAAAGGACTCTTACGTTAGAATGCTGTTTTTAGACTTTAGCTCAGCATTCAACACTATAATCCCACAGCAGCTAATACACAAACTGCTCCACCTGGGGATCAACACATCACTGTGCAACTGGCTGCTGGACTTTCTGACAGGGAGGCCACAGGCTTTATGTGTCGGCGGAAAGTCCTCCAGAAACATCACACTGAACACGGGAGCTCCCCAAGGCTGTGTGCTGAGCCCCCTCTTGTTCACTCTGCTAACCCATGACTGCGCTCCAAAGTATGACTCAAACCTCTTCCTCAAGTTTGCAGACGACACAACAGTGGTGGGTCTCATCAACAACAGAGACGAGGCAAACTACAGGAGTGAGGTGAGCAGTCTGGCCATGTGGTGCACACAGAACAATGGGGAGAAGACAAAAGAGATTGTTATGGACTTTCGAAGCGTGCGGGTCCAGCATGCTCCTCTAACAATCAATGGTGCTGCAGTGGAGAGGGTGACCAGCACTAAGTTCCTGGGTGTGCACATCACAGAGAACCTTTCCTGGACCATACACACTACATCTCTGGTCAAGAAAAGTAATCAGCGTCTCTACTTTCTCCGCAAGTTAAGAAGAGCTAGAGTCCCAGCCTCTGTTATGTGCAACTTCTACAGAGGGACTATAGAGAGCATCCTGACCAGCTCCATCACTGTGTGGCACGGCGCCAGCACTGCCTCCTGCCTTAGGAGCCTCCAGCGCATCGTGAGAGCAGCGGAGAAGATCTGTGGAGCTCCTCTCCCCTCCATTAAGGACATGTACTCCACCCGTCTCACCCGCAAAGCCCTCAGAATCACCAGGGACCCTACGCACCCATCACACAGTCTCTTCAAGGTAATGCCGTCAGGGAGGAGACTGCGGAATCTACGAGCCAGGTCCAGTCGACTTAAAAACTGTTTCATACACAGGGCCATCGGGAAGCTGAACTCCTTGCCCTCCCTCCCACCCCTCTTCCCCCACCCCCTGCTCCACAATCAAGGATGAGAGAAATCGAATTTTATATCATTCACATGGTTTGACAAATAAAAATCTTGAATCTTGAATCAAGGACAATACTAGTTGTAATAGGAGTAGTAACTCCTACTACAACTACTACAAGAAAGGTGCAGGGCCACATCTTGTGTTGCTTGTGTTTGGCGCTGACAGGGGGCTGTATGTGGCCTGGACAGACACCTGCGGTGTATGGTGATGTTATGTAGAACAGTGGTCCCTAACCAGACTTGGAATATTTTCCGCCGACCCGGGAAGGGGGAGTGAACACTGCAGAAAAAGCACTCACGGATTGTAAACAACGCAATTATTTATTGGTAGTTGTTTCTTTTTTACTCTTTACAATACAGCAGCTTTTATAGTCTTACGCATCATTTAAAACTATGTTGCGGGACATTTCAGGTTATATGTGGACAATTTACAAGAACCATTAAAGTGGTAAAACTGAAAACATGTCAAAACATGTTCCTATAATATAATTATATTGTAATATATCTGGTGAAGGTTTTGACTGGGGCTCCTCCTGCTGGCAGATGTAAGATTAACTTAAATAATAATGAAGTTATTTAAATTTCAGTTTTGTGTGGCGTGATAAAAACACTTGCAGCGCAATAATGTGTAGGACTGTTTTAGATTTGAAAAAGGACTCAATTGTTTCCAGGAAGTACAGAGCGAAGTGCTGACACTGTGGAAGAAACTGCTACATTTAACTGCGTTGCCCGAGGATTACTCAAAACTGGGTAAATGTAAAATGATGCTACGGCCAGGTTGCTCCTGCGCTTATTACTTACTTCATCTCGAAATGGAAATAGTGGTAAACTGTGAAGAGCAGACCTCATGGAGCGGAGCAGCTCAGCGACGCGTGCACTCATTAGGAAAGTGTAGCATCTGGAGAGGCCTCAGAGAGTGGCTGTTCTCAATCCCCATCTCCAACATAACAAGGCACTCCGAAGTCAAATCCGCACAATCGAAGAGCAATCAATAGGTAATAATTATGTTTTATTTGGTGCTTATTATCTGCGATGCGCTGTGTGCCATTATCCTCCAAGGAGAAAGGAAAAGAATCCCAACTGAACCGGTGGCCTCAAAAGCATTCAACAGAAAGGCCGTTTAGCACGCGAGCCTTGTTCATGTGCCATGGCCATTTGTGACATGCAACAGAAATAGCAACAAGTGTGTGTCTCATTTTGGAGAACATAGAGCCATTTTGTCGTGCTGTTAATGATGTTTGACATTTACAGTCCAGGCGCGCCACGGAGGGCCGCTCTTACCATATAATCATGGTGTCATAATGGCTCATGTGTGAAAAGGCCTCATATTCCTGAGATGCAACACACATACACGCACACACACACACACACACATGCATGATTCTTGTAGAGTTTTTTATTTTTTTATTTTATCCAACACGCTATGGGTTCATTTGTCAGTTCACACTAGTGTTTGTGAGACATCTGTTTGCTCAAAGAAATCACACAAGCGAAAACAATACTGTGCGGCTCATCCATGACATGCAGTCCTTCATTCACTTCTGCTCTCTTCATGTGTGTGGCAGACTATAAGGGTAGAGCCGTGCAATTGATAAACATTCATTTGAATCTATAGTCATTCTCAATTATCAACATGTTTTTCAATAGGTCTGCAGCCTCCTGTGGCCATAGTAACTTTTTGTTTGAAGTGGCACTTGTAATTAAATATATATCATATTTTTTTTTGTTGGTGCTGAAGTGGAAAGAAAGCAAAGAAAGCATTCATTTGTTGGTTACGCCGATTTGAACCATATTAGTCGATATACAGTGCCTTGCGAAAGTACGAATACGCCTTGAACTTTTGCACATTTTGTCATGTTTACGACCCTAAACGTAAAGATTTTATTTTGAATTTTTTACTCAAAGTTCGCACTCAACTGTGAAGTGAAAGCAAAATGATACATGATTCTGTTATTTTTTTTTAAATAGAAAAGTGAAAAGTTGTGCGTGGATAAGTATTCATACAGCATGAAATAATACTTTGTGGAACCCCCTTTTTCTGCAATAACAGCAGCAACTCTTCTAGGGTATGACTATAAGATTTACACATCTAGAGACTGACATTTTAGCCCATTCCTCTTTACAAAACAACTCAAGCGCTGTCAAATTAGAAGAAGAGCGTTTGTGAACAGCAGTTTTCAGGTCTTTCCACAGATTTCCAATAGGATTTAGGTCAGGACTTTGACTGGGCCATTCTAACACATTAATATGTTTGTTTTTAAACCATTCCATTGTAGATTTAGCTTTGTGTTTAGGGTCATTGTCCTGCTGGAAGGTGAATCTCAATTCTCTTGCTGACTCCAGCAGGTTTTCCTCCAAAATGTCCCTGTATTTGGCTTCATCCATCTTCCCAACTATTCTTACAATCTTCCCAGTCCCCGCTGAGAAAAAGCAGCCCCATAGCATGATGTTCCCCCCACCATATTTGACACTGGGGATGGTGCACTCAGGACGATGAGCAGTGTTAGGTTTCTCCATACATAACGTTTTGCATTTGTGCCAAAAAGAAGAAGATAAAACAGAGATACATTTTTGTCTCATCTGACCAAAGCACCTTCTTCCACATGGTAGCTGTGTCCTCCATATGACTTCTAGCAAACTTCAAACGGGATTTCTTATGGCCTCCTTTCAATAATGGCTTTCTTCTTGCCACTCGTCCATGAAGGCCAGATTTGTGTAGAGTACGACTTATAGTTGTCCCATGTACAGATTCCCCCAGCTCAGTGGCAGTACGTCGCAGCTCCTCCAGAGTTATCTTGGGGCACTTGGTTGCATTTCTTACCAGTGCTCTCCTTGTTCGGTCTGTTAGTTTAGGGGGACGCCCGTGTCTTGGTAAGTTCACAGTGGTGCTATACTCTTTCCATTTCCGAATGATGGATTGAACAGTGCTCTGTGAGATGTTCAAATCTTGGGAAATCTTTGTACAACTTAACGCTGCTTTAACCCTTGTGTGGTCCTTGGGTCATTTTGACCCGAAAGCCACTGGAACCGCAACCCATCCAAATGGCCCAAAAGCCACTGAAGAATGTTTGTAAAAAGAAGCAGAAAAAAATATGAATGTGTGGTAATTTTTAGGCTCTTTTTTGAAGTGTACATTTTTTTACATTAGGGACTTTAAAGGGCCGCACGAGGGATAAACTTCTCCACAGCTTTATCCCTGACCTCTCTGGTGAGCTCATTGGTTGTAAACATGACAAAATGTGCAAAAGTTCAAGGTGTATTAGTACTTTCGCAAGGCGGCACTGTAGTTACCATTTAGATTAATTAAAGATCGACATTGCAGGGAAGAACAAAACGACCTTAAACCTGTTAATCATAAAACCATTAAATCAACAATAAAAATGAAAAACAAAATCTTGTGTGATGAAATACATGTCCAGTAGTAGTGTGTTGCTCAGACAGGGCAATTACTGTAAATGACACTCATTTATTTTGTGTGGGAAATAAAACAAATATTTATAAATCATGGAACAACATAAACTATTATGTTCTAAATGTGAATAATATCACAGTTAGTTATGTAGCATATACTTTACGTGCTAAATGCAATTTCTGTTGGGAAAAAGGTCTCACACTTTAGCTTTGATTACTGCACACATTCTCTTTGACCGTGTTTCAAGAAGCTTCTGCGATGTCAAAAGATCCTTTGTCACATGAATTTTTCCCCAAGATCTTGTATTGATGATGGGAGAGTGTGACCACTGGGCAAAGTCTTCTCAGCACATCCCAAAGATTCTTAATGGGGTTAAGATCTGGATTCTGTGGTGGCCAATCCATGTGTGAAAATAATGTCTAATCTTCCCTGAGCCTCTCTTTCACAATGTGAGTCTGCTGAATCCTGGCATTGTCCTCTTGGAGTATGCTCGTGTCATCAGGGAAGAAGAAATGCACTGATGCAATAACATGGTCATTCAGGATGTCCAGGTCGTCGCTGATCTCATGAATGTTTAGAAAGCAGTAACAATGCTTGTGTTTGTGTGATTTTCTATTTTCAAGTCCACATTATGTAAAGTTACTGACAATCTGTGTGGCTTAAGGATAAATTAGACTTTTAGGTCAAGTAATGTGTGACCCCACAGTTTGGACATATAAATAGGCCTCAACCCACAAGGTCAGCTTGAAGTAAAATCAATGCATGTCCAAGAGGGCAAAGGCCAACAGGCCAAAAGGCACAGCCATATGTGGCTGTCAGACTGGCCAGAGAGAAAAGGAAAATTCACACATGTACAAAAAAAGTCTAAATGAGATTCTTCTCCTGCTGGAAAGTTCTTGGATCAAGGTTTGCATGTTTCTAATATCATTTCTGCTGCTCTTACTGCACTCTGATACAGTACAGAATGAACACAGAAAACCCAATGCATTGCAGACAATTTTGTCTTTATTTTATTCACCTAGGCCCTAGGGCCCTGAGAAAATGAAAAAAGCTAATATTGTACCTATTTACAAAAATGGAGACAAGCATGATTTTTCAAATTACAGACGAGTGTCTTTACTGCCACAATTCTCAAGAATTTTAGAAAGTGTTTGCAACAAGATTGCACACATTCATACAACAATAGAATATTTTGTATAAAGCAAATACAAAAAATATTGCCAGTGAACATTCAAGAAAGGTATGAGAAAAGTTACTATAATCTGAAAGGAACAGACATCTTAAAAAAAAAACAGGTTCAATTCGAAAGCAATGGAACAAACTGTTACAGTGACAGGAATTAGTTTATGGAATAAACTTCAGAAAGAAGTGAAAGAGTCAGGAACTCTCTTGGAGTTCAAAAAACACATAAAAGCTACAATGTTAAAGAAGTATGAAAATTAGATTTGGACATGAATATTGTGGGATATTTGATTGGCACAAACATGAATATGTTTTTTTTTCTTTTTGACCATTTGTAAACATTCATGAATATGACGGTTCTGTATTGTATTGTATATACTGTAAATAATTAAATATAGAATTAAAAAAAAAAACATCAGTAATACTGTAAATATGTATAAGACTGTAAATATATGTATGTATGTATATATATATATATATATATATATATATATATATATATATATATATACATATCTTTTTTTAAAAACAGCATGTAAAGTGTGAAGTAACAAAAGGGGCAGATTCTTCTCCTCTGCTCCGTTTCATTCATACTGTATTGGCCTGGCGGTCTTGTGGCGATTGCATGATGTCCCTTTTTGGAGTTCACATTTGTCTGACATTTCTAATAATAATAATAATGCATCGTTTTTCTGGACAGTCAAAGACGCTTTACATTGCACTATTCATTCACTCCATACTTGGTGGTGGTAAGCTACTATTGTAGCCACAGCTGCCCTGGGGTAGACTGACAGAAGCGAGGCAGCCAGTCTGCGCCATCGGCCCCTCCGACCACCACCAACCACTCACTCACTGCATTCGCCAGGCTTCCTGGTGGTACTAAACAGTCTCCCATCCAAGTACCGACCAGGCCCTTTCCTGCTTAGCTTCCAAGGTCTGACGGGATTGGGCATTGCGAAGGCGGTATGGCCATTTCTCTTCCTTCTTTTCCAGTAGCACCAGGATAAATATCAGCTTTCACGCCTCCACTAAATATCTTTGACCATTCTTATAGCTTCCAAAAACATAATACCAGTAACTTGAAAAAACAAAACAAAAAAACATGCTTTTGTCCAAATCTGAATCATGCTGCAGTTAAAGTAAGTCTATTGTCAATGTCAGTGCTAAAGATATAAATATGTGCTCTTTCTGTGGCTTATCTTCGACTCAAAGTTTCAGATTGGTTAAATCTTCGCAGGGCTCACTGTATAAAGCAGTCCAGTGCTTATAAGGTGAGATTATGTGCAGAGGAGTGTGGTTTACTTTAGCGCTGTCTAACGCTTGTCATTCAAATATCTCACAGAGGATCAGGTCCGGTGTGATTTATCATATGGCAGGATCTAAATCTGTCTGGGCCGCCCGGGCTGAGTGCAGAAATAGCTGGCGGCGTGCCATTTCTGTGGGAGGAAGTGGTTGTAAAACACCTGAAAGATACTATCCGCTAAATTCAGACCATTTTTTCCAGGACAGTCTGAACCTGTGTTGCTTACCCTTGGAAGACCAGGAGAGATAAAGCATGCAAAATATTTACAAACCAAACCTCCAGCTCTACGTTTTCTGGGCGCTTAATGGTGCCTGTGAAAGCACCTCGACAGTCCTCACAGTGTCATGTACTGTATATAATGCATCCGATTGTTATCTTTAATAATCATGTACAAGCAAACAATAGGCAATAATGGATGCCTCAATACATTATTTTAAAACCTCACTCTTTGCTACGCCCTTTTTACTCCAAAGGTCCTTTGACGTCAAAGTGAAATTGCTAAAAATGCTCTTCACTGTCACTCTGACGTACTACCTGCTCCTCCTTATCCCTGGATCAAGGGCTTTTCTGACAGGTCTACTCTCCCAAACAGCTGTGAGAGTGGCCAGCCTTTGGACTCCAGAGTGCTTAAACATAGAAGGGTGTTTAAGCCTCTTCTTTTGCTCCCATTCAAAGCTTCAATGCACAAAGTGAAACCTTCAGATCAAAACGTGTAAAGCAGGAGTGCCCGAAGCGTGGCCCACAATGAAAAAAAAAAAAAAAGTCTACCCCGTTGTGTATGATTACTCTTATATGGTAACAATTAGCTACAGAAAGTTTCTTGGCTCATTGACCACTGGAGACTTAACCTCAACAGGCTCCTCTCTGAATCACATGCGCGGAGCAGCTTTATAGTGCTACTGCCAGGTCCTGCTTTCCTTTATGCACTCAATTTGTTGTCTATCAGTGTTACCCAGGGAGAGGAGTAATAGTGTCATCATGGGAGATAATCAGTGGAGCCGGGCACATTACAGAGGAAGTGCTATTGAGCTATGGCTTACCCTTTCCTGTTGCCTCCTCAGAGAACAATTACTGTGTTTGAGTAACCAATGATCGAGGCGCTATCCCTATAGTGTGGGTAAGTGATGATGGCAGCAACAGTCAAAGTGCATTTTCACACCTAGGATGTGGAACTTTTTTATTTTTATTTTTTAAACAACACCAACCACTCATCTCTACATTCACAGGACTTGCCCAATGACACAATGGCAAGTCAGCGAAAACCAGGATTCGAAACGCCTTGTCATTATGCTATTATCTTCAAGCAACTTTATTTATGTACGGTAGTTTGGAACTTTCAGAGCTAGACATTTACGAGTGTCTGCCCACCATAGCTTCACAAAAAGCTTCAGGTTCAGGTTTACTTTATGAGCACACGTAAGTAGATTTGTCTTGCAGCGTTTGACAGGTTTGACGACCTACGACCCGATGGGAGCAGCTCCTTGGAGAGAGGATGTGTGTCACATTGTTAGTGGCTACACACTGTACCTGGTGTACAGGGTTTCAAGACTTAGTTGGGAATCCCCCAGTCAATCGGGAATCCCCAGTAAATGTGCCAAATCATTAAATGGCCCATTTAATGATTTGGCACGTTTTGTGACAAGCTTCAAACCAAACCATCAACGAGAACGGCTGAGGACGTGATTCAATTAAAGATTTATAAAAGATCATTGTCTTGTCTACCTCCCCTGGAACCGACAGCTTAACGTGGTGGAGGGGTTTTAGTGCCCGAATAATCCTGGGAGCTCTGTTGTCGGGGGCTTCATGCCCCTGGTAGGGTCTTCGTGACGGGTCAGACAAAGAGCGGTTCAGAAGCCTCTTATGAGAGACCAACAGGCCCGGTTAGAACCATGAGGCCGTCCTTCTGTGGACCCACCACCTGCAGGAGGAGCCATAGGGGCTGGTGCAACGTGATTTGGGCAGCTCCAACAGCTGCCCCCACAACCTGGCAACGGAAAAGTGGAAGAAAATGAATGGATAGATGGATATCTTGTCTATATTAAGCGACCGCTTTCTAAGGCAAGAAAGACACGGGTGCCTTTTTTTACAAACTGCTCCGAGATTTTCTTTAAATCTGACAGAGCTGTCAATCACGATGCCCAGATATAGCTTTGCAATAACTCCACACTCTGGCCCATGATGACAGTAGTAACAGGTGTCTTTGTTTTCTTTCTAAAGTCAATGGCCATGTCTTTGGTTTTTAATGACTTCAGCTTCAGGTTGGACGAAGTAGTCAACAATGATCAGTTACATGCTGGTCTGTCATAGCAACTAGTATCAATGTGTGTGTAGCACTGTAGACAAACAGTGATATACAGTATTCTCATATGTGAATCCACCGCCTCGCAGCCTGTTATTATGGCATTAATTGTTCCTTGGACCCTGATACAGATCGTAGACCGAGAACATTCCACAGGTCTGTTCCTCAGGTTAGGAGATGCTCTGAGCCGTCTCACTGGCCATAACAGAAACATGGAGCTGGCTTTCTACAGCTCCAGTTGCACTAAAGTAAAGCAGAGCATTACATAGTTTTGTGCTAACCTCAGTTTTGTCTTTGTTTATTGATTTAACTATTCATTTCGGCTTTAATCTAAAGATGATGATCAATATTTAAACTCCCAGCATGCTGTTATTGAGCAGGTTTTAAGGGAAATGGAACGAGGCAATACCACCTCTCTATAGATGCGCCCTTTCAAAACCGCAATCTTGCTTTGTTTTTCCATTCGTATCATAAAAATATGCAAACTTTGATTTACCGAAGATGGTCAGAATAAAAACCAGCATATATTTCGCTTTGTGGGGAAAAATGTGTAACAATACATCTGTTTATGAAGTTATAACGGACACCATCATATACGATTTGACTCTAAAAAGTATCCAGTACATCTATAAAAAACTCGACCCGGACTGCACATCATTTTGCTCATGTATGGTGTGACATTTTAATTCATCTAATTGTCTTAATTATTTAACATATCAATAATTCATAGCGGGCCTGTTCCCATTACTTATGAATGACAAGCGTGTGGGAGAATGGGATACATTTTACATTTCAGGTCGGAATCAAACGGGTCCAAGATGAATTATTTCTTTTTCATGTACCATGAATATAAATTACCTTTAACTCATTGCCCTATTTGTACAAAATGTTCTTCGTCTCGAGAGCTTCACGTTACAGGCCTATTCAAATAAATGTAGTTTGAGAAAGTCAAGGCGATATGACTGTACATTTCGATGTAATCTTTTGACATGTTTCTAATACCGTAACGTTTTTTTAGTAACACTTGTAAAGCATTTGCAAATTCTTAGTACATTTTATAAACATTTACCAGGCTTTCCTAATCATTCATCATTTACAGGCCTCTATATAGTGACCTTTACTGCTCATGATTATGCTCAGGCCCTGCAATAAACCACCATGAGTTTATTGTAAAAGGCAGCGCATTATTACAAGATGCAGTTTGTCAACAACTAATCATTTTTAGCAGCGGGGCGGACTCTCATACTGTTCTATACCACTGATAATGCTAATGTTATTATCATTGGAAACTGGCAGAGTGCTTATCAGTCCCAGAAATCGGCGGTGTGGTTGGCTGTTTTATGAAATTGGCAGAATCTCACCTCACAGCAAAAAGGTCCCAGGTTTGATTTCCAGACAGTTTGTTTTCTGTGCTTGTGTTAACTCAATCTGTAATACAGTATGGGCAGGCTAATTCTCCAGAACACATTTTCTTAAGGGGACAATTAAGTCTACCTTTGGCTTTACAAAGAACAGGAGCAGATTAAAAAAAGAACAGGCTTTGGAGCGAGAGCGCTGCCTCTGAAACCCCCACCGTCTCGATTTCCCCATTTCGTTCTCTCCGGGCACCATACGTCTTCAACCTCATAATAACTACTTTATTTCTGTTCTACCAGTGGGCCCGACGTTTGTTCTGATTCGAGAGCAGGCTCCATCTGACGCAGCATATGCTCGATGCGCAGGAACCCAAATGAAATGAGAGGAAAAAGTAATTACAGATTACAATGTAATATGAAGTAGCAGTGTGGGCCCGCGTGCGGCTGCTGCTTAATTGACTGTTTTTAATACCTGGTCTGCTACGACGTCTTTGCGTGAAACAACATTAGATATCCCATTATAATTGGTTGAGCTCGAGGCGCCTCGTGTTCTCAGCAGTCGCAGAGTGGTGGTATGCGTTTGGCCTGTGATTTGTTTGATTTTAAATGGGGCAAAATGCTAAATAATAAATGAGCGCGGCGCCGTGGTAGTTTTGCTCCCGGTGCCTGTTTTGTTCAGGCAAAGGTTCAAACGCGACGACACTGGGTCTAATGTGTAACACTAATGCCCCTCCTAATGGACCTGTCGAGGTGTGTGTCCTTTTGTGTGACTTTTATGGGAAATTTGTGGGTAAACAGTGAGTGCTTTTTTCTCGCTCCTGCCCAAACAAAAGAATTGGTGACCTCAGGTTGCACTATAGAGCAGCGGTTCTCAAACTCTTCATACCAAGTGCCTCATGAAGTATTTGACCGTCCAAGCACCCACTTTTTTTTTTACACAATCACGCCATTTTTTTTTTATGTACGTATGTGTTGTTGTAGATGTGTTTGGGCTAACCTTTTTGTGAGTGGTAAAAGAAATGGCCTTATTAAGAGCGCACCGTACAGGGCAGTGAATCTGGAAGGAAAACCTTAGCATTTGAGTCAGGCAGCTCAAACGAATGCCTTTTTTGGAGCTATTTATGTTCACGGATGCAAACACTCAAATTGACCATTACCCTTTTTCTGTCATAAACGTCCGCCTGAACTTTAGATTTGACTGTTCACGCCGACTTATTAAATCAGTACAATCAGATCTGTGCACACTCCCATGTCGCTGCTCTGTCATTCGCTAACAAGCGTTTTGCATGAGGATGGGGCAATTAACCAGCCGACTGCGGACTATACAGGTTCGCAAAATTAACTTTGGCCTTGCCTTGTTCCGATTGGTATCTAAGCATCCATAAGTAAAATGAATGACAATAACATCACAGGCTATCACAGCGCTGAGTGAGCTGAGCGTCCATCAGCCGGTCTGTGTAGTCTCCCTGTGCGTTAAACAAAAAGAAGCTCAAAAGACTCGACGCCAAGTCTTCCATCGACAGGAACAGTACAACTACCATCTCTCGTCTCGTCACTCACCGCTCAATGCACTTCTTTGAAGCTTTTACTGAAGGCCAGATTAAGGGCAGGAGTATAACCCTGCTGATGTGAGGTCTGTTCTCATCAGAATCTAAAACAAAAAGTTATTTTCTTGTGAAGGTCATCAACAACAGAGCCCATCTCTGTGGGCCTCTTGCATTGTGCAAGTATCCCACAGAGATAAAGTATCAAAGAGAAAGTCACCATACATCGAATATAGTGTTGTAACTGATGTAATGTTCTTTCACATGCAGTATAAGTACAGGAGACTGGGAGGCATTATTAATGACTTGCTTTTCTTTGTATCGTTCAAGTTTTTGTTTCCTGCGAAAGTTATTCATTGTATAGGCTTAAGATTTAGTAAAGCAGACTTTGAAATCCCTTCTCAATTAGTAGGATCATTTGATCAACAGGTACCTCAGCAGGAGACGAAACAATTCTTGCCACTGCACTTTCAGCTGCATTAGCTGAGTTTTTTTTTTTTTTTTTTACAAAAATCACAAAACTTCAGTTCAAACAAAAGCTGATGGAGTTTTCTCATTCATTTGTCCCATAATGTCCCAAGTTATTTTTAACCATTTTAAGTCTAGCACAATGCTCTAAATTGAGGCCAAACACTGTGAATTCAGCACTCCTCTTTAGCTATTCCTTTTGGCTGATCAGTGCTAACGAATCTTTGAAGAAGCAAAGTAAGATTTCTCCTGTTGCACTGGTTGCCCGCAAGAGCCCAGAGGCCCCATTTTAGTGTGTGGCCGTCATCTATCACGTGCGGAAATTGAAGTAAATGTGCGTTCTGAGCTTTGTTCTCCCAAAGTGTGTTTTATTAAAGAAACCAAAGACAGTGAATTCCATTACTTGCACTGTAGCCTAGATGATGTACTGTACTGGCAGCAAGAAAACTAAAAAAAGTGAGGATACCGCCGTATAAAATGATGAAGTTGCCTAATTTCATACCCAGTGAATTCACATCTTTCTATGATTATAAGTGTAATTTATTTTGAATGCATTTTGAACATCGAACTTTATGACTCCGCGTCATCCTTTTTGGCTTTAGCTGGGAAAAAAATACTAAAAGGAACATTTAAATTCATGAAGGAAAAGAAAATAGTTGGCTGTGAAATTGATTTTAGCCTAGCATACTGTTTCATCTTGCAAAGCCGCACAGTAATGTTTACAAATATATCCTCAGCTTGTGCCTTTGACTTGTGTATAAATGACATTCTGAATCTGGCCTTTACAGCACTTGACTCACTACAAGCTTTCAGGGAGCTCCCGAGGTTATAAAATAATAATGTATGACCAAGTCGGACAATAGCATTAGCCCTGATCAGCTTGTAAAATAGAAAACATGCTGATTCCAATCGACATTAAATTATACATGACACATTAATATATAAGAAATAAAAAGCCGCACAAATATAATACCCTGGAATTATTGATGCTAAGAGCTCCCACGGGATTGACATGCTGGGTCTATCAGCTTGGCGTCCATCGGCTGCAAAAGATGCCCAAGGAAGAGTCTGTAATACACTTATACTTTCACTCCGATAGTAACTGTTCAGTAACTATTGACTGCATGGTTTCTGTTGTCCCATTGACAGAATGGCTGGTGTCATGGGTGGGCGGGCCGTGGGCGATAATGAATGCAGTTAGTGGCTGTTGTTTGGTGCTAATGTCGTTGCCAAAACTACAAAATACACCCAAGACTAGGGCTTCTCATCACAAGACATTAACAAGTACAGTTTGATATCATAGGTCATATAGCCAACTGGGAGGCTGCAGCTGCCAGCCTCGTCTGATCATGATCTTATAAAGTGTGTCCCGAAACTAATGAGCATTTGTCCTTTTTCCTTTTTAATGGTCGAAAAGTTCTCACAGTGCATCAGTTTTCCTTGGAATACTTGTATCAGTTCAGATGTCCTCAATCCATTGGCACCATCGTAAATGTTTTATTTCTAAAGTCAAGGAAACGTTACCACACCTGACCTTACGAATGCTTACAAAAGCCTTATAAGAGATGTATCAAGATGTAAGTTTTTGAGCTTGTCAAGTTGACCCTGCAGTCTGCCGAAGTGTAAACATCAGTACTATCTGGATTTTTAAAGCCCCTTAACCATTACCAGGCCCGATCTGATGAGTTCGACGCTCAACTTGTGTTCGCATCATGGAGCTGGTCACATGCAATTCAGAAACTGAAAACTTGTTTTCACTGTTTGTCACTTCTTATCAGCCACAAATGCTGTGTGTCATGCATTACTATTTATCCTCACATGGACATCATTTCAAATTATATATATATATATATTAAAAAAATGAAAATAAAGTATCAGGGCTGGAGAATCCAAAAGATTTTTTAAAGTCTCAATTATGCATGATCTGTCCACTTCAAGGATTTCAGAAACTGTATTTTAACTTAACAATGCCCAATGACACAGCAAGGTTAGGCCTTGATATTCGTTACCAAAATGGAGTTCTGTCCAAGTATTCTTCATCTTTAAACAGTAAAGGATCCATTGCTTGAAACAGTGCTTAAAAAGATGTTAAAAGAGACGTGTCAAACAAAATTGACTTTTTGAGTCTTAAACCATGTTATAACATTCCCTCGTCAGAAACACCCGGAGTAGTATGTCACTTCATTTACAGTTTTGAGTGTTTAATTCGGCTTCTACGGTGTCAGCGCTTTGATCTTCCTGAGTAAAACTGTGTCATTATTAAAACCCAAAACTGTCCTCCGCATTTTTGAAGCCCATCATCCAACATTGGATCGGTTTGGGTCAGTTAGTGAGTTTATTCTGCCGTGCTGAAGCTGCTAACCACGCTGTAAATCGAAACTGAAAGTTACTTTTTTATTAAGTTATTCTCATGTTTTCTCTAGTGCCAGCATTTCATTGTCAGTATTATTTCAAATTATAAAATAAAATATCAACGTTGAGGAAAAGATAAATAATGTTTCATAAGTCTCTTGCATGATATGTCCACTTTAAGTGGAAGCACATTTCTGAGGTCTATTTTGAGATTTAAAGATAAAGATAACACCTTAGTTCCCCACAGGTTGGGAACCACTGGTCTGTACCATAAATGCTGCTTAGTCTAATTAGATCTTTAATGAGCCTAATTACTGAATGTGTTCCTGCACATTTACTCTGACATTACAGAGAGTTACAGCATAGTTTCATCTGAACGTCGGATGAAAAAGTTGAAACGTTTAATTGTCTTTTCGAAAGTACTGTCAGAGTAGTTAATATAGCTGCTATGATTTTCACTTGGGGATTTGACAAACTAAATTATGTTGGCATACCATTTGTTTCTGCTGATTAAAAATGTAAAACACAAGTGTGATGTTTATCTTTGTAAATTAATTCATGCATCTGCCAAGCCATTATAATTGGTTAACAAAACAAGTGTTCCAAATTCACATACTTTCGCCAATGATATCTTCAGAATGCTGTATTTGTATTGATCCAAGTCTACACAGGGTTTATTATCCCATTGCCCATAGTACATCCTTACTTGTTTATCGATATCTGACGATTTCCCTTTTAATTACCCATCAAACAAAAGTCATTTAAAGCATCAAACTTTCATTTCTTCATATATTTACGACGGTTCTTGCTTAAAGCCACACTGCGGAACATTCCAGGATGTACTTTACAACCGTCAGTGTCACTAAACACTCACAAATCTCCTATTTCTACTAAAGCAAAGCAGCAAACGGACTGCTGATGTCCCGCTCAGTCAGGTTTGAAAAGAGGCGAGGTCACAGTTTATGAACAAAAACACCTGCGATGAAGTAAAGCGTGTCATACTTTACTCATTGAGTGCAATGTCACACAGAATGGCTTCATACAAAGGACAGTAACCGTGATCTCTCAGAATATTGTGTTTGGGACGGTGGTATTCTGTTATCTCCCACGTGGGCTAACCTGACAATGCACTTGTTGACATTTTTACAGATTTCAAACAAAAAGCCGAGGAAAGAAAACAAATGTGGCAGTGCTCCCATGAGGACCAGTGTCTGCGCGTGAACTTTCAAGACTGCTCTCGCACAGAGACGGCGATAATGCCAGATGCCCCAGTGGTTATGGACTACACAAAATAAAAGAATAAACTCATGAGCCAAACCCCACCGTGTGAGCACTGTTCTGAGCTGAAATGACAGCTTGATCTATGAATTGAAAACACTGCTCCTAATAGACAGCCAGCAACAATTGAACAACATGTACTGAGAACTGTAAAGGACTAATCTAACATTTTGAGCTTTAAACCATGTTCTGATGTTATATCCTCATCAAATACATACCCTCACCTTTAGAGATTCCACAAGGTCATGTCTCTGCCTGTTTTTAAGTCACTTCTTAAAACTAGTGCCATCCAAAATATTGCATTATTGACGCGTTAACGCAAATCCATTTTATCGCGCAATTAATTTGTCTCAATTTTCCGACCTACAAAGCCCCTGCATGAGGCCAATGCATGAGCCGCTCTGCTGCACCTCCGTGAACCTCATCATGCTCAAATGTATGTCAGTGGTTTTACATTTAAAGGGGGGTCAGCTTCACAGCTCTCTGCTGCTGCTGTGGGACCGCGTGTTGTTTGTGTTCCTTCTGCACCGCTGATAAAAGCTTTGAAATCGGTTATGGACTTATCAGGAAAAGAGGAGCAGACATTTTCTCCATGAGGCTTTACTTTTACCACGTCATGGACGACTATTTCTGTCAAACTAAACGAAGTTTGGAACTAAAGTGGAGCAGCCTACAGACCTGACTCTACAAAGCTGCTCTCCTCAGGTCACTAAGAACGAAGCTGTCGCCTTATTTTAGCTTTGCATTTCTTCTTGCTGCTGCATTATTTTCATCACGTGCCTTTCACGTATGTTCTTGGGCACTGCTGTAGTTGTGCTCACATCTGAAACAAAAGAGCTTAACTCTTTTCTCCAAACTTGAGAAAACAAGATGCTAATAATAATATGTTTACCCCATAAAACTGGGCATTCAAACATTGCCTATTCTGAGTGGCATTTATGGATTAGAATAAACTTGAAGGAAAAGCTTTCTAACCCGACCCACCTTCACCCCAAGTTTTCTGTATATTTGAGGAACCCGCTAGGAGTATTGGAGTATTGAAATAATAATTCAAGGGACATTTAGAATAGATAAAAATGTGTGATATATCACACATTTTTACCACTTTGGCCAAGCTGTAAAATGTTTAAAGTGCTTTATGAATAAATTTGGTATGGTGTGTTATAAAGTGCTGTTTTGTTTCATTCGTTTCTCGCTCACACACTCAATACTCCGGGTCAGTGCCCACACTTCGGTAATTGTTAGACACCTTCAAGTCAAACTTGTTCTAAACATTCCCATGGCCATACACTCTTCCCTGTGCAGTTTAGCATGTTTGCTGGTTTCCATTATTACAAGTACTTCAATTTTATCCACTTCTTATTTATCTGGGTGACCAGATGACCAGAAAATGTCCTCATAATAGCATCCGTAACAGGAGGAAGTCACATAACTGGAAAGCATGGATGCAGGGTGGTGCTTGAACAGTTGCTATACTGTGGACAACAATGGACAAGAGAATAAAACATCCATAGCATATAGAAATACATTTAGTGTTGCCATTTTAAAAGAATATATCACATTTTGTCTCTCATTGCATTTTGATAATTACACAGTTACTAAATGTTGTTAATCATTTACAAGTTAAGTTAGGATTAAGGTTAGGCATAAATCAGAAATGCTACAGGATCTAAACACATTCCTGGTCTGAACAATAATAGGTGCTCAAGAGTAAGAAAGCTTCTTAAATCATTCTGATGTGATTAAATAAGTATTTACAAATGTGTAATATCTATTGTAAATGTATTGTTACATTTATTATTACCGTATTATATAACACGTTATTCTCATCTTTGTTTTTTGTAATAGATTCTACTCATTTTACGTAATTAAACTCACGATCATCCAATTTCCTTACAATCTGAGAAAGCGCTCATTTCGTCTGGTAACATTTATGTTTCTCCACTTAAGCTGTCACCTCTGGTCCATGTCCTATCAAGATAATGGCCCAGTTTCTCCCACAAAGTTTACTTCTGCAGCCTGGCCCTGACCTGTTAAAAATACTGCAGCAGAGACTGTGGGCGTCTCGAGAGCTCCAAGTTCAGATTTTGTTGTGTGTTAAATACAGATTTATATGTTACGGGTCAGGCAGAGGACCAGTCAATAGAGTCGGAGAGAGAAATGGAAATGATATTTTATTAAAAGGATCATAATTGTGTTTTTCGGTTCCAAGTCAACATTAAGTCCTCATTGATCAAACTTAGAACTAGTTTGAGTCAAGTTTGTAATTAAAATAAAGCCCTGGTTGAAGTTGAGACACTATCGCCTTAAAAACGAGTTCATGTCTGTATTCTGGCCTATAAGAAGGGTTTTCTTATTATTTTCCAATCAGTGTCCTCTGAAGTAATCGTTCCAAATTCCTTTCAAACCTTTGAACTTACAATTATCATTTAAAAGAGGGTATTCCGTAATTCCGTTATTTATCACTAAAGTACGCTGTGTTGGTTAGAAAATGCAAATAAAACAAAAAAATCCAGTAGTTTCACTTCTTGATTTTCACACAATCTCACCGTAAGCCCCTCCCACCCCCCACCCCCCCCCCCCCCCCTGCTTTTCTCCCCTTCACCGCACAGCCGTTTCAATAAATAAATAATAATAATGAAAAGAAAAGAAGAAAAAAAACAGTCAGTGCAGTGGCTGTCAAGAGTGTTTTTTTGTTTTGTGATGAAAGAATTAAGCTTAGCAAAAGATCGAGAGGTGAGGAAAGCATTTCCTGGATACGTAGGACCTCAGGAGGAGCTTTGTGGGGGCTGTCCCGCTGCTAAGAAGAGCCACAGGAGACAATTGCGCCAAACATTAAGGCAATAAAACAGAACTGTAAATAAGACAATGTAAAGTCCAGGCAAATGAAGTATCCAGGCAAACATGAAGTCCAAATAAGCGTCAGCAGCAAGTGACGACGAGCCGCGCGAGTGTCCCCCGTCGATAGACTCTCCAGCATGGTGAGGAAAAACTCAAAAACCCAGCGGGAAAAAAGAGAAACCTCTGGGAGAACCACAGAAGGAGAGATCCACTCCCATGCACGGACAAGCTATAGAGACCCATGGCCGATAGGAGTCCCTCAGAAGACAGGGTCAAGATCGCAGAACGTCCAGTCTTTGTTGGAGCTTCAGTTCTTCTCGTCCAGTCTCAGTAGGCAGGGTCCTCATTGGTTCATCGGTGTATGAACGAGAGTGTGAATAGGTGACTGGTTCCTACCCTCTGATGAAGGTAGAAAAGCGTTAAATAAAAGCAGGTCTGCAGTACCAAGAACATTAGACCTAAATCCATATAGTTTTTAGTCTTTTGTCCAACTGTCCGAATCCAAGGCTGAACCTCAAGTCACAAGTCACTGCCCCATAGAAACGTCCAAGTCCATGTCTTGTCCTCTGTCCTCATTCTGTTCATGTTTGAGTCGATTCTATGGACCCAAAATTTACTTTGAAAAGAGTCACAAGACCGACTTGAGTACTACGTCTCTGGACAATTTGCACAGCAGTCATCTTTGATGAATTATTACTTCCACCTCGCTCATTTGCGTGCTTGTATTTGCAATTACTTACTCCCTCGTTCGCTGCTTTTACACTAAGGCTAGACAGAGATGTTGCTGTCCTTGAGGTATGACAGGGCGTAAGTAGAATATGATTTCTGCGCTCTTGATCCGCTCTCGTTGGTTGTCCCTGTTCCCGTGCCCGCTGCGCCGAGCTCTTTTACCTCATATAAACCCGGTGGGGGGTAGCGGGCGGCGCCGTGTGGTCTGCGCTCGGCGTGCTGCGTTTCCTGGTTTGAAGTGGAGATGAGCTGGAGATCTGTCACCGCACGGAGCCCACTATTTCTACCCCACCTCCCCCCACGATAGGGAAATGCGCCCTGGTTTAGGCATAATTCAGCTTCGCACCAGCCTGCCTTTTAAGCTTCATCCCTGTTAGAAACACTCACAATATGCGTCGCTGTGAGGAGGGCTGCAGAATATAATGCAAATGTGTTTCTTTCTCAAAATATGGGGGAAATTTTAAGGTGCTGCTCTACACCAGAATGCCTCAAATTAAGAGTTGGACCATAGGCCTCACTGGTGTATAGTAAAAGCACTATATAAATGTCCAAGTGAGCTATGCTTTCTTATATTGTGCCATGATAACTATTTGTACCTCTATAAATTGCCAAAGTGTGGATATGAGGAGATGTTTACCTTTTAATATCCACGCAGACGAATGCTTTTTTTAAATGAGAGAACACGATTTGAAGACACGTTGACTCCGTTGGGAGCCGCATAAAACACAGATCTGAAGGCAACGTGAGTCTGAATATCAGCTTGTTTTGTACCTGCTGTTCATCCACCGCACAGTCAATAATCTGCTCTCACACTTTATGGTACGAATAATATAAATGCCACAGACGAACTAAGGGCCTTTTCATAAACTCGAAAGGCTTTAAACAAAGAGACAGGCAGGTAGAGCGCACCAGGTCGCCGCCGTGTTTGTGCTTCTCCGAGAAAACCAAGATTTCAAATAGAATAACCTTTGTGTTATGTAACTATGTAAAATCCCCTGTTTTGACTGTTTTCAGCGGAGAACAAAAGCCTCCAGGTATGGGCCATTATACTGGTGATAGTAGCGACTGCAGTCGTACAAAATCCGTGTTCCTGCAGGCGTTGTCATCTCTGAGCTGTGTGGTTATGGTCAGATTGGTTTGGCACAGTTTGCTACAGGTGCCTCTTGAGGAAGATTGCGTTCCCACCGACCTTCCACGGCGAGACAGGAAATGTAAACACTTAAATGAATGCGCCACAAACCAGTGAAGATGAGACATAAATTGCATCACAAGAACATTGGCTCTCTTCAATTTTGGGCCGTGCTGTCATAAGCAGTGGATGTTCATGTTCGGGACTGTTAGTGCTGCTGGAGGTTTATGGCAGTGGTTCTCAAGGTTTAGCTCTGGCAAAGCACTCCACGTTTTGTGCGAGTCGACTGATGGTGATGGCAAAGATGGGGGTCTCCAGAGCATTGTCCGGTCTTAAGGTCAAGTCATCAAAATGATGTTTGTTCAAATGAAATTGTAGAAATGCTATACGCACATGATTGAGAAAGGGGTGTAAGAACTGACGTCATCTCACGCAAAAAAAAGGGTTGGAAACTGCTGAATGACTCTACTTAGCTGTCTTTGGCTACACTGTTAACCCCAGATTCCTCATTCTCCGAGTTCACCCCGTTCCACTCAGCCCCGTCCACCGCAGCAAATACGTTGCAATTTTAATTGTTGAGCAACACTTCAGTCCTCTCTGTCCTGCTCTATGTCCCCGCCTCTCCGTTCCTCCCCGACAAAAATACTGATCAACTCTATTTTCAGTCAGCGTCCGGCCAGATCAAGCTCCACTGTTCAGATCATACCACATAGGCAAGACAACAGCAAGAACATCCGCATTTTCAAAGTAAATACCCTTGACTTCATTTTAACGAAAATGTCCCTATTTTACACAATATAACCTAGGGAGTTTGCTATCACAAAAACAATCACACGACCCGATCAAGCTTCTATTGTTCTCATTCACAAAACTTTTTTTCCTGCCCCTCTCAAAATCAACCTGTGATAGTGGAAGAGAAGTGGTCTAGCTTCAAAGCTGTCTCTTCTGTGACCGGAGATTACAGTTTGCCTTCCCGAAAATAGTTGTTTATTATTTTATTTGGAGTTACATTTCGCGTGCTCGCTTCAAGCTCCTCGTGGAGCTGCAGCACCAGCGGAGAGGACCGGGGCCGACTGAAGTGGAGGTAGTGGGCGTTGATGTCTCTGCTGTTCGTAGGCGTCTGGAGTGGAGCTGAAGGAACAGGCGGAAGATGTGGAATCTGGGCGTTGGATCTGCCGTAAGTACAATAGAGTGTTCATAATGCACCTTAAGCATGAAGTTTGAAAGAACACTTGCCAATAAAAGGGCCTTTGAAATTTAATTTTGTCCATTATACAGTATTTAAAGGACATTACTGTAACACAATTAAAGCACCCTCCATAACAACTCTGTAGTTACTTTAGGGTCTTTTAGAAAGAATTAGACACTTCATATATTTTCTATTCCTACTGAGTTTTGAGTTGCCTTGTGTACGAAATGCGCGGTATAAATAAACATTGCCTATTTGAACGGATTGCATTCTGGCCTGGTCTCACTTCATGTTCCCACTGTATATCCTTTGGAATTATTAGTTTAATTACATGGTATAGTATCATGAGCCGTGGATTAGATGAGAAAATTAATTTTTTCTTTAGGGTTACGGTTAGGGTAAATTAGTTTAAGCTCAACAGGTGGGTGGTCGAAGCGGACACAGCCCGATTGGTCGATAATGAACACACACACAAAAAAAGATTGACGAGTGATCGGACTGGATTTAGAAAAGGGGAAACGGCTTGGAGAGTGGTAAGTAACAGCATAATGGTTTTAAAAAACCCATCTCTAGTGAGGCTTTCTCACCGGGTCTGAGAGAGGTAGAAATACCGAAACAATATATGAGCTCTGTGAGGTTTTCAAAGAAGACAATAAATACAAAAAATATCTGTATAAAAGGTGATGAAATTGAGATTTTACCATGTGATGAAAAATAAATGAATCTGCCTTGCTGTTTGGGTAAATAAATGTTTTTCATACCCTTTGATGCCTTCGATATTGGTGCGACATTAAACTCAAAATAAGCAATCGTTTTAATACCTTTTATGCATTTTGATATTCTAGCAGTTTGTACAAATGTGAGAGCGGGGGGAAGGGAAACAAATTAAGGACTCAAATATTGCTCCTTCACCGAATGGTCCACAAATTTCACAGGCCCAGTGTGAAAAGGTTGATGAAAAAGCCGGCAGCCATCTTGATTTCATAAATGATCACGTGTGGAAGAGGCTCTCTATTGATTCAAAGATTTCCACAAGGATTTAATCTTCTTTTCCTCAGCAATAAAGTGCACTTTGACCTGCTGCAATTACACCAATGGTCTATGATGGAGACATTTCCGCCTGCTTCTCGGGTGCAGAGCTGGAGCAATGGGGTTTGGTAAAATAGCTATAGAATATTATAGATGAGGTTTGTGCTAAAAAATTCACCTATGTTCAATGCCTGTCTTTAAAATAGAAAAACTGAATAGGATAATTGGCCCTGGATGTAATAAAGTGAATGGACATTTTAAAAGCTGTGGTCAGTGACAAAGTGTGTCCTGATTTTGTTCTCTCACAAACTCAACACATTTGTCAGAGTTAATGATGAGAGCCTTTCATGAATCCATATTCATGTTGGCACAGAACAGATTTTGTGAATACAGGGGACTGAGTTTGTTTCTTTTATAACCAATGCCTTATAAAACTTACAGCTTAAAGGTGAATTCCATTAAAGTATCTATCTCTCATGACGAGGGCTGGCTTCATAAGACCGATTAACAATCACATTAGTGTTAGAATTTCACCAAATATGCATGATTTAGTTGGCATTCAGAACTCTCAGGGCAAGTTTTTTTTTTCTTTTTCTTGGTGTTCTGTTTCCCCCTTGAGCCAGCAGAACAGATTACTCCTGCAGTTATGTAGTCCTAACCATAGAAATGAAAAGGAGAGGCAGCGTTAGATCCTAACATACTGTATGTGGACAGTTAGCTATAGTTGTTAGAGAACAAAATCAATTTGCTATTCATCATACTGGGTCATGCTGTCCAGTCGTACTATCTCTGTCGTAGCCTTGACTGTGATGCTCAGGGGCCTTCCCTCGGCCACTGATTGCTTTTCTTGAGTATCAGTATGACGCACGACAGATTTATCCCTCTTCTGTGGAAGCACAGGCAGACTTGAATGGTAAGACTAGCGCAATGTCTCGAGTCCGCGTCTCCGGGTCCCGCACCAATGGAAAATAAACTTCCAGACTCCTGCCTATTTTTCATCTATCCTCTCGGACACCATTGTTAATTCTCTAACAATGGTCTTTGCATTTTTTCAGAGTTTGTTAGCATACTTAATGTATTTTACCTCAGCGTTAGCCATCAAACATGAGAAATGATGAACGATCCAGATGTGTTGAGCTGTTGACAAACCATCGACCGCATATGGGTGACGTCAACGCCTAGTTAGAAATCATTAACCAATGTACAGACAGGGTTCCTGCACAATCTGCAATGAGAAATGTAATGTAATGTACATACTTTAGGGCAGAAACAAGCAACCTGCATAATATCAATTAACAAATGGTTATGGAAATAAGTACTTACTAATTTATTATTCTATATGAATGGACAGCGAGTTTCCACTTATTGCAGAGTTTCCCACGGAATTAAACAACAGAAAGAATCTAGTGCATCAAACTCTCATGAATTAGCAACTAACACAACTGTCTTTAACACCAGTTTGTCTCATGGCACACGCATTAAGTTCACTGCGTATCTATCCAGTTCACTCAAGTTAAAGCAATCTTTGTCAGAACGGTGCCTCCGGTCCACAAAAGGAAACGCAAAACGAGTTAGTGCCGCTGCAGAGCGTCCTCAAACCCCAACCACACTTCACTCAGGCGCAAACCACAGACATATGAACCATGCAACTTCTTTTATATTATCGTAATAACTTCTATAAGCTAGCCGCACCTTGTGATGCTAAGGATGTAGCCAACCCGATGCGCGCTCTTGCCGTTATGCACTAACCGGGCCTGCTTTCCAATGTGCATCCTCCTGATCTGACTGAGAGACAGCTGCCTCCAAACGTTCCAAAGGAGGAAAAAGTTACTCGCCTATGCTAAGGCCGTGCAGAGAGCTACAGAGGGGCAGGGGCTCAAAAATTCAAAAAGGGCACTACATCTATGGGGATAGAACATTCAATCTAAATGGGGTTCGAAATTGTACGCATTTGAAGGAACACCTCAGAATATGGAGATGGGTACTGCTTGCTCACGACACATTTCAGTACAAAATTGTGACACAAGTCGGCAGACTCACTTTCTCGCAAATGGAGAAACAAGCACATTTTTTTGAAAATGGGTGATTTTCGCTTTTTTGCAGAATTGTTCAGTTGAAGCCACAAAGAAGCTTCTACGTGTTTAAACTAACAGTTATGATATATTTAAAAGCGTAAACTTTTATGTTCAGAGCGGCTTGATTAGGGAGATTTCGGAGCGAGCTGTAGGGGCGTGGCTTTGTCTGTGTGTATTTACATACTGGGTAAACACCGCGGAGGAGGAGGAGGCACCGCTGCTTTGGTTTGTGTTGTTTATGTAACCCTAGTTGACTTAGTCTGTGTACGCCCCCAATTAGCTCCGTTCACCCAGCCTCAGGACTCTGCGTTGTGATTGAGTGATGTATAAGTGGCCAGGTGTGGTGCAAAGAGAAGGAGCACAGCAGACACGGTGGTTCTTTTGATTGTGGAACGTGCAGCAGGAGGCGAATTTAATTTGTTGTTCACACTCAACGATGTCAGGTGTTTCACAGTTGCTTGGCTCATGGAACCTTACGAAGTAAGAGCAGAGCAAGAGGACTGATCGCGTACTGCGCAGCCTCTTAGCAGTGCCGCTACGGTGGCCGATCTTGGACTAAAGGCCAAAAATAGAAAGCAGCGGTCTCTAAACGATAACGAAGCACAAGGGCACCACCTAGTGGTCAGTACCCTACATCCACCCCTTCCTTAATTGATGGCGTCTCTGCCATCACACACCTGATAAAACAAAAATTCCATCAACATATAGCCTATGACAAAAGAACAGTGAACTTCAGTGTCTTTTAAAAAAAAAAATGTTTACGTCCATCCAGTGGCCCTTTTTTCTTTTATCCTTTGCCATATCTCCCTGCCTCTCTCTATCATTTTGTGGTCCATAATAGTCACTTGTGTCTCATATGAAAGTCTCTTTGGGGGACGTCGTTCCTTTGTGGGGTTCCTCTTTGGGATAATGGGCCTTTGCGGCAGAACAGGCTCATTCTCTACCTCTTCTTCTCGCAGCCCAGCCACCACTTCTACCTCATCCGTGCTCAGTTGAACTTGGCCAGCGATTTCAGGACTGATACTGTTCTCTGCATCGGACTCTTCCATGCTTTCAATGTCCTGTTGCTCATTTTCAACCTCAGTCGCATCCCTCTGCCTCTCTGGTGTTTCTGTTTGTCTCTGCACGGGGAGGAACATGCACTAAGTTAAGAAGTTGTGATGGACCACACGCTCTGCCTCCCCACCCTCCCGCCTAATCACATATACTGGCACATTAGGTTGTTTCTTGACCACAACGTAGGGATGTGAATCCCACCTGTCTCCCAGTTTCTGGCGGCCCTCAACATGACAGATTTTGACACAAATGCCACACAAAAAAGTCAGTTTCATACATACATCTATTGTCGATCAGTTTTTCAAGTTTAAATCGGCTTGTTTTGGCGCACAAATAGCGCACGCCGTGGGGGCGTGTCATGTGCGTGTATGACTTCATGAGTATATAACGCTTCCCCCTGTGTGGCTGTTGGAAACGCTGGGATAGACTGCAGAGGTTTGTTTTCCTGCGTGAAACCAGTGAACTTTTCCAGGCTGACTTTCCCAGTGTGACTGATGATGCCCTGGCTGGAAGCACGCACAGCGCCCTGCTGGAACAAACTCGCCTTCAGACCGTGATTTTAGACAGAAGGATGTAGCGCGGATTTGCCAAACTCTACACTGAAAATAACTGAGCACGAAAATGGATTTACCATGAGTTTGCTGAGCAGAAGGCACGCAGAGGTTACTTCAGACAGGTGAGTGAAAGTTTGTTTATTTTCAACAGTCATGTTGTCCACGAGGAATTAACCTGCTATTTACACAAAATCAAGATCTCTACAAACTTAAACTAATCCATAAATGTAGTCAGCACATCCCTAGCTTTCAGCCACTTCTTATTTGAGAGAGATCCGCTTCATATTTTCGGTTTTATGGTTGGATACATTTAGGCTGGGTTTGTGGCGTGAAACGTAAACAATGCGATCACGCGCGATATGACGCAATGTCGGCCTTTTCCTCTCATGTGTATCAGAATGTATGTGCATTACTAAAGTAGTACAGGAGTCTTTTCTACAGGTATAACTTCAGTTTTGTCTGGAGTCTGTAACTCAGACTGTAACTGCCACGGGGAGGGACTGGGGAGAAGCTATGGGAGAAGCACGCAGGATTTTGACTGTAAATAAAAGAGTCGATTATTTGGTTTATTTGGGCTGCAAGGTTGTTATTAGTACCAACGATGTTCCCAAAGAGAGTAGGCGGAAGATAACTTATACATGCTACCCCCTCATACATTAACAGACATAGCTGTTGACATTCATTTCATTTCATTAATACAATTCCTTAGTTGATAATGACTACAATAATGTCCATATGCATACGATCACATTGCTAAGATGATGAGATGATTTTCTCTGCAAGATTGGGTCCTATATTTACAAAGTACTTATTCAATTGCTCGACAACTTCACTCATATCTTCTATTAATTAGACTATTTAATACTTTCCATATTTCTGTAATCTGGTTTTTATTGCTTTCAAGCAGATTTGTATAATAATCTTTCTTGCTAGCTCTTAATATAGTTACCAATTAGTTTTTGTATCTCTTATATTTCATTAGAATTGTCTGTATCTACATCACTATGTGTCAATATACACACATAGCAACAACATACACATAACCTGACAGGACAGTGTGGAGCTTTATGGGGGTGTGGCTTATCTAAATGAGATGTAAATGAGTATTGTTATTCTCAACAGCAGAGAGAGGTGAGAACTGCCCTTTGGCCTTTTTGGAATGGTTAACTTCAAATCGCCACTACGTCCCCAAATATGATCAGATTTCGATGTGTTACGCATTGTTGGAAAGCTTGGAGACTACACTTTAACAATCTGTGAAAATCTCAAAATGTGCCCGACTTGTGTCCCTGGTTCTAGCGATTGGTCACTAATGTCCTCAGATCCTGACCCATCCAGTGCTGTTGGGAGTGGCCTCCAGCCGATTTGACCTCAGCTGCTCTGCCCCAACATGCACCAAGTCTGCATCAGCCCCCATTCACTAACTCTGCGCTGTACCTCTGCACAGTGCCCAGCCAATCCAACAGCATGCACTAGCCCCAAGTCACAACCCTGTACCCTCTCTGCTGTAGGAGCACTGCAGCATGGCATAAGCTGCTCCACGGGACTGGCCGCACCGCCTTCAGCCATACAGGAAAAAAAATTGTTGGCTCTTTGGAAAGTCTCCAAGCTCCGAAATGAAAATGATAAGCAGCAAATAATGGTACGGGGTAGTTGTGTCCAGTGAGCCTCAAAGCACGACAGATGCAGCAGCAGACTTTACATGCGGCGACCACTCATGCAAAAACACAGATTTTTATCTTTAATGGGACTCCACGAGCCTCCGCGCCGAATGAACAGCGCGGACAAATGGTTGTTCTTTACTTGTGGAAGGTCCTATTGCCGGGTCGCAGGTTCTCGAATGTGATGATGTCACCGGACCCAGCGGGGGGCAGGAGACAGTTTTTCCTATTAACAGCATGACACATTTTAACAAGTCGTAGCTCAAAAGAAAATGTATGATTTACAAAAATGATCATTAGTATCAGTCACTGGGTCCAAGATCTCTCTGTACAAGACCCAACATTTTGTCAAAAACTAAATTTTTCCTCCATATAATAGTATTGGCCTTTAGTGCAGTGTGTTGTCACTTGCAACCCAGCAATACCGGACTTTTTTGTTTCCGAACAATAAAAGAGAAAACACACATTTTGAATTGCTAGTAGTGGTCCAAACTTATTCCTATAATTTTACTAACACATTTCTGACATTCCGATTCTTTAAAGTGATGAGTTCATAAACACATTTGACATTGTTAAAGGTGCAGTACTGGCAAAATAATGTAGACAACAACAACAACTACTAGGTGCTAGTTCCTGATCAATAAAAAGGCTTCTTAATTAGATGCTCACGAGAGGTTTGCCTTTTACAGCATATTGGAGAACAAACACATTTAATCCGACCTAACCTCTTAACCTAAACACATTTTCTCCAGTTCGGCTTTACCCAAATCTAAAAGCTTCTCGGCTGGAGAGCAACATTGTTATGCCTCATTTGAAAGCTAAGACTTACAAAAGTGAGTCGACAACATAGGTTTTTTTGTCACATTGTCACTGTGTTCTTTTTTTTTTTCATTTTCTTTTTTTCTTTTTTGTCATGTTTGTCATGAGAAGAAACACATTTAATTTGACTTAACCAAGTGCATTTTCTCCAGTTTGGTTTTATCCAAATCTAAAAGTAAAAAATAAATAAAAATAAAGCGTCAAAATAGCAACAAAAAACAAAAACAAAGATGAAAACACAACACAATGTGACCAGAGAGCAATTTAAAAAAGCGGTGAAAAAGCAACAAAAAAAAGTGAACAAAAGAGTCAAAAGAGTGACACAAAACGTGCGGGAAAAGCAACAAAATACGCAGTGACACAAACGTGGCGAAAACACGACAAATAACCACACAACAGCAACAAAAGTCCACAACAACAAAAAAGAATCACAAGACACTTTCAAAGCGTGACCAAAACCCAGCGGCAACGTGACAAAAAAAAGTTACGATCACTTTTGTAAGTCTTAGATTTCAAATGGGGCATTATCACACAGTTGCTCTCCAGCCGAGAAGCTTTTAGATTTGGGTAAAGCCGAACTGTAAGAGGTCAGAGAACACAAATCTGGTATTGGGCCTTGACAAAAAACTTTAGTAATTGATTGATTGATTGACTATTCTGAGTTCAATGTACATTACAAAAACACATGACTCTTTTTGCATTATTATGTGCAGCTTTTACAACATTCATATAAATACTGTACATAATTATATCGAGTGGGAGTCAAAATTGCTTGCCTCATACAGCAAGCATTAATCCAAAATGTTACATCCGGCCTTACAAGTCTTGCACATAAGTGTACAGAGCTATTGGTTCGGTAGCACTTAACTTTTCCTCCAGTGCACGGAGTTTGCCTCAGAGCAACATCCGAGAGTCAGTGCGTTCCATTATACGCGTCCATTTTACACATTCATGAAAGCTTCTACATTCATCACTCGAGTTCAACCGGCACCTCTCTCCTAAAAGGGCCCCCAGCAACAATAAGTGACGTGCCACATTAGGCAAGCCTGCATTATGATGTTGTTTTGAATAAATCAGATTGCCTCGGCTGGTTCGCATGAGCACGCGAGCAAATACCCACTGTTACTGAGAATGTGCGGCGTGACAGGGGAATAAAAAGAAATGGTCCCGGGAAGAGGGAAGAGTTACAGTGGCTATTAAAAATGCCCCTGAATGTACTTGGGCAAAGATGGGAGAGGTCAAAACAAGCCTGTGCGAACTAGAAAGCCCTGAAAGGAATCATTCGGGATGCCTCAGGGTTTCTGCCATTGTTCAAAACTAAAAGGTTTTCGGTTCGATTACAGGCCACATGTAGAAGTGCTGTCTCATTTGAAAATCTTACACAGCTTTAGGATGCTTCACAAGTTTCCTCCGGGTACTCCCTTACCATGAAAAACATGTACAATAGGCCAGAATGACTGTTGGCAAGGTAACAACATATAATAAAGAACAATAGTAAAGAAACAGCAAAATAATGTACTACAACACTCACAATATCTATATCCAGTCAATTACAATACATCACACCATATCGGCTATTTTGACACAGACTAAACTTACAAGGCACTATTTTAACTCATCCAGTAATAAACAGAAACGAGTAGATACAAAACACAACAGCAGCTGTTTCATTTCTTGTACAACCTCTAGTACAGAGCAAGTAACAAATGTTGATCATTAATATATTTCTTACAAATTGTTACCAATGCCAAACATTGGTACACTACTAAAATCACTAGTGTAACATTACTGGAAGTCACTATTTTAATGTTATGAAGGCACGTTACTATGCAGCAGTTTATATTATACTTCGTGATCTTGCTACTTCCCAGTTGTCATTACCATCCCCAGTATAATATCAATTTGTGTACAATTTCCTCTTTTTATTTTTATTTATTATTTTAATTGTTTTCATGTATAATGTATTATAAAAGCCCTACATAGTGTAATGCATTACAAAGCATTAATACTTATTATACTCCGAGATCTTGCAACTTCCCAGCTGTCATTACCATCCTCAATATAATTTTAATTTGAGTTTAATTATTATTGCTGTTATTATTATTATTATTATTATTATTACAATGATGTATAGGGTAGACCACAGAAAAACCTTCTTTTTTAATGTATTAATATCACACTCATAAGAAGGCATAGACTAACACACTTGCTGTATTTTGTTTTGGGAAGATCTTCAGCGCACGTGAGACCACTATAAGCACGATAGGATCAAGGGTGACGTCGGGATCAAAACAAACATACATTTTGGGAGTCGTTCGCACGCTCTCCTATTTGTAGAAAAAAAGGGTAGAGGAAACAAGTGCAGATAACAATTTAGTTGCAAAGGCACAGGAGTGGTTTATGCACTTGCCGGTGCGACCTGGGGGAGAGCGGAGATGAAAGTGTTATCCAGATTTAACTGTTGCTGATGTACCTCCATTATAAGTTAAGGTGACAGCTTGCGATTTTGGAGCTGTAATGCAATAGTAACGACCCTGCACACGAGAAGTGCCATGAAATGATTGCAGGTGAGAAGCACTAGCACTACTCGGACCATGTCTCCCCAAAGAGGGTGATAGAACCCTAAAACCTGTCCCCCGACTAAAGGCCTTTGACACTGAATGAAGGAAGGAAGGAGTAAATTACTTTCTGTCAGTGCTGTTACTTTATTGTTATTATAAAGCTACTAGTTGCTTAAATATAGATCATAGTATTTATTGACTTGTAGACACAACAACACAGTTAGGAAAGGTCTCAAATTGTGCAAAAGGATCTTCACTTACCTGGTGTAGCAAGACTGCTTCTTTCCTTCTCCATTGTTCACTCTAATAGACTGCATTTTGTTTGTGTGAGTTGTTAATCTTCAGTAAAAATACACTTTAAGCAGAAGTGTGGATTAATGGCTAATTTCATCTTTCTTAAAAGCAAACACGTTGAAAAAGCCTCCCTTTATTTGCGCAGACAGGTGCCATATTATTATACAGTTGGTCTTTAATGAGTGCGCTGTGTTTGTGCCGATCTGCCTGCGCTGGGAGCCGTCTTCATTCATTTTAGATGGAGAGCCTGGGGAGATCGCACATCAATATTCATGCACTGGTGATTACAGGAAACCGCGGACAATGCGACTGCGCTGGCAAGAGCACAATGTCAAATGTAAACATGTAGAATGAGATTTATGAAATGCAGACGGCACTTTCTATTAGATAAATGTCTCAGACCAATCTCTGCGACCTGTTTGAAAACACGTGATCGTGCCCTCCAACCATCTCCGATACGCTCGGGTGACCACGATAATGGAATAGACTGGGAGTGTGATTTTTATTACCATTGTGAGAGACGCGAGAGTTACCTGGCACAGCAAACTGGGACAGACTCTGACAGATTGTCTATGGACGTCATGGTTTTTACCTGCTAAAACTTTCTCTTAGTCAAACAGTGACAGTGTTCGATTTGCCTTGGAAGACGGTCGCAGTTTTGTGTAAAACAAGTCAGAGCGTGTCATCCCAGGTGTGTGAAAAGATACAGAATGAGCTCCTTTGTCCTGGTTCAAAGTCCTTGGTGCATGTTTTCTGATCTCTCTTAAAGGTGATAGTTGTATTCAGCACAGCGACCCTGACTTCCTCTCTCACTGTAACGTGGCTGATTTTGAGGTTTTCGTGTCCTCTTTCCTTTCTCCCTCAACTTTCTGTCTGGAAGTTTCATTTCTCATATTTTCTGATCATCTGTGTCTCACGTAGCTTTTGCATGAGCCATGTGTTTTGTAAATGTCAGTGGTAATGCAGGTAAACAAAGACTAACAGATTTTTTTTTAAAACAATAGTGGTTCATGACAGCAGTGTAATACAGTCTATATTGGCGAATCTTAAGTATCCTCATGTATGTCTGTAACTTGCAAATAGTTTTACAAGTGACAATTCTAGTGGAGATGCATAATGCATTTATACTAAAATGACTGTCTTGGTCCAAAACATTAAAAAAAACTCTTACAAATGGCAAAGACCATTACAAATGCCTCACTAATAACCATTGTGCTCTTGGAGGATGAGTTCGCTCTAAGAGTTGAAATACCATGGGACACAGCTAAAGATGCTAACCTAAGCAAAGCTTTCCGCTCTGGATTTGTGCTTTGTGCTTCTGAAACAGCGCTTCCTGGTTGATGTGTGGATGAGTGAATCCCAAAGTAGCTGAGGTAGGTATTGATTTGGCGCAGATAAGAAGGATAAGAGTATATCTGAGAGGGAGACTGTAGGGACTTAGTGGAGTCTTTAAGCCGATGGTGAGAATGTTAAATCAACACGCATCCGTTTTGCACAAGCTTAAGCACTTGTTTATATTTCAAACATGCTTTATCTGGCATTTTAAACACTAAACAGAAAGGTGTCTCATACAGAGCTTAAGGTGCACCTCACTGGGGGTGATGGGCATTTCTCAATTAAAAAACGATTAAATGTATTAGTCATGTGGGGGGGAAAAAGTGTTGGAAACTCTGCTATGAATAAGCAATTATCAAATACATCCACCTTGATGCTTAGACCCTGATATGTCAGTGACTATAAGCTGCTGCTGCGTGAGAAAGACGCAAAAACAGCTCCAAATCCAAACATAAAGTTGTGAAGATGATGGAGACCTCACGCAGTTCTGTTTTTTTATTATGGTTTTAGTGGGAACAGCACAGTATGAATCTCATTGTACAGGGAACTCGTTCCATGTACACATGACAATAAACGCTTTGATTTGCAATTTTATAAATAGTAGCGTAATTTGCCAATATTACCAAACATGTTTTGCTTTCTTTTTTATCAAGTGCAGATGACTCTTTGTCACTTGCTTGGCCTGTCGAACGACATGCCTTCATAGATATTTCAAAGACATATAGTCTGGGAGCATGATCTCAACAATTTCCCGGTGGGTGTGATTGACAGACGGCGTCAACCAATTAGAGCAACGCTAGATACGTTGCAGTAACGAGCGGCAGGAAGCCTTTCCAAAAACGTTTCGCTGTTTCTCGCTCCGGTTTTAGGGATTTCATATTTTCCAAATGACGAAAGAGCAGAAGAAAACAGAGTATCGGCCGCCATCTTTAATGTTTTGGAAGAGTTTGTGGCGGTGACCGGTGACGGCTTCCGTCTCTTGGTGCGTGATTGGACCAATGTGGGTAAAATCGTGAAATAATTGGCTGCGAGCAGTCGCCCAGACGGTTCTTCTTTTGAACAGAAAGGCGGAGTGTCTGGCAGGCCAGGCCAATTTGTCATTGGTGGTACTGCAAGACCCCAAAGTCTTATTTGGTGGTACTCAGTCTGGAAAGTTTGAGAACGACTGCTTTGGACCACAGCATAACACAACAAAACACTGTGTGGCAAAACATCTCTTTCTTGTCAGTTTGTGTAAACCTAGCCCTTTATCTGCCAGGAATTCAATAAAGTCAATAACCTTTAAATATATCACTTGTTTTGACATACATTTACATCTTAAGTTTCACTGAGTGAGTCATTTGTGAGATTTGGAAGTAACTTGGGCCTGTGCACAGGGGGGCGGCACGGTAGTACAGCGTTAGCGCTCGTGCTTCACAGCTAGAAGGTCCCAGGTTCGATTCCCGCGGGGCCTTTCTGTGTGGAGTTTGCATGTTCTCCCCGTGTCTGTGTAGGTTTCTTCCGGGTACTCCAGTTTCCCCTACCACTAAAAACATGTACAATAGGCCAGGATGTTTGTAGCCCATGGCTACAATCCGGTGTGGCTTGTTTACATGCATGAAACCCATATATGTTCATTAACATGCACTATCCTGACCAAATAAATAAAAGTGCAGAGATTAATTGCAAATTAATGCATGAAGCTCATGTTAGCAACATTAGCAGTGTTGAAATTTAGGCACAGACCTGTTGACATTTCACTGCTGACCGTGACCAATCTGGGTAGAGATCCATTGGCCAACAATGTGCCTACTCCATATCAACAGTGACTGGAGTGAAAGGCTGAATAACAATGGCGGCCATTTTCCTACGGTGGGAGGGTGTGAATTACACACAACTGCAAACAAAATAAATAGAGTAGATGACTCACTGCATTTTTCTATGATGTTGACACTTTTTTGGGAGGGTTGTTATTTTTGTACTTTGTTTGACTTATTTGGGAAAATATTGGTACCTTACCTTTAAAACATTTGGAATGGTTTGTGCAGAATAATAAAATGCAGTATACTAGCACCATAGCACCATAGCACCATACTAGCACCATAGCACCATAGCATTAACCCAATGCTATGGTGCTAGTTGAATTAGTTTAATTCATTTTAGAACTCCAGAACCTTTGGTATGGTTTCCCTCCTAATGTCCTCCTGAATTTATAAATAATCTATTGTCTGTTTCCAAGGATGGTTCCCATAAGCCTTTTGGATTTTAATTAATATTCTTATTTGGAGAGGTTACTATTGGGCCGGGACAGAGTGGATCAAGCACTGAAGGTCAAACACAGAGATAAGTATGAGCGATAAACACAGAGTCAGCTTTAACCGAGTCGTGTGATTCTGGCTATCAACAACTCCAGTGTCTGTAATAACGCTTTACAGTTGCATGGACTGTATTATGGTGAAAAGATGGTCTCAGCTTTGAAAAACAAAACATGCTTTTGGCTGTTTGTAACAATAAAGTCTGAGTAAAATACTATGAAACAAAGTGCAAAATCCAAATCATATTCTGAAATGTTGCTTATCGCTGCAGTCTGTCAGTCTCTGTTTGTTTTCATCCATTCGCTTACGACTCGAGGAAACCGGGAATGGCACGAAGCATTTGCCTGTTGCCGGTACATTATAATGACATCAGGTTAATGAGGGAGCTGGCTGAATATCTCGCTTGTGTTTAGTGGGAGAATCTGATGTGCTTTTGTGCGTCTGCGATCCCACCTGGGCGTTAAACAGTGGCACAGATAGAGGGAAGTGCAGATGAATAGCTTTTGTTTGGCAGATTAATGGAACAGCACAGTCTTGGCAGTGTCATTACGGTAAGTCATCTAGAACTGCGTAAACACACTTAATATTCATCAGCGTCCTTCAGCGGGGGAAACGATGTGTGGAAAGAACAAAAAAAAACGGCGACTTTGACGTTATTTACATAGATCCAAATTAACAACAACATATTTATTTCACCTATTCTCACTCACAGATGATTTATTTTTTCTGATTTCCGTTTTTTTTTCTTTTTCGCCTATTTCGTGGGTTAGTTAGGAGCTGCTTGTTGTTTGGCGCGGCGCTTAAACCCCCAATGCATCTGCTCTTGGCACTGTGACAAAGCAATGCATTCTAATTATACTTATAACCTATTACGTGGACAAAGCAAGGCCTATTTTGAGTGAGATTTATAGATGGGTAGATGCAGTATTGTACTCATCCGAATCAAAGGGGAAATAAAGTTTTCCAAGCCTTTATAAACCATGAAAAAGAGAGAACTTTTTAACTGTACCCTCTGTTCATCGTGTTATTGAAACATCTGACCCCCGGAACCTACGTTCACCTTTGCGTTGTTTCGTACCATCGTTGATAATACTTTAATATACGTGATTGTGGCCCGGTCATAGATAAGAAGGAAATTGGCTGCATAAAAGACAATTACAGTATATGGTCCGATGGCAAAGACAGTGAGGCTAAGTAGATACTTCCTCAATTATGAAATTATTTCGAAATGCCCTGCCCCAGAGCGGTTTGGAAATGAATTTTACTGATATTTCTGTGCAGATTTCAATCGCCTAAAACCATGTCATTTCAATGCCAACATTGGATTTGAAAACACACCCCCTCCCTGATTATAGCGGTCACATGAGGCCTATGAGTGCACTACACAAACACTGCAAAACGACAGCATAATACAACTTGTATTCATGAGGTGCTCAACCATACAATGTTCCTTTCTCCTCCAGCTTATAAGACCATGCAGGTAAAAATCCTTAGCACAACCGTCTTGCTCAATGTGTTAGAAACAAGAATAGTAACTCTGAGAAATCCTTCCACAAATCAGCAACAATGCTACTCGTCAAAATCCACCCAGCCAGAAGTTGCCATCGGCTTTGAGAGCCGTTTAAGTCTCCAATTAAACTGACCAGTCAAAGCTGACTGTACTAGCCAGATCTAACCGGCTCCCCAATAACGGCACTGGTGCGCGGGTCGAGCTGAGCCGGACCTAACCTCCATCTGACAGCAGCCAGCACTATTATGTCGTCAAGAGGGTCACCAAATTAGTGCTTTGTGGCTGCACTTAATAAAGTCTGCCGCTGGTGACACCGTCCACTGAGGGATGAGGGCTCAAATGAGAAGCAGCAGATAATGAAATATTGCCCTGTCATCATAAAATATGTGTGGACGTAAGCGCTTTCACCCCCACATTGCTCCTGCGGACTTCATTTCCCAGTTAACACGTTTTATCAAGCACAAGTGGTGTCAAAGTCTGGACGTGTGGAAGTTTTACGTTTTTACTACCAGTGTGTGAGGCTACTGGATTTATGGTGTGGATGTGCATGTTTTGCAAACAATGCACATATTATTAGTGCATTGGACAAGAAAAAAAAAAAGAAGCTTATTTCACCCTTCCTGGAGACTAATCTGATATTGTACACTCCAAACGTCTAAGGTTTATGTTACGGCATGTTGACAAAAGAAACTACATGCATGGAAGCATATTGTTTGGTTTGGCCTTCTAGTTGTATTCCTCTGACAAAGTCCACTTAGAATGTATTTTGATTTCTCACCATTTATCGGTGTGTCAGATTCATTATGGGTCCAACCAATACAATCAAGATGTATTTTTCACTGCAAGTTCTGCATTTGAATGAGCATTCATCTGAAGCAGTACAAGATTATTTTCTCTGTAAGGACTACAGGGAGATAGCTGTACTGCAGAGTCAGGGGAACTCTTGGCAGTGACAGAGAAGTAACATATCAATAAATCTGGTACTTTGTTCATCTTAAATACAATATTAACCTGTAAAGCAGTAAAAGCAATAAAAAAAATAAAAAAAACGAAGCCTAACAGAGACTTAATTGTTCTTTATCCGCAAATGTTTTGCCCCTGATCTTTGCTTGTGTTTGGCACAACACCATTCCACTGTTGCATTTTAACTCTAAAGGTCTGCAGACACTACACGACTTTATAGAACGTCTGGGGGTTCACACTTAACGACTGAGAATCGTAAGAGCGAACACACTACACGACTTTATAGAACGTCTGGGGGTTCACACTTAACGACTGAGAATCGTAAGAGCGAACACACTACACGATTCTGACAAACAGCTGATGTTTGATAACACAGCACGTCTGTGTCTCTACCGCCTCATTTCTCCTCCAGCTTCAAAAACTGACCTGAAATTCACAAAGATAGGCCGTGTTTGTGAGTGTGTGAAAACTTGTGCGTGTCCCAGTTTGGTCAGCGGTGTCAACAGTGTCACAACATCGCAGTGCAAGGCTCCTACTGCTACGAAGCCTTCAACTTGGCTATAGTTCTGTCAAATGAAGATAAAAGTCGGCGACACGAAGAAGCGGGACGTATTTCAGTGGATTTAATGAGAAAAGGAGACAGGCCTCCGCCCCGGAGACAGAGGAGACAGCGGTGAGAGGCGAGCCGCTAGCGGCGAGGTGAAGCTGAACAGTCCGTCTCCAAACTCAGTAAGCGCCGCTAAACTCTGTTCACGGTTGAATTGTAGCTTGAAAAGGTGGTTCTCGTGAATGTTTGGTGATATAAAGTTGTGCCTTTTCGTGTGGGGCTGTGGCCATGAAATGAGCTGTTTGTGCCGCAGATTTCACGGAGAAATGAAAATGAGGCGCGGCTGTGTTTTTCTGTCTTTATTTCACCCCGTCATTGGCCGCTGCAGTTTGTGTGTTCCCTTTGGGGACAGTAAAATCACCCACGCTTCTCCTGTGCGTCAAAAATCGGGCTTAACAATCAAACATGTTTGATTTCCTGCGACTGTAGTTCAGTTTTCTTTTTTGTCCTTTGGAAAGCGACATGTTTGTGACGCTAACTTTATTTTTTGCTAGTGCTGTGTAACCCGCGAAAATCCGAAACCCGGGACAGTATTGTTTCAAACAATATTTTAGGACAATGGATGCAATTTAGCTCTCACGCTAATTCTGGTCTGATGCTTTTGGCTGACGTGTTGATTAATGTGCACTGTCCTAATAAATAAATAAATAAATAAAATAAGTTTAAACCAAAAATATGTATAGTTTGGGGTTATCTAGTATTGAATATCCATGCATGAATAAATCTATTTTTTATCAATTGACCGGCTGGCCCGCCATCTATCGGCGTGAAAAAATATTGTCCCGAAGCCAAGCCAACTTGCCAACCCCTGCTGTAAAGTCACATCAAGTCTCATCATTATGAAGATATTCTTTATTTTATTATGCGAAGGTGAAATAATCTATGGACCTACTTCTTTTTGGGCAGAATGTCGTGATTTTTGCTGCTTGTTTACACGGAAAGGACATTTCTGAGTGCTCCCAGCCAATAACAGCTCACAGAAGCAAGACATAAACAGAGAATATGGCAGGTGGCTATAGCTCGGGCAAACTCCAAAGTAAACCCGCATTTGACATTTACTGACTCATGAGTGCGGAGAGCCGGGGCAACATTGTTTTGAATGGCTCCACTGGGACGTCAGTATTTATGCCTTTAAAAAGAACACGGAAGCACTGAATGCATAAGCAATTGGAAACATGTTTGAAGGTGAGTAGTGCTGTAAAGTATTTAGTATTTCAGTAGAAAAAATACATAAAAAATACAACAAAGTACGTTTCATCTTTTTGAATTACTTGCTGTGTGTGAGGGTTACGCGAACTCTTTCACCTTGGCCTCATAATACCGGATCAGGAGGATAAGGATGGCCTCCCGTGAAGTTGTTTATTCCTCCCTGTGAGCTACGTGCGCAAACAGCATTTCTGAATTGGCAGTGAACATAGAGAACCGGATGATTTGTTCACGCTGGCAACAAGGTCAAAGCAAAGGAATTTACTATCTCCACCTTCAGCCAAATGTCACAATGACCAAATGATTCTTAATCCAGTCTCAGACACACTCGTCTTCTGTTAAACACTGTGTTCCCAAAGTATTGGACGGGTGCAGATCGGGTGTCAGTGAAAATGTAACCTTTGCTTCACACCCGTATTTAGGCTTGAATGAAGATTTTAAGGGTGATAGTTTAGAATTTAGCTGAGGTTAGAATTATTAAGCTCGCAGTAAAAAGTACCATCTTCAACGATGTGGGCGAATTCAACAAGAAAGTTGTTCTGAGGGCCTAACAAGTTACCGTATTTTCCGGACTATAAGTCTTTTTTTAATTTTATTATTGAACTATATAATTTCACATGCCACTAGAGGGGACTGCAGGCTAAGCGACCAGCAGAAAGAAAGTTTGGAGTGAGCGAGAAAGCGGAGGATACTCTTACCATATCTATACTCTTAGCACAATGAAGAAAACCAAAAAAGCTCATCGAAGGGCTAAAAGCCAGATGGCCGCAGCTAGAGGAACGAGTTCGCAAAGGGAGTTTGTAAAACGCGCTGCCGGGTGAGGCTTGTCAACGGTGCAGTTACGCCTCCATGCCCAGGCAGTTGCCAAGGCAATTGTTTAGAAGAGACACAGAGGATGAAGATTTCAATGGATTTAAGGATTTGGAGTAAGATTGAGAGTTTGGTATGTTCTTTATACCAGACACATCCTTTGCTCTGCCCAATCCCTTGGAAGCTAAGCAGGGACGGGCCTGGATCGGTACTTGGATGGGAGACCGTTTAGTAACACCAGGAAGCCTGGTGAATGTAGTGAGTGAATGGTTGGTGGTGGTCGGAGGGGCCGATGGCGCAGACTGGTTGCCTCGTCAGTCTACCCCAGGGCAGCTGTGGCTACAATAGTAGCTTACTACCACAAGGTATGGAGTGAATGAATAGTTCAATGTTAAGCGTCCAGAAAAGCGCTATATAAAACTGATGCATTATTATTATTAATATTATTTAGTTTGATGTTTATGAAGCTAACCATCATTGTGTTACTTTAACATACTCTAGGTCTATTCAGTCTGTTTTTTTTTTTTGTCTTCATTAGGCAATTTTTGACTAGTGCGTCTTATACTCTGGAGCAACTTATAGTCTAGAAAATACGGTACTGCATGGTGGTGCATTGGTTAGCGCTCTTGCCTCACAGCAGGAACTGGTCTTGGGCTTGATTCCCGAGGCCGGGTAGGGCCTTTCTGTATTTGAGTTTGCATGCTCTCCCCTGTCTGTGTAGGTTGGTAAACCATGAACAAAAGAGCCCCGGCCAGGACTCCTTTTAATAAAGAGATTCGTAAATCTCAGTGGGACATTTTCTGGTTTAAATAAAAAAAGAAAGACTTGTTATTTTGATTGCAACAATACTGGTGAAAGAAGTTACCTGGTTGAACTTTCTGATATAGAACAATAGAGCAGCTGTTACAATCTCGATAAAAGACAGACAAAACATCAGTAGCTAAAAAAAAAGTAATCAAGATGAGCCGATTTTAAAGTTGAGTGTTTTCAGAGAGTCATGAAAGTAAATGCAAATGAGTAACCTTGCTTCTCCCTGTCTCCACGACCAGAGTGATTGACAGAATCTCCGTGTCTGTCAATACAACAGCTTAGGGTTTTTTTGTTTCCCGATGCAGACAGCCAACAATCGATATTGTTCCTCCAGGATGATAATTTAGCGGTTGGTTTTAGCTCCTCTGGGATCCCTGTGTCTTACCCGACTGCGGCTCCCTACTTTGTGTCACCTTTAAGTGAAAATGCCCTTTGACCCCTTGAGCAATGCAATTTTGCGCGGCACTGATAGTAGCTGGCGCATGAACGTGACGGGGTGGAGATAGGCGTGATGAGGAGATGGATGTTTTTTTACAGATCTGGAGCCCGGCCCGACTCCGCTGAGGCACACTGGTCCAGAAGCATCAATGCAGGGCTGAAGGTTAATTGCCAGCAGATGTTCGTCCTCACTAGTTAGTTAATCAAGTGGAATTATCAGTATCCCACAGCGAATGGGCCGAGCTATACTAAGTGCGTATTTATAGAGCCTGAAATTAGGCACAATACAGGATTAATCTATGCTTTTGGAAGAAGAGTTCCCCACATCGTTTCAGTGTTTTGTCTCAATTTACGGTGCTACTCGAAAGAAGTGTTACAGAAATGCGTAAAAGTGCCCTAATAGTCTTTTTAATACTACTTTTTACTTTTATATTGTATGCCAGTAATAGACTCCACGTTGCACTGTAACGTTTATCCCCATAGCTTTAAAGTGATTTTAATTGTTTCAGACTCCTAACTTCAAGTTGCTTCAGACTTTAATAAGGATTATCCTAGGAACTATAGTAAGAAAGGACATTTTAAAGACGTAATTTTAAAAGTGTCCTTGGACAAAGAACATTTTTGACTTTTTACATTTCCCTTTCGTTACTGTGGATATGCTGTTTGTGATCCCTGTTATCCAAAGGCATGTCTCAAGAAGGTATAGTTTGTTATGCGTGCCAGTCTAATATTGGTGTATTCAGGTGGCCGTTCATAAACAAGTCATGGGCTAATATTTTTGGTTGGGTCTGGGACACTGTGCACCTCGCCCTCGGAGAGAAGGGGTGTAAGAGCCAAAGCTCTCTGGGTCGTGGAACATTTTGCCATATTTATGCACAGGCAGAGTATAATCACTCCAAAACTTACTGTTAAATCTGATCATGATTTCAGATTTATTTGTTTTGCGTATTTAATGTTTATTCAACTTTTTATTTTGAGGAAAAGAACAATATTTTACATTCTATTTTACAAGTCTAAGTCATATTTGGATTGCGGTTTGTCATCCCAGGGTGATTTGGGGTCCTGGTGCCATGTAAAGAACCACTGCTCTGGTCTGCATTGATAAGATGTATGGTGTATCTATGTTTATGAGACTTTACCATAAAAAAATAACATAAAAATAACCAATACACTTGACATAAAACTGCCTCTGTCCAAAAAAATCTCTCTCACTCACACTAATGACAGGGAGGGATTATGTAATGCTAAGAACACACTGCAGAATTAGTGAAGTTTGAAGGACACCGCGGCTGAAACACAAAGCTAAGCCGGAGCTTTCAGACAGTACAAAAACAATAACCTTTTCTAGACGCGCCCTGCAGCCTTGGACATAATACATACACTTAGCAGAGGCAGCGTGATACATTTCAAAACCTCGTGTGAATCACGCTGTGCCGACGTGTAAACACAGCAGGTGACTGGCTGAGGGCCCCACAGGCAGCATGATGATGATGCAACGATCAGTTTCATATATTGATTTAATTATGCCAGGCCATCGCTAAATGAACCCCCATGACCACATATCGATTTCCTCAGTATGATGAGTAACTTCCTCATTTGATTCATTTCTGTAGCTTGTGTACAATGAGTATTAGGCATATGTTGTAACGCAAAAATTGGTGACTCAATAAGAAAAATCTTCTATATTTGACAACTGTACAACTATACAATAAGAAACTCAAACTGTTGAGGCAACAGAAAAAGCCGCTAAAGGCGCAAACAATTAGAGCACATGTATATTTTAAAGCTATTTAGATCAATGTTTTTTTTTTTTTCTAACATGTCTTCACTAATCACTGATCACTAAACCGCTAATTCATGGTTAATAAAAATGGCTTTAAAGGCCAAACAGACACACGCCCGCACGCACACACACATCCTTGTAACGCTATCTTAGTGAGGACACCCATAGGCATTACCCAGACCCTAAACCCTAAGCCCCAATAACCTTAACCCTAACCCTAATCTAAACCCAATTCTAACCCTAAAACCGCACCTTGACCCTCAAACAGTCCTTCAAATAAGTGAGGACCACCCAAAATGTCCTCACTCTGTTGGTTAAAAAAATTAAACTGGTCCTCACAATGTCGTAATTACAAGAACACACACGCACAGCACACACGCACACAAGTAAAACTAAGCAGCGTGCAAGAACTATGAATTGTATTTTAGAAGATGATTAACTGGGCTGACACAGAATTTATTTGTTGGCCACACATCTCGGTTAGCCTTTCATCAAACATAATGCAACGGCTTTATAATTAGATGCACAACAGACAAAGGTATAATTATAATATATAGCTCAACACTACCCCAGCATCCGATGTCAAACTCCTATTTATGTATTGACTTTTATTCTGAAATTAAAAGCTTGGAGCTAATCTTCCACGGCATGACTCATAACCATGACGCAGCTATTGATCAGATCAAAACGGGCTAAGGAGGTTTTGAGCTTTGCCTTTTCTCGATTTCCTGATTTTTAAAAGGGTGATTAATGCCCGACCGTCCATCCTATTTAGTTTAGGAAAAGTCAATGGAGAAAATGATTGAAACATTAGGTCACAGTCACGGCTGAGTCCCAATATTAGTTGCAAATGTGGTCTGATTGCACCGTTTAATTAAAAGTGGGGATTTTTGTTTTTTCAGAGAGTACAGATATTGCAGAGTGCGTATTCATGAGCAAAATTGCCATCCATGAAACCTTGCACTTTAACTCGAGTTTAAATGTTTGCTGAATGTTTTTAAGAGCATCTTTTTCAAAACTTTTGCTATAATTTCTACATAATTATTTGGCAACTCGGTGAGCTACAAATACAATGTCTTGTAAATGTTTTTTTGAAGAGAGAGCCGGTGTCCTTGGGAAAGCTGAATAGAACCCGAGATAAACCAGAATGAAGCAGGCACAAGGCCAGGGAGGAGGAGGAGGAGGGAGGGAGAAAAAGAGAGAGAGAAAAAGAAAAAAGCTGGCACATGGGTGTAGACGTGGACCCGGTAAATGTCCTGGGACTGAACAGAATTGAGACAGGTGTGGACAATTTCTGGAGCGCAGGTGGCTGAGACTGGCCTAAAACCACACGACCAAAGGGCAAATCACATGCCAAACAGAAACAGAACGAAAAAACAAATCACTTTATTCAAATCGTTGAGTTTGGACGTGTTACTCAGACATTGTGTGTGACGGTGAGGCGGTCAGTGGAGTGGACACTGCCTACGGCTAGTGGCTCCATTCCTGCTTTCACCCGTGCATTCTGCAGTAGTATTATCTACCCCACCGCTTTGTAAAACAAAATCACTATTTAGATTATGTTTCCATCTGGTAAACAAATCTGACTAATTTTACTTATCTTGCATCACAGGTGAAACTCGGAAAATTAGAATATCGTGAAAACATGTATTTATTTCTGTAATACAACTTAAAATGTGAAACTAATATATGATATGGACTTATGACATGCAAAGTGACATATGTAACATTTTGTTTGTTATAATTTTGAGGATTATGGCTTTTAAAATATTCAAATTTTCTGAGATGTTTTATTTGGGTCTTTTACAAGCTGTGAGCCATAATTATCAAAATTATAACAAATAAAAGCTTGATATATCTCACTTGGCATGATGAATTTGGCTCACAGCTTGAAAAAAAGCCAAATTCAAAATTGCAAAAGATTAGAATATTGTGAAAAGGGACTATTAGGCTCAACATGTCACCTTTTCATCAGCTAATTCATCCAAAACGCCTGCAAAGGGTCCCTGAGACTTTAAATGGTCTCTCAGTGGTCCAGTAGAATTCACCATCATGGGGACGACTGCTGACCTGACAGTTGTGCAGAAAACCATCATTGACACCCTTCATGAGGAGGGAGAGGCTCAAAAGGTCATAGCAAAAGAAGTTGGATGTTCTCCAAGTGCTGTATCAAAGCACATGAATAGAGTGGAAGGGAAAAGTGCTAAAGAAAAAAGTGCACAAGCCGCAGGGATGAGCGCAGTCTGGAGCGGATTGTCAGGAAAAGGCCTTTCAAAAGTGTGGGGGACCTTCACAAGGAGTGGACTGAGGCTGGAGTCAGTGCATCAAGAGCCTCCACACACAGACGGATCCTGGACATGGGCTTCAGATGTCGTATTCCTCTGGTTGAAGCATCCTGGTCTTCCATAACACCTCAGCAGTGCCACAGGCTGAGAGCATCCATGCCACCCACGCCGCATTAAGGCAGTAATTCAAAGGCCCAAACCAAGTACTAAGCACTTTTTATTTATTTTATGTAATATTCTAATCTTCTGAGATTTTGAATTTGGGATTTTAACAAGCTGTAAGCCATAATCATCAAAATTAAAACAAAGGCTTGACATATGTCACTTTGCATGCAGTGAGTCTATAACATAGTAGTTTCCCATTTTAAGTTGAATTACAGAAATAAATGAACTTTTTCACAATATTCTAATTTTCTGAGTTTCACCTGTAAATTATTATTTTCATTATTTTTTTTTTATCAATTTCTTTTGATACCAAGGTACATGTTAGAGAGGTGTCTCTCACCCAGCAGGTTTTGGGGTTTGGGGCGTGTCTGAGTCCTTCCTTTTGTGTTTGTCCTGTTCTTCGGCCATTCTTCTGGTGGCTCCAGAGAAATAAAATCACTCACTTGCAGCTCGCGTGTGTCCTTGTCTTTCTCGCCACGGTACCCCATTTCTTTGCATAGGACTTTTTCCTCCCAAAACTATAGTGCAGTCTGACTGTTTTTGTGATGTTTTTTAGTGTTTCATTTGCCTTTGTGAACTGGAGAGCAAAGGCGCTGCTAGACCTTATTTGACAAAATTACATCTTTGTAATTTTGTCATTTCAAAGTGCATGATGAAAAATGTTGGACGGACAATAGAAGAGAATAAAAAATAAGATTCTGTCTCATTGGATACAATCATGAGGTAAAACAATCCGCCAAGGTGCAATGAATGAATTAAGAGACAAGTCCTTTGGCAAAGCACTTCATCTCTTAAAGCATTGGTGGTTTGTGTGTCACGGCAATACACACAATTCAACCTGGAATAGACTCACACAGACGAAAGCAGTGATTAGGGAGATTATTGATGAGTATTAGTTTTGGCGATCAGACCCCGGCGGTGACATCGATGTACAAGTCAGTGTAGGTAAACAGCTTGGAGTTAGGGATGTCTTCCCCCGGAGCCTGGACACTGGTGTCGGTATAGAAGATCATCGGGAATGCTCGGGTAGCGCCGAGATGAAAGAGGCGGAGATGGGGTGGAGGCGGAGCTGGGAAGCAAACAGGTTATGATTGCTGGCGCTTAAAAGCGAGACCGATGGCGATGATTGGCTGCTACGGAGGTGCGGCTCTGACGCTGATGTGGAGGTGTGGACCTTTCACGAGCGATCATTGGCTGGAGGTTGATGATGCTGTGTTTGTCTACCTCACTATAGGATTTTTTTAAAATTCAGATGTAATTTACTGTATTTTAAGTGATCAAAACCACTTTCATCTCATCCTTTAGCTGTTTTCAAAAATTGCTTTTTGTTGCTCTTTTGGGAACAGCCGGAAGCCTGGGTGAATGTAGTGAGTGAGTGGTTGGTGGTGGTCTGCGGGGCCAATGGCGCAGGGTGGTTGCCTCGCTTCTATCAATCTACCCCAGGGCAGCTGGCGCTACAACAGTAGCTTACCCCCACCAAGTATGGAGTGAATGAATAATGCATGAAATTGTAAAGTGACTTTGAGCGTCTGAAAAAGGGCTATATAAGACAATGCATTATTATTATTTTCCTGTATATTACAGCTTTACTAACTAACAGCACTTCCCAGTTTTGGAACAGTCTGGTCAAACAACAAACCTTGGCAAAGGTTAAGACAATTCTTCACTCTAACAGCTTCATCAACCCTCACCTTTCAAGCTCACTCACTCTCAGATAAAAAAAAAATGCAACTTTAATATAACGCTTTATTTAGACAGCTATTTCAAAACCAACAAAATGCTTGTCTAGACCTGGACTGATTGAATCAGAATTAGAATAGGTTTTATTGCCATTGTTATGAGCAGGTTCACTCGGACTATACCAGGACTGGACTGAGTGAGACTACAGGACTATTAAGGACTGGACCTGGACTGAATGAGACTAGACAGGAATAATGTCAAAACCCAGTGTGTCAAACTTTGAAAGAAACTTTAGCGAGTGGCCATTAGATGCCAGCTGCACTTTCTCTCTCCCTGTCTTCTTTGTGATTCTCTCTCACTTTTTTGCTGTCAACCTGAGGCGGGGCATCTGTATCTCTTTCCCCTGTGACCCCGAAGACTAACTTGCTTTGCTTGAACCTCTTCATATCTTTCTCTGTTTCAGTCAGGAGGAAATGTTAGGACCAGATAGACTGTGTCAGGCCAGCGGTTCCCAAACGTTTTGGAGCTGTGTACCCCCTGAAGCTTTAGGTGACGAGTCGCGTACCCCTTACTTTGACACGATGAATATCACAACATAAAATATCGATTTAAAATCTATTTCATCCATTATTACCGTGAAGCAGGTTTTCCAAATTTTTTCCACACATTTTTGCTCGCCTGAGTGATGTCCTAAATAAATACAAAATATTAAATGAAAATGTCAGTTTTTAATTGTTTTGAAAACGAGGCTGTTGGTGTGAACCATAGACATAATTATTAATAGACATCATTACTCACTCCTCCCCGTTTACCACAATGATCACGCTCGAGGGGGAATTCATGGCGGAATAATAAGGGCGTATACGTGCGGGATCTTCCCTGTAGACTCGGCCCTTGTGTGACGTGTAGCTCGCGCAGCTCCAATGCTAACAGTCCGACCCTCATTAAGTACGAGATTTCTAAAATGTATCCTACGATAACCAGCCCGGTGCCTCTGATTGTGTCTAACCCAGCGTAATCACAGGAGGAATATCTAGCTGTAGACCGTTCCAAAAAATTAGGCACCGGGCATTAAAGTTGTTTTTAATGTGTCTAAAGTGCAATGCATTCCAATGGGGGCCTAGCGGCTATATGGCAGTACTCCAGCTCATTCTGAACATCAGACACTTGTTTGGACTCTGTGCTCGGGCCCCGCCCCCTCGTACTGTCAAACCACTGTTAGCTACAAATGTGAATGCGCTGGTTTAAGCTCTCATTAAAGCGAAGATAATTTATACGCAGGACATTACAATCTTTGCATGTGACAGAAAGCCACGCGGCAGAGGAGGGGGCCGTCAGTCTGACAATGCACGCACAGGCTCCTCTCTCTTTATGACAGATAGTAAAGAAATTGCAACTCGATCACATTTTTGGCGCGGTTCATGCTAAAGGCGCTGCTGGCCTCCGCGGAGTTTTACACTCGGGTCCAAAGCGGCTCTTGAGGTTCGGTTTTAGAGTGGACACATTTAGGTCCAGAACAAGCTCATCCACATCTGAAGTGCGTGTTCACAACATCCATTTGCGCAGTATAGGATTCAATGTGTCTTAAAAAAAAAAAAAGCTCCAATTTTAATTTTAATCAATGGTAGCTACGGCCATGAATAGAAGCACTTATGCTACCTTGAACATGAGCAAATATAATAGATAGTGATATGCCTCTCTACACAAGTCTATAAACATATGAATCCGACTCATATAAAGGGAGTATAATTTCAAACACTGTAAACGCAGCTCAAACAAACCAAAGTTTAAAAAAATAGTGGTTCTTTTTACTGAAGAGAAATTGCTCAATAGTTTTCATCCAGTTATAAACAATGTAGAAATCAATGCGACCACTTGAGTAGAGGAGATTTTGAAAAGGCCAAATAAAACAGCAGACTGAAAGGCTTTATTTTTATTTTCTGGTCAATATGCTTTATCAGATAGGAAAGTATAGAATGAAAGGGGGTGAAGAGTGGGAGAGGCATTCAGCCTGTAGTACCAAAATGAGCACTTTCATTATTGTAGGTAACTATATGATAACAAAGATTGAGGTTACAGAAAAGTTACTATGTAAGTCTGTTTTTAGGGTTGGTTCAAAGGTTTTAACGTTCAAATGCAACTGCTTTTGTTTCATTTCTTTGATCTGTTGCTTTTGTGAGACCCTTGTGTAAATGCTGAATACTGCATTTAAAACCATGTAAGCATTAAACAACAAGGAGCCGTGCATTAGACAGTTTTAATGCACGACGTTGAGTCAACACCACTCCGCTGCGTGTTGTGGTGTTCTTCCTCAATGGGTTGTTTAATCCGCTTATATCATGGTCCCACAAACTGAAACTGTTCATTTGGTCCTGTTTGCTTTGTTTTAAGTCCTGGGCAGGAGTTATTTCACTTTTTAAGCCATTTTATCTGAAACTAGTTCCAGCTCAATTGTTTGTCGTTACTATGGAAACAGCTGCAGTGGAGTGATGGAGAACGCGATTTAACGGATGCCGGAAAAACTGTGAGGTTATACAGACGGCATCTCGTCATAGAAGGGGGCGAGGCTTCGCCGAGGGGGAAAATAAAATCTTTTGGAAAACACAATTTTCTACTCTTTTTAGCCATTTTCTGGTGGAATAAGAGCCCCTTTATAACACATGACTAAAGTCAAGTCTAAATCGTGTCCATATGGATATTTTTTCACAGCAGATTGTTCAGTAGAAGCAAAAAAACGGCAGTCGAAGCTAGTGCTAGCTAGCATTAGCATATAGCATGATGCTAACATAAAGCATTGTGTTAGTATTCTCCGTTATTTATGTAATTATGGGCTGTTGAACCACTTTGCTCCTCTCCATGTCTTTGTGAAAACTATATCAATAATTCTGCATTTGTTAAAGTAGTTTTTGAATAGTTAGTTAAGATTTGCCTCTTGTTTTCCCCTTAACTGTTTCAAACATGCCCATATATGGGCGTCTCCAGAGATACCGTCTGTATCTATACGGAAATAATGCACACCTGTTAGCCGAAGTCTCACTGCCCGTGGTATAATTACTCTTTACCTGTTTACCTCAATGACTGCGCCTCCTCCCGTTTCTTCATATAGATTTGAAAATGCATTCATGCCATATAGCAGTGGTTTCAAAATGGGGGTTTTGGATCCACTGGGAGCCTCAGAGGCATTTCAGGAGGTCACCTAAGCTTTCGAGCATCAACACACACACTGAAAACACATTTGCTTTGAATGTGTATATGGCTTACAGTTATTGCTACTCATATTGTCATTGAAAACATCACAAATGGCCATGAATGGAGGAAATTCTTATTGCTCGGGGGCCTCCATTAGGAGCTGGGACACTTCGACTTTGGGAACGGTTGTGTGTAAAGTAAACACAATGAAATAATCCTGCCATAAAAAGTCAACAGTGAAGGTAATATATCCTGCAGGAAAACAAATCCGGCTCGCGTTGGTTTTTTGTAACCGACTTCAGACTTTTTTATTGTGCCCCTAGCGCCCTCTTGAGATCTATGACACTTTCAAGCACTGATAAAACAGTCTATGATATTTTGAATGTGCAGCCAAAGTTAAGCTGGCGAACGACTCATTTACATGTGCGGGAGCAGACCCCGAGACGACATTATCTCAAATGACGGCGAGGTGTTCACGAGTTACATCAGCCCATAGTAGACAGGTGTGGGATTATCTGCAGTTTTATGAGGTGCGCTTGATTCGGGAACGAAGTACACTCTGAATGCAAAAGAAGTTTCCGCTCTTAACTTTGTTTTAATGGCAAAACCTTAGCTATTGTGCGCGGTAAACTTGTATCCAACACCTGACGCACAATGACTGGTGCCACTTCATCAAGAGAGCCGAAAGGAAATGAGTGTGCGCGTGCCGTAAACAGGGATTTGGGGATTAGCGTGTCTTTATGTGGGAAGATAAAAGACAGGCAGGATTAGAAGAGAAATGATTATTGTTGAGTTGCGCATGGACAAAGAGCAATAAATATTCAATTATAATCTGCAAGTTTATAATCAAGATGACAAACACAGAAATACAACTAGAGGTGTGAGTAAATGGGCATGTGGATGGAAGGAAGCCTCGGATTTAAATGACCAGTTTTTCTTGTACCAAATACCTATTTTATGTGTGTTTTAAATAAAGATTAAGGCCTGGTTTACAAATCCAAGTGTTTAATTGTGTAAACTTAAAATCAGCAAGGGCAATGTTATAGCATGTTTCACCTGATTTGTCAGTGGAAAGAAAAACTGATGAATTAGCGTTCTCTCTCCAATGCCCCTGCTTTCTTTCTTCATTCTAGCATGTACTATCTATTTATTTTTACATAGTTCCGAGTAAATGTTCTGTACTTGGAGCATAAGTGCAATGTTTTTTTGTATTTGACCTCATACCCTAACTTTGAATTTAACGTGTGAGCTACAATAAACAAATGAATACATTCCGAAGCAAAATAACACATTGTTTTTGTCACTAAAATAGCACGTTAATAGTTATAGTCATAACTACTGTATGTTAATTCTTCTGGAGTCAGATGAATGTTGGATAGAATCTCAATTTTTCCTTCGGAAACACAAAAAAAAGTATTAATATAATATAATTCAATATTGTATTTTTTGTGAGTGACCAAATTTACATTATGTTGAAATGAAAGTTGTATGTATTACACAGCACTGTTCGGATAAAAAAAATAGTTGGCCTTGTTTGTCCTGGTTGTTCAATTTAGAACAGCAATTCTTCTGCAATAACAAATTGGACCAAGCAGTAACACTGCACAAAGTGTATGTCCATGATTAAAAGTCACTTAACATTCTGGATATAACATAGTAGCATGTAAACTTTCAAAGCATCATGAAAACAGTTTGATTTTCAATTGTATCTACTGCCCAAGGCAGCTAAGTTTGTTAGCTGCTTCCCCGCTAACAAACTTAGCATTGTTAGCGGGGAAGCAGAATTAATTCTCTTCAAAAGGTCATTATTGACACTAAGCTCTTGCTTATTTGATTAGATCTTGCGTACCTTGCAGAAAACAAAACATGTATTTATTCATGATTAGTGTGGGCATCTGAATTTCAGAGTTCATTTACATATGTTTATTAGTAAATACTGTGATTACATTTAAGGTTTTTATTAGATCATGTTACCACTTTGATTACAAAGCTCAGTGACTTTGCCAACAGCAATGGCATATTTAATTGCATGCATATAGGTTGAAACCTCTCAACGGGTTCATAAATCTTGTCATTTGAATGCACCACCCAGTATAGGTCTCATAAATGTCTTACATCAACATCTAGTTAGGGCAGCAGGGTGAGGGCTTGCTGTTGGGGGACTACTGCCCTCCACCAGCTGGCCATTTTACACCCTGGCTTTTTAAGGCACCTCACTAAACAAGGTAAACAAAAATAATAAAACAATCACTACCAATATTTTACAGTGGAAATGGGAATGACTATAATAATGGGTCGTGTTGATTATGTTATACTAAACAACTAAATCAATGGTCAATTAATAGAATGGTGACTGGTGTTTAAAAGTAATGATTGGAGATGGTTATGTGAAAGGGAAAAAGGGAAAAGAAAGTACAACCTTAAAATAAAAATAAATGTCTAGATTTTGGTAAACTACACACATTTAAGTCTTTTTGTGATGTCTTCTTGCTTTGGAGGTCATGTGGACCTCATGTGATGTTCTTCTTTTGTGAGGCTTGAATGCTGTTTTGTTTCGTAAGGTTAAAGCGGTCAATCGCAATTATGTAATTCAGGAATTTGTAACATAAAGTGTTGTATTGTATGAAGGCGCGAGACGTTGCTTGTATCCGGGATGTAAATTAGCTTTGAATATGGGGTAGGCACTTATCAGCTTTCTTGCTTCGGCCTACTCCTTTTGAGTTTTTTGTTACTTTATTTTATTTCGGCACTGCAACGGTGCTAATGTGAATGGTGTGATTGCTTAAATAAACAAACAAATCAAACACAAGACACTGTCAACGGGGCAGAGCCAGCGAAGAAATGCTTTATAGTTCATTGCATTGGACGAGTAGGTGAGTCAAACATTCTCATGTCGAGTGACTAAAAGAAACCAAGTGTGTGGCTTGATCCACAGGAGGTACCAGCTCGAGCCACTGTCGGTAATTCAAACTGTGAACGCCGGTGATGTGATGACATTGTGCCAGGCAGCTAAGTGTAACCGCGCTAATGAATAGATGGCCTGGTGTGTTTAGAGATGATAGCAGCGCCTATTTGAAAGGATAATAAAGCAGGCAGGCAGACAAACCCAAAGATAATATTTAATTTGTTTTAAATATTGACCTAAACTTCAACCAGGACTAAAGCAGCGTGCCGTCCAAGTGTGCCACTGATAATAAGATGTCTTTGGCCTTTATCACCCAAGACTTTGCGTAGGGTAATTTGGCACGAGACAAAGTAAAAGCAGTTCGCTGTTTGAATACCAAAGAGCCGAGGGTGACATGAGGACAGATCACCAATTAGCGGGCTGTAGAGAGAATTAGAGACTCGAAGCGCGGTTTACTGGGCAGCAAGAGTTCGTCCCGCTCCCAAATTGTGCGTAATGTGTGGGAGATGGTCCGAAACATGTGCACTATAGACCCCTGCTGGCACAAAGCTCTCCCTAGCTGCCGGAGATTAGGTTCGGTTGGAGAATTGAATATTAGACAGTTTTTTAAATTTTTTATTTCAGTTTCCCTTCCGACGTTTCTCGTTACTCTGCGATTCACACGCTGACCCATATGACATAACAATAGCGTCCGGGGGAAGAGGTCTGTTGATTCTTAGGCTCAAATTAGAAGTACATTTGCAACGCGGTGCTTTACTCTGCACAGAGCGGTCCTAATGAGGCTGAATCACGCTGCTGTGTATTCCCTCGTCCCGCGGTGGTCTGTTTTTGTGCTGCTTTTAAGGAGCGCTGAGGTCCAATAATCTGTGCATGGTTGGCTACCTCCTGCGCATGTGGGCCACGGTCAACAGAAGTTTAAAACGCCAAAAGAAAGTCACAGACATTACTTCTGCACCATAAAGGGAGGCTGTTTGCTTTTCAACACACACACACACACACACACACACACACACACAAAAAAAGTATAATTTTCTGTCGCCATTTAAGACGCATGTTCCTGGGCATTTGGTGGCCTGGGCATCCAACGGTTTCCGGGTCTGGTGGTTATATAATAACGCCCACTCAAGGCCTTGTGTTTATCCTCAGTTAAGACAAAGCCTTTGCTTCTGATGGCTCACTGTCCCGTTTTTGGTTTTGTTCGTCGTCATTTCTGTTTGGGTAAAGATACAGACATCATCTTTAGAATTGCCCATATGGTCATGTTCGAGGCAGCCAGAGGGGGAGAACAAAGAAGAGACAAAAAAAAATAACATTCTCGAATGTCTCCACAGTCAAATGCTGAACTATGAATACATTTTTCCACGATAGAGATACAGAGACATGTGCAAAGTGGTTCAACAGCTTATAAATACTTAAAAAACAGAACAATGCTAACCAAGACGCTTGGTTAGCTTCATGCTACATATGCTAACATTAGCAACGAGTGCCGTTTTTTGCTTCTACTGAACAATTTGATGTGAAAAAGCATTGAAATGGACCCGATTTTGCCTTGACTTTAGTTGTGTGTGATAAATATGTTTATAGTCCGCCAGAAAACAGCTAACACGAGAGGTTTTCTTCCCCCTCGGATTGGCCACGCCCGCGTTGCCGTCTGTATCTATAGCTGTATCTATTTTTGTTACGGCCCCAGGCCTCCAGTCCACCTGTGCCAGCCACTCCTATAAAAGGACCACACTTTAGAGCAATCCGGGTTGCTGGGCCTTTGTCTCTTTGTTGTCAAAATTAACATTTGTTTTCAGAGACACTAGTTTTCAGTTATTTTAAGTTGTGTCTCTCGTTTGTATGTTTTTTCTGTGTCACTTGTTTTTGTGTAGGCCTACAGCAGTGGTCGGCAATATTTTTTGGCCCGCCAGAGGATATAAAAAAAAATTTAAAACCTAACAGAGACTTAATTTTTCTTATCCGCAAATGTTTTGCCGATGATCTTTGCTTGTGTTTCATTCCACTGTTGCAATTTAACTCTAAGCAGCCCTAAGCAGCCCTTTCACACGCATGAGTGCCGTCACACGCTCTCACGCCACACTCCTCATATCACACGCTCAACCAAAAAATATCCCTGACTTTAAGCTAGGCACGGATACCTTTTCCTGTGTGGTCAGGCCTCGAACTAGGACCCTGCTGCTCCGGATATAACTGTCATGAAGAGCATCGATTTCGAGACGCCTCGACTCAGATTAAAGTGGAAAGGACGCACTATTGGACTCTTTGCAAACGGAGATTACCTCGTTGCAGATGAGGCAGAGAGGTTTGGCATTCACATATCCAGGTAGGATGAAACCATATGTTTGTCGCCTTTTCTCCCTGATACTCCTGTTTTCACTGTCCACCTTTCTTTTTAGTCCTTTGGAAAGCGACATGTTTGTGATGCTAACTTTATTTTTTGCTAGTGCTGTGTAACCCGCGAAAATCCGACAGACTCGGGGACAGTATTGTTTCAAACAATATTTTATTTTTAAACAAAAAATATGTATAGTTTGGGGTTATCTAGTATTGAATATCCATGCATGAATAAATCTATTTTTTTTATCAATTGACCGGCTGGCCCGCCATCTATCGGCGTAAAAAAATATTGGCCCGAAGCCAAGCCAATTTGGCCTACAGTATATGTGACACTCGGCTGCCCACTGCCCTTGCTGGAAGAACTACCATCCGAGCTACTACCTCACCCTAACTTCTTCCCCTTAGGAAAGAAATATCAGGCCGCCAAGTCTTACACCAGCAGACTAAGTAATAGTTGTTTTTTTCCCGACAGCCATCTCTAAGTTAAAACGTAATTTGGCCTATAAGACTATCAAAGTAACTTTTTAGTGCTGTACTTTTTATTGTTATGTATTCTGTGTTTTTAATGCGCCTTCTTCGAGCCTCGAATTCCGTTGTGTAGTAACGCAATGAAAATAAAGTTGATTCTGATTCTGATTTTTGGTTTGTCTTAATTTAGGTAAATTTTTGTTAACCTTTGTAAATATTATAAATAGCCTTTGGTTGGTTACTTTTGGTTACCCTTGTTAACTTTACCTTTTACACTCCTTTTATTAAATTACAATTAAATGTATCCTTTTTTACATCTTGTTTTTTGTTAATTCCCTCAACCCTAGAGCTGGGCACCATTAACAACCACGCAAACCCCACACCACTGAATACATTTCCTTTTCCTCCCCAGCTCAAACACACTCCCTTAAAAGTCAGTGACCCTGATCCCAGTCGCTGCATCAGTCACTCTGCCTTCCATTTGAGTGCTCATTATCCCTAATTCACTTTAAATGTGTCTGTCTGGACACAGCCACCCCCAGCGTCCCTCCGCCTCTTTATATTGACAATGCGAGGAACTGGCAGTCTGCAGCGCTATATTAAAACACTACGAACTCTCTGAACCACCTCTCTGTTGACCTTTACGCCGCCGATGACTTTGACATTTAGCTGCAATGAACCAGAAGTCGCTGCTCCGCCGATGACACGGCAAATGCAAATGAACAAGTTAGGACAGTGATGTGCTTTAAGTGACATGTATGGATATGTTCTCCCTCGTAAAGGACAGGAACACCCCGGAGGACTACTGCGGGGGACAGCGGGTGCAGGAGAAGAAGAAGAAATCCCCTTACAGATTAGTTTAGTTTATACATTTATTTGAGCAGTAAACATTCTGCACAAAAGGAGTGGGCTGAAACTGAATAGTGGTGAAATTTGAGATTCGGCAAAGACTGATTATGATTTGATTCATTTTAATGTTGTCGTCTTACTCAGTGTTTCTCAATCAGGGTTACAAGGACCTCTGGGGTTATGCAAGCACGTGGCAGGGAGTAATTGGAACTATTTCAGAAAGAAAAAGAAAGGCCACATTACTGTATTTTCTTGACTGTAAGTCACACTTTTTTCATAGTTTGTCTTTTTTTAAATTCAAATATATAATTTTACATGCCGCTAGTGGGAACTGCAGGCTAATCGAGCAGCAGACAGAAAGTTTGGCGTGAGCAAGAAACTTGCGAGTGTTAGAGAAATAAACAATGGTGTTCCAGAGGATGAGATGAAGAATAGGCAGCAGTCTGGATGTCTTATACAGGAGATGTTTATTTACCATCGGTACAAAACACGGAGACATGAACTTGAGACATTGCTCTAGTCCTACCATTCAGGTCTGTCTATGCTTCCACAGAAAAGGGATAAATACCCTCTCAGAGCGTCATACTGACGCGCAAGCAAAACATTCAGTAGCTGAGAGTGGGCGCCTGAGCACCACAGTCAAGGCTATGACAGAGATAGTAGGACTTTACAGCTTGACCCAGTATCATAAATAGCGATATAATGTTATCCTCTAACAGCGAGGGACTGGCGAAAAGCGGAGGTTACTGTTAACGCAATGAAGAAAACAAACAAAGCTAATCACGGACTATAAGCTAGATGGCCACAGCTAGAGGAACGAGTTCGCAAATGAGAGCTTGAAAAACGTGCTGCCGGGAGAGGCTCGTCAAGGGTGCCCAGGTAGTTGCCAAGGCGATTGTTATGACACCGAGGATGAAGATTTCAATGGATTTAGTGATTTGGAGTGAGATTGAGAGTTTGGTATGTTATTTATGCTATAGTTATTTTATTTATTTATTAGTTTATTTGGTCGGGACAGTGCATTTTAATGAACATACATGGGTCTCATGCATGTAAACACGCCACACCGGATTGTAGCCTTGGGCTAATTTTCGTCCGTTGTCCCCCATTCACACTCTCAAACACACTCTCATTCATCGTGTTGTTGTTTATGCTTCATGTAGCTAACCATCAAAGCGCCTATATTTAACCTGTAGTTTTTTTCTTCTTCATTAGGCATTTTTTGTCTGGTGCGTCTTATACTCCGGAGCGACTTGTAGTCCGTAAAATACAGTAATGTATTTTAATGCTTTTTTAAAATATTTTTTTCGGGAGCAGGACCACGCCTCAACCTATCACACTTTCCACACCAACCACTTGCTTTCACTTAACCACGCCTCTAATTACCCATGAGCCATATGTTCCAAGCCAACCCTCGTCATCTCAGTTTGTCTGAAACTGTCGACCCCACCCTCCCTCCCTTCATGTCTGTTCTATTTCCACATTGATTCTTCTGCTTTGAGGGGGGTTCCCGAAGAGCTGGGTTCATCCGAGACGCAGTCTTCTAGATTAGAGTTCCACCACCTCCCAAAGTCCACTTTAACCACTAATAAGCATGCAATACCTAACCTGACAGATAGAAAGTGCTTAACCGGTAAAATATATCTAACATAAATAAATAAATACATGATCCAACATTGATTGGATGCATATATGTTAAAAACCTGGTTACAGCAAATGAAAAAAAATCTGTAGTTACAAATCACAAGCTTTAAAGTCAACTATTGATTTTATTGTCGCCCCCCTGCCCTGGTCGCCCAAACATTTTTCTGTTCTCAAGTTGACAACCCTATATAGGACCTTAATAAATGGTGATAAAAAATAGCAATCTACCACAAATTGCACGAATTGCACAATAATTGCATTAATCCATTTAGCCACAACTAAATGGGTTTGAGTTGTGGCTTGTCATGAAAGGTTGAAGGTGGACTGAAGGTGGACTGAAGCTGTACGCTAGCTGAGAACCGCTGGTCTCGCTAATCAGAGTGCAGAGTCTCCGTGGAGCGAGTTTCAGAGACGATACGGCTCGATACAATGGGGCAATCTACCACTTTCAAGGGCATGTAACATTCCCCTTTAGATCGACTATTCTTCAAGGTTGAAATTGCAGTGACCAGGCTTCAAGAAGGTCCTCATCACAGAAGATGTTATTTTTTTCTTTTTTCTCTCTTTAGTGACATCTGTGTGCAGATTTGTACTGAGATTCACACATCGATTCTTGAGGAGGCAGTATGTAGTTTTCAGCTCGGTCGATCACGTCCGATGCTCCACCACTCCACTCTGAAATACCACAGTTCACATGTCAATACAACGGAGCAGGCACATTGAGAGGCATGTTTACATATATAGGAGATACAGAAGTATAGGATTATAAATACATGGCTGAATACCATGTGTGCTTCCATTTTGTTGAATATATTTATGTCACAATAGATGCTGTATACGTACGACTGGGGGAGAGGGAGTCATGCGAGGTCGAGATCCGTCGAGAAAATGCATATACGTTATTTGCATGTGACACATGCCTGGTTTCCCTCAGGCTACAGGTTGGACACCCTTATTTTAGACCAAATTGCCAAAATGCAGTTCTGTCCTGTAGCGATCAAAGAAACGTGCCACAGCTACTTCTGCTTAATTGGAATTATGAACAAAAGAGAAAAAATAATATTTTCACTGCTAAATTCACCTGGTGTAGGCCGCATCGTACTTATTTGAGGCATTGTTGTCAAGCTCATCATTATGTACTCAGCGTGCTAGACCAAGAACCTTGTTGATGCCAGAGGTTAGGGTAGAATGGCCAAAAATCAGGACAAATCAACAGTGCGCAATAACTAACCAAAATTAGACATATCTTAATTAAAGAGTGCACCGATTTCAGCTGCCGTAGCACACCTCTTTCACGGTTTGGCCTGTTGAATATTCAGACAGAGTCCTCTGCATATCTTACTCTCCTCTGACCTCTGGCATCAACAAAGCATTTCCATTTGGTCAGAATTAAATATCTGCTTCAGCCTTTGATACCAACAACCAGCAGAAGTCTCCTAAAAATCAGCTTGATGCTTGCAATAACATCGGCAATGTGATTCATGGCTAAACACTCTGAGCCACCGCCATGTGATTTGTGAATGTGGAATTTGAAATACATACGCATTTTCATTTTGAGCATGTTTTAAATTTATATAAACTGGCTCTGGGAGACTCCAATGGAGGCTTTACAGGGGTCCTCCTCGGGGCACGTAAAGCCTGGAGAGTCTGCTGCTTCTGCTGCTCAATCCCGCCATGCCTGTCCGGGGGGACATACCTAGCCTCAACATGCCGCTACCTCGCCACCTTCACTCAGCCCCTCCCGGTGCGTCTGGTCCAGTCCGTCCAGTTCCTCCTTGGGGTCGGCCCATTAGTCCGACGTCTCATTATTCCGGTCCACTGACCTTAAGGTTAGGGCCAATGGTTGTATATGGCTCTTTAATCCACAACACAACTGGGTTGGACTAATAGCACCTCTGCTCAATGGTAAATTTTCGAAACAATGAGACGTCGGACCAATGGCACGGCACCTTCCTCCTTGCCCCAGCCAGGCGTCCACGCCCCTTGCCTGTCTCATGCGGCGCTCTCCTCCTATGTTGTATGCGTACATGGATGCCTCGTCTGTTCCCGCCACCGCCGCCACCACCACGGCAGCCTGTCATGGCCTGTGCCGCCAGGCACCGGCACTCTTGTGCCCTCCAATCTCAGTCTGCCTTCTCTGTGTACCAGCTGTAGACTTGGAGGCGGCGGTACCAGTGGGGGGATCCGAACCGAGCAGTGAGCTCAGTGGCCTGCTCTCAATGCGCCCTGACAGATAAGTGAAGGAACGTAAACTAACTATCACCCGGTGTGCGTGGTTTGCCTTGGGGCGGCAGTGGAGGAAGTGTTCTTTCTCCTACCTGTTTGTCAGAGCCTGGGGGAGCTGGAGACGTGGGGCGTGTCGATATAAACATTATTAAGTTTAGTAGGCCCCCGATAAATGTATGGCTGTTGTTGACTGGTCAAGCATCTTTAGTTCTACTGGGGCCGGGGAGATCAAAGAGCCTCTGTGCTTGAGGGGGCTACTTCCCCCAGGGGACATCCTGGTTTAGGAAGGGTAATAAAAAGCTTTCATCTGTATTTTAGCATATAGTCTCAGGATGTTATCTAAGCTAAGGAATGTTTTTTATGTGCTGGGATGCATGTGTGATGTGCTCAGGGGATGGGCTACACTAAGATATAACATTATGTTTGGAGACAAGTCCTCAGACTTCTTTGAGACTTCTTTGAAAGGCTTCACCATGTAGGACATCTGTAATGTGACCACTCTTTTGCAATAAAATGCTTGAAGAACGACATTTTTCTCTCTGCCTGTTTTTCCATCAACGAGGGGTCTGGACGGACGACTATCTCACGTATTTTTAATATCCACAGGCGCCGCAGCTGTGCAGCAGGTGGCTCAACGCGCTATAACTTGGATCACTCGGCAGCGGACGTGTGTCGAGCGGGGCGAGGCCATCCGCGGAAAGGGCCCTCCATGGACTGATCGGCTCTACTTTTCAGTTTTTATTCATTTTAACCTTGCATTTTAAATCAACCTTTTTAGTACAAAAACCTCTTTTAGCTTGGAACGTTTTAAAACCAGCGTTATCTGGCCGCTGTAATAAACATCCAAAATTGTTATCGGCTCTGGTTTGTTTCTCGGCAATGGTTGTTTACTGGAACCTATGTTTATGTCACAGGGAACCTAGTCCCTGTGACATAAACATAATAAAAGCTTAGAGACAGTCCGCTTGTGCCCATGACAGTTCTGCGGCGCATTTCGAAAAGTTTTATTAAATTAGGGACATTTCTAATTAAGAATTCATACAAATTATTCAATCTTCTGAATGGCTAAAAGCCCTCAAAATTAAATTCAAAACGGGAAGAAAACCCATGGATATCCATTAATCGGACTTGTTCTCATCAACTCATACACTGCCTCACGATCTCTCTGTTAAAGCTAAAAGCATTTTCCATCCATCCATCTTCTTCCACTTGTCCATTGCTGGGTCGTGGGGGCAGCTGTTGGAGCTGCCCAAATCACATTGCACCAGCCCCTATGGCTCCTCCTGCAGGTGGTGGGTCCACAGAAGGACGGCCTCATGATTCTAACCGGGCCTGTTGGTCTCTCATAAGGGGCTTCTGAACCGCTCTTTGTCTGACCCGTCACCTAGGACCTGTTTGCCATGGGAGACCCTACCAGGGGCACAAAGCCCCCGGCAACTTAACTCCTAGGATCATTCGAGTGCTCAAACCCCTCCACCACGTTAAGGTGGCGGTTCCAGGAGGGGTAAAAGCATTTTAGCATTATCCATTCACACTATATCAACAGACACATTATCCAAGCACTCTCTGTGAACCAAGCAGCCCTTTGAGTTTGAGTCTGCATAGATCATATTTATCCCGTGAGTTGACTCCCGTTGTGATAAAGTGCTGCAAAACCGGAATAGTAGGTCATAACAACATGCTTTATTTGTATTTGAAGAGCGTATCACATTGACTGGCTTGCTGGTGCACACAAGTGGCCTGTTTGCGGATTGAAAGTTGAATCGACAAGCTGAGCATATTTACTTTATCCCCTGTTTATTTCCTAAGGGTAGACTTCCCCCTCGCTGTTATGTTGGTTGAACTGAACTGTGTCAAGATTTGAGTTTGGAGCCGGGACCATTTGTGTACCGAGGGTTTACTGCGCCTCTGTCTCCCGCGCCTGCCTCGGAGATTAATGACAGTTGTAAGAGTGAACCTGAACAATTACAGTGCAGGTACAGACTGTAAAGTGAGATGAAAGACACTAAAAGCTTGTGTAAAACTTCGGGGAGCGGCTGGAGACCGGTGATTTTTCTTTGGGCTCGTCACCGCGAGAAACACCTGCCATATTAGACGCATTAGTCATTCAATTAGACATTTCCATTCATCAGGGAGTTTGTCTGCCATTTTGACCTTAAGGCAGGGGCTGACGGCAGTGATTTGTGCCGTCATATCTACAGCACCACCTGCCTAATGCAAATGTAGAAAAGATTAATACCGATACATCTGGTCTGATCGCTAATAAAAGGAGATTTATGTACGGTACGTTCTGAGAGGAGGAGGAATAATACTTTCTTTTTGCCCCCCAGTCCTAATGAGGTGTTATTAAAGCAGAAAATGGTGCGCCACAAAAATTGCCTGTGTGTCCATTTGCTTACTCATTTTTGTGGAGGTAGTATTTGTTTTGTTTTAGTTCACAAGTTGAAGACCTTTTAATGCCGCAGAAATGTCCTCGAAAGGTTAACAATGACAGTAAAGCTCTGACCGCAAAGTGCTTCATCTTAAAATACTCCACAATGAACACGGAGTACAACGAAACACAACTTACTTGGGGCAAAACATAATGGATTACGTTTGCTGAACAATAAGTCGATATAGTATTTATCGTGACAGCCCTACTGACTGGTCGTTAAAATTGTTTTGTGTTGCTTTGGTGGCCACCCAATGTGAATCCCCAGACACAAATTATGCTTATTCAAAGAGAAATCAAGTTGCCTCATCATCACAATTGTGGCAAACTTCGTCAAACCTGCCCATTTTTGTCCAAAGTATGTTGTAACTGTATGCAGTGTTGGGGAGAATACTTTGTAATTGTATTTAGTTACAGAATACTGAATACTCGTCAAGTACAGTAACTTGTTTACCTTAATAAGTCCTTTCCGTACACACTAATAGAATAACGGAAACAAAGCTAACAGGCTAACGGGCAAGGCTAATTGCAGACTAGCGCCATTTAAACAGTATTTACAGCCAGGTTTAATCGAAAAAAATTATCTCCATTGTGTAATTGAATGTACAATATCCCTCTCTCCCTTTGTCTTTTCTGTCAGCATAGTATTTACTCTCACGGACAATTAATGAGTAAAAAGACGCAACATGCTACGCCTATGGCCTCTAGGGGCACGAGTTACTTAGCACTGCTTTAAAATGTATTTAGTAACGTATTCCATTACTTTATCTAACCAGAGTAAAATACTTTCACATGGATTTGCATCATATTAATGCATAAATGCGGCATATGATTAAGATGTTCAGGCTTACACTGGTTACATGCCTGTTACAAACTTATTTTCCACAAATTTGGAAATTTGAAAAAAAAAGCACTTTGCCAATGCACAGCCCAGAAGGACGGAACTTAACTTTTCCCCGGCTTTGATCTTTTCTTTCTTCTTAATGTTATGATTATGAAACTGAAATTGATGTATTCCTTTGATATCAAGAAATAATTGTATTCTGAATGCTCGCAAATGAAAGAGTAACTATAGCATAACATTGAGTCCTAGAGTCCTTTTGTTTGTCCCCTCAGTCCTAATTGCCATTGGACGTCTGGAGCAGCAGTGGAAGGCGGGCCAGCTCTTTGTGTTGGATTGAGAAATCATTTGTCTCTTCTTCTGTGATGAGGTGCAGGGAGTGCAGGAAATAGGGGTTGCCTTGCAGCCTGACTCCGTTAGTGGTACTAACCCCAATTCACAATATTATTAGAGTTAAAGTCAGAGTGAGCGGCTGCAGCAGCGAGAGCAGGGCGGACGAGGAGAGGGCCTGGACAACGGGAATGGATGAGAGCAAAACTGAGAAGACGTTTTGGGATGACAGATCATTTCAGTGTGGCGTTGGTGGCTGACTGGTTTGCGCGCTTGCCTCACAACGAGACGGTCCTCTGTTCAATTCCTGGACCGGGCAGAGCTTTACTGTGTGCTCTTGTTTACCCCATAGAGATAATTGTCCCCGTAGCGACATCAGCATTAGCTATGATATCGTGATGATGAAAGTTCACACCTTTGAAAGGAAGCTGTGATTTTCGACACACAGTAAATCCACGGAGTCTGAATGTGACAGGTAGTACTTCTGACAGCGATACAGTCTGAAAAGCATCTAGGTCAGTGCAAACAAACATTTCAGCGCATCACACTGAACTAGCAGTAATTACTGTGCATATTTTATACATGCATCAACGCGGCGAGACAGGAATATGGGGCACCTGACCTGAGCTGTGGGGGAACTGCAGTGAAATCATCATAATGATCAAGTATACAATTATGTAATAGATTTTCTTAGAATGATGTGTTGGTGCACTTTCAGTTCCATGAATTCATTATCCGGTGCTCTGGAAGTTTATCATGTTTTAGGGCTTAACAATTTTGAGAAAATATCTCATTAAGATTTTACACACAACAATTTTGATTGAGTTTGTGATTAGGTTTGAATTCACAACTCACGATTAAAACTCACCCAGGAGCACTAACATGAGAGAGAAGACTGAACTATGCGCTGCTAAACTAATATAACATCCATCCATCCATTTGCTTCCACTTGTCCGTTGCTGGGTCGTGGGGGCTGTTGGAGCTGCCCAAATCACATTGCACCAGCCCCTATGGCTCCTCCTGCAGGTGGTGGGTCCACAGAAGGACGGCCTCATTGTTCTAATCTGTTGGTCTCTCATAAGGGGCTTCTGAACCGCTCTTTGTTTGACCTGTCACCTAGGACCTGTTTGCCATGGGAGACCCTACCAGGGGCATAAAGCCCCCGACAACAGAGCTGTGGTTGGTGGTGGTCGGAGGGACCGTTGGCGCAGATGTGTGCAGCCTCGCTTCTGTCAGTCTACCCCAGGGGAAACTGTGGCTACAAATGTTGCTTACCACCATCAGCATGTAGTGAATGAACTCCCCTCCCTTTCATGTGTGAAGCGCTTTGGGTGTGACTTGTATCATATGAAAAGCGCTATACAAATAAGATTCCTTTCCTTTCCTCCAGGATCATCCAGGATCTCAAACCCCTCCAACACGTTAAGGTGGTGGTTCCAGGAGGGGCTAATATAACAATCACATGCATTTCAGAACACGTTTGTGAAGCTTTGAACCACAGGGTTAGCTGGTTGTTCATAATAAGACCCCATGGAGAGGAAATGTTGTATACTCTCAAAAGGTTGTGGCAACTTCCGTAGCTTACCAATTGCCGAGTATGGAAAGATTATTTTCCCATGTGACATGCTTTGGGTGAAATGTGTAGTGTAGGGTTAGGGTTAACGAAAGCATTAAGCAAATATGATTCCCTTTCCTAGTCTTTGCAGCCCATCATGTTTGTTTGATTACATTTATTTGAGTGACTAGAAGCCCTATACAGAGGAAAATATTATACCCGAAACGCAAGTATCCTCTGTTCGGACATGGGTTTGACTGGATGATCTTTGTCCAGGACTGTACAGGCCATCGGGAGAACCGTGAGTTTTTTCCGGTGGGCCGACGTACTTTGGGGCCGGTCAGACCAGATGAGAGGTCAGCTGAAGGGTTTTCCGGTCAGACTAGATGCTTTTGTACATTGTAAATGTGCTATAGAAATAAAGTTGACATTGAAGTTGAGAGATCAGGCCCGTGTTACACCACACCGGCCCACAAGAGAAACTACAAGATCCATTGACGTACTTATCATAATTTGGATGCAATTACACAGCTCATCCACCAGATGTATCTGGCTCTTTTTATAGGCAACCACTCCGTTGGCGCTTTTGTGAGTTATAATCTCGTATAATCTTATGTTTTTGTCCTTTTGGGACTTTTAGTTTCACTCTGCACCTCCATAACTCTTTGGTGAGTTTTACCATGTCGTAAATCGACACTGTGGTGGTTTGGTTGGTTGGTTGGTTTTGTGAAGTTTATTTGTGTCACAGTCGCGAGAGCAACCTCATTAACAAAACAGCTATTTTACAAATGCTTGCGCAAGTTGTAAACAACAAGATTAAAGTTGCGAATGCTCTGAGGCGTTAACTTGATGTGGCATTACCAATGTTATTGTTAAATGTAGGCTAGTAGATCTTATTAATTAATATTCATTATTAGTATATAGCATCGGAACATCAGCAGATGGTGCTCAACCCTTTAAAATCGTGTAAGCCCCTCCCTTTTGTTCATTCGTCCTCTGCTATTCTCCGTACTTCCGCCTTGGGTCCGCTGGGCTGGGAGCGCCCAGGGTGTGTTTACGTCTCCTGTCAGGATGGGTGAGGACTTCATAGCACACCATTCCATGGCGTCCAAGGCTCTGCTCGGTCTGCACCGGGATGGCCGAGTAGCTCGTGCAAGTGTGCGAAGGTCGAGGGGTTTGGTATCCCTGCTGCTTTTTGTTCTCCTGCTACCTTGTTTTTTTGTTTAGTGTCCGTTTTATATGGACTTTCTTTTAACTGAAAACCAAGTGTGAAACAAATTGTGAACGTCTGTCATCCACTAACTCAGGAGTGGAAATGTGAACAAAAGATTTTAAAGAAAACAAATGTGATAAAATAAATATGATGTATACTTTTGGAACATTTTCTGTCCTCTATCAATGAACGAACCTACGAGCCTTTCTAGAGGTTCAGAGCCTTCTCTCAAATGGCGTTGTCTTTTTTTGTTTACTTAATTGAAATCCTGCTAAATTATACCATCACCACTCGTCTTACTGCATTGAGCTCGACAGAAACAACATGTTGTCCTCGCTTTTGTAGCTTATACTGTTTCAGTTCAAGGGCTTATTGTATTGCTAATGGCCTCGACTGTTGCATTGAATATGACAGATTTTTTTTAGAGGGCTGGTCTTAACCCAAAAGTCCTGGGCTGTCAGTAAACTTGACCTTTACCAGGCAGTGAAAAATCTAAATAGATTTTCTTAAAAATCCATTTCCATTCAGTGTCAAGAAATGTTAAAAAGATATTTATGTTCCAAATGTACCCAAACTTCTTTTTTTCTCCTGTGCTTAAGATCCATACATTTTGTTTCTCACTCGAGAAACTTCAGTGTAAACGCAAGATTGTAATCCGTTTTGAGAAAAGCCAAAGGCCAAAGCCAAAATAATAATCGTAATAAAAAGTAAAAGTTGATCTGTGGTTTGATGGCCGTTAATGAAGCGGGTTTTTTCACTTGGTATTGTTCCCATTCGTGATTTTTACTTTCTCTTGCAGTGATGGCCGATTTGAGCTTTTCCTGTAGTGCTGGGTCTTTTATTGCTCATCTTTGTCACTTCGCCAGCATGTGACTCTGCTCCAGGAAGTCGCTCCCTGTAAAGCAAGCAGAAAAACATTCACAAAAAGCCGTCTCACAAAACGTAAAGTAAACAAATATGAAGATGACTATAGTATTTGGAGTCATATCATTCTTTATGATTCATTATTCTGCACATAAATTGGATAGTTAATCATTAATTTGTCGTGAGTTTTGTTCCACACATTAGCATAATTGTTTAACCTCTCCTCTCCCTCGGACCTTACAGTGTAGCACCCTAAAGCACAGATTTCCCAGACCCTTTAGCCTGTTGCTTTTAGCCTGTTTTAACTACTCTTTTTCTGTCATTGTTATTATTCCGAGTCCGTCTGCAGTTTCCAATAGCAACCAGCTGAGCTAAAAGAGTTTTTTTTTTCCCCCCTCTCCAATTCAAAAAAAATATTATGAAAGATATATTTTCTTCCCATGCACTGCACCTACCTCTACTGCAGATAGCTGTGGGAGAAACTGCGCACTTAGACTCTCCGACACGACCAAGTTCCTTAGCGCCAAGGATATAGGAGGGAAGAAGAAGAAGAAGGGAGGAGGAGGAGGCAGGAGAGGACTGTTGCACATGTCTGTTGCCATGGGGATTGTGGCGCAGTGACTATGCTGTAACGCAGGATTTGTTTTTCCCAAGAGTCGCTATAACAATTGAAAACAAATATTGAAAAAAAAAAATGTCAGCAGAAGCCGCCAATTTTGGGAGGGGTTCATTTATTTCGGCGACAGGCTTTCTTTTTTTTCCTTCTGTTTTTTGAGACTCAGAGAGCCTGCTGTCCAGATTAAATTAAGTAATGGCTACAACCTCCGACGCGACCACGACCGCTTAGCAGAAAAATCCATTTCAATAAGGCCAAGACAATGGAGGAGCTAATGGGGGCTTCATAATTGCATGTTCCCAAGATAAACGTGTTAATCAAATACAAAGTGGTGCATCGAAAACAGTCATTTACTCACAGAGCAGCCAGAACATTGCAGATGTATTCAGAGATGTGCTTTCATTAATGTCATTGAATAACAAGTACAATGTGTTTTACTTTGGATATTTCACAATCTCTTCTTTGGCTTTGGTAAAAGAGGTTGCATTGGTGACCTAACCAATTTTTGTTCTTTTGCAAACCCACATGTCTAAAATCATTTCTAAAATAATCCCATTCGTATATCAGGTCGATCTGATATCACCAAGTATAAAAGAGTCCAGGGCCAATGTAAAGTTGTTTGCCCAGGACAAATGTTACAGCCAGCCAATAAGCCTAACCCTAACATTGGTCCTGGACAATGACTTGGTGACACCAGTATATCAAATCCAGTGATTCTTTTTATTGACCTTTATTCAACCAGGATAGTCCCACTGAGATTAAGAATCTCTTTTTCAGGCGAGTCCTGGCCCCAGAGGGAAACCAGAGTACCTGGTGGAAACCTATATGGGGGGCCGTATGGGACATAATCCTAAACCTAATATATACTCACTATTTCTCTCTATACACACTACATCTCTCCCTCACACTTTGTATAACTCCTGTTACACACTGTATATCTGCTCTCTCGCAGAGTACATCTCCTCTCATACACAGTATATCTCTCCCTCAGACTGTATAACTCTTCTCAGACTGCACATCTCCTCTCAGACACTATATCTCTCCCTCAGACTGTATATCTCCCTCAGACTGTATAACTCTTCTCAGACTGTATAACTCTTCTCAGACTGCACATCTCCTCTCAGACACTATATATCTCCCTCAGACTGCACATCTCCTCTCAGACACTATATCTCTCCCTCAGACTGTATAACTCTTCACAGACTTTATAACTCCTGTCATACATTACATCTCCATAATAAACTGTATAACTCCTGTTATGCACAATAATTCTTTTCCACGTATGAAGTAGTTTGTTTAACTTATATGTGACAAGAAGAGAACACTGGTGCGAGTGGAGAGAATAGGCAAAACGGAAGGGAGAGAAGTCAATCCGGAAGTTGCACCCCGCCACAATAAGGGTCCCATGGCCACAAATACCCGTGTATCTGGTCATGTTCACAACTTTCCTGCAGCGCTTTTCACGCCGTATTTACAACATGAAATGCCGCTTTTTAAGCATTAGACCTTTTTCACACTTGCACATTTCAAACAGGAAGTAATGCGCTAACATTTCAGTTTTCAGTGCCTTTGCTTTGGTTCTGTTCCCGTTTGCTCTCGTGGGGCAAGAAAACAACCATACCTCTCTCTTACCACGCTTTTCCGACGGACTCGGACCAAAGTGGATTGAAGAAGTTAGAGGGTCCAGACTTCTGCATAAAGCTAGGGACTTTTGTATGCAGTCAGCACTTCGGCTTAAATCAACAACTCTTTCAACAATTCCACAGACACCAACACACCTCATGAAGGTACACTTGTTACTTATTTCATGTAATTTATCCCAAAAGCCTTAATTACCACCATCTCAGTGGCACAAGCTTTACAGTTGTTAGTACTAGCCTTTTTCCCCCCTTTTTCATCTTCCCATAGAAATAATGAAATCTGTGTAATATTTATTAATCTACTGAAATGTCTTTACTTAAAAAAAAATAGTTCCTCACTACCTTGTTATATTGTACTATTGGTAATTAGATCGAAACAGACATTGATCTTAGACAAAAGCTCACATTGCTCAGTTTTTTGACGTAGTGGCTACAGTTTTGATCAAATACTCCCTTAATGGTTTAAACTGAAGTCATGTGGACAATTCCATAAAGATTTACCATCAAAGTCAAGGAATAAGAATATAGCTATAATAGTTATTAGTTATATAAATGAAGAGAGCCACCGAACTACAAAACAGGGTTCTTTTATTCCTTGACTACTCTCCGTATTGGAAAGGAAGAGCAGCGTTAATATGTGGAGTGTAGTGGGAACTTAAATGGAGTGCTGTAAAGCTCCTCGATCTTGTAATACACAAGCGCAAACAAGAGTGCAAAAATAACTGAAATGGTTCCTATAAAAAGATCAAACCATGTATAAGCAAAACATTAAATGGCAAATACCACTTATTTACATAGAACATGAGACATAAGCTCACCCTCTTAGCTTGAATGCTACTGGTACATAAGGCAGCTTGCACTATCCAGGCTTGAGCAAAACAGTCCAACTGTGTCACATTTGAATAACACATTTAACATAGATTTTCGAACAAACAAAATAACACAAAGCTTAGAAATATCACCTGTGTGTTCAATATGCTCAGTTACAAACACCACATGTAACCTCACGCCGTCACAAACAGATCCATCTAATGACATCCAGGATAAACATCAATCATCTGTTGGATTGGCCATAATATGTGTTAATTACAATTGTATGGTACATATTTCAGTTATATTAAGACAATGCAAGTCAGTTTATAACATATTTACCCGATGTTTAGGTCTCACTCGCTTCCGAGAAATGAATAGCTAAGGCTCATGGCAGTGAAGAGCAAACTTCCTCTGCGCTATCCCTAAAGTGCCAATACAAGTGTGGTGCGCCCTCTTGTGGTGCAACAGAACAACCGGAGTTTTATCACTGGGCCACATTACATTTGCGTTTTTCCCCAACATTAAATTCCATGTTGTTGTTCCCTTTATTTGTGTACAGATTATGCATTCAAAGACTGACTGAACAAGGGTTGAACGTGTCCATTGTGTGACACCTGCACCAATGGTTCAGCTCTTTTCTTCAAAGTAGAAGCCAATGTGTTGTGTCTAAAACATGAAGACTATCATAGCAGACTTGTTTTTATCTGGGTTTAATTTGAACCCAAACATTTACTATAAATGAGTGAGTACAAATCTTCAACTGCTCACATGAAGCATCTGTACTAAAAAAAACATATATATCAAACTCTGCCAGCTAAATGGAAGGACCCTGGCTCATAAACGCTGCTACAGCACTGTGATATTTTTCATTCTTGAGAAACCCAGTTTTAGAGGTGTTCAAGTTCAATTTCTCTGTGAATATTTCTACTTAAATATGTAATACTACAAGTATATGTTATTCATTGAATTACATCCAGAACTTCATTTGAAATATTTAGATGACTGAGACTCTTTACAAATATGTTTTATTAAGCTTTTCTTTTTTGCACAAATGTCATCCTGTATTTAAAAGTACGACTTCCATTTTCTCCAACACGGTCTTGTCCACAGCCTTCTCCACTTGCTGGTGTAGGTCGTCCCCATGGTGTTTGCATCTCTCCCAGCTTTTCATCGCTCGTCCTTCTGCTGTGGCCTCGCCTTCATGCTCTGCAACTCCATCTTAAAAATATCAAGAAAACATTTAAAATGCAATTAAATCCTACACGACGACAATTAACACATGTTTTTTCTAAATGTACAAAATAAACCTGAAGCAATAAAACATTGTATTGGTTCTTCTGATACATCACCATGTTGTCACAACACTGTCAGGCAGTGATAACAGAAGTACACAATTGGTTTCCTTAATAGTTTTGATGCTGCTCAGTTAAGTTACCAGATGAAAATCATACTTTGAAACATAACTGAGATTTTGTAAAACAGTTGGGAGTTTTTAGTGTCTGATCAAAACTACTTTAAGCTTTTTATTTTGTTCCACCTTTGTCTACAAATAGTGCAACCAGCTTAAAAGATACTTTTAGATTAAACATCTCAGTTTGACAATAATACTGTACATAAGTACAAGATATTTGCTTGAAAGTAAAAGAGAGTAAAAGAGTAAAAATGGTAAAAGCACATAAAAATTGCACTGTTACATTGTTTTCACCACTGCAGTCAGATCATTGGTTAACAAAATCTCACTGTGTAATTGAAGTACAAATGGTAAATGTTGAGGCCTCAAATAATATTTTTTATTGAATAGTGTCAATATGTAGGTATGTGGAGATTTCTAAAAAAAAAAAGAGTTGCCATTTTTGTCCCCAATATCTGTGACCTGGTTTTGCCCTGATCTTTTTTAGAGATGGATTATGATTTTGTACTAGAACCGCTGTAACTTTGTTCAACCTGAACATAATACACATATGTTTTATTATATATTAGAGAGTTGCCACCTCTTTCCACTTGAGCTATTTAGTCGCCTTTTTATTGAGTGGTACAACATGTGGTCCCTTCCGTTTTGCCTATTCTCTCCACTCGCACCAGTGTTCTCTTCTTGTCACATATAAGTCAAACAAACTACTTCATACGTGGAAAAGAATTATTGTGCATAACAGGAGACGTAATGTATGACATGAGTTATAAAGTCTGTGAAGAGTTATAGTGTCTGAGAGGAGATGTGCAGTCTGAGAATTATACAGTCTGAGAGGAGATATACAGTCTGAGAAGAGATAGATATACTATGTATGAGAGGAGATGTACTCTGCGAGAGAGCAGATATACAGTGTGTATCAGGAGTTATACAAAGTGTGAGGGAGAGATGTAGTGTGTATAGAGAGAAATAGTGAGTATATATTGGGTTTAGAATTATGTCTCATACGGCCCCCCATAAACCTATGCAGACACGGGGAGAACATGCAAACTCTACACAGAAAGGTCCTGTCCAGGTGGGAATTGAACCCAGGGCCTTCTAGCTGTGAGGCACGAGCAGTAACCACTGCGCCACCGTGCCGCCTTTTATACTTCTGTGTCGTGTCAGTTTCTCGATAATAATAATTCACCCTGTAAAGACTCAGAGTGAGTGATTGACCGGGGAGCTTGAGAAGGGGATCCTGTGCGGTGAATGCCTGAAGCAGAATGAGCAGCTGCGATGATTGCCTGACGAGAAGGTGTGGCTCGAGATGGGGCCGTGATGGGATGATTGGATAATGAAGGCTGCAGATAGGTCTTCCAGGTTGAATTTGAGCTGAAGCTTCATTAATAATGATGGTAATAATAATAATAATAGCTTGAACTATACGAGCCTGTATTACCAAGTCTCTCAAAGCGCCACACTGTAGTCAGCATTCATTCACGCAATACTCGGTGATGGTAAGCTACCATTGTTTCCACAGCCACCCCTCGTAGATTGGCGAGGCAGCCAATCTGCTCCCCTCCGGCCACGAACCCAGGACCTTCTTTCTGTGAAGCATAATCACTAACCGCTGTGCCACCGTGCTACAATGTGTTACTGTGATGTAAAACTCACTCATTGATTTCAGATTTAATGCTTGGTGTGCCTTGTATGGTTACAGTGTTCAAAACAATCTATTATTTTTTTTTAATTATTGGTTATATTGCCACTTTTTGACATCTAGTAGCACCTTCTGCTCTTCCATTGGCTGGTGTGTAGAGAGAAGAAGTCACTTCAAACCCATGTAGTATATAGTGCGAGTTACTGTGATGATCTGAGTGTGTCTCATTGCATAACGACTCAGTCAGACCTGCTCAGTGTGTGTCTTTGTATGTGTGAGATAAAAGGGTTTGTTGTCAGTGCTAATGTATAAGCCCGGGCCGAGAAAGTTTTAATTGCCTCATACAGTAGTGATGTAAGGGTGCTGTAACACTCCTCCTGCTGCAGCTCAGCCTTTCAATAACAGACATAAGTCGAGATTCAAAGATGGCTGCCGCGCTAAAGACCTTCATTTCAGAGAAGGTCAGTGTTGCTACTATGACAGGGTGTAAAAAGCAGATGTTTTGACATTTTTCATCAGTTTGTATGCTCAGTCCTTTAACACCGGCCTGCTAATGTTTTGTAACATTTCATGGCAGCATTAAAATTCTGTGAATGTTTTCTGAACATGCTGTATATGGCAATAGACCCCATGTGGTTTGAGCCCATTGCAGTACACATGCTAGCACTCATCTCAGCAGAAATGTTCACATAGGGAGCCTATCATTATTTTTCCTGTCGATCTTAAAGTGCGACACAGGCAATGATGTAGATTTGCAGGTGGAGCCATAGGGGGCTGGTGCAATGTGTTTTGGGCAACTCCAACAGCCCCCACAACGGAAAAGTTGAAGAAGATGGATGGATGGATTTTTGTAATGCAGCTAATGTGGCACTGTAGCCCAAAATGTTTGCCTTAATGTTTGTAATTGCAGAAAATATGTGCGTTTTCATTGCTTCATGTGCTGTGAATGGCAGATGTGTTCTGAGAATTGAATGAAAGTAAAGTTATGGGAACATTGTACGAACCATGAATTTTGTTCAAAGTTTTTGAGAAATGAATTTGATGCTTTTCCAATACTTTACAAAGAGGTGTAGTAAATGGCCTTAACTTATATAGAACATTTCATTCATTAGGCCCAATATATATATTTTATATATATATATATATATATATATATATATATATATATATATATATATATATGTATATATACATATCTATGTATATGTATCTATATATATGTATATATACATATCTTTTTTAAAAGACAGCATTTTAAAATGTGAAGGCAGATATTATAAGACTTATTCTTCTCCTCTGCTCCGTTTCATTCATACCATATTGGCTTGGCGGTCTTGTGGTGATTGCATGATGTCACTTTTTGAATTAAATAAATGAATAAACTATTTAAAAAAAAAGCAACAAAATAAGCAAATAAGTGCTTAATTTGTCACTGTAGAATTGCACAATGAAATTACGTTCAGGTGTTGGGTTAAACCTGAGCCGCCGCGACTGAGCGCGCCGCCATGGGCCAACCTGAGCAGCATGTTTTTGGAGGGAAATCGGAGAACCCGAGGGAAACCTGGCTGGCTACCAGTGCACTGCCTCCTGGGTTTGTCCCTGTTTCAGAGCTTGGTGTCGCGCACTGGTCAGCTCCTCCACCTCCTTCCTCCTGTGCTGCTCCCTCTTCTCCCTCCCTCTGCTCCACAACAGTCTTTCACCATCTTCTGAGCATAGCAGACGAACATAATCCGTTTTATTCTCCACTGAATTAACATTAGTTAGAACAATACTAGGGATAGAAGATTTGTATGGCTTAGCTGTGAGTCTTGAATCAGAATCAGAATCAGAATTCGTTTTATTGCCAAGGTTTGTGAACAAGGTTTACAAACTAGGAATTTTACTTGGTGCAAACGTGCGACATAAAACATATAACACAGAATTAAGATAAAAAATAAGCTAAGAACGTTAAACTATAAGGTTATAAGGGCATGCATAAAATAAAAAATATTAAATAAATAAGATAAAATAAAGTGACATATGTTAAGTAGGGCTGAACGATTTTGAGAAATAATCTAATTGCGATTTTTTTTCTTCAATATTGCGATTGCGATTAAATATGCGATTATTGTTGCAAGGTCCTCTTCTCATGTATTTTTCACCTAACACAAGCAATAAATCAGCCTGTTTCATAATAAACAATATTTGAAGTGAAAATTGCAACAAAATTGTTGCTTGACCTATTCAAAATGTGTGTGGACTGCACTTCTTAAACTGTCTGAACTTAACAGTACAGTCTATAAATAAATGCTAAATTATATAGATATGAAAAAAAAATAACTCACTGATCCAGTCAGTAACATCACCCAGACTAAAGTGCAGGAAAGTAAGAACAAACGTCTGCTTTAACTAGTTGGAAAAGTTTTAGGAAATCAAACTCCCAATTAATACAAAATAAGCTATTTAATTTATTAAATAGTACTTTATTATTTCGGCCAATCAAATCCCAGTCTGAGCTGCGACTCGTAGTACTTATTGATGGACACGGAGAGGGCAGATGGAGCACACGCCAAAACAGTGGAATTAAGAGCAGCATTTTGGTTTTGGGATGTAACTTTGGACAATATGAAGAAAGAAAAGAACACTGACACAAGGAGACGGGACATGAGGTGCCAGACACAGACACGTCTCTTTGACTCGCAGCCATTTAGTGACATTTCACCTTAAACAGCACATTGCCTTAGCAAAATAAGACATGACACGGACTCCTGCCTCGGATCCTAGTTACCAACCCTTTTCATACTGCAGTTTAGTGTTTACATCTTGCGTCTGTACGACCTACGGAGCGGATATGCGGTAGACGCAAAGGTAAATAAAGGCACATGGCACATCGCCTCCGCGGATACTTAATGGTCATGAAACGTCATTATGCTTTTGAGATAAGTTCTTTATCCACAACATTCCCAAACATAAGCCCCCTAAACTGAGCCACAAACGACTCTTTACTTTTTACAATCAGCACAGACTCACCTATATATGTCTGTGGAGGCAGAGGCGTGTGTATCCGGAGGTGAGGGAGTTTCTGTGATCATCAGAGCGTGTAGTAGCGGCGACGGAATGGCGTGATTAGCGCTGCGGCTAACGCAATGCTAACGGAGAAAAGCAATATTCCTTCGCGGTGGCTGCATGATAAACGCTGATATTTTCACTGTACATCCACAATCTACCGCGCATCTTAACTAGACTGAGACGTAAACAAAAGCACGCGACGGAGCGGACTTTGCTGCCATATCTCGTTGCTCTATTTACTTCCCAAATCGCGTGCCCTGCGATTACGAAATCGCGTTGTGTAATATCGCGATAAAATTGCAAATGCAATTAATCGTTCAGCCCTAATGTTAAGACAACAACAATTTGACAATGAAAAACAGCGGGATTGTATATACAGATGTTTTGGCATTTAAAGTGGTATTAAGTGTTTAAAGTGATAAAGTGATAGCAGCGGGTCTAAGTGTGGACACACCGCACACTGCAAGTGCAGATACATCCATGACTCTGTAACTGAGCTACAGAGACTTGTATTTGTTCATGAGTCTGATGGCGGAGGGGAAAAAACTGTTCAAGTGGCAGGAGGTATGGGTCTGGATAGACCGTAGCCTCCTGCCTGAGGGGAGAGGGGTGAATAGTCCGTGACCAGGGTGAGAAGGGTCAGCTGTGATCCGACCCACACGCCTCCGGGTCCTGGAGGTGAACAGGTCCTGGAGAGATGGGAGCTCACAGCCAATCACCTTCTCTGCAGCACGCACAATGCGCTGCAGACGGTGCTTGTCCCGTTCTGTAGCGCCGGGGAACCACACAGTGATGGAGGAGGTGAGGATGGACTCGATGATGGCCGTGTAGAACTGCGCCAACATTTTGGTTGGCAGCTTGAGTTTCCTCAGCTGCCGCAGGAAGAACATCCTCTGCTGGGCCTTCTTGATGAGGGAGCTGATGGTTGGCTCCCATTTGAGGTCCTGGGTGATGGTGTTGCCCAGGAAACGGAAGGAGTCCACGATGGAAATGGGGGTGGAAGAGTCTGTCAGGGCAAGGGGGGTCGGTGGGGCTGTGTCTTTCCTAAAGTCCACGATCATCTCCACTGTCTTCTGGGCGTTCAGCTCCAGGTTGTTGTGGCTGCACCAGGACGCCAGCCGTTCCACCTCTCTCCTGTAGGCGGACTCATCACCGTCCGAGATGAGCCCGATGAGGGTGGTGTCGTCCGCAAACTTGATCAGTTTAACGGTCTGGTGGCTGGAGGTGCAGCAGTTTGTATACAGGGAGAAGAGCCAGGGGGAAAGTACACAGCCCTGAGGAGTTCCAGTATTTGTAGTCCGAGTGTCCGAGACGATCTTCCCCAGCCGCACGTGCTGTCTCCGGTCCGTCAGGAAGTCGGTGATCCACCTGCAGAGGGAGTCGGGCACGCTGAGCTGGTAGAGCTGGTCTCGTAGCAGTTCAGGGAGGATGGTGTTGAAGGCAGAGCTGAAGTCCACAAACAGGATCCTGGCGTAGGTTCCTGGGGAGTCCAGATGCTCCAGGGTGAAGTGGAGGGCCAGATTGACTGCGTCGTCCACAGACCTGTTGGCTCTGTAGGCGAACTGCAGCGGGTCCAGGAGGGGGGCGGTGATGTCCTTGAGGTGAGGCAGGACCAAGCGCTCAAAAGTCTTCATGACCACAGACGTCAGTGCCACCGGCCTGTAGTCATTAAGTCCTGTGATCCGTGGTTTTTTAGGGACAGGGACGATGGTGGACGATTTGAAGCAGGACGGCACGTGGCATGAAAAGAGGAAAAAAAGATCTGCACAACTGAACAATGCTCACCAGTTTATTTGCTCACACCAGTAACGTTTCAGGTCTAGCCCTTCATCAGACTTCAAGTCTTGCCCGGATACCTCCTCTCTTTTTGTTTCCTGTGGTGCAGTAATTATGCATTACCTTTGCGTCAGTGAAAACATTGTTCACCCTTTTTAGCCATAACCACTTTGATCATGTTTTGCGGGCCAGATGAGAGCGGAGGTACACTCTCGCCTCGTGGGGATGAAAGGGTAAGCTGCCATGCACTGACCACAGGTGGATGTACAGGAGAGGTATAGGTCCATCTGCTCCACCTTGGTGTTACGTCAGTGGAGACAAAGTGGAGACAAAGAGAGAGCGCCATCAGATTCAGCCTTCAGAAGAAATTATGGTTTGTTTGTAAGTGTTGTTTCTGCATGATTGTTTTGTAGTTGATTTCCATTTCCATTGCGTTCTCAGGTTAGCTCTTGTGTTTCTCCGATTGGTTCATCACGCCCATCAGAACACCGGGTGTAAACGCTGGGTGTCCAGACGACTTGTTTTGGTAAATAAGACACGCCAAGCTACCTTAGTGACATGAGGAATGCCGATCTCTTTGGAAACAGGCATATCGATAATAAAGGGCAGCGGATCCATCTCATATCTAATAAATGAGATTGTGTGCTTGGTTAGAACATTATTTTTAAAAAGACGTCATCAGTTGCCACCGTGTCATGAGTGTAGCGAGGCGGTTGTTTGTGTCTTATGATTCGTTTGTACATGAGAACACATGTAAATTGAATTGAATTGCTAAATGAACAAGTGTCGCCTGTGTTTGTCTTGAAAACAAGGCACAGGTTGGGGGGGGGGGGGGGGGGGCAGTTTTAAAATTCAAGCTTAGAAATTATGATATGTTCAGGCCAGGAACAAAGGCACAGTTGAAATCTGACTTCTCACAAATACCTACTATTAGGTGAAATTGCTGTAGCGGCACGGGTTTCCAGTTTCCCATTGCGGCCACAAGGTATGTATTTATCACCAGAAGATGAGTAACGACGGAAGGGACAAAATGTTGTGTTTGGCTGGTATGAATGGAAAGGCAGAAAAAAGAGAATAAATTAGACATTTCCGTTTTGTTGGAAATATTTTACCAAAGAATACTTGTAAACCTGCCTGTTAATTTGATACTCTTGGCTGAGGCATTATAGCGTCCGACAGGGATCTCCACCAGTGGCTCGGGAGATAGCTTTCAAGCCCTTTCCGTGGTTGCTCAGCCAAAGGCTTTCTACATTTCTACTCGCACTTGACAGGTCACATTTTAGAGGCAAAATCTTGTTGTTTTGAACATGTTCAAACGGAATCTGCAAACATTTCTGTAACTAAAGTCAAGTTACGGCAAGGAAGCACTCACCAATTCACGCTCTCTCATTCAGACACTGGACGCAAGGTGGGTGAAGTGTCTTACCCAATGACACAACGACAATGTGCACCTGGAGGGGGCAGGATTCGAACCCCTGACCTTCCGATAATGAGACGACCCTCTCTACCAACTGCGCCACTGTTGTAAAACACATTGTGTACATACAAATAGCTTGCTGGGTAAAAGAGATTGGATACACCTGCATTAGTAGAACAGTTAGTTTCACAGTTTTGGTGTTATTTCGGTGTACTTTAGATTTCCAATTGCCAATCGCAAAAGCCCCGCCCCCAAGAAAGACCTGCAACGAGTGGTCAAGTCTGCAGACAGGATTATTGGCCCTCCTCTACCTTCTCTTGAGCAGATTTATTGCCCTCGCCTCACGAACAAGGCTAGGAATATCTATGCTCTGACGGCACTCACGCAGGACATTGCCTTTTTGAAACACTTCCCTCGGGCCGTCTCAGGGTTCTCAGGGTTCTCAGGGTTCTCAGGGCCCAGAAGGAGAGACTGAGAAGGAGCTTCTTCCCCAGAGCGGTGAAGGCCCTATTGGAACTGGACATGTCATGGGGCCAGTGAGTAAATCAGTGGTCAGCACTTGAAATGACTTTTATGATATTTATACTGATTTTTTGTATTGACGTTTTATGTTTTTCATGCTGTTATGCAAGGGAGTGCACTCAACCCAGGCAATATCGTCCAGATTGAGGCAAAATGGGTTGCAATGCGCAGTGGAGGAATACAGTAGTAGGCTATATTTGAAATATGCAATGAAGGGAACACTACAAATATTGAGGCCAAAGCACCAGTGTGCTTTAGGAAATTGTAAATTATCCCTGGAGCTGCCTTAAAGGCAACCAGCACTGCCGTGTGGACTAGTCATGCTCTTGCACTGCCGGGTAAGTTCACGTCTTTTGTGCACTCTGGCTGAGTGCACTTCTGAAAGTTTGGGATTCCTCATTCTAACGACCTGTGACCACTCACGCTTAAGCCCTCTGTGCCCTACACCCGAATGTAACGTTTATACTTTTACACTCACTACGAAGGCTGTGAACTCCGTCATCCTTAGTACCATTGTTATTTCTGTGCTACTGTATAAAGGGAAGAATTGTGTGTGCATTTCCCTGAGAACGGTGTGTTATAAAACCAATTAAAACTTTTCATCAAAATCCTAGAGACACCTGAACCGAACCCTAATCCAGTTAATGTGTGAGTAAATTACCCTGTTTGTCTGTCTGACCTGAATAGAGCGTGGCATTCATCTTTGCTGCCAATTCTGCCTTAAAAAAAAACAATAAACATATGCCGTCCCTATGGAGACGGTCCTCGGGGACATCACGGCTAATTGCCTTTTGAGTTTTACCTCCGTGGAACAGATGTAATGAAACTGGGAATAGTGTTTTGGCCCCTAGATAAGATAGATAGAAAAAAAATCAGTTGTTTGTAATTGGCTGTGGAAAGGTGTGTTGTTTTTGTGCTGGATTGAGCGAATAATTTCTGACCAAAGTCATAATGAGCTGGGTCATTGGGAGATGTGCCTCACTTATAGCCGCGAGCAGTCTCCGCAGTGTCCACCCGCCTCCCTCATTTCATTCCAATTAACTGACGAAGCTGCAAAAATACACTTGCATTTCTGTAACGCTATGCCAAGGTTTCACGCCACACTATAATTCAATCAATCAGCCTGGCCAACGTAACAAAAATACCCCCCCCCCCCCAAAAAAAAAAAAAAACTTGGTCCATGCCCTCTGTTTTCACACCGTGGCTGATGAAAATTGGTGCTGCCCTTTTCTGTTTTATCAGACGGATGACAGCTAGTGAAAACACAACCTTTTAGCAAGACAGCAGCAATACAGTGAACTGCACTTTAGTCCATAGACATGAGAACAGGAGTTTTTTTTACTTTGTAGCTTAGATGATAATATCATCACAATCTAAGAAAATGACTAGAATATTTCTTGATACCTATACTATAACTATAATATAGTTAGGTATTATTTGCCCAAATGCTTTTAGGGAGCTACATGAGAGGAGTGACTGGTGGCGCCTAAAGCACTAGAAAGACAACATTGTAAAATCCACAGATGCCAACAGCGTCATTTAAACAGTTTGAAAATACAGTGGCATTTAAGTTCTTCACCTCGAATGTTAAGAGATGGTCAGAGCCTCTATTCTTGTTCTATAAATGTCCCCGCGCTTTTCTCTCCGAGAGAAATTGCCAGTTACAATCTCCCTTATTGTTGCTGGTAGTTGTGTGAGGAGCAACTATTTAACATAATTTATATGAAAAAGAGATTGTAGCACCAATATAAACGTCAGTTGCTGTTTCCCCCGACACTCTGCATGTTTCCCTCTTGGTGGCGGCCAATCCAAGGACGCACTGATTTGTGCTTTGTTCCTGCTTAGGTGGAAAGGCCACAAACTGTTTCAACTAAAGAGTTTCCCTCTTAGGGATATCTGCAAGTTACAGCCTTTCAGTTCACTCCATTCTGTTTTTCAGGATTTAAAATAAAATCATATGTGGAGCTCGACTTCATAAAATTAAGAACCACAGTGAGACAAGGTCTGGGAAAAAACAGGGCAATGTTAGGGCTTTAGCGAGACTACATCCAAATCAGGCGTTACTTCAGGAAAACATGAGAGACTCGCAGCTGGGTGGACATAGAGGACTAACCAAACATCTGACGAGCCGCTGTTCTCCTGTCCAGCCCTGGCTTTGTGACGCTTTGTGAAAAAACTCAGTGAATTAAGCGCTTTTATGAGATGGCGCGCTTGTGTTTGCATCCACATTTATTCAGCTTCAGCCCCACCCGTTAACTCCTGATATTGCAAAGAAACATCTCAACGCTTGTATCTTCACATTTCCCACAAAGAATAAATATAAAATTAAAAAACACAATGTAAGTTATCCTGCTCACATGCAAACACAATAGTGTGCACTAATGCAGAGGAAAAAGCCAGTGTTGTATTTATCACGACTGTGAGGAGTAAAACTGCTTAAAAAAAATGGTACGTTTGAGACGTTGCCCAGGACAGAATAATGCAGTTTTTGCACCAAAAAGGGGTAAACGTTTTCAAATGTCTGTATCTGGCTCATTTACAATGAACATCATAAATGTGTTGTTATGATGGTGTAGAGTTATGAAGAAAGTCAACAAGGACTGGACGGTCTGTGATCTTGGCTCGTCTGCTCTGGGACTCCATCGGCCCTGGGTCTCTATAGCCTGTCCGTCCATGGGAGTGGATCTTTCCTTCTGTGGTTCTCTCCAAGGTTTCCCTTTTCTCCCCCTGGGTTTTTGAGTTTTTCCTTGCCGTGCTGGAGAGTCTAAAGACAGGGGACACCTGCGCCGCTCGTCGCCACCTACTGCTTATTTGGACATTATGTTCGCCTGGATACTTAATTCGCCTGAACTTTACATCGTCCTATTTACTGCTCTGTTTTATTGCCTTAATGTTCAGTGCAGTCCTATGAGGCAACTCCTGTTGTGATATTGGGCTATATAAAACCATTGATTGAATGATTGATTGATTGATTGATTGATTGAAAGTCAACTACATGTTACCATGGCTGCGAGTCTGTTTGCATTGAACTGGAGCTAACAAGCAGCTGTCCATCAAACGGCTTCAGGACGGCTTCCCACGTCCTTTTAAAGTCCTTATAAAAAGCCCCGGGTGTGTGTACGGTGTATTGATGACACTGAAAGAGACACAACTCGTGTTCCGCTGTTCACGTCTTCCTTTCATCCACAGGCGTCTCCAACGCGCGAGTGCGAGCCATGTGTCCTGCTGTCCCAATTCATGTTTCTTTTCCCTTCGAGGAGTCTATGATCAAAACCTCATAATCTTCAGTCCCACATTCAGTGGCAAAGGTCACTGTTTGCTGCAGGTTTTCCCAACACTCCCCCTATGACTAAACGCGCACTATCAGTGTGGTGCAAACATGAGACAGACTAGAATCACAGGCAGTGGGCTATTTCTCTAAAGCCAAAGAGTAAAGATTCAGATAAGAAAACTGATTTGGTATAATAATTATTATTCGTAGTTCAATGTAATAATTATTATCAATTTGTCCTTTATCCATGAGGACAAGAAAATGATTTGATTACCACACTCTCTACCGACTTACAGCACAGACCTAGACACTCGATTCTGGTCAATTGCCATTTTACGAGAGCTTTGGCTAATGCCCTCTTTTCTGTTGTGCTGCGGCAGCTTGGCCAAAGTCATGCTGCCAGAAAGCCTACACAGCTCTTGTTGTTTTCAAACAGTAAATTATCGCCACCACCATATTTCTATATGTTCGTTTTGGCACACACTTGCCTACCTTATACAGCTAATACTTACACAGTGTTAATATCATTACAGAGAATTCAGTAAAAACCTGAAAACACCTTTGGGTAAGCAGCCCCCACACACACACACACAATATGATAAAACTGATGCAGATGCCGCCCTCGTTATATTAATTAACTTCTCCTCCCCTGTAACTTCTGCCGTGGCATAGCAACCGCAGTCGGTGCCATTAACTTTTAACACTGGGCCCTCTAAATTAGAGCCCTCTGTTACTTAAGCTGGATGCCGGTTATATGAGGACAAAGCCATTTCCGGATCTTCACAAACTCCCCAAGCCCCGGCTGTAATGAGGCACACATATTTAAATAGAGGGAGATAACGCATTTCCAAAAACATCTGCAGACAAAAACCCCGGGGCAGTTTCACAATGCGGGGCCAACATTTTGACTTTATATACACAACTTGTTCTGGTTTTGTGCAAAGCTGATCACTGCGGCACAACCCGCGCTCATTCGCAATTTCCATTTGACTTTCACCGAACGCCACCACCAAAAAGAACAAGTCGAAAATGATTACGGATCTGAGTATGGAGATAAACTATTATTTTAAAAGTGACTTTCACAGGCGTTTTTTTTAAAGGGCTCGCATCAAGCAAGGAAACACCCGCGCACGAATTAACAGGGAGAGGCAGGAGCAATGGGAATGTAGTAAAAGAAACAGTTTGAGCCAATAACTGCACAGTCAGCTCGTAAAAATATTTATGATCAAGGTCCCTTAATTAATACTGGCATGAGCAATGCTTTCTGCTGCAGTTCATCAGGCTCGTGAAAACATGCTACAAACCAGGTCCACAAAGAGACTGACTTCTATTAGCATTTTTATCGGGAAAAATTCTGGGCCGTCTTCCTGTGAGGAAAATCCCTTTCTGTTCTTTACAATAGGTTATTTCACTACAATAGGAATCCATGCGTGTACACATTGTATCACATCTGACATACTAAACATGCACAAACATGTAGAACAAATCAGCTGTCCCATGCCATCCATGTCCTCATTTATATTGCACAAGTCATGTGCACAAACCATTCGAGCCCGTCTGACAGCAGCGCCCCTGAAGGCTCCATAAAACTCATTTGTTTCTTCAAATTAACACACTGAGGCAGAAATGATTTGACTTGAGTGCCTAAAACACGAGCCTGCAAAGTCAAATTGGCTCTGGGAGAGTGAAGGGAGAATGGTGGGACACACACAAGATTAGCTGAACTTATACATGCTGGTCTCTACTACAGATGGGCCCATATTGTCCCCTGGCACCCTTTTTGGATTCTCCCCACGAGAAGACTCTGGCGCAGGCGAAGCAACAATTAGCCGATCCTCGTAGCCTCAGCTGTGAAAGTGAAATGTGCCTGGCTGAAGGGCTGGGGGACCAAAAGGAGGGGAAGAAAAGTTGACCTCACAGGAGCATCTGGAAATGAGGCGCAGGCATCACTGCAGTCGCCGTCCCAGCGGAGATTAGCTTCTGGACAAGTCCTGCATCTGGCGTTCCCTCTTTTGGACTTAGGCTTGAATTTCAAATAAGAATTTAAGACTTCAAAGGTCAGCCAGACTTAAGCCGTCATAAATCAGGAGGCTCCCATTTTAAGTGGTGCAATATTTCTCACAAATTTCTCCTATATTTTATAAGACAGGGCTCTTGTCTCAGACATAATAGTTCAGTATTTTTCAAGTTGCCCAATATATATCGTTGAAGCTTATTTACTTTCCACAGCGGATTTTTAGCAGCCCTGAAATTTTATGTGCCACAATTTATAGACCTCCAAAATAAGTGCTAGCTTTTTATTCAAGAGTTTTCAGAGTTTTTATCGATTATACACAACTCCTATGAGCGAATAATTTTAGCCGGTGATTTTAATTTGCATGTAGATAATACTTTAGATCCTCTTTCAAATGAATTTTTAAACATTCTTAATTACATGGCTTTTACTCAGCATGTCACACAGCCGACTCACGACAGAGGACACGCCCTGGACCTGGTCATCACGTATGGCCTGTGTCTTTGTCCACTACTGCGTGTTTTTTAAAATCACCGCTTCCATCCAGCGTGAGACCTCCTTGAGAACTGTAGGGAAGCGCCATCTAACCCCTGAAGTGGCTGCAAATTTGATTGATGTTTTAGACGAACACCCTCCCTTGGTTTTACCTGCACCCTGTGATTTTATTGTTGATGATTTTAACAGTAGGCTTCAATCCGCCCTTGACCTGGTTGCGCCTCTAAAACTAAAACATATACAAGATAAACCCACGCCTCCATGGAGAAATGAGGAACTCAAAAAACAAAAAAGAAATTGCACGGTGCTGGAAAGAAAATGGAGGAAAAATAAAATGACAATAAATTACCAAATCTACCTCGAACAGTTGAAAACATACAATAAAGCCGTTAGACACTCAAGAAATTCATACTTCACCAAAATCATATCGGACAATAAAAATAATACAAACGTTATTTTTTCAACCATTGACGACCTTCTTCACCATAATCCCAAAGCTTTGCGTGAAACTCCCCCAGATTCCCTTTGCGAGGCGTTTGCAGACCACTTCAGGGGAAAGATAGACACTATCAGATGTGATTATTTTATCTACCCAAAGTAACACAGCTTTAAATACATCTGGTTGTCTACTTGTTCCAAAAGAAACACTGCACAGTTTTGTCCAGGTTAATGCTGAGATGCTTGATAAAGTTTTCTCTTCAGTGAGGCCCACCACATGTCTTTTAGACCCGGTCCCAACCACGTTTTTTAAAACATTCTATGGATCTTTCAGAGACGAGCTTTTAAACATGATAAATTGCTCTCTTCAGACGGGGGTCTTCCCTGCTGCCTTTAAGGTGGGCGGTGGTGAGGCCCCTGCTGAAGAAGAACAATTTGGACTGTAATAATTTTAACAACTTTAGACCGGTATCCAACTTACCATTTTTAAGCAAAATTTTAGAAAAAAATTGTTTTTATCCAACTTAATGATTTTATAAATGCACATAACGTCCTTGAGAAATTCCAGTCTGGCTTTAGGGTAAACCACAGCACCGAGACGGCCCTTTTAAAGATTTTAAACAATTTTAGATTAAATTATGACTCACAGAAGGTCACAGTGTTGGTTCTACTGGATCTGAGCGCTGCCTTTGATACAGTCGACCACACTATTCTTTTAACTCGTTTAAAACACATCGGCCTCTCCGGTGCTGTCCACAAATGGGTTACATCCTACCTCACAGACAGGACATTCATGGTAAGTGTGGATACTTGCTCCTCTAAGGTCCATAACATTACATGTGGTGTGCCCCAAGGTTCGATTTTAGGGCCAGTGCTTTTTAACCTGTATATGCTCCCTCTTGGTGATGTCATCAGGAGACATGGAGTCAACTTTCATAGTTATGCTGATGATACACAGTTGTACATCTCCATGTCTCCTGAGGACGCCAGGCCAATGGATGCACTTTTTAACTGCATTTTAGATCAAATCCTGGATGGCAGAAAACTTTCTCCAGCTTAACCAGGACAAAACTGAAGTTTTAGTCATCGGTCCTAAGGCCCAGAGAGAGAAACTTTGACCCAAACTACAGTCATTGTCTTTTAATCCTTCCTCACAGGTGAAGAACCTGGGTGTGATTTTTGACTCTGAGCCGACTTTTATTCCACACATTAAGAATATCACAAAAATAGGTTTTTACCATCTAAAGAACATAGCCAGAGTCCGCCCCATTCTCTCTCGGGCCAACACGGAGACGCTAATGCATGCTTTTATCACCAGTCATATTGACTACTGTAATGCCCTGCGTTCTGGTCTTCAAAAAGAGTATCTCAGGTTTACAACTTTTACAAAATTCAGCAGCTCGTGTCCTGACGAAGACCAGGAGGCGGGACCACATTACACCGGTTTTAGAGTCGCTGCATTGGCTCCCCGTGTGTTTCAGGATCAATTTTAAAGTTCTTTTAATGTTTTTTAAATGTCTTAATGGTCTTGGTCCTTCTTATCTCTCAGAACTGCTTTTACCTTATGAACCTTCACGGCCCCTTCGCTCCTCCGGCAGGGGTCTCCTAGTTATTCCTAAAGTCAACAAAAAGACTTTCCAATATTACGGCCCTCGCCTCTGGAACGACCTGCCGGAGGAGCTCAGGACCGCAGAGAACGTTCAAGTTTTTAAGAGCAGGCTCAAGACGCACCTTTTTAGTTTAGCTTTTAACTGACATTTATTCTTGCTAGGCCTATTTATTTAATTGTCATTAATATGTATGTGTGTGTGTATATATATATATATATATATATATATATATATATATATATATATATATATATATATATAAAATTATTTTATTTTATTTTTATTTATTTAATATTTGTATATTTGTATTATAAATGTATTCTCTGTCTTATTTTAGTGGTCCTAATATTCTTACTTTTACTTGTACTTATTTTAACAATTTTTATGCTCTCCCAGTTTCCTCTGGAGGAGCCCTCTGCCTCGGGAGCGGGGATTGGCTGTGGCTGATGGGGTGCTGTCCTGTGGGTGTCTGGATGGAGGTGTGGTGTTTCTACCGCGCCTCCTCCGGGCGCCCTGTGTTGGTGCCCTGTGGCTACGGCCGAGGTACTGCTTCCGATGCAGACGGCTCCTTGGACGGTGTTTCCTTACCTGGTTTATCTGTACCCAGCCTTATCTCAGCCTTATGTCCATTGTTTTACCTTGAGTGTGTGTGGTGTGTCTCTGGAAAGGTGGAGGAGAATATTTTAAATCTGTAAAGCACTTTGTGTTACATGAAATGAATGAAAAGCGCTATACAAATAAAGATTGATTAATTGATTGATTGATTGATTGATCGGTTGATTGATAAAAGACGTATTGGCTGCGTCATCTTTTTTCTCAGTGAGAATGTTTCGACGAGTGCTACTGACATATACATTTCACCAGACACAGGTAACAACACAAGTGTTTCATGCAATGAAAGTGAACCATCTATTCTCTCAAATTAGATTATGATATGAAATTACACAGAATAAAAAGCATTGGACACAGATAAACAGAGAGGTTGAGGAAATCCACAACACCAGCTGAAATGTGCATTGGTCACAGAGTGATTTCTGAGGCTGGGCTCTCGCGGCAACTGTTTCTGTTGCTCTATTGTACATGTGGGTTATTTGGCCTATTTCTAAAATCTGGCTGCTGCTGATGTACTGAGCATGTGCAAAGTTGAGAAAGACACGGCACATGCAGTAACTTTCCCACAGCAACTTTAAGCAGTAGGCTTTTAAAACTTCGTATCTTGTGTTAATAAGCAAAACATTGCAACTTTTTCCGCTTAGCTGTAAAACTGTCACTTTGGCAACCTGAACAAACGTACACTATTGTTTTTTCCACGAGGTCTACTATTGAAGCAGTGACAGTTCTACAGTCCTAAATGCTTTGTAGGGTAATTTTCCCATTTGCTTATACTCAATGGCACCTTTAGAAATATATGCGGATATTTTACCTGCTGTGCCTGTTGTTACATGTGGTAATAGTTTGTGACTGTAAAAGGACAAAGCACTTATCTGTAAGCTGCACTGTACCCATGGGGACAGTGTTATGGGTAAATGGCCTTGTATCTTTTGCCGTTCCCATATACGAGTGAACCATTTAAAGTCTGTTTGTAGCACACATGCAGCGCTCCGTCCACCATATGTAGACTGTCGGACTTTTCGTTGATTACTTTCATTAATTTACAGTGTCCAGGTCCAAGGGCACTGCAGGCGGCTTCCTCTCGCCTCTTTATTGATCCAAGTGTTAGGAGAGACAACATCAAATGAATCTAGAGGGCCAGTAATCTGTGTGGCAATGACGATTTCCTGCACCGCAGAGGTGATTTGTATCCCAATATTAGCATTTTTTATGTCCTCCAAGATAGCATGCAGCTTCTTTGAGACTTTTTTTTTTTTTTTTCAAAGCTTGGTTCAATACTAGCGATGCAAAAAAACTGCTTTAGGTGCGCTCTAAAAAAGAGAAAACAAACAGCTCCGAGCTTGAGAAATTATGGGGGGGGGGGGGGGGTTAATTGTCATTGAAGTCCTAAAAGAAACATTGACTCGTGGCTAGGGGACAGAGGACACGCTGCTTTAGGAGGTTGTAAGAGAAACTATCATGTCCGTGACATTCTCCCAGTAATTCATCTGCAGGTCCCCATTTTCAGTAATGCACCATTTTAGCTTTATCACATCAGGGTGTTGGAGCCAAGCCATGTTGTTACATTTTGTTACCAATGCCGTCCCGTACAACCTCTTCACGCTAACGTCATGTTTAAACCCTGGCTGAACTGAAAATTCATCAAATGTAATTTTGTGAGATGTATATATTCACTCCAATCGAAGAATGACCTTGTTTCCGAGATTAGTCTGACGAGCATTTTAAAATCTCAAATAATGCAGGATTTGCAGGTTAGACCTGTGACAATTGCGAGATAGGACTCTTCTCCATCTCCGCCACCACCCTCTGAATCTCAAGAGAGAACTCAAAACTCAGCTGTTTAAAATCTTTCTTTATGTTTATCCTCTCTATTGCCTCGGGAAAAGTGTAGGTGTTACTGGTATCATTTACTGAAATAGTTTCAGCTCAAATAAATTTGACACATTAAAAAAATTATGTTCATTTATTCCATAATAGACTATTTATTTTAAATGTGCAGAAAAAGGTATTGGTTTCGAAAACCAAGCGGTACCCAGCCCTAGCCTTGCCCGATTTTAATATTACCACAAAAGTCTCTTTGAGCGCTATATAAAATAACTGAATTATTTGGAAGGAAGGAAGTAAGGACGGGAGGAAGGAATTTGTATAGCGTCTTTAATAGACACAGTCACAAAGCGCTTCACATGGGACATGTACTCCGTACTCGGTGGTGGTACCCTACTTTAGTAGCCTCAGCTGCCCTGGGGCTGACATACTGCGCCCTCCGACCACCACTAACCACTCGCTTTCACATACAACGTACATGTTTTTTTGTGGTAGGGGAAACCTGAGTACTCGAGGGAAACCTCCGCAGACACGGGGAGAACATGCAAACCCCACAAAGAAAGGCCCCTATTCGCAGCCTTCCAGGTGGGAATCGAACCCGGGCACCATGCCGCCCAATTTGCATTGTATGTGTGCGCCGTTTAACAACACAGCCTTGGAAAGCTAGTAATTGCTCTATTACTTAAACATATACACTTTATTTGCTAATTTGCTAAACATAACACAATAGCAGTTCCTGGTAATTCTCCTGTATCCTTAATTGCAGTGTGTTTTGAGCCAAACAAATATTGGCAGCCACCCTGTCGCTCACATTTGAATAAACATATTTAATTGGAATATGAGTGATACTGTTATGACTATGGGTGATTTAGTAGTATTTTAAACCGCATGAGGCTCTGAACTCTGACAGCAGAACTGAAGGATGGTGTGGTTGCCATGACGCCATGTGAGATTTGACCATTTTTGCCTCCTGTTATAGGCTACGTGTTTGTCGGAAAAATAATGTCTGATATTCTTTTAGTCCTGTTAAATATACCTTTTAAGAATTGTTCCATTTGTGTTGTGCTTTGCAGTTGCTTGCCCTTGTGCATGATAGGCTCTCACAGGTCAAACTAAAGCTACAGCCGTCCGCTGTGGTGCGGATCGCGAAACAAAACAAATGCACATGTTCACCCCCCACGTCTCACCCTCTGGTTGGGACTCATGCCTTGCATGAGTGAAATGTCAAGACAGCATACAGAAATGAACGCATACGTGTTTACATTCGGCCAGCCCTACATAAAAGGGTTATACTTACCATATGCTAAACAACATGAGGCTCACAGTCTGCCCAGTACTGTATAGTATATTCATTTTGGGGACACATAGAATAAAGCTGTTGGGCTGTTTTTTTTTTGCCAATAGCAGTTGCACTTGGCTCTCTAGACAGGGCTAAACAATGGACCATCTGCGAAGTTCCAAGTCCCGTCTCCGTCCATTGTTGGAGGCCGGACTCGCAAAGGCCTCCACTCTGTAGTCTCCTTTATTCTGGCCACTGGCGACAGATTGGTTATATACGCGAACCAGTTTAAAAAACGTGGAATGGCTACAGTGGATATTTTGATACTGGGAAATATATCAGAGCCAATACATTTATCTGCCAATACTTGTGGAGATTACAACCTGGCGGGCTTTGCCTCTGTGTGGGTGTAGCTGTATGTCTTTGTTTTTGCTTTAATTGCTGAAAGATTGACTAGAAAGTGAAGTGCAGTTAATTCAGATGCAATTTTGTAAAGTCTTAATGAGCGCAGTATATTTTTCTCGAGATGCAGATGGCACCTTTTTGCGGAGGAACAGTTTGTCATACCGTGCATCCCTGTTGTACATAAACACACAGCTATACTGTGACAGGTGCTTTTTCCCTGTTTCACTTAGTCATCATATTCCATGTTCTGTTTCACCATTTGTGACCTTATACGTGAACATCATCGTGTGATTTATTCAGACTTTAAAGCTGCTATAAAACTTTTGGCACCTAGCCTGTTTCATGTTTTATAAACATTAGCAGAGAGATGTCAGACTGCATATTTTTCAGCTGCAATGCAATTTCCAAATACCCATTTGCCTTGAGGCATCAATTTTATTGATTTGCACATTTTCCCAGTTTAATTTCCTAATCAAAATAGTGAATCTAATTCCTCTGTGATTAAAACATAAAGCACCGGCTTCAAGCCAACACATTGCATTGGGACCATCTTCTCTCCGTGGAAAGTGGATAAAACCCCAGGCCTTCGGAATAGAGCCTTTGATTGTGATGGAGATTAGACAGCAGAGGTCTCTACAGTTTCAAAGAGGGAGAGAGAGGGAGAGAGCAGGAGAGAGAGGGGCAGGGGAAAGAGAGAGAGAAAAAAAAAGAAGTGGGAGAGGAGAAGAGCGAGTATAGAGAGGGAGCCTTTGCTGGGGTTGTGACGAGGACACGCTGCTGTACAATGACAGAAGATCAGATAGACAGCTGCTGACACCTGTCCTGCACTAGCAAGTGCAAATACACGCGTGAGGGTGTTAGTATAGGTGTGCGTATGGTGGCCGGGGAGGCGTGTGCAGAGCTGAGGGGCCTGACTGCCCCTCTGACAGAACAGAGACACCATGAGAGGGCAGCCTCAGTCAGCTCTCATAAGACTGAGTGATTGACTCTACGGGGGGGGGGACTTCCTAACCTGCACACTGCTCACATTGACCCACTGTAGTCCCTCACCATCTTTGCCGGATCGGGCTCATTTCCTTTAAGGGGCAGCATTTAGTGCATTAAGCGCTCATTTGTGCCACCAGCTTTCAGGCCGTGCTGGGCTTTGTGCCTGCCTGCTGAAGCTCGACTCTGTCCTGTTATATGTACTGCTTTAGCCTCTTTCCCTTGAAGTATCTTTAAGACAAATCACAGAAAGTGTATGATGATATATCTTCTAATTAAATGTCAATGGAAACTCAGTGATCTTGTGAGCACCAATTATGAACCTTGCCAAAGACACCAAAGTACGGCAAAATCCTCTTAATTAAACACAGTAATGTCAAAGATACAACTTGAAGCTAATTGGCGAGACTGACTCCAGTATGGTGATAATGGCAATATTAGCATAACTATTACTGGAAACGAGATATTTCCAGAAAGGATAATGCCACAAGTGTTTCTTAAAGATATAATTATCCCTCATGAACAACAAAGGGGTATTTCAATGAATTCACTCCGTTTTGAGTCAGATCTTCACTCTTGTCATTTCTTCTGCTATCCCTGAGGTGCTGCAATCGATATTTCCTATTTTCTGCTTCCCAGATGGAACACAAATCTGTCCTCCACATTTTAAATTCCATAATTCATCACTGGATCCCTTCTGTGCAGTTCTGTGCCCAAAAGTGTGTTCCTCATGACGCCATTGATTTTTTTTAGCATGCCATTTAGCTGAAGGTGAAAGCTTGTTTTGACTGTTGTGTCATACCCACTATTACTCGAAGAGGGTGTGCACTTCAGGCCAATTCAAACATCAGTCACTCCTTACTGTTTTTTCTTTATTACATTTCCAAACGTAAACTGTCAGCGCTGAGGTGCTCAAAAGAATGTTTATGAGCATCAGTTATGCGTGATGTGTCCACTTTAAAGGAAAACTTGTTTTCAGTCAGCGTTTTTGTTGTTACTGCTGTTTGTGCACGAACAATAAGTCCAATTTAGCGAAGTGTTTTGATTCACATTCAAAGGGTTTGCATTTCAAGGCATTCTCAGACATAAAAGATCATAAAAAATACATTAAAATGAACGCATGGGGGTATAAAAATATTTAAAAAAAAAACATTCAATTAAAGCCTAGATGGATACATACTCTGGTAGTTCTTCTGTGGGTGTGCATAGATAGAAAATTAATAAGCTGACTTAATTTGTTGTTTTTTGTTGTAATTTTTATGAGCAGAACTGAAGCTGTATTTATAAGGTAGGATACCTGGGCAACCAATTTTCTGAGATCGGCACAGCTGAGTTGACACAGGGCGGTCTCTAAAACCTGTGCTGCTGCTGTAATGCACTATTTCTATTCATGTCGTTGTCCTGAGCCGTGGGGGAAAATGTCATAGCAAAGCCAAAGGACATGATATGTGATTTATGTCAAAACAGCGACTTCTGCGATTCCAGGAGCTTAAAGCAGGGGACTTAAACAAAAACTAAATACATCATTCGCCTAAAGTAACTGAATGAGGCACAATCTTAGTATCTGTTACCGTGGTGATATCAGATAAATATGGCTCTTCAGTCTCTAAACCATGACGGTACTTGTGCACGTTTTTGTTGACGAGACAGAGAGACGAGAAGTGTTGGAAAGTGGCCTGTCAGACATTCATATCAAAGAGCTGTCGTCTGGTGCCAGTTGTTTTTATGTGCATGTTTTTTGAACGCATGGTTTTATTTAGAGGGTTTTAATTGCATGATTTTATGGTACAACTGGTTGCCACCCATCCCCGTGTAGCCCGACCCCTTCCCAGAGCACAAACTGCGCACCTGTGTTGTGGCGCACATGGACAAACATAAAGGCGGAAGTGGGCCGCTGCGGCACACCTGCACGCAGTACGGACTGGCTCTCGGGTACAAAGGAAGGACGTGGACGAGGCGCAGGAGGTGGGCGCCGGACGAGAGCCAGGGACGAAGGGCTGGCTGTAGGAAAGAGGACGCACGGACGAGGAAGACGAACACACGGATGGGACGTGACGCACCAGGCCGGGCAGAGTGATGGTGGCGAGGGAGCGCACGTCGAGAACAGGGATGTCCCCCGGACAGGAGCGGCGGGATTGAGCGCAGCATCGGCATGCGTTCCCCGAGGTGGACCCCTGCAGCGCCTCCGGGGTAGGCTCCCGGAGCCAGCCAGACCCCCCTCCTGGAGGCCGACCAGACCTGACTACTATAGCACCTTAAACCCTTCCTTTAGCCATTTAACCCCATTGTAGTCCTCCTTTTAATGTATGTTTTATCCTGTTTATTGTATTTATGTCAATTTATGGCACCACATAGCTCTCCAGAAAAGGGACTTTAACCTGTGTGAGAAGGTATCCGGGCAAGACTCGCAGCTAAGCCACACATGCCTTCTGTCCCTACTAGTGTTCTGGCTAATGGATGTTCACTGGAGAGGAAACCAGATGAACTGCTAAGCTCTTCCCAGAAGATGGTGAAAGACTGTTGTGGTGCAGAGGGAGCTGCGCAGGAGGTAGAGGAAGATGGATGAGGAGCTGACCAGTGCAGGACACCACGCTCTGAAACAGGGACAAACCCAGGAGGCGGTGCGCTGAGGATCAGAGGAGACTGAAGGCAGCAGCCAGGTTTCCTCCGGGTGCTACGGTTTACCTGAGCTCCAAAAACACGCTGGTCAGGTTGACCCACAGTGGCGGCGCGGCTCAGTCGCTGCGGCTCAGGACTAACACCTGGACACTATTTTGTTGTACAGTTGCACAATGACAAATAAAGCACTTACTTACTTATAAGCATGTTGAAAAGTGCAAGCCCTATTCACAATTCATGACATTGCTGCCTGTTATGCATGTCATCTGTCTGTTAAAAGCTCGGTACAACCAATTTCCAATATTTAATGACCTGGATTAATTTAAAATATTAATATGAAGGCTTGTTATTTCTTTTCATTTATTAAAACTGACAAAAAGTTGTTGAGTTTTGTTGACTAAAACACATATAGAAATGCCTAAAACTCATATTTGTAGCCACAAGACTAAGGCTAAAATTAATAAAGCTTCTTAGAACAATACCCACTCTTTAAAAGAACTGTGCTATGATGGTCTGTGGAAAATGCTGCTGTAGCATTCAATTTCCCAAACTCTACAAACATTTAATTAAAACATGTACAAGTGTTCTTAGTGTTTCACTACCAAGCCCTTACAATGTATTGCCAAAGCATAAGATTTAACATCGTAACGTATAGCTGCATAAAACACAAAAAAATAATTCTACTAAAGCTGCGGTATTTATTGGAATACTGTTCTTCATCTATCGTCATAAGGTGACTTAGTTTAAATCTGTCTTACTCATGTGGATTAAGGGCTGAGGCAGGTCGAGGAAAATGGATGTTTTGATGAATAGATCTGCTCAATATGAAGGTTGCTCACACTTAGGTGCACTATGGGTAAATCCTGCAGGTGTGCCTTATCTTTACCTTTTTCCAAGTCCTTATCGCTCCCTGATCCTGTGCCCGGTGGTTTTACTGCGAGGGGGTGGTGGAGAAAACGCAGAGGAAAGGTGGTGAGGTCAGACGCAGAAGTAGTCTTGGCCTTGAGCTGTGCAGAGGTGTAATTATTGTCCCGATGGTAGATTGTGGCATCTGTGTATTGTCTCTATGGTTTGGCGCATGGCGCTGCAGTACGATGGCCACCTTTAATTAAAAGTTCACAGAGCTGAAACCAGTTTCCGTGCTTCAATCAGTGTTGGAGTTCTGACTGCCTGAGTTAAGAATAGGAACCTCGTGGTACATACCATGAATAAGTAGTTACTCAATCGTCATTCACCGCTCTAAAAATGTTAAAAGTGTCAAAAGTGTTCAAGAGGGTCTAAACGCAGCCGATGGAGAGTCACGTGATCAGTGGAGCTCAAGACCTCCACAGGAAATGACGTCAGCTCCACTTTTTTATTTAAATTTATCTCAATAAAACACCTTTTGGTAAACTTCACTATCCTTAAGGTTAGGACTATAGGGTTAGGTTTAGTTTGGATCAGTTTAAGATAGCGTAGTCCTGTGGAGGTGATGTCATTTCCTGTGGAGAAGTGGAGCTCCACTCCACGGGCACCTCCATCGGCTGCGTTCAGACCCTTCCTGGTTAAACTCTCGTCCTTGGGCAGACATTTGTGTTTGACGGTAGCAAGGTTTCACTTTTGGTCATGCCCACCGGTGCATAAGAGGAAAAAGCGTGCCCTCTGCTGGTGTTTTGTATAATGGCATTTAACTACATTGTCATAGGCGTGTATAAAATAAAGAAGGTATTATTGGACCTACTGTAGGTATAATACTACAATGTATGGATGGTATTTAAAACTGTGGAAAACATGAAGCGCCAGTAAGCGCACTCCTAGAATAGACAGTGTAACTAAAAGAAGCACCACACAGCCTAGTCTTAAAAGGCCTTGAGTGCTCTGAAAGGCTCACATGTAAATACATTCATTATTGTTATATGAACAAGTGCAATGTGCATACGCAGAGCAGCTCTAACTATAGATAGGATTTGACTCTTGTACACGTCAACACCTGCCTAATATATATTTGCCCACGTATATTAGTCTACCCAACTGAATGCAGATTACTATAGCCGAGCCTAAAGACCAGCTGGACGGCACATTAGTAAAGACTGCTCTTTTAGGGATTTTGCCTAGAGCGCCCTCTGCTTGCAGGAGGAGGAATTAAGACAAGACAGAATGCACCATTTTTCGCTAACAGCATTCTAACAAATCGGTGCTGTTGCCTGATTAAAACAGTTGATGGCTTTAAAAATATGGGGAACTCGTTCTACATATTTATTATGTAACAAGGTCCATGAAGTATAGATTGGAACATTTCAGCGGTTGAATAATTGACCAAATTACATAGATTACTCAAAACTATCTGAATGATGCAAAAATACTACTGGTGCCTTTGATGGGGAACTACACTACTACACTATGTTTTTTCATATATAATAAATATGACGACCGAAAGAGCCAGGGAATAGAAGCTCAATGCACCACACTTTCACACCAAACTCTAATGCAGCCTTTGTTTAGTGTTGACCTTAAAGGCTAATGTTAAAAATTCATTATCACAATATATCTGTTTCCCTGAATGTCTATTTGTTTTTCACACGTTTTGAAGTGTCACCGAAATGCCCGACGCACAGGCAACAGGTGAAGAATGGGCTGAGATTGAGCCAAGCTTTCAGCCCTGTCATTAGACCATGTTAGGAATAATACATTCTACTTTTAATAAATCTTTGACAGTTCGTACTAATGAACAAGCCCAAGCGAACGGAGGTCAATGTCGAATAGTGCTGAATCGGCTAAAGCATTAAACGGGATATGGTTTAAAAATGTTCTGCTGCATGGGAATGTCTGCTCAATCTTCTCAAAGCCGTATCCAGTTTCAATTCTTCTAAAATCCATGCATTTGGAACTGGACAACAGAGCAATGACATCACCTTTCAAAATATTAATAGCCTAATGACTTTTTGGCGAAAAAAATATATTAATATATATTAAAGGACAGATGGTCCATAGCTGCTCTGAGAAACATAAAAACAGTAATGTACAGTGTTTTACTGTGGGTGGTTGCAGACTCATACAAGATGTGGCCACACCGCCTTTGCTCTGCCGGATCCCGTCAGAACTTGGAAGTTAAGCAGGGAAGGGCCTGATCGGTACTTGGATGGGAGACTGTTTAGTAACACCAGGACGCCTGGGGTGAATGCAGTGACTGAGTGGTTGGTGGTCGGAGGGGCCGATGGCTCAAACTGGTTGCCTCGCTTCTGTCAGTCTACCCCAGGGCAGCTGTGGCTACAATAGCCACCACCAAGTATGGTGTGAATGAGTAATGCAATGTAAGGCGTCTTTGAGTGTCCAGAAAAGCGCTATATAAAACTGATGCATTATTATTATTATTATTATATTATTACGTGTGATCCTCTTCAAACCCTGGTGTCAGACATGGCAAAGATTATTTTCTTAGACACATTTCCTCTCTCTGTGATATAAATTTCAGTGTAACTATCTAATCACATTCCAATGCTGTAGATTATATCTGTGTGTAAAGAAGCGACCTTCTGTAGTGTTAATTCCCTGTTTATTCGTTTAATTCCACAATATCCTGTTAATTCCCATGGAAAATTCCCAACAGTGAAAATTCACGGAATTTTGCAACCCTAATTGTAGCTGATATTTACACTGATATTCATCTGATGATAATATATATATATATATATATATATATATATATATATATATATATATATATATATATATATGAAAGTAGAAAATAGCTGCTTTTCAAACACATGGCTTTGTGCATTATGGATGCCTAGAGCCTCTCTGTTGTTTCGAGGATCACACACATTATACTAGAATAAAATAGTGGTCCATTGTGCTCAGAGGCTGGGGTTGCATCTTGACCTCTGCAACACTGCCCAAACTGACCCAGTGGTTCAAAGTTAGATTTTGCACCACTTTTCAAACTTGCAGGTTGAGTGCTTGATAATACTTGATAAGAGCTTTTGTGTCACTTTAAACTCCACTCCCTTTACAAGTCAAACCATCCTCAGAGTCTGTTGCACAAAGGCCTGTGTTAGACAGATTTCTGTGCCATCAACAATGCTGTATAGGATCACTTTATTACTCTGCATTGACTTGTGCAAAGAAAGCTGCAGTTAACCACCCAAGTTCAAACCCGGGCCACTGTATGTGAGTCAATATTGCTAACTACCAGGCACTGTGCCGCAAGAGTCGCCCAGAGGTGGCTTTTGGCTTGTGGAAAGTCGGACCACAAAAATCAATAGGTTTCTCCTTGTTGGGAGCATGAATGCATAGCACATTTCATGCCAGGGCAGCCATTAAGTTGAGACAGTTGAGGTCAAGTAAGAAAAGAAATGCAGCAGATAAATGCAATCACATAATGCAGGCTCACTGTGCCCAAAATCTCATTGATTATCGTCACAGCAGGGATTCTGTGCATTTCCATTGAACATTTGCTCGAGTTAATCACTGAGCTAGCTGTGGAGCGCCAGGTTAAGCTTTTAGCTCAGCAAAGTCTTTCTCGTCTTTGAGGCATAGAAGAGAGGACTTGTCTGAACCGTGGTCACTTGGGTCCGGATAAATGTGGTCAGTGAACAGTCCTGGACCATTTAACTTTGGGTCTTATCTGTTGAAGCTCCTCACACAGTTCAACTGCACGTAAAATACAAGGATTTGGTCTTTTGATTCAGAGAAATCGACTGTTTCTATTGTGGTTCTCCAGTTCTGACATTTGTCGTTGAAAATAATGGTCGAAATTGACATGTGGATCGGATTTCCTTCTGTCTCCTACTCTGTGTTCGCTTCAGTGACTCAGAAATCTACCCTACTTTGTGATTTCACTCAGGTAAATTAAATGTGAGGTTTTTCTCAGCTCCACAAAGCCTTTTGCTCCTGGTTGCTCCAGCAAGCCGTCATGCAACAGTAAGACGATAAATGACCGGTCAGCTTCTTTCCCTGTACATGATTTCTACTTCAGCATCAGAGTGTGTCCGTTCTCGCAGCATCACTGTGATTTTAGTCCATGTAGGCTGTATGTTCTTTAATGGGCTGGCAAAGTCTCTGTAACATTTCCCAGAGCTGGTAGTGATTGGGCTTTTGCTTTTATCATCCATAAACTCACCCTGGGGACCGCTCAGATAGGCACCAATACAGAGGACGCCTGAGTCCCGGGGGTGTCTCTGCATTTGCAATCCACACAACAACCTCTTCACTGCCGTCAATGCAGCTCAGTGCGGTTCAAAAGTGGAGAAGCCTTTTTACAGTCCAGGGCTGTCCTACCCCTACCGTCAAAGCTTGATTCCGTCGCTTCTTATCGTCTTATTGTGAATGATGGATCTTTTTGATCCAATCTGTTTCTGTTTTTGCCTTAGTGAGAAGGATGGCCTTTCATACTTCATATACAGTTAATCAGTCAGTTCACTGCTATTTAAAGGGGTGTCCTATAACATATGCAGCTTGATGGTTGTGTGTTCTGATGCTTTAGTGCCACGGACTTTGGCTGCCTACAGTTCAGATCCATAAATGTGTTTGTAAAAGCACTGAAGCATATGGCTCTAAAACTCGGCAGTGTAAAATTTTAATAAGGAACGGAAAACTGCCGATTTGTGCATTTTTGTCTAGCTCTATACTTCACTTTGCTTTTTTATGATTTAAAAACGTTTTGGAAACACCTGCAAACTACAGCGACTGAATGTAAATGTTGTGAAGGGTATGACAAAGTAAGGCTGCTCAAATTTATAACAAAACATTTGTTATAAATGCGATTTACAATCACATTCCTCTTCTGTAAATGTAATGCTATTGGAAGGTGATTGGAAATGGTTATTTAGTGGGAAAATTTGCAATTTGTTGGTAATTCTGTGTTTTGTATATTGTATGTTGTATGTGTATTTTAATTGTTATCTATACGCTTCACGCTTATACATTTAGTAGCCTTTTCTTAACAATGTCGTTTATTTTTGACAAGAGCAGAGAGAAGTTTTGGGCAAAAAAAATTGCAATGTTTTAAAAAAAAGTTTAAATAAAAGTTTTGCTTGTGCATTGTTTTTTTATATGAATTAAATGTGCGCCTGTCAATCAGCAGTGGTGCATGAATCCTTCGGGGGTAGGGGGGTGGTGGCGGCGCAGTGGCTTATGGGATGGCACATACAGTAGCTCCTAATCGCTGGTGGGGAAGCTCCAGAGGTCCCTATGCTAAAGGAGATATGATAGGCACACAGGCTCCTTTCCCTACCTCCTTCCTTAGTGACTATTCGGACGCTTCTTATCATGGCAGACCCTGATGCACATCCAGTTATGGCTTAGACCGCTTACCAATTTGCTCGATTCGGATCCAGCACAAGAAACATGGAGGGGGAGGGCAGGCGCACTCCACACTGCCACAATAACTTTACCATGGCCGTTAACTTTTCTGGCTCAAGTTTGTTTCTTTCACATTTTTGTGACATTGTATGGACAGAAACAAGTAAACAAGAGTTGGGGGCATGTGAGGACTTGGTGAGACCAAGGAGGGAAATGTTGATTACAAGTTGGCGATGTAGGTGTGGCTGATTCATTATAGTGATGGGAATGTATTGACAGGCGTCAGTGTGATTTGAGGATGTAGCGAAAAAGGACATGGAGTCAGTCGGGGTGAGATTTTAGAGCTTACGGTTAAAGGAGGCAGTTTATTCACGAGAGTGGGGGAGTATAGTAACGCTATTGGAGGACACATCATTCAATACAATATGAAACGTCCTTGTTGCTTGTTACAATTGGAAGCGAGTGCATGTATATGTATCCCCAAGCACAGAACAACCGTTGTTATTGCGCCTGGTAGAGCCAGTCATGCAACCATGTAATTATTTTCAACCATCGGGATTTAAACAGCCCAATGTCAACACCTGTAACTTTGATCATTAGTACAGGGATACCATTACATTTTTGTGGAGGCTCAAATGTAATCTATGACATCTCCCTCCAAGGTCAAAAGAGGACTGGGATACGCAAAAAGTCGCACGCTAAGTACCTAGCCTGTGTGACATTATAGTAAAGGACGCAGCCGTAAAGGGTGTGTGTAAAACAAATTGCAATCTGTCTGTCAGCTCATGTTAAACGGAGTGCTGCCGATGAGACGTGCAATCTGGTGTCTGCTTTTGTTAGAGCTGCTGCACGTTTTATGAGTCAAGGCAATTGACACCGGATTTAAAGTTTGCGTATGTTCGGTGTCTGATGGGGACAAGGTGAAGCATATTGTTCCTGTCATATCCTGTTTATGGCGTCAACAGCAAGTGAAGCGGCAAATGCTTGAAACGTCCTCCAGGAAAATAAATACAGACAAAATGCTTAATCCCATTTGGGTGGACTCTGAACATGCATCATATGAAAATGTTCGGTCAATGGACTGTCTAACCTTACATGACAGTGGAAGGGCAAAACATGCTGGGTTTCACAATAGTTAAAGCCACAGAGGAGAACATGGCAAGTTACACGTTGCTACATCGTAAAACATACGGCTAATTTTGCAATGGATTATAAAAACTACTTGCACTCGGAAGAGGACCAAATGTTTTCAAACTTCATGTATGGCTACGTGAGCCAAAGTTAAGAGTCAAGAGAATTATAGCACATAGTACATACAAGCATGGGAAACATGCCTGTTTCACCAATATAAATGTCCATATTGTTTGTTATGTGTTTTATGTATTGGCTGAAATGTGTATCTATGGTTATATGGTTTGGACCAATTTTATAGAAAACAAAACTAAATATGCAATTCACCAATGTATCACTTAATTATTCTTTTGTAGAAGTAATTAGATGTGTATTAGTAAAGGAATTGCTATTAGTGGGGTTACTGTTTTATGCCCCAAACACACCGGCAACGCATCACACAACGCTTGACGCACACGTGGAAAAATAGGATTGGTTTTATTTTGAGGAATGCATCCTGTGCAGTGTGGCCGCTTCAATCCGTTGTCAATGATTCTATGTCAAAAAGGCAATGCGTTTACGCAGAACATGGTCATAAATGCGCAGAAAACGCAGCCGGTGTGTCTGGGGTGTTACGAAAACAAAGACAAGACATAAACTGTGATTATTTTATAAACACCAAGTCTCTTATCACTTTACGTTTTACTCATACTTATCTGTAAATATAATCCCACTGTTGTTCGAAGTCTATTGTTGTCATCTTACTATATTTTACTTTTTACTTTTTATTTTGTATCTTATTTATTAATATTCCTTATGCATGCCCCCTAAAGCCTTATAGTTTAAAGTTTTATAGCTTCATTTTATCTAAATTCTGTGTTATATGTTTTATGTTGCACGTCCGCATCAAGAAAAATTCCTAGCTTGTGAACCTGTTCTCAAACAATGGCAAATAAAATCTATTCTGATTCTGATTCTGATTCTTCCATCTAATCCAGTTTCAGTTACTTGCTCAAAAGAGTGAATGTTGATAATCCAGTAAAAAGCAGAGATAACTGACCTGACTAGTATTATTTATTTTGATTATTAATTGACTTAACCAGCTTTGGTATTATTATTATTTTTATTATCATTATTTAGTTTTTCATTTTCATATTAGAAATACCCCCAAAAAACCTAAAAGCTGGGTTCACGATTCAACAATACAGTACATTCACCAGATGTGCCGTTTGCCATTTAAATGCATCGATAACCCTACATCTTTTATAATAATAAATATCATGTGACAATCCAACTAGTCGCACCGATGCCACCGAGGAACTCCATTTAACTTTTTTTTTTTGCGGTCAAATTGTCCTCACTCACTTTTAGACTGGATTTTGCATTTCCACAAATCAAACTATTGAGATAAGTAATGTGTGTCTTCAATTCACGCCGGAGGATTTAGACTAAATAAATTAAATAAAAAACTGGTATTTTATTGCACATAATAATGGGTGGATGGGACCGCGTTACTCCTCCTGCATGTTCCAGTGTTTCCTGAGTTCATATTGATCTAATTGCTATGAAAAGTCGGATCATTCCAGGCGCATTAAATGGATGAGTTAACTTTTTTACAATGTAATTAATGTCACTGTGTAAAAAAAAAAAAAAAGAAGGAACAAAAAGCCAGTGGATTTGACTTGCTTTAGCAGATGTGACAATATTTACTGACAATCCACTTTCTTCCTCCTTCTTTCTTTACGTCTACGTGACAATTTTTCAAATGTGCTTTATTATACACACAGTCATGAAATCCCTCCCATCTTTATGCCAACAAGTGCATGCATTATTCAGCCTGGGTGGTGCAGAGAGGGGCAATGGTGACGGGGAGGTCAAACATGAATCACAGTCTCTCTAATATGAAGCGCAGCCACTCAGGGACGGGTGCCAGGAGAAACTCGGCTAACTGCTTACCCTGTACGACTGCAAAACGGCGCGCAAGCTAATGCGTAGCTGCTGTATTTAGAAAGAGTCCTTGTTATATCCTCAGCGTCTTTCTAAGATAAGAAAATCCCAGGGATACGCGCCAGGGTGAACGCTGCCAAACATATTGCGTTCCCACGAGGGGTCGGGGCCCGCTGGGGGTATGCGAACACTTCGCATGGGGTAGGCCCACATACAATTATTTCAGAACGTGCAGTATTCCACAGTTATTTTCAGAGGAAAGCTCCATTTTAGGATGTTTTGCAGTGAGAGAGATTTTTGTATCAGACACAACACTACTAAACACGGATAAATCAGAGTTTAGCTGATTACTTTATAAATAATGTGCAGCACCCTCGAGGTAGGGGGTATTTAAAGTACAATTGAAAGACTGAAGGGATTGCTTAAGAAAAAAAAAAAAAACACTACCCTATGACTACTTTGTACAAGCTAATGCTAAGCTACTGTATTTAGAAAGAGTGTCCTCGTCATTACATCCCACCTCTGTAATTAGTGCCACATGTGCTTTAGCTCCCGGTTGGGATCCCTCCTCGCCTCCATCTCTGTATATAGGGAGGTATTACTGCTGCTCTTTTCACGCTGAATGGGGATATGTTCTTGGTGAAGTGAGCCAGTAAATTAAGGATTATAAAAACTATCCATCATGTTGCCTTTGTTGTTGTTTGGTGTTCCACACAATGGCCTCACATGCTCCCGACATTAATATCTTCCTCGAGACGTGGGTGCCGGCTCTCATTCGTCCAGTGAGTATTCACCATAGTGAAGCTCCAATCGTCGACTGGACTGAGTTTGGTTGAGTTGAGGACGTTTCTGCCCCCGGCTCACTTCTGGGTATTTGCTGGGTGATGGAAGTAAAAAATCCCATTCATATTTTGCATGGATTACTTTTCAAAACATACAAAAATGAAGACTTTAAGAGCACAACACGGACTAATCCGCTATGTCCTAACTCGTGGACGTAAAACACTTTCAATTGAAGATGTATCTAAAAATTTATCACCTGAAACATTATAAAAGCATATCACCTTATTTTGCATTCATTCACGCTTTCTTACTTGTAAAATATTCACCCAATGGTCGGTCGTTGGCTCTTAGCTGATTAGCATGCGTTGGGCATTTAAACACTTACTATAACATTTTTTGGAAAAGTCAATGCGAAATAAGATTTTTACTGTGGAAGTGGATGTTGAGCTCTATAGAAGCCAAACGTAGAACGGGAAAAAACTCTCGCAGACTGTACACCAGTGTTCCTTTATTAAATGCAACGTTTCGGCCAGTGGCCTTCGTCAGGCAAAATGACATTTTGCACCTGTTCTATACAAGAGATGTGCGAAGTATAGTATATATCGTCTTTGAGCTCTATAGAAGCGACATGTCCTCGACTCAGTCCAGTCGACAAGCTTTTCAGTACAGAAATGCCTTTTCTGTCAGCGGTTTGGACGCGGTTTTCAATATAAACATTTTGCTCAGTGGCGAATACTCTGTTGAAAAGCTTTAAACTTTTGGCAGATCAATGTAGATTCACAAGGAAAAGTCAAACATATCAAGTAGCAACAGTGCAATGATGATTTACAATAAAACCAAAATCCAGAATAAAGATCACCAACGTCTATTTTAAATGTATTGTTCCTTAAAATGAGACAACAGTGTTCGCGTCAATGTTTGTGGGATCGTGACCTGACAAGTGTGGGAAACCCCTGCTCTCGTGTTTCGAGAGTCACCACTGACCGCCTGCTCTCACAGCGGCCTCTCCAGCTCCACCTGTGCTTAGCAGACGACACTTTGCCCCGCCAGCTCCGAAGTTCGACCCGCACATACCAATCCCCGTTCCCACAGTGCAGTCCCTGTGCTACTGCGCGGTACTGCCGACTCCTACACCTCTCCATACCTTTGCTGGGACCTCGGTGGCCTCCTATGCTACACCGGGCAAAGGTCACGGAGGCGCTTGCTTTATAGGTGCGCGATTATGTCGGTGCGTTTTAAAGGGACCGGTCTGGAGGAGTGTCCGATGAATTGGTAATGCGCTGGTACTATGTTACCGTGACATATACAGGCTCCGTTAAAGAAGCTGCTGCTTTATGTAGCCACTGCAGCCTGTGTCGTTTACGCCGTCGCTCCTCAATGGCCTGCGCTCACTGTCTCCTAACACTTGGCGGATAAAAAATTTACACCCAGTAAATACTAAACGGCCGTACAGCATCTACAACACAATTTATTTTAACAGCAGCGTTCACTATTTTTTGGAGGCTTATTCAAAATCGATCACTGCACACGGTGAGTAAAGAATTTAATTTAGCATCGCTGTTAATCTGGCACCCAAAGAGATGATTAATTGTGCCCTAATATAGGCTCGAGGCGCTGGTAATATAGGCATATTGAAATTAATATATACGGGAAAACATGATTAAAAGTTCGCAAAGACCATAATTTCTTGCAAAACATTTCTTGACTAAATGAAGATTAGACACAAAACAAATATTTCACTGCGCTACAAAATCTAAATATCAAGTATGGGTTTAAATGACTTGAATTGAGAATATTATTATTGTTTTGTAGTGGTTTTCACTCATTTTGACAATGTTTTTTACCAAGACTCGTTTGATGACGGGTTCTAAGGTAATCTCGCTTGTAATCCGCAAGTAAAATTTACCCCATTGGCAGATTGATTTTCTGCCTGACATTGAAAACATTTGAATAATACTGTTATGCAAGGGAGTGCACTCAAAATTAATTTCATTGTGATTAATTTTGCAATGTCAATAAAGACCTATCCTATCCTAATGTTAAAACAGAACAAACCTTGTGTTATGTCCCCCAATAATTGTAAATTATTGTTTCTAAGTATTTCAATGAGTGCCCTATTAAACTAACCTAGATAAAAACAAAATTGGAGTGTGTACCTTGTAATATTAAAATATTAAATGGAATATTTTTTTCAGTTCAACACATCTTAGCTATTTACTGGGGAGCTATCTTCAATGCCAGGCCAATAAAACCACATTAAGGCCATTGGAATCCATCCACAAACTTTAAGCTTTAAAAATCTTAGACAGGAAAACAAGGCAGCATCGCCACTGTGATGTTCTGGAAAAATACAATCTGTTACATTTTGAAAATATGTTCAGAATATTTTACAATTAACATCTCGCAAAACTTCATTTGCACAATCAGCTTTTTCATATAAAGCAATCAAAGAATGGAATAATCAAGTTATAGTACTTTCACCGGGGAATTGAAAACGTGGCTGCTGAGAGGCCAAACCTGCCAGCATTGATAGGGGCTGGTTTTAGATCCTTCATTATGTCATGACAAAATGTAGCTTTTGCTTATTCATTGCGAACCACCGGGGGCAGCACTGAAGTATTTTAATGTATTTTAATATGTGTGTAAATAGGAACGGCGATTGGACTGATGCAGAATGAAATGCAGTGAGATTGGTGAAGTGTTGTGTGATTGACTGTTAGAATAATGAACGCTCATGCTGTATACTGTTATTTATTTTGACGTAACCAGGGACTACGGATGGAAACTAGCCATTTAGCTATAATCTGGTGCAGTACATCTCTGTCTCTTTGAGTTTAATGTCTCTGTGCATTGTCCCTTCAATAAAGATTAAAGTAAAGCAAAGTAAGGTCAGATATAACTGTCATTTGTCCTTGAGATTCTAGTTTTGTGATTTGGTCACGGTGAACTTGTTTACAATTTATTCATCAGATCTTAGTGTTGGGCTTGGTGTACCTGCGTGTAAAACTGAGGTGGGATCAATGAACCATGCAGGGATTCATCAGAAAATAACCGTAGTTTCCTCTTAATTAGATTTGCTGTTTGTTTTTAACATTGATTGATCTGACCATACCAGCAGTTATCTCCATCCCATTTAAAAACACGCTTTGAGGTTGTAATTGCACGCTTCTATAGGCTCCTCTGAGGGTCTGCACAGGGAGCTATTTACATTTAGATTTGCTCACGGGCGGAAGACCGTCTTATCTGCCGGGTCAGGGGCCGAGGCTGGCTCACGGACGGCGGGCGCGGCGGCCTCCTTCAATGGAGCGAAGCCCATTGCTTTCCCATTCAGATCCGTGTCTGCTGAAAGGGGGAAGACAAATTCGTCCCATGACGCCGTAACAGATAAATGGCCTTGTGAAATAACAGTTGGAGCGTGGTTGGTAAAAGCATCTTGTCACCCCCTTCATAGTAAACGTTCTGCATGATTATGCCCGGAGCCGCGCTGTACGGACAGTCCCATTGTGTCCTAATTGAATCGTGATTTTAATGTTTCGAAAAGAGCTGCCGGCGAGCGGCGCTAAGTGCTTTGGTATTGTTTTGAACGCTCTAAATACACATGTTGACGAGATGGAGGAAATAATTAACTTAACTACTGTCCTTACTTACTCGTTTGCATCTCCTACTACGACCATTTGTCTCGGCTCGACGCAATTAAGATGTCGTTCCAAATAAGCCAGACGTATCCTTGAGAGATGACACCAAATCGGAGCCGGGGGTATATTTAGGAAGGAGGAGAGGTGTGTTTTTTTTTTTTCTTACCCTCGGAGGATAGCGGCGCATTTGACCTTCAGCCGGTTTTAAGGGAATCTCATTCAGCCATGTAAAGAGAAATGGCTTGTGTTAATGCGGCGGTATGCAGCTTGAATACAAACGAAGACGCGCCAAATGTGGTCTGCAGCCTCCCCACTCGTCATAAAGCACTCCCATTGGTGCTCGGGGGAGAGATAAATGGAGCCTGTATGTCCGCCACTCCAGTCGTACACTTTTTCTTTCATTATCTATCCTCTTCTCTCTCTCTCTCTCTCTGTCTCTCTCTCAAAGCATTTCTTATTTTTTTGTAACGCGGGCTGAGGCGGTATCACATAAACATACGCTCGCGCCATATAGCCCTCGCAGAAAAAAAAAAAAAAGAAGGGGGACACGAGGCGAAAAAAATGAAATGCATGAGTAAAGTTTTAATAAGGGAGCGAGGTAATTTAAAAAAGTCTTTCGGAGGTGTTTGGAAATTTATCAATAACAAGCAGCTGGGATTTCATGCATGGGAGCGTTTGGTGTAATTGCCTGCACATCCCTGATAGAGGTTCCTCTACAATAACAAAAAAAAAAAAAAAAAAATATGCCCTTTAATGCAGCTACTTACAAACTCCTCTTTTAGCTTGGCGGTTCACGACGGTTCGCAGATAGTTATTGTGGAGTGAGACCCAGACACAAACGATTTTATTTATCCAAGCTCGCTTTTGTGCCGCTTCTGAAGCTAAATATAGACAAAATATTCAGGAATCCGAGTAATAACAAAGACGCTCATTTGCATTCAGTGCCCTCGCTTTCAAGAAATAACATTTTAGCAGAATAACTACATCACGCCATGTGATAATTTACCATTTCATCTAATACACTCTGCGCATGCAAACGGCATTTCATTACCTGGTATTTAACACAGATCGTTGGCCAATTCTGTGTTGCGCTTTGTATGATTCTGTCGATCATCTCCATATACTTTCTGCTTCATCTATATTTAAAATCAGACTTTTTCATTGTGACTTTTTTTTTTCAGTTTTGGCACATTTTTCAACGAGGAACAAGAAACAGGTAGTACAGAAGATGGAGAGACTGTAAAGGCACATGTTCAGCTGCTGCAGTGGTTTGCGTGGGTGTTTTGTAGTGGAAATGAAAGGTAAGAGTATACATTATGCCCCCCTGCCTGACCCAAGAAAAGAAAAAAAGTCGCCCACCTGGATTTAACTCACTATCATAATCTGGGGGTTGCTGCAGTTGGTCTGGTCAAGGTCCAGCCAGGTCGAGTGGATCGGCAGCACTGTCTTATTTCCATATCCAATTTGGGCTCCTGATCCTGCAATAGAGGCAACATCTAATGGTAAATCAGGTGCAACATGCCCCAAGAAAAGAGCATGTTATTTTTGTTCGGCTTGCACCCACTATTTAGCACCTGTATTGATAAATCCCAAAGAATGAGATCACCTGACTATCTGAACGCCCTGAATGACCAGGTAATTCCAACAATAGATTTCTTCTTCCCTGATGGCGGTCTCTAAAGGCGGTCCAACGAAATTATTAGAGCGTGTGAAAGGCAACATGAGATGACTGCCCTGCCCAGTGTTTAAACCCGGACATCCCTACTAAAATGATCACTGTTGAGAGGCATCACAACACGTTTACCCAAACCGGCCGCGTATTAACACTCTCTTTATATTCCGGCAAATTATTTCTCACTTCCGGAGCTCACAGCACTTCAAAGGTATTCATTTGCATTTCCGCGGCACACATTTTAAAGCCGCTCTTTGAAACAATAACTTTTCGGAGTGTAACACATTCCTCCTTTGAATCGGAGCCAGTTTCAGGAGGGAGCGGGGCAGGCGCCACTTTCTTTAAACACAATCACAGGTTCCCGGTAATTGCATTAGTCGGCAAAGGCAGATGAGCTCATGTAAATGATGAGTGTCTTTTGTCTCATTACCGTGACATGGATTAAGCCCCTTATCGGTGGAGTATCGGAGCGCTGCGAATGCCCGGGAGGAGTTTGATTGGAGCTGATACGGGGCTTAAGGATGGACGGGATGTGTTTATTGGGGCGCAGGCATGTGTCAGGCATGTAAAGCTACCCAGGGTATAGGGTGTTTGCCCGTGACGACACTTTTCCGAAGTCAGACATGATGGCGATACTCACCCATGTGCTCGCCTATCAAAACAAACAGTACAGCGAAGTTTGGAACAGCAAAATTGTTAATTATTGTCGTGTTCTTGGCTGTCACAATACATCAGACAGAGAAACTACTTTGCAGTACTACCGTTTACCCAGAGTGGTGCAGAATAAGGGAGAGCAGACAGAATTATCATCTAAATAAAGGAGACGATAGATTGCAAGCCTCAATACAAATTTTGACGGTAAAAATATGGATAACATCCAAATTTGCTAAGCTAATTTTACATTTAATGAACAGGGTTAAGCCCATGTGTAAAAAATGGTATTTAACATGTTCACTTAGGTTTATTATGACCTCTAGTTAGAGGTGGGAAATATACCAAAACAAAATATTACACACATTTCTAAGAGTGTTATGTCAACTTTGTAAAGAGCATATCTTAAAATATTGATGAGAAAATGGATTCACTTGCAAGATTGCGAGATCGCCATTAAACAAACTGGCATTCGCTTTCATTTCATATGGAACTTCATTTAACTTCAGTTTGTAGTGAAAACGTTTTTTTTTTGTTTTGCATTCAGTCTCTCGTTGTACAACTGGTCAACTGTGTGAGAAGTTTCGGGGTCCGATCTCAAGGGTTTATCGATTAACCTTGCGTTTTTGTCCAAAATTGATAATCCGTCTGGTTACTTGGCATGAGCGATATCTCCAGCATGGCGGGACATCCGGGTCTGAACCAGATTTGTGACGTCCGTGAAAACCCCCCATCTGTGGGGTCTTAAAAAGTCTAAAATTCAAAAATCCAAATTTAAGGTCTTACATTTGGTTTTAAATCCATGGCTAACAGGTCTTAAAAATGAACGTGTGTTTGACCAAATTATTTGCTCACACAATTTAGTTTAAAAAAAAATTGCCAAATAAATGCACAGAAGCGATGACGAGTAGCTGTGCCGCTCATTTACATAGTCCGCCTCCTTTTTTCACGCTGACGCACTGGCCGCTGCCACACACAGCAAACTCACCCATAGTTGAGCGAGGCAGAAGGACGCTCTCCTCCAGAGCTTCAAGCGCCCAAAAAAAACAAAAACACAATCGAAGTCAGCAGTGTGGGACCACTTTAGGAATCCAAAAGATGACCAAGGTGTTGTTGTCGCTGATGGACATGATCCGTCGAGCTAATACTGTCGTGAGAAAGCTGCAGAAAAATGCGCCGATGTGTCCAAAATGAAACAACGTGGAGATAATCCTTCGCTGTGAATGTCCAAGTTTGTCCAAATGTTCGGAAAACACTCGCCACAACTGGCTCAGGATGCAAACACAACGCTAACGTGCTCCACTCTGCTCAGCAATAGATTGTGGCCTAATAATAATATAATAACAATATTTGTGATAATTATGATAATTCATTATAGTAAAGTGAGTAAAAGTTGACAGTATGTTGTGTTATTCAATGCAAAGGAGTCTTAAAGCTTTTTTTATTTTTAGAAAAAGTGAATGTTTTCTTTCATTCAGTCGATAATTGTGAATAATTGTTGAATCTCAATTTTCTTATTATGGGTCAGGGTTGTTTAAACTTGAATGGTTGTTAGTTTCTGAAGTTTGTACATCCCACTGTGATATCAGTTAACAACAGTTTGACACTTGGATTTTTGTGACCGTGATATTCTTTACAGTCCATTTATATATTGCGCATTCAACAACAGGTCTTATTTTTTTAGATTGTGTGGTCTTAAAAAGGTCGAGGAACTGCTTCTTTCCACTAAGGAAAATCTCTAAACTTAGGAATATGGTCGCGTGTAATGATTTGGAGCTTATCATTCATGCGTGTGTGTCTTCACGTTTAGACTATTGTAATAGTTTTTTTTCATGTCTTAACAAGAAGGATCTCTCTCGACTGCAATTAGTGCAAAACTCTGCAGCGAGAAACCCACATATCTCCTATTTTAAAACAACTTCATTGGCTGCCAGTGTCCTACAGGAACAAGTTTAAAATGTTGGTTCTAGCTTTCAGAGCCTTGCGTGCTCAGGCTCCTTCTTACTTCTGCGATCTGATCCAGCCTCACACCCCTGCTCGGGCTCAGAGGTCTGTGGATCAAAAGCTGCTAACGGTTCCACGCGACTGTTTTCGTGCTACCGATCCTTCCCGGCTGTTGCTCCCAGGCTTTGGAACGATCTTCCGCCCTCTTTGCGCTCTATTGACTTTAAGACACATTTATTTGTTCAAGCTTTTAATTCGCTACTTTTGGGCTGCTATGATTTCTGTGTTGCTTTGGCCCTTTTTTTATATTGTATGTAATTTCTGATTTTTAACTTTGTGGCCTTTGTCTGTGAAAGGTGCTATACAAATAAAGATTGCTTACTCTTAAAAAGTCTTACATTTGACTTGTCCAACCCTGCAGATACCCTGGCTACCCCAAACAAGCGATGATAAAGGGAAGAGACGGGTTTTAAGGGCGCGTGTATCCAACACGGGAGAAGTGTGTCGTAAATATTAGCAGTGAAACAAGTCAATGAGCTGCAGATGAACATCATTTAAAGACGGCTGAGGGAGATGTCTGAGTGTGTGCACTTGCTGAGGATATATGTGAAGTTTAAGTTGCAGATCGAGGCTCTTGATGCGCTACATGTAGGTTAGAAACGGCTAAACGTAAAGAAAAACATGCGGCGCAAACAATTCTATTTGCCTCTATACAGCTTTTCTTCTTCTTCTTCTTCTTCTTCTTCCAGATTTCCAACAGCACATCATCTGCCTGTCCCTTCCTCATGCGACAGCAGGCGGTGCTTCCTGACACGCCCCTCTCCCGCTCGCCGTATGTGGGGCTGGCACACGGCCCCTCGGAGCATGAACAGGTTGTGCAGATATCATGGACGTGTGAATGTGCCAGCCTATATGTTTTTTGGTGTGTGATTAGCCTAGATACACAAGCGTTTCCTTTGTGGATCATCCGAATCGTCGCATGTAAAAGGAACCTGATTTGCAATATAGAACGGAAGGAAAAATGGCAGAAAGACGCAGAGCGAGACACATTTTTTGGATTAACTTCTCCTCACTTGCATGGGTAAAGACTAGGGTTTTACATAGACATGTAATCCCTAGAAATAATGTACACTCTACACTGTTCCTGCTCTAAGACACAACTCTTACATTTCACAATTTTTGAAAGACGTCCCTTTGGGAGATACTTTTGCATTCGTGCTGCCCACCTGTACTGTATTTCCTTGGCCTTTTGTCATACCATGAAGTAGCGCTCGCTCACATGGTAACCAATGTCTACACACAACCGTCGTCATTGCTTAGTGTCTCAAAGTCAGAGTCATCGGCTGTTCTTTTCGCCGTAGCCATACTTAATGCTTTTAAAATGCCTAACAATAGATGTAATGTGAAGCAAAGTTAAAATAGACACGGCTTGCTTTGTGTTTTTTGACAAGACATCCCTCACAATAGCAAACATCGGTGTGCCTCTCGCCTTTGTGGGCCTCAAAAGCGATGATTTTGCATTTGAGAAGTTGACAGATGTTTACCATCCTCACCTCAGGTGGCTCTCCTCCGATTCCGAAACCCTGACAGCTCACGGGGAGCAGACAACATCTCAGCCATCTCTTGTGACGTCTCACCTTTTTCTTCTTCTCCCCCCCCCCCCCCCCCCCCCCCCTAGGTGTTAGAAGATAGGTTAGAGGTTGAGAAACGATGTGTGAAATAAGTGGAAAAACATGAGGAAAAGCAGACACAGCGAGACAAGGGCCCCACAACCGAAATATCCATCTGCAGAGAGACAGTCGTGTAACAGACTCATCGTGTGGTACAGTGACAATGCGGGGCAAAGCTCGGGGCACGCAAGTCGCTTTCTCATTTTGACACTGTCAGACTGAGCAGTCAGCGCTCCACTGTATTCATGTCTTCCTCAAACAGCATCCGAAACGAATGGATGACCATGTGTTAGGGCTACTGCCGCACTGTTTACCTACAATTTGTCAACCTTAAAACCGTCTTGTCCACTCAAGTCTCGTCGAACTTACTAACTCTGCTAACATCTCTTGTCTCCATGTTACTGTGCCACCCTGTGGAGCTCATAGTAGGGTTTTTTGATTTAAACTAAAATTACAAAAAGAGAATAACATGAAAACTAGGAGAAAGAGAAACATTATTAAAATAAATTCTTATATTTAAAGAATGGAACCTGCCTCTGTCTGCTTTGGGCGATAACAGCTAAGGTTAAAACAGAGAAGCTGAACCCATACCAGATGGTTGATAGTAACAATTATTTAATTCGCCTTATGCACTTTTCCACACTCTTCTATTTCATTCTCCCCGACACAGCTGCCCTGGGGTAGACTGAGGGAAGGGAGGCCGCCAATCTGCTATTGCAGACACAAATGTCCAACAAACAGCAACTACTGAGAAATGCACCAGTAACAACAACATAAACAGTTTGCCAAGGTTCAAATGGTGTCTGACAAATGAAAACAAAATGACGACGATTTGCCTCAAACCATCTGTTTCTCTCAAAACACTACCTTCAAGTAAATCATAATGCAAGTACAGATTGTGATTAACTGGAAACTTAGACACTGTGACAGGCTTAATGTTTTGTGGTGCCAGACAGAAAATGCAAAACAAATTCTGTGTTGTGCTTCATAGTGATTAAAAAAACACGACAGCTTGACGAAGCTAATGATTCATTTAGAAGTGACCAATGACTCATGTACAGTGATACAAATGTTAAAATTAAGTTAGCCCCCATTTATTTCCACAATTTTGATGGCAAGGCTTTTAGATTTGGGTAAAATATTAAATCTCTGTCCCTATTTTTATGTATACTATAACAGAAATGCAGAAGATGCAGCCAGCGTTTATGATGATTATATTTCCATTTTTAGGGTAAAACCTCTTCCATGTGTGCTACGCCAGTGAGTAATTGCAGTGGCCTTTATCCCGTCTCCGGGTCGTTCCCAAAGGACCTCACTAAAATGGCTGCAGCACTGGGTAATGTTTCATCAGACCAGTGGCTCTCAAATGGTCCAGTGATATGTCCAAATGCAATCCCTTTTACTGAGACCTACTTTTTGAGTTATCTTCATCAATTTTAATAAGAACAACTCATTTCCTTTATATTATACATTATTTAGGTTTAATTTTTTGTTTTACAATCCTGAATTTAACATCAGAGGGCTTCTAGCATGGTGTTTATTTAGTTACTGTGTTTCCGAACGTGCAGCATAACGCCATCATTCTATATTATGTTCTTATTGCGTTATTATGGAAAAAATAATGGGGGGAAAACATGCCAAAACAAAAATGGAACAAAACCCGCCCAGCGCCTCACAAAACAAAAACAGAAAGGAGACAGGAACAAGGGATAGAACAAGAATAGGTTTATGTTTACAAGCCTCCTCAAAGTAGGCAACTTAAAACAAAGAGAGAGCGAAATAGAGAGAGGGTCGCAGGAAGGACGGGTGTGTTGTATAAACAATATGCCGATTTGAGATGTTGTTTCTCGGTGGCAAACCCAAAAGGGGAAAACCTACAGGAAAATAACTTTCTCATTTGTCAGGACATAATCTTCATCCCGCTGTGTGTCTAGTTTAGCCTTTACATTTTAATCAAACTGCGTGTTTTTCTGCAGTTCTTCACTGCCTCCCCAGACTGTCACGTCAGCAGCAGCTCTACTCCCACTGCGATCACAGTTATTAGATACACCGGTGCTATGACATCTTTTTTTTCACCCCTTCCTAAAACGCATCATTTCCTCTAAACAAATAGTGGGCTAGTGTGAATTATGCATTTGAAAATACAGCCTTTAGCCTGAATTTAGGAGAAACACCAGGCAAGGTATATACTTTTCTAACATGCAAAAGATGATTGAAAAAAAAAAGGGTTTATCCCTGTTGGATACTTTATTTTGGCAGTGCCTTCTCGATACTGCCGCCTACTCTGTTGGTAAATTCATTATTCCTGGAGTGAAACGTGATTTTGGCTGCGCTTAATTTAATGCTCATCAAAATCATCTATGTGACCACTGGGTAAAGGAAAGGAGTTTCACTTATACTAACAGCCAGCAGAAGCAAGACATGATTATTTGGTACATTTGAACTATTCACTGTTTTGATTATTAAAATAAATGTGTGATCATTTTATTTTGTTTTAAGTCAGTTAGAAAGTCATGAATAAATTCATGATTGGTAAATAAATATGCTGTAAATAAAGTGTTAAAAAGCTACGGTGAAACTCTGCTAGTCAGCTTGTTATGGCTGACTTTAACTTAAAGGGACTATACAGAGTTTAAAAATATGAAAAATAAGTAGTTTCATCCCCCTACACGTTCCAGCCATGTCCTAATGAGCCCAGACCTATTCACCACAACTGCCTCTAAAATCCCTCAATCACTCAAAAAGTTGTTACTTCGAAGTGCTGTCATGCACGAGCTTAATATAGAGACTGCAGTTACGTATAAGACCTGAGGTGGCAGTAGTGAGCAAAACAAAAAGACCAACTTGCATCTAGTCTCTTTAAGATGGAAAACAATAACACAGCCATCTTTAGATTGTCACCATTTGACTCACACAAAAAGCACTTTCAATAACAAAAACTCACGTTGCCAGTTCGATTCAGTTTCCAATCTTTGATTTTCATTTATATCATGGCAAAGTCCAAAAAAATGCGTTGTACGTGTACAAGCGGTCAAAGACCCACACACCTGTCTCCCCTGCTTGACCCAATTACCTGTGGCCTAGTTTTCGTTTGACCTGCCCACTACCACTATGAAACAAGAGAACATTTAGAAATTAGAAATATTATTAATAATTGGAAAACATAAAATGTAAACAAATTAAGCAATTATCTAACTTTATCCAAAAATGTTTAAACTATAGTTTTGCTACCGCTTGCCCACACGGCAGAATGAGGCCTGACAAAGACTCATGAACATGCTGTGTTGCTGTAAATGTAAAATCTTCGTCTGTATCTGTGTGTCCAAAGCACTTACTCAGAGGTCATATTTCTAAATGTTACTTTCTATAAGTTTGTCCCTCCATGGTTTGCATTGCAATTTCATGTACCCTGACTAGCAAATTGTGTTTAGCTTATAAAAAGTTGTAATTGCCCCATTTTTTCTGTATGTTACAGTTACCACCTTTTCATGCGAGAAAGCTTCACTAAAACAAGAGAAGCAAGCCTTATGTCTGGAGCTTTCTTTATTGGTTTGCTGTCTAGCAGCATGTAGACACGTGTTGTGAGGACAGCAAATTAGTCAAATGCATGCATCGTGTTTTGTATTGAATTGCGAGGTACCCTGCAATCCCCAGTCACATGTCCATGCATCCCCATTGTGATAAAATGGCTACATCTTTCCTATAGATTACACCTGAATCTCAGACTGTATAGGGATATTGGTTGTGTGCCTTGGGTTTCCTCTTCAGAGATGCCATGCTGTGAGACAATAGACTTTTCTACTGTCTGTGCAGGGGAACAAGCGTTGGGCCCGCTGGTCTATTACAGGGGGAATAACCCACCCTCCTCGCTATCAAAATTGCTTAGGAAGAGATTGCTTTGTGCCTGTCTCTCCTATGTTCCCGGGTCTATATTTTGTTTCGTGCCTGAAAAGTTCCATCACTGATCTCTGGCCAAGAACGGCGTTTGTGTGTGTGAAAAACACCTGTCAAACTTATGGAGAAAGATCGCTAGAAATTCAACCACTGAAGTGTCGAGCAAGAGGGCGCCGAGAGAGGATGACAAATGGTTTTGAAAACGAGGACAGAGCTGGAGTTGGTTATCTGCACTCGTTGAGATGGTCCTTCAGATAAGTGAGGCCTAAGTATGTTGTCAGGTCCACTGAAGTAAATTACGTAGCAGTGCTGCGGCTTTTAGCTTGCTGTTTTTCTCTTTTTTTTTTCTCTGTTGTTCATCGATCCAGAAATCCCACAACATAACTGGTTTGGGGAGCCATGGTGGTTTGTAAAAGCTGCTCATAATGTCCTTCACTCAACAGGCATCTCCGAAGTGAGTTTTCTGTGGTACCGCAGACGAGTAACTTGCAAATCTCAATTTTACATTTGATTAGTATTCTATTTTCAAAAACATAGCTGTTAATAATGGTAAGATAAAATAAATCTCGGTTAAAAAATACATGGGCGTAACTTCTTTAAGGACTGGGGTGCACAGTCCTCACCAGCGTTTCACACATTTCCCTTTCCAAACATGTTGCATTTGCAGACAGTATCTTGGGCGGCAGCGGCTGTGCAGAGCCGTGTGATGATGCGTGAATGTTTTGAAGTCCCACTCCCGCCTATCTGCTACAATGTGCATGGGTGTATGTTTGTGTGGAGACATGTGGCGATCGTCTCATTGTGCGATCTTTCACAAAATCTTTACACAGATGTAGGGTCTTTAGTTTAATGACTATGTTCTTCCCATCATTGACAAGTCAAGTGCGATTGGAGAGCACCATGCTGCTTCGTTCCTGAGTGCAGCAGTGAGGGGAAGAGGGACTGACTTAGTTACAAAAAAAAAGATCATATTCATATTTTTAAAGGAACAGGCCACCATTTCCATACTGAGATATGTTCTTACCTGAGCTTAGACGAGTTGATGCGTACCTGTCTGGTCTTTGTGCGTTCACTCAGTCACACAAAAAGACCAAAGATGTTGAAATGGAAGATACCAGGCACAAAGACCAGACAGGTACATATCAACTCGTCTAATCACAGGTAAGAACATATCTCAGTATGGAAAAACGTTGGCCTGTTCCTTTAAGGAAAGCAATTTGACAAGTCTGTAGGCATTATTTTCATCCTATTTCAACAACAATACCAACAACAAAAGTTAAGGGGCGTTGGGGTTAAGTGTCACTGTCCCCACCAATAATAACACTAAACCCAGGTCTTTGGTTAAAACAACACATACGCAACAATTTGAGGCCCTCCATGTGAGATTTACTCTATTAACACTTCTCAAACAAAACTGCATGGTAACTCTTAAATGTGTTTCAAATGGTATACGCAGTATTCAGACCTTGGATTAAATTTACAAATAGCCTTCCAGCAGGGTTGAATATGCAGTATTAAAGGTCCAAAATCATGCAAAATCTACTTTTTGGAGCTTTTAACCATGTTGTTATGCTATTTCCTTATCGAAAACACCCCCAGAGTGTTGTTTGGCTTCATTCATGCAGTTCTAAGCAATCCTCTCCGCCCTCCTGGTAAACGACTTACTTGTTTCGTTGTGTGGTCAGAGCGGAACGGAAGTGCTCGACATCTGTAATGTAATGGCCTTACGGCCAGATTTTAATTTGTAAAACAGATTTTTCGTTATTTCTGTCGTAAGAAAGAAATAATTAAAAAAAAAAAAAAGGAAGTACCTGACGTGTCCGCGTTGCCCCTGCATGTCGTGTTTGCACCGAAAGTTGTGAAGAAGGAGCTTTTTCTAACCTACTCTGGACACCTGTTTTTTTCTTTTCTTACCTAACGATAATGTCATGGAGAAAAAAGTGCGTTTGGCTACGAGGACAGGACTGCAACCTTCCTAAAGAAGAGGCCACTCGCCAGAAGTTGGAATTTCATTGACTCAGTGACTGTCTGTGATGCTTGGTGAACCTATAACCAACGCGACTCCCAAAATAAAAACATATACACCAACCATGAAATAATGCTTACCCAAATATAGTTATGAAGATGGTAAATGTCAACAAGAAAGCAACCAGGAATAAAAAAAAAAAACACTTTCATAATAACTAAATCAACTAGCCAGGTTCATCAGTAATGATTGGTATTATTCAGTATAAGGAAATACTCCATGTTACGAATCACCACACAGATACTCGCACCATATTGTTGCACACTGATAACCTAAATGGTACAATGCTTTCCTTTATGAAATATACAATGTAGGGCTGAAAGATATATCGAGATATGAACATTCAAAATATTAAAATCGAAAAGCCAGATATAAATGATATAGATTTTCATCAAAAAAACTGCACTCATTCGTATTATGATTTTATTTTTCTGAACAATGCTTAGTTTTAACCTAATATATATCGTTATACTGTATTGTATCGATATCGAGATATCTGGCATCAATATCGAGATATTACATTTTGTCCATATTGTTCATCCCTAATACAATGCCAGTCAATATGATCTTGTTGTATTGCTGAAAGAAGAACTGAATGTAATTCGGCAAGTGCTCGCATGTTACTGTGTGTATATTTGCATATGGAAACCCAAATAATTCTGAATCGTCTTGCTGTTGAAAAAATAAATAAAAAAAGCCTAAAAGTTACCACTGAATAGGTATAGCACGAGGGTGATTAATAATGATGAATGAGGCTTCAGCCTACTCCTTTTGAGCTTTACTGTGATGAAATGTTTAATTACTGTGAAAATATAAATGTAAACAGCTCAAATAAACAGCTCAATCAAAACACCCAATGGACCAAAGCAGTGAGTCAATCAAAATGCGTGTTAGCCATTTATGAAGTTGTGTTGCAAATTTCAACTCCTTATAACTGCAAGTGTTGGAGCCATTTATGCCTTGATCCATGTTTTAGCCTCCTGCCACTGCGTGGCGCTGTGTGTATCCGGTTACCCGATTACCTGCCCTATAAAAGGCAGAGTCAAATGCACACAGGTGTTGCAGTGTGGAGGTAAACAGTCTTTCGACCGTGTCTGTGGGTGCTGAGGAGCTGTGTATATTGTGGATGGCTGAAGGTGATGCCAATAAAGCTTTTGGAACACAGTATTTTCATGCACTCTTTGTTGGAAGACACGTGTCTGAGACGCCTTGAAACACTGCAATCAGAGCGGACACTGCACAGGGCTTTTGGCCGCTGCAGCAAGTAACTTCACTTTTTGCTGTGGTATTAATATTTCTACTACTGCTAAAGTTGTATGAGTGGAGAGAAGGGGCGGAGTTAACTTAATCCAAGCGTTTTGTCTTCGGGGTTGGGAAAAATACCTCCTGAAAAACTTGTATTTATCACAAAAATAGTGCTCCATAGTGGTAGTGGTACAATATATCATATAAATGCCTATATTTTACTTTGGAATGGCTAAAATAGCATGATACAGATCCTTTAACAAAATGCACCATGTCGTTTTTTTTGTACACATCTCAGAACTTCACACGCAGATTCTTGTAACGTGTGGTTATTTCTTCCATGGAGTGGCAGTAAAGCAGCAGCAGCAGAGAGATGGTGAAGTGAACCATCTGTAGGATTCCCTCTGAAGACTGGACTGCCTTTACAGTATTATGCAGTTCACTAAGTGCCTTAGTTCTCGCAAACACAAGTGTACAATCCAGAACAAAAGCGCTGAAGGTAAACATTGTCCGAGAGGCTGGTGGATGTCATTTCACTGCTCCCTGTGTGGCACATTTCAGAGAGCTATTTTGTCTTTGTGTAAGAAAAAAAAAAGATTGAAACAGTTTGCCTGCATGCTATGCCCAGCTCAAAATGCCTGCCTTTGCGGTATGTCAACATGCCATCAGTCTGCGCAGCGTGAGATGTTTCCCCGGAATACAAGTGTAGCTTTCGTGTTGGGGGTTGTTGTTGGCTGTATAAAGTGACGCCGAGTTTACCTAAGCAGAACCCCTGTATGGATTATGGGCTGCGTTTGTTTGAGAGGCAGGCATGAGGCGTCTAAGTGGCTGTGACCGCGGCAGAACACTGCAGGTGTTTCTTGACAATACCCTCACACCTGTGCAAAGGAGTTTTTCTGAACATCGTGAATTTGTGAATTTATATGGTGGTCTCTTTAGACCCTGCCAATTGCTACATATTTCACCGCTGGCTCCCTCTCTAACCACAAACACAGAGTTTACACGATACATATGGAATGTAAATATTAAGTAATAGTAACGGATATAGTAATGATTGTATAAGGCGCAACATTCCCTTGAACAAGATATTTTTTTTTTGGCTTTTCCTGAGCGACAAAAAGCCTAGATATTATATTTCGTCAGAGTGTTCCATCATTGTCATTCAAGAGAGTGAAAGAGCTTTGCAGAACATGATGGTGCCACCAACCTTTTTTGTCTCTGACTTTCTTCTTTACAGAGAAGTACACTGTGGTAATTACTGTTCCATTAAATCAAGCTCTGCGTGTTTCCAGTGAGGTACAATGTGCGTCAAACTGAGAACGGAGCCGAGAGCAGCTGTTCGGGATTGTCATATATAGTCCCCCTTCTATTCAAGCTAGTACATGGGGTCGGGCAAGTGGCTCGACCCCCATGAAGCACAGTTATCAAAGTGCTCTGCATTTGTGCCATAATGTTTTCTATACAACTGTATAGCCATATATATATATACACAGTGATTGTTCATTGTAAATACTAATGTCGCTTTTGATTGTCGGTAAGTCAATGTACATCAACAGGCAAGACACAAAGCCATGACGGTGCATCACGGACACTTTTACATACATTACTCAACAGAAACAGAAAAAAAACCTGCTACTATAAATTTTAGGAATGATTTTAGGAATGATCTTGGAGTGTGAGAATGTTTCAGGTAAGCGGGGGGTTGGTGTGATCTCTGGACCCACACCCGGTCCAGAGATCACATCACCCCCGTCCTCGAACAGCTCCGCTGGCTCCCCGTTCAATATCGCATTCAATACAAGCTCCTCCTCCTCACCTACAAGTCCCTCCATAACCTGGCCCCGCCCTACCTCACCGAGCTCCTGCAACAACGCCAACCCATCCGGCACCAACCGCCTCACCCCCATCACCCGCACTACCCGCCGGACCTTGGGGGACCGAGCCTTTGCCATCGCCGCCCCGGCCCTCTGGAACTCACTCCCACTGCCCATTAGAAACTCTTTTGGGCGAACCACGTCCCGGACCTCGCGTGTGCTTACCCTGTAAATATAATAATAAGCAATTAAAGCCAATTTACGACTGCAAACACGCAACCCACACACATGCACAAATCTCCGCCATGAGCCAAGTATGCCCCGAATATATTGTCTATGTTAGCTAAAGTGACAGCTTGTTAGCGCTCACATAATGTATACATCAGGTGAGGCCTATTATCTGAACTGTTGCTCTTTACATATGGCAGTGTTTCTCACAGACATATAGAGGCATAATTGGCCGCTTTGTTTAGTGGTTGGCGTATAAATCAGCCAGCTTATCTTTGAAGCAAATTGCCAAGGAACAGGTTGTGTGTGTGTGTGTGTGTGTGTTATTAATGATGGCCAGCTAGCGTCTGAAGCTTGGCGTTTGCAGCTGCTTTGTCCTTTTTTAAATTTATGACAACCGCGAGGCTGAAGGTAAGAATGTAAACATTGCTTACAAAGTCTATGATTTCGCCAAGCCATCACATCACCTTCGGATGAGGCTACCCTCTCGTTTCGCGCGGCGACTGCGGCCCTTTTGGTGCAAATTCATCGGCAACGCTCGCGGCTTCAGCGGCCGGATTCTCATCTCATTTTGAACCCGCGCCAGGACAAGCAAATTGGTGCCTGCAATATCAAGCCCGCATTGATAAATTGTCCGTCTGAGCAGCGGCGCCGCATTATTTGCATTTGCACAATTACCTTTTATTGGGCAGCAGGTTTTCCCAGATTAGATATTTGACACACCTCAACATATGCCCGGGGGATAAAAAAAGGGAGGGGCAGGTTTCCCAAAGGAGCGTTTGCACACAGTTATGCTCTTCCCCCAAAACAAGCGGCGACTGAGGCATTTGAATTACAGGATAGACAGGGCAATACATCAGGCCTGATCAAAGCGTTTCTATGGGAGTCAGCACTATCGGGCAGTATTTCTCAGAGATGATAGAGAAGCAGAGTGAAACCTTTTGAAAACAAATTTGTCACGCGGGATTATTTTTATCTTTATGATGACCTTGCAGTAAAAGAAACAAGCAGCAAAACATCACATTAGCAAACCTTTCAACTGCTTCCCGGTGCCTGGGCCAGCGCCACACAGCAGATGATACATTCTGATGCGTTCGCCGGACCCCCCTGGCTCATGAGCGCGGATAGATATGAAAAATATATCAAAAGATTGAAATTACAGCAAGTTTTCTCCGATAATGGATTCCATTGACTTGCAGCACTGACCTATTTTACCACCAACAAACTTCAGCTATTTCTCTGCAATGGAGAGGCTGTCCAGGACTGTTTCTGCAGGTGGACAGTAACATCAATGTCATGTTTAGAGATAATTGGCATTAATGAAAAGTATGTAACGCTGTAGTTCTAAATTGAGTTCATCAGATAAAAATGAGCTCATTCAAGAGTACAATTAGCTTCTGGAACCTATACATTTTGGCACACTGGCAGCCGTAATGCATGGTGGCCGGCAGGATGTGAAGAGCAAGCCGCTACTCCAGCGGGACGCTTTCCTGAGGAGGTGTTCCGTGCATGTCCCGTGCCAGAGAAGAGCCGGGACATGCAGGCACTCCCTCTGCGGGCTCCTCCCGGGGCTGGGAGTAAAAATCCCATTTACAAGCTCCATGTACTGGAAAATTCTAACATTAAGAGTCTAAAAGCACGACGGAGGCTAATCAGTTATGTGCAGACTACGGACCGCTGCACGAAGAAGGAAAATACCAAATATGTGAAAATACAACGTCACGCATATATAGCTCAATTTAAAAATGGTGTGTTTTACGTCCATGAGTTAACAGCTAATAAACTTCTATCGTTCTTTTAAAACTTAATTTTTTTTATTCTTTCTTTCCTTCTTTGGAGGAGGGGGGAACTGTTAGCTTCAGGATCTGACAGTTTTTTTTTTTTTACTGTTTTATTGTATTTGAGTGATGCGAGTATCCCTTACCATATGGAACAACTATAAACACACCTGGATGATTGTTTAATAAGCTGGGACCATTCGTAGCACAAACCATTAGGCCAAACGCTTCTTTATTCGAACTCCCCCGGTGCGGCGTGTGCTTGTTGCTCCGCTGATGATGTATCTGACTTTGGCCAACACTGTGAGTGTGATTTATGCCCAAACAGCACCTGAACCGGGGATTTATTATCCATTACTGCTGTCCGTCAGGCAACATTACATTAGACTCCGCTGACATTGCCCGGTGTATCACGGGGGGGTATCTGTGCCCAAATCAAGTTCAAAGCAAGGAAAACAACACAGTGATGCGCAGTGGCGTGCTGGGACCTAAGGAATTTAGACCGGCCCGACTTTGTACGGGATTATAGCTCGGTGGTAGTGCGCAGATCTCCTGTATGGACGTAGCCAGTTCAAATACGGCCTTTTCCACTGCTTTCTCTTTTCACATAGGGCCGCTGCTCACATAGTCTGAGCCTGATACACTCCACAATCAGCACCAAGTTATGTAGATAAAAAATATTTATACTTTCACTACCTTTTCCCCTCTTGACTCGCATACACTTGTCTCCCCTGGGATTGGACTGCACCAACTTGAACTAAAGTGGAGGGGTGTTCCACTTAAACCCCTTTGAGTTAGTTCAACGTCAAATGGTATCTCCCCGCCACAAGAATGAAAAGTTGGATGCGGAAAAAAAAATCTGATTTTCATAACCTACATCAGTCGTTATTTTGATAGATTTACCTGACAATTACACGTGAGTTACCCGGACTCCCGCTGCAGCCCAGGTAAAGCCTTTAGGCCTGGAATAGCACAATCGCGAGTCTGTTTATTAATTCACAATTTTATTCTGTCAGCCCCAAAAGCGCCGCAATCGAGCGGCCCACCGGGAGACGTCCCGACTCTCCCGATTACCCGGCACGCCACTGGGGATGTGTGACATGTGGTTCGTCTGTCGCCTGTATATGCGTCACTGTTCGGTAACCTTTTGCAATTTGCCACTTTCATTTCAAATTGAAGCATTAGAAGAAAACCCTTTCACTTCATCTGATAGAGGAAATGTTGTACTTTGTATCAGTTTTTTGCTTCAATGGATTTGCCTTGAAAATGTATATACATATATATAATTATTAAGATAAGAGAAAATATAAGCATTTTGACCGTTTAAAAAGCAATTTCTACCATAGAATTCCCATCCTCAACATCAGATAGGCAGCTTTTTTTATTCTTATCCAGGAACTATCCATCCTATCCATCCACCCATCATTATAGAGGTTTTCAGACATTGACTGGACTGGGGTGGTTGATTTGAGACGTAAAGATAAATACATATCGTCTTCACCTTGGTAACAGGTGCTTGAGCGGCCGGATCATCCTCTGCTGTGCTCCTTCCCATAAACAAAATCACTCCACAATACTGCAGCAATGCGCCTCTCAGCACTTACACCTCTGCTACGCTTCCACGCTGGTTACCAAATGTGCAATCTCGAATATCCACTGCCTGCATCGCTCTGTGGCGTACAACAAGTTTGCACTGTTGTCCCCCCCCCCCCCCCCCGGGACCAAAAACATCATTAACTTTTAGTCTTCTTCGGCAGTGCAGCGCTGGCAGTGTGCACCGTCATTGTTAAAGGTGAGAGAAAGTTATTGACCTCAAAACAACAGTGACGCTAAATAAAATATTAAAGATGGAGGCAGTCGGTGTAACATTAATAGTTGTTTATTTGATGCCATTAGATCTGACACTGGCTATAAACTTGCTTGTTGATGCACACAGTGGCATTTGGCAGATGTGTGACCCCCTTGTGGAACTGTAAGTGATGCTCTACAATTGGACAGATGTTTGTTTTATGTCTGTGGGGGCGAGAGTTTCTGGAGCGTTAGATCCAGTCAGTCGGCTGCCTCGGATCCGCATAAACGACTGAATTTGGAAAAAGTAATGAAGCAATGTGTCTGCGCGGGTCTTAACTTCCACCGTCAGACTTTGTCAAACATTATATTTGATCAAGATTGTTTTGAGTCCAGCGCCAATTTGTTGTTGTTAAACAAGCTTTTGTCAGGTGTGAGTGACGGGCAACACTTGCCGGAGATTTTGAATTTAACTTTGAGTATCCTGTAATGTTTTCATTGATATAACAGATTTTAGTGTGTCTAGTTGTCAGTTGAAGTACTTTAAAGCTGTCTGCTTCTTTTACTGTGTGTTCAACATTTAAGACAACTATTTAATGTAATATATTGAAGTATTGCTGGGTTGCAGGTTCTAGAATGTGATGATGTCACCGGACCCAGCGGGGGCAGGAAGCAGTTTTTCCTATTCCCAAAATTACACTTTCACAAGTCGTAGCGCAAAAGAAAGAGTATGAATTACAAAAATGATCATTAATATCAGTCACTGGGTCCATGATCTCTCTGTACAAGACCAAAAATGTCCTCAAAAACAAAATAATTTTTCCTTCATATAATAGTATTGGCCTTTGGAATGCTGTGATGTCACCTGCAACCCAGCGATACCTGATACAAATTACTCCACATTTGTAAAATAATATATATTTTTTTCTTTTATTTCAATTATAATACTCAAACCCACAACCCTGAGGACAGAACAGTGTGCTGCCATATGCGCAGCAGCCTTAGCCTCATTTGGCCATAAATTATCAGTATTTTTGCACTTTTTTTTTTTTACTTATTACTTATTGACCTCCAGTAGAGGCTTGATCCACTCTGTATTCCAGTTAAATGACTTGTCTCTATGTCTCATTATTTTAGCTTTTGAAATCACTGCTTTGCTTCTTGCTTTTTTGAAATCACTGCTTTGCTTCTTGCTTTTTTCCTGCATCTTGTTTACTACATCCATGTCTGCGTGAAGTTCAGGCTGCCGTGGGCACACTAATTGAACTTGTTTCTGGGCCACCTCTGCTCTCACGACAGCTGGCAATTGCCTCCCGGTCTTTGTCAATGCACTGTAGCCCGACTGGACGCCAAAGACACGTTTCACGGTGATGTGTGTGGCTTTTGTTTTTTCATTTTTGTTGAGTTGTCCTCCGTGCTTGTTACCACGACAACCTCCTCGGCAATAACCCTTAGGTAAATCGTGCAATATGTGTCAAATTTGGATAAGAAACCCATGCTTAGGATATTCTCTGGAAATCTTTCGAGAGAGTGACAGAGAGAGAGGCCAGATGCTGGGGAGGAGCGTGTATATTCTTAGCCATTTCTGGAGGTGTTTGGTCATTAGCAAATACTGTGCATGTAGAAGGAAACAAGTCATAAGATTAACTTACACAGACATAATAAGATTAACGTTTCCATATGGCCTGATGTAATCTACTGCACCACTAAAGGCTTCTGTTGAGTATGCCACAGTGACTTATTCCTGCAAAGCTAAGACAATATCTTACCAGGCAATAAGAGACGTGTGCTCTGCTAGAAACATTTGTACAGAAAGATATTGCTTTTATATGGTAAACACCGCATTTGCCCCATTTACAGACTACGAGATGGACAAATCATTTCCATACTGTTGAAACTAACACTGAGCACCTTTGATGCTTTTTCTCCAGTATTAGGTTCACCGTGTAACCATTTTACCTGTTTGGTAACCCTCCAAAACTTCCAAACCATCTCCATTTGTGACTATTCAAAAGAATAATCACAAGATAATTGAAACAAGGACCTGTAAGGTTCGCCAGTAATACAAGAGAGGCATAGACTAATACCAGTTCCAGGGTCATTCTGTGTATTTGAATCTATTTTTATTGTCCAGTTTTAGTACCTTTTTGATAAGCCCTGCAGCAAATTAGGAGCCTATGGTCGGGGTTTGTTCCAACTGTTTTTAAGCTGGCTTTGGTCAGGCCACTGATTAAAAAACCCAACCTTGACCCCGCAGTTTTGTCCAATTTTAGACCTGTGTCCCATCTGTCTTTTCTCTCTAAAATCCTTGAGAAACTTGTATTCAAACAGTTACATTCATTTCTAGACCACAATAGCATGCTTAAAAATTCCAGTCGGGCTTCCGGACACACCACAGCACTGAGTCTGCACTACTGAAAGTGCAAAATGACATCCTGTTGTCTCTGGACTCTAAAAAAACAGTATTGCTGACCCGCCTGGCCCAGCAGTTCGGCCTTCAGGGACCCGTGCTGCAGGCTGCAGTGATTCATGTCCTACCTAACAGACAGGTCTTTTTCCGTGGTCATCAATCACGTTTCCTCCTCTACAGCCACTCTGTCTTCTGGTGTACCACAGGGTTCCATTTTAGGTCCGGTTTTATTTTCACTTTACATGTTGCCCCTGGGTTTTAATCATCTCTCGCCATAACGTGTCCTTTCACATGTATGCAGACGATCTACAAATCTACCTCCTGGTTTCGCCAAACTGCCCAGACACACCTCAGTCCATCCACAGGTGTCTGGATGACATTAAGCTCTGGCTCTCACAGAACTTCTTGTGTTTAAATGAGGGGAAATCTGAACTCATTCTTTTTGGCGCTCAAAATCCACTCAGCACCACTGTTCCTGGTCTTCAGCATCTCATCCCCCACACTGTCATCAAAAACCTAGGTGTTAATCTGGATGCAAATCTGGACTTTCGCAAGCAAATTGACTCTGTAGTTAAGGCAAGTTTTTTCCAGCTTCGCCTTCTGGCAAAAGTGAAGCCTTTCCTCCGCCGCTCCGACCTGGAAAAAACTATTCACGCATTCATCAGCTCACGATTGGATTACTGCAATGCACTGTATATTGGACTCAGTCAAACCTTCATTCACAAATTACAGCTTGTGCAAAATGCTGCTGCCCGGCTCCTCACCAACTCTCGCAAACGTGACCACATCACGCCTGTCCTTTACTCCCTGCATTGGCTCCCGGTCCTTTTCAGAATCCAGTACAAACTTTAGCTTTTTGTTTTCAGTTCCATCCACGGCCTTGCACCTGTGTATTGATGTGAGACTCTGACCCCTTACCAGCCCAGCAGAGCCCTACGTTCTGCCCAACACCACCTGCTGGAGGTGCCCAGGTCACATCATCAAAGAGTGGGGTGATCGGGCTTTTGCTGTGGCAGGTCCAAAACTCTGGAACTCGTTGCTGCTTGAGTTACGTGCCGTTTCAGACCTGCCCCTGTTCAAAGCAAAACTAAAGACTCACCTGAGGCATTTGACACATAGTTCTGTGGCAACTGCTGTGAATGGTCTGTTTTTAATGAAATTGTACTCCTTTTTATATTGTATTTTTATTTGTATTTTTATTGTGTGCAGCGCTTTGGTCAACTTTGGTTGTTGTAAGGCGCTTTAGAAATAAAACTTGATTGATTGATTGAGCAAACCCCACACTAAATCCCGAATTAGAAATGGCATAATCTATCTAATCTATCTGAGATGTCAGCACATTATGCCTCCTTGACTAAACAGGCTAATTCCAACAGGTTTGTAGAAACATTTGGCACATGTCCAAAGTGTTGTCTTGCCTTCTCCTCATTAGCCTGTGGTGGAAAGTCTCGAGAACCTGATGATGATCTTCATTATTGTCCTGTACAGCGTATGTTCCCCCGTATAATATATGTGTAACCCGCTGAGAGCTGTCTCTGCAGTCAGTGACATTTCATCTCAGATAGACAGACATCAAAACACCGCAGACATGCGTTTGCTCAAAGGCACAAACGGAAGACACTTCACAGACGGCGTCTTGATTTTCAAACACAGTCGTCCCGCCGCCGCGCCGCACATTTTCGATTAAGCCGGCCCTTGTTCAGACCCCTGTCACAGATGTTGTTGACAGCTGTATTTTTGTCGGGACAGTAAACAAGCAGAGCAGCTCCAAATGTGCCATGATGTAGACAGACAGGCAAACAAGCAGTGCAGCCCCCCACCCACCCCCGGGCTTGTTCCCCTGCGGCCTCCTCCCCCCGGGGGATCGTATTTGTCAGCACACACTTAAATCTGGAACAAGGGGCCGACGTGGAGAAGAATGCAGAATGACGCAAAAACAATATAACCATTTCCAATCCCAACCCAATCATACTACATGTTACCTTTTTTGTTTAATTGTTTATCTTTAAACTAACTTATACACAAACTAAAATACTGTAAAGTAACAGTTTTGCCTTCTTTGAGCTCATCTGTTCAAACTTGAAATTCAAGCCCACTATCCCTCTAGGATGACAAGCCACGACCCAAATCTGAATTTCACTTGTTATATAAATGGTAAAATACTGTATTTCTTTCTGCAATTGTTGCTAAATAAGCATTCAATACGTCAGAAATCATTATCGAAATTACATTACATTGTTTATTTATTTTTTTACTCTTGTCTCTTCAGTATTGTGGCTCATCCTATAGCGCTGTAGCCGAACATAGTTTAATTTATCTGGGGAAAAAACCCTCAGGAAATATGCTGCAGCATTTTAACCACATACAGTTGAGAATCAATTTTTAATAAAGGTCTCTGGGCCGGGCATTTTTCACACGTCAGGCACATCCACACAAAATGAACTGTGCTTCCTGTCGCCATAATTCAACCAATTACACAGTTTCATACAAGACAGTGTGCAAAGTGCTAAGCAAACAAAAAAAAAACATATCCACATCTGAGGCCTTCTTGGCACCATTAACGTCTCTCTAATTTAATGCAGGCAGCAATTATGTATGACTAATGGCGGATAGGAAGCTTCGGTATTCAGGGCTGATATTGTGCACCCGCGTTCATTTAAACGGTGATCTATGGATTGGAACAACTTTGATTAATTCACACTATTTGCATACGTTTATTATTTGATTGCCCAAACATTACGTGTGAGCACATGTGAGTTGCATTAAATATTGTGGTAATATGAATGAGAAAAAATGCAGAGTTCAAAAATATACAACATATGCAGTGGTGGGCTCAGAAAGTATTAATAATAATAATAATTTAAAAAACACTGCTATGTATATATATATATATATTGACATAGGAAACTATGTCAACAATAGGAAACTATAATTATTAAAATAATTCTCCACTCACAGAAATGTCTGTCTTAGTGGTTCATTTTGTGATTATTTTATAGTTTTCACACCTCATCTTAGTTTTAATGTCCTCATAACTTGATCCGTTTTCTATGCAACAGTCTCCAAATACGGAATATACCAACTGCAAAAGTCCGCGCCCGATGTAACAAAACATTTAACAGTAAATGGTCTAAATTTATGTCGCATTATTCCTCCTACATTTGGAACTCAAAGCGCTTTACTTCAAGGACCCACCCACCCACTCACAGTCATTCATGCACCGGTGTACACAGACACTGGGGTGGGGGAAGTGTCTTGCCCAAGGACACAACAACAGCGTTCACCACCAGGGTTCAAACTGTCAACCCATTCTACCATCTGAGCCACTGTCGCCAACTTTAAAGCCCGTTTTCTCAAAATGAGTAGCAGTTACAGACACCACATCTTCGTTTTGGACTGAACCTTTTTCAGTATCTGATTCTTAGCACAGTTCATTTTTGAACTCCATAAAACAAGGCTAATTTGAATTTAATTTTCACAGCATCTACATTACCTTAGAAAAAAACTAATCTCTTTACTAATAATCTATTTAACTGCGCTAACCACTCTGCTGCTGTATGTTCCTGCCACTTCCCAATCAGGAAAAGGCAGTTTATAATTATTCATAATGATGTTAATGTTGATGTAATGAGCTGACCATTTGAACTATGCTCGAGGCTTTCAGGGATATGATCATATAATCTTAATTAAAGTTCTATAGACCATGTTGTATTAATTGGCTCCCTAATCTCTAACCATGTCACCAAAGCTTGTCACTTGGACATTTTTAGACGGTTTGAGAGTTTGAAAATGGGAATTGCCACTGAATATCAGAAACAGTTCAATATACAGTGTTTCTTGAAAGTACTAATACACCTTGAACTTTTGCACATTTTGTCATGTTTACAACCCTAAATATAAAGATTGAATTTAGATTTTTTTTTTTTACTGAAAGTTCACACACAAATAACAGACACGTGAAAGCAAATGATACATGATATTTTTCAGAATATAGAAAGCCGAAAAGTCGGGCGTGCATAAGTATTCATACAGCATGAATTAATACTTTGTGGAACCCCCTTTTTCTGCAATAACAGCAGCAAGTCTTTTGTGGTATGACTACAAGATTTGCACATCTAGAGACTGACATTTTAGCCCATTCCTCTTAACAAAACAACTCAAGCTCTGTCAAATTAGAAGGAGAGTGTTTGTGAACAGCAGTTTTCAGGTCTTTTAAACCATTCCATTGTAGCTTTAGCTTTGTGTTTAGGGTCATTGTCCTGCTGGAAGAGGACATTTATATAAAGTACTCCCCCACTTTGATCCGCCACAGTTTAGTAATTTCATTAAACGTTTCCTGCTTCAGAAGATAAACCCTTACTGTTTATTCTGCCGATTGCAAAGTGCCATTATTATCAGTTTAATTATTCCCAGTGATTAAGGCTTTAATGAAGAAAATGGCTGCATATGGTAAGAACAGAGATTCACATTGTGGCAAACACAGTTTATTTTTGAGGGGGACATTTCTGTGCAAATACAACTCTGGCAAGAGCAACTTTAGATGCAAACATTGTCCGAATAGAGATAAAGAACATACATTTTAATGTAAGTGCACTCGAGAAAGTTTAATCAGATCAACATTTGGCCACACAAAATCCAATTTAAATTTATGGATGGATGGAGCCTTATCAACTATATGAACAGTAGAGCCGCAGACAGAACATCAGTGTAATGTAATGGAAAATATACATCTAAAGCAGAACACTCATGCACCACCAAATCAGATGAGGCAGGGGCGAGACATGTCTGTCTTTTTATGTTGTCAGAGTTTTTCAAAGTGTATTTACTAGTGATGGGCATAAACACCGAAGCTCCAGAGCTTGTATCTCCTCCTCCTGAAGAAGATTGCTTCGAAGCACTGCGCTGGAGCCTGTTTCACTACAGCCGGTCACGTGACTTAAGTGTCAGTTGTTTTGAAAAGGGCTTCACTTTGAGTGTATCAGTGTGTCAAAGTGTTTCAGAGTGTTGCATTGAGAGCTTTGAGCAGTGAGGAGCGCCATCTACTGGAAACAGTTGGCTGAAGTAGCTCTGACTAAATGAAATAAAAGATCGTGCATTGATGTCCTGCCTCGGAGCAGCAGAGCGTCAGGTGACTGAATCTTATTTCTTGGCCTATGACTGGTCTGATCATTCACGCATCAATTTCAGTATTTTGTACAATCTCAATTGCACGCATCAATTTGTTTGTGCTTCAGTTATGTTTATAAGGAGTCCCAATAGACAGAGGTCAATGTTCAAACAGAATGAAGGCGCTTTGAAGCTCCGAATCTTTTGCAAGACATTTGCAAAGAAAGCATTGAAGTGTCATAAGGTTTCACTCGCCCATCGCTAGTATTTACTAGTTGCTAAGGGTCAAACAGCAAAAACGTGTGTATATATATATATATATATTTATAGTTCTTTTAATGTTTTTTAAATGTCTTAATGGTCTTGGTCCTTCTTATCTTTCAGAATTGCTTTTACCTTATGAACCTTCACGGCCCCTTCGCTCCTCCAGCAGGGGTCTCCTAGTTATTCCTAAAGTCAACAGAAAGACTCACGGCGAGGCGTCTTTCCAATATTATGGCCCTCGCCTCTGGAACGACCTGAGGAGGAGCTCAGGACCGCAGAGAACGTTCATGTTTTTAAGAGCAGGCTCAAGACCCACCTTTTTAGCTTAGCTTTTAACTCACATCTATTTATTTAGTCCTAATGATATTTTGTGTGTGCGCGTGTGTGTGTGTGTGTGTGTGTGTGTGCGCGTGTGTGTGTGTGTGTGTGTGTGTGCGCGTGTGTCTGTATATATGGTTTATGGAGCCAATTGACCTGACTACTCACCAGCACTACGAGAACCTAAGGGGATTAGCAGGACTATGCTACGGTCCTCATAAACCAAGATTTTGTATTTTAATTTTTAGCATATAAAGAGCATAATTTCATTGTTTTTCTGAAGTCCTTTTAATGCTCAATGATAATATATCATGCACATATCAAGTTTTTTTAAATTCTTAGCTTTTAAAGACCATAAATTGAAAGTTTATTTGACGTCCATATAATACCCCAACCTGACTTCTTGTGTATGGAGTGTATGATGTGCTCCCCCTACCCTACTCTGGCGGTATTGAAGGCTCCATTGTGATTGGTTCTTTATGGGGACACGTGCGGGATATGTGTCCGGGCATGTTGAGTGATTTCGGAAGACATCTAATGGTAATGCGAAGAAGAAGGACCAAGAGAAAGTTCACTCCAAAGAAGACAAGAAAATATATTGGTAAGTATCTAGTCCTTGTTAAATATACGTTATCAAGTATTTTCTGAATGGAACTTAGCCCCGGCCTGGAGGATTTATCCCCGGGCTGGATGATATGGGGACCGGGCTATTGGGTTTTGGAGCTGGCTGTGGAACTTAGCCCCAGCCTTGGTGAGTTTTCCCCGGCCTGGATGAGTTGGGGGGTGTAGTCCGAGGAGGGGTGCTTAAGAGTGGGTCCGAGATGTGGGCTGTGTGTCCCCGGAGGTCCAGAGGAGCCAGGGGGGCGAGTGTGTGCACGTAGGCCGGGGTAGGAGTGCCCTGAGCCGGGTAGTGTAAGTGGAGTAGAGGGTGGGTCATTGTGGTGGATGTCGGTGCGGAGCTGGTAGCTTTAGGAGCAGGCTGGTCAGAGGAGGTCCAGAGGAGCCAGGGGGGCGAGTGTGTGCACGTAGGCCATGGTAGGAGTGCCCTGAGCCGGGTAGTGTAAGTGGAGTAGAGGGTGGGTCATTGTGGTGGATGTCGGTGCGGAGCTGGTAGCTTTAGGAGCAGGCTGGTCAGAGGAGGTCCAGAGGAGCCAGGGGGGCGAGTGTGTGCACGTAGGCCGTGGTAGGAGTGCCCTGAGCCGGGTAGTGTAAGTGGAGTAGAGGGTGGGTCATTGTGGTGGATGTCGGTGCGGAGCTGGTAGCTTTAGGAGCAGGCTGGTCAGAGGAGGTCCAGAGGAGCCAGGGGGGCGAGTGTGTGCACGTAGGCCGGGGTAGGAGTGCCCTGAGCCGGGTAGTGTAAGTGGAGTAGAGGGTGGGTCATTGTGGTGGATGTCGGTGCGGAGCTGGTAGCTTTAGGAGCAGGCTGGTCAGAGGAGGTCCAGAGGAGCCAGGGGGGCGAGTGTGTGCACGTAGGCCGGGGTAGGAGTGCCCTGAGCCGGGTAGTGTAAGTGGAGTAGAGGGTGGGTCATTGTGGTGGATGTCGGTGCGGAGCTGGTAGCTTTAGGAGCAGGCTGGTCAGAGGAGGTCCAGAGGAGCCAGGGGGGCGAGTGTGTGCACGTAGGCCGGGGTAGGAGTGCCCTGAGCCGGGTAGTGTAAGTGGAGTAGAGGGTGGGTCATTGTGGTGGATGTCGGTGCGGAGCTGGTAGCTTTAGGAGCAGGCTGGTCAGAGGAGGTCCAGAGGAGCCAGGGGGGCGAGTGTGTGCACGTAGGCCGTGGTAGGAGTGCCCTGAGCCGGGTAGTGTAAGTGGAGTAGAGGGTGGGTCATTGTGGTGGATGTCGGTGCGGAGCTGGTAGCTTTAGGAGCAGGCTGGTCAGAGGAGGTCCAGAGGAGCCAGGGGGGCGAGTGTGTGCACGTAGGCCGGGGTAGGAGTGCCCTGAGCCGGGTAGTGTAAGTGGAGTAGAGGGTGGGTCATTGTGGTGGATGTCGGTGCGGAGCTGATAGCTTTAGGAGCAGGCTGGTCAGAGGAGGTCCAGAGGAGCCAGGGGGGCGAGTGTGTGCACGTAGGCCGGGGTAGGAGTGCCCTGAGCCGGGTAGTGTAAGTGGAGTAGAGGGTGGGTCATTGTGGTGGATGTCGGTGCGGAGCTGGTAGCTTTAGGAGCAGGCTGGTCAGAGGAGGTCCAGAGGAGCCAGGGGGGCGAGTGTGTGCACGTAGGCCGTGGTAGGAGTGCCCTGAGCCGGGTAGTGTAAGTGGAGTAGAGGGTGGGTCATTGTGGTGGATGTCGGTGCGGAGCTGGTAGCTTTAGGAGCAGGCTGGTCAGAGGAGGTCCAGAGGAGCCAGGGGGGCGAGTGTGTGCACGTAGGCCGGGGTAGGAGTGCCCTGAGCCGGGTAGTGTAAGTGGAGTAGAGGGTGGGTCATTGTGGTGGATGTCGGTGCGGAGCTGGTAGCTTTAGGAGCAGGCTGGTCAGAGGAGGTCCAGAGGAGCCAGGGGGGCGAGTGTGTGCAAGTAGGGCCGGGGTAGGAGTGCCCTGAGCCGGGTAGTGTAAGTGGAGTAGAGGGTGGGTCATTGTGGTGGATGTCGGTGCGGGGCTGGTAGCTTTAGGAGCAGGCTGTGGAACTTAGCCCCAGCCTTGGTGAGTTTTCCCCGGCCCTGATGAGTTGGGGACCGGGGTATTGGGTTTAGGAGCTGGCTGTGGAACTTAGCCCCAGCCTGGGTGGTTCTTTGTAGGTTCAAGTATTGTCTGTTTATCTTTCAGAGTGACACTGGGAAGGACCAAAGGCAGGAGATGGCACAAGAAAAAAACAACCCAGACTCAGACCCAGACTATGTGGGTGATGAAGATTTAGATGAGCTCCCCCATCCAAATATATGGCTGACACAAAAGTCGGATACAAGTCTTGCTCCTGCTTCTAGTGCACCGGGAACCAGCCAGCAAGGTAGTTCTTCATACACCTCAGAGTTGCATTCAGAGAATGGTCCACGAAGAGGAGACCCACAGCGGACAAGTTCCATAAATTACTGCTTTGTCTGCGGTAAGCCCCAGAAGAAAATATCGAGACATCTTAAAACACACAAGACCAATGCAGAGATTGTACAAGTCTTTTCCCTTACTGATGTCAAGGAGCGCAACAAACGGATTGAAAAAATTAGGAATAAAGGGAACTTTTTACATAATCAAGCAGTATTACAAAGTGGGAAAGGGCAATTGAAAGTGAAGCGACGATGCAAAAAAAAAGCTTTGGATGGAAAGTTTATTCACTGCATGTATTGTCAAGGCATGTTTCTCCGCAAAGAACTATGGAGGCATACTCGCAGGTGCCCTCACAAACCCGAAGATGCAAACCAAGAAGAGACGTCTGGAAGGAGAAGGATCCTCGGCTCTGCATCAGCTCAGGATGCCGCCTTATGTGCGCAAATCTCGGGTGGGGTTTGGAAGCTTCTCAGTGTTATGAACGTGGATGAAGTTGGATCAGTTGTGCGAAATGACTTCTGTATTCTCCAGTTTGCCCAGTCACTTTACAACATTCATGGACAGGATACAACAAAGTATGAATACATAAGACAAAAACTGAGAGAAGTGGGACGTCTGCTGCTGTGCTTGCGGACAGATTTCTCTGTGCCGACCCTGGAAGATGCTGTTAGGCCTGCAAACTTTGAGAAAGTGGTACAAGCGGTCAAAAAGGTAGCAGGTTTTAATGATGACAATCTTTCGTACAAAACCCCGAGCCTTGCTCTTAAACTCGGCCACACACTGAATAAGATCTGCGACATCATCCACTGCCGGGGCTTGATGGCAGAAGATGAGAAGCTGGTGAAGTATACTGAAACATTTAAGAAGTTGCTCAGTACCAAGTGGAAAGAATATGTATCTCACAATGCCCTTAACACACTGAGTGATGCCAAGTTTAATAAACCGTTAACCTTACCATTCACTGAAGATGTTGTGAAACTTCACAAGTTTTTGGAAAAGGCAGCAGAAGAGGCCACAAGCAAACTGCAAGAAACAGATGATGCTCAAACTTATGCCCGTCTTGCCATGGTGTTGCTCACACAAATCATTGTGTTCAACCGTCGGCGAGCTGGAGAGGTTTCCAAAATGCCTCTGAAACATTTTCTGGAGAGGGATAATCAACAACTTCATGCGGATGTAAGCCTTGGTTTATCGGACACAGAAAAGAAGCTCTGCCGGTATCTAAGTCGCGTGGAAATTATGGGTAAAAGAGGGAGAAAAGTTGCAGTTCTTCTCCCCCGACCTGTTGTCAATGGTCTTACACTACTCACAAATAAGAGGAAAGAATGTGGTGTGTCTCCCTCAAACCCATTCTTATTTGCACGACCCAAAGCACCAACCCATTATAGAGGAAGTGACTGCCTGAGACGTTTCTCCACACAGTGCGACACAAAGTACCCCGAGCACCTCCGGTCGACGGGTCTCAGGAAACATGTGGCCACGCTATCTCAAGTCTTAAACCTCCAGGAGAATGAGCTGGATCAGGTGGCAGACTTCCTTGGACATGATATCCGCGTACACAGGGAATTCTACAGACTGCCTGTTCCAACAACACAACTTGCAAAGATATCCAAAGTATTGCTTTTAATGGAGAAGGGATCCATTTCCTCGCTAAAAGGAAAGACGCTGGAGGAGATTGAACTTGAAGGTTTGTTAAATGTATCTCTTATCTGGGTGTGCATGTAGGGCCGGGGTAGGAGTGCCCTGAGCCGGGTAGTGTAAGTGGAGTAGAGGGTGGGTCATTGTGGTGGATGTCGGTGCGGAGCTGGTAGCTTTAGGAGCAGGCTGGTCAGAGGAGGTCCAGAGGAGCCAGGGGGGCGAGTGTGTGCACGTAGGCCGGGGTAGGAGTGCCCTGAGCCGGGTAGTGTAAGTGGAGTAGAGGGTGGGTCATTGTGGTGGATGTCGGTGCGGGGCTGGTAGCTTTAGGAGCCGGCTGGGGATCTTAGCCCCAGCCTTGGTGAGTTTTCCCAGGCCTGGTGGCTTTAGGAGCGGGCTGATTGAATTGAATCCCCCTTTTGTTTTTAGATGAAATTCCCATCAGTGCAGATGAGGCCGAAGAGGAGAGTCACAGTGACTCGGGGGACTCTGCTGAGAAACAAGCGGCAACTGTGGTTATAGATGATGACCCGATCGACATAGCTGATGGAGATACCTCTGATTTTGAAGGCAAGTTCTTCTGTTTACTCTTGTAGTAGTCTTGCTCTGACTTATTCACATTGTTTTGTTTAAATTAATTCCTAATTTTCCTTTTCAGAGGCAGCACAGAGGCCTGCAAAGCAACCTGGACCAAAACGCAGAGTGACAAAAAGAGCATGGTCAAAGACTGAAGAAGCAGCTGTAATGCGGCATTTTAAAAAACACATCAAGAGAGGAAAACTGGCCACAAAAAATGAAGTAACTCAGTGTAAGCAAGCAGAAATGGCCTTAAGTCAGAGAACACTGCAGAATATAAGAGACTTTGTGAGAAATCGTGGACTAGCACATAAAAGACAACTAAAGGTAAAAGATGGATAAGCATGGAGTGTATGTATGAAGAACATTAAAACTTTTCCAGCCTCAAATTGTGGTTCATCCATCCATCCATTTTCTCCCACTTGTCCGTTGCCGGGTCGTGGAGGCAGCCGTTGGAGCTGCCCAAATCACATAGCACCAGTCCCCTATGGCTCCTCCTGCAGGTGGTGGGTCCACGGAAGGACGGCCTCATGGTTCCAAACGGGCCTGTTGGTCTCTCATAGGGGAATTGTGGTTCAGTTATGTTTAAAGTCCTCATAATTCATCTTTGGTCCTCATGAACCACCTTCTGGTCGGTGGCTGTGTATAGACAACCGTAGCTGATACAAGGATGTTAAATAGACCTAAATTTTTTTCAGATTTTTTACAGTTAGTCTATCCAGAGCTTATCTCTCTAGGACCTTGGGAAACCATAGTCCTCTTAAACCACACCAGGGTTGGTTTTTCCAAAAGGTCAACATAAACCATAAAACCACGTATGTGTGTGTGTGTGTGTGTGTGTGTGTGTGCGCGTGTGTGTGTGCGCATGCACCAGTTTGTCTGTTTGTTATCTGTAAAGCACTTTGTGATCCCTTTCGGTATGAAAAGCGCTTTATAAATAAAGTTTGATTTGATTTGATATATATATATATATATATATATATACACACACAAAGTATATTACGAGATTAATTGGTCTTATTTTTATCTTCAACCCATATGATCAACATCAACCTTTATACAAATATACACAAATATAATGTTTTTAAGTTTTTGTTGTGTTTATTACTTTAGATACGAGTTATAAACATATTATCTAACTTCTGTAATACTATAGAGACACAAATGAACCAAATATTGTATACCCATACAAATGTTTGTCCACAAAGAAACACCACAGTCACTTGTTCACAGTTCTTTATTAGAGTTTTGTAGTTTGCACGGAAGCACATCCCAGTAAGTTTGTAAGGAGGTTTGGGGCATGTAAAGGAAACCGTAGTTGTGAAAGGGTGCAGCATAATGAATTCCAGCCTTTGTGTTACTGAACATTGCGTTATGTGGAAAGGATGAGTTGGCTCAATCACAGTGTGAGCCTATTTAGCTCCTTGAGGCTACAATATGTAACTGTTGACCTGCACAGTGCATTGCCGACCCTTTATTTCTCCCCTTAGGTGTTGGAGGCTAGGCCAGCACATGTCAGTCAGCTTGACGGGCTGTGAGAACGACACTTTCCTTCAGGCTGTGGAGACACACAAACAAAACAAAAGTAAACAAACATAGCAGAAGCATTCACAAATCTGCCTGTCCATACCCACTCCGTGTGACAGCACCCCAAAACATCCCAAAGGCACGCAGAAATCCACCTTCAGGCAAACACACAACACTCAGCCCTTTCTGGCAATTGCTTTATTAGCCAGACCTACTTCAGCAGCGTCGTCTTGTGCAAAGGTTTATTGTAGTGTGTATAAAGCAATCTTGGCGGCGGTACAAAAGTTAATTCGGCTTTGTCCAACATTGACTCTTCAAAGGGAAAATGTACCTTATGTAAAACAAGGAATAATGACTCAGACCACTTTGTTTGTTTGATTCAAGCCAGTTGAAATATTTGGGGTTTCAAGTTGTTCACTCCTTCGACTTTAAAAGTGAAAACTTTATTTCCGGAAGAATACTAAATACTATTCTATGCACACCTGCCTATTGCACAGACCTATAATAAAACTCTAGGTGTATGAACTACACGTGAAATGGCGACCATAGCTGCGGTAAATGTTGACAGTTTTGGAACCCTGTGACCACAGGGAAGTCCATCTGTCAGACTTGATTTCACTGAAAGATGAACATGATTAACCCCATCAGCGCTGCACTGGTTTCTATCTTATACAGAGTAACGTTTGCATTTTCAAATATGTGCAAGACAGAGGAAAAACATCTTTTGAATGAGCATTTCCCAATCTCAAGGCTGGGGCAAAGTTGTAACATGAGTTGTAACATTTAACAACATTTTAAGAACATAATGTGTATGTGTGTGTATGTGTGTGTATGTGTGTGTACTAATATATATATATATATATATATATATATATCCATCCATCCATCTTCTTCCACTTGTCCGTTGCCGGGTCATGGGGGCAGCCATTGGAGCTGCCCAAAACACATTGCACCAGCCCCTATGGCTCCTCCTGCAGGTGGTGGGTCCACAGAAGGACGGCCTCATGGTTCTAACCGGGCCTGTTGGTCTCTCATAAGGGGCTTCTGAACCGCTTTTTGTCTGACCCGTCACCTCGGACCTGTTTGCCATGGGAGACCCTACCAGGGGCACGAAGCCCCCGACAACAGAGCCCCCAGGATCATTCGGGCGCTCATACCCCTTCACCACGTTAAGGTGGCGGTTCCAGGAGGGGATATATATATATATACATATATATATATATATTTATATATATATATATTAATGTCCAAAACTAAAATGTAATGTACCATGTAGCGTATTCACAAACGCTCCTACTCTGACCGTTACTCTTTGAGCCAACTTTAACTTTATTTCAAACCACTCAGAGATGTGATGATTTCACCAGGTGTATCATCTTCTTGTCACTAACACTCCATAGTTTTGAAGCTGTTCTGTACCTGTCAGCCCTCACTAACCTCTCTGAAATCCTTGCCCTTTTTTCTGTTTTTGACATTTCCAGTTTAATACACTGAACAACCCATTGCCTTGGATATTTCACACAGAAGATTAGGTCATCTGTGCTTGTGCATTTATAGAACTTATTCTCTGTTGATGTTTGCTGTCCAATTATGTATTTATTATTATTATTATTATGATTATTCCAATTCAATTAAGTTATTCACGGCGTTCAGTGTTACTCACTTCCCTTGTTAGATAATGTTATCCCTGATCAGTTCAGACTATGACAAAGCTGGATGGCATATTTTGACAATATTATATCCCTTTTTGACACCTTGCTAATTACAGTGTTTATTTATTGCTAACCAACTTGCTCCTCGCTCCATTGAAATTCCTGAGAACAGCCACGTTCTTGTCTGACAGAACTGGGGTCGATACTGTCGATACCCAAGAGCAGGAACCACCACAGGAGGTGCTTTTTGGCCTGGACGGAGGATTCAGGCGGACTAATTGCTTTAGTTAAGGTAATTTATTGTGAGTGAATGGGTGCACGTGTGACTCCCCCTGGTTTACAAAACACATGTAATCAACGTGCCGTGAAGGAAGCTTCTGAATGGGCTCATAGTGGACGGTAATCTGCTCAGAGAGGGGAATGTTTCCTTATTAAATACGTGGTGTTCATCTTACCTGAGAAGAAATATCCAAACACTGTATAAGTAAAAGCAACAATACGACCAACTAATTGTTTATGTAGAAATTATGTCAGCGAGTGACCACTGCACTCACTATTTGTCGTGGTTTAGGACTAGATTTAGCTCAAATACAGTGTTTTATGTAGATTTGACTTAGACTCTGTGCTTTTTCGTGCTGGCGAGAATTGAGAATTTGGATGCATAGCCAGACTATGTCAGAGTGTGTTTGAAGTCGAACTAATTGCTGAGACAAGGCTGTGATCACAGAGAGGCTGAATCAGATGAAGACAGGGGAAAGTATCTACAGGAACAGCCTCCGCGACAAACCGTGACACTGTCAAAGCTTGACCTCATGAAGTCACATGAAGGGCAGGTATTTCTGTGAGTCCTTCATCCATACCTGTAACACGCATGAGAAACATACGATAGGGACTGTGACATTATTACTTTGTGTGTTTGAATAATAATGCCAGGTTTATAAGGAAAACCTGAAAAATCTTCTATGTTCAAAAAAAATTGAAAAGAGTAATATTCAGGGACAGAATTGGGATTTGCTTGACTCATTCAGTATCAGTATGGAGGCTTGGCAATAGTTTTATACATGGGGTGTGCAAATTATGTCAGTGCATGATAACAGAAGCCAAAATGTGTTATTTGTTTTGACGCTCTGTCTGGTATGTTTTTTTTGTTTAGGATGAATAGTAGAATATGCAGTTGTGCTCAAAAGTTTACATACCCTGGCACAATAGTTGATTTTTTGGACTATTTTTCAAAGAATATGAAAGAAGTTTTTTTTTTTTCACTCATAGTTAGTGGTAGCCTGGTTTTACCATACCCTCGTACTTGTTTCGTACAGAGGGTCTGGACTTTCTCAATTGAGCTCCGTTTACAAGTGGGAGGGGTGAACTCTGTTTAAAGTTTGAAACGATTGGGTCTGATTTTACCCAATCGCTAGTGTTTGGTTGTGAAGTAATGCGCCCGGCCGAGTCAAGCTATGCTTGACGTCACCTACAACACCCGCCTCCCCCGCTCGCTGAATGGTAGGATGAAATTCAACCGATTGAATCGCAGCCATTGAGATCAAACCCAGACGTACATGCAGGGAAAAATATTTGACCGGAGTTTACGGATGGCAAAGGCCAGGCTAGGTTAATGGCTGTGTGAAGCCATTTACGGTGAAACAACGGAGTTTGCTATTTTTAGATCACAATGAAAAAAGAAAGTACAAAATGACCCTGATAAAAAGTTTACATACCACAGTTTTAAGTATTGCCCCCTTTAACATCAATGACCGCTTGGAGTCTTTTGTGCTAGTTGTGGATGAGGTTCTTTATTTTTTTCTGACGGTAAAGCGGCCCATTCTTCTTGGAAAAAAAACCTCCAGTTCCTATAAGTTCAGTTCAGTTTAGCTTTATATTATCCCCCATGGGGCCATTTAGTTTGCATCAAGTTTTCCACCACATTATTAATGTATTTACTTTTTCCATACGCAATGAAGGCTGATTTTAATGACTTTATTAATACACTTATTTCGACTGGAGAAAAGAGAAAAGGTGTTGTCACCTGTCTGTGATTCAGTCTCATTTTCACGCGAACAATATTGTTTCATTAGGCACAGAGCTTCGAAACGTGACACGCGTGTAACACAAATGTTAGCTCTACTAATATAAATAGCTCCAACAACATAATAGAGAACAGATGATCAGTGTTAATTAATGGAAAGGTTCATAAGGACAGTGTTGGCTGAGGCGATAAGCCCATAGTTATAACTAGAAACTCCCGCATGCTTTGAGCTAGAACCAAAAACACATAAAATATAATACTTAAAAGCTTGCACTCAGAGAACTGTCAATCAAGATGGACATTTGGAGACAGATGGGCTTGTTAGTTACATGTCTCAAAACCTCTTAAAGTATGTGTATCATTAGCCACTAATCTCAAGGTTCATAATTCCAACTGCCTATGGTGTTTTCAATGGATATTTTCAAGGCGAGAGACTATAAAGAGGTACCAAAATAGAAGTGGGACACCTATAAAGCACGGCCGAGTGTGCCAAATCAACATCTGCTTAGTTTTCCTCGCGGGCTTTTTAGCAGAAAAAGGCGATGCGGCAGAGAGGCTCATGGGACATATTTTCAATTATATAACGAGCAACAAGTTTGGGATGAAACTGTGTGCAGGACTACTGACCCAAATGCGAATGCGTGATGGGGGAAAGTCATGACTGCTCCCTTGTGTCTCAGAGTCTTTGCAACCGAGCAGTGGGAGAAATCAGCTGCAATTTCTCTGAGGTGCAGAAATAGTCCCTTCTAAAGACCAATGTGTCACCGTGACCAGAGGAGGAAGGACTTCTCGAAAGCTCAAGTTTTAAAGTGAAAGCACTACAGTCAAAGCAAAGAACTCAAAATGGTATGCCCTGAACATCAATAATAAGAATGGAAGAGATTGTAATAGATTCAGTAACTGCTGCACCATTATTTGTGCTTATTTGAATTGTACATTATTTGCATAATTAACTGATTTGTGATGAAAAAAAAAAAACATTAATTTCTCTTGCATTGCTTCACTTCACTTTTATAATTACAACAATTATCCTATTACTATACTTCCTATAGATTTCCCTGCGAGAAAAAAGCTGAGCTCAGGATTGACAAGATGGCGTGAGCTTCAGATCACCCAGAAGAAGGAGCGTCCTGATCATGGCTGGGTGCTGCAGGACTTGGCCTAAAGATCTTAAAGTGGTCACACATGGAGCTTTTCGGGCACAGGGATATATATGCCTTTGTGGACGACCCAAGGGTAATTACCCCGGGCAGATTACCAGGCAGGCATTTGCAGTGCAACATTGGTGTAATGTAGGAGTTGCCAGGTTCTACAGCCAGTTCCTCCATTAGTCCCCATCTGCAAAACTCACGCAGAAAGTAATAACATCCTGCATGGTTCAACAGAATGTGGCAATGGAGCTCCATGTGGAGGAGGGGGTTGTTGTGTTTTTGCATTACCACTTTAATTACTATCATTACCAGGGCCATTTCTTGCCACTAGAAAAAATATTCTGTTTCCAAAAGAATTACCTTGTCCATGGTGTTTTTATCCGTTAACTTTCTCAAGTTCCTCTGCTTTGATGTTTACCGGTCTGTCTTTCTTTTATCCTTCTTTTTAAGGTACAATGAACATAAATATCTATCTCTGGGCTCTGTAATGAGAAATGTTCTCTTCAAAATAAACAATGGAGGAAATACTTCAAACTTAGTTGAAGCCAATCATAATACTTCAAGCTACGCGGATGCCATCAAGCTCTGGTCATGCCTGGATCATAAACTGTCGCACACTGAGCATATTAGACTTGAATTGCTTTAGCGTAAATATGCAAAACAGCTCCCCCTGAAATGAATCTTAATGGACCCTTGTAATTTCTATACGTATTGTGCGTTCCGTCTCACCAACGTACACACTGCCTCGATGCTGCACCTCTGGCACATCTCCAAACATCAAAGACGGGTTCATTAGTGTTGCATTCACATGCCGCTTTCTCTGTATAATTGCTGCAAAACGCTCCGACGTCGTGGAGAATCCATATTTCAAGCCTATGCCGACTGTAGACGGAGCATGTCTGAGCACACGCCGCCGCATGAATATTTAATAATTGATAAATACATTTCGCAGGATCAGTCGTTTTTTTTATTTATTTATTTTTTTGCTGCTGTGTCTGAAGTCGTCTATAAATAAATGTCCCCATGCAGATGTGGTTTGGATGTGAGCGGCTTAGCCTGAAGGTTACGGTGCTGCTCTCTGATGATAAGTGTGGAAACCTGCTCCGTGCGTGCGTGGAAACAGACGTTTTTTTTTTTTTACCAGTTTCTAACAAAGCCTCTGACGCAAACGAAAATCTCATTTGTGCAACTCCAGTATTAGGGATGACTATGTGTTGCTCCGTCCCCACTTTTGGTAGCACTTGTAACGTGGCCAAGTCGGCGTCGTAAATAACGTAACCATAACAGGTTGTGACATCGGTTTGCATCATGGAGAGAGTTACAGCTCGCCGAGGCCATCTTTTCTGCGCTATGACAGGAGGCACAAAATAAGAGCTCCACTGTGGATCCTTTTAGGCCCGTTATTATAGCGCAAGCTTCCCTCAAACACTTGTCAGTGGCTCGCATACTTGTGAAGAATAATGGTGTTAACTTGTACTTGCGCTGGAGGAAAATGCTTTGTGTTTATTAAACTCGGTGTCTTGTAAATGTAACACAATGATTAACTGTTTTCTGAAAAAGAGGCTTATTCTCATTATGGCTGTCAAAGTCATGTCGTTTATATTCACCTGTAGACAGAAAGTAACTTGCTATGTGAGATATATATATATCGCAATAACTTTGATAAATAATATCTTCCTCCCACTCCCTTTCAGGTAGAAATGGATTTTCATGTTTACATAGTGTATATTCTTTTTTTGCACAAATGACTGCTCTATATTTTATCTATCTTATACTTTTTGTGCCATTGCCTGAAATAAATGAATGAAATACTGTAGGTACTTAATTATTACGACCCTGGCTCAAGAGTGAACAGGTTTTAAAGCTCAAAGACGAGCATTTATTTGAGAAAAGAAAGGGGGAAAAAAAGTGAAATGTTTGATGCGGGAGTGGCATGGCAGGGAGTGAGAAAGGGGCCGGTCCTTTTATAGTCGGCCCACATGAGGCACCAGGTCATGGCGCGTCCGGAGCGGGTCACTTCACAAAATAAAGACACATTGGTAATACTAAAATACTACAGCAGGGGTCCCCGACTAAATCAGCTCGAGGACCGCAAACTTTTCTTTTGTAACTTTCAACATATGTCCAGGGTCCGAAAATTTTAAAACGTGAGCACAGGTTTTTTTTTTTTTTTACAAAGCAGAACTAATTAATGTATCAGTTCAGTTTTTTTTTAATCAGCCTTAGAAATTAAGTATATTGAGAGGATGAAAAGGCTTTGTTCGGACTAAAGCCTCTGGAGGTCTGGATCTGGACCCAGGACCCCTGTACTAAAGGTTCGATAAGCATGATTGACAGGAGGATTGACCGATCAGAGAAACGCATGGTTCGTCTATATCACAGACGGACCAATGCGTTTTAGAGCATTTTGTTTTGTATTGTGAGGCCCAGGGGCACAATTTATTAGAAAGCCACTCTGAAAAATTAGAAAGCATTGCCAATTGTATCCTTAGATTATAAATACGGCCTAATAATGAACATGTGGGCTATTTTATTTCATAACCAACTAAATATTTGTCAAACTTTATATTTGTGTACTTGCACCGTGATGCACTAAACCATGAGATAGCTGAACCTTTACACCCCGAGTCTATCAAGCAGAATCCACAGGTGAAGCACTGAACAACGTTAATCAGAGGGGAAGTTGGCTCTGAATGAGACACAATGTGAGAGTGTCTTCAACAGAATGAATAAGCGATTGTACGGACATTGGACACCCAATGTGTTGGAGAAATGATTTTCTGTGAGCGGGGTCAAACATTTAGGAGAATACTAGAAGAGCACATTATGAAGAAAAATGAACCTGATTAAGCACAGTATGAAAGTGCCGCATACTAATCGAATGCAATTCTGAAAATAGAAAATAAAAAACACTACCTTGTCATTGAGAATCAATGCCGTCTGCCGCATCATTACTGTGCCACTCTAATTTAGATGTGACTGAAGCAGTAAATGAGCTTTGGATAAACTGCCAAAAACGAGGCAGGATCGCAGTGTTTTTAATTTTGGTGGTGGTATCTCAGTCTGTTATTAGTCGGTTGAATATGTGTCAAGGTGCAGAGATGTAGAGTAATGTTGCTTGTAATTACGCCGCTGTTGATTCTGCTATAACTGCTATTGCTGCGAGAGATTATCGCACCCAGGCGACTCCACCAATGAAAATGACTTCTTATGAATCCCACAAACACACTTCATGAGCTAACAAAGTCATATCTAGTTTAAGGGCACCGGCATGATAGACTACTCAAATAAATTGCTTTTCTCTATCAGTGAGGCTTATTCCAGTATTGTGTCATTAAAAGCGAAAGTATCCAGCAGATGATTCTATTTCATTACAGCATGGCCCAATTTAGCTTGGAATACATTCAATGGGTACACATTAATGGCTTCACAACCAGGAATATTGTTTTCATGGGATTATTTCCATCACACTTGTTGATTTTACACTGAAGCAAATAATTCATCATAACATAATTAGATATCGGCCCACGGCTGGTGCAAATATTGGCTCTTAATTACATGGCGCATAAGTCTAGACCGGTGCCGATCAGAAAATGAATGGTCTTTATGTCACGTGGCAGATATGGAGCACTCTGTACTGAGGAAAAAATATGCAATAGAGGTTATGTGTGTGATGTCACATAGCAACAGCCCAATGTCTATCTCATGTTTTAGTTCCCATGCAGTTCTGGGCTCTAGTCTAGTTCAGCAGCATTTTTACAGTGATGCGGTATTAGATTTGCAACAAAATCCAATAATCTGTTATTATTGGGATTTGTATTTCCAATCTGTTCATTTTGAAGGAGTCCGTTGTAAACAGTGATAATGTTTCTAGCCCTAAATCAACTATGTTGTATTTGATCAAAAATAGAAAATTAAAATAATTTAAATTCATGAACGCACCCTTGTTAACTGTGCATTTTTGCACAGAATGGAAACATTTCTTCATGTGTGGACTGTGAAGTCTCCAAACCCCTGCTCTCTGCCGGATTCAGTTCTGACCAGAATATCCTTGAATCTTAATTAAAAGAGTGAGTGAACCACCACCAGCAGCGCGGGCTAGAAAAAAGAAAAAAAAAAGACATCCTTTGATAAGATGTGAGCATAACCCTTACAGTTAGAGAAAGTAATTTGGCAGTGCGGTTTATTAGGCCTTTGCCCTCTGAGCCACATCTAACCTTGTTAGGACCAGCTGCAATACATGATTCATTTAACGCCTTCTGGGCCTTTTCCCATCACCACCCTGCACACAGGCTCTCTTGATTATACACTTTTGTGGATACAATTCATACCTAAATAATGCGCTGCATGAAAATTAATGATATCAAACCAGGCAGCAGTAGCAGAGGAACTCCACAATGGGCGATTTATGAGAAATTCACCTCAGTTGTCAACGTATTCTGAACTCATGACAATGTTTCTTGCATACAGGGTCTAATGTAAATGCACTTTGGTGAGACGGAGGAATAATGTGTGCGCATACTCCAAAAAAAAAAAAAAAAAAAGATATAAATGTCATTACAGTGCATTGAAGCAGGAAATCTAGTGCAGGGAGCCGGAGATTAGCCGCTGGGTGGGACTGTGCTGCGTGCACACAGGAGGCTAACCGAGGGAGCGAACGGGTGATTGAGCAAACGCCACTGAAGTCTGAATTTAGCTAAGGGTCTGTATGTATGTCTTTGAACTGGGGCACAGCGGGTTTCAAAGGAGAGCCGCCATGTCCCGTTTACTCTGCAGAGCCTTAGAGTGATAAAAGGATGACTGTACTTTGTTCATTTCCCGGCATAAAAGAGTAATGCGGTCATTTGTATTTACCTGCAGTAGGTGGTCTAAATCCATGTCCCTCCTTTAACGCTCATTAAAGAAGTGACGAATTGGGAAAAAGTTTCAGTGAGTTGTGGAAAGTTTAGCAATGGGCCAACGACAAAGGGTGGATTTTGATAGATCCAAATCAATATTAAGTTTCAAGATTAAACAGAAATGGAAATTTAATTGACTTAAGTCCTGTCTCTTGATATGTACTTAAGAATTATGTGTGCTATTCATCAGTACTATGAGCTTCGTAGATCGGTTATTACAAAAATCTCTACTACAATGGAGAATCACATTGCTATCATGCAGGCTCGGAGGGTGAAGGGTTTTGGTCACATTTCAAACAGCACTGACCCCTTAACTGATAAAGAAATGTCCGTGATGTATATTCCAATGCAGGATATGGCTTGAGCTGTGGCCGAGGTCTCCTATAGTGCAATAGACTCATTCTTTCCTTTGCTGTAATTTATCTGTAGATAAAACCCCACACTGTAGCTCAGTTCTGCACGTCTCAGTGCTGCGGGGTAAGCGGCGCTACAGTTTGACCCGTGCTCATCATGGCGCCGGCAGCCCCTTGATGGAAGCGATCCATCATGTAGAAGCCAAAGGTCACATTCGGGGTCCCCGCTTCACGGTCACGCTCCTCGGATCTAACACGTGCCCCGCGTCCTAGACCCCTCCGCCGGTGTCAGGCTGTATCTCCGCTCACTGATGGCTCTGTTTATGGGGGAGCAGGTCCCAGCTGCGTCACACGCTGTTTAGAGGTGAATATATGGATTTATGGGTGCTTTTACGGCTCGGGACATGTCCACCTGTTCGTCTGGTGGAAAATACCCCTTAACTGAGTGCTGTATCTGCTCGGTTCTCAGCACGTATTTGGTGGTTTTGGTCTCATCTCGTGGCGAGAGGGCTGTTTTAATTCTAGAGTTTTATTTCAAAGTGAATTAACGCCATGACTCTTGACAGAATGCATAGTCCACACTTTTCTTTTGCAGAACCGGGACAACGGGGCATACACCTTATCACACACCTGTCCTCATGAAAGCGTCCGACGGGCAAGGCAAGGCAAGTTTATTTGTAGAGCACAATTCATACACAAGGCAATTCAAAGTGCTCCACAGTTGCATAAAATTACAAGAAAACAGATCAAATGACTCAATAAAACATCAACATACAAATTGATCAATTACAGTAAAAGTCAAGAGTGCAGATAAAATACTTTCAGTTTTCATCTGCTCGGGTAAAAAGAGCTGTTTTCAGCCTGGATTTGAACATTGTCAGAGTTGAGGCCTGTCTCACATCCTCATGAAGACCGTTCCAGATTTTAGCTGCATGAAACTGAAATGCAGCTTCACCGTGTTTATTATTGACTCTGGGAACCACCAGGAGACCCCTCCCTGAAGTTCTCAGGGCCCGAGATGGTTCATACGGCTCTAACATGTCAGAGATGTACTTTGATGCTAAACCATGAAAAGACTTGTACACAAGCAGAGCTGTTTTAAATTCTATTCTCTATTCACAGAAAGTGGTGGTGGTGGTGGTTTGAATCCCGCCTCCTGAAGGTGCATGCTGTCCTTGTGTCCTTGAGCAAAACAATTCACCCACCTTGCCTCCAGTGCCTGCGTACATTGGTGTGTGAATGGGTGAGAGGTTCCTTGCTGAAAAAGCGCTTTGAGTGCCTAATGTAGGTGGAAAAAGCGCTATATAAGTTGAGACCATTTACCAAGGTGAGATTTCCAACCTTCCTAAAGCATAATCTGAAATCTAACTCTAAAAATATGTACACCATATTTGCGCTCAGTTGAAGAGGGTGGGGATCGAGAGTTCAGTGTCTCTGAGGGGGCTGGAGCGGACCACAGTTTATGAATGCAGGAGGAAGCAGAAGGAAGTGGGAAGTGACTTTGTGCGTCAGAGTTTATCCTAATTTTCTTCAGCTAAACTCTGCTCGATGCAATGCTGTCAGTCGCATGGACAGAGATATTATTTGTACTTGACAATATAACCGGATATACATGTTAAATGGTAACTATCCGTGAACTTTTGATTTGTTTAGTGGTGGTCACGCTCATTCTGTCCTGACATGCTCTTTCCCCGATGCCTTGCCTTAATCTTCCCTTGGCATAATCTTGGCTACAGCAGCAAGCCCACTCGTAAATACAATCCAATTCACTGTATAGATTTGAATATAAAGTAGTATGTTTTGAATCTTGAATAATGTTTTCCTCATTCCCCTTGCATGTAACCGCGTAAATAAACGTCTCGGTTCCAGCGCTACCTAAAGTGAACTCGCTCGAGGCAGCGGCAGCTATTGAGGATCTGTCTGGCAAAAACAAGGCGACAAGCCAATTTTTACTTGACCTTTTGTTTTTCACAGCCCGGAGTTAAAAGTTACTGGCACAAAAAAAAAGATAAAAAGTTATTTTATGGGAGGCTTCGTGGGGCATGCTGTTTTATTTAGTGACTCGGGGCTATATTTCTCCTACATGTGTTGCACAGTATCCAATGTGCTGCCTGGAACCAGAATTTCCATTTAGGCGCACACACTTTAAAGATTAACCATTCCTCTCTTTCAATATAATCCGCAAAGGACTTACTCATTACATTTGGGCTTGATGAAATGATGAAATGTATTGCACTCATTTCAGCCTACTTTTCTGTTCTCAAGTGATGACGCGGCAGAAAGGCCAGTTTTAGGTCAGTGGTACTGTAAAACTGGTCCCACTGTTGGGATCCAATTTCATTCCAGAGCCATTCCTTATGACTCATTTTTACTGTATGTTAGTTACAAATGTCATTCTCAAAGTATATCGGAAATGCAGCAATTTGTGAAAAAGTCAGGTGGCTGCATGCTGTGTGCGTCTTATTCTAAAAGGTTTTAATTGATTGAAACAAAGTACCGTAATCCATGGTTAGCCACTCTGCTGCTTTGCTGTCTGATAGCTGAACATGTACTCAGGACCGCAACCTCAAATTAGAGAGAGATAAACTTGATCAAACAAGCAAGATGACGATGAGGCTGAACCAATGTCACGATTGCCGTTCTGGAGCTTGGATCAAGACACCGAGCGCTCGTGCCCTCTGACCTAAAATATAAGAGGATTGAAAAAGTAATGAAATATGGGCAAAAGTTTACAAATGATTGTGAAATGATAAACACTTGGTCGACCTGCTCTGATGCAGCTGAAATCCTCGTGAAATGTCCATTTGTTTCATTCCAATATCAGGTCTTTTCCCCTCATGATTAAAACACAGGCACCGGGAGGCTGTGGGGCGTTCAAAGGTTGCGGGGAAAAAAGCTCTGCATTGTAAACCTAGTTCTAAAAGGAAGTATTATGTTCTAAATGACATTATTAAGAGAGTTTCATGAAAGTTGCAATTTAGCAAATAAATGTCTCAAAATGTTAACTTTGGGGCAGACAGTGTTAGAGCGGGTCGTCTCATGATCGAAAGGTTGGGGGTTCGAATCTCAAAATTGAGATGAAAAATGTATGTGATTTCCATATCGTATTGAATGAAGTCTATGGTGTGTCTATGGTTCACTTACCTTATTCAGAAACTTAGATATCCAAAGTCCCTGCAACAAAATGTAACTAATATTTCAACAAAATAAATCATGAATTTAAACCTCTGTTTTATTTATCCATTTTCTTCATTTTTTAATAAAATGCCTTATTTTTATTATTAAAAAAAAAAAAAAAACATTTCACTAGCAAGGATCACGCCACAACAGAAGGTGCGATTAGGACTAAGAATGAGATAATGATGATCGCTGGATTGAGACTATGGGTGGGGACTCCGTCTCAGGCGTCTACCCAGCTCTTCAGGACCCCCTTCAGAGCAGGAGAATCAGCACTGAAAGATAAGATAAGATAACTGGCATATTGGGAGGGGGGTGGGGTCGACAGTTTCAGACAAACATTGTTGAATTGGCCTGGCGGGTACAAATAGGGCATCCCGTGTAATTAGAGGCATGTTTAGGCAAAGGCAGGAGTGGCTGTGACGACAATGAGTTGGTTGAGGTGTGCTCCTGAACTCCATAAAGTGATATTTTTTGTTATATCAGTAATCAATAAATCATATCAATAATAAAAGTAAGTTTCAAATTGGTATCTCTAAATTATTAGTTAACAGTTTCAATTCAGCGTCTTCACTATGTAGGTGATGAGTCAGGTGCAGGAGCATAATAGATTAATGCCTATCACAAGAAGCCTATTAGTGACTTCTTCAAGCCACACTAAATATTTGATCACAGAGTAAAGTGTCTCCTAATGCGGCAATACAGTGGACCCCGGTGCCCTCCCATCCGTCAGCGTGCGCTCCCTAATTTCCCTATCAAACTCCAGTGTATTGATTAGCACCTGGCTCAGAGCGCTCTTCTCAGTGACAGAGACACAGCACTGCAGCCTCTGATACTGCCATCCACTTTCTCTTTTGTGTTCTGGTGATAAGGGAAATACTTCTAATGGCCCTGGCGTCCAATGAATGCATATCTCACAGGCAAGAAAACTGTAGATTAAAGGCTGGCTTCTTTTGTGTGTACTGGAAGCACTGAGGTACATAAACACCCGCATTAAAGCTATCAAAGATTGTCATTCAGGTTCATATACAAATTATACATAAGAGTTTGCACTTTTAACTAACAGCGCATGAGGTAATTAGTGGTTGATAAAAGTTGCTAATTGCAGGTTGCTTTGACTTTAACCCTGCAAATAGTGTAAAACATTTAAGTCCTTACATAAATCTAAATATATACAAACCGTAAAAGTGAAAATCCAGCTTACAACTATTAGCTGATTTTGAGCCACTTTGTCCAGTTTTGGGAGGCTGCCTTTCACATGAATAAACAAGTGTTCATTGCCAGTAGTGGGGGATTGGAACCCCTTTCCCTTGAGTTGGTGGGGGATGATCTACCTAAGCTATTGCCACTCAGGGTAGTATACACAAAAGAGACTCCGAGAGGTGCCTGTGCACGGACCATGCCTTCCAGGAGTGCCGTCTCATAGTAAAGGTTTTTTAAAAATACTCTCCTTGTTTAGAATTGAAGATATTTTGCCTCTCATCCAAGAGACTTCTTCAGCTACACTCTCCAGTGGGAAGAAATAATTAGCTCGGAGGTGAGCAGACTAACGACTGGAAGCCACATGTGACCCGTTAAAGAAAAATTACTTCTCGAAAACACAACAACAACAATCCTATAGTAGAGTCTATTTACAAGAAATCAAAGAAAGCTTGCACAAGAGCCACGTGATGACATGCCGAAATAAGCAGCTATATTCTACCATATCAGACCACTGCAAGATGGAGGACTAAATCATGAATAAGGACAATGCCCTTGTTATCGGCACGGAGGCCTACAAATACCACTGCTGGATCAGAGAAGCCATCGAGATCCGGACGCGTGCCCCCCTCTACTGTGAACCGGGACGAGGGGCCGTATCAACTTTCCCACACCTGGGACATAGTTCTGAAGAAGTCCGACTGCTGATGGCGCTGTCAGCCTGCTACCACAAGCAGAAAGACCGAGCCAAATATGATTTAAATCAGCTGACCAGACACGTCACAGCAACTCTAAGTGATACCTCTGAGGAAGGCCACTGTAGTAGCCGAAACGGTCGGGTATATGGAATAACACACAGGGCTGGCTATGAGAACATATTGTCTTCACCATGTTGTTTATTCAGGACTTGTTAATTATGACTAAATTGCAGTAGCCTCTGATGCCTTCCGAGAGCTGTATATAAACTATAATCTAATTTGTATACTGTGTAAGTGTGTGCAGATGGGCTGGATACCCTGAGTGCAGATGACTTGTTCATGTCTGAAGTCTCAAACACTGTTGGCGGCACGTCAACTAATCTCTCGGCCATCTGCTTCCCTCTGAAACTCTTACAGCAGGTTACAGCTCTCTTTACACTCCAGTGTTTATGCGGCTTTATTACCAACTTACCCTCACTCAGGTTGAACATTAGGACTTGTTTGCGCCCCTCTCTGACACAGCGGTTGTACTGTTGCAATAAGATGGAGGTTTTTCTTTTCTCTCTTGTTTGGTGAAACCAGAGTTGACACACACACACACACATCATAGCGACACACTCATGTACGGCAGCAGATGATGTTGTCCTGCTCTGTGAATAAGCGCCCATGTGGCACCGTGTATCAAAGACACTCCTGGGTTTCACGCCGTTGTCAAATGCTTCGTAAACTGGAAAAGTTCATATTCCCCGAAGATGTCTCGGAAAGGCTTCACAAGTTTGCAATGCTCTTGACTTAGCGGGTGCGATAATCCTGTTTTAATGATTGAATTTGTATGAACTCATAAAAATGTCAATCAGTATCAGTGTGCCATTCTCGACCTGCCAGCTCTCACGGCGGGGATTGTCACTTTCGGTTAACATGCATGAGGGAGAGAAAACCAATCAACCACCAACCATGTTTTTTACTTATTATATAGTGCGAAATGACTTCAGGGATACGCCAATCAGCACATGCATGCAGACCATGAGCTTTCGCAGCCGGAATTATAAAACCATGCTTGTTCCCGTCAAAGATACCTGGAATAGTAAATCACTACATTCAAGCATTTTTGACTAATCCTCGGGTAATCCTGTAACTCCGTACCGTACTTTCTGGAAACAACTGCGTCATTGTTGAAACCCCAAATTGTCCTCCACATTTTTAAAGTCCATAATCCAACATTACATGGATTCTGAGCCGTTCTGCTCAAAGTGTGTTCATCACGCCGTGCTGAAGCTGTATACCATGTTGTAAATCAAAACTAAAAGTACATTTTTTTGGAGGTGCCCTGGTCAGAGTATTATGTTTTTTTTAAGTTATAAAATGTAAAATATCAATACTGCAGCACTCAACATAATGTTTTTAAATCTATTTATATATAGGAGGTATCCGGCCAAGACACACAAGCCTTTAATCCCTACTATTGTTCTGGCTAATGTACGTTCACTGGAGAATAAACTGAATTATAATCATACGCTCTTCCCAGAGGATGGTGAAAGGCTGTTGTGTTTTTATATTCACTGAGTCAACTGTAAGGCGGAGTTTCACAGGTGACCCTCAGGTGAAGAATGCCGTCAGAGCCCAGGGAGAAGGAGGACAAAGATGAAGATGAGAGGGAGCAAGAGGAGGCAGTGCAGCGGGAGTGGAAGAGGTGGGAGGGAGTGGAGGAGCTGACCAGTGCGGGACACCATGCTCTGAAACAGGGACAAACCCAGGTGGCGGTTTCCCCTACCTCCCCTACTGGTCAGGTTGGCCCACAATGGCGGTGCTCTCAGTCGCAACAGCTCAGGAGTAACCCAACCCCTGAATGCAATTTCGTTGTACAATTATAGCTACAATGACAATAAAGCACTTACTTACTTACTTGTAAGCCCCCTGTTCCTGATATGTCCACTTTAATGTGTAATCTAGACTTCTCTAACAGTCTGGTGCTCTTGGATGAAATGATGGACCCTGCTAATAAAACTAGACTTTTAAGTGCTTGCAGTGGCTGCACTAGTGTGGCTTCAAAAGACCCAGTGAACCGTGAAGAGGCGCGGACTGTGATGTTGGCAGAAAAAACGTTCCCCTCAAATCCCCAGAGCACTGGTAGTGTGCCGCGACTTTCTCTCCGAACATGAGGGTATGCTGTAGAATGAAAGGCCCACATTTCCTCCGACTGCCGCCTGCAGAACTCATGTATGCCAAACACACTCCTTCTGTTTAGAGATGGGCTCAATAGATTTTAAGCTCAACACTGCATGGACCATTGATTTTGCTCTCGTCTGATACTATTATTGTAGATATTGCGGTTATCAGTACAAAACAGTTACCTCTGAAATGTGTTTTTCTCATGATGATAAGAGTCTGTTTGAACACAATATTGAAGTTGCTTGGTGACATTTATCTATCCTAATAGCAGCAAAAAGAATGTGAAGGTAAGTGCTGTGTGGGTGAAGTCCGAGAGACACTGTGGTGGACAATTGTGACCAGTCGCTAGAACCAGGGACACAAGTCGGTTCTGGGGCATTTTGAGATTTTCCCAGATTGTTAAAGTGTCGTCTCCAAGCTTTCCAACAATGTGTAACACATCGAAATCTGATCATATTTGGAGATTTGAAGTTAACAATTCCAAAAAGGCCAAAGGGCAGAAAAACTCTCTCTGAAGTTTTGGGCAGTTCTCACTTCTCTCTGCTGTTGAGAATAACAATAGGGTTCATTTACATCTCATTTAGATAAGCCACACCCCCGTAAAGCTCCCCACTGTCATGTCATGTTATGTGTTGTTGCTAAATGTGTGTTGGGCCATAGTAATGTAGACATAGTGTAAACAACTGTACAGACAATTCTTAAGAAATGGATAATCTAAAAATGAAATGAAATATAAGAGATACAAAAACAAAAACGTGCTACATCCTTCTGTCTAAAATCACGCTCTGAAGGCGAGTGGGTTCGGGAAACGTAATGGTCAGCAGGGCGTTAGCGTTAGCAACAGCGCAGCGGCCTCCAACAGCAACACACGGGGAACATACCCATGAAGTCATACACGCACATGACACACCCCCACGGCGTGCGCTATTTCTCCGACAAAACAAGACTTTTTCAACCTGAAAAACTGATCGACAATAGGCGTGTGTATAAAACTGCCTTTTCTGCGTGGCATTTGTTTTGCTAAAGCGTGTGTCAACAACACAAACCAAAGCAGCGGTGCCTCCTCCTCCTCCCCGGTGTTTACCCAGTATGTAAATACACACAGACAAAGTCACGCCCCGACAGCGCGCTCCGAAATCTCCCAAATTGAGCTGGTTTTAACCTAAAAGTTTACGCTTTTAAATATACAATAACTGCTAGCTTAAACATGTAGAGGCTTCTTCGTGGCTTCAACTGAACGATTCTGCAAAAAAACAAAAATCACACATTTTCAAAAGAATTGCTTGTTTCTCCATTTGCGATAAAGTGAGTCTGCCGACTTGTGTCAGCTGATCATTGTTACGTGGCTGATGTCGCGATGTTTGGTGTGAACATGGACTGAACTAACTAGGGCGGACTCGGGGCGTGTGTGAAAACGGCCTGATATCAATGTTTGGATTCCACTGTTGGACAGTTTTATTTTTTATTTTTTTTTAATGGATGGATAGGCCCAGAAATGACAGCGGTATCAACCATATAACAAGCCAAAAACATCCGCATTTTCTCGGTTACCATAGTTACCACCACCGAATTCATAGCTCTCCACCACTTCAACGTTAATCTATAGGCTGTTCAGAGTGTTGTGATTTGTAATGCCTCGATTCTTCACAGGGATGGGTTTGGAGGCATATTTCACACCTCGCAGGGTCACTTTTCACGGTCTTTGTCATAGAAATGTGCCTTTAAGGATTATAAATAGCCAGAGCGCCCTGATTGTTGTTGGTTACACTTTCATCATTTTGCGCTTTTTGTACCTTTTGATTAGACAGTGACAAAAGGATACGAGGCAAAGGGCAAGGTGCACATTGCTATTTGGAAATGTGCTTGTTGCATTTGCGGCTGATTTTTGAGAAAACCACGATCACCCAAAGTCGCACTCGAACATCCATAATTTGAAACAATCACATATTGTAGAAGTAATGACCTCGTGCTCACTGAGATGCCGTCGAACAGAAGCTGCAGCCGTAACTGCTCCAGATCAGTGTCTGTAGCTGTCGCCTTCTGGGAGCCCCCGTGTGCCTGCCACACACTGTTGTTCCTCACCACCTTGCTGCCCACGCTCTATACCACTCTGGGGAGCAACGCCCGGCTGCTTTAACTCCAGCAAACTTTATTGTACTTGAATTGTCTTGTCCCAGAACACACAAAACACACCCTTTGTCCTCATCCATGCGCCGCCTCCCTGTTGATTTTAGTGTTTGTGTTTGTTTATTGCGTCGCCGCTTCTTGTGTTGCACAGGAGTAGATAAAACGATCTTGGAGGAAAGGCATTGTTGTAGTCTGACAACACACACCGGATGAATATTGGTAATTTGTAAAGTTTTTGTTATCATCAAGTCTGACAAAAAGAGCGAAATTACGCGTAATCTTGGTGTCCTCGGTGGGAAATCAGCTGTTCACGGCGTCCCATTGTGCAGCAGATGTAAACAAGTCATTTATTACAGATCGAAGCCTCAAGTGGATTTCTGTATTTACATAAATGCGCTTGTAGCATGTCGTAAATAATACCGACTACCTTGTCAGTGTTACTGTGTTGTGAAGAGGAATAATGTTGTATAGAAAATTATTATTCCTCTAGAGACAACATTATTTATAAAATTGAAACAGTTTTTGTTTTGTCTTTAGGAACATTGGGTCTATTTGGAAGTTATTTGTGTCTTGTCTTGAAATAACGTCTCGTATTGTGGCCCAAAAGTGGATTTCCACAATGATTGCCCAATACATTAAAAAAAAAAAAGTGTGAGCTCCTGGGAGTTTTCCATTGTAGGTCTCAAGTCAGCATCTGTACTGGGTTGTTTCAGTGTTGAGGATCTTTTGCTTCTCACCAAAAGAGGCTTCGTCAGCCTCAGCAAGATGAATGTCACACAGCTGGCTGCTGAAACCCTTGTGCTGACGAATCCTTTTGAGGTGAAAGGCGGCTTTACACTACGAGCGATCCCGGTTGTTGTTTGCATCCGCGATTTTCGCCAGATGTTTTGGTGAACGGTAGGCAACGCCTGATGCATCCAGGCCTCTAACAGGCCAGGTCGAGTCGACTTAAAAACAGTTTCATACACAAGGCCATCGGGAAGCTGAACTCCCTGCTCCCTTGTTTTTTGCCTATTATAGAACTATTATCTATTTAAAACATTAAATTGCCGGCCACAGCCCCCGGGCGTGACAACATCATATTTATAGCCTGATTCTAATTGATATGATTTTGTTCAAAACTACAACATAATGAAATAGTAGTCATTAAACGAGGTCTGAGAACCTTCTGAAGCCTTCATGGCTAAATGAAAGTGCATGTGAATGCTGACTGTTGTCCTCATATACAATTCTCCATATGAAATGCCGATAGCAGCTCGCAACCTCCATCTCGGCTCCTGGTTAAGACCCAACCATTTGTCTCCACACATGACCTTTCTTTATAATTGGCAAATTAAAGGAGAATGAAGAGGACTGGCTGGATGTCTGCGCCTGTCCAAGTCCAATAGTGAAGAAACAATAGTTATTTACAGTGACGGATGACACTGGAGCGGCCCATGTGAGTCGGCTGAGCTCCACCTGGCTCTGTTGAACACTTGCCCAGAGTTTGGTGCGTCGCAAATGAACGACCTTTCCCCGCACCGCAATTTACTTTCACACAATTGTATGGAGCTTGTGAGCTTAATGGACTATGTCCATGCATATTTTAGGTAAACAACATCTACTTTGTATCTTTTTAATACAGTGCATATTCTAAACAAAGTATTGCCCTACATTACTTAATTTCTTTATATAGGAATCATGGTCTTGGATTAATTACCACAAATGAACAAAACAAGTTGGACCAATACCTGTGTTGTTATTTTTAGTAACCTGTTTTAAAGTCGTAAATTGTTGTTACATATTTTATGCTTTATAAATACACTGAACACAAATGTCCTGTTTTATTTTTACTAACCATTTCATGTCTATTGTCATTTGTTCATGTCTATTGTGCTTGTTGTTCTGTGGCCTTTCGTGTCTGTGAACAGCAACCTGCCCTGGGACTACAGATGAAAATAAGACATTGTGGCTAACTCTGGCACATTTACATGAGGACTCATGTTAATTAATATGCACTGTCCCATGTTAAATAAACAAAATAAATAAATGAAAAAAATCAAAAGTGCAACACTTTTATTTGTTCCCATTTTTCATGAGCTGAACTCAAAGATATGAAGCACTTTCATAGAACAATAAAAAACAAAACAAAACACATTTGAGAGAAGACTTTGTGTGTGACATCTGTGCAAGATTCATGCTGCCGAATCAACATCGTGATTTGCTTCAGCAGTGAGGTGGGATGGAACACAGATTTTGACAGATTTGTGAAAAATATTTGAGAGAAAGGGTCTATTGTATAATTTACTGTTGAGTTCATGAAAAATGGGAACAAACAAAAGTTTTGCGCTCATATTAAATAAGTTGAGTTTTCATTACCAATTGTTTTGCAGAGGTTCGATTCCCACATGGACAGGGCCTTTCTTTGTGGGGTTTGCAGGTTCTCCCCATGTCTGGTTTCTCCTCTGCTTACTCTGATTTCCCCTACCACTAAAAACATGTACAACAGGTTCCCCTGTGGGGACTCCCCAGGAAATGAGATTCCTAATCCCAGTGGGACTTTCCTGGTTAAAGAAGAAGAACAACATGCTATCAGGAAACTAAACACCCTCCCTTCCCTGCCCTCCCTATAATATAGGGCGGGGAGTGAGGGAGAGGAGCATATTATGCTCCTTTCCCTCACTCTCTCACTTCCCGCCCCACGACGAGAGAATGAACTATTTCGATTAATTGTGGAATGAATTGACAAATTACAAACTGTGATCTTTGAAATAAAGAATCCATAAAATAAAAAAGAAATCATGCAGAAAAATGCACACACACTATTTCAACCCACTATGGCATTTTGATGGTTACGTTTACAGTATGTGCTTCTTGTTCAATTCCACTTTACCACCTATACGAACATACCAGAGCACAAATATAATCCAGCATCTAAACAACACAAACCAACTATTATTCAAAGAGTGTATTAACTAAAATGGTTAATAAACAGACTGGGATTATATTAATTCACCAAAGCATCATCTTGATTAAAACTCTTGTCAGGGCCACATTAAAAAAATTAATAATAATAAGCGGTTGCCACACACAAGAGACCACGATAAAACCACAGCGCTTTGTCTGAGCAATTTATATTTGTGTTACGAAGCTGTAATCCCATACCGGCGGAGTTTGGCATTGAGTCTCTCATAAAGCACAAACTGACTCATTTTTTAACCCGCTAATTAGCTCATTTGTATGTTTTGAATAATTCGTCAAATCCCTAGACCCAAGGTGGAGAGGGGATAAAAAACATAAGTCCACGGTACAATAATGGATGTGGAAAGTGTCAATCTTAGAGGTCAATGGCTTCAATCTAGCTCCAACTGGCGCATACTGATGTTGTGTCCTTGAGCGAGACACTGCACCCTCCTTGCCTGTGTCTGAATGTGATCTGTGAGTGATGGATTGGTGGTGGTTGGAGATGATGTTGGCAAAGATTGGCGGCCACATTTCCGTCAGAAACGTACCACCAAAGTGTGTGGAGAGTGGATGAAAAATGCGATGTAAAACACTTTGGGTGTCTTTCACAAAACAAGTCCTATGATATTTAACTTTCCTACTCTGCTTCAAATTTGAAGTTTGAATGCAAAACAAAAACACAAATTTGAAAGGCCAGAAGCATTATTTCTGATGAAATTCTATATCGTTTTGTTTTCTTTTTTTTTTTCTCAGAAGAAGAATGTTGGGAAATGCCAGAAGCCGTTGTTCCCTTTGATACAGAAGAGAGACAGAAAACAGAAAAAAATATCAAAACGTCTCCTGCCAGCTCTTGTTTTTGTCTTTTAGTGAAAACAAGCTAATGGAGACCACAGGCTGCCATGGCGACTCACTTGTAAAAGACATGCACCTCTGGGTATACGCTCCAGGACATATAGCGAAACACAAAGCTTTGTGGATCAAATAATGCATGGTCTTTTGTGGAGGTCAGAGAGTATTGTGTAGGACGTACTCGGCCCCGGGCTCATGGGTAACGGGATCAAAGGTCGCATACTGTCGGGCCTCAAGCATGCTGGGTAATGAAGCATCAGACGCAGCTGGTGTGTGCCAGGCCATGCCCCGAGTCCCAACCGCAAATCAAAGTTCAACATTATTCCAGATTAAAGAGAGTTTCCCAGTGCAAGTCGTGAGCTGAGGGTTATTGTAATTTAACCTTGGTTTTGAGCCTATAAAGACTTTAAACTGGTGGAAAGATGACAAATGACTTTGCGAGAGCGGATTTGAACAGACGGCCGCTTCGTCAATGTTTCCGTACTGAGGGGGAAAGCGGGAGGGGAGAAAGTGCGGCAAAGCAGATCTCATCAAGTAATGTATAGAGCAGTACAATGAACGGCGAAGGGTAGCCCAGGGGTAATCAATAATTTGAGCCACCAATCTGTTCCAGGTGCTTTATGATGTGACTGGCCTAATTATCAGGGGATCGATAAAATAGTTTGTTGAGCAGAAGAATGGCTGAGGGCGGGGTAATTGCTTTCTGCTGCTGCATCGAGTTTTTGCATGTGTTCTTACAAACGAGGCGATGGAGGAAAAAAATAAAGCAGGAAGTCATTGTCGTCGTGTGAGCTCGATTTGTCCCACGCTGTTCCTTCCCTTTTGGGTTCAGCAACAATATTCAGAGATGTCCAAAGTTTTATTTGCATTTGCATGCACCATTAAGCGTCCACAAAGGGAGATTTGGCCGCGGGTTTTGGAAGGAAAGAAGAGGAGTACATGCTGAGGACTAAAAAGGATTGAGAACAGAGCAACTAGAGCAGAGTTTTGTAAAAAAAAAAGCCGGGAATAAAGCCAAACTTTCTTGTTAGAATATCCCTTTAGTTAAACAGATTAAAGTGTAGAAGTGCTGAGGAGGAAACGAATTACCAAGTGTAACAAGGCACATTTGTTCCTTGTTAAAGTTATACGCTATTACGATTTTAACCCGAAAGCATTTGAAGTTAAACTTAACTTTTGAGAACTCTTATTCTGAAGTTTGAAAGTACAATGGGAGCCTTTAATAGTGACTTGTTCCACTACCATTATTACTTTGAGCCTGCTTGTGGACACAACTAATACGCTATGTATTCACCGTACAGATACCACACCACTGCCCTGGGGCAAATTGATTTGGATGTTGCAGCCTCTCTGTGCCGATGGCAGCAGACACTTTTTTTTTTTACATGGCTGCATCGTGGAAACATACTCGCTGACCGAGGGCAAAATGCAATTCTTGATGCACTTGACAAAAGGTGAGGGGACTTGATCTGCAGAGGGACAGAGAGCAATCGAACTTTGAGATTGAAACACTTGGCAGCCCTACGCAGATGATTATACGCTTCCACAGAGAAAGTAAATCCTATGGCTCACCTCATATCTATTGCTCATTATACTGTATTGCATTTATTGAGTCCAACAGTAGTTTTTCAAATGACCTTACAGACTAAAACATAAAAGGAAACATTTACATCTTTTAAATATGTCTTGGCATTAACTCCTTTTGATACAATCACTATCCAGAGCAATGGGTTGTTTGGATTTACTTTTATCGGCAATTATAAATCTCCATATATATTAGTATTTTCAATGAAGGTTCTTGAGTTGTCTTCTGTACTCTCTAGTTGGCGTGTAGAACATTTCGCCTCTCATCCAAAAGGCTTCGTCAGCTTGGCTCAGTCCCTCCCCTCTATTTACTGTAGGTAAACATCTTTGTAGTTATAAGTCTTTGTGGTTCTAACGACCTAACTTATATTTTACACCAAAAGCGTCAAAAGCATCAGGTTTACATAAAAAATGTGTCGAGAGACCTCCTGTGTGGCACGTTTTGAAGCTTTTCGCACATGGGAAGCTTTTGACGCGCTTCCAGATCCTCCAAAGCGGCCGACACTAGAGATGGGATTGTTGAACTTTTTGGAGAAAGTCGCGAGCGTCGATCAATCAGGAGCCTTCCCCAACAGTGAGCAGAGCCACCGGCACAAATCCCATGCTGCAGGTGTCAGAGTCATGGAGGATTTTAGTTTCATCATGTTGTGAACCGGAGCTACAGCAGCTCTGGGACTTTTACAAAGAGACACATCAGTGTTTCCTAAACACCCAGGATTAAAAGCGGCAACAAGAAAACGTATTTCAGTGGCTGAATCTGCGCTGGGAGTGTGTTTGGGCCTTGATGATGCACAGAGCATTCCCAAAGCTAATGCTACGAGCCAAAGCTCCGATTGATCATGTGAAAACGAGAAATATGCACGAATAAAGTCAATTATGCCACCATCTACATAAAGCATCCGTTTAACTACAATCACACACTGAGCTGGGCTTGTCGATTTTGTAGTCTATTGCTAACTAGCTTCTTTGCAGCTAGCTCCAATTGATCTTGTGAAAACAAGTATTAAGCACTAATAACGCCAATAAAGCCAGTAACTCCATACAAGCAGCCTTTAAGATTATCACACACTAAGTTGGGCTTGACACATTTGTGGTTTATTGCACACTTTTTATCAACAATGAGCTGTAAGCAATTGTAACATGCTAATGGGCTAAACCTAGATTAGCCTTGTCCACCGGCACAAAACAATCGCCCCTTTTTTCAAGCATTTGGGCTGGATATAGGCTTAAATGCTGGGGAGACCCTGGCACAGGCCTTGGGGTTATTGTTAAAGACCCGTAGGACATGACAGTAGCAAAGAGGGACTAGTTAGCCCCAAAACAGCAGTAATTTTTGAAGCAAGAGCTCCTTTCAGAACACAACTTTGAGCTGACACGCGGCCAAAGCGTCTGTCTTTAATAAACACAAGCGTCCAACTAGGGGTTTTGGTTTGGGCATGTTTTTGAAACCCGAGAAGAGTGACGTCTGAAAGCGGCATTAGAACCACAAAGACGTATACTACTACACATATGGGGAGAGACTGAGCCAAGCTAAACTCCTCCCAGTGGTCTATATCTGGTCTGCGGGCTAAGCTGAAACTTTAGTGTCGCTGAGAAAGCCTTTTGGATGAGAAATGTTCTACACTCCAACTACAGAGTACAGAAAATGACTCAAGAACCTTCATTGAAGATGGACAATTCCTGTAAGACTGAGAATCTAAACAGACATTAGTAGTACATGAAAAAAAAAAAGACTGAATGCTGCAAAAAAAGGAATCAGACTTTTTCTTTTGTCCTTCATGCATTCTGTGGGCCTCTGTAGCTGTGTTGCACTGATGGTAAGTGTGAAAAGTGGCTTCAGGTGAGTTGTCCTGGTTGGAGGAAGTGTGTGAGGGCTATAATGAGCGTGACTGCAGAGGCTGGTGTTTGTCAGAGAGAGCTCCAGTGGTCTGTAGAAAGTGAAACTATCCGAGCCTTGAGTCAGACCCGCTGTAATAGGCCTCATTCACACTGTGCATTTGAAACCCTGACTATACCGAGCCCCTGTAGGCTGGGATCTACTTAAAATGTGGCGCATACTGTATGTGTAAGCCTGTATATAAAACCTGTTGAGCCTATAGTTTAACATATATACAAACATGTTCCGAAGTTCTTGAGAATTGTGTAATAGTTTAGCAGTTCATATTTCAATCTTTCTAAAGTGTTAATGCTCTCTGTGCTTAATTTGATCCCTTCGGGGGAAAACATTCATTTTCCGCGGGTCAACGAATCCTGGAAATCTTTGTTGAAGAAGTGCAAAAAAAATCTGAGATGATAATAATGGTGTGTAATGCGTGTTCCAGTACCCACTTTGGCTCGCTCCTCCAGTCTGTCATGCCACTGATTTACAAACTGAGCACTATCCTGGGAAAGTTTAAAATGTACAATGTGAACTCAGTCATAATTTTGAAACATAAAGCACAGAATTGTTCACTAGTTTTATCTATAGTGTCCGTTTTATCGGAAATTAGAGGTTACTCCCGCACTCCTCAGGTCTCTAATGGAAATATCATTAACTTCATAAACATTAACAGCTATAAGTGGGAGTTTATTTGCAGAGACTGGACTTTATTCCTCTTCTGCTCACACTCAACCCGTATAGATCGATGCTGGATTTACAAACTTTCTTAATTGCGGTTTTCAATCCCGGCTGAAAGTGCTGAGTAATCTGTTTGGAGCCTGTTTGTTTGTGGCCCAGGGTCAGGGTTATGGAGCCTCTATGGGTCAACGGAAGTGAATGCCTCATTAGTTCATTAGTAGCTGTGACATGATGCGCATTTTATGCCAGATATTCTTTGTAGATTTGTCTTTAGACAGTACTGTGTGCAGCATGTGTTTCTGGCCTAATTAGTTTCTAAGAGTGTCCGGAAATGTTTTTGTGGTGAATGTTTCTGGCTTGTCCTTTCCGTTGTAAATTCGGATTTTAAGCCCAATTTAGGATGCACAGGTAAAGCGCTGGTGATTTTTACTGTCCCAAACGTGACACACAGGAAAACAGCGGCCAATAACAGAGCGGAATACCCTCAGAGAAATGAAAAGTGAAGAGGCTACGGTATTTTTCCATCAACAGCGGCACAAACAACTAATTAATGGCTGCAGCGAGCCCCACCAAGATCACACCAAACAGCACAGCATTATATCAGCAAAGGTTCACAAGAACAACTTTTTCCAGCTACATTTCAACCGCAGAGTTTACCAGCACTTACCGTGTGTTCGGACAAATCAGCTCGCTACTTCTCTCCGCCGTCTCCGCCGTCCACCTCCTTTTCTTATCGAATCCACTTCGTGTCGCCCGCTTTTATTTCCATTTGAGAGAACTACAAACAAGTTCAGGAAGATTTGTACCCGTGGCATTGAACTGTGTTGGGTCGGCACTGGTCGCGTGATGACACTGTGGACCAATCCGGAAACACCATGCTCACAAACAGAGGCATATCTTTGCTGATCTGGGGTCCGTTTTTCTCCTCCAAAAAGAGAAGTCAAGCAGGCGAGAAGACAGAGACGCACTCTCACGATTGTCACTCATTATGTGTGAACCCCCCAGTCATTGTATAACCACTCTAAATTCAGTCGTGTAATGTGGACCCCCCTCTTCAAAAAAAATATTTTAAGATTGAGAACATTGTGTATAGTCTTGTTAGGGAATTTTGCCTGTTCACCATGGCAGACCTGGAATCGCTCTGTTATTTCTTAAAATCAGAAAATATTAACAGATTGAAACACACATCGGTTCAGACATTAGGTTTATTTCTCGAATCCGGGAGAGTGTAACAAAGGAACTCAGGCAGCCAGTCCTTTGCTCAAACTCATCGATGCAATGTGTTCAACAAACTTTTATAGAAACATAACCCCACCCACCCTTTGGACCCAGTCAGGGTGGGGGATGTGATAAGTAACTCGGCTTTCTCCGTCCCCTGGTGGAAGACAGTCATAAACTTTCGCCACATTGAAAAAAGTAATTTAACTTTACGATACTTTTCTATTGAGATTTCCCTGTCCCGCGGATACTTCTTCAGTTGCGGCACATTTCTCAGTTTCCGCCTGTAAAGTTTCTCCCATCTGCAGGGCTCCCTCCCGTGTGTGCGCATGTGCTATTTTGACTAAACCTTGGCCGCATTTCGTAAATCAGGAATTGCGAATGAAAACGGGCCAAGCGACCTCCAACCTGTGTGTCTTTGCTCACATTCAACGTTTGCAAACCCCAATCATCCCTGATAAACTTGTCTAATCGCCTGTTCGAACTATTCCTCATTTCATTAGGTGTTTAATTGCATGTGTTCCTATTGTCACCGGACTTAATAAGCAGTGTCCTTGTGTGCTTCACCTCCCCCCCCCCCCCCATTACAATAACAACGTAATAAGATAATTTGTTGGGTCACAAGCCCATCTCCTGTTTGCTGTGCATCATAGGCCTTTGCAGCAGCCCTTGTAATTCATTGTAAATGTGATTGATGCTGGGGAAAACACTCTGAGACAGTATTGCAATCAGTTTCATTTGATTTATTGTCTTAGCCGTCTTTTGGTATGCAGTGAGGCCATTGTAACAAGCCAAACTTTGTGTGCGAGGGCTTAATCTTTCTTATCCTCTTCTGTACACACACTAGAATCAACCCGATTCATATTTCATTAGTGTAATTCACATTGAAGGTCATCTTTATAATATGACCGAGGAAAGAAACAATTTTTTTGCCCCAGACTTAATTAAAAGTTGGGTGTGTAGCTTTCTGGACGAAGCTTCCCTTCCCTCTTATGATCCTATAATCAATAGAAGTAAATCATCTTCAGTGTATTGCACTGGACGACAGCGGGCTTGAGGCGGATGTGGATAGAGACGCCAAAAAATATACTCAATAAAGGTATTGTTACGGAATAATGGAGGTCAGGTTGAAACATTGAGTTGTCATCCAAATTATTACTGCGGGCGAAGTATTAAAACTAGCACTTCATTTTAAATCTTTCTTTTGCACAGCCCGCGTAGATTCAATAAGTTAGATATTTACCTAGATTCTTTTACCTTCTCAAGCCTCACCAAATTGCAAACTGGTCCTGCTTTTAATACGTTTACAACAGTCAGTGGATTTGAAGACTGGTATTCTCTCTGTGCTGTCATTTTGGAATATGCTCATGACACTTTCTCTCTTTCTTTAGGCACAAAACATTGCTGAACCTGCTGTAAATATTGACCGGGAGACTCGTTGCCATTTGCTTAGTTAATAAACAAAATATTGGGCAAATTCCACTCAATACAAAACTTAATGAAATCTTTGTAGCAATGGCTCCCAACCTTTTTTCGTGTTATACGTCTTGGGTCTTTCGATTTTAAAAACTCTGTGAACCCCCACCCCAAGGCTGTTGCAGATTATTTTTTTGTACACAGTGTTCAAACTTCCATGAGTACAATTTTAACCTCTTAACCCCCACCTGAACCCAGCACATTTTCTCCAGTTTGTCTTTACCCAATTGTAGGAGCGTCTTGAAAAAAAAGGGTCAAAATAGCAACAAAAACGTACGGGAAAAGCAACAATAACACAATAAAAAAAAAGCGACAAAACATGACTAAAGAGCGATGAAAAAGCAACAAAAACCCGAAAAAAAGAGAGAGACAAAAACACTAAAAAATTTGATTAAAAAGCATTGACAACGCGACAAAAAAAAGATACTTCAATTTTGTAGGCCTTAGCTTTCAAATGAGGCGTTACTCTGGCTGGATTTACTAAAGTTCTGCTTCACTCCTCAGACTAAATTAACACATCAAAGAGGAAACAGAAAACCTTTCTCTGTGATTTTTAAGTTTGTCATGTCGACCCTGAATCAGTCTGATTCAGGGTTTAAGCTGCTCAAGACGTTAACATGCTACCGGTTAGCAACTGTCAACCATTGACAGTTGATTCAACCAACTGTCAATGTCATGATAAACACATGTGTGGCTCACGTCTATGAACACTGAGGAAATACTACAGTAGCAGCTCAGCTCTGACCTCTGTCACATGTTGTATCCAAGGCTAGATGTTGGAGGGTGGTTCAGGGCTTTCTCCTGGAGAGGTCAGAGCTGAGCTGTTGAAGCTAAATGCTAACCGATAGCATGCTAACGTCTTGAGCAGCTTAAACGTGTGCTCTTTGGGGCCGTGTGGTTACTGTTATCTTCTTGAACAATGATTACGAGTACATACAAAGGTCACTGTCAATCAGTTGTCTTTCATTTATATCCTGAGATATTGTTACATGTTATATTACTGTATAATTCTACTTCAGTATTCAAAATGTCCGCCACAACAACAAAAGTCACATGACCTAAAGGCATGTATAGGCTGTAAGCTCCAGTCGAGAAGCTTTTAGATTTGGGTAAAGCTGAACTGGGGCGACGGTGGCGCAGATGGTAGAGCGGGTCGGCTCATGATCGGAAGATCGGGGGTTCGAATCCCGCCTCCTGAAGGTGCACATTGTCGTTGTGTCCTTGGGCAAGACACTTCACCCTCCTTGCCTCCAGTGTCTGCGTACACTGGGGTATGAATGAGAGTGTGAATGGGCCCCCTATGAGAGACCAACAGGCCCGTTTGGAACCGTTTGGAACCATGAGGCCGTCCTCCCGTGGACCCACCACCTGCAGGAGGAGCCATAGGGGCATGGTGCTATGTGACTTGGGCAGCTCCAACAGCTGCCCCCACGACCCGGCAACGGACAAGTGGGAGAAAATGGATGGATGGATGGATGGATGGTAAAGCTGAACTGGAACTGGTTAAGGTGGGGGGTAAGAGGTTAAAAACCTATCAAACACATTCATTTTAGTGCAATGTTACCGTTTGATATAATTATGCAAATTACCCAGAGGTACTTGTATTGAATGTTTTGGTACTAATGTTAAAAAAATTAAAATTTTTAACATCAGTACCAAAGCATTCAACACAAGTGCCTCTGGGTTACGGTGCCCTTGGTTGGCAAACATTGCTTTACTGGATAAACCCATGAGACACAGAGACAGAGCTACTGGAAAGTGTGGTTACTTCAAATATTTAGGAACAATCATTTTGTACTTATGAGCAAAGGCAAAAAACATGTCTCTGAACTATGAGTTTTCATTTGTTTATTTCGTCTCATGATCACCGGCGGTGTCTCGCGTCAGGCGGCAGCAGTGTGGAACAAATGCAAAGAATAAACAGACCTGCCCTGTCGTGGCATGAGTTAATAGCAAGGTTACACGGCGAGCCACCTTTGCGCCGCCATCTCCACACTGTCTGTTTATGGTGATCTATGGAGTGTGCCATATTAAGGGGAGATGTTTCTTTACCCTCTGCGTGATCTAGTGTACATGCTCTGAAGCTTCACTAATTACTAATGGTGATTTAATGCCGCCGCGTGGCCATTTCCCCCACACTGGCCCGTCCCTGCACTGTTGTCCCTGTAAATTAGGTGTGCACTACTGACTAATGGGTAACAGCCACTATTCCAAAGAGAAGCAGCATCAGCAAAGAGTTTAATTACAAGACTGTCTCAATTGCTTAGCAAATTAATGTACCTTAACCAGATAACTTTATCAAATCATAAGTAATGGGACTCAAAATAATAAATACCTTACCTTTGTGTCAAGGTAAGGTATCCAATGAAGGGTATTTTTTCTCTACATTTGACCCAAACTCCAATGCTGTTGGAACGACATGTAAAAACAGTCCGGATCAGTGGTTTCGCTGAGGATAATTTATCTGTAAAAATTCGTTCATGAGCAATTTTTATCCGTCATTAATTAATCTCTCATCATACACATATTTCAGATGAAATATATACCTATATTTATGCAGGATAAATTGGGCTAAACGAAACCAAATCACGGAACACGAATTTTGCGACAAAAACTGGTGCGTAAAAATCTAAAAACGTTTTCAGAGACGCCAGCTGCTCATCAATATTCAGGCTCATATTTCACTATTACACATCGGAGATTATTAGTTGCATGTCCTCAATTTCAACGTAATGTTTGAGAAACACGGAGGGCAAGCGGGGCATATTCAGTTCAGATCTTTGAAACCCGCCCTACATGAACTTTTACTTTTTTGTGTTTTGCTAGTTTACTGTTGTTGCTTCCTTGGGCAAGACACTATACTTGACCGTGAGTGGATGCGTTAAGTGTGATTGCACAATTTAGATTCTTCTATATTTTCAGAGTATTACATGAGACTTCTATAAATGTACGGCTTCTCTCTACCTCGGCTGATTACACAGGTGAAGATTTGTTAATTAAAAATCCCACTAGACAGGTAATAATGCTTCATATTTAGTCACGACGAACGCATAAAGGATGTGCACTGTGAAATGACAAGGTATGGGTCCAATTTGCTGCTTATTTTAGAAGTGCTGGTATATTTCCGGAAAAAGAACCAAAAAATCCCTCTTCTCTCTCAAATTAATTGCTTCTATCAACTGGTTCAATTCCTGAGCTCCAGTTCGAAAGACAAAGTGCCGAGCCAAACATGGTGCCCTGTGCCATCAATCACGGCTCTGTATTAACTACCCCACCTCCCGTCGCAAAGAAAACAATTAAAGTTAAACTTGTTGATTTGTTATGGTGGACCATAAATCACGCTGCTATGTGAAGCCCACCATCTCCAGGGGCCCGTTTCATGTTCCCCGATCAGTGAGCGGAGGTTGGAATGAGCACTGCCTTTGAATCGCTATTATTTATATATATATCCTGTTGGTTTTGTCTTCAGAATGAAGTCCTCTCATAAGTTGTCGTCAACAAATATAGATACAATGGTTACAGTGTAGAGACCCAGACACAATGTGGGTGGAAAAAATATAATTGCATCAAGATTCATATACAGTGCCTTTTCAATCAATTTGCCTTTACTGCATGGACTTTTTTTTTTAATCAAAGCCACACTGTGTGACATTCCGGGTTTTAAGTACATTTCAAGGTTAAGGACCGTTGTCATTATTCAACTGCACAATGACATTTGACCCGTCCTTGGATGTCACTGATGTGGCTGATTCTCCTAAAGTGCAATTTTTGCAGTGGGTTATCGAAATAAACCTTTTTTCTCTTAGACTTTTCCCTCCGATGTCCCAGAGGAGCTCTTCCTGTTAAAAAAACCCAAACAAACCATTATTATTTGGGTTTGTAGGACAAATGTAAAAAGTCGAACCAACATTAGACCATGTTGTATTGCGTTGCATTTGACCCCTTTTATGTAGCCTCCAAGCGGCCTGACTTACTCTATGTGATCTATGGGACAGTAAGACAGTCTGGTGCAGAGTAAACAGAGAAACAAGAGTGTTATTTCCTACTGTAAGTGTAGCGGCCAAATGCCCTGTGCAGTGTCCGCTCTGATTGCAGTGTTTTAAGACGCGTGTCTACCAACAAAGAGTGCATGAAAATACTGAGTTCCAAAAGCTTTATTGGCATCACCTTCAGCCATCCACAATATACACAGCTCCTCAGCACCCACAGACACGGTCGAAAGACTGTTTACCTCCACACTGCAACACCTGTGTGCATTTTACTCTGCCTTTTATAGGGCAGGTAATCAGGTAACCGGATACACACAGCGCCACACAGTGGCAGGAGGCCAAAACATCGATCAAGGCATAAATGGCTCCAACACACCGGCCCCTTAATTGTTAGAGCCTGGAGCGATAACAATTACATAGAAAACTTAACAGAGCCAGACAAATGTAGCGGCCAAATGCCCTGTTCAATGTCCGCTCTGATTGCAGTGTTTTAAGGCGTCCCGGACGCGTGTCTTCCAACAAAGAGTGCATGAAAATACTGAGTTCCAAAAGCTTTATTGGCATCACCTTCAGCCATCCACAAAATACACAGCTCCTCAGCACCCACAGACACGGTCGAAAGACTGTTTACCTCCACACTGCAACACCTGTGTGCATTTTACTCTGCCTTTTATAGGGCAGGTAATCAGGTAACCGGATACACACAGCGCCACACAGTGGCAGGAGACCAAAACATCGATCAAGGCATAAATGGCTCCAACAGTAAGAGTGGAGAGACTTCTGTGGTTAACTTAAATCGAGGACGGCATTTCTTTTGAAAAAGAAATCCACTTGCAGTTTTCTCTCAAAAACTGAAGCACAAAACAACCCATGCGGACATTTTCAATGTTTTGTTGAAATAATTTGGCCCGCTGGATTTGCTGTGTGTCTACAGCCCAACCTACAGCGGGGTATCCAGTCTCGGAAGCATTACCTGCCTGTCTCATAAGGCTCGTTTATGCCCCGATTTCTTCAGTAAAGAGATCTGTGTGTTTCAAGCATAGTTATTGTCACAGCATTTACACGTGTTACAACTGTTTCCAATATCCATTTAATTTTGAATCAGGTAAATATAGAAATATTTTAAGCCACTTGTTCCCCATTGTTGAGTACAAATGTGTCTTTAGTGGTTAGCGCACGTGCCGTGAATCCCACTCTGGAGAAACAGACCGACTGACAGAGCAGATGGACAAATCCTCCCAGGCGATGGACAGAGGGCTCCGTGTGTAACTGTGTGCATTTCAAACAGAGGATAAATGATCCTTTATGTTGTCATTGGATACACAGAGTAAGTCAGGCGCCTTGCCAGGCCACATGAAATGCTCTCTTATGTATTTCTATCCTGTTTGTTGTCTCCAGAATTAAGCCTTCTTGTGTCTATAAGCCCCAGGCTGGGTTGACATATAGAAATAACGGTACTTTTTTGTCAAAGAAATGCAGGTAGAAGACGGAGAGTGCAGCTGATATTGAAGTCTGTGCGATGATGCTTTCTGCAAGGCTCTCCTCTGACGGCGTCAGGAGAGAAATGTTGTGTGTTTGTCTTGGCGTGGTGTCATTTTGAGTGGTGTACTGACACATTGTTTTGAACAGCTAAAACCGCAGCGTCTAATGAGCTCTTCTCTCCTCATAATGCGCTCCCTCTCTCTTCTCAAACACCTATTGTTAGGTTTTTTTTGCACCTACATTTCATCCAATTTTGTTTTGGTTTTGACAACAATAACACACTCAGACTTTTCCATCACGTTTGGCCATTTCTCAAGGAGCTATTCTGGTGCTGGCGTCCTGTCTCCGGCTGGTAAGATAAAGGAGGCAGGATAGGAGATAATGTCCAGACTTTGGAAAGCTGTGCACACAAATGACTCATCTTCTCTATGGCTTTGCCCAGAAACATACACGACATCAATTATGTAATCAACTTTATTTACAATGCTGTTTCCTGCTAAAGATTGCATTTGGTTTCATTCATCTAAGTTACCGCAAAGACTCCAGGGACGCTCTGGGTGTGTTCTCAAGTCAGTCTGCGCACATTCAACTATCAACAATGCTAATACAACGCCAGCATTTGGAAAACTTCATTTACAAAGAAACTCATAATTTATATATACATATGGCTTGGTCTTATGTACTGCATTTAACCTTTTTGTCATTGTCGGTTCTGAGAAATGGGGTGCTGAGAAAGACAGTTTCCGCTCCAGCTCGGGGGTAGAAGTTTCGAAGCGAGACGAACACTTGACTTTGGTGTTTGACGGGGTTATGTATTTAGAGGCATGATAAGTAACACAAGTGCATGCACTGCATTTGACAAGTATCTTTGAATATTATTTAAAACGCACCATCCAGTTGCTAATTTAAAGCCAGTAACACTCAGCCTCCTTCATCTTTTATGTGTGGAGCTCCTCTTTGCTCTTTGCTGAACAGAAGCAGTAAAAGTCTGTGAATGTCTTTCTGTAAACTTCCAAAGACCGCTCATTTAATGCTGTGTGTGCCACAAGTGGCATGGTGTTTTATGTGTTTTCAGTTTTGTGCTGTGTTTTTAAACTGTTTTTAGAGTTCTGTGTATTTTAACTTTATATGTTTTGTAACAATACTGCACCTTAGTCGCCACAACAGCTGCTGCCGTTTTTACCCCATGACTGCAACACTAATCAACACAACTGGGCCTGGCGGGAGAAAATGTCAAACAAAAGATCGACTGTGGAAGCAGAGCAAGAAAGACAGACGACAGAGAGAAAGCAGGGAGAGTGGCAGAGAAGAGGCTGACTCCAAACAACGAAGGAGCGGCGATCAAGGCACACGCACCGGGAACCACGAGCACGCTGGAACCGCTGGAAGTGTTACGAGGCAACGTACACGCAGAGGTAGGGGTGTCACGATTTCTATTTTTTGAGTCGCGATTATTGTGAAAGAAAATTCGATCATCGACCGAATGAAAGGAAAGAACTGATATTTTTAGTTTTTGTCTTTAAAAAGCTTTTTAATACTTGTACACTTGTAAACATTCACTGTTTCTAAAAATGAAAAATGCTTTAAGATTGTTTTGCATTAAAATAAATAGGCCTCCATTTAATAATACAAAACAATGTCAACTTTACTTCTTTATAATGACCATAATTATCATAATAATTTTACTATACATTAAAAGACCACAAGCTAGGCTAGGTCTCCTGTTCTTAAAGTTATGCTGCTGCTTAATTATTTGTCAGATGTTTTGATGAACAGAGAATGAAACGTGTTTACAAAATGACTAAGGAGACTCTTTTGAACAGCTGATTTCCACATGTGCGCGGTTTCACTTTCCTTTCTGCTACGCTAAAGCAGAGTAGAGCACGTTAGCTTTTTGTTTGTGGCGGCAGAAGTCCCACTCTGCTGACTTCAACACTGGAGGAGAGTGTCCTTCTGCCTCGCTCAACTACCGGTGAGTTTACACTGTTTATTTCTGCGGTAAACAGTGGCTTCTGAAATTCTTACGGATAACCTACCGCGACCTTTTATAATCGCGGTAATCGTAAAACCGGTTAATCTTGACATCCCTACGCAGAGGCAGGGCAAGGACCCTGCCTGTAGTGTGAGGACTGTTGTAACTATAGTAACACATGTCAGAATACATGTCAGCTAAGCATATCGCTACTTAGGACAAACTACTGGCTGTTTCCGTGTCGGAAACAGCAATCCCCCCCCCCCCCCCCCACACACACACACACACACACACACTGACCTGGATCACCGCGGAGGAGGAAGACCAGAACTTGTGGTGCATTCCATTTGTACTCGGAACTCAGAATTTGTCACTTCCCAGTGGGAAATTTCAACCGGAGCACCCCCCGATGTCAGATTTCCAACTGGGAAAGTCGCACAATCTTCACAAGCCCCGAATTGTGGGAAAAGACATGGCAGCAAACAGTGGTAGCAGTAAATAAAACCAACCAACTAAAATATTTTTTGATTTCTTGTGTTCTTAACTCTTCAGTTAGTCTTCCTCGCCCGCTCACTGTCTGTCACTCAGCTCTTGCGCATGAGTTGAGTTGCTTCGGTTATAAAAAGGACTGTTTGCTCTGCGATACTAATGGTTTGTGTTTTTTGGGCAGTCCTTCTTGTATATTTTTGTATTCAATATTTAATGTTTAAACAGCCCACCCCTGTCCTTCTTGGCAATTCTAAGTGTGCTCTGACCCAGTCATATTTTTCTGCCATCTGGTTAATTTGATCCATATTCCATACACCCATGGCCCCACCATTACATGTGTGACCTGGAGGCCTCCGAACAACATGCTACAAAGTATGTTTTGCTTTGCATGTGTGGTGCTTCATGTGACTGAGGTTTTTTTTTTCTGATAAGGATTATCAAAAGCCAAGCATGTTTAAAGAAGAGGTGTCCATTGGTTAAGGTGCACTCTTCCTTTTGGCATCTTTGTCATGCAGACTTGGCTAAAGGAAATGACTCACCATAACGTCTCAATTATTTTGGTAATGTGAAAAACCAGGCTTCTAGAGGTGCCTAAAATTCCCCAAAACCTACAAATAAGCTTCCATTCCATTCCAAAAACTGGGTAACAAAACGTCCCTTTGTGACGTTAATCTCCTTTGGCCTCCGTGCTTCTACCACACATCTGGCTCCTGTGCCTTTATTGTGGGTTTTTAAATGACAGGAAATGAGAAGAGAGTCCAGCCAGGCGGGTTCATCATCCATATCTAGTGACATTCAGAAATCTCCGCCGTGGCTCCCTGATGAGGGCGATAACCAACAAGAGCCAATTTGATAATGAGATGCAGCACAAAGGGTGTCTGCGGCATTCAAGATCTTATTATTGTGCGACAGGTCATCCCAACGCCGCTGTCTGGGGATTTTACGCCCAAAAAATGTCTCCAAAGGATCAAGTGCTCTCTGTCTGCCCAAGTAATGAGACTTCCACACATGCTTCATCAAGAGACGTCAGAACACCGCGACAGACAGCCTCACCTTATGAAATCGCTTGACAAAATTAAGTTAAGTCACAAGATTACACGACTCACGGAGGCACGGCAAATTACCGGATCTCGTTAAAATCATACTACAGCCCCCTCGCTTTAGCTCGAAGACACTGACAGTTTATATAGTGAGGAACTTCTTTTCCAGCAATAAGTGTTACGACTGTTTTAGTCTGTGAAACCAATATGCAGCGTGGTTAGCTCGCACCGACCAGGGAAACAAATTAAGTCGTTGACACGGGGTATTCATTACAGCCGACCATTTTCAAACGTCACTCATGAGGGGTATAATTGTTTCTCTCTATTAGCTGTAACGTTTCCATTTGAAATAAATTAGATTTTGTGCCGCAAATATCTTTGTGTTCAGAGAAGAACAAAATAGGAAATCACATCTATTATGTGCTACCGGATCGCATTGTTGTTTGTCCTAATTGAGTGTGGTACCATTTGTTTGCACAACTATACAGTTCTCATCTCTGCTGGAACGCAGCGGCGTAATCACCAGCACAATGCTGTTTAAATGCTGTGGGGAAAGTTGTGGAATTGTTTATTATTTAGCAGGCTTATTCTAACTTAGAAAATTGGCTTTCAAATTATTTTTAATAGACCATTACATATGAACAATGTGGTTAACCTCTGGTTTCCAATTTGGCTTTATCCAAATAAAAAAGCTTAAAAAAACACAACAAAAAGTCACACAAACGTGACATTAAAATTTGAAGAAAATGCAACAAAAAAAGTTATGAAAAAGCAACAAAAAAAGACAAAAACATGACAAAAATGTGACAAAAAAGCAATTAAAAAATCTATAAAAAAGTGACAATTGGTGTTAAAAATGTGACAGAAAAAAAAAAAAAAAAAAAGTGACATAAAAAGTTGGAAAAAAATAAATAAAAAACAACTAAATAAACAACAAAATCGAGAAGCGTTTAGATTTGCGTAAAGCCAAACTGGAGAAAAGGCGCTCGGTTCAGGCGGGGGGTAAGAGGTTAATTACCATTAATAAGAACACACTTATGCATACGTTTAACAGAATGATATCTGATTGGATAATTGTCCTGGAACTAAAAAAAATGTTTTAACACAAAGAACTTTTCATCACGTTTTAGTGTTTTTGAAAATGTGAAAAAAATCTACATTGCGATTATTATCTGTATGATTTGAACAGGTTTGCGTCATGTCTGTGGATACAAATAGGTCAAGTTTAGTAACTATTTAACAGATTGTTAAATAGGGCATACTCTAACTTTAAAGACTCAGCTCTCGGTAATCGGCTTTTATATCATTTGATAATAATAATGCTGTATCGTTGTTGCTCGGCTGCTCACTTTATTTGTGTTACTTTTATAATGTACGTCACGCTATACATCCCCTGTTATAAGTAAATCGTCAGTTATATAATTAAAGACATTACTGTCGCCCCCTTTGGTTGTTAACTGTACCTGTCAGATCCTCTTAGCTCTAAGATCACAGTCTGGATAATACTGGAGCAGTAATATCTGCATCGCTGCTGACAGTTTATCCCGGAGAATAAAGAGACGGGTCTTCAATATCACGTTAAATAATATGTGCGGCCTTGTTTTTGTTATCGCCACGAGGTCTTACAACTGTTCGACCGATAAATATTATACAAGGGGCATTATAGCTTATGGTAAAAATGTGGTTCAGGGACACATTCACGGGTGCAATAACATGACATTGTAAACATAACATCTGCTTGAATTCCCTTGCATTTGTTTAGAGGCCAAGTGATGCCCATTTGAGCAGTAAATATGGTTTTTTCGATTTTCCGAATTTTTCCCCCACTTTTGTCTTCCTTCCAAGCAACTCTAACCTCATCATTCAGATATTCCCGACCATGTTTCTTTAAAGGTATTTTACTTAAAGCAGCACTAAGTAACTTGTTTACCTTAATAAATTTTCGTAGTCCTTCTGGGGGTAATACAAGTGTTGATGGGATGATTGGGGGGTCTTTCATCTCCCCCCGGTGTCTCTGGCCAGAAAACCACACTTGCAGCTTGCCCTGCCTACGGGTCAGAGTCACCAATACACACCAATGGAATCACAAAGAAAGCAACAATGTCTGAAGCGTGCGGAGGAGAGCCCCTTGGTTGGTAAAACAAAAACCAGTGGCTCAATCATTTGGAGATGGTTTGGATAGAAGTGAATGTAGCGGCGAGATATGGCGGCGGCGTGCGCTGCGCCATGACTTCTCAGTCTAATTAAGGTTTGCGGTAGATCGTGGATGTACTGTGAAAATATCAGCGTTTGTAATGCTGCCACCGCGAAGGACTATTGCTTTTTCCCGTTAGCATTGCGTTAGCCGCAACGCTAACCACTCCATTCCCTTGCTGATACCCACTCTGATGATGAGCAGAGATGGTGAGCCTCTCAGTGATATCTCAGTGATTTAATGGTGCGTTCCACTTATGTCGGAAGTCAGAAAATCCGACCAGGATGAAACGTTATCTCCGAGTTGTAGTGTTCCAGTTGTCCAGGTCGGAAACATCGGAGGTAGACACGTCCGTAAAAGTTACAACTTTGTTGCTCATGTTCGAGCATCATAACAGAGAAACTTCATTGTAATATTTATTATAATTGTTGTAAATACAGTGATAATTTAGCACTAGTAGTTTGTTTCTTCTTTTTTTTTACCGTTAATAAGACGCTAGCAAGAGAGCAGTAAAGCTTATCCATTTCGCGTTGACATCTAATGAAGCCTAGGCGGTAATTCAGCCTGGTAGACAAACACAGCATCATCAACCTCCAGCCAATGATCGCTCGTGAAAGGTCCACACCTCCACATCAGCGTCAGAGCTGCACCTCCGTAGCAGCCAATCACCGCCATCGGTCTCGCTTTTAAGCGCCAGTAATCATAACCTGTTTGCTTCCCAGCTGCGCTGCGACCCGCCTCCACCCCATCTCCGCTCTTTCATCTCGGCGCTACCCGAGCATTTCGATGATTTTCTACACCACCACCAGTGTCCAGGCTCCAGGGGAAGACTGTTTAACTACACTGACTTGTACGTCGATGTCCATAACTACCGGACTACGTGTGCGGTTATACGAAAATAATGCACGCCTGTCAGCACCCACCAGCCAATCAGAATCGAGTATTCACCCAGACCATAGATGGGAGCAACATCCGGGAACTTTTACTGGGCCACGCCCCCTTTTGGGGGAATCGTGAGCTAACAATTGCATTAGTGTGTATGTGAAAAAGGGACTATTTCACGTTCGGAGGATAAAATATTCCAAACCAGTGACCAGAACTACAGGACAATATCCGTTCTTGATTACAGACACATCAAGTCACTGTCAGAAGACGATTGGAAGATTTTTTATTTTTTGTGGACACTTATATGAGCGAGTATCGATCACTAGCATCTGTTATGGCCATGTCAGAGCTCATTACTGAGGAACCAGCTCCACATTGTGGCCGCGTATTATGCACTTTGTCTTTAACAGGTAATTATTCAAACTCATCAAACCTGTTCAGCATTAGGCCTAATTAATGATTATCTCGGTTTTAAAACGCATATTAACGTTAGCATTAGCAGCTAGTAGGTTAGCTGCTGAACGAACCATATACCATTTACTCTCATAAGCTATAAAACTGCATTGTAGGCTGTATGATTTTAATTTAATGATAATATAAAAGCAACAGACTTAAAGCTGAAGCTGTTGTGACATTATAAAACATCCAGCGAAAATGTTACAAATGTCACAGTCAAGTCAAGATCACAGTGGGTTTAGCAGCTCAGTTTTAAAAAAAGTTTAATCGTTTTTTCTGTGAATTATCTGAAACAACAGGTCACTTCCATGGCCACAGGATTAGTACAAGTTGAAGGTTTTGAGATGAAAAAACAGATATGTTTATGATGAGGATATAATATAACATTTAGCAGCTAAAACATGCAGAATATAGGCCCTCTGAAATCTAAACGCCTACAAATGAATGACTGTATCCCTTATATTCAAACATACACATTGAAACTGTCCATCCAATGTTCTCCTGCCTAATCCCATCATGAACAAAGACATTTTCTGTACAGCGTCCTGCCTTTTCCTCTGTGACGTCTGAATTTAAAGCAATTCCTTTTATAAAGATAACACTGCATTCTGACGCACGCCTCAGCTAACAGGGACCTCATTCTGTAGTGCCTCTCCTCTCTCTGTAATGCGTAGATTTCAGCAAATGTTAAGCACTTAACTGTTTTAAACAACTAGCCAATACGTTGGACCACAAGCTAATTACCTCGGAGACTCTTCTCTTTATGTGCGGGGGGGGGGGGGGAATCCGCAGTACACCGTGGATAGCAGCACTTTATCCTACTCTATGCTAAACGCCTCATCTTTCATACGCTGGACTCTATAGGTTTGCAAACTCTCTGAGGGGAAGAAGTAGTGCTGAGCAATGGATACTGCTGGAATCGTGGGCACGGTATGGGGTCACAGAGTGGTCAGACATTCCGAAAATGAAGTATCGACGCGAAGAACAGGGAAGCCCACGGAATAAAGGGGGTCTGTGGAGTTGTTGAGTTGGTGTTGTGGATGCAGCAGTGGCTTGTCTCCATAGCCAGCTGCGCCTGAAGGGTTTACAGCTCGGCATTAAACAGAGAGACAGGATCTCGGTCTCCGCCAGCTCCCGTGGTGTGCACACACATACACCAGCCCCGCTGCAGCCCGTTGCCAGTAAAGGCACTTTGGCCCGGTCCTCACTTTGATATTTGGCATGTTTTCAGAGCCGCGCCGCTGTCGGGTGGCGCGGTTTGGCTAATGAGCAAACCGTGTTTAGGAAAAAAAAGAGGAGTTAAACGTCCACCTGCAAAGGCTCAAAGGCTGGACAGCTAAGATCCAAGCGAAACCGAAACGCTTTTTTTTCTTTCTTCTTCTTTCAATTAAGCCCTGAAGCAGCTCACCTCCCCTCAGTTCACCCCGAGCTTGCGTGATTACCGCGTTCCACCGCTAATCTCGCACAATCCCCACCGGCCTGTTGTTTCGCAGATGACAAGAACTGAGTCACTTTTTTTGTTAGAGCGCATTGATTTCTTTGGCACTTACCGAATGGGCTGAATGATTATCATCTAATCGTATTTGTGTGCCAGAACGGCTGCAGTACTATCAGCTGGACGTCTGGTAAATGACTCTGTTTTTGCCTTGAGATTTCGCTCCCTGAAACTTTCCTAAAGTTTGTCGAAATCTTCACAACAATCTGTGAGCGGAGAAAGTGGAGATATTGGGCCATAAAGTGCCTTGATTTGCGAGAGACATTGGCAGCGTCTTTATGTACTCTTGGCTCGTGATGCGGAGTGCTGCGGGGTCTGGGGAGACGCGACTTATTTGGAGCTCGCAGTAATAATAAGCAGTGGCAGAGATTTGAGGGAACACTTCTGTTGGTTTTGAGGCTTCGCACTTTCAAACGACGTCACCCACCAGGCTTGTTCTGTCTGCTACAGTGAGCTACAAATGGCAGCGCTGTATCGTTGACTGCAGTTTTTCGGAAGACACGCGCCGGAGTCAAAACAGGGTCATTTTACACCAAAGGCGCAGCATTAAATGAAAGCGTTCCTCTCCAGCCACAGATGCAGGGATCCGCATGGTGAGTTGGTCCTGCCCTTCCCAACACAACGCTCCTCTTTGAGGCAGACAAATAGCAGACAGCAGCGTGTTACAAAACCATGTACTCGGGTCATGTGCCGAACTCCATGACCTGGTTCAGGGGTAAATGCTCTTCCACAGTGTTGGGCAAGTTACTTTAAAATTGTAATATATTCTATATTAATAGTTACAACATGCTTGTATTACATATTACGGTTTCAAAAATGTGGCTGAGTTACACTACGTTGAGTTACTTTTTAGTAATAAAAACTGAAAATAGTAATAATGCCACAGTGTTTTGTTTTGACGACATAACTGCAGATCTTATACAGGTGCTTGTCATATAATTAGAATATCATGAACAAGTGCATTCACTTCTGTTATTCAACTTAAACTGTGAAACTAAGTAAGTAAGTGCTTTATTGTCATTGTACAAGTGCACAATGAAATAGTGTTCAGGTGTTAGTCCTGAGCTGCTGCGGCTGAGCTGCGCTGCCACTGTGGGTCAACCTGACCCGCATGACCTTGGAGGTCGGGGAAACTGTAGCACTCGGAAGAAACCTGGCTGGCTGCCCTCTGTCTTCTCTGATCCTCTGAAATGGTGCCGCGCCTCCTGGGTTTGTCCTTGTTTCAGAGCGTGGTGTCCTGCACTGGCCAGCTCCACCTCCTCTTCCTCCCGCCGCTCCTTCCACTTCACAACAGTCTTTCACCATCTCTCTAATATATGATAGACTTATTACATTCAAAGTGAGATATGTGTATCCTTTATTTGTTATAATTGTGATTATTATGGCTCAGCTTGTAAAACCCCAAATTAAAAATCTCATAAAATTAGAATATTTTGAAAATGGACTGGACGGCATTTTTTTTTTCATATATCTAAATGCACTTGTAACTCCGGTTACTTTAATTGCAATGACTAATATATTCCCATATTTTGTTTCAATAATATATTTGTATAATATAAAATGTGATCTTATTGGGATTTGGCAGACAAAACATCATTTAAAAAAATCCAGGAGCACATGGACCACACTAAAATATAAAATGTCACTTTTTTGCACCGATCTTTGGAAGCAAAATACAGTATCCTGGATGCTGTCAGGCCTGTTGATGGTGCACAGTTCCTTCCATTTGACTAAAATCCAATTGCTTTTTGCATTAGACATTGTACCAAAATAATTGCAGGATATTTGCTCATTGTAACCCTGCAAACTGCATTTTCAATTGTGAATACTTCTGAAGCCCAAATGAGCGCACATTAGGAGAACAGCATGAGTGTGCATGTGAGCTGAGGGCACTAACAGTGGCTCATGTGTTGGTATTCATCACACGCTGCATCCGACCGGAGCTGACACATCACGCTAAATCACCTCATGCGGCCGCTGGATTGTTTTAATTACCGATAATTGATTCAGTTTTAACAAAGCGCATGAAAGTGAGTTCCCCCTGCTAATAGATGAAAGAGTGAATGTTGAACACCCCGGAAATGAGCGAAATACTATGTTATTACAGTGTTTTATTAATTTTTTTTCTATCGAGGCATAATTCAAACAGATGGCATTGCAAGAGTAATTAGAAATCCAATTTGCCAGAAGTGATGTAGCTATTTTTAAGTTTCTGCAAAGCCACAATGCATGTGCTGTTAACACTGAGAGACATCAGTGGATTAGATAAAAAGGATGGATGGATAAATAAATATACAGAGCGCTCATCCTTCAAAGTGAGTGTTATGTTCCCAATTATATTTTTATGCTTTACATGTTTGGATTTGTATCTTTTGAATTATTAAAATCATGTCTCACTAATTCTGACAACTCACGAATGACATGAATAATATAATACAAATGCTGTTAACATGACAAATGCAATAATCTGCAAACCTGCCTGAAGGCGGTTTTGCCCAAAGTCCTTCATTATGCTTTGTTCAGGCTTTTACGACGACTTTATACCCCAGCCATGGAATTGTTTTTGTACAATTTAAATATAGTTTGTAAAATATCTTAAAGTTTGATGATAGAAGAAGAAGAAGAAACTTATATAGCACCGTTCACAGATAAAATCCCAAAGCGCTTCACAGGGGCACAAAAATAACAATGGTTACAATGATATTCTGAAATGCAGTCATTCTAAAGGCCAGCAGAGGGGGCCCTTCCTCCTTTTCTAATCTGGTTTCCAGGGACGTGGTTCAAAAACAATACTTGAAGTACCGTATTTTCCGGACTATAAGTTGCTCCGGAGTATAAGACACACCAGCCAAAGATTGCCTCATGAAGAAAAAAAAAACAACAGGCTGCGTATATGGTTTCCAAACGTAGCACATTGATGGTTAGCTACACGAAGCACACACAACAAAATAAACGGGTGTCTGGTACGCTAACGTCACATAAAAAGTTCAGATAACTAAAATAAAAAACATATAAAACTCTCCATCTCACTCCAAATCACTAAATCCATTGAAATCTTCATCCTCGCTGTCACTTCTGAACAATCGCCTCGGTCACGGAGGCGTAACTGCACCGTTGACGAGCCTCTCCCGGCAGCACGTTTTTCCAGCTCTCATTTGCAAACTCGTTCCTCTAGCTGTGGCCGTTTTTGTTTTCTCCATAGCAGTAAGAGCAACCTCCTCTTTTCGCCAGTCCCTCGCAAGTTTCTCCAAATGTTATTTCTTCTGCTCGATTAGCCTGGAGTGCCCTCTAGCGGCATGTGAAATTATATATTTGAATTTTTAAAAAAGGGGGGGGGGGAAATAACACATTAGTCGCTCTGAAGTATAGGATGCACCCCCAGTTCACAATACGGCGCGGTAACGCAGCGGTTAGCGCACAGCAAGAAGGTCCCGGGTTCGATTACCACCTGGGCGCGGCCTTTCTGTGTGGAGTTTGCATGTTCTCCACGTGTCTGCGTAGGTTTCCTCCGGTTTCCCCTAGCACTAAAAACATGCACAATAGGCCTGTATGAATGATGTCTGTGCATATAAACTTTTGCGTTTTTCCCACTCTCACAATTCACAACCATTTCTCTTTCTGCATTAGTCGTGGTTTGTGCTCGATCAAGTTACATTTTCTTAAACTGAAATCATTATTTGTGAAAATGAATGAGCTACAGTACTTTCTTCATGCCTCCAAAGTTAACTTCTCATGTAACTGTGTGTGTGGGAGTTGCAGGTTACTTCACAAAGCGCCTCCGGTCGGGTCTTGTGTCTTCCTTTGTAACGTACTAAAAGTGCCTTCACGGGGTCAGTCGTTTGACCTTGGTCATTTTTACTCATCATCCGTAAATTGCGCATAATTGTTGCAAATGCTTTTAAAGAACAAGACGGAAAATCTGCATATTTGTTAATGTACTGTTTGGTTTGTGGCATTTTGTTACTGCAGCCTCCTACTCAGAAAGGTTGGACTGGGAATAAGCTGCTAGAGTCAAACTTGTGAGAGGTTGTTTGCTGGAGAACCGTGTGCATGAAATAGATATCACGTACGTATATAACGTAGTGTTAACAATGCGCTTTCCAACACAGAGGGGAGGCAGGTAGCCCTTTTATCTCAAGGATATACTGTCAGATGCAGCTCACATCGTGTTCTGCACAGTGGGTATTATCTGGCCCCTTGAATACTTACATCAAAAGCCCATGCTGCACTGAGGCATAACCTATAGATTTTTTCAAATGTCCCATATTATGCTTCTGCTTTGAAATGTCAAGTTATATTTGGTTAAAAAAACGGAAAAAAAAACTGGACTGACATTCAAGGGGACGTGCTATCATACTTTCGTTGTCACTTAGCAGAGCCTCAGGATCTTGTAATGGTGAGCCTTCTCCGTGGCTTACATTTGTTAAAAGCCTTGTTAGCCCTTTGTTTGGGTGGGCCTTTCATTTACATTGCTGTTGCCTCCACATCTGAGAGCGTTCCTAGTATCGACTTTTCATTACCTTTCCAATTGTGTCATGTTGTCGCGGATCTTACCAGGCTTTGGAAATGGGATAAAAAAAAATTCCCTCCGGCAACTAGTCTGGATATCTAGAGTCCGATTTGCACAGGCCACAACAGCCGTTCTTAGTTCCTTCTTCTTCCTTTTCATCTTCTTTTTCATCTTTTTAATCTATTTCTTCATCTTCTTTTTCTTCATCTTCTTTTTCAGAAAACCTTCGAAGACTGACTATCGAAGCGACTCGGGCCATTGACACTCATGCAAAATGCGTGTCGACTGGCTTTACACCCCATGATGCTTTGTGGCGACCTATTTTTAGCTACCTTCGGTTTGACCAACCTAGTGGCAAGAAGCAACATCGCGTCCTCTGCTGGGTGTTGTATACAGTTTATAATATCAGAAGGTCTATGGGACACATACATTATTTTGTGTTTTACAACAAAAATACCACGACTAAGGTGGCCTAAAGTTTAGTCACCGAGTAAAACCTGAATAAAGCAAAGTGTAATATTGGACTTTCGTTTTAAATGGTTGGTACAGTATTTTGGCAAGTACATTTTTATCCTTAAAGTTGATTTGAATTAGTCACACATGGGTTAAATGGTTAAATCACAATAATAATAGTGTTTCTCCATCAGGGCTCTAAAAGCACATTGCATAAAGGAACCACTGATCCATCCACATCCACATAAGTGTAGAAAGACACTGGTTGGAAGATGGGTCAAGAAAAAGGGCACTGGTGGGAGGTGCATCAAGCCTTCAAACATGAGATCCGTGCTAACACTGTAACTGAGCTTCTCATCTAGGCTGAAATTATTCTATTTTTGCTGTGCATGTGAGTATTTTACGCGCACTTCACGCAGTTATGAGTAATTGTGTTTATTTTGATTGTTTCTATTTCTACCGCAGAAGCACTCTGCTCTGTGTTTCCTGGATTTTAATGAGTTGTAGGAAGAGTCTGAAAGTGTCAGGCACAAAGTCCATTTACCATCATCAGACCCGCTCTCAGCAGACCATAAGTCTGGCTCCACATCTGGACACGAGTCCCCGGGCACGACACTGCCGTCGCCCACGGGAACAATAAAGTATACCATTAACAATGTGTACCTTCCTTATTTATTTAAATATTTTTTTACAAAACTATAGCATTAAATGAGACAAAGCATTACAGTAATGACTGAAAATTGGAGTCTGTTTTGTGATGCTCTTGATCTAATTTAGACCATTGCCGCACTAATCCATGCCACAATGAAGCGGCACGGTACAAACCTGAAATAGTGTCTCGTTGCTATTGTCTACGCCGCGTGCCGCTTGGAGACGGGCCTGTTTACTGGCAGGCGATCCTTGCTTTGACAGAATAATCTCCGCTGCTTGGAGACATTATGCACCTCTTGTGTTTGCACCATGTTCGTTTCTCAGGACCGCGGCACTGTGCACAATCCCCCATTCTCTGTTTCCAAGGTTTCCTTTCTCTGCAAATGGACCAATGCAGGCGTTTAGTGGCCATTTACTCATTGGGAATTAGGAGCATCCTCAGGTTTTAGTCTAGCCTCAAATACATTAACCACTGTGATTGAATCTAAAATGTAAGGCTTTGGATTTTTTTCAAACAGGACTGATAAAGATTCTGCAACTTTGGATCATCAGTCAGTGAACATTGGTCTTAATAAAAAGGGATCTGGCTCAAAAGATAAATGAAATGTATTCTTAACAACGCTTTGGAAATTGTAGACATAAAGTCTCCCCATTTGCATGCCAGATGTTCTGGTAGAATCATTATTTGTTCCCTTTGCTATCATGCCATAGAATGTCTGTGATTTATTTTCACAAAGCTTTTATATATTTTAATTTCTAATGTAGATAAGTGTGTTATCTGAAGTTTAGGAGCAGGACCATACCCTCTCCATCCTATAAATACCTCCCGATCTCTCTTCTCAGTCTATCCTCAACATTTCCGTTTCCGTGCCCCTCCCTCCCACCCTACCTTTTAGGGTAGTGGGGATGAAAGCCAGAGATCTTGATGTTGTCTCCTACGAAGCCCCAAAACAACAACATAACATTATTTGCCTCCGTCATCTTGCTTGTTCAATGAAGCTGTTTCACTTCGAGGTTGTGGTCCCTGTGAGTGAACTGTTACTTTGCCTAAAATGTTAGACATATATTTTGCTGTTTCTACTTGACAGGACATTTATACTGTAAAACCCATTTAGATATAATGATGATCTACAGAGTTGTTTTGTGAGTTCATCTAAATTAGCTCGGAAGAAAAATGAGTAAGTGTCTTGTTTTTAATAATCTGGGCTTCCTTTTTATAGGCATTATAAATCACCTCATGAACAGCTGAGTTCACCAAAACTCCCCAGTTGATCAGTTGCGTTGGTTCTGTGCCTTTTGGACATGTTTCCCAGCGAAAATAATGCATATGCATTTGCAGCCAGAGAAGTCCAGCTTCAAATGAGGTTCAGAGCAGAGGATTTTCACTTATTCATTTGATAATACAGTAACATTGGATAAAACTTGTATTGTGAAAAGTGTTAGTCCAAAGAGACAATGTAAACGCAGGTATGTTGAGCTTTTTACAGTTATTTTGTAATATTTTATCTAGATCAGTGATTCTCGATTGCTGGGTCAGGAACCAAAAGTGGATTGCGGAACCATTTTTCCGTGGGTCGCGAGTCTATTCCCGGGCACTTTAAAAAAAAAATATATTTTCTATCTGAAAATACATGGAAAAACTATAGTCTGTTAAAATGAATGTTATTCTTAAAGGCATATCTAAACACTGTTGTGGAAAACACAGTATTTTATATGATACATGACGAATGACATTTTATTTATCAGCTTGTCATCCTTGGGTAATGGGTCCTGAAGCCATAACGCTTGAGAGCCACCGATCTAGATCACCATCTTAGAAAAGGCTACACATTGATCAAAAACAATTATTCCAAGTTCCCCACGGCTTTGTTTGCAAACCGAGCTGACATTGCACCTTCTCGCCCCTGCTCCACAGTTGGACATTAGCGCTATAGTATCAGAATGCTCTGTGGAGGAGAGGTAAGGTAGCACAGTGCACACCCTACCCCTCCTACGCAGCTGGGAAAGAGTTAGTTTTAGAGTTTTAGTTTAGTTTAGTCTATTTGTTTATTTGAGCAGTATACATTCTGCTCAAAAGGAGTGGGCTGAAGCAAAAAGCTTATGAGCGTCCCCACCTCCAAGTGCAATAAATAAAAAAAAGTACATTTTACATAATGGTACCGAAGGAACAAAACATCAAAGAGACCTCATCCAAAGAGAATTTGAAACATTTCAAGCAGCTACATTCGCACAGACCAACTTACAAACTTACAAAAAAATATATGAACTGTTTATATAATTAATTTAAACAGCACAACTACAACAACGATCTGGTTTCATGTACGATGTCTAGTACAAAGCAAGTAAATTTTTTTTATCCTTAATATATTTCTTTCAGATTTTTACCCGTGATTACCGAGAGTTACTTTTATGTTATAAAGGTACATTAATAGATATTATACCCTTGCTACATCTTTGTTTGTAGACTCCAGTCTACAAACAAAGCTACGCCCCCACCATGCTTGTTTCTTCTGTTCATACTTATAAATTCATAACCATCAATAGAAAACTCAAATTCTCTGTCATTATGTTTCTGTGATTAAAATTATACTGAATGGTTTTGAAAACTGTTTTAATAAGTTTTTGATGTTGTCAAAGTTTGCATAGAGGCTTCGACTATTGAAGTGGATTCCAGCGAATGTTCTTAAGTTTACTATTGTAAAGATCCTCTGGATAATATTGACAGTCATTGGTACCTCAGTAAAGAAGTTATTTTCAGGGTCGATGTCGATCTCAGTGTTCTGTAAGTCATATTGTGAGAATGTAAAATCCTGGGAGTTTGCTTTAGCAATTCTCCTTATTGAAAATCCAAGTCGATGCTTCCTATAGAACTACATGTATTACAGGACATGTGCAATTATGTGCTTTTAGATACCAAAATCCATACCGGTGTTTATAATGGATGTGGTGTACTGCTGCGCGGACGTATAATGAGTTTGTCATATCGTAAGAAGGCAGTTAAGGAGAGCACTTCCTGGTTTACGTTGGTTTGCTGGAGGAGCTCAGGGGAAATGTACTGTCGGGGAAGGCACTACAGCACTGAATAGCTGCCATGTCATATTCAAAGATTATTCAAACGTACATGGATGGCTCATAACTCAGCTCCAAGTACTGCATGTTTTGATGAGGGAACAAGCTCATAATGTCCTTCTTTAAAAGTGATTCAAAACAAGGGAACATCAGCCACTGTCCCGACATCAGCCACTGTTTTATTAGTCTTAGAGATACTTTATTTCCTATACTTGCTGTGTGGAGGCATGAGCAAGTAAACTGATACGACTCAAACGTTTAAAGATGGCTGGTTGGCGCCCCGTTTCTCCTTGGCATCTTCCCTTTAGTGCTAATTTCTGCAGTCAAGGTCGTGGACAGAAGCCATCAGACGCCCATCGCTCACTCTCTGACACAGCGAATCATATACGGGCTAATCATTAATTACAGCATCTTGACATGGCCTGTTTTTTTTTATTATAATTTGTGACAAAGAAGAAATCAATACTGCCTAAATGAAATAGATTGGGTGCCGCAGGGGGGTGACGACACAAAAGGGGAAAAGTCTCATTGAACTTTTGCAGTGTTTAACCACAGGCAGCGGCTGTTCCAATATGATTTTGCTCTTCTCTCATTTCATCCCTGGAGTGCGGATGTTGTCAACTCGATTACAACTGCTGGCATGAATGAGTACCCTTGGCAGACTGACATTTTTTTTAGATAAATATCTGTCTACTTGAGAGGACACTTTTAAGCCTCGAGCTCCAGCTAGATTAAATGACCGGCCAATTGTTTGTGAATGGGCAAAAGATTTTTACTCAGGAAAATGGGCTAAATGTATTTGTCAAGTCCAGCACCTTGAGGCACGGCTTATTGTCTACACAGGATTACACGTTTAATGCTGTTTAATACTTGTAACCGTTATAGCTACATTGAGTTACCCTCATAATGTTGTTCCCTCATAGTTTCATGGATGTTTGAGTTATCAGTTGACGTTCTACTTCACAACAGTTCAGAGCATCTCCCCCTCCTGCTGATGCAGTGCTCAAAGTACCTTCACACTAAAGCACATCTTCAGCGGGCGACCACAGGGACTCATCTCTCGAGCCCGATCCCTAATGGTAGTATTAGCCCACAGTGTGAATGTTTTTGGTTTAACCTGGAACTGGAACATCTGGCAGAAATCCACCCGGAGTCGTAAGGCGTTCAGGTCTTTTGGACAAACCACACCAGGAGGCACGTTGCCAAAACTCAAACCTTTTCACCTTAAACTCTAACATCCATTCTTTCTTTCCCGTTGTAAAGGTGTTTCTGACCTTGTTTTCATAATTCGTGGATTTGCTTCGGGGCGAGTGCCTCTGTAGCAACCCCCAAAACATCATTCTCTCCAACACCGGGTGCACCACTTTCGCTGACTCTTCTGTTTTGCTCTGGCTTCAACTTTGTGAGCAGCGATTGGCTAAGAGCTGTGTACCCAAAAATGCTACAACCCGCTCCTTTTTTTTTTTATTTTTTTATAAGCAGAGAACAAATGCAAATGCCCAAGGAGGAGAGCGATACAGGCAGTGGTGGTATTTTGCCTCGGTTTATTTCCATCCTGATGCAAAGACCACGCACTACACTAAATGTCCACCACTTGTAATTCATTGGCTGCCTCCGTCGAACGCACACGGACCTGTGTGAGTGATGAGCTGACGTCACGATCGTTCACGCCACCTGAGGGGGGAAAAACAAAATCACAGCAGAAATGTCTTCTGTCATATTTCCATTAAACTTCCATCTGATTATGCGGCTATTTGGCTTGCCATACTAATTATATCCTGCTGCAATATAGAAAAGCAATGGAAGAGAGATAAGTGTTAACAGGGAAGAGGTCCAGCTCTGCAACGCCTTGATGTCTTTTATTATATATGGACATGAAGAAATAGGAGACGGATGTAATATTGATTGCAAAAAAAAGAAAAGGGGGGGGGATGGACAGAGAGAGGCAGACGAGAGCATGCAGTGGAAACAAGTGTCCACTAAAATCTGAGAAGGAGGGACGGGGAACAAGCAACAGACAGAGCCGTGATGAGAGAGAGCATTAGAAAGATGAGAATGGAGTGATAGAACAAACGGAGGACAGGAAAAAGCCACGCAGTGCCGAGGAGGGACGGAAATGCCATTGTGGAAAGTGCTACAGTGCCCCCCGCAGGTGCCCAGGGGAACTACTGTATAAGCACAACATATTATACCTTGGCACGTGCGTGAGAGCTGGATACTGTAATTAGCACTTGATGCCTGCAGTCGTGGTTCATTGAGAAAACCTCAGCACGGGACCACTGCCCCACCTGTTTCGTCAGTGCATTTATGAGGTGACACTACAGCGCATTGAGCTCCGTTTGTAACAGCTTGCTTCAGAAGGAAAAAGGTTGTGGCGGTGCCGGGCTTGGCTCAGCAGACCTGCGAAGTCTTACCTTGCTCCCTTGCAGTTCTCATGTACTGGAAGAAATCTCCAGCGCCGCCAAGGTCAATCAGCACATCACTTCCTACTTGTGTTACCATGAGAACAAGGTTTCCGGCGCTCTCATTTATATTCACAGTCACACAGATGTACATTGGCAACAGCAATTAAATGCTATTTTGCTATTTTCTCTGTGCTGAAATGGCCATTACGAAACAGCGTCAATGCATCAGATTGGAGAGCTTTTAGGGAGTGCAGTGTTGTGCGAAGGTATAAAAATATATATAATAGTTACAATTACATGCATGTGCTTGTTTAGTTATGATAAATATGACATTTTCAACTTAGAATTGAATTAGCCCCTTAAGATATTTGAGATTGAGTGTTAAAGCCCATTCAAACAGCTTTGGGGGCGAAAGACAAGCGTTTCCCAACCAGGGGTACAGGAAAGTTGAGTTTAATGATGTCTATTTCAGTAAAATATATGAATTATTGAAAGTATTGTAGCTTCATTTTTAATATAACACATTATTCATTAAATACTGAATAATGTGACTTTAGTAGATACCTTTGTTGAAATATGAAACATATCCCAAAAGTCTGTTGTGGTACATGTGTTTTTTTACACAGGGATGATGAATTGTGTGTTGTTAGTTTATTTGTATTTATTTTTTTGCTATCTAATCTAATGGAGAAATTAGGGAAATTCTTAGTAGTTATTGCAATTCAACCTCTTAACCCCCACGGGAACCGAGCACATTTTCTCCAGTTCGGCATTACCCAAATCTAAAAGTTTCTTGAAAAAAGTGTCAAAATAGCAACAAAAAAAATGAGGATGAAAATGCCACACAAATGTAAAAAACATGAGAAAAGTGACAAAAGACAGACACAAAAGTCCAACTAAAATGTGGCAAAAGAGCGACAGAAACGTGGCAAAAAAGTGACAGAGGACTGATGGGAAAAAAGTTACATGGCAACGTTGTGAGGAAAAAAGACAAAGCCAAACTGGAGAAAATGCACTGGGTCAAGGCGAGGGTTAAGATAGTTTGCCTGCATGTCCCAGATCTATACCAGCGCACAGAGAAAATGTGAAGAACGAGCATGTGCTGAAGAGTGCATGTTTGTTTGTTTGTTCTTTCACTGAGACACATGGCACATGCATCACCAGTTGGCCACACACCCTTCCCTTCTCTGCGCTGGAGCCCGGCAGAGGGCTTAGATATGAGCACAATACACACAATGTTACGAGAAAGAACACTGCCTTGGCGAAGGTCTGTGCTTTAAATACCCCCTGTTGTGGTTTTGCTCCAAACCCAATTCGGTGCCTTAACATTCCCAAACAACCTTACTTTTTGCTCTCTTGGCTTTCATTGATTTTTCATAAAGCCACACTCTGCTTAAAATATGCAAGGACTTTACTGACGCCAAAGGAGTAATTCGAATGGAAAGGTGGGGTTTCACATCCAAAGTGCACGTTATTTTATATTTTTTATGATCGCAATTTGAATCAAGCCAAAAGCGTAAAAGAAGGCTGTGTTTGAGGGTGCGGGAGCAGGAAGTGCCCAGAATCTTTTTTTTTCTTTTTTTTTCCTACGGTAGAGTTCACTCAGGAATCGTGACTGCATCAAAAGACTATCTGTGACTACACACAGAGAAGACTGAACCTGGGGGTACAGACTGAGCCTGGGTCACAAATATTGCGTATGTAAAGGCTGCAGCCTCAGCCCATAACTGTGGCCGGGCCAGCGCCAGGAGCCTGAGCAGCTGCGGGGGAAGAATACGGCACGAATAAAGCAATGATTGATAAAAAGCCAATGAGACATGAAGGTGACATTTCTGTCGAGACATTTACTTCAAATCTTCCTTCGCTCGTTTTGGTTGTATCACGATATAAAGTAGTACGCAAGAGGTTATGAACAACAGCAGCATGCAAGCGGGGAAAAATCTCATTACATTTTAAATCTTTGATGATGCATAGAGGTACAGTATACCAAGATAACGGCTCTCTAAACGGTAAATATAGTGCCTAGACCTGAGCTCAGAGATCTTTTAGTTCAGGTAAATGCCGTTTCCGCTGAACCACTAAACCCATAATGGCTCTCACAATGGGAAATCTACCAACACTAATCATTTATTTCTCAGAGCGAAGTTAGTATGAGAAAATATTACAGTAGAAATGCCTCACAGATCCCAACAGTGATGTGCGTACAGTTCAGTACAGCCACAGGGGTAGAACAGGTGGCTGTAACCAGAATATTCAGTCCCAAATGTTCATACTGTCCTTGGGCAGGACACACACTTTAACATGCTGCTTGTGTTTAAGACGGTTACTGTACCTGACAGAGCAACGTACTGTAGTGGATCCAGCCTTTGTCTTTCACTCATGGCTCTTTTTTTTTTTTTTATGTTTATATGTTTGCATGTTTTTGGCTTCTTTGTTAGGGTTTGCATGTTCTTTGTTAGGGTGGACATAATGTACGTTTAAAAAAATTCTTCTGGGTACCTCATTATTGATAAATATATAATATTTGAAATTCTGTCTATGTAATCAAAAGACTGAATTGAGAGACTTTGAAATGGACATGGAGTGGGAACGACAGGAGGAAAAACCATTAACTTTATGCAAACGGAATGCTTAGCAAATCCATAGCGCTGTGATTAACCCCTTAACCGCCGTCTCCCCTGATCAGCGGGCTAGCGCTAGGGCGAGGGCTAGGGTTAGTGAACCCTAATCAGGATAAAATTAGGGTTAAGAACTGCAAATCTAACGTAAGTTGTGTTTCACTCACTCAGATCTCACACACATTTTTGGAAACTAGAAGGTCTTGGCTTTCAAATTAGATATCGCACTGGCATATAGACTGTAAGCTCTCCAGTCAATACGCTTTGAGACTTGGATGTACATAATTGTTAACCCTAATCCTTAACCCTAACCCTAGGGTGGCAGTTAAGTGGTTAACACACTTTAGGCGGACAACTGCTCAGAATAGGTCCAGTAATGGACTAAGGGCGGTTTTGTGTTTCAGTGATGATACAACAAATACCAGGAAATACAGATTTGGAGGTATACTGTCACGGTTCGTCTTGTGTTCCCCTGTTTTGGATGTTTTCGGTCTTGTCCTGTGTTTTATTTTGACATGTCTGTTCTGTCCCTGTGCTTTTGCTTTGCTTCCCCTTTGTTGATTGCCTGCCCCGCCCTGATGTGTTTCACCTGTGCCCTGTTTCCCTGTGTATTTATACCCCTGTGTTTTCCCTTGTCCTTGTCGGATCATTGTCGTTTGTCGTTCATGTCGTAGTTCCTGTGACTGTCTGTGCGTGTGCCTTATCAAGCTTTCCTGGTTTGTCCTGTGAATTTTGTTTCAGTTTTGTCTGTACTTGGACTGTCCATTAAATTTAAGTTTTGTTTGGAGCTGCTGTTTGCATTTGGGTCATCATTTCCCCGCATCATGACAGACCATGACAGAATGATCCGACCAATCAAAGACCCAGCAGACAGTTTATTTGTTCTGGAGCTGTGGCGGGGTGGGTTGTCCCCGGTGGAGCCACTGCCGGACACTGACCTGGGCTTGGGGTGGGCCCCTTCTGTCCCGGAGCCACCGCTGGACATCTTGCTCCGTCCAGGGTGGGCTCCTCCTGTCCTGGGGCCACCACCAAGCCCAGACCCCCGTCCGGGGTGCACTCCGCCGGTCCCTGCTCCTCGTCGGAGCCTTGGCCACCCGCCGCCTCTCCCTGCTCCTCGTCCGGGCCCCGCTGGGCTGCCGCCGGTGCCCGCTGCGGAGTACCCGGACCTGCCTCCGCCGCCTTGGCCCGCTGCGGAGTACCCGGACCTGCCTCCGCCGCCTTGGCCCGCTGCGGAGTACCCGGACCTGCCTCCGCCGCCTTGGCCCGCTGCGGAGTACCCGGACCTGCCTCCGCCGCCTTGGCCCGCTGCGGAGGATCCGGACCTGCCTCCGCCGCCTTGGCCCGCTGCGGAGGATCCGGACCTGCCTCCGCCGGAGGACCCGGACCCGCCTCTGCTCCCGCCGCCGCCGGGCTTCGCGGACCCGCCTCTGCTCCCGCCGCCGCCGGGCTTCGCGGACCCGCCTCTGCTCCCGCCGCCGCCGGGCTTCGCGGACCCGCCTCTGCTCCCGCCGCCGCCGGGCTTCGCGGACCCGCCTCTGCTCCTGACTTCGCCTCAGACCCCGGACCCGCCTCTGACTTCGCCTCAGACCCCGGACCCGCCTCTGACTTCGCCTCAGACCCCGGACCCGCCTCTGACTTCGCCTCAGACCCCGGACCCTCCTCCGAATCCGCCCGAGCCCCCGGACCCGACTCCGACTCCTCCGGAGCCCCCGGACCGGCCTCCGCCCGAGCCCCCGGACCCACTCCTGCCTCCGCCCGAGCCCCCGGACCCGACTCCGACTCCTCCGGAGCCCCCGGACCCGCCTCCGCCCGAGCCCCCGGACCCACTCCTGCCTCCGCCCGAGCCCCCGGACCTGTTCCCTCCTCCTGGCCCCCTCCGCCCTCCCGGCTTCGTGACTTTGGGACGTCTGGGAGCCGTCCCTTAGGGGGGGGGGTACTGTCACGGTTCGTCTTGTGTTCCCCTGTTTTGGATGTTTTCGGTCTTGTCCTGTGTTTTATTTTGACATGTCTGTTCTGTCCCTGTGCTTTTGCTTTGCTTCCCCTTTGTTGATTGCCTGCCCCGCCCTGATGTGTTTCACCTGTGCCCTGTTTCCCTGTGTATTTATACCCCTGTGTTTTCCCTTGTCCTTGTCGGATCATTGTCGTTTGTCGTTCATGTCGTAGTTCCTGTGACTGTCTGTGCGTGTGCCTTATCAAGCTTTCCTGGTTTGTCCTGTGAGTTTTGTTTCAGTTTTGTCTGTACTTGGACTGTCCATTAAATTTAAGTTTTGTTTGGAGCTGCTGTTTGCATTTGGGTCATCATTTCCCCGCATCATGACAGACCATGACATATTCATCAGTAACAGATGAGATAACCAAACTACCAGGATGGCTCAGAACTACGGGAATGAATTATGTAATATGTTTGACGAAAGAACAATGCTACATGGTTAAAAGCTAATAAATGCTCATTCTTCCCACACCAAGAGAATTGGCTGATTGTTGAAAAGTTGCAAATGCCCAGCTGTGTTGATGTAGTACTCTGTTTATTCTTTGAATTCTCATCTTGACTTTGAATGCTGTTTATTTTTCTGCACATTCACAACAAGGCCATTTTTATACCGTCAGATCAATGAGGTTCCCTTCTCAGGCCTTTCAAAAAACGGATTATTCTTGAATACCAAAGTGACACGTATCCGTTGATCCACCTTGTCTCCCCTGTAGGTCAGTCATTAAGGCACACAGGAGTTTCCCGATGGCCGCTCTCACAGGGTCAGGCGTTTCATGACTAAACATTGCTGTGGCGCTCTATAAATAGTGCCCGGGCAAAAAACACATACATAACGTCCTCGGAGAGCCGGGCGACCGTGACTGACGTTTAGCGTGTCCATATATAACGGTGAAACTCCCAGACCTGCCCGTAAGCTGTGCTTGTCCCGTATGGGAAGCAGGGCTGGGATGTTTATCGATCCGCAATCGCCCCATGAAAGGCATTTCTCAGCAAATCATTCGCGGGCGTCAACAGTCACGCATTCAGTCATACTCCTCGTGAAACTCGCTCATCCGAAGACGGCATGCGACGATTGATTGTGAAAATACAGTGCGGGGAATGTCTAGTGTATGAAAGGCGTTGAGTGCGAGTGACTGCTGCACCTCATGTGTCCCGGGGTCTGTGTTCCTGCAGTATTTGTAACAGCTTAATAAGATGAAAAGCACTGCACCAAAGAGATATTTTTTTTTTAGTGAGTTCTGTCTTAAGGCAAACGGACAGTAAAACGAATGAGATCTAGTTGTTTCTTTGAGGTTTTTGTAGTGTTTATTTTAGTTTAGTTTATTTGAGCAGTATACATTTTGCTCAGAAGGAGTGGGCTGAAGCAAGAAGCTTATGAGCGCCCACCCCCAAATTCAGTGCAATAAAAAAAAAGTACATTTCACACAATGGCACCGAAGGGACAAAACATCAACAAGACCTCATCCAAAGACAATTTGATACATTTCAGCAGCTACATTAGCACAGACCAACTTACAAACTTACAAAATAATAATATTTGAACTGTTTATATAATTAATTGAAACAAAGCACAACTACAACAACGATCTCGTTTCATGTACGATGTCTAGTATAAAGCAAGTACAAAAAAAAGTGATCATTAATATATTTCTTCCAGATTGTTACCCGTGATTACCGAGAGTTACTTTTATGTTATGAAGGTACATTAATACATATTATACTCCGAGATCTTGCTACTTCCCATTTGTTATTACCTTCCTCAGTGTAATTTGAATTTGGGTTTAATTATCATCATTATCATTAGTATTATTATTATATATTTATAAGTGCAAATGAAAAAGCCTGTACCATGTCCATTTAGTATTTTTTTTTTTTTAGGAGGGGCTAATAGGCCTTATTAGACAGGACAGACCAGCAGGAAATGTTCTGTTGCATTTATTCCACTAGCTCCTCTAATCGCTCATCCGTACAGGAGAGGAATTGGCGGCACGTGGCAACTGATCACCAATAAAGGCTCGTCAATACTGCGTGATCGTAGCACATCACCTGCTGACCGCGTGCCCCTGCAGGCGTCGCCGTGGGGCTTACCAACGGCAAAATGCAATCAGCGGGCGTTATTGTTTTTCCTTCGCGGCGGGAGATTTGACAGCTACACAAGATTGATAAGTGCACGCGAGCATCATTCAGCGTAAAACATAAATGTATTAAAACGCGTAATCAATCATCTGTAATAATGAGGAGAAAAAAATTAATTGACTTTCAGAGCACAAGCCCACAATGATTAACTTTGAGGGGAGGGGAATTACACAACCACGCATGTGCATCAGAAAATATCAATATCAATCTGTATCATTTTGACATATGGATTAGAGAGACTAACTAACACTTAGTTTTCAGTGTTGATGGATCATTTTACTATTTATAATTATCAAGACATATCGTAGGCTTTGTAACAAAATAGAAACTTTCCCTGAGATCTTTTAGTTTGAATGCATTAACTCTAGCAAACCGACTAAACTGGTATGTCTATAAATATGTAATAATACTGATAAGAAAATAAAAAATACATTTACGATAATAGAGTACACCTATTCTTCAAACTTCTTCGAATTTTATTGTCTCGGGTAAAAAATCACCTTGGAATAACCTGAGTTAGCAATTATGCATATCCAAATCTCAAAGCGTATTGACTGGAGAGCGCTCAGCCACTGTGATTCCTCATTTGAAAGCCTAGGCCTTCTAGTTTCTTAAAATATGTGCGAGATCTGTGTGAGTGAAACACAATTTACACCACATTTGCCGTTCCGAACCCTAATCCCTAACCCAAGACCCCTAATCACGGGGGAAGGCGAGTAACAGGTTAAACAATAAAAATAAAAAAAACACCAGGACAATACAAATAATAAAAATGATTTTAAAAAAAATCTGTTCATCGTATGCATGAATTTGTGGCTAGTGAATCAAGTGCCAAAAAGACTAGCCACAGTGGCCAGTGATCCTTTACTTTACTTGTTGCAAATATATGTATTGTTTTTCCTGATACTGCTAACATAGGGAGACTCTAACAACAACAATAGCCCAAATTGTGAACAAATCTATTAATGAAAGTGTGTTCCCTAGTGTCTTCAAAACAGCAGTTATAACTCCAATTCATAAATCTGGTAGCAAAAATGAGGTTGGTAACTATAGGCCCATTAGTTTACTACCTGTAGTATCAAAAATATTAGAAAAAGTAATCATAGAGCAGTTAACGGAACATCTAAACGATAATAATGTTTTGCATCAAATGCAATTCGGTTTTCGCAGACATCATTCCACTGATGCTGCCTGCTGCTATCTGACAGAGAGCATTAGGGCCGGCATGGACAAGGGGGGCACGGTGGGTGCCGTGTTCTTGGACTTACGAAAGGCATTTGACACGGTAAACCACTGTGTCCTCCTGTCCCGGCTTGCTCAGTGTAATCTATCTAGTGAAGGACTGGAGTGGTTCCAGTCATACCTTACTGACCGGGTGCAGTGTGTGAGAACAAATAATGCAACATCCTCCTTTAATCCTTGCACAACCGGGGTCCCACAAGGGTCAATCCTGGGGCCCTTGCTGTTCAGCATTTATATAAATCACCTCCCTGATGTGTGCAAAGACCTGGATATAATTATGTATGCAGATGATGCCGTCATCTTCACACATGGAAGGGATATGCAGACAGTGGCCTCAAAGTTGTCTTCAGTATTGGACAAAATCCAAAATTGGCTCCAATCTTCATGCCTGACATTAAACACTAGTAAAACAGTTGGCATGTATTTTCATAAAATAAATAATACTAAAGAGATGCCTAACATATATGTAAATGGAGAGGCACTAAAAAATGTAACGGAAACAAAATACTTAGGGCTCTATTTAGACCAAACACTGACATTCAAAAAGCATGTTAAAAAAGTAACCAACACAATTAAATATAACATTTCCTCTCTAAAGCATATGAGGAACAGCCTGACAGTCGAAGCGGCTTTCACTTATTTCAACGCCATGATAATTCCTCACTTTACTTACTGTTTATCTAGCTGGTCGCAGGCAAAGGAGACCACGCTCAAACCACTCAGATCTGTGTATAATCAGGCTTTAAAGGCACTTGACAAAAAACCACTTCGTTATCATCATTGCAATATCCTGAGTAAGTTCAAACTGCTCAGTTTTGACAATATAATTCTATACAATAATCTAAGAATTATATTCAAAATCACCAATAATACAGCTCCACCACCACTGAAGAACTTTGTCAGACTTTGTTCTGAGCAAAATACTAGAGCCACTCGGTCCACTGCAAATAAAAACTGTGTAATCCCAAAAAGATCCTCGGCCTTTGCACAATGTGCCTTCTCATTTCGCTCCATTAAACAGTGGAATGAGCTTCCAGACTGTTTGAAACTGTCTGTAGATCTTAATAGTTTTACTCGAAATTTGAAAAATTATATTTTAGATCATCAATTGTGTCAGCATTGATGAATGTATTGTAAATTATAGGGATTGTTTATATGTCTTTCTAGAAGTGTACAGAAAACTAATGTATTTTATATAGTGATTTTATTGTAGATTAGATTTATAGATTGTAATGTTTTTTGTACTCACCTGTCCAGGGACTGCAGATGGAAAATAGCTACTTTGCTAAATCTGGTACAAATCATCTCTTCTTTTGTAAAGACTAATGGTTTTGTACACTGTCCCTGTTTCAATAAACAATAAACTAAACTAAACTAAACTTATATTACGCATTTTCCCCTAAAACATTTGACACTGATGAGCCACACTCAACCAGCCTTGAGCATTTACAGGCAAAGAGCTAAAACCCACAGTGATTGACTTTGCATGACCACACACGTGCATCACTTGCCCTGACAACAATAGCCCACCTGGACCGGTCCGACCGCCCTGTGTGTAATCAAAGGCTGCGCGCGCTCCGAAAATGCAGGCATGTTAAAATCTGAAAGGATGACATTAGGGATGAGAGATGAGGAGGATGACAGAGGGCTGTGTGAGACAATAAAATCAAGGCCGTCCAAGCACCAAGATGGATTGATGAGTCCATTGAGTGGCGGTGGCAGGCGGCCAGCTATAGCACAGAGGTCAGTGCAGAAGGATATCTCTTGGAAGAAATGATGCATGTAAAAGGACCAAGGCTGACGGGGAGGGTGCGCGTGGTTGTGGCCCAGAGGGAGGTGAGGCTCAGGTAGGATTGTTGGCTCCACAGATGCTCCGACGTAAACTATAGGTGCATACTAACTACTGCTTACATGACCACTTGTACGAGCTTACTGCATTTTCATGAGCCTCAAACATGGTATTGCATATTGTTTCATTGTTATGAATGTACTGTATTAGATGGAGTTTGATGTCAGTTCCTAAAAAGGTGCCGACCCGTTAAAAACTCCCCCGAATTTCAGTTCGACTATCCTGGTTAAATCAAGACAGACGCACACATCAAGTTCCACCGCCGGCTTCCTCTTTCGATGTGTAGAGCTTGAAACAGGCCCGAGTTTTGTACAATATCATTGCCAAAATACCAGTCATTCATCCCGTCGCAGTCTGCATACTTGACAGTCTCAAAAGATGAAAAACTAAAAACCCCAGATGCCATATTCAGCTCGCTGTAAGACGGAAAAGTGTTCCTTTGCTCACGGGCATGAAACAGGGGAATGCGAAGCGACGACGGGCTAATGCGGAGATTGATGAGGGCTACGCGTGGAAGACAAACGGCAACAGGTCGAGGAAAACGTGGCGCACAAAGTTAATCGGAATTAACGCTGCCTTATAAATGATTAATAGGTCGCGTAATTTGCTTCGATGTTCGGGGCCACAGAACAATGAACGGGCCATGATCACACACGGCGCAGCCTTCACGGACACAAGGTCCTTCACGGCGGGCAAATACGGAAACGGAGAGTGGTCTTATCGATCGATCAAATCAACTGAGGAAAAAGAAATCCGCATAAGCTTATAGCTACGCAGCAAAAAAACATCATCCCCCCGCCATCCTGGCCTGTGGGATTTTTTCTGCGACGGATCCAGCTAAGCGTCACTGACACCTGGGTGGCTAATTGAGTTAGCTTAATAACGGGGGAGGTCCAAAGTAAAATATATGCGAGCCATCTGCTGCATGAATGAACACTGCAGATGGACACAATCCGAAATCATTTTATTCGTCTCACGGAGCAAAGCACCAATGATATTCAGCCATGTATTCCCAACTTTTTTCATTTGATATTAACATGGTTTGAATGAATCGGTTGCTGAGTGAAGATGGAAAAGACTATATTGTAATGCATTATCTTTGTCTAAACCTGCATTAGGTTAGGTTTAATAATACCAACAAAGTGTTGATCAAAATAGTTAACAAGAGAGAGAGGACATAACTAGGGTGACCAGATTTTCAGACTAAAAAACTGGGACACTATTTGGGATTTAGTCGCAGGGTCAACCAGGGAGCCATTTATTGACTGTTTTTCCTAAGCTAAATGGTAAATCTGCGTGTTACTATCTTACACCATGCAACAATCAGCATTAACATGATAGACTTAATATTTCTCATTGGTTTCTACCTGGTAATGGACATTTGCATGGCCCAAAGACATGAATTTTCAAGCAAAGTTTGTTACTGTGTGGATCATATTGGCCAAAAACTGGGACACTTGGGACAGATCCCATGTAAAACTGGGACAAATTAATGGTTTTGGAGGAATGTGTGGGGACATGGGACAGAGGACTCAAAACTGGGACTGTCCCGGGTAAACTGGGAAGTCTGGTCACCCTAGACATAACTGGCTTGTGTAGTCGGTTTGTGGAGTAAGTCTGAGAAGTTTACAGGTAAGCTCAAAGTTGACAAAATGTGTATCTGTTTGTGGCTGGTGGCGACAGGCTGACAACATTTCCTTGTAACTCCGATGGTGTAACAAAATCAAGCACTTCAACTGTCTGACTTTCTGGAAAGGTCTCGCCTTCCCGTTCACAGTTTTGGCATGCCGTCTCAAGCCCCTGTCTTTCATCCGTAACCCTCTCCACTCCTTTCAAATCCACGCTCTTGACTTGGCCCCCATTGCTCCGGGTGTGGAAACCCCGTCTGTGAAATGAGCAGCGGTGGAGGATGTCTGCTTTTATCATGTCTCTCCTCTCGCTTCTCTGACAGGCTGATAAATACTGCACCAGCTATTAGTTGACAATATCTGATTGATATCCTCCGTAGGGGCTCAGAAACGTAACGTGTAGCCCGCCGTTTCATTTCAAGGTTAATAAAACAGTTGCTTTTGTGTTGAACATTGGTAGACGGGCCTGATTGATGATATGAGTTTGGGAATTCCTATTTGATGAGGATCCGACATGTCAAAGATGCATAAACGCCGTAACAGAAGGCGTTTCAAGAATAGTTCAGTGCTGGAAGATACACACAAAGAGCTTAAGTTGCCTTTCTGCTTGCAGTGTTTATGTGTGATGTGTCAGCCCCTCGCGTTTTTTCCTATGTCGAAACGCAGTCAAAGAATCAAATGAGCCCCCTTAAGATGTCCCCAAGGGAAGGTTCTTGAGAATATATTTTTTTCTCTCCCATCTGTCAAAAATCATACTTTCACTCCAATACACAGCCGGCGGAGGATATAAAAGGGTGAAGGGCTGTTGTAAATGTATATTAAGCTTTTTATAAGAGCGTTTGACAACTACCAAGAGCTAAATTGCATATTTGAAGCACTTCTCTACAAAATGGGTCATATATAGAGCTCTTATTGCATACAGTCATACTATCGCATTGAAATCGATGCCAACATTACCTTTTATGGAAGATGTGGCTGAGTCATACTGAATGTCAGTCTTTGCTGTTAGCAACGCATGACACTGTTTAACCGAAGCTGCAGTGTGTAGAACATTGTTTTTTAATCAAGTACTGTAGAGCTAACATTCATCTTGCTCCTTCACTGTTAATCCATGAATGCAGAGATGCTCACATTTTTCACACCTTGTATGAAACATGTTGGCTTCCAGAGTGGATCTAGATCTCTGACAGGACTATTCCAGGCCAGTTCCAAACAAAAACATAACCAATAATTCATTAATAATGAATACATTTGTCCCTAAATTAAACAAAGGCTGGAACTGCAGATGATCTCCACAAACCACCAAAGTCTCTTGGAGGCTATTCCTATTATCGTTTTAAGCCAAGAGAGATACAAGTTCAAGGCTCAAGAGAAAGCAAAAAACAAAAAAAACAAGTTTGTATCTCGTTGTATTGTCCCTTGTGATTCTAAATAAATATAACGTGCATCTTCTTCTTCTTCTTGCAATTTCAAAGCCAGCCTCAACTGCAGACAGTACAAGTGGTTCCAGGCGAGGTGTGTTCCCTCATGACCAAATACAGACTGTTCTTGAATAAAACTATTAATTAGCCGTGTTGCGCTAATGCCGTGCCACGAGGAAGGAGGGGGGGGAAAAAAGACATTTGTTCTTTTTATTATTCCTATGGTAATGTTGGCGCTCTCTTGTCTCCTCACACAACACTGGGTCCAGTTTGTGACTGACCTTTAGTTTTTGGCAGCGGCGCGAGGCACTGGATGCTAGCTTAGTGGTGTCGTTTTGTATGACTCTCCAGGAGCTGAGCCGTAGAAAGTTTGGGCAGCTTGTGTTCGAGTTGTTACTCGAATCTCTCCTGGTTCACTCGCCATCTGCCCACTCTGTGGACAGTTGGAAAATGTCCAACAAGGAGCATTGAACCTCTCCTTTTTACTGCGTCTGCCAGGGATGCAAACACACTGTAGTGATTTTATATATGGTATTGAGTAAAAGTTTAAAATAAGTCTAAAAAATATGATGACTTTAATAATTGCACTGTTAACATTTTTAAGTATTAGACTTTGTAATGCGCCAAGGACAAAGGACATAATTTTTTTGTACATCTCTTTAGAACCAAGGATACTAAACTCTCTCATTAAAACAAAGGGATTACAAAAATGAATAATAATGGCAGATAAAAAATTATCAGCATCAAAGGATTTTGAGACAAATTATAGAACTTATTCACAAACTAGACATTGTCATGGTGTGATGATGGAGTGAAGAAAATAAAACCCAAAATGCAGGACTGCAACAAAACTGGTGACGCTTAATAAATGATGAAAACCAAAATAACAAAATCCAGAGAGGACAAAACTCAAACAAACCGGGGCTGAAGTAGACAGAATGACACGACCACTTCAAGACCCAGCGGACTGCCCTTCGGTAACTGAGGACCCTGACCCTTGTCCCTGCTTCCTGCTCCTGTCCAGAGCCACCGCTAGACACTTACCTCCATCCGGGGTGGCAATCCCGCCTTCCCGCCTGAGCCACTACCAGACCCCAACCTCCGTTCTGTTCGGAGCCACCTCTGGACACAATTCTCCGTCCAGGGTGGGCTCCTCTTGTCCTGGGGCCACCATCGGACTGAGACCTCTGTCTGGGGTGGGCTCCTCCTGTTCCCTCCTCATCACCCTCGAGTTAAATTCCACTAATTTAGATTAGACTTCTATCATCCATTGCTCAATAAAACTTTAAATGGTAAATGGTCTCAACTTATGTAGCGCTTCTCCACCTACATTAGGCACTCAACTTTACAGCAAGGAACCTCTCACCCATTCATACACCTGGAGACACTGGAGGCAAGGTGAGTGAAGTGTCTTGCCCAGGGACAAAACGACAGCGTACACCTTCAGGAGGCGGGATTCAAACCCCCAACCTTCCGATCATGAGACGACCCGCTCTACCACTCTGCGCCACCGTTGCCCCTATAGGTGAAGACAAAACAACAAGGTCTGTGTTTTGCTGTGTTTACAACATACTCTGAGGTGGCAAGAATAAATGTAATTCTACAACACCAAAAAATCAGGTACCCCAGCTTTAAACAATTTCTGCTTGGACCCTTGAATGTTTAACATTTAAAGGCCACTGTTTTTACATACTGAGATATGTTCTTACCTTAAGTAAGTGCTTTATTGTCATTGTAAAACGAAATAGTGTTCAAGTGTCAGTCCTGAGCTGCTGCGGCTGAGCCGCACTGCCACTTACCTACCTAAGCTTTGATGAGTTCATTTGTACCTGTCTGGTCTCCACGTGTGCCTTCCGTAACGTAAACACAGCACAGGTTACGTGAAGTGTTACACTATAAAGTATAATTACACAAAATTTAACAATGTGGATTTTCTAAGCGGATAAAAAGGAAACTATATTGTAAGGCGTAATAATACCAGAAGTAATTCGGCATCGCTTTACTTTGGGGATGCCGAATTACTCCTGGTATTATTAGTGAAGACATATGTGTTGATTTTGGAGGACGTAGTGAAATTGGTGAAATTACAGGATGAAAAAGGCAGGCACCATATTTGATCATACGCCCTTAAAGGGACTATACGGAGTTTAAAAATGTCAAAATTAAGTAATTTCCTCCCCCTACATGTTCCAGCAATGTCCTAATGTGTAGAATGAGCCCAGACCTGTTCACCACAACTGCCTCTAAAATCCTGCACTGCCACTAAAAAAGGTGTTTAGTCCGAAGTGCCGTCATGCACAAGCCTAATATAGAGACTGCAGTTACGCGTAAGACCTGAGGTGGCAGTAGTGAGTATAAAAATGACCAACTTGCATCTAGCCCCTTTAAACCTACAGTTAATTAGTTTGGTCCATATTTGGACATGCCCGTTGCATCTACTATTCATGCTTGTTTTTATGTTGCCAAAGGTTATTTTTAGTCAAATCTTTAGTCAAATAATACCAGAGATGACTGACCCCGCCCCCCTGCACGTAAAGCACAGTCACGTTACAAAAACTCTTGCCTATGACAGGTGTGATCATTCAAACATCAATATCACAAAACACAACACCTCCTGAATACCAGAAACCCTTGAGACCTGCAAGTACTTTTTGTATATTTTATTTGTACACCTTTTGTATTTTTTTTACCACTTAAAGGGAAATGAACTAAATATGGTAACTTCGCTCACATTGATTTTTTGCATGATATTGAAAAGTATAGTAGTAGTAGTAGTAGTAACGACATCAGAAGTTGTAACATGATATATAAGTCTTTTGACATTAAACTGTATACTATACTATATCCTTTGTGAGATATTTCCCTTAACAAATGTAGTATAGTTTCACCGACTCGCTTGTCTTTGTTCTCCAAGCCTTTCAGACTGCTCCGTTCATTTGCAAATCATGTGTGACTTAATTTGGACGGTGGCTAAGAGACTTGCTGCCGCACAAAAGGGCCAACTCTCGCCGTAATGAAACGCTGGACAAGCTGTACTCACCTCCATTGACCGCAGCCGCCTCTCTAGTTTCCTCGGCAGTGCCCTCTGCGGAGTAGTGTTTGCGCAGTCTTCAGCTGGTGCACCGCTGTGGGCCCACTCGAGCAGACAGGCCGGTGTCAGGTGCTGATCCCGGTGATGAGGGGGCTTTCACCTACCTTTGAGTGTCCAGTTCTCTTGCAGACGGCAGTGCAGGCGCCTCGCTCTCATTGTGCCCGAGGTGTGAATTCCCCGAAGGTACAGCTGCCCGGGACTTGACTTTCCCTCCACCTCCTCTGGTACGTGTGTGGGTGTGCGATGACCTTTGCGAAGTTTGGGTTTTCACTAAAGTCGGTGTTTCACTGCCTTGAAATGTGTGTGAATCTTAATCATCACGGGTACTGCGGAGACTGCAAAACGACTTATATAAAACTTTGTAGCGTTTGCCTCTATTCATGATCATGACGTTGTATTGGTTTAATCATTCTCTAATTATGCTTTATTTGACATGAACATTTTCACTTTGAGCGTTGTTGTAGCGGCTATTTGGGACTCGCAGATAAATATTAATGTATTATTAATACTAGCAGTAGGGAAATAAAAATGGTGTAGGCTAGTTATGTCACAGAAGTCCAAGTACGGCTGCAGGAGCTGGTGGTCAGTAACAAGACAGAAACATAGATTTAAATTTGGTGCAGGTACCATGTATTGAGTGGTAAGATAACAAAATATTTAGAAACAGAAATAATGGGAAAAATATAGAAAAAATATCGTTAAGTGCACTTTGTGATTATTGTTCAGGTAGGATATGACAACTGAACTCACAGCAAATGCCACACACGCGCACAAGGAACAAAAAGAAAATAATTGTCCGTGATGTTCGGGTTCACGCGACAACCCACGAGGGTTTGCGAGAGGTTATATTGATAATGCCATGGGTTATTGTTGGTGGAAGGGGAATGTGCATGTGAGAGTGAAGCGTATAGGTCTATTGAGAAGTCTGTGGGGGACAGCCTTCCTACAAGACCAGTAGGGTGGCTGTTCAGTGGATGCTGCGTCGATGGTAGGCTCCCAGCCTTAGTAGTTCAGCTCACCGTCAGTCATCTCCAGAGAGACCGAGAGAACCTGGCCTGTAATACCACAACAGGGCCAGTAAATAATAGGGCTAAGGTTGAACTAAGTTTGCATTAAACTTTAGCTGATTCCATATTCATTTAAATTCATGTACACATTTCTAACTCATTACAAAATAATCAAATGTATAAACTACAAATGATAAATATCAAAACATTGACAAAACAGTCAAAAGTGCAATATTAACTGTGTTAGCTGCAAGAAGTTCATATATATAAACAAACAGTACTGTGTAATCTGATTTCCTTAATGCATGTGAACACACTTAGTTTTGTTTCAATTGTTAACCAAAAATAGCAGACTTCCCAACAGCATAAGATGTTGGGAAGTTGGGATTTAGTTAGCGCGGCCAATGCTAATGCTAACGCATCGGTGCCGCTAGCTTAGCATGTAGCATATAGCTCATTCATTCGTTCAGACGTTATTATAATAGATCCATGGTTCAGACTTACTCACCAGTTTCCCTGCAGCCCAGTAGGTTGTTCTAAAAAGTTAGTGACAGGCTTAACTTAAAAGCATGACTCGAGCGCGATTGGCTAAGCACAGTCACGTGACTAGGGTTACGTAAGGTCACAGGGCACGCACTACGCGCAGGTAATTTAAAAGGGACCGGGGCGGCAGAACCAATATACACACACGTTTAATACATAGACAGATTTTAACCTGGGTTACAATGGCTTATGATAGTATGCAAGTCATATAGCGGTGCTTCTTGCTGTTGTGGTATTTTTACCTGCAGAGTTTGTACGTGGAATTACCAGCTCACTAAACCGGCTGTCACTCTGCCTCTGCCCAGGGATGACGGCTGAAATTCAGCTACCAGCTATCTCCGGCCTGTGCTGTACATTTCTGGTGCAGTGTCCCCTGTCAAATGAATAAATTGATGACCTGAATCATAACTTTTGCCGGGAGCGGGACATCACCAGCTCGTCTACATGGAGATGTTGCTGCTTTGCTTTGACTTGGGAGCCAAACATGAAACTTAACCCCTGAAAACCCCCACATGAACCAGTAGAACGTGCCAGAGAAGCAACAAAAACACAATTAAAAAGCAACAGAAACATGACCACAAAATAGTAACAAAAAATATGACAATAAAGTTCCAAAAAAATAATGACACAAAAATGTTACGATCACTTTTGTAGGTCAGCTTTCAAATAGGCTGTCAGCTCCAGTCCGGACGCATTTAGATTTGGGTAAAGCTGAAGATCTTTGGTTAAGGCGCGGAGGTTGAATACCTTTTAGCCGCCTTCTAAATGCTTTATTTTGATAGCTCTGACTAGCCGAGCTGGCACGTCCACTTACTGTATGTAGCAGCACTAAATCACAGCTAAGTTGCTCTTTTGGCGTGACAACAATAACTTGGAAAGCCCATCAGCGTGGCTTTATCCATTCATCCATCTTCTCCCACTTATCCGTTGATGGGTCATGGGGGCTGCCGTCCAAACGGTCCTTTGTGGTTCCTCCAGCTGGTGTCGGGACCACAGGAGGGTGGCCTCACATAACCTGTTTCGAGGAGGGACTTTAAATGATCAAAAATATATGATCAAAATAAACAAGGCATTCATTTATGAAACAAAGAAACAAAGTTGACATAAATTCTTCAAAATGATTGCTGCTTTGCACTCCTTGTCACGTTATAGTCCGCAGAAATGGTTCTCACTTCACAGGACTGTTAAAAACCATTTCAGATGACGACCGTGCGAAGCCCATTGAGAAAATGCCAAGAGTAACGGGAGCGGAAATTTTGAAGAATTTAAAATGTAAAACAAATTGAGCTATTTCACCCTTGTTGTCTTTCCTACATAATTCCATGTGTTCACTCATCGCTTAACCTCTTACCCCCCAAACCCCGCCTTAACCGAGTGCATTTTCTCCAGTTCGGCTTGACCCAAATCGGAAAGCTTCTCGACTGGAGAGCAACAGTGTAATGCCTCATTTGAAAGCTAAGGCCTACGAAACTGATCAAAACTTTTTTTTTTTTGCTCCTGATTTTTTAAGCATTTTGGTCATGTTGCCGTGTTTTTGTTGCTTTTTCGTCGCTTCTTTGTGTCTTTATTCCCTTTGCGTTTTTGTCACGTACTTGTCGCTCTTTTGTCATTTATATGTTGCATTTTTGTCCTAATTTTTGTTGCTATTTTGACACTTTTCTCAAGAAAATGTGCTCGGTTCAGGTGGGGAGCTTAATGCCTTCAATGAGAATCACACAATGTAAATAGTGTTGAAAATAAAGAAAAGCTGATACGTTAAAAGCGTTTCCAAACTTTTGGCGGTTACTGTATTCCGAATGATGTTGCATTTAAAAGGCATGGGTGTCCTCAGCTGTCCGTTATAATGTTTACACAAAACATGCCACAAATATCCGAGGAATAAATGCATTCACATAATGATTGACAATTCTTCCAATGCAATATTTGTTTCTTAGTTTTACTTGAGTCTTATTATAGCGTTCTTTAATTATCATGGCATGGTCTGTTTACAGAAGCCAAAGGCAGGATACTGTGGTTTGGTATTTGATGAAGTGGTCCGCATGCTTGAGTAGACGCCAATTAGCAGGTCACCGATGTGTTAAGTGCACAGCTTGTCCTGTCTATTTTTAGCTTGTAACTTGTCCCTTCGTTCATTCCCACCTCGTGATGTTTAGATAAGAAAGGCGATACATAGATGTGTTACGTTGCACATAATTGATAAGATGAAAGCTTCGGGTGATCTCCGCGATACTGTCTCCGTGCTAATCAGCCTGTTTACCTCATTTCGTACTGATGCACTTCTTTTTCGGGGCAGGTCCTCGATGAGAGCTTCTCGTTGGCTGTCACGTAGCCCCGGCTCGCTCACTTTCCCCCCGGGACTTGTCCTTATTGGTAAGTGCCTCAGATCCAGTGTTCTGCCCGCGGTCACTTTAAAATCACTGTTCTCTCTCCTTTGCTCAGTATACCTGCAGTATATGGCTTTACTGTATTTGGCCGGTCCATCCAAAGAAATGCCTTCATCTTTTTTTCCCCTAAAACGATCCCTTTTTTTGTGTGTGCATATATTAAACTAGGCGTATGCACACAACGTACTGAAGCAGTCAGTTGTTTGGTATTCCTTTAAATCCAGCTCTGGGCTTTGCTTTCAAAATAGTCTTTATCCCTTTAGAAGGCCCACAGTTCCCAGTGCACTGCTCTGAAACGGGGAATTATTAAAATAAGCTTTATGTTGCTATAAAAAAAATTTAATAAAAAAAGTACCCCATACAAATGCGAGACATGTCTGCAAGGTATTTTGAGTCCCGTTCGACAGTTTTATTCCTAGATATGTCTTTCATTGCAGTTTACATATTTAATAAACAAAGGCATTGCAGTGGTATAGTGGCACCTGATGTTTGAATGCTCTGAGCTACTGTCGCCTTGTTTGGTATATTCTGATAATCACATAACGCTTTACAACACAATAACATTATGGCAACCCCTACATCCAAAATCAAAAGAGAAAAGAAAAAAAGCTGAAAAGGATAGGAAAGGATAACATCTGTCGGCTTTCTCTGCGCCTTCATTGAACAAAAGGAGGGAACTCTATAGAACTAAAATAGACCGATTGGAGTTGTATGTGTCTGGACCCTGATTTAGAGCTTTGGTCTTTATTCCCCGGACAATGTCCCATGGCTGATATAGCACATGAGACTAATATGCCAGACTACACTGTAGCCATCAGCCAATTTGCGTCAGCTAACGTGACTTTGGACGCTGAGGGAAAACAAGGCTGCCTGGAGACTGACTGAGTGACTGTTCTATATATTGTAACCATAACCTCTTACGACATAATGCATACGTTTTAACAAAGCATCTCTTTTAAAGCTCGGTACAGACTGGTCCCACATGTCCTTGTCTTTAAAAGTTGTTCTCACCCTTTTGTGCCAAGCGCCTTTTCATGTTCTATGTCTAAGGGTGTTTTTTTATTTTCCCACATGTTCTCTAGTAATTGACTAGATACTTATACTAAAATGTTATACTAAAATAACATTGCATACAAGCGCAGACCTGCAAACATTTGTTATGAAGTAAGGATTAAACAACGAGGAGCAGTGCATTATACAGTTTTAATGCACGACGCGAAGTGCATTAAAACTGTATAATGCACTGCTCCTCGTTGTTTAATCCGCTAATACCATGGTCACACAAACCATTGTGGTTTCTTTCTTTTTTTTAAAGTCTGGGGTAGGAGGTTTTTTTTTATGTTTTAAGCTGTTTTACCTGAAACTAGTTCCAAACTCAAATGTTTGTTGTTACAATGGAAACAGCTGCAGTGGAGTGATATAGAGCATGAGTTAACTGTTGCTGGACTACCTGCGTTATACAGTTTTAACGCATGCCAGTTAGCCAATTGACTATTCACCCAGATCATGGTATAAGCATCTTTAAGGGTGCAAATAACTTCCATTTTTCACACAACATCTGGATCTTATTAGTTTTCATTTATAATTTATAGCAGGTTTATCCTATATCTATATTCTGTCTCTGCACAGAAGACACTTGGATAGGTCCTGTTCTTCATTTGTTGGCACAGTGGGCGAAAGTATGTTTGACGAGCTTAGCAACGCATCTGTTAGAAACACTTTGCAGTGGAAAAAAAAGGCACGTTTTAAATGACGGATATCATTAAAACATGGTTAAAAGCTTGAAAATGTCTATGCAACATACATGAACATCTCTCATCTTCTGTGTTTATGGTTCAAGACGGAGACACGTGACGGTCTCCCGCTGCTCCCTGCGGGGACACAGATAAAACATACATCGGCACATGCCACAGCTGCTCCTTTTAAAGGTTACAGCAGTGGAGGAACATGCTGCTTTCACCTGGAGTCGAAGGTATGAAAATTCGTATAGCAGATTACAGTCGTTTTATGTTCAAAGAAATAGTTAAATTGTATTGCTGGGTTGCATGTGACATCACAGCATTCTAAAGACCAATACTATTATATAGAGGAAAAAATATTTAGTTTTTGAGGACATTTTTGGTACAGAGAGATCTTGGACCCAGTGACTGATACTAATGATCATTTTTGTAATTCATATTTTCTTTTGAGCTATGACTTGTGAAAGTGTAATGCTGTTAATGGGAAAAACTGGCTCCTGCCCCCCGCTGGGTCCGGTGACATCATCACATTCGAGAACCTGCAACCCTGCAATAGGGCCTTTCTGCCATAACTTAGCATTTTACAGTTAATGAACATTATAGGCTTGTAATGATACCATTTCAGTTTTCTTCATTTTAAAACTGGATCACCCTCACTCCAACCCAAGAAAAATGTGCATCATGTACTATCTTTACCACATGCCATGCTGTTAATTTGAAGTTGTTGTCATTGCTGAATCTTTGTATATTTTGTAGTGAGCTTCAAAACTCTTACATCACACTCGCAATGGATCTACTCAAATAAACCTATGTAAAGTTAACATCTATTTTAATCTGTCTAAAACTTTTCCAAAGAACACTGTTTGTTTCACATGCATTCCATAACAAAACATCACCATTTGGGGTATTTCTAGCTGTCAGTCTATTATTTTCTTTCTGCCGGTACAGTTTGTGAGCCACTTGGGTGATTGATGTTCCTCCACAGTCATGTAAATATATGACATGTGCACCCCCCCCCCCCCCCCCCCCCCCCCCACTCCTCTCTCCTTCTCTCTTCTCTCGTTTCTCTGGGGTAAAGCCTGGTTTGTCTGCGCATTATTTTATATGTATTCTCCTCGCCTGGCATAAAGCAAAGCGGAGCGCGTCTATCTCTGTCTTATCTACATAACCCCACTTATCGTGCGGTGGTGGGATGCTGCTACAGTTGACCTTCTCTTGTCCCTCAGGAGCTGGAGAAGTGCGGCGACTAGAGTGTTATATTAAATAATTATACAGCGCCGGAGGAGGGGGAGCCTGTGACAGACGCACTTATCGGCACCCTCACTTAAGCCCCTCTAAATCACAAGGGACTCTGAAATCCCCCGATGACTAAAGCGACACTGTGTGTTTGTTTTTTAAATCAAATTTTTACAAAAAAAACAGCACTTGCATTTGCTAAAGCCATAGTGCACAATAAAATAATAATGAATACATATACAATATAAGATGAGCACTATTAATAAAAAGACAAATATATACAAACTATTACTCTAAACTATGCATTTTTTGTTTGCACTCAAATGCACTTCCTTTGTGTAATGTCAGAATTAATTAATGTTACTCCATCCATTTTCTTCCGCTTTATCCGGGGCCGGGTCGCGGGGGCAGCAGTCTCAGCAGAGATGCCCAGACTTCCCGATCCACGCACACCTCCTCCAGCTGTTCTGGGGGGACCCCGAGACGACACCAGGCCAGCTCGGAGACATAGTCCCACCAGCGTGTCCTGGGCCTTCCACGAGGCCTCCTCCCAATAGGACATGCCTGGGACACCTCCCGAGGGAGGCGACCAGGAGGCATCCGGAACAGATGCCCTAGCCACCTCAGCTGGCTCCTTTCGACGTGGAGGAGCAGCAAGTCCGAGCTCCTCCCCGGTAACTGAGCTCCTCACCCGATCTCGGAGGGTGCGCCCAGCCACCCTGCGAAGGAAACTCATTTCGGCCGCTTGTATTCGCGATCTTGTCCTTTCGGTCATTAGTACATTAATTAAGTAATTAATGTTACTGTAAATGTATTTTCTGTATTTACATTGGAAATTAGCCTCGGCTATAAATGTCCCTATCAAATAAATGAATAAATAGATAAATAAATCTTTACTTTTTTCCTTAAGATAATAGGTAGCAAAACATTATTATTGGTGATGTGATATGTTGAAATTCATAGATCCCCTTCCAAATGTTTTATTTATCGAATGACATGCAGAAAATAAGAAAATGAGCATAATGAACATTGCTGGCATGTTTGTTTACTCATCAATTCAAATTCAATTCAAATTCAATTCAAAACATTCATTGTCAATTCTCATCACAATCAAAATATAAATTTCTCTCAGCGTTTTCTTGTGGCGCGTGACAACATATGATCTGGAATATTCCACAATGTGCGCAGCTCAAGAAGAAGAAGAAGAAGAGGACTCTTTATTTACATAGCACCTTTCGCAGTTAATTAAGCTACTGTCGCCTAAAAGCTTGTGTGAACAGCCGTGTCTTCAGCTGCTTTTTAATAGAATCGGCTTCACGTAGCGACAGAGGAAAGTCAGTCCTCAGTTTAGGCGCAACGGCTTCAAAAGACAAGTCTCCTCTGTTACTTATACCCAAATATCAGGCCTAGTAAGAAATATTAAGTGTGTTGGCCCTGGGACCAAATCCGTCCCTCCAGCAAAGAATCTTTGCCCCCAAGATGATTTTGAGAAAAACACATCAGATTTTGAGATGTTCCAAATCAGTTCCTTTAAAATTTCAACCCAAAACCTTATTAGGACTTATATATATATATATGATGTACAACTCGGACATTTTTTGATAAAGTGGTGGTTTATTTTGAGCCACGACTGGGAGGTTTGGCCGTTAATCTTTTGACAGAGAAGAAAATCGTCCTGTCACTAAGAAAACTTGCTTACCATTGTTTTATTATGAGCAACAGCCATAATGGGGCTAACAAACATAGAGGCTGAGGAAGTAGTTACACTTAAAGGAATTACAGATTATACTTTCTTCAATTGACATTAGAATTATACATATATGTGGGGTACTTCATTCATCACTGTTGGAAAAGGTGAAGGTCTGGAAATCTTACATGACACTGCGCAGCATAAAAGTGTCTGTTTAAACAACAAAGATACAAGTTTGTGTCCTGCTCGGGGGCCCCTCATTGGCCATTAAAAGTCGAGTTGTCGCTGTGTCCCAGGTCTCAAGGATTATTAGGTGAGTTTGTCCCGTCATGGCCGTGTGCGCTCAGCCTCTTTACAAATGGTGCGCTTCGCTCTGGGCCCAAGCACCCAATCCATCAACACCTTCGGGTGCCATCGCTACTTCAGTCCTTGGAGCTCAGCGATTTTTCCACAAGCTAAATCATAGTAATTCTTCTCTCCTTTCATTAGTCAATCAGACCTCCTTAGACACGGGGCCGTAATCTCCATTTGATGATCCTTTATTTCTACTGTAACCTCGTGCCTCTTTTCACAGTGCAGAGTTTGCGATTGGTGCGCCAGGGCTAAATGCCAGGCTTCCCCCGCTCCCCGTGTGTGTCCTGTTGGGTCTCTTTTTAAATGTACGCTTTGAAATGCAAATCACGGAAAGATTATGGGTTGTTCATGCCGAGGAGCGCGCGGTGAATCCAGCTTCTAAACACAGATCTTCTGCGTGCAATCCTATGGCACTCCACAGGAACAAACAAAAGCACTTTGAAGTGGGTTTTCTGACCGTTCCACCATATTACGCGCCGCACTCTCCTGGAATAATAAAGGCTTCGCACTGCAGCAAAATAAAGGGCTGAAGCAAGACATCATTTTATCTTTTGCATGAGAGCTTAAACAACACCAACAATTATTACTGAGAAGGACAACTCCTTGTTGTTAGTCTCCAGGCTTAATCACCTTTTTTTGAGAAAAAGAGAGAGAGAAAAAACAACCTTTGAGACCTAAAGATGCAGCAGCGCTCAAAGGCTAAAAAGAAATTAAAACAGACTCTTACTGTGGGGTTCTCACTTAAGTAAATGTGCCAGATGTTCCACCGGCAGAAACAGCTCTTTTGTGACGATGTCCAATGACAGCTCATGATGGTTAACAAGTCTTACTTGGCTCAAAGGTTTACAGGCTGGGTTTTTTTCAGCTCGTTTATCGGCTTTGAAAGGGGAGAAACAAGCCCCATTCCATTAGTTTCTAATCTATGGGAAGATATTGGGGGAATGTCTGGTAGCAACGGTCGCTATGAGGCATGATTGGACAATGACCATTTTGGAGCGGGGTTTTGTAAGTAAGTAAGTAATTAGTTATTAATTGGAAAGTTATATGTTTATATCCTTGAAATACCTCTTCAAGTTGCAGTGAATACACGTTTACAAAAGAAAATGTACTTTGGATTACCCAATGCCTCAATACAAAAGGCACGTTGCACAGCAGTTCAGCAAGATGAAACCTTCCAAGAAGAAATTCTTGAGGGCAGTTGAGAAATGTGTCCTTCTTTTAAATACTTCACATTATATAGATGAGTTTTTCCTGTGGATTCGGAAAACAAATTCATCATGTTTAGAACGGGTTGTGGGTTTTTGTGAAGGAGTCTATTTTGCACACTTTAAAGTTATTCTTATTGTATATTGAGCTTCGTTGTTTTCTTGTGCCTATACTTTTTAGAGGCCAGTTTCGCAGTGGTTCTTACTCCTTTGCCCATGGCCTCGTGGTGGTAAGACAGGCGAGGCTAAACACTCTTATCATTTTACACTTTAGTTTGCTTCATCCATCAAAATCCTACATTTGAATCAGGCTCTAGACGAGTAAACCCTGTGAGACGGTGTGCTATTGATCAAAATGGTATAGATCATCATAGCTTGATCTGGCCCAAAAGTAATGTTAAATTAATAAAGAGTTGGCGGATGAGTTATTCAAAGAGTTCTCCCTGGTGAACTGCGCTGTCCTTTTGTAATGTGAACCATTTCTTCTTCTTCTGAATCCTAATCAGAAGCGCAACTGACCCGCCGTGACAGCCAATAAAACATGGATAAAAGTGGTGGGAGCCGCCTCATGCTGAAGACTGGCCTCGGTAACTTCTAACCTTATTGATTCCTCAGTCACAAGCAGCTCCAAGTACCTTAATAACTAATGATGACCTCTGCAAGCCAAGGAAGTTACTATTGACCGTTGCAGCTTTTCCTTTACTGGGGTCACAGCAAATCATCACGTTGTGCCATGGGATTTTCACATTGATGCGGCAAAGATTTTCTATCTTTTTATGTGCCATTCCTATATTATACCTCTAATGCTAATAACACTTCTTCTCCATTGTACACATTCATTTTTATTTTATCATCAAATCTTCCATAACTTTCCCGTAATACTTTGCTTTTCTCTTTGACACTCATGATTTTGGGGGCATTTGCATTTCGGTCAGATGTCACATGAGCATTTACAGAGACATGCGATATCCTTGTCAGCATGCGATTTCATATTTTCAAGCTTCTGCTACAACTTTATTTTCACTCCAGGATCACAGGACTGTGTCGCAGCGATAAAAAAAAAAAGAAAAAATCTTGGCCTCTCGGTTGACTGCAGCAGGCCGTTGTTTGCCCAAGAATCCAGGCCAGACAACTCGTGAGGAGAGGAGAGACCTGGTTGAGTAGCAGGACTTGGCCTGCAGACCTGCTGAAAACACTCACTGGGGCTGTTTGAAACAAAGAATATGACAACAGAGGGCAACCACGTACCATGTAGGTATGTTCAGGCTGGCCTATTGCAGAAGCCTTCAGCTCCAGCAGCCACAGTGTCCATCTCCTTCCACAAACTCACGCAAAGAGTAACAACACCCTGCACCCTTCAACAGAATGGGTAGGAGTGTGACAATATATCGATTTTTCCACATATCGCGATATTTTTGCGGGATGATACGATACCGATACTTTTTATTCCGATATCAATACTTTTGATGACATCGTGCATATTAATGAGCAACGTCATTCATATTAATGAGGCAGCAGTGCTCCACTGTTTTCACAGTCAATAGAGGCCAACAATGATCAAGAATTCAGTCAGGACAGCAGGGGGCAGCACTACAGTTTTAAGCACTTGGACTAAACACTGTCACAAAAATAAATTACTTTTAATGATAGTTTTTTATAATTATAAAGAAGATTAATGTGAGGTTGATTTATTACTTTTTTAAATAGGAATGTGGTTTCTTGTTTATTTAATTGTAAATTAAGTCACTGACAGATCTATAGTGCGGAATCATTTATAGAAGTGGTACACAGCACTTGAAAAGAAATGTAAATGATGAATAATATGTAGTATGTCGGCATATCGTGAGAAAATCGTTATCGTAAGCCATGTATCGCGTATCATATCGAATCGTGAGCTACCCAGAGGTTCCCACCCCTAGTCCTAGGTGCACATGATAACTACTACTATTACTGTCATGACTAATACCTATACTACCCTTCATATTCAACTGGAGTTATCCACATGAACGCTCCAGTAAATGTTTTCTGGTTTTCCTTCAGCTCTGACGAAGCACCACTTTATCGACATTGCCATGGCGACTGGCAGGCAATGATAAGGTTGTCCAAGGATACTAAACTAATTGACATCCTCTTGAAGCCATTAGACACGTGGCATTGCGCTGTCACAGCCACAGCCACCTGTTTTATATCTAAATTTAAAAATTCTTCTTTGTAGCGAGAGGCAAAGATAGCGTTTTCTTTCTTCCCCCCCCCCCCCCCCCCCCCCCTTGAACACGATGTCGCCGCGTTGACGTATGACAGCCTGTGTGGGGCTGACGCTGTTTCACAAAGCACCAGTGTCTCTTGTGTGAAGTGAAAATAAACACTGAATCATCGCAGCAAATCTCAAAGTTGTTTGTGGGCGCTATCCTGTTGATGTGACAGATTAGCACGGTTAGCCTTTAGTCCGTGTCACAGAGATTAAGTGGGTTCATAATCATCGATCGCTGTCTGAAATTACAATGGAAATGTTTTGTTTTGTTGCATTGTCTTCTGTAGTTTGAAGAAGTATGGCATCATTTTCCCAAGCAAGATTGTTCACGCTTGCTGTATGGCGGGGGGGAAGGGAGATTAATACTATTTGCACACATAATTTTGCCCGTATTTAACTGGGTACACTGACGAAAAGAGAACAAAGGATGGCGTATGAATCACGCAGCTTGAGCGAGGAGTCTCTGAACTCCTTTGTAGTGGTCGTGACTGGACCAGGATTGTGGCAAAGGTCACGTACAAAGCAGAGATATCAAAGACTGACGGGCGTTCTGTGAATTCCTCCTCCTCCACTCATGAGCTTACTGTTCCTGCAAAATAGGGTCGTGTTTGATCTATAACTAGCTACTACGTGTCTGCGCTGCGAGGACGATGAATATTGCATGGGCGGGAGATGGAGTCCAGGTTCCTGTCTGCAACACTGCAGACGGTACTAGTCGAGACCAAGCCCTGTCAACGACCAGAGGAAACCAACAAGAATGGACTTTCTTGGACAGACAAATGCAGCGAGAGTAAAACAAACTACACAATATTTAGTAATAGTTCTGACTTTAGACGTATACATATGCAGTAGGACAAAGCAATTAATTGAAATTGAATCAAAATCGCAATCTCTACTTTGGTCAATCTCAATAATTGTCATGGGACTTTAAAATCGACAGGGTTACAGCCATTTCTTTGGCACAAACAGGACCTGGTTTGGGAGTTTAATTGGAAAGCGCATATTGATTTAATTGGAAAGCGCATATTGACTATGTGAAAAGAAAGGTCAGCAAAAGTATTGGCGTTTTATATAAAGTTAGAGATGTGTTTGATTGTAGCTTGTTAACTATGCTTTATTCCTCAATGATTCTCCCATATTGCAGTTATTGTGCTGAAGTCTGGGGTAACACATATACTTACCATATACGTACCACCAAGCTCTTGTTCCTGCTGCAAAAAAGAGCAATTAGAATCATCAGTAAGAAAGGTTATAGAGAGCACACTAATTCTTTATTTATTGAAAAAAAACTTCTTAAATTTAAGGATCATGTAGACTTAAAAATGTTGATTATGATGTGGAAAGCTAAACAAACAAAAAATGCCAAATGATGTTCAAAGAAATGTTGTTGCACAAGACGTTTCCCATAGAAGAAAATATAATTTTCAGGAACATGTTTGCAGGAACATCGTTGAAACGGAAATGTCCGTCTGTTTATGGAGTTAAACTGTGGAATTCTTTAAGTGTGGAATTTAAATGTTGTACAAGTGTTTACAAATTCAAAAAAATGTACAAAGAAAAAATGTTGAGTGATTATGACAAAAATTAAAAATACCTGAATGCAACTGCAGAACTTCAAGACAAATTATGCTGTTATGTTTTGTGACCTGGTGAGGAGTTGGGGTAGTATGATGGGAAATCAAACGGATTTAATTTTTTTGTAAAGTTGCTAATGGGAACAGATAATACAAGATTAATCTTCCCTCTGTTCCCTTTTGTTCATGTATGGATGAAAAAACACTGGAAGACCTTTGCTTGTTAAATTAAACCTGAAGGAAAGCATTTGTTTTTGTTTGAGCCTAGGTCTGAATGAAAGATGTATCTAATTTTATGAATCAGCACGATGTATTTAATTTATCATCCATCCATTCCATCCATTTTCTCCCACTTGTCCGTTGCCGGGTCGTGGGGGCAGCTGTTGGAGCTGCCCAAGTCACATTGCACCTGTCCCCTATGGCTCCTCCTGCAGGACGGCCTCATGGTTCCAAACGGTTCCAAACGGGCCTGTTGGTCTCTCATAGGGGGTTAATTTATCATGAAAAAATTAAATTGAATCGAAAATCGAGATCAATCAATATGGGGAAAATAATCGTGATTTTTTTTTTTCCTCCAAAATCGCCCAGCCCTAATATACATATATAAACACTTGATCAATGTAAATCAAGTTCAATAAGGCTCAAGTTCAATAAGGCACACCACATTTTTCATTGGTACTGTCACGACATATGTTCATTTATATGTATTGCATGTGAAGTAAAATGCATTACTGCAGCTGTTACTACTATTCACACTCCCACAATTAGTTTAACTTCCAAATAAGTTTCCAAATCATTTCCAAATAAAATTCCCTCCTTGCCATTATTAACTGTTATTACCTGTCGGCCATATTGCGTCAGTGAGAGAGAGAGCCGGCGGCACTCTGAGGCGGAGCAGGGGTGGATCTCTACAGACTTTTACAGGATTAGCGCCTCAAGTCTAACTAGCCTCGGTGGCAGCTGCTGACATATAATTGAATTGGGGGGATCCATCATTCACTCTTGTTTACTGTCATCGACACAACAGGTGATGAATGAAACGCACTGCGAGTATCAGCGCGCGCACTGCTGACGTTTGGAAACATCAAAGTCGGGGAGGAAGTTTCGGGGTGAGGGCTAAAGCCTGACTTAACCGGCTTATCCTTTCTACCTCGCGCGCCCTTCCATTATCTCGTGTGCCGCATAAGGAGAGGCAAAAGAGGCAGGTATAACCATAATAGAAAGCAATTACGAGATGCCCGGGGGTTCGGACACCCACGTGGAGCAGTAGATCACACCAAATCTTCTTTCGCTACGGTGAGTGGTTGCTCATACATATTGGCCTTGAAGAGAAGACATTATGGTAAAGCATTTTCACCCAGATTTGACTTAGTTCTGCAGTAAATGTAGCTTGTCTAAGATGAAAATGGATGCACCTGACTCAAACTCCCCTCAGATGTTTTGAATATTTTTTTTTTTATGGACTTTTAGCGGAGAATGTCCCACAATGTCTTTTCCACGCTTGTTGTTTCGTGCAACCAAATGGCCCACAGTTTTTACAGTAATAGCCAGTGCATATAGGTTGTAAATCGGTAGGAACTGAAACTTTTGGACTGGTGTGATGGATTCGGGGAACAGTCCTAAACAGTGGATAGGTTTACATGGGCGGAAAAATCAGATACATCAGACAACCCAATAATCAAATCTGATGCGTTTATATGCACTTCAGAAATATGATCATCCAAAACTCTGGATTCTGCATGTGCCAGGGCAGATGTGGATTTTTTTTTTGAGAAAATTAACAATCTCCCCACCCTTCTCTTCAGTCAGACCAGTGCACCCGTAAAACCAACTGAATGATTGCACGTTCATGTTTGGACTTGGATTCAAAGCGCTCCACGTGGCATCAGCTTCGTGTCGGTGGCTCAGTGGATACGGCACAGGCCTAGTAACTCAAGGGTCACAGGGTCAAGTACAGTTACATGTTTATTATTGTCTTTAGTGACTGTGGTGATATCTGTCAATTAAAACATAAATTGCATAGATAGTGTTTTACCTTCTAAAAAAATGTAGGGGGGAAGAGAAGGGAGAGAAAATGAATGAATAATCAGAACTGAGACTCAAACTCGCAAGCAATGTTCTGTGATATGTGCAGCAGCCTTAACCACTCAACTGTCTGCAGAACACTATACTGTCTCTACAAACGAAGTTGGGCTATATTTCACGGAATATCTTATCATCAGATTATGCTGTTTACATGTAAGTCATCTGAGAACTCCAGAAATCAGATCATGATCAGGTTTTCGGTCTGCATGTAAACGTAGCCAGTTATCAGAATCCACACAGTTCATATTCATACAGTGCCTTGCGAAAGTATTCGTCCCCCTTGAACTTTTGCCACATTTCAGGCTTCAAACATAAAGATATAAAACTGTCATTTTTTGTGAAGAACCAACAACAACAAGTGGGACACAATCATGAAGTGAAACGAAATGTATTGGATATTTAAAAATGTTTTAACAAATAAACAACTAAAAAATTGGCCGTGCAAAATTATTCAGCCCCCTTAAGTTAATACTTTGTAGCGCCACCTTTTGCTGCGATTACTGCTGTAAGTCGCTTGGGGTTTGTCTCTATCAGTTTTGCACATTGAGAGACGGAAATATTTGCACATTCCTCCTTGCAAAACAGCTGGAGCTCAGTGAAGTTGGATGGACAGCGTTTGTGAACAGCAGTTTTCAGTTCTTTCCACAGATTCTCGATTGGATTCAGGTCTGGACTTTGACTTGGCCATTCTAACACCTGGATATGTTTATTTGTGAACCACTCTATTGTAGATGTTGCTTTATGTTTTGGATCATTGTCTTGTTGGAAGACAAATCTCCGTCCCAGTCTCAGGTCTTTTGCAGACTCCATCAGGTTTTCTTCCAGAATGGTCCTGTATTTGGCTCCATCCATCTTCCAATCAATTTTAACCATCTTCCCTGTCCCTGCTGAAGAAAAGCAGGCCCAAACCATGATGCTGCCACCACCATGTTTGACAGTGGGGATGGTGTGTTCAGGGTGATGAGCTGTGTTGCTTTTACGCCAAACATACCGTTTTGCATTGTTGCCAAAAAGTTCGATTTTGGTTTCATCTGACCAGAGCACCTTCTTCCACATGTTTGGTGTGTCTCCCAGGTGGCTTGTGGCAAACTTTAAACAACACTTTTATGGATATCTTTAAGAAATGGCTTTCTTCTTGCCACTCTTCCATAAAGGCCAGAGTTGTGCAGTATACGACTGATTGTTGTCCGATGGACAGAGTCTCCCACCTCAGCTGTACATTTCTGCAGTTCATCCAGAGTGATCATGGGCCTCTTGGCAGCATCTCTGATCAGTTTTCTCCTTGTATGAGCTGAAAGTTTAGAGGGACGGCCGGGTCTTTGTAGATTTGCAGTAGTCTGATACTCCTTCCATTTCAATATTATCGCTTGCACAGTGCTCCTTGGGATGTTTAAAGCTTGGGAAATCTTTTTGTATCCAAATCCAGCTTTAAACTTCTCTACAACAGTATCTCGGACCTGCCTGGTGTGTTCCTTGTTCTTCATGATGCTCTCTGCGCTTTAAACTGACCTCTGAGAATTATCACAGAGCAGGTGCATTTATACGGAGACTTGTTTACACACAGGTGGATTCTATGTATCATCATTAGTCATTTAGGTCAACATTGGATCATTCAGAGATCCTCACTGAACTTCTGGAGAGTTTGCTGCACTGAAAGTAAAGGGGCTGAATAATTTTGCACGCCCAATTTTTCAGTTGTGTATTTGTTAAAATGTTTTGAAATATCCAGTAAATTTCGTTTCACTTCATGATTGTGTCCCACTTGTTGTTGCTTCTTCACAAAAAATTACAGTTTTATATCTTTATGTTTGAAGCCTGAAATGTGGCAAAAGGTTGAAAAGTTCAAGGGGGACGAATACTTTCGCAAGGCACTGTACATTGAGTCAAATCTTTGCCTAATCCTCCAAAATTATTCCCTCATCTGTAACGCACTAAAATTGAGAGAGAAGGGAATGTGGTGGGGATTAAGTTAAGCACTGGTAATAGCAATGTTACGGTTACGAAATGAAACATTTGGTAATATTATGAAAGGCATTTAGACATTTTGGCAATTTTCTCTTTCTGGAAAACTGTCTGTTTCTGTTACAGTGAAGGCGTGAGCGTTGCGTTCGGAGGATGGGTTGCATCTGATTACGTTCATCAGCTGTTCATTAGCTGAGCCTTAATCACAGATCATAGCGGCGCTGCACCTGGGAGGGAGACGGTCCTAATATGGCTGCTGGCAGAGAGGGGCTCTCCAGCTGTTTGCTGCCCTCCAAAGCTGTCAGCCCTCATTTGGGCCAATTGCCCTGTGGAACTCAATAATCAAACCTGTAATAACCTCGCACAATCTCCAGTGCAGCCGCCGCACATTCCACTCCGCCTCTTTCTCTCCCATTTCCTCCGACTCTTTCTCTGCCTCCAATCGAAGCCCTGTGCACCGCTCTGTGTCAATGGCACACCAGTGATGATTAATTTCAGAATCATTTATGTGGCCGCGGGAGATGCCCACCTGAATGTGTGTGCTGCAATGCTACGCAAGCACTTGGTCGCTTCTCTCTCCGAGGGCAGAAAGGAAGCAAACACATTTCACATTTCACAGAACATCCCCCTTTAGTTTCTGTATTTATCGACTTCATTGTGCCCGTCGGGAAACGTATCCTTGTGCCCAATCCTTCCACTGGTGCCTCGGGGCTATACCTGTGGGTAAAGGCAGCCACAGTGCAGCTCCCCGTGACCCATGCCCAGATCTTCGGCCAGGATCTTGATCTCGGTTACTTAGCTGGTGTGTGTTTTCGTTTTTTTTTCTCTCCCTGAACTTGTGTGACAACTTAGGGGCGACAGTTGCTCGGATTGTAGCTGTCGTTTTATAAGCGCAAAGTTATCTGTTCGAATCCCATCTCTCGCCGGTCTACACTGTTGGTGTGTCCTTGGGCAGAACACTTCACCCACCTCACCGATGTTTGAACGCAGTGTTTTATACTGACTGCCTCACTTCTGTCAGTCAACACGCGTACAGCTGTGGCAGTAAATTAGCCTCCCACCGAGTATGGAGTGAATGATTAATGCAATGTAAAGCGTCTTTCAGCGTAGAGAATCAAATACAAACGGAAGCAAGCTTACGCCAGACTTGCACACCGTGAGCTCTTTAGCCTTTAGTTTATTTGCCTGGTTTGACGACACACAAACAGAAACAACATTAAACTTGAGTGTAAACATGTTTGGACCCATTGTATCCATAACGGATGCTCATGTGTGGGTTCCTTGAAGCAATAAAACGGCCCGGTTTCTTTGTCAGCGAACTGGATGAAAGAAGTGAAGGAAGAAAAGCCTCGGATCTGCTCCACCGAGTGCCCAACATGCGAACATCATTGTTATATGCCACAGCTGATACTTCTTTTCATTCGGTTGCATCCCTGGCTAACTATGCTGGGCATTGACAGACAACAGACACGAATGTGGGTTTATTCGTGAACTCTTTCTTGATTTAAATCCACACATTTCCAAATTGAACCTGGGGAACTACTGACAAGCAACTTACACATGTGTTAGAAAAGCAGCATAGCTTTGGATGAGAATAACAGCAACATCGCCCACATGTAACACCTCTGCCAATTTTGTTATTTGATCTATTCATACTTATTTTAATGCTTGCCAGGGACAAAATACATTCATCTCACACAAGAAAAAGATGCTTTGTACCAGATTCGGCGGCTGCTCATTTCCACGTTCAGACCCGGGGCAGGTGTGACATTCAAATATGCATTACAAATAACCCTCAGTAACGTTAATAACATTAGCTCATCAATATCAGGGCTACGCCATAGTGTATGGCCCCCCCCCATTAAAGAGCTGCAACTATACTCCAAGAGCTACAACCTACATCAACCATAAAGCAGCCTAATTAAACCTAACTATATTCTACAAATTCATTGTACCCATTTGTGTCGTGTCTGACCTTTTGTCCCTCTACTTTGTCTTTAGCTCATTATAACCATCTTCCCTGAACTTAGCCGCTCCTGAATCCGCGCCGAAGTGTTTCTCGCAGTCACACGCCTCCCAGTTACCTCGGCGCTTGTCCTGCCGCGCTCCTAATGAAAAGAGTTTTAAGCTAAACTTTTCCGGACAGCTTCCTCCTTGCGCTTTTGCCTAACAAGGCGGGTATTGCATTTCACCTGGGAGCTTTCAGATGCATTTTAGTCCACCTGGTTTTTGATGAGGTGCCAACGCTACCAGGGGAAGGCAACTCTGTGGAGAGTCTGTCAGCGCGCGGAGGATCAAAGCCATTTGCAAAGAGCGCGCGCACATCAAACAGCGGCGGGCAACGTGTTCCCTAGCAACCCCCAGACCAGGTGTTGCAGCGAGGAGGAAATATTAAAGCTTGCGTTCTTCCTGTTTTCTGCAAAGACAATTTTAAAGGAAATCGATAAAGGCGTGAGTGTGTACTGCATGCAAGAGGAGCAAGAGGGCCTTTTTCTCTCTTTCGTCTACCGCACAAAGATAAGAGTGTAATATCAAGACCTGGGCTCAGTGGAACAAAAAATATAAAGGACAGTCAGTATCTTCAGCTGGATCTTGCTAATAATACCTATCTCGTATCCGTGCAAGGAGTTCCACAGCTCACGCCAAAAAGAGTGGCGGGGTATGAGGAGCGAGAAGGCCCTGTTCCTCAGAGTGGCCTTGTCAGGGCCGAGTTAGGCAATTATGGTTGATGCAGCGGCGTTGTGAAGGGGCCAGAGCTTTGAGCACCAAGGTGAGACTGCCGGTCTGCATGCTTCACTGGCAGCCCTTTATCATGATTACAACACCGCTGTCATATTAACTGCAAATTAAGCCGTTCTGCGGTGCCAAGATGTAACCGGACCTAGCGGCAGGAGTTAGCACCCGCTGTTTGTAGACAGCGGATCAAACGCCTTGGCTACAGGTCATAAGCCACACCCCCATGTCTGGGTCAAGCTCAAGTCAACCATAAACAATATCACGTAATGTTAAAAAATGCGCCGCACACCGCTGGGAAACAGGTGGGGGCTGATTTAAGGGCTGCTCCGGCTCGCAAAGGTTAGCTTTATTTACCCATAAATGTGATAGCCGCCATGGGGAGCTATTACGAGAAAGCGTCAGGAACAATAAATGTGCGCCCCCTGACACCTCACACAGAGAGCCTGGAGGAAGTCTCAGAAAGCACGAGTGAAGCGGAGGAGTGGTAGTGTGTGCTCTGGGTGCGAGACCATATGTCTCATGTAGATTGCCTTCAGCTTTTGGCTCGCCAAAGAAATCCCTTCAAATTGTGGAACAATTGTTTTGCATGTAGTGCAGCAGATTAAGCCTGTTTTGGCCAAAGCGTTCACTTCGTGATACAAGGAAATTATTTGTCATAAATGTTGCCTCTGACCTTGTGTTGCAGAAAAGCCCATTAGTCGCCCACAAAAATTTAATTCGGGAACCATTTTCCAGGAAAGACTAACTTTCCTGACAAATGTGGCATTTATATCACAAAGTTGACTTTATATGTTTTATTTTGCCCTGCGAATAGGGTCTGGATGCTCCATTACAGGCATGGCCAAACTATTGTGGCCCATCTAGCCCTTCAATCCGGCCCTCATAACACGACCAAGCCCAATATACATTGCCTAATAAGGGGGGAAAACACCAATGTTTTCATTGGCATAAAGAAAGATAATGCATAATTACTGCTATGTTTTTGTTCTTTTAATGTATTTAAGTGATTATAGTCTATTTGAGAATTGTAATTGTTTGAAACAACCAAAATTGCAACTGGTCTGGCCCTCGCGGAAGACCCAATGTGGCCCTTGCAGCTCTTTGTTTGTTCACTATGTTAAACTAAGTGTGTGCCACCCATTGCTCCTCTCACACCGCGCACAGGGCCCCGAAGGGAGACAGTGAGAGGACAAAGACAGATGTGGTGTGTGGGACGTCCCAGCGTGTCTGTTTCTGCCAGCAGAGGTGTAAGCAGGGAAAGTGCGTGATGAATGCTCCCTTTAGTGCCGCTGACTGACTGGCCTTATTCAAACGGCTGACAGCTCCTCTGGGCCAGTTCTGTGGGACTGCAGATACTGTACATGCTCTCACACAGGCAAACATAAACAAGGGCTAAACAAAGGCACATGAAGACATTTTAGTGAGGTTTTAGGCTGGGTTTAGTGGTTGTGGTGGTTTGTGGATAGAAAGAGTTTAGCAGCAACATGAAACTTGAGGACACGTCACATAATTAGTACGGGTCATTTACTCGGTTCATCCAAACTGTAGTTTTATTCTGGATATTATTTAATTTACATCTCCTTAACCTAAAAACGTAGGGGCTGGCGTTTTGAGTGCGTAAGAACTAGATGGACTGAATTTATATGTTACGACCGACGGGTGGCGGACCCAGAAAAACAGAGTGGAGAGAGGGTAAGTACAAGATTTATTCACAGACAGGAAAATGACCGGTGGCGGGCAAGGGAGTCGCAGGGAATGAAGCAGGCGGAGAGGCGCGGACAACAGGAGCTGGAACAGATGTACGACGGGGCTGGAATCTGGTGTGGGCTGAAGAACAGGCAGGCGGGCACGGAGATCTGACGAGACACGGGTGGAAAACACGGTTAGTCACAGCAGCAACAAAAACGAACACAGCAATAGCAGTTAGGGCTAGTGATGTGTCGAGCGTGTCGAGGCTTCGAAGCGTGTGCCGAGTAATCTAGGGGCGTGTCTATTGAAGCGTGTGCCGAGTAATCTAGGGGCGTGTCTATTGAAGCGTGTGTCGATGCGTGTGTTGACGACGTATGTAGTGACGTTCGAAGCCTCGGGAAGTGGCCGTACCACGTGACTGATTCAGGGAATGATTCGCGGGTGTGGAGCGCGATTCGAAATAAAAGCGTCCGTGAAACGCAATGGATTCCCCCTCACACTTTGTGTCTTTGGGTTATTGCGCTTCTTTTCGTTTTCTATTTGAGCTTCATTGTTTTGCGATGGAACCAGCTAGAAAGAAGAGATTTTCCCCAGTTTGGGAGCATTTTGAGCTGATCTCACCTAATAAGGTTAGGGTTAGCAATAATTATGTAATAATAGATTGCACAACTATGACAACACAGCATTTTTATTGTTCACATTTTTCTGAATGCTTCTGAATACTTTATTTATGCACTCCTGCATCTTCTGTGCCCTGTGAAAGAGGCGAAATCCTTTGCAAAAAAAGAAACCGCCTGAGTCCAAATACTTTAGAAAAAATATTATTTCTAAATAAAAATGAATAAATTTTATGTTTGTCTTTGTTAAACACATTTACTTGTTGCATAAGCACAGACATAAGCAAAGTAACACAAGCACATTTTACATCACAACTCTCTAAAATCTCAAATTTTGTCTTTCAATGTTATACATTTTTTTGTCCACATGATGGCGGAGTGGAGCAAATAAAGCACCTTGATGCTTCGAACCGTGTGTGACGCAGTTGGCTGCGACGCTTCAGCGCTTCATGGGGCTTCATTTTCCCATCACTAGTTAGGGCCTAAAAGTCTTCTCACGAGAACTGGTAGACGATCTGGCAGGGAAGTGGTGGAGAGCCGGTGCTGAAATACTGCGTGGGATGAGTTGAGTGGAAACAGGTGTGCCCATCAGCCAGCAGAGAGGCGGGAAAACCACGCCCACCAGAAACAGCAGGCAGAACCAACGGCAACGCCTCCATGAAGCAGTGGAGGAGACACACCCACAACATTATAGGGTTGAAACATGCACAAATGCACAAAAACAACATAGCCACTCCTATGTTTTTGACTTTGCATGATATAGACCCTGTTGAATACTGATGACAAAAGCTTTACCTGCTGCCCAATAGCAGAACAAAGAAAATATATTTGGTTACTCACTTCACCTGTAAATGTTAAATCTGCATGTAGTGCCATGAGTAAATACCATATAAAAATACTTACCTGTGCTTTGGATAAGTTTGAAAAGGTAAGATAAAACTTTGACATGGGGAATGTCACTCTCACCTTGTCAGCTATTTCAGGTTTCAACGCCTGTTATGTGGTTATACATATTTATGTGGGAGGACACAGGGAAAAAACTAAAGCTCTGCTGAAAAGGACATAGATATAAATGTATTACAGACACGAGGCAGAAGTCAAATGGATTTCATCTGCATCTCTGTGTTTCAGACCAAAAAGAAAGCAATACAAATTCGATACAAATTACCCAAGTAAGAAATGCATCCCTTTTTCCAGTAGAAATGTAATGGTGCAAAATCATATGTTGTACTTAAAAATAGAGCTTGCAACCATATCATGAAACGCAATCCCCCCAAAAAGTAATGCCCACATTAGCTTAAAGATCAAAAGAAAGAGAGAGCGTCGGTGCGAAAACAAATTTCAGAGTTCACACCTTAAAATACCTATGAGTTTGCCGTAATGCTGGTGACTGTTGTTATTTGTGTTAGACTATTGAAAGCTGAAATGAGGTCGCAGGATGTATTCTTCAGTGGCCGAACCAATTTTGTCTCTACTTCTGCCTTGTTCTGTAAGTACTGGTCGTTATAGTATTGTTGATGGGATTCAGAATTTGCTGTATCCGAGAGGTCACAACCGACCCCCTCATAAGCCCTATTCCTGCAGTCAGTCCTGTCCCAACAGCTCAATCGGGTTCTTGGACGCTCCACCGCTCTTTACTGGTTGCCCCAGCAGCACTGAATTGGTGAGTCAAATGCAGAGGACAACATTTACCTCACGGGACAATACCTTCACCCGCACTCTGGACCGATGATGTTGCAGTGTTTAACCTGCACTCTTATTAACGCCTCAACCCAAAGATGAATTAATGACGGAGGGTACAGGAACGCACATGACAATTCAATCAAGCCGCAGAGACAAAATTAGGATTAAAGACGAGGGGAGATGTGACGGATGGCTGTGTTTTTTTTTATGATCTATGAATAGAGCGGCATTTCTACCAAAGGACAGCGGCGCACGGAGATAGACCCGCGTGTGTCCCTTTAGGGCTGAAGGCAATGACTGTCGGAGAAGCGGGATTGTGATCTTCTGTCTTATGCGAGCACAAACGCAGAGAGGCACAATGCTAACCAAGAATCTAAAAAAGGTTTGGCTGATAATGAGAGACGTAAAAAGACATGGCGTTTGGGGAGACGCACTCTCTGAAAACAACTCATCAGATTCCCCTTTTGGACCCGTGCATCCTTTATTGCTCAAGGTTTATTGCTTTCCTTCTGCTCGCTGGCTTCCGACCCATAGACTGTGCTGCTATACACACAGCAGAGGGCTGGCAGCAAAAGGAAATATTTCCTCTTTTTTTTTTTTTTTTTTTTTTTTACCGTATACAGTATAATCAATTAATATCAAGTTCATGGTGGATAGATGATTAGCTTGTTAATCTGTGTGTAGACCGCCAACGCATTTAACCTGCCAATTTCTACAACTTGACCAGTGCAAATCGAAAATAATGTAATAGCCATCCATCAAATCCATTTTCTCATGCTTTATTTGAGGCAGCAGTCTGAACAGAGATGCCCAGACTTCCTGGTCCACGCACACCTCCTGGTCGGGGTACTGAGCAAAACACAATATTTACACACTGTATACGCCGTTTCATTTGACTCCACGCTTTTGGATATTGATTGAAAGATAAACCCTGATAGGCAGAGATGATGAGGCGTCACTAAAATCTGTCGCCCGTGTTGATCTTTGTGCGCGTCAAGGCTATCGCCCGCTGTAACATTTTGAGATGACATCCACTCCCTTTGAAACCAATTAGTCCCCTGTCTGAAGCCTCTCTTTGGCTCTGTGTGCTAACTTTTATCTGCGCTCGCTCTGGTGCCGGCTGCTAGATATTCGTTTGTTCAGAAATCCGTTCCTCTCTGCAGCATATGCTCATGCTTAATGTGCCTCCTTTTTTTCTATTTTTTGAAAAGAAAATATTACCCATTGTTTTACAACACAAACAAAATACACACACAATCAATCAGCAATGAAGAACAGGAACTTTGGGATTACTTTGTGTACAAACTGTGCTTAAAAATATGAATTTGCCTTGCTTTTTTTTTTCCAGTGTAATGTTTGTGAAGCAAAAAACACCCGTAGAACCACTTTCTCTATATTGTATTGCATTCTATGTATTGGGGAAATGATAGGCAAAGGGCTAAATGCTTTATTGCAATTAAGATTTTTTAACTTGTCTGAAATAAATGCTTACTGGCAATTCTTTTGAATATTTTTGATGTACTTGTGATGGCTGTAATTATGAACTGAAGGGAGGGCAGTCAAGAATAATTGTTAGGAACGGCATGCTCTACATTATCAGGCTCAGCTTGTTGTTCCTAAAACCAAAAGGAAGCTCAGTGGAGATCGTGCCTTTTCAGTGGCTCCAAGATTGTGGAACGAGCTTCCTCTGTATATCAGTTTTTAAATCTTTGCTGAAAACTCGCCTATTCTCTTTAGTGTTTCTTTTTAATCATTTGCTTTGAATTTGTGTACTGCACTTCGGTCGACTGTGTTGTTTTTAAAAGTGCTTTATAAATAAACTTTGATTATGGCAGAACACGTTTCACATCTCAAGTACTGTAGCTATTCTTAAGTACTTCATATGAGTGCTCTCAGCATTGAGTTGCCTTGTGTATGAAAAACGCGTGTATGAATAAACATGCCTTTCCTATTTATTGAATAATGTTTTTTGAGCCTCAAACACCGCGCAGTGCAGGCATTTCATTAGGGTCTGTGCACAATGAACCAGCTTTCAAAGCCACACTGACATTTCACCCTGCGAATACCATAAAACTTAACTTTACTTAGATAATACTTCAAAAACATTGTCCTGACATAGAAACCTTGCAGGTTATAAAATGGAGCCAAGATATAGTGCTTTGTTACTTTGGCAGTTTCTCTCTGTATTGAGACTAGCACAAACTAAACCCAAATCCAAAGTTTTGAGAAGGAGTCCGTGTCCCCCCACGGTCTCTCTCTGTGCTCTGCATGTAATGGCGCGTTGGCGGTGCACATGGGCAGAGCAGACGCTCAGGTTAAACAGGACAGATTGTGGCCACCAGAAGCATAGTCATGTTGGCCTTCTGCACATGTCACCCTTGTAATCAGTCTGTATTTGATGAAAATCGCCTCAACGACCACAAATGTTAAAGGCAAAAAACGATTGCCAACAAAGCAACAAATGTGTCTCTACAGCGTATTGATGTTGTTCTAGTGACACCTGTATTTTTTTTTTTTTATCAATGTGAGATTATGTGTTGTCTGTTTGCAATGCCTATGTGTGTGTTTTGGTGTGCTCCTGCTTCGGACAACTGTGAAAACAAGTTTTCCTTCGGGGACAATAAACTAACAAACCAAATAACTACTTAAAATGAATATTACTTTTAAGTTGAGCAAATGTATCTGGATCACTATCTGGCCCACAGAAACCTTTCATCTATCACACTGTCCACAAGATCAGTTTGTTCAGGTAGAATAGTTAAACCTTACAGTTGAAGAATCATCATCAGTGCCAACAAATACCTTGATATAAATATGTGTACACAGACCTCTATTTTCACACTGCTCCTTTTCTTCGGTGGATTATAATACTGCTGTCACTTCCATTTAGTTGAACTTCTTGCAAAGCAGCCTAAGTAGGATTTGAATTAACACTGAACGGATGGATTTTTCCTCTCGATGGTGATAAAAAGACAGGCAGACAGAAGCGATCTTATTAATGTAATTCTATCAACACGTAGCCTGCAGTCGTGCGATCCCGCCTCGTTTTGCTCCCTATCTCGTTCCTCTTTAACGTCTTCAGAGATTCTCATATAAAGTAGCGAATGATTGAACGCCATTATGCTGATTCTAGATTTACTGTAATAAGCCTCCGCCACATTTAAGCACATTCCCCATTTTGGAAGGTCAGCATAGAAAAACGGGACAAAGAATCCGAGGATTAGCAGTAATGCTGCTACATTTTTTATTTTATTTGGGATTTTATTTTGCCTATAAGTGAGTATGAACACCACTTACAGTGTTCAAAAGGTTTCAAAGGATCTTGTTTTACTCACGGTAAACAGTAGTACAAGCACAGTCTTCTTACTGAACGTATGTTATCACAGAACACATGACACAAATTAATTTGGCGAAGCGCTTAAAGCAGGTTGATGCATTGTGATGACGTCAGCACAATTCTTCATCTTAACATTTTAGTTGTTGTAGTGACCACTGAATTTGAATTTTTGGAAACATACCACAAGAGCTGCACGACTCAGTTGTCTAATGTGGCTCATGGCAGACCCACTCACTATAAAACCTTATGATTCGTATGATTTATGTAAATGTATGATGTACTTTCATGTCCACGTCTGTGAATTAGCTATATGGCATATGAACATAGCATCGGTTATTTGTAACAATGCTTCGTGTTCAGTCCCTATCAAATAAACATACAAATAAATAAAAATAGGTTTGCGTATTTTGTCTTAACTGTCATTCATCCAAAAACATTATACCCTTTATCCATCCCAAATGGGTGAGGTTGGTAGTAGTCAGATGATTTGTTTGTGCATATGTGTGCACAGTAGTCACATTTCTGTCAGTCTAATTACCACCACTGGGTATGGAGTGAATACAAAAAATCCTTTGTGAAGTGGTTTGAGTGACTTGTGCAATGTGGAAAGCGCTATACAAATATGATTCCCTTCCAAACAGGTGCCATAATGAAGAGGCATGTGCTATGTTTCACCTAATCAGTGGTTTAGCGGTAATAATGTTTACTCACAATCTTTGCACAAATCATATTTGCATAGTTGGAAACATATATTTAAAGGATATTTTCCCCACTTGAATATTACACTTGTCTTTTATGGAATTGGATTTGTAAATTATTAAGGTTGTATTTCTGAAACAACCTTACAATACTTTTTTGGTGTCACTCGGGCGGAGAGAAAACAGCATTTCTATCTGCGCAGAGACACACGCTTCATCAAACTTTAATCATCCCCAAGTGGTGTCCTCCTCCAATCGAACGCACTGAGCCCAGCCACAGTTTGTCACTCAGAGGGAGCGTGCACCCGAGCTCAGGCTACTCCTGTAATGAAATATGATTGCGTTGGTCGCCTAATGATTTGTCCTTGTCATTATCATTATCATCCGTAATGGTAAAACATACTTTAACATGACGCTCCTGTGTACCGCACTGTTTAGGATCAATGTGGCCATGTTTATAGATAGCTTGTATCATTGGGGAGCATTTATAAATTAGGAAGAAGGAATGTCTGTGCTTGACTCATTTTCTCCTGTACAGCGCGGATGGACCACTAAGCTTGACCCCACAGGCATTGACTAAGTCCAGTTTGTCATGAAATAAAAAAATAAATAAGACAACAGTAATCACTGCTTTGCAGTGTTATATCTTATTGATATTCTCCCCACTGTGTGGTGGGAACTACTGTAGCCGTAGCTGCCCTAGGGCAGAATGACAGAGGCACCAGTCTGTGCCATTGGACCCTCATACCACCCACACACACACTCACCCCTAACACAGTCTGGTATCTAGTAAATATATTGTTGTGGTGTAATTTCAGGGGAAGATTCAAAGATTACTCAAACATGCCGAAGAAGATGGTGAAAGACTGTTGTGGAGCTGAGGGAGCTGCACATGAGGATCAGAGGAGACTTAAGGCAGCCCAGGTTTCCTCCGGGGGCTACGGTTTCTCCGACCTCCATAAACATGCTGCTCAGGTTGACCCACAGTGGCTGCTCGCTCACTCACTCACTCACTCACTCACTCACTCACTCACTTACTCACTTATACTTACTCACTTACTTACTTACTCACTCAAAGTGCAACGCATTCATGTGATGTGTTTCAAGTATTTCACAGACAAATTGGTCCTTGGTGTTAATCATATGAACTGAAATTCGAAGCAGTAGCTCAGATGTCGTGGGTGTTGGAAATACCACGACACAGATTTTGACATTACACCAGGCGAGATTGGCAAGAGAAAAAAAAAAGGTCTTCATCTTTCACAAGTTACTCCATGTTTGAGTCATCATCAAGAAATACAGGTCAAGATACGCAGTATGTATTGATTATGGTGTGCTTAGATGTATAAAGTGGCTTACTTCTTCAAAACAATAGAAACAAATGAGTGATATTTACAGTGCCTTGCGAAAGTATTCGGCCCCATTGAACTTTTCGACCTTTTGCCACATTTCAGGCTTCAAACATAAAGATATAAAACTGTAATTTTTTGTGAAGAAGCAACAACAAGTGGGACACAATCATGAAGTGAAATGAAATTTATTGGATATTTCAAAACATTTTAACAAATAAACAACTGAAAAATTGGGCGTGCAAAATTATTCAGCCCCTTTACTTTCAGTGCAGCAAACTCTCTCCAGAAGTTCAGTGAGGATCTCTGAATGATCCAATGTTGACCTAAATGACTAATGATGATAAATAGAATCCACCTGTGTGTAAACAAGTCTCTGTATAAATGCACCTGCTCTGTGATAGTCTCAGAGGTCAGTTTAAAGCGCAGAGAGCATCATGAAGAACAAGGAACACACCAGGCAGGTCCGAGATACTGTTGTGGAGAAGTTTAAAGCCGGATTTGGATACAAAAAGATTTCCCAAGCTTTAAACATCCCAAGGAGCACTGTGCAAGCGATAATATTGAAATGAAAGGAGTATCAGACCACTGCAAATCTACAAAGACCCGGCCATCCCTCTAAACTTTCAGCTCATACAAGGAGAAAACTGATCAGAGATGCTGCCAAGAGGCCCATGATCACTCTGGATGAACTGCACAAATGTACAGCTGAGGTGGGAGACTCTGTCCATAGGACAACAATCAGTCGTATACTTCACAACTCTGGCCTTTATGGAAGAGTGGCAAGAAGAAAGCCATTTCTTAAAGATATCCATAAAAAGTGTTGTTTAAAGTTTGCCACAAGCCACCTGGGAGACACACCAAACATGTGGAAGAAGGTGCTCTGGTCAGATGAAACCAAAATCGAACTTTTTGGCAACAATGCAAAACGTTATGTTTGGCGTAAAAGCAACACAGCTCATCACCCTGAACACACCATCCCCACTGTCAAACATGATGGTGGCAGCATCATGGTTTGGGCCTGCTTTTCTTCAGCAGGGACAGGGAAGATGGTTCAAATTGATGGGATGATGGATGGAGCCAAATACAGGACCATTCTGGAAGAAAACCTGATGGAGTCTGCAAAAGACCTGAGACTGGGACGGAGATTTGTCTTCCAACAAGACAATGATCCAAAACATAAAGCAAAATCTACAATAGAGTGGTTCACAAATAAACATATCCAGGTGTTAGAATGGCCAAGTCAAAGTCCAGACCTGAATCCAATCGAGAATCTGTGGAAAGAACTGAAAACTGCTGTTCACAAACGCTGTCCATCCAACTTCACTGAGCTCGAGCTGTTTTGCAAGGAGGAATGTGCAAATATTTCAGTCTCTCAATGTGCAAAACTGATAGCGACAAACCCCAAGCGACTTACAGCAGTAATCGCAGCAAAAGGTGGCGCTACAAAGTATTAACTTAAGGGGGCTGAATAATTTTGCACGGCCAATTTTTTAGTTTTTTATTTGTTAAAAATGTTTGAAATATCCAATAAATTTCGTTTCACATCATGATTGTGTCCCACTTGTTGTTGGTTCTTCACAAAAAATACAGTTTTATATCTTTATGTTTGAAGCCTGAAATGTGGCAAAAGGTCAAAAAGTTTAAGAGGCACTGTAGCGTTCTAAATTCAAATTCACCCGTGCATCGTCAGCAGGACATTCTCCCGGTAATGTCAGGATTTGTTAGGAAAAAAAAAAAACTGACTTCATCCCGACATTGTCCTGAATTTGGCTTATGACGCTCAATTGTTTTCAGTTTTTTTTAGGGTTTGTGGTTGGAGATGCATACGTGGAGCCATGGACAAAGATCCATCCGCAGTGAAAATCTACCAGAAATCTTGGTTCTGGTGCGTCCTAGAGGCCACCAAGAGGGAAAGTCAAGACGCCATGGTAACCACCCATACAGCCGCTGGATCACAAAACGGTAAAATACGCACTACGTATATATCAACTATTTGTTCCTCATTAAAATGTAAGGTAAAGACTTTAGGTCCACGCGATAATCCACCATAGTGTTGTCAATGTCGCTGTCTGGTATAGCTGGCATTTACAGTTTCGTTGCTCTTTTGATGTAGCAACATATACCCTGAAATCTTCTGCAGTGTGGCTTTGTATTGTCTCATAATACACTGCTGTATATCTATTCTGCAAATTAAAGCAATCCAAGAATGTGGTACACTTGGAAAAGGCTCCTGCGTGTTTGCTTTGGTGAGATTACAAAAGTAAACACACGCAGTCTCACATAATCTTCCTCCCAACCTGTTGTTTATCAATACACAGTGACAGACTGGAGACGTCTGCAGTTCTGCCTCGGGACTGTTGGTGGAGCTGCGACTCAGCGGACCAGGAGGCCAGTATCCCTGCGTTTACACGGCTTGTGTGTTTGACCCAAGCCTTCCCCCGTCATTCCAAAAATGTGTTGATTGAGGCGCAGACAGTGTGAATTGCAGCGCTAATGTACTGGTTATGTGCTCTGTTTTGAAGGGGTGGACTGAGTGTGACAGTCTGGGGCCAGAATAGAAACATGCGTCCGAGGAGAGCTCATTAAAAGCTTTTATCAGTGTCCCGGTGTTATCAGGGGGGGAGCTAATGCCAGAGCCACAGCACAACAGATTTTTTAAAGTCGTTGTTTCATACCTTTATTATCATACTGTGAACTTTTGTCATTTTACCACGTGTCAGTGCCAATAATTTTGGAGACAGTGCCCTCGGAGACTGAAGTCGATACAACACTGCCTGTTGTTGGAGCACTACTGCTTTTTATTAATTCACTCTCCTCTTATTGATGTTAGGAACCGTAGGTGGATGCAGCCTATCTCATACATTATGGTATTGTAAGCATTGGTGAGTCACTGGAGGAGGAAGACCGAAAATGCCACAGCATCAGGGGGGGAGAAACTGAGAGATTGTTGTTTTGTGGATATAGTAACTTTTTGCTTTATATATTGGGCACATTTAGTTCTATTGTGGACCATTGTTACACCCTTACCCTGACTTGAGGTTGGAAATGTTTTATGAGGTTGTACTTGCTAGGAAAAGTTTGACAGGGAGGTCTAAACTCTCAAAAAATCATTGCATTTTCTCTTGTTAGCTCCAGTGAAAAGTGAAGATGCTATGAGATACAGTATCCATCCATTATATAAGACCGGAATCACCAATGTCTGAAACTAGAGTCAATATTAGAGTTTCAGAGATGGCCGTCAGTTACAACCTTAATAGAGACATAATATTATTTTAGACAGCCCCATCAGGAGAAAAACATTAGCTTTTCACTGCGACTCATCTATCTCTTCCTGTATTGTTGTACTGATGTGGCACTTTCACAGTTGTTAAGACCATCAACTCGGGGAGAACGCATCCGTATAGAGAGCGTATCAAAGGGACATAAATACAGGAGGTTTCCATTACCATCCATAATTGTTCCGTATCCCGCTCATGTATATTTTTAACATTGTCCCTGTTCTGCTATTTCTGTTCTAAGTATCGCTGTACAGTACAGTGCGTGGTCTTGCGTGTAATGAATGCTTACAAGTAAAGAAAAATCCCATTATCACTACTGATGGAAATAAAAAAAGTGGGTTACATGCTGAAATCGCATTCCTTCCATTTTTGTTTAGTTGAAACAGACAGCTTTGGGTTTTTTTCTCCCCCCCCCCCACTGAAGAGCTCTATTCAAACTGTTTTAGTTGGAGCGCTAATTGGACTAGAATCCACAGTGATGTTTCCTGTGACTTTTTTCAGTCGCACAAAGGCAGGGCTAGATTTTGGATTATCTATAATTTGACCGCTAATACTGAGCCCTTGGGGGGGTTTCTGATCCATGCAGAATGGTGGTGTGAGAATGAACAACCTTAATTATATCCAAGGCTAATTCGGGTGACAATGTGCCGCAGTTGTCACGGTCCCGTGCCCCATAGCGAGAAGTTCAACCGCTTCGGAAATCTCCATGGGACTCTCGGTTAGCAAAGGTCAAAATAGCATGCCGGCCCACGTAAGAGAGTGGTAAAGTTCTTAGTGTTTTAGCATCATGCCTTATCGTCAACCTTCTGGACTCTCTTTCAAAAATGTGTCCATGAAAGTTTGCCTACATTTTGATTTTCATGTGGGTTTTTTTATTGACATTTTCAATTGTTGTCCTATTTGAATGTGATTTGGAGCACAGTAATTTGGCTTCCCGCAGCTATCTCTCCCACAAAAGGCAGCCTGGTCTCTTGGATTACCATTGAAGACACATATGCCATCTTCCACCCCGAAAAGCAAGCATGAAATCCTACTCCATCTCCCGCCACTGGGCACAATCAGCCAAATGGCCACTTGTGGCCGCGTAGCCGCATCGTACAGTGTCAACTATCACGTCGGCATTATGCAAAAAAAGTGGGTAAACAACAGACTGAGGGACACAAATTGGCGCAACACCAGCTGTCTAATTAGCTTTGTGCTGCTCTTGAAAAGCCAGCCGACACAGAAAGGGAAAACCGGTTCTGAACGCTCGCCAAGGCTTCCAAAACGCAACTTTCCCCAAATCAGTCGGGGCGAAAGCGATAGAGAGAAGTAAAGCGCGAGAGAGAGAGAACGATTAGATCATACGTTTAGTCCCCGCACGCCCTCTTTCTCTCAGTTATTTTGGAAGCACGGTAAAGAGTCACAAGAGGCTCAGACAGAATTTACATTTTAATGAAGCCGTGGTTGATTGCTGTTACGTGGAGCTGCTCGGCGCGGGATGGTTTGGGCTCATGCGAAGCGCACACAAACAGACTGGAATAGACAAACAGGCAGATACAAGCTTGCGAACAGGTCCACACGTACACACGCCCCGCTGAGAGGTGGCTCTGAAACAAATTGTCCTGTAAACACACGGGCCGGGAGCGTCCAGGGCACTCGGGGCGGGTTACATGCTGAAATTGTTCTCGTGGAGGAGGATTGAGATTCAAGATCTTGCTCCTGGTAGACTATCCGGTCACACAATCCTTCATGCAAAGAAATGTCACATTATTTTTGGAATTGTGTCATATTTGTGAGGGACTACAGACGGAAAAATAACCCTCATATTAATTCCTGCATGTTTACAGTGTTTTTGAATAATGTGCACTGTCTGGAAAATTGAGTTTTACCTGATTGTTTCCTCATACAGAGTGAAATTCATTTTGCCATTTGCTTGAGTGTTCCCAAACGGTCTCCCATCCAAGTACTAACCAGGCTTTACCCCACTTAGTTTCCAAGATCTGATGGGATCAGGCAAAGTAGTTGTGAAACATGCTTTTAAAAAAGACCTTTATTAGGGCGAAATTTTGACCATGAACATTTCAAGAAACTCGATCTGTTTAGGTTTAAAACGTGGCTACACTGCGTTTAGGTGCATTGGTGAATCATCAGTTTTATCGATTGTGTTTCAAGGGAAGTGCTGTCAAGTCCTGTCAATAAAGTGCCCCGTTCCTAATCCATCCAGTCTGCTGCTTCTTTCTCCCACTACATGCAAGTCAGACTAAATGTTTTCCTGTTTTATACAAATGTACTTTTTTTTTCAGATTCTTTGTATGTGTGAAACTATTTTAACTTTAATAGAGCCGGTCTTTGTTCCAAGTGAGAAACGGTAGAGATTTCCATAATGATATACGACTAAATGTTTTGTTTTCCTTTAGATACAGTACTGTGTTGATACCTGGGTCACGAAACAGCACTAAAGAAAAATACAGCTCAAATAATTCATCAAAAGTGTCCCAATCATTGCCGTAAAGTTTGTCAAAAACATAGAAGAAAAAGTCCCAAACAACGTCGTGAATTGTTTTTCCCCCTTTTTGTCCCGGCAGCATCACACTGACGCGCATGTGTTGAGCGGCGTGGCGGGTGCCAGTGGCAGAGTGACGAACGTTCTGCCCCGCGAAAGAGTGCGGCGGCCGTCACTTCACTGTCATTTGCGATGGGAGCGTGGGAGCTGCCTCTGCGTCCTCTCAGCTCTCCCCACTGACTGCATATCAGTGCCACTATGTGCGGAGCATGTGCCAAAAACTCCCACCAGGATCGCAGCGATGAATGTAGCTACAGCACATGCGTGTGCTTCCAGGGTACATGTTCAATTAGTGACGCAGTAGTTACTCATTCATATATTTCGAAGCAGGCCTTGATATTAGGCTTTATGCTTGTTTGTTTTGTTACTTGTTATTCTCAGTTAGTGCCAAAATGTAATAGTTCATTTTATGTTGTCAATGTCATTTTAATACACATTTTATTGTATGTACCTTTTTGAGTTTCCACCTATAGATCATCACAAAAAATGTATAGGCCTACTAAATATTTACACATAGAGATCAGGTAACATCTCTTGAAAGTATTACCCAAAAATAGAAACCTATGATTTGAGTAGTTGGTATGCCACGCTCTCCCGTTCACTCCAATGTTGTATACATAATTGTGTATGGCTAAATCTTTTAGATTTTTAGATTCTTCCCTACACTGTTTACACTCTTGAACCCTTTAATTTTTAAAAGTAAAAGTGACAATAAAGCCTCCTCGGACCGTTTCCTCTCCGTATACAGCAGGACTGAGCGCTTCCGGAGATCCTTCATCCCTGCTGCAATTCAATTTTATAACGGTCATCGCTGATGTAAATGTGTGGGGGTTTTAACTTTTTATTATATTTATATGTATTTTCTTTTTTATCCGCTGTTTTGCTACTAAGGACAACTGAATTTCCCCTCGCTTGGATGAATAAAGTATCTATCTATCTATCCTTTGATCTTTTAGATAGTAAAAGTATTGTTTCTAACTGCTAAGTACTGTATGTCTTATCAAACCATTCTTACGAGCGATAATCGGTTTGTAATACCTTACCTGGTAAGACACTTGACGCTCATTGCCTTAATGTTATAGTTAAATTGTGTCAATTCTTGAATGTACTCATCTGGCCCAAAACAACGATGGAACTTTATTAGGAAAATCATGATTAAAACTGAACTTCTGCGCATCTTTAAGTGAACAATTTGCTTTAGGCACAAACAATATAATTCCTTCTGCTATGGCCATTGTGCCCCTTAAAGGCCTTTCCTTCTGTTTTCTCTTTGCGGTCCAGTGAAGCCTTAAACATGATCGTGTCTGTCCTAACTGGCATGAGCTGCCGGCACATCCCCAACAGGAGACGTGTTATCTGAAAAGCCCTTATCGTTCAGCCCCAGTGAAAGTCGAGTAGGTACAGGCTTGTCGTGTGAGGCACAGCACAGTGACACCTGCAGCTCCGGCGGCGCCTCCCCGTGAGACAGAACACAACCTTGTAGTGTGTAGGACTCAGATAACGCCGAGGGGAGTATAAGAGCCCACTGGTGATCCATATCTGGCTTATTAACAAAGGGCTACGCCGCCGCTGAAATGGAGCGCTTTGGTTCGTATGTTTATAAGGGATTGAAGAGTTTTGAAGATTGAGTTGCTAGATATTGATTTTGTTCAGGTTTTACACTAACCTGGTTCTTAGGTTATAAAAGGAGCTTGCAAGAACTCCACAGAAATTGTCTGAAAATTGCTGCGATATTTTAGGACTACGGAAGCCTGGAAAGCCAGCCTGACTTGCTCCATGTGTGAGACACATGGGATGCTCACAAAGCTCATTCATACTTCTCTAAATGAAAGTTAAACATTGCTACAGAGGGGAAAAAGTGTGTCAGATGGTAACAGAGCAGCTTCACAAATTTGACTGGGAAAGAGTAGTTTCCTACGTTAACTGTGCTTGGAAAAGTCTTGCTGGGGATATTTGATGCTGAGGAGAGTTGTGTCGGCCCTCTGGATTAGTCCTGGTTCAGACTCAAAGGTTCAGACCCTCCTCCTATTCGTCACATCAGGGTAAAGGCCGGCAGTGTGTTTTGTCATCAGCACATCAATGCTGCACAACAACTCATGAGTTCCACCTTGTAGTCTGCGATTTTGAGACGCTCACCGGACCGTTAACGTCACCGTATGCCAGAATTGTTCGTGGCCTACGTTCCGAATACAGACTGCGTCGCATCCGTGTTTATCTGTGCTCTCCGGCCCAATCTGGCATTGTTGGTCGTCTCATTATCCAACCCAATTGGAAGATTTACCTCCTGGCATGTAGTAAATTAAGCCCAGCCAGACGTAATACCTTCATTCATCAAGAACTGAATCTGCAACAGTAATACCATGGCTAGGTATCGAGGTCATTGCACATATTTTGCCCCGTTATATATATAGTTTTACTTAGTTTTACCTGCTCAATGTAAAACAACGTTGTGAAACACTCTTTCCCCAAATCTAATCACTGTTCCTTTCATAAAAATAAGTGCATCTTTTCCTTTCTTTTTTCCCCCCACCTGTTGTGCTTCGCAGTTTTGCAACAGGCTGAACCCTCTTGATTGCGGCCAAGCTGTCGAAATGGATGGATGTGCACAAGGACTCAGCAAAGTTTTCCCCAAAATTCAAACTTGTCGAAGAACGAAAAATGGAGACGGTAAAAAAAAAAAAAAAAATCTAGATGTCAAAGGGTGTTTACTTTAGTCCCACGAGTTGCTGTGTCTGGTAAACAAGGGGGGGGGAAGGCTGATGCAACAGTGTCCGGTCCGTGTCTCTCTCCAAGCAGAAAGAAAAAAAAAAAAAACACAAATCTGCCTCTGCGCTCACTGTCGGGTGACATCGCTTCAGCAAACAGCACGGACAAGGCGACATGGCCACTGCCGCCTAAGTCAAAACAAAACACACTCGGGGGGGGGGGGATGATTGAAGGGATAAGTACACTGTGCAAACCGCAGGTCGGTGGCAGGTATGAATCCATTTTTAAAGATGGAAACACCCGAGCATGTCATTTCAGATTTGGGACTCACTTGGCAGCAGACAGCTTTTCCTGAACAACTCTGTAATCATTCGCGAAGGGCTCACATCTCCCTACGGGGGAATCTCCGAGTACAAGAAAGGCGCTTTTATCTTCGAGTCATGACACAAGGAATATAGGAGAGACAGAGAGAGAGACTGACTAGCTGCATAACCTTGGTGATTCGGGCCCGTTCAGCCTCTATCCATTTGGCCCTAATTGCTGAACGGGAACCGATCGTCCCGCAGGACCCGTGCCACGGCTTGAATGAATGAACGGAAAGGTATTTATGGCGCAGAATTGGCTGGAGGCATTGAATTGACCCGCTGTTATGGGGTCACCTCTCCCCTTTTCCTTTCCCCCACGTGGGACATTACTGGAGCCTCCCATCCCCGCTCCAATTCACCCCCCTGCGCACGCTTCGATACCTCTCAACCACTACCTCTAAGCGCAGATCACCATAGCAACAACATATTTGGGTGAGAAACCTGCCCCGCTGAATACTGGACGGGGGGGTGCCATCTGTTGGGTGCACTGGTTTGTTTGCAGACACAGTAGAGTGACAGACACCCAGCATCATGTGACTCACGGTTGCAAATCAAGTGCCAATTAGCAGAGCTGGACAGGATGCAATTAAGAATTTAAGTGTTACTCGGCCCAATTATTAGTTAACTGCGAGAATCAGTAGAAATTGTCACATATTTCAATGGGAGTACAAGTTAAAACAAAAATAGGCAATTATATACAGCACTCAAACCTTCGATGTGACTTACAAACCTCAAAGTATGTTCCAAATTATTATGCAAATTCTATTTCAGTGTCATAAAGGTAAAAGAGCTCAGGGCTCTTTGAATCACTGACATCAATCTCAGACACCTGGGATGATGAGTTGTCAGGTAAGCCCAGTTAAGGGACAAACTACTGAAAAAGGACGTTCCACATAATTAAGCAGGCCACCATTTTCCTGCAATATTGATTGATTGATTGAGCCGTTTATTTGAGCTGTTTACATTCATATTTTCACAGTAATTAAACATTTCATCACAGCAAAGCTCAAAAGGAGTAGGCTGAAGCCGAGCTCATGTGTGCCTACCCCTCATTCATCATTATTAATCACCCTCGTGCTTTACATATTCAGTAGTAACTTTTAGACTTTTTCTTTTTTTTTTTCAACAGCAAGACGATTCAGAATTATATTTGTTTCCATACGCAAGTATACACACAGTAACATTCGAGCACTTGCCTATAAATTACATTCAGTTCTTCTTTCAGCAATACAACACAATCATATTGACTGGCATCATTGACATTTTACCGTACCATACATAACACAGGGAACTGTGTTTTGTATCCTGATTGACTTTATGATCAGTTAAATCTATTTTGCACACATACAGAACTAAGCTTGAAATGAACGGGACTGGCATTTCCCCTCGCGCTCTCTCTCCCTCTGTGCAGAGCGCTGCAGGAGAGGGGCAGAGAAGTCGTGCACTGACACACATGCCGTGGAAAATAGGAGACATTGAGCTCCACAAAAGCGTTCTCTGGATCACAAGCAGCAAAACGCTGCTTATTTTACGTTAAAAAAAAACGCTGTAAAGATGATAGAATGAATCATGGCTGAACTATGAATGCACGCATGGCGGCAATGGGTGGCGGTAACAGCCCCAACCCGGTCCGCGATCAAAGGAGAATTTTATGACCGGACTCGATCCGCGGGCCGGGCAGCCTGCGGGGACCGCACAACCCATGCGTTAATGCCCCCAGTCACGTGTGACACCCTGCACGTTTTACAACAGTTTGACAAACAGGATGAGGAACCTTTACGCACGGTTCTGAGAAGTGCCAGCCGTGCACATACATGTGCATGCTGTAACATTTCCAGCTCTGTCCCTCATGATTGATCATCAAGAGTTTTCCAAATCGGCCCAACTCTCTGAGCAACACGCGCTCTGGAGGGGTTGCCCCCCTACTTCTGTCATCTATGCACAGTCCATTTGAAGTCTCTCATCTCCTGTCTCCCTCGCTGCTCCTCGCTGAATATAATCCAAAACTATACAGAGGAACACGTAACATAGGCCTATGCGTCTCATAAATATCTGCCTCGGAGTAGGCTATAGACTGGATCATTAAGCATTGAATAGGGCTGTGTGTGCTTATATTCAGCCCAAAAACACACAGGCACGGACGCCCTGCACACAGCGGCATCAACTTTACCCTCCGCTCCACACACACTGAGCTACTACTAGACAGAACACAACAACAGCATGAAATGTATCTGCAAATCGTGCCCTGTATATATATATATATATGAATATATATATATATATATATATATATATATATGAATATGTATATATATATATATATATATATATATATGAATATGTATATATATATATATATATATGAATATGTATATATATATATATATATATATATATATATGAATATGTATATATATATATACATATATATATATATATATATACATAGATGTACATACATACATACACACATACATATACACATACTCATCATACATATACACATATACACATACACATGCATATATATGCATATATCACACATCAGATTAATAGAACAGCTGCTACAAAGCAGCAAACAGGTATTTGAAGCTGCTGGTGCCTCTGGAGTCTCCCGAAATACATGAAGACTCATTTTCAAACAGTCTTGTTCACTGATGAGTGCCGTGTAACCCTAATGGTCAGATGGATGGAGTAGTGGATGTTTGGTGAATGGCCACCATGTCCCAACAAGGCTGTGACATCAGAAAGGAGTCATGTTTTGGGCCAGAATCATGGGGAGAGAGCTGGTCGGCTCCTTTGGGCTCCCTGAAGGTGTGAAAATGACCTCTGAAAAGTATGTGGAGTTTCTGACTGTTAAGATGTTTGTGATTGAAATATCTTTTGATTTCAGTAAATATGACCTCCTAATGCTACAAATTCAACAAATGACCATTTTCAGTTAATTTCAAGTGCCACGCTAGTCGTGTGCATCTATTGGTTACCTGCCCCCCACCTGTATAAATATTATAGATACAGACGGCATCTTGTCATAGAAGGGGGCGTGGCTTCACCGAGGGGGGGTTGAAATATGAACTTATTTATCACATACAATTAAAGTCAAGTCTAAATCGGGTCCATATCGATGTTTATTCACAGCAGATTGTTCAGTAGAAGCGAAAAAACGGCAGTCGTAGTTAACGTTAACACGTTGCTAACATGAAGCATAAAGTTAGCATTCTCTGTTATTTATGTATTTATGGGCTGTTGAACCAATTTGCTTCTTCCTATGTCTTTGTATCTTTATTTAGTAGAAAACTATATTCATAATTCTGAATGTGTTAGAGTATGTTTTGAATAATTAGAGAAAGTTTAGATTTTTCCCCAGGTTTTAATGATTTTGAAAATATCACTTATTTAGAAGGATAACATCAGTTGCATAATTATCATGTATAGAAAAGTAATTTTTATTAGAATTTTTTAAGCTGCTGACAGGAAGTGACAGTGGAAGGTAACATTACATAGCAGTTTGACTCATTTCCCATTGACTTAACATGGTCGACACGGCAACAGTTTAAATTGTTTACCTTCTTCTGTCACTTCCTGTAATAAGTCACTCCAATAAGGAAGTGAAACTATGAACATCACAAAAATGGCCAAACTAAAGAAAGCTGGGTAAAATGTATTTGACCATAAATGGGCGATTCCAGATGCATTCTGTATCTATGGGCCTTTAGAATGTTGTGATGTCACATGGGAGTGTGACATCACATCATCAGTGTTACATAATTCCTTCATATCCGCTGAATTAGCAAGGAGTAGCAGACAGCTTTCACGCCTCTAACGATTGTACACGACGAAACCAGCTTTTAACCACAACCGACATGGAGCGTGTGAAGATTTTAACGTACAAAGAGCCCCAGAACGTCGAAGGACACGTAAAAATACGCCTGTGCGGACGGCTTTCCGAAGAACAGCCAGATTTAACGCAACTAAAACAACTTCTCACCCAAAAAGGCTTGGCGCGTGCAACGATTTTAACCATTGAACAGGAGCAGAACGTCGAGGGATGCACGGAAATACGCCTGAAAGGACGGCTTTCCAAAGAGCAGCCAGATTTAACGCAACTAAAACAACTTCTCACCCAAAAAGGCTTGGCACGTGGAAAGATTTTAACCATCAAACAGGAGCAGAACGTCGAAGGACGTGTGGAAATACGCCTGAAAGGACGGCTTTCCAAAAAACAGCCAGATTTGAGCGTTAACGCACACCTGCCTGACAAGAGTGAAGATGTACCAGAAACGGATCGCACATCAGAGCATCAACGCAAACCCTCTGATTCACTGAAGCATTCGGACGGCAACACAGAGACTTGTGTTCTTTGCCACACGGTACAGGAGTTGAAGGACAATGAGGCACGTCTTGAGAAGGAGTTACTCAGCATGAAAGTGACGCTAGAAGAAAAGACTTTGAACATTGCAGATCTGATCAACTGTGTAAACGAACTGACGGACAAACTCATTTTGTCAAAAGCTACCACACAATCAATGTCCAAAGAGAAACAAGAATTAAATGACAAGCTCAATGAGCTGTGTGAGGAGAGCAAAGTGCTGAGGCTTGAAAATGAAACTTTGAAAGCCACTACAGCTCAACAGAAAGAAAAGATCAGAGCAGAAACAACATTTCAACAGGAGAAGCGTGAATCACAGGAGAACGCTTTGAGTATGCTGCCGGAGGAAGCACACGAGGGCCTTCAAGCAAAACATTTGGCAAACAAGAGTGGCCTGATTCTGGAGACGGCAGAAGGAGTCCACCTAAATGTAGCCGACGAGACACCTATTGTGATGTATTCGAAGGAGCAAAGGAGAGATGAAGGAGTAATAAGCAGAAAGTTGGAAGAAGAGAGTCGTCAACCAGAGTTGGACACGAGGCGCCAGTGTTACGAAACAAAGATGTTTGGACAAGACGATGAAACCCTGAAAGAGGGCGACAAAGCGTTTGGTTTCCCGCAGATGGACAACGCGGTGGAGGAGCCTGAAGAAACGTACAAAGCTCAAAGAGATCGCGTAGTCGCAGAGGCTGAGGATGTGCTGTGGAAGGAAATGTCGCAGACGCCTCAGGAAGGAAGAAAAGAGAAGAGACGCCACGAGGAGAAAGATCGCAGAAAAGACAAACACTCAAAATCAAAAAGACACACCGTTTCCACATGTGATTACAAGCTAAACACCTCAAGAGTTAAGGTTTCTGTCTCAAAGAACCTAAATCAAAAACGTCCCAAGGTCACTGCACCATCAGACCTGAAAACTCAACAGCCACGCCCTGAGGTGAATGGCGCCAGAAAGTTGGAAGAGAGACGTCAACCAGAGGGGGACACGAGTCGCCATTGTCACGAAACGAAGATGTTTGGACAAGACGATGAAAAGTTGAAAGCTGCCCCGAAAAAGGATCTCAAAAGTCTGGGTTTGCTGCAGACGGAGAACACGGTAGAGGAGCTTGAAGAACAATACAAAACTCAAAGAGATCGCCTAGTCGCAGAGGTAAATAGGACAGAGGACGCAGTTATAGAGCGATTGATCAAATATGGAGATTCTCTCATTTCTGAAACCCCTCAACTTAACGACGAAGCAAACGCTCGCAGGACAGAATGCACTTCTGAAAATAAGTGTGAGGACAAGAGACATGGATTTATGAGAGAAAAGACAAGTGGACAAAAAAAAGCCTTCACAAAACCTACAAATGTTCGCCAGAATGAGCAGGGACTCTTCTTTTCGGACCTGGACCCCCCAAAGAAGGAGAAGAAGAAGAAGTCCTTCTTTAGAGACACACCCACGCGTATCCTGGGACTGTTAGCAATGGTTATAGCAAAGTTATTGGTCCATTAGAAAACTTTAGCTAAACAGCAAGACAATGTCAGAGACCGGGAAGAGCTGCGAGAACTTCCATATTATTGGCCCCATCCTACCCTGACCTCAACCCTATTGAGAACCTTTGAAGCCTCAAGCAAAAGATCTATGAGGGCGGGAGGTAGTACAGAAATGTCCAAAAACTCAGTTTAATGGATGTAACTTGACCTGTTTTTGTAAATAAAATAGCTTTTGATTTCAGTAATAATGACTATTTTCAGTTAATTACAACCTATAAAATGTATTGACAGTGCACAGTGGCATAATAATTTGGAACAGTAGATTTAAAGTTGTTTATATTTAGTTGTATAGTCATCATTGGGAGTTTTTTTTACAATCACAAATGATCCTCTAACAGTTAAAGACTTAAATTATGCTGTCATTTGAGTTGACAATTTAGAAAATCTGAGAAAAAATATAATTTGCATAATAATTTGGAACATACTTTATTTTGGGCACCTCAGTATTGATTTTGCCACATCTAAACCTAAAAGAATGTTGGAACATCTCTGATCAGCAAGGGCTGTTCTGGTCGTTCTCTCATTGTGAGGTTAGAGCTCCCTCTGCAGGGCAAATGATCAATAGTTTTGACCTTATTACAAGCAGTCTTTTGTTGCTAATGGCATGCTTACAAATGGCAAAGTGTGAGTGTAGAACTGCTCCAATGATGGTGTATGGACTTTAAAATATGAATAATTAAATTATGCGAGGACACTTCTAGATTTGACATATTATGCAACACAATCCAGGAAAAGCAAGTCAGAGCGCTTAGAAGAAGAAATGATTACAGGGAGCACGGTAGTACAGCGGTCAGCGCTCGTGCTTCACAGCTAGAAGGTCCGGGGTTCGATTCCCACCTGGACAGGGCCTTTCTGTGTGGAGTTTGCATGGTCTCCCCGTGTCTGCGTAGGTTTCCTCCGGGTACTCCGGTTTCCCCTACCACTAAAAAACATGTACAATAGGCCAGGATGAATGAGAGTGTGTTTGAGAGAGCGCATGGGGGACGACGGATGCAAATTAGCCCAAGGCTACAATCCGGTGTGGCTTGTTTACATGCATGAGACCCATGTATGTTCATTAACATGCACTTTCCCGACCAAATAAACCAATAAATGAAATTAAAGTAAACAGGATTACTGAAACCTGTGTGAATAAAGCAAAACAAGTTCTTCAGATACGTTTTTTGATGAAAGAACAATGTTATAACATGGATAACAGCTCAAATAAGTGGATCTTGCATGAAATTCCCATTTAAATTTGAGTACATTTAATGGCTAAACAATTAACATAATATGGATGTGTTAAGGGTTTTAGAGCAATTTGACTTTTTCCAATGTCATTTGTATATCCAAATGTGCTAATTACTATAGCTCTATATTATCTCACCATTTGAAATCGACTAGGAATAAAAATGTCTGTTTGAAAAGGTCACCCCTTTCCTTTGAAAATAATGGAAAGGATAAAGGAGAGCTCTTTTGTGCTTCCTGGGGAGCAGCTACAATGCAGTAAAGGAGACAGTCGCTCGCTGCGGACTGAATGGATTGGATATCGGGTAGTTTATTGACAGTCATATGGACCTGGAGAATTGAACCATCAATACACACATTGACCGGTCCGAACCTCGATGCACTTTGTTTTGAAACGCACTTGATAAAGCTGAGATATGCACCAATGGGACCATACACACGTGTCCAATAAAAGAGAAATCCGACCACTGTTAAAGTGTTACGAGTCTACAGACGCAGGACAATGTAAAGGTGAAATGACGCTATAAATTTCCATCACCACCTCACCTCCTACGTGCATAACCTTTTGAAAAAAAATACATTTGTCTACTCACTGAACTCAATGGTACCTCATGGACTGAATGATGATTTCAGTTTAAAATGATGTTTGTGTCAATGATTTCAGGTTCACGGGATATATTTATGTATTAAGTATACAGTATTAGGTCACAGTTGGGCCAAGTCTCACTGTAAACGGTTCGAGGAAGGCTTTATGCTGTAGTAAACAAAACATCTATTTCTGTCTTCTGTTTATAAAACACATTGATGTGCTACCCTACCCCTTTGTTGGGTTTTAGCACACTACTCCTCTCCTTTGGTAAATTTGAATAATTTTTAATTTAAATTAAAATATCACATGAGCATAACTTCAGCAAAACGTTACTCAAACGTAAGTAAGTATTTCAGTATGTTACACTCTTGAATAGGTATTTGGGTCACTACCTTTTCTTGAGTAACGCTATGTTAAAGTGATGTTACTCTTTGACTCCCTTCTGGAACTGCCACCTTAACATGGTGGACGGGTTTGAGATCCTGGATGATCCTGGAGCTCTGTTGTCGGGGGCTCCGTGCCCCTGGTAGAGTCTCCCATGGCAAACAGGTCCAACAAAGAGCGGTTCAGAAGCCCCTTATGAGAGACCAACAAGCCTGGTTAGAACCATGAGGCCGTCCTTCTGTGGACCCACCACCTGCAGGAGGAGCCATAGGGGCGGGTGCAATGTGATTTGGGCAGCTCAAACAGCCCCCACGACCCGGCGATGGACAAGTGGAAGAAGATTGATGGATGGATGGATACTCTTTGACTAAGCACTGCTGCAGATGCACCGTTCTGATCTCATCTATTGGATTCAACCACATGGATCAACATTCCATCCAACACACTGTGTTGTGCTGTCCCCACAAGAGCTACAGAGATGCTCTGAACGAGTTGTATAGATCTGGCTTGCCCAAATGTTCTGCTTACAGTAAAGAGTGTTTTCATTTAACCCAGAGATCATTATTATGTTTTGTATTATTGTTTTAGCTTATAATTGGAAGTGTCCAAACATGTCAGATGCACAGAGATATATATTTTGTTGTTGTTACATAACAGATTCACAATGTTGCAACAAAGAGCCACAGTCCCCAAAAGAAAACGACTTAATTCAAGTAAACCATTCACATTTATGTCAGTGGGGAGCCTGCACCTGTACAGAGCACTGCTATTATTGGAAGTGGCAGCACCATTGTTGACCTTTTCTGTATGTTTGAAGTTTCCACAATGTTGCCTTGAGGTCGGTCAACATTTATGGTAAATGGTCTCAACTTATATAGCGCTTTTCCACCTACATTAGGCACTCAAAGCGCTTTACAGCAAGGAACCCCTCACCCATTCATACACCAATGTACGCAGACACTGGAGGCACTGATCAATAAAAACTCAACCTTTTAGCTTTTAATCATACTATACTGTTGCTTCTACCTCAAAAACATGTAGTGGTATTTTGCTTGCAATGTTTAGTAATCCTATTTACTTTGATAGTTGAGTTCTACTGCTGAAGCGGTCCGATCTGGATTTTCTGGAAATCATGGCGGGTTTACAGACCCCTCCTCCCCAGCATGTTTCTAATAAGGGCATAAGGGCGGATCTTCACTGTAGACTCGGCCCTTGCGTGACGTGTAGCTCGCGCAGCTCCAATGCTAACAGTCCGACCCTCAGTAAGTACGAGATTTCTAAAATGTATCTTACAATAACCAGCCCGGTGCCTCTGATTGTGTCTAACCCAGCGTAATCACAGGAGGAATATCTAGCTGCAGACGGTTTAAAAAAATTTGGCACCAGGCATTAAAGTTGTTTTTTAACGTGTCTAAAGTGCAATGCATTCCAATGGGGGACTAGCGGCTATATGGCGGATACAGCAACACAAGCGTAGCGTGGGAAATCTGCGCACCAACGCCATTGTAATAAATGTTAACTAATTAGACTAGCTGAAAACCACTGGCCCAAATCAAATTAAGTTGAACGGCGCTTCGTGACTTGTTAAACTTTTAGCTATGAAACTTCTCCTCAACTCCACTCAATAACTTTGTTCATAGACGACGATACGCACCGCTCAGCATCAACGGCACAACACCCTTGTTTCTGCAAATAAAGCTGAGCACTTAATACTAATTATACAAGCTGGACTGGGGTAAAAGTATCGAGCATTTGGATGGCAGCTTGGTTAATTAAAGAGGGGAATATTTGGACATACCACCAGATCTCACTTCGATTCATCAGCAGCTGCCACATTGTACCTCTGAATGAAAGCAGTGCGTTGTTGCAGAGAGGAACCGGCTAATGTGAAAGATAATATATTGGCTGGGAATTTGGCTGAGCGTTACCCCCCAAAATCTTGGATCTGTGTCTGTGCTCTCTCCTGGTGCCAATTAATTTTTCCCCACCCCCCCATAGTCCTACTGTTAAGTGATGTAATTTTTCATCGTCACAAATAATTTCCCGCACAGGACACATCATTGCTCTTAGTATTTACTCTGCTCACTCACACTTTTGCCAAGACAGGAATTCAAATGTTTATCTTTCGTTATCTGGATTTCATCTGATAATTGACCTAACAGCCGCCCCAGTGCCAGCGCCGTAGAGAAAGAATGGGCAGTTGGTTTAACTATACCCTGGGGATGGGACACCATTTTGGTGATTTCAACAAACTGTTTAAGCTCTCAGTTGTACAGGAGTTTGGAATCTGTCATCAGAGATAAAGATTGTTGTTGTGAGGACATTCACCTCTCACCTGTACGTGGATGTGTACAGATATAGTATGGGTTTAACTTGTTATTGGTTACACCCATCTTTACTCAAAAAAGCTACTCCCAAACCATAATTGTTGGTACTTGGAGCATTCATTTCAACCTGAAAAGACTCACAGACACAAAGTGGCATTAGAAAGGTTTTATTGGACGTGAATCACGTTTGGCGCTCAAAACCCGGTGGAAGACAGTGGATACACTGGTGGTGGTAGAGGATGAGATCGAGGCAGCTAGTGGACGATGAGCAGAGGAGGGGCGGAGGAGGGGCGCAGAACAGGTGGGAAACAGCTGAGGCAGTGAACAAGGGGGCTTGAGCGGAGAACCCTGAATCGTTTCAGGCTGAAGCAGGAAAGTGCTGCTGCGGTGATAGGCTTTCACGGAGGTAAGGCTGGAGATGAGGCGATGAATTGATTGCTGCAGGTAAATCTTCCAGGTTAAATTCGCTCTTAAACTTCATTTTGATTGGAGGTAGTTTAATTTCGCTTCAGTAATGTATTCAAGCAGTTTTTCTGGTTTAGACCTAATTAGTACATTTTTGGTTTATCTTAGACCCTGTTCAAACATTATTTACATTCAGTTTGATCATGAACTAGGCCTGGATTTATGAGGTGGTACTTGGTGGGGGAAAGTTAGCCATTCCTCTATTATGAGTGTCATTATCTACAACTTTTTTACACTGTCATGGTATCTACTTGTTTACTGTATTGTCATGACCTGAACTGTGATCGTGATAGTGCCTTGTGGGACTCTCGACTTGGGGCCAAGAAGACTATTTCATGTGAGGCCTTAGACTCGCATTCCCACTGAGTGATGGGTTCTCTTTCCTCACAAAAAAATAGCGAGTAGTGAGTAAACTTCATTGAGTGGTGAAATCATTATTCAAGACTCAACAAAAATAGAAAAATTATTAATATTGCGATAACAATATCCCTCCTGGAACCGCCACCTGAACGTGATGGAGGGGTTTGAGCGCTCACATGATCCTTTGGCCCTGGTAGAGTCTCCCATGGCAAACCGGTCCTAGGTGACGGGTCAGACAAAGAGCGGTTCAGAAGCCCCTTATGAGAGACCAACAGGCCCGGTTAGAACCATGAGGTCGTCCTTCTGTGGACCCACCACCTGCAGGAGGAGCCATAGGGGCTGGTGCAATGTGATTTGGACAGCTCTAATGGCTGCCCCCACGACCCGGCAACGGACAAGTGGAAGAAAATGGATGGATGGATAGATGGGTGATAACAATATTGTTGCATGTAATGGCCCCACAGCGATCGAGGAGTTAAGTGGGTGGGCCTGATAATCAGGGGCACCTGGGCCCGGTGTCCCTGGCTTCTTTAAAAGGGCTGCACCACTGATCTCTTTGTCCTCTCTCCTTTCTCCAGGACGCCAGCCAGAACCATGTGGTGAGTTTGCACATTTAATTTATCAGTGTACATAATATTATACTTTGTTAACTCTAAATCTCTATATTTTTGTAATAAACGATGTCTATTTTATTTGTGTTGTGTGGTTTCCGCTTTGTTGTGGCTCTTTGAGCCATGGGTCATAACATTGCAATATTTGATAAGACCCTTTTAACACATCACTATTCAAATAAATTAAAACACAAATGGAAAGCAATTAGTTTCTGAAAATGTGTCAAAATTGAAAACGCCAAAGAATCAAAACAAGGCTAAAAGGTACTGAACTTAAAACTGAACTCGCATGTTTTTTTTAAATTGTGTTTTTGTTTTTGAGACAGTTGCAAAAAAAAAAAAGTTAATCTCAGTCAAAGGGAAGACCTTAGTGATCGTTATATTGCGGCTACTTATAATCTGGATATTTTGTGTCACCGTAACAAATATTTATAAGTATTGTTGAATTATTAATATACATATTTGTCATATTAGGCTTTAGTGATTTTTTTTTTATATATCTGTGTGGTGTATTGATCATGTGTTCTGTTTTGGCTGATACTGGTGGTTTCAAACTCTGTGCCTTCTTACAACTAGGTGTGACATTCTTTTGGGGGTTTTATGGCCCTTTGTTCCACTGTTTTGAGTCCTGGGGGCAGGGTCCGAATATTGAGAGTGATGGCAAGGACATTCCAAGGAGCTGATCTGGATCTCTGGTTAACCCTGGAAGCAGCACCATGGAGTCAGATTACAGACGAGGAAGGATGAGCCAGGGACTTCGATTGGCTCCACATTGCATGCATATTCATTGATTGTTTGTCCTATATATTCTCTGAGCATAGGGAGATGACCCGCGTTCGGACTGCCCGATGTGTGTGTGTGATAGGGACAGCGTAGTGCTCAGATAGATTGTGTTAGAATTGTATCGCTCAGGGAATAAACTTTTAATTTTTAATTGAACGAGCCTTGGTATTCTTTTTCATCCATTAAAGAACACGACAGTATAAATATTGTGCCGACCTGGTTTTTGAATGTGTCTTGAAGCTTGATAATGAAACTAACCTAGTGGCTAAGTCTGCGTCATTCCTTCGGCCGTTCTGAATTCGGCTGCTGCTCACAGCTCCGTGTACGATGCTGCTTGTTGAGTGCAGCTGTGGAGGTAAATTAACTGAGGACTGCCGGGGGGCACTTCTGTTGCTCCACTGGAGAGGACCCCATGCCGCCTCACACCCTGAGCTACTCATTAATTACCAGTGTTTACCCGAAGATCTGGTTCAACTGTATGCCACTGCTCTGAAGACAACTGACCATGTTGTAAAGCTGGTACTAGAGAATTTTGTTCTCTCTCGGAGCAGGCGAGAATACGCTCCGTGGTTTTCGTTTGCTTCTGCGTTGGTGTTCTTTGAGTGCTCAGGGTTACTCTCCAAAACTGATAATGACTCTACAGCTAAAAACAAGGGCCTGAGGTGTCCAAGGCGAACAAGGTAGCTTCAGCCAGCATTAACGCGGGAGGTTGATTGGTATAAGCGGGAAGGGTGTCGGTCTGAAACTGAGGCCCGGAGCAAGAGCACACTCGGGGTGTTGGATGTGGGTCTACATGTAAAATTAATTATCATGACTATAATTAAGGCCTTGTACACGGGGTAACTCACAAAACAAAGACATTTTCCTACAATTTGGCCCATCATCCACACCCAACAATTTCTGTCATTAAAGACAAAGGTTTCCAAAGTGAAGCTTTTGGAAAACTCTGGTTACGTGTTTGAGTGTGGACATGAATACTGTAACTTGAGTTTCAGGTGGCCAAACGTCTGCCTGCAACAACATCTGCTCTGATGTCACACGCGCTGTTTATGAATGCGTTGGTGTTGGTTTTAATGATTTTGTTCAGACACTTTCTGCTTGCTTGTTTTTTTACAAGTACGAGAACTTTGTGAAGGAAGTCGCGCTCCCGGAGGATTGGCGAGACAATTTTCAAATGTCACTTTCCCCGCTCCTGGCGTTGTCGGAGTTATTGCGTTCCAGCAACGTCCTCCAGGTCCGAGCACCGCGCACACGGCGTGTTTTGGTTTCAAGCGGAGGTGGTTTGGGCTGAGGTGACTCGTAGATCCAACCCCCAGATGAGACCCTGCTCCATGCCACGATAGACTCACCGACCTCCTCCACAGCGGCACCTCTTCACCATTGAAATGATTTACACGACACAAGTGTGTTACATTCACCCAAATATTTAACCTTCATCTGCATTAAACCAAGCACTTGAAAATCGGAATTATCCGACACGAAATGTACAAAGATCTAAGTAGAAACGTTAATTGGTGATTCGTTTCCCATAACCACTTATTTCATTAGATTCGTTATGTCAAAAATGTCAGTAGCTGTTAATTTGTTTATGAAATACATACTAAATGTCTCCCGAGGCTTTTTTTTCTACCTCTATATTTCAAAGTCAATGCCTTCAATAGATAAATAGGCAGACTGTGTTGAACTGACAGCATCTCTGCAGCACGACTTGTTTTCAGCCCTCGCAGAGAAGACGGGCACGGACAGTAAAGCTCTGGTATTGCCTCCCTGACACCCAGAAATATATAAAAGACAATTGGACTGCACTCCTCCTGGATAAAGCAGTTGTCTCCAGCCGCTCGGCCGCAATGCCACTTGCCACACCAGAAGAAGCAGTCACTTAAACGTGTCTTTGGTCATTCTGAAGACTGACCAGTAAATTGGGCTGCACTAGTTGAGTTGTTACAAAGCGAGGGCAAAAGAAGGAAAAACGGCTTAAAAGAAATGTGTAAAATCGAGGATTACTTGATGGTAATGATGTGTAAAGGTCCTGTATCATGCAAACGTGTCTTTATTTTTAGATTTTAATCATGTTATAACCTATGTTTTATTTCTATGCACGTGTATTAGTAATCCTGCAGCCCACAGCCCGCATTTCCATGAGTTTTCTACAGTCTACACTAGGTGTCACGATAATCACTATATTGACTAAACAATACATTTTTGGACTCAGTATTTATCAGTACATTTATTAGCATTGTTGTGCCCTTTTTTCCTACACTTTAAGATTAAGTATTTTTTCGAACGGACCTTAACCGTCACTTTTAAGCTTTAGAGTTTCTGTTGTATTGTAAGGTCTAAAATTATATTTATTGCGATAGTTTCCTACCTCAATATATCGAACTTTAGATTTTGGATCGTTACAGGCCCAGGATGGACACAAAAAACAAAAGTTCTCTCCATTTCATTGTAATAGACAGAAAGGAAAATGAAAGCAAAACTGTGCACCCCACACAGATCCCATTAGTGCACTGTTCAACAGGGCAGCATAGGTTTTAATAACATAAAACCAAGACTAGATTGTGGCCTAATAATCATATGAAATAATAAATTATAGTGAAGTTTATATTATTTTGTATTATTCAATGTATTTTTAAATGCAACAGAGTCCTGAAGCCTTTTTATTTTAGCATTTGAAAAACAAAAAATCTCACCTGTGTCCCTTCATTACGTCGATAGTTGTGAATAATCGTAAATTGCAATATTTAGCCTCACAGCAATTGTGACAAAAACAAAAAAAAAGATTGTGAAATCCCTAGTCGAGACATATTCAGCAAATGTATGGAGATTGTGCAAATGTCCCGCACTGATTAACATGTGTGTTGGACATAATCATTCTGCACTGCTCACCGGAGGACACAATAGGAAGAAGTGCTCCCTCTGCTGGCATCTTGTAATGTTGCATTTTATAAAATCTTATGGCAAGGGGTATTTTTGAAAGCATACACCCTGAGGCTTGTCTTTTAATATAGACATTTGTATATATTGTTATTACCAAAAAATAAGGAGCCTATTCATTAATTTTGGCGGAGATATACATTATATTCATTCACACTGATCACAGAGATTTTTTTTTTTTTCCTGGGGCTGACAGACGTAGCTCATCGATACTCCTGTTTCCTATAACAGTTTGAGGTACTGAAGAAATGAACTACTCACAAAAAGAGGAAACCGTGTTTGTCTGAGGGCTGACTCTTCATTTCAAGAGACCTGTCTTTGTTTATAGCATAAAACTCTTTTCCTTTTGTGTTACTTGACAACTTCTTTGTGAACACAAGACTAAACCTGCAGTTTCCCGCTTCATATTTTACTGCATTTTTAAAGTTTCCTCACCAAAAGAGCCAGCTATATTTGACTTTTTGCTACACCCCGCCGTGAGCGAAACTGTCCTCAACAAAAACTTAGAAGAAAGAGCCTTTCTCCATTTTTTTTCTTTACGCCTTGCAAATGAATTCGGCCACCTTGTTTCCCTGTCATTATTTATTCATTGTGAGCAAATGTTTTCCTCTGTATCCATGCCGCCTCTTCCCCTTCGGAGCACAGGGATACTGTAAGCAAGGTGCACAAAATGAAAAGAAATGTATTTGAACTCTGCATGGCCTGCCTGCAAATGCTACATTATGCAGATACCCTTCCTGGCTTGTTTTTCAATAATTGCTGAGTTTTCTACGCGAGAGACATTTGCATAAAGCTGGAGATTAAAGCAGAGATGTTTTAACCACTGATGTGGTGTCAGTCAGAGTTACCAAGATTCCTTTTGATGCCATTGTACTTCATGTGGAAGTCTCACTTTGAGTTGAGCCTACCCCATAGGTTGCAAGAATTCATTATGGCTTGTTTTTGAGACTGAACTTAAGAAAGCACTGATCTTCTGAAATGATGTCTCAAAAAGATACTGTTTATGTGGCTCTAATGAGCACTTGGTGAGATTTGCGTCCTTTAGGGAGGCACCTTTGGTCAGTATCTGCCACTTCAGTCCACAAACCTAATGCCTCATTTTGTAAATGTGTTTATTAAAGGAGCTTTAGAAACTGTGGATCCAATCACTGATCGTGGACTGTATTTTCAGACACAAAAACTGGCTTAAGCACAAAAAACTGGGGAGAAATAAAACTCTGTGTCAAATCACTCTTGCTGGGGATGTGTTGAAGATATGGTGGCTGGGTATTTAACTCCTTTTTCTCACAGCTCTGACTAGGTGGGGTTTTGATTTTCTCTCATTAACCCAAAACAAGGACAATATAAACCTTCAGCAACAAATACAGAGGACAACATTTGCTACACGGACCATAAAATCTACAAATACACATACAAAAACATGTTGGATCACACTGTTTTCAATACAAAACATAATGACGGGTCATCACAAAATGGATTTGTATTAGGACCTATTTAAATTTTAGTCAACATCTCCACAGAGAGGGGCAGGAGGTGTCCCCACTCCCAGTAAAGTTTACTAGTCTGGTAAACCACACCCACTACTTCTCTGCGCAAAAGAAGGTGGGTCTGAGTATATACATCGTAAACAAGTGACTGAGGCCGGACCAATCATAACGGGGAACGGGGAATAGTATGGCGGAGCCAGGAAAAATGTTTACTGTCAGGTCTGAGGAGAGAGGAGCCACTCATTCGTTTGGTAACTTTTTTTGTTTGTTGTTTTGTTAACCATAAGACTATCTGTAATAAAGTACTGCTTGTATTTTATTCTATTGGGCGAAATGTTACTGTGGCTTCAACAAAGAAAATCCATCTACAATGTGTTTTTCAAGAGGGAATCCTGGCCCCATATGGGACCCTATAGGACATTTTTTAGTGTTAATGAAAAACAGAAACACCCCGAGAAATCCTGTCCAGTCCGTATATCAAACCTGGTATTTTCTTACCATGAGATGAGAATGCACTGCACCACCATACAGTCCAATAACGTAATATAGTATACCTTATATTCACGCAACAGAATAAACTTCCCCGCAGCAGTCACTAACGTAGCATATATCACAGTAGGAGGCACATTTAATCAAGGGAGACCCCAGCTTGGACAGGCCGTGATTATTGTGACTGCCGTTTTTAAACCTACCAAACGTCATAAAAACCTGTATCGATCCTGCTTTAACTGTTAAACTATCAATGCAGTCGTATAATCCACGTGCATTATGATTGAAGCACATAGGAAAACATAGGCTCACGCTCAGAGGTCAGCACGAGGTCACCTACCGTAAACCTTAGCATTTATGTTGATGAGTTTACCCCACCAAGACACGTGAGCGTTAGAGTGTCCGTCTCTGGAACCAATACGTAACAGAGGTTGGGAACGGATCATATAAATCAAAATTAATACCTTTGTACAATCGTTGGAGTAATAGTAGATTATAATAGCATGATTGTAGTAGTGACGGTAGTCGTAGAAGGTAATGCTCATAATAGCAGAAGTGGTTGTGATAAAAGTAGTTGTGCTATGAGGTTAATGTTAGAAAGATTACTCAGATGCAAGTGTGGCATTACCAATTTTATTGTTAAATATAGGCTAGTAGATCTTATATATAAAATTATAAATATTAATTAATAACACGGAACATCAGCAGGTGGCGCAAATCCCGTAAAATCGTATAAAAGCCCCTCCCTGTCATTCATTCGTCCTCTGCCATTCTCCGCACTTCCGCCGTGTTCCCGCTGGGCTTTGAGCACCCAGGGTGTGTTTACATCTCCTGTCAGGTAGATATTGCAGATATTTGCTGTTCATTTATCTTTGTACTTTTGTATGGCCGCTAATACGAGCTCTTCTGTAGTGTCGCGGATGGTTGAGGGCTTCATAGTGCACCATTCCATGGCGTCCAAGGCTCTGCGGTATGTGTGGTGGTATGTGTGTGCAGTGGTTCACAATCCTGAGAGTCGGTGTTATGCAAACTGTGACCCAGAGAGCTCAGTCCTTATCAGGTTTAGCTCCGTGGCTTGGCCTTGAAGGGAAAGTGTTGACGGCGTAGGAGAGATAAGAGGTCCCGCTGCTTAAACCTCCTCTCCAAGAGAATTATTCCAGTAATAGTTCATACATTTATAATGAATTAGCTTTTACTTGGTCTCAGCATTAATTCAGTTCTCCAGGACAAGTTGTTCCCCCACAGTTCAACCCTTTTCCTCCCAAAATATAGTCCACCTATTGTCCATCTCCACAGCGAGCTGCCAGGTCGCATACAACAGTCCATCGTTGTGGTCTCTCCCTGCTCCAAAGTGCTCGTTAATTTCAACTGACAGGAGCGGGGTCAAATTGCAAGATGCTGTCTTTCCAAATTTCCAATAATCCACGGCTGCGCCTAATCCAATAAGCAGGTACCCTGTTATCAAGAGTCCAAATAAGTAAATATCTTTGATGTTTCCGACATGGCAAATGACAATCCACATCGCAAACCGAGCTGTGAAAATCCAGTCAGGGTGGACAACCACCTCCGTGGCCTCACTTTGTGGAAAGAAAAAAAAAAAATACGTATAAATTGCGCTGAGATTCCAGTTCATCAATTCTATAGTTTAGCGGTTCAGGGGGACGGCAAGCAGGGGATCCAAGAGGAAAAATAAAAGTCAGACAAGACACTTGCAGAGGCAGGAAAAAAGCACGAAAGCCGGGGGCAGTGAGAAGACACGTCCGCACTCGACAGTGGCAGGCAAAGATAAAGGATACAATAGAAACCAAAGAGCGAAGAACGGAAGTAATGAATGATCTGCACCTATGATTTTTTTATTTTTTTTATTTTTTCAGGTGATAAGACCACTCTAACAACTCCCTATAGTAAACCCTGTTGTCCAAAACTGCATGGTCAAAACCTTACAGCAGTGACACGCAGGATCCCAGGCTTCTTCGATCACAGTACAGAATAGCTGATTAACTGTGCCCCGCAGCACCATGGGAACTATTACAAGTCCCTGTGGCAACTGGACTTTATAAGCTATAGGTATCAATGGGGACACACGCTTATATAAATAAAGCTTTGAGAGGACAGGCCGTGTAATTAAAGTGCAGGGGGCGCCGGTGGGCTTGGTGCCACGTTCGCCATTGACTTTCAACAGCCGCGGGAAGGTCAGCGCGAGGTGTTCAGAGCAATCTCCACAAATTGTTGGGACTGAGGCTTGATGATCTCCAAGGCTTTAATGGATCTGTTTACCAAGTGGGTGAACCTTACAAAGTCATTTGGCAATTGTTTTACCCTCTAACACAATAATAGAACTGGAATTGGCTTTTTGATCAATGACATCAGTGGTTAAGTTGATATATTCAATAAGCACAACAACCTTGAGGCTCGTAGCACTACCGCGAGCAGTGAGAAAGCGTGTCTGTGTGAGGGGGCGGGCGGCGTGGGCGCAGGGTCTGCCCTGCACCAGACATCAGCGGGAGAATTCTTACTTTTACTTCTGAGATGTTTTGTTTCATTTACAGTTAAGCATCACAGTGCAACTTACTTTGTTCAAAGGATCTGTTGATAAAATCGCAGAAGTCAAATTTGGAAAACCATAGTCCTCACTAATGTACTGTATATACGCTGCTAAACTATATGGTATGCTATAGTACTGTAGACTGTATAATGTAGTGCTCAGAGTTCCTCAATAATCTTTTGATTTAAACCCATGACTTCCATGTATTCACTTAAACTCTTGAACATTGTAACATCCTCTGAGTTAGTAACATGTATAAGTAACAAGCTACCTCTAACTTTTCACTGGGACCATTTGAGTGAAAGAAAAAAAGATGTATTTATTTAAAATGGACATACAAATGACATTGGACAAACAACACATACATATCAACACCTGTCCATTGGGGGCTTTTAGGTCACAATAGAGAAAACACATTGTTTAACCAGAACAAGACCAGGCACATTATACACATGGGAACAACACTGGTCCGATTTTAGTCACTGTTTGAGCTCTCTGCAAAAGAAGTTGATATTAGTTTTAGTCCAGTGGAGAGAGAGAGAGTTTCAGATTAGTTTAAGGAGAAGCTGGATTGTCTGAAAGAAAAAAATTCTGAACTTTGGGAGCACACAGTTCCACTCACAAAGGCTCTGGTGGAGGGTCTGAGAGAGCCCTGGCGCCTCACCATGGAACAAGGAAACAGTAGTTTGTAGTAGCAGTTTGTAAAATGTAAACAAACAAAAAAAGATAATATGATATCACAATGCCATCTCAGAGGTTTCTTGTCCAATATCTTAATTGCCAGTTTATACAGAGACGTCAGAGGCTTCAGAGTGGAAGCTTGTTTGTGACCATGTTGTGATGTAATGTGGCTGATGTGAAAATAACAGTGCAAAAATACTTACATGACCTATATCATGCAATTTATTATTATTATTATTTATTTTATTTTTTTACTTTTAGCCATGAAAAACATCTGGAGTGCTACCCTTGATACATTGTACCTAACTAAATGTAGTACAATGTAATGTGCTCTGTAACAATGTGTAATAACTTGTACTTGTATGGATACACAATGGAATAATAGGTGTTGGTAGTTTGTAGGTACATGATGTAATAAGACATAACTCTAACCCTAAGGGTCTTGTGTCCTATTACATTATGTCCCTATGAAGTAGAAATACAAGTTATACCATTGTGTATCTAACCCATAGGTACAAGTTATTACACATTGTCATAGAACAGATTACACAATGGGCACAATGTATCAAGGTACTGTAAAATAAAGTGATACCCTGTTTTGTTTCATTCAAGCATTTTTTACTAGTGCTGCATACTTTGTCTCCCATTCTGCGCTCAAAACACCAATCCTCACTTTGATATACGTTATACAGAAAAAGCCACAACATTTCTTTGAGTTTAATCTGAACCCCTTTACCAAATTTGCTCTGATTCGGTTCTTCCCTGCGTTAGTCAGTATTATAATTACTTGCCATTTGCTATGCTTCCCATTTCACTACAGCTGTGGGAGTCAGTTAAGCACCCTCTGCTGGTGCTTTGTAAAACTATATTTTACAACCTCTGAAATGCAAGTGGTATTTTCTACACGCGTACATTGTTAAAGCGACTAGATCAAGGGTGTCCAAAGTGCGGCCCGGGGGCCAAATGCGTCCCTTCTTGCTGAATCGGTACACATCATCAGAGATAGTCCTTTTTATTTGAAATGTAATAATTCTAAACAATTCTAATCTAAAAACTAACATTTTATTTTTTAAGCATAAATAAAGGAATGGGGCACCATTTAAACCTCTACTAGTCAAAGGTTTTGCGGCACTAACCACCGATCTGTGGCCCTTCAACCCATGTACGCTTCAATATGCGGCCCCCCATGATAAAAGTTTGGACACCCCTGGACTAGATACAAGTTGTCATTTTTATACTCACTACTGCCACCTTGTGAGTAACTGCAGTTTATTTATTAAGGTAATGCATGACGGCTCTTCAGACGCGAATTAACAGCCTTTTGAGTGACAGTGCAAAAAAATATCAAGGCTAATGTGGAAAAGAATTTAGAAAAAACCTGAATAATGTGGAACCTTTCGGGCTGTTTTATTTTATACTCATAATATTTGATGTTAAAATAGCTGTCTGCACATTAGAAATACACCATGTTTCTCCAGCAGCTTGACCTATAGAATATTTATGTGCCAACAGCTGTTCACAAATTCACTTCCCAGTACCGAACTCCCCTGGTAGCTTCTTATTATTACATTGCAGGTAGCTATAATTAAAAATGTGTACATTAAAAGTGCTGAGTACACAGAAGAGTACATTAAAAAACGCGAGAGGAAGGGGGGGAGGAGGCGAGCGTTGCCATGTCCTGTCATGTGTGAGAGCCATTGCTTTCCCGCTGCGGCCCGGCCAAAGGGAAGCTCGAAGTTGGAGGAGGCTGGGGACCTTGGCGTGTTGATCTGCGATGTTTCCTCCGGTCCACTCTGGGGCATTAATGCTTGAATGGGTGGGATTGGACATGCCTGAAGACTCAACCAGCCTCGAGCCAATCTCAACAGCCTGCATCTTAAGCTCAAGTGCGCTGTGGTCACTGCCCTGATAATTTGCGCGGCTCCCCAGCGAAAAGCCCTATCTCATTTGTAGCTCATTTACTGGATAGTTATGCGGTTGGCAAAGGCACAGACAAACTAAATAGAGAGCGGAACAAGATATGAGCGCCACTGAGAAATCCTTTCACTAGGGGGGGAAAAATGAGGCACATTATTTAAGGGTCCAATAGCTAATAGCTACTGACTGATGGTTATGGCCTATAAGAGCGGGAGTCGCCCCCCGTCCCTTAGGCTGCTATCAAGATAAAAGTAGATGGAGAAACGACTGAGATCGCTTCATGACTCTGGACGCGAGCTGCTCGTGGCTTGTTACGCCGCATTGCAGATCGGTTCATGTTGTGAGAGGCTGACTCTTTGGAGAGTTCTTTGAGGCGACATTCAGAAATGGTCATCTTAATTCCACTGCAGCGATATCCACAATTCAAAGAGATTTTCCCCTGGTCGTTTCCCGGTATAAGAGAAAGGTGGGAGATGGATTCCCCCCAATACGTTTTGCAAAGTCCAAATCTCCGGTGAACAATGGGAACACTATTACAAGAGTTGGCGCCTCAAAGGCCTTGGCACAAAAGCCCGTACAAATTGAGAAGATGGAAATGCAAACCAATTAGCTTACCAAATCGTCGCCTTTTTTTTTTTTTTTTTACACGCTGGATGTCTCTTGAGTTCCCACCGGAGGAAAAGACGACTTCAAAAAGTCGAACATGTATGTCACGAAATTCCATCTAAGAGGCCCATTATCAGCAGTGCCGTCTCCCTCTCAGCCTAGACAGAAAATGACACACTGTTATGTATGACCGCCCGTACCCAGGGACTATTTTGTACTTTCGCAACATGACAAACGTCTTCCCTTTTTATTCGAGGACTTTTGAGAGCACCCGTCCAATATAGAGCGAGCTGAGATATTTCCCAAATGGCACGCAATACAGCGCAGAAACAATACATGACTCTGTTTCGGGGCGCTGAGCTGGGTTGGAAACTCGGATGCATCAGACAGTTTGATCTTGCACTTACTGCGCCACAAATTTAGGAATGAAAAAAAAAAAAAGCGGTCCAAATCAGAAATCCTATTGTCTCGGCTTTTGTAACAGGTATAGGGTGCTTTATACTCGGCGTCTGAATCCAATAAATACATGCCAACACCATGCACAACAAAGCAGCGTTAGATGACAGCGGAGTCACAAATCTGCCTCTGAAACGCGCTCTTTGTGATGCAGATGAGGCCCTTGTAAACACCTTTGACTTCGATGTTTAAGCACATTTTGATGCTGGCTCGCCTCCTTGTTTGCTTTTCTTCAAACCAGCTGCATTTGTACGTCTCTGCTGCGGCGCCATCCCAGACTTTAATCTGAATATTATGATTGCGCTCATTTCATTTACGTAAGTGACTGGATCCAGAGTAGCAGCCGCATACATTCACTCCACCGAGGCTATCAATGTGCTCTACTTTTAATCTTCCCTGTGGGTACACCATATGGGGGATGTGGAAAGATATACTGCTGTCATTCGTGATTCTGTCTTTTTTTTTTATGCGCTGCCTTGCACAATGATGGTGTAGGTAAGATATTACCCTATTATCCCATTAAGGAAGGTACCTTTGAATCTGCTGCTCATTTTCAGACAGCTCGTCTTCTGCACCATTTTCACTGTTGGAGACTGCAGCGTGGTGCTGCACTACCCTCTGCTGGGGGAGCCACAAGCAGACGCTCCTCTCTGCGCCCCCTGAAACAGAGATTGATTTCTCTGTCTGTCACTGACGACATTGTGCAACTGCTGTGTTTAAATTAGAGCCGCTCTGATAGAAGAATGAATAGAATCTCCACAGACACAGAATCTTAGTATTCATTGACAGAAATATTGAAGTGCTGTAGCTGTTACAAAAGCCCCATTGATATAGCTTAAAAGTGACAATGACCTGTGACAGCTCCCATTAATGATTAGGCTGCCGTCTGGCTGCATGCGCTAAAGTGAGAGGAGCTCGACTTGAGCAGCCAGTTTCCACAGCTGTTTGACTCAGGGAGACACACAACACATTATGTAATGCAATTATTCATCAGCATTAATAGCAGCCAATTGTGCCGGCAACCAGCCAGCTGCAAAGGGTTTATATAACCGCCAAAATTTGACAAATAAAAAAGACAAACGAGCGCCTTTCCTGTAAGACGCACACACACATGAATGCAGCTGCACCGGAGCCATCAGTCCTCATTGGGCCCATGTGGTCATCAGCTCTCAGACAGTTTAACAAATTGCCCGAACATAACAGTAATATTGCTTCCAGTATGTGACATTGTTAATCTGTATAGCTTGGCTTACATTCAGCTTCTAGTTCAATCATTGGTAAAAGTGCACTCACAAAGATTCATTGAATTAACTTTGCATGCATAAAGAAGATGGAGAATAGCCGAGAGCACTCGCAATGTACAATTTGCATAATGCCTTTAATTTTAGTACATCCTTTACTGTTCCCAACGGATACTTCGATCAGCCGACTATAGACAAGGCCCACAATATGTATAATGTATAGAGTAGATGAAGGATCTCCAAAACAAATATGTTCACAATTGTTACATAGATTAACACACATTATGCAAGTGCTGAGAGATGGGGAAAGGTCACTGCTACATTGTTCATGGCAAATGTAGAAGTACAAGAATTACTTTGGAAAGTCAACACGTATACGCTTCATTTGAACAGCAGTAACTCTGTCTGCTCATATCCCTCTAATAACAACTGCATTGTACCACGAGGGCTCATTGCGATTCATACCTCATGACACCGAACTGTTTGTCAAGATGCAAAAACACACGGAGCTAAGAATAGTCAAGGTGACGACAGCGTCTCAAACGCCACTCTGCGTCCTGTAAAGTGTCATTCCGGTGCAAATGTTTCACTGCGCGCCGTGCATTAGACCAGATCAATTCATGTATGTACGTTCTTGATGTGCTGCGGTCGCTGCCTTGAATAGTAATCGCGCTGAGCTTAAAGAGGAGACGCGCGGTCTGTGCTGCCCTCTACAGGCGCTAGACGTATAGCATCCACATAAAAGAGGGTTCTCATCCCTGCGGCAGCTCACCCCTCCTCGTCTGGTTCCCCCTCACTGCCAGACATAGTAAATATTACTAATGCTGTTATTGAACCCACTGATTGTTTTAAACAGCCTATAATGCAAAATCGATAATTTTGCAGCCTATCCTTATCAAAAACATACTCGGAGTCGCTTTGTTTCTTTCATTTGCGCTCCCTTTCCCTCTTCCGCAGGCAAGGGGGGACTTACTTCTGTAAATGTCAGACAGAGGAATCCATCAAATGTATGTGAGTATTGAAGTATGGACTCCACAGTGTTGTAAATTAATCAAAGTAATTCAACTACTGATACTAGTTACTTTAGCTTTAAAAAGAGATCGATCCAACGAGGTTTAGGTCTGTCCCTCTTCGTTTCTTTGCCGTTGAGAATGTCTTGATTCCTGCACAGAACCGACGATGGACAACACTATTCTTTGCTTTAGTTACTTGACAAAGCAATTATAATCTAATGACCAGTTTTGTTATGTAATTCCATTATTCCGTAACTTTTAGAGTAATCTAAGTACAGGAGTGGATTACTTACGAACCCTGTGCAAGGTCAAAGTCTCTTCCATGTGCAGATCCGCGTGTTTTCCGGTTGTTAACGTCGATATTACCTCACATTTAAAGCCTTTGCCTTCTCACTGCAGTAGTAGACGGCAAAGCGCGGCGAGGCGAGTTTATTTATAGAGCACAATTAGTACACAAGGCGATTCAAAGTGCTTTACAGCTACATAAAATGACATGAAGGCAAATAAAGTCAGTCCATAAAACATCATTCTAATCATTAATTAATTTCATTAAACGCAAAGAGCGCTGATAAAATACTCTCAGTTGTCACCGCTAAGTAGAAGCCTGGATTTGAGCTGAGGCCTGTGGCACATTTCACTGAGCCCGCTCCATCTTTTAGCCTCATAAAACTCATAAAGCCTCACCGTGTTCAGTCCTGACTCTGGGCTCCAGCAGGAGAGCGCTCCCTGAGGTTCACAGAGTGCGAGAACTTCATGGCATAGCAACCATAGCGCCGAATGTTCTCAGCATTGGAAGTAGAAGCAGCATTACACCCTCTGCTGTCATTTTTGTCGTATTTTCGTATTTGCGACGTCAATGAATGTTACCGCTATGCCACGAAACATAACGGCTAATATGTACTGAAGTAGTGGTTCAAAAGTTTGAATCAAGCCCAGTACAGGACCTTTGAATTAAAAAATAAAGTATATTTTATCGACTTGCTATTTGTATATGCAGATGCCATGGGGGACCTGATTTACAGTCCAGACCGCTGTAAATCTCACAGTAGCGCGGCCCCGGCCCGTGTCAAGATTTTATAACTCAGATTGATTGGAATTATACAACGCTCCCAGAGACTGACGGACTCCACTCAATGGACCAGTGAAGGGGAAGACATTGTGCATATAGGCAGGATTGTAAAAGAGGCACAGATAGATAAAGGTGGGCTTCACAGAGATGGCTGCGGCCACAACCGGCGTAGCCAGAACCAGAGATCTCCGCGGTGTGCCACATCTTGGGAGCGGTATTTCACTATTTATTCCCAGAGAAAATAACGCTTGGTGAATCACTTTTATTTTTGGCTCTGTAAAACTCAGGGGCAGCGCTGCGCACGGATTTAACAACTGAGCGGCCACAACCTGAATCCGCTGCTACCCACTGAACATGTTTTATGGAAGTCAAGCGGAAAAGGATTACTCAATTTCCATGATTTTTTTTGTTTTGTAATACGCCACGGCTAAGTGTGCGGGATTGTCTTTGTCCAAGTGTGCGGCGCAGTAAATGTAGTGAAAGGATCTCTGTTAAATGGATTGGAAAAGCGAGTCCTGGGTGGCCGAACCACAGACCTTTATTAGCAGCAAACAGTGAGCGGCTTTAATTCAAATCAGCCAAACCTGCTGAGAGCCGCGTTTGCAAAGTGCTGTTCATTAAAATGCTGTTAAGTGGAATTAGCTTCATGGATTTTTACTTGGAGAAGCTGCCTCAACTTTAGCAATTAAAAGTCACACATTTGATTTTTTTATTTGATCAGTAGCAAAACATGAAGAATCTAATTATCATCTTTATTTATTGGATTTGGGACAAAACAATGTAGTTTCTCAGTCATCGGGACAGGATACTTTGAAAGAAAATAAATCAGGATCACCGTCAGATGAAAGTTCTACTCAACTACACTGACAGACGTGATGCATTATGGCTCAGCCGAGTCATGAACATATTACAGACAGAATGGAAATAAAACTGTCTGAGCAGAAAAGTACTTGGGAGTTCTACCTGCGTAACTGAGCATAAAAGTCTCATTTATGTTTGGTGTTGATATACCTGCACAGACAAATCATAAAACATTAGAATTATATTAAAAAGGGACACTCAAAATATACATGAACCTTAATAAAAGTTTATTAATAATATTAATGATAATGAAAGCCACAAGTGGCATTAAAAGGCCCTCGCGGGTCCTATTAGTCTGCTGCCGCCAAACTTGATTTTGATTTTGGGACGTTACCATGGTAACGTGTTAAGAGATGGGGCGTGGCCATCATTTACTATTTTCATGTGACGCATGTTTGTGCCAAATTTTAATTTGTCTACCACAAACAACATTTTTTAATCGGCCCATATTATTATTTTTTTGCTCCCGGAGGGGCGCCATCGCGCCCATTTTACTATTACACTTTTAACTTGCACAGATGATGCGGAGCGTTTATAATGTCGTTGCCACCCTAGGATGAATTTGTTAAAATGTGAAAGCAAGAAATGGTCACTTGATTTACCCAAAATGGCTGACCTCCTGTTGGTTGCAATTTTATACATTTGCTAAGCATTTTTGTTTTGTTTTGCTTCATGTGACCAATAACTGACAAATTGTTTTCAAAACTGTTCCTGTATTTCGGGTCTTGCCATAGGGCGCAGTGTAATCTTGTTTTTTCCAGGGGGCACTGACGCTCCTTTTTTTGTTTTAGGAAAAATTCCTTTTACACATGCTTGAATTGAGTGAAAAACCATTACAAACACAATATAGCTTACGGCAATGCTTATGCGTATCATTGGAAAACTCTCACATCCAGTGATGCAACCATGGGGTCCATTGTCAATGACGAGCACAACGCCTCTTCGTTGTGTGTGTTTCCTGCCGTTTATTTTTTGCGTGAGCAAACGTAAATATGCCGCTTTTGTGGCAAAGGCCTATATAACTGGATATTTATTTTGTATTTATTTATTGGTTTATTTGGTTGGGACAGTGCATGTTAATGAATATACATGGGTCTCATGCATGTAAACAAGCCACACCGGATTGTAGCCTTGGGCTAATTTGCGTCCGTCGTCCCCCATGCGCTCTCTCAAACACACTCTCATTCATCCTGGCCTAGTGTACATGTGTATTCAATACACCTGCGCTGCACGGTTTGAGAAAAGCCTTTGAAGTGAGGTTACGCAGCGCGTAATGTTGGCATGGCTGTTCTGCACCGCCACAGAGTTAACCATTTCAGACAGTACTGGACTGTCACGGTTACGTCGTGCCTGAGTTCATCGAGCTCCACAGAGCGCTCCCTCCCTTAAGTCAGACAGAGGCCGGTCACTTCCCCGGAGCAGGGCCTGAGCTCAGGGTCCTGCTGAGCTTGGTGCGTAAAAGCACTGGTGCGTTAATGCCCCCAGCCATGTGTGGGGCGGCCAACATCGTGCACCGCAGGCCCAGTTTATTCATTTTTTCCCCCACAAAAACGAACACTTAGTCGCGTTAACTAAACAGGCCCATTTAAATTTGACACCAGTTTCAGTTGTTTTAACGCGCTGATGTGTCCGAGTCCGACCCGAGCCCGTAAATAAGTTCTAAATATTTGCCCGAGCCCGACCGAACCCGTTACTTTGGTCGGGTTACAGCACTCTAACTGGTACCATGGCTGCAGATATTGCAGAAGCTTCACATTTGTTTTTTACGTGAACATATAATAAAGCACCATCAGCATATAACTGCATTTTAACACTTTTACAAACATTGGGAAGATTATATGTACAGGCTGAACAGGTTTGGTCCCAATATTGAACCTTGTGGGACACCAGCGGAACAATTAAGAAATGTGGACTGAAATAAGTATTTAAGGTGATCCTCTTTGTTTTGTCCCAAAAGTTTATTTACATTTTTCAAAATCGCTTTTCCATTTGCACCTTGTGTTATCTCTAAAAAGAAATTGGCTTTGGCTTCACGCACCTGATTAACAACTTTATTTCTAAGTGATGTGAAGGTCAGGCGATCAGTAGCATTTCTGGATAACAAGAGGGTCCTGGGTTCGATTCACAGTCGGTCGGGGCTTTTCTGTGGCAGTCTCATGTTCTCCGGGTCCTCTAGTTTCCCCTACCATTAAAAACATGTACAATAGGCACCCCTCTGGAGCCAGGTCTCCCCTGAAAAAGAGAATCTTCATCTGAGTGAGACTTTTTTGGTTCGAGGTCAAATGAAAATCCAGTTCTTAAACCGCGGTTCTACGCGATCCGTTATGTCTTTTCAACTTTGGAGAAGATCTTCAATCCTCTCCAAAGTTACTGTTGACAACGAAATCTCGCGGCTCCTCTTGGTCTCTGACATCGTTTTGCTGTTTAGCTGAAGTTTTCTTTTCTACAAAGCGACGAATAACGTTGCTACAAACATTCCTAACAGTCCCAGGAAACGAGCGTGTGTTCTATAGAAGGACTTTTTCTTCTTTGGGGGGTCCTGGTCCAAAATTAAGAATCCCTGCTCATTCTGGGAGACATTTGTAGGTTTTGTGAAGGCCTTGGTTTGTCCACCGGCTGTAGGCGTGTCGTTTTCTTGAAGTGACATGTTTCCTGGTGATTCTTGATCATGTTTTGGCACCGCTACCAAATGTTCCTTTTCTCCAGACATACTGCTTTCATCATTAGACGATACCTTCAGTTCTTCCACCGATTTTTGTTTCTTTTCAGTTTTCAGGTCTGATGGTGCAGTGACCTCGGGACGTTTTGGAGAATCACCGTCTGTGGAAGCGTTGTTGAAAGCTGTGCTTGTGTCTTGTCCTCACACTTATTTTCAGAAGTAACTGCGCATTCTGTCCTGCGAGCGTCCGCTTCGTCGTCAAGTTAAGGGGCTGCAGAAATGATAGAATATCCGTATTGCGTTCTCTTTCCTATTTTCCTTGTCACGTACACAATCTCTTTGAGTTTTGAATCTTTCTTCAAGCGCCTCTACTACATTCACCGTCTGCAGCTTTCAGGTTTTCATCGTCTTTTTTCGTTTCGTGACACCGGCGTCTCGTGTCCCCCTCTGGTTGACGTCTCTCTTCTAACTTTCTGTCGCCATTCACCTCAGTGCAGGGAGTTCAGCTTCCCGGGGGCCTTGTGTATGAAACTGTTCTTCAGTCGACTGGACCTGGCTCGTAGATTCCGCAGTCTCCTCCCTGAAGGCATTACCTTGAAGAGACTGTGTGATGGGTGCGTAGGGTCCCTGGTGATTCTGACGGCTTTGCGGGTGAGACGGGTGGAGTACATGTCCTTAATGGAGGGGAGAGGAGCTCCACAGATCTTCTCCGCTGCTCTCAAGATGCGCTGGAGGCTCCTTCGGCAGGAGGCAGTGCTGGCGCCGTGCCACACAGTGATGGAGCTGGTCAGGCTCTCTATAGTCCCTCTTTAGAAGTTGCACATAACAGAGGCTGGGACTCTAGCTCTTCTTAACTTGTGGAGAAAGTAGAGACGCTGTGCCAGTAAATTAACTTTAAAACGGGCAAACCTTTCCTTTACCATAACAGTGAACGATGAATATTGGTCTATGTTGTCCATGCAGACTCTACTAAATCACCTTTTTCCACTCTTATTCTTTTTTTTATTTGTGTTTCCTTTTCATAATTGTGAATCTCCACTTTCAATATCACCTTGGCAACAGATATGAACTCTTTGCAGCTGAAGATAAAGCAGAGAAGTGTGCTCTCTTCACGCGGTGTGGGAGGAAACGTGTCCGTTCAACAAGCAGCGGGAGGATGTTAGATCTCTTCATCTTTATCTCGTTTTTAATTGCAGGAATATGTGTCCCTTACCTTCCTCTTGCCAGTCGTTAATTAAGCCCTGCTTGGCGTGTCTGGGCTAATTAGCAGTGCACAGCCTGTACAGTGACAGCCCGGATGTGTCCATTGAGGAGCCTTTGATTTTTATGGTTTTGTGCTTCCTGTGTGAACGTGCCGAATGAACTGGGCTGTAGACGGATCCATCTCCAGAGCGCGTTTCACTGACGCCGCACAGCGATCAGCCAAACGAGCAGCCATCTAGTTAGAAGTAGTTAAAGTCACTGCGGCGCAGCACTGCCTCCGCGTGGGGAAATATTCTGACAATGAGCTCTGTGCTTTTATACTCCATGTCTGCTCAAGGGGCAGGGCCTGTAAATTGGCTCTGTAAGGTGTAAAATGTTGTATATATTTTACCTCCAAGAGTCAGCAATCTGCCGTAGGGTCAGAAAAGGCGAAACAAACAAAAATCTCAGCGTAACCACAGGCGAGTTTACAAGCGAATTAAACATGTGCCCCTTTGTTATAGCCGCCGGTTACAAGACAATCACGGTTGCTCTGGAGCCCAGCTCACCTCGAGTGACTCAGCGATGGATATGAGTTTCCCTATAATATTCCTTGAAACAAGATAACTCATTTTTGGTCCTGATCTTTGAGTGAGTCTGTCACTCTGGGGATGTTAATGAAGTCAAAGGTAAAAGGACTCCTCGGGCAACACATGATGAACCATAAAATAAAAGAATATTCATCCATCAATTTTCTTCCACTTTTCTGTTGCCGGGTCGTGGGGCCCGTTGGAGCTGTCCAAGTCACATAGCACCAGCCCCTATGGCTACTCCTGCAGGTGGTGGGTCCACAGAAGGACGGCCTCATGGTTCTAACCGGGCCTGTTGGTCTCTCATAATGGACTTCTGAAAAGTTATTTGTCATCAACTATTGACTTTTATTAGAACAGTACAGGGTGACAAGGGGTAAAGAGCAGGGACATTTAGCAAATGGTCGGAGCCAGGACTCGAACCCACGATGCTGAGGTCAGAACAGTTTGCATGAGCTGCAACCAGATGTGGTGGAACGGTTTTGAGTGGGTCGAGGGACTAAAATCACGGATTAATTGTTTTGATACAACAACAGACAATGTGTGCTGAGGGAGCAGCGTGAGCCCAGGCCACTGCCTTCAGCCACAAAGCATGCGCTATTATAGAAGCAAGGTAAGGTTCCACACTGCAGGATTATCAGTCTGCCTTTCTTTCCTTCTTCTTTTTTTTTCTTACAAAAGTGCAAAGCTGTGACGTGTGTTACCCACTGCCATAACTTTAGTTTAAAACATTCTCCTAGACTTACTGTATGTTTTGGCTGGAAACAAACCAAACCTGTACTCATTTGTAAATCACACTGCTGTGCTTGTGTGTGTGGGATTGGAAATGTTTTGCTCATTTTTCAAATACTTATTTTTATGTATTATTATATTTTTTTTTTTTTAGGGCCGGGGCTTTTTTCGATTAATTGCGATTAATTAATTACATGAGGTTTAGTGCGATTAAAAATATTAATCCAAATTAATCACACTTTGCTTTCCACACTTCAGTTTCCTTTTTTCCTCTAGACGCACAGTTAATAGCAATATTCCACTGGTCTGTTGGACTTGGTTGAACAAAAATAAACAATATGTTGTTGCTTAAGCTTATGTATTCAGTCATTATTCAATGGTATACTAAAAATCCTTATGAAAAAACTTACTTCTCACTGTTAATTTCGATTAATTAATTACAAGGCCTCTAATTAATTAGATTAATTTTTTTAATCGAGTCCCGGCCCTAATATTTTTCATAAATTGTTTTATAAGGCTCAACCAGGGACAGGAGTTACACTCTCTACAATCTCTTTAGACATCGCAGCAGCTGCAATCTGATTGTAATGATGGAGATTGCATCGTCCCTGATAAATAAATAATACAATATTTTTTTATTACCTTGTGCTTGAATCAATTACTGTATTAAGTATGCCTAAACTGTAATGATTATGCTGAAACGGTGCATAACGGCATAATCATTTCATCATAAGTTGCCATTATATTGTTTTGGGGTCAAGGCTTGTCCCAAAGCTGCACCAGTTGAAAACCATTGTTTTGGCAGCCTCTTGTGGCCAAAGTGTTTATTGCAGTGTTTCAGGTATGACTATAATAAGAATTTAACACCAACATACAAAGTAAATGTGACGATGATGTAACCCCAGAAATGGAGGGAAAACAGGCTAATCAATATGACATTTATCATGTTTGCAAACTTGATAAATATTCACTGATTTAGGCCAGCAGTGAACAATTTCGAATTACAATTGAAGATGTTTCTAATTCTAGTTGAATGTGTCAATAATATGTAAACTCATTATTTGTAAACGTATATTAGCAGTTCTGTCCATTGTAACACATTTCCCCCCTAAATGTACTGGTTCCATGGGCATATATTACATCAGTTGGCATTATTTTCAGGCAAGTGTGTTTTATTTGACTACGAACATTTAAAATGATTGCAACACCTGAATGTGTCCACCAGAGGGCAGGCGCCACTTACAAGTAAAGCCATGACTGACCGCATCCAAAGCTTTATCAAAATTAAAAATGCATTTACAATGTGGCTCTGAGTCGTGGGCTTTAACAAAGAACTGCAACTGTTACGTAACATTTCCTCCGTTGTGCACATTCAAAAAAGACCTCTCCTTTTGTCCTGTAAAATACGACTGACGTTTCAGGACCATGGATAGAGAACATGTGCACTTCAGCACCGTGGACAGCTACACTCGCATTACACAGTTCAACAAACCGAGGCCTTCCTTTTGAACTTTACCCGAAATAACCAGACTGCGCTTTGTAAAAAGCTACACAATGGGTCATTAAGTCTGACGCTCAATTACACGTAGCCAGTATTCGCGGTTTTGCCACCGGCTGCCTACTCTACTGGGGCCAAATGAGACACGACACAACTCAGAGAGCCAGCTTCATGGGATTTCCTCACAGGAGGGGGAGGAAGGGGGAGACAGCCACTCGCCCTCGTTCACGAGGATGACGTGTGACCACGCACGTCGGACGCGGGGGCAACAAGGACGAGGAGGGTGATTCACCATATGGGTGTAAACCCCTTCTGATGCAGATCCGTGTAACATGTGTAAACGTGCCTGATATCCCACCGGAGACATGCACACGAGCGCAATCTGGGTTTGCTTTGTCAAAAGGCGGCAGCTGCTTGAAACATGTCGATACTGAGCCCGAAGACTCGGGATCGACGCTAGGTCATGCTCTGCTCTGATTGGCCGAGTGCTCACGGTTGCGATTGTAAAACACATGCCTTGCGTCGTGTTTCACTTCTCTTAGTGCTTCCCGGTCTGACGACAGAACTACTGTGAGACACGTCAAAGATGAAATGTGAATGTAGCTACCAGAGCAAAGAGTGATACAGCTTGTGGCCCACCCCTTTTACAGCGGAAGTGGCGCTGCTTGGCGGGGTTTATGCCAGTATTAGGTTCAGTTTACAGGAGAGCACGTTACTGCTCGGTCCACTGAGAAAGTTAACTAATTGGCTCAGGTAAAAACAAATATATAGCATAATATAGTCAATAGCTAATACCATATCATATTATATATATATCATATATATAACAAAAACAACGTAATTTTTTCACATCCTAGTTTAGGCCTTGATTTCGTTTTGTTTGTTTACCTTCTGTGCGCACTGGGGAGAATAATACAATTAGGCTGAGGAGGTAATCTTCAAACTTAAGGCTCAGCAGCAGTTGTACAACTGTCTGTTTATATAGTGTACACACACTGGGCCACGCGCTTTGATTCATTTGGACACTTTGTATTCATAACTGGAAATAATAATGGAAAATTATAATCAGCAAAGGTGCTCAGAGTAAAAGTGGACGTTAACTGAAGTTGAAGTAAAACTTAAGCAGGCCAACCAAGCTGACAATCTGGGCAGTTTTATAAAAGTCGATTATGGATTCGGACCACTTTGATTAAAGCTACATCTTTGTCAATCAAACATCAAAGCGTACACCTCTTGATATAATGCCAATACGAATATGAGGGGATACAGTCACCCGAGCTGCGACTCAAAGCTGCTGCCATAATTTAACCATAAATTGAGATTTTCAATGTGCCTTATTCTGGCTCTTTAAAGCCACATTTTGACCGCGCGTGCCCGGATTGACATCTGGGTTGATCAATAGCAGAGGCAGTCGGTGAAGGAGAGCAGGAGGGCGGGGCGGATGGAGGGGAGAGAGGGAGGGAGGGACGTGATAGTCTCCATCGCACCGAGAAGGGGGCCGTGCCTGTTTGTGGAGATCAGCTCGTGAAAGGCCCGTGCGCTCATCTTCTCGAGATAGCTTCCATTTCGACCAGAGTTTGAAACTTCCCGTGCGCCTCGGACATAGAGGGACAAGTCGAAGGCTATTTGTAAATAGGTAAGCAATTTGCTCTCGGGTCACGCTGTGCGTTTTGGGCTATATTTCACGCGAATAGAGGTCAACACTATTCGAGGAGCGTGCGCTGAGCGTCGATGGAAAACTGTGCACCGTGCTTCAACATTGTGGCTGCATCTCTATTTGCAATCCGACCCATTAACTTTGCAAAATAAGAACTGTTGCTGTGATATTATGTGCACACCAACGTGGAAAAAATGGCAGCGCCTATGATTACTACGTGAAGGCGTGACGCGTAAAATTGCTGCATGTATGTAGCGATTACAGGCTTGACCTGCAGCTTCCGCGACGGCACCATAGATGGAGTAATTCATGTACAACGTGACAATGTAGCGAGCTGTCAATCTGCAGATGCCTGATGATTTCTCTCTCTCTCTCTCTCACTCACTGTCGTCTCCACCAGTCTTGCTTTTTGCGTGTAAAGCCTTGGCGTCACATCTCCGTCCATAAAGCCCCATATTAAAACCGTGGCGCGTGTGCATATCAGATTGGATCGCGGCTGCCCCCCCCCCCCCCCCACCCCCCTCCCTCCCTCCCTCCCACACACGCACACGCACACGCACACACACATAATGTACTGTATGTGCTCGTACAGTCCGGTGTCCCTGGTACAAGACGGGCCTTGCGCTTTTCGCCGTCCCCTCCTGTCGTCACCCGTGCGCCGCGGTTGAGCGTTGCGTTACAGCCTCGCAATAAATCATGAGCACGTTCACAATTAACCGTTTCATTGAAATCTTTGCCCTGCTGAATATTTTACGCGTTGACGGGGGCCATGAAAAGGGGCCCGTGTGCTTGAATGAACACGGGGTTTTACTACTGCCTTACTGGGCTGCAGCTGTCAGGGGTTGCCATAGGAGGAGGCGGCGCTGTCTTTTACACACCACTATGTAATGCAATAGGCTCAATCAATAATGTGTCTAAAGAATTACCATTAAAGCCATTGACTGCCAAGTGTGATGTATTCTTGTGTTTTTTTCTCCAAAACGATGAAAGCACTGATGGAAAGTGACGTTTTTCTTGTGTCCCTTACAGTAATTCGGCCAAGATGGATGTGTTTATGAAGGGTATGTCTAAAGCTAAAGAGGGGTTGGCTGTGGCCGCTGAGAAGACCAAGGAAGGAGTCTCAGCGGCGGCCGAAAAGACTAAAGAAGGAGTCATGTTTGTTGGTAAGTTGAGCTCCATTTATTTCACACTGTTTTACTTGCAATGGAAGCTGTACACTCACAATCCATTCATTCCCAAGGGCTGTACAAGAGATAGGCTTATTGTTCTCTGTTTCAGTACGCTGGGGACGCACACATTTACCGTGGGGTCGGCTCTTGCCTTTTAAAATGCTCCGTGCATCACATGCCTCGGTGAACTAAAGCAGGCTAAAACTTGGAGTAGAGTGATATGGTAAAGTCCACGTTTCCTCGCTCGCTCGCTCCTCCTCACGCTCAGAGTGAGTGACGGATGGATTGGGCCAGTCACGGCGAAGTGTGCACATACCCGATAATACAGCGTGAAGCCGCAATGTGTGTCAAGAATCATAATCTAGGCTTGAAAAAAAGTGATTTCCCATCAAATATCACTTAATACTTCAAGCTTTCACTCGTGTTGCACTTTGCTAAACAGCACAGTAATAGCGTTGCAATAAAGTGGAAAAGCATGGGCGAACACTGTAATGCATTGAGCAGTCTTGTTGGCATAATATGACCAAGAAAATATTAGCCATTTTCTTGTAATTGATAGTTTAGGTTAAAGGTCATGGTCGATCTTGGTATCATGAGAAATTAAATTACTTAATACATTTTGATAACCACCCCTCCTGGAACCGCCACCTTAACGTGGTGGAGGGGTTTGAGCGCCTGAATGATCCTAGGAGCTAAGTTGTCGGGGGGGTTTCGTGCCCCTGGTAGGGTCTCCCAGGGCAAACAGGTCCTAGGTGACGGGTCAGACAAAGAGCGGTTCAGAAGCCCCTTATGAGAGACCAACAGGCCCGGTTAGAACCATGAGGCCGTCCTTCTGTGGACCCACCACCTGCAGGAGGAGCCATAGGGGCTGGTGCAATGTGACTTGGACAGCTCCAACAGCTGCCCCCACGACCCGGCAACGGACAAGTGGAAGAAAAATGGATGGATGGATTTTGAGTTCCCCGTGCTTTTACTGTGCTGCAAAGTAAAATGCCACCAAAATCAGAAAGAAAATTGATCTGTCACTTTTCACAAATCAGCCCAGTTCAAATAAAAGAGGCAAAAGATCAGATCTGGTCATCAAAGTCCAATTGTTAACAGGCACGTCGTACACCATTGAGCCCGTCTGTGTGTGATTTATCCGCCAGCCAGCTCAATGAGCCCACTGAAGACGTAATGAACAGAAGGCCTGCATGTTCCCTCAAAAATAAAAAATAAAAGGGTTTCAGTATGTACCAAAACCAGCATCTCCACAGAGCTGCGAGCGCTTTCATTACATCACAATAGTTGAGATCCATCGCCGCCTTTTATTGAAATCGCTTTTAATATTACAAAGCTCATGTATTCGAGTCGGCGAATTAGTCTCTAAAAAGTTTATTAAAATTCCACATCATTATTTTTGCTCACGTGTTGAGTTTTTAGCGACCTCTCCCTTCACGCTAACTGGGCTGTAGGCGCGAGGCGGGGGCGGGGCAGCGCGCTGACCACGGGCAGCAGATTGTACAACACTCGCCTCCCGGAGACCAAACCATCCTCAACATCTCAGCATCTCGTCCACCCTGCCAAGACCTAATCTGTAACGCACACCGCGCGAGAGAATGGCGCGGATTAACACCGCGAGGGCCCGGGCGAAAGGTGGCGCAGGACAGGTATTACGAAATTAATCTGAAATGTCCTGATCAGTGAGCTGTGATGTAACTGTATAGAGCTTTAGGCCAAAGGGGATCAAAAGGTAAGATCAATGTTGGCCTTTTTCATCTCTAAACATCTGAACATGTAATTGGAAAGGTCTGCACTAGTGTTAAAAAGTTAATATTAATCTATAAATCGATCAGGAAAGTGTGTAGAGATTTCTTACTACATTATTCTTGATTTCACTTATGTAGAACCTGGACTATATGAACAAGAAATCCATTTACAAGTGAGTCACAGCCTGGTGTCATCGTTCTGCTTGTCCCATGTCAGGAAAAATTAAGGAACGTTATATCGCTAAATTAAAGTAGGCTATCCCATGTACCACTATGTAGTAGTGGGAGAGGAATTCGTAATATATTTGTTTATTTGGTCGGCACAAAGATTTCTCCACCATTACTTTAACACATGCTGAATTATGCATATATAGTTCTACTACTAAATAAAGATACAGAGACACGAAAAGGAGCAAAGTGGTTCAACGGCTCATAAATACTTAAAAAACTGCCAATGCTAGCCAGGAAGCTACGTTAGCTTCATGCTACATATGCTAACGTTCGCAACGAGGAAACCAATCCAGGCACAGGGAGAACGTGCAAACTCCACACAGAGAGGCCCGGGACCCCGCCACCATTAACCGCTGTGCCACTGTAGATTGAGTAGACCAAACCCCATCCGTCATTCATAGTAGAGTAGCTCATAAAATACAATGTAGAATAATGTTATCAACTTTAAAGCCACAAAAGTGTGAAGAGAATCCTAATAGAAATGGACTAAACGCACTGGGTGAACGCTTGTAATCGGCCTCGGCGCTGTGGGTTTAATATTTAATCAACCATGGGCCGCACCCGGGCCATGTGGGTGTTGCACTTTTAGTATCTGGCCATGCGCGTGTTAAATTATGTCTTCCTTGTTATTCTGCATTTGTTTGATCGGGGCTGAGCAGTGTGCAGCCGATGACCCAGAGCTGGACAGAGGTCCCGGAAACGGCTGGGCTTCACATTACATCAATATCTTTGCTTTAGGAATTGCAAATTCGCTTCAACCTTGTGTGCAAGACATGGCAGGTAGTTAGTGCCGTAGCCAAATGAGCTACCGATCACTATATCCCCACAAACACGTCACAAGAGCGGGCACGTCAGTGTGTTTGTGTGACAGCCCAACCTCGGATATACAATTACACAGAAAAGGATCGTTGTAATACTGAAGTGTGATGTTTGGATGATATTGAAAAGCTCTGTCTCTGGTATAGAGAAAAAATCAAACAAAACATTGCCGACATATTATTATTGCTATATTAGGAAACATAAGAAGTCACAATGTGTCACAGAATCAATGATTTAATTAATCTGACTGAGATTTACATAATTTACAGTGGAAAGAAAAAGTTAGTACACCGTTTGAAATTTCATAAAAAATGAGTGAACAGTGTCTGCTTAAACTAATACCGCCCAAAACATTTACATTGTATCATATTTTAGTGATACAAATATGATACAATGCAAATGTTTGGGTGGTATTAGCTCAAGCAGACACTGATTACTCATTTTTATGATTTTGATGAACATCAGACCACATTTTGTGACCAATTAAGGCAGAAATGTGAGAAATTGCAAAAGGTGTACTTACTTTTTCTTCCCATCCTATTACTGCTTAAAATGACCTAAAAGAGTTGTCCTGACACAATTTAAAGACAAAACAAACTGCATACAATTGTTTAAATCTGATTAAACTTACTGTGTGGAAATAGTTCAGTAAAATGTTTGAATAATTGAATGTATATCCACGATATCTATCAAATGTTGCAGTTTGTTGTGCAGCCCTATTTCCTAAAATGTAGATAATGCCCAGATATCACCAGTTTCTCCAAGTTCTGCAGACCTATAGTCACGAGTTTGCGAGTGGGTGAAAAGGGAAAGAAGCTATTCAGTTTTCTTTCTTCTTGCCGGCAATGAGGCAGGATCCAATTATTCCCTAGAACGTATATGTCTCTGTCACTCCCGGACTGAATCGAACACGTCGGGCAGCGTTTCCTACAGCGAACGTGAAACCGAGAAACAGCAGAAGCGCCTGCTCCGCGTTGTCGAGCATGGCCTAGAAAGCCGCGTGTGATTTGCTCTTTGGAGGAGGGGCAGGAGCCATCCAATAGGTCTGTGGCCCACCTTTTGACAGATGCCACTGCTGCGGACCGCCCACCAGCCCGACGAGAGAGGCGAAGGCACGGATCTGAGCCGTTTCAGCGCCACAATTGGTGGTTCCGTTGAAAAGATGAAAAGAAAAGATCAGTCAAAACATTTACTCCAAAAATCGGAGCTGTGAATTACATAATTACAGTGGCGGTTTCAAAAGAACAACGTGTACAGTCTGTGGTTACAATGAAGCCAATGTGCTTCGCTGCCAGCAGAGGTGGCTGGAGCAGTTAGATATTGTAAACAACTAGAAGTATTACAGTAAAGCAGACGCATGTGAGTAAAAGGTACTTCTTATGTTCTAGGTAAGTGCCTGGGTGTGACATCAGACCCGTAACAATACAGGCGTCGTCAGATTTACTTGTGTTTGAATGAATAAACTGATACTAAAGGCCCTTTTTCCATGTACAATTAAACAAAAAATGCTTTGTCCTTCATTATAACATAGCAAAAATATGTGTGCGCTGTGAACTCAGCCTTTTTATTTTTTTTTTATCAAACCCTGTTATTGTTTTCAATAGTGTGACACTATTGCTTCCTGAAAGTTATGGAACTTGTTTATAAAGGAAGGTTAGGAAGGAACTATTTAACATTTTTCTAATGATACAAATCCGGTAAAGGGCATTTAATAGTACAGGACATTATTACAGAAGTGAGTTGGGATCAAGACATGGTTGAGTTTTTATTTTTTAAAGGGCTCAAGTTCTAAAAAAATATTACACAAAAGAATTTCTCCGTCCAACAATAGTAGCTTTAAAGAACCTGATCAAACGGCGTCTTGAGTCGTGATTACCCGCCCGCTTGACAGTAACGATGCGATGCTAAGAAAGAAGTGGTTTCCAGGATGTGGCTGAAATGAACGGTGTCATCAAGCCGTGTTTTTCTCTGTTAATGAAGGGATCAATATCGCCCTCTGTGATAAATTAGCGCCTTGTTTGGTGCTGTTTAAAACAGATGCCAGCGAGAGATGCAGCGAGCCACAACAGACCTGTGAAGCCCTGTAGATAAGGAGGAGAGAGCGACTTGAACTTCATTAATTCAGTGGGACTCTCCGGGCAAAAAAACCACACACACATATGTCGGGTTATTTTGTAGTTTGACACTAAACTTGGCTAAAAGCTTCAAAGCAAAGGTGTTTTTAAGACATACTTATTTTTCCCACAACTGGAGCAGTGCTCGATACAAACTTAGGAAAACCTACGTCGGGAAATGAGAGAAAATGCATATACGCCTTTGCTCTGCCCGATCCCATCAGATCTCGGAAGCTAAGCAAGTAGGTCCTGGTTGACAGCCTCGCTTTCGCCAGTCTACCCCAGGGCTGTTGTGGCTACATCTTTGAATGTCCAGAAAAGCGAAATATAAAACCAAATGCGATATCTCTCAACCTCCCGCACGAGCTCGGGCTCCTTCCCCCCCAGCGAGGTGACGTTCCATGTCCCGAACGCCAGAAGCTGCGCACGCGGACCAGGTCGTCGAGACACCTGCCCCAACCCCGGGCCTGGCTCCAGGGTGGGTCCCCGGTTGCGCCATACCGGGCGACGTCACGGTCCTTGTTATTATACTTTCCATAGAAGTCTTTGAACTGCTCTTCGTCTGAACCGTCACCTAAGACCTGTTTGCCATGGGAGACCCTACCAGGGGCATGAAGCCCCAGACAACATAGCTCCTCGGATCATTCGGGCGCTCAAACAACCCCACCACGTTAAGGTAGCAATAGATAGATGTCAAAGTTGTCACTGTGACTGGGCTGGTTGAGTTAAGAACATGTGTCCTCTCATCTTCTCAGGAGCATCTTCTTTTTCATTTTATTACAATTATCAAAAGAATCAATCATCGGTTTCACATTTCCACGCCCAAAAAGTCGCTTTACAACTCGGTGCCAGCCTTTCAATAATGACTATATTGTAGACTCTTAAGCTCTAATCTATTAGGAGAAAGAAGCACTGTCATGGACTGGATTTTTGGTGCCCTCTAGGGACCACAGCCCTTGGGATAGGGCAGTGAGTGTGCTGCCGATTGGGCAAATGTCTGGGCTCAGTGCCCCAGAGATGGATGACGACTGTCAGAGGCCACACACAATTGAACAATGCTGGCTCTGAGTTTAATAAGTCCAAAACAAGAAAACCCGAGGCGAGGCTGAAGCGGGGAAAATAAAAATAATATAGAACACAAATAAATCATTTCAGTTCGATAAAAAGGTTTATGATTCGCTCTCTCACAATATTGGATTATACATTAGTTTGTGACACAATAAAGACATTTTATGTGGAAACATGGGTTTAAAAGGATCATCCCAATGACGGCAGCCTCGGTTTGTAATGTGTGAAATCAGGTTTAAAAGCATATGCTCCTGCGCTTTGTCCCATATCGTTTTATTGACTCAAACCTCTCTTTTCTTTACAGGAAATAAGGCCAAAGACAGTGTGGGCACAGGTAGGTTTTAAATCGTTTGCTTGAATATCTGTTGCTCCAGTTTATTAGGCCTGTTAAGTGAAAGCAGTAAATGCTGTGGAGGAGGGCGGAGGCTCGCGGTCGTTATGTGCAATAATCGATCGGAAAACTGAAGAGGGCAAACATGAGACCAGCTGCCGACGTGGTGCTTTTAATCTGTCTGCAGAACCAGCGCAGATACTGTTACATATGGAGTGTGCATGTGTAGAGCCTGTACGCAGTGGTTTTCAGACGTTTATCTGATTCTGTTTCTATGTAGCCCTCAGAAACAAGAATAATGCACATTTATTTTCTATTGGTAAATAAAATTGCGCTACTACAGTATTCACGTGGAGCCCATAGTGTTAGTCGTAGCCTTTTTGACTTTATTTATTCGAATTAAACCCAGCTTTACATTAGGATCGTATTACAGTTTGGTCTCGTCTTGGTTCAGATCAGGTTCAACACCAGTTTTAAATAATTTAGTCCAAGATCAGTCGTATCTTTGCCCATTTTTGACCTGGTTTAGTCCAGATGTGGGCGTGGGCTTGTCCTGGTGGTGGTTAGAAAGCTACATATACAATGGTTCTTCGTGTGACAAGTTTGAGGACCACTGCTTTACAATATAACTTTGAAAACAGCAGTTTATGCAAAAAAATACGAATTGCTATAATATAATCGATTGCTCATTAAATTGTTGATTGATGCTGATTTTGAAATAAGGTTGCCAATGGAACAAACATTAATTTGCTTAAAGCAGAACTAAGTAACTTGTTTACCTTTTTAATAAATCCTTTTTGTAGTCCTTCTTGGGGTAATATAAGTGTTAATGATATGATCGGGAGGTCTTTCATCTCCCCCTGGTGTCTCTGGCCAGAAGGGCGCAATTGCAACTTGCCTGCCACCAGGTCGGAGCCACCAATATACACCGATGGAATCACGAAGAAGCTAACTGGCTAACGGGCAAAGCTAACTGCCGGCTAGCGCCACTTAAACAGTATTTACAGCCTGAGTTTGAGTGAAAAAAAATATTTCCATTGTGTAATTGGATGTACAATATCCCTCTCTTCCTTTGGCTTTTCTATCAGCGTATAGTATTTACTCTCACCAGACAAAAAATAAGTAAAGGTTGCATGCTACGACACCTGCAGTGGCGCTTATGGCCTCTAGGGTGCACGAGTACTGCTTTATGTCATTTTTGTCCAAGATAAGATGGCAGTTTTGGCGTGGGGTAAATGTTATTAGTTGTTTTTTTGACATAAATTAAAAATGTTCAGTGTCGGGTTGGGCTCGTATGATTACCTCTTGAGACCTCAGTAAATGATGAATTGTGTGTCTGCAGTGGCTGAGAGGACCACTGGTGCCATGGGGAACATCGCCGCCGCCACTGGGCTGATGAAGAAGGACGAGTTCCCGACTGACATGAACGTAAGTACGGCCAGATCACATTAAGAGTCATCATGTTACAAGCCTGGTCGAAAGAGTGAGGTTAATTGTAAAGTGAGAGGTGCACACACACACACACACACACACACACACACACACACACACACACACACACACATGGATATTACTTTCTGTAGATCCTTATAAGAATCCCAATCAAGCCGCTCGATGTGACAGGCTAAGCATTCTTTGGCATCCCACGTAAAATACTGTGTCAAGTCGATATTCACAGCTCTGCAGGAGACGGTGGCAAACGAAGCACATCTCGGACTCGAATCTCACATTATAAAACCCTTAATTCTAGGTCGGATGAGATGGACAAAATAAGCTGAGCGAAGAGGACTAAGTATTTCCTTTACAGACTGAATAGAGGTAATGTTTAGCTTCTATTTTGAATAGACTACCACATTTTTACATACTTGCAGTAAATGCAGTGTTCTTTGTCGAATGATATTCCAAAACCTCTGTCCACTTAAAATGACATCACATCGGCAGATATGGAGAAAAACAGTTAAGAGAGTGACTAATGACGACGGCCGGTGGAGTTAATAAGCACTCAGTCTTTGTTTTGAGGAGACCTAGTTTTGTAGATGCTGAAAGAGAGAGAGAGAGGGGGGGGGGGCAGGGAGAGAGGGGCAGAGCTTTGATCCTAATCCAGGTCTCACTTACAGTTGGCAGAAGGCCGTGGGCACTGGTCATTAAAGTCTGGACTGGAGAGACTGCTTTGGACAGCGGGGAGACGTATGAGCAAATGAATCTCTATCACTCTACTGTGTTCTCTGCGGAAAGAACGAGACAAAGACTTAGCTCTTAAATATGATGATTCCATTTTAAGTATTTGGTGAAACTTTACGGCAGTACTTTGTTCACGAGCATTCGCACATTACAATATAAACCACACATGACTATTCTTACAGTTAATAGTAGTAGTTAATCAGTCGCTCCAACTAGGCCTAACCAGTGTAGTAACTGAATACATGCATTTAGATTACACATTCAGAATACTCATTTTAAGTCTATCACAGTATTTAGAATACAGTTTCTGTCCTGAAATCAAAGGAATACATCACAGACAGTATACGATCATTACATTTTAGAGTCATATTTCACAACATTCTTAAGAAATAACTTTTAATGGTGACCTAAAATAAAATAAATGAAATAATACAGTCTTGCAAACAATGTGCGTCATATGACCCACTACTTCTGTGCATTTGGCAAGAGCATTTTTGAATTCCTAGTGGTTAATAAAAATATAATAAAAAATACCGATATCTCCGGAGAAACATCGCTGCGAAAATTGTTTGTACCTAGTTTATGTATTTTATGTTGTAGACTTTTGCGTATCATTTCGGAATCATAAGAGATAAAGACTCACCATTTTTTTGTTTTGGAATCGACTGTTTCGACTGTCTTTCAAACAAGCTCCCTCTGAAGTACCTACTAAATATCAATACACAGCGCCCCCTGCTGTCACAGTTCAACATTCACACGTTTAGATGCAGTATCGGCCAATCAAAATCCCCAATAATTGGCTTTGTCCTTAGAAAAAAAACATTATCCGCCGACCTCTATTAGATATTTCTATATATTTCTATGAATGAAACCTTTACTATAATAACTGTTTAACAATGGACTGTTTGAGAGATTTAAAATGACATCAAATTAAAATACTTAAAATATCGGCCTTCATATCTATCAGTTGCGGACCCCAAAAATCCATATCGGTCGGGCCCTAATATTTATACATAAATATAATGCAAATCAATGTGAAAGTATTCTAAGTATTCAGAATACAATTCTCTGATTGGACAAAGCAATGGAATACATTAGAAAATATATTTTGAGGCAAGTATTTTGTATTAAACTAAATATAATTTCAAAGTATTCTCCCCAGCAGTGGGCTAACCCCTGAAGGGTTTATTAGGAAGTATGCTCCGAGGCGGGTAGAGTAGCCAAGACAGAGATCATTTTACTCAAATAGACGTAAAAAGTATAGTTACCAAGTGTTGTGGAAAACGCAATCTAAGACATCAAGTTTTGTGAACATTAAACCATTTCCAAATAATACAAAACAAGCAAGAAATAGGTTAGAAGAAAAAGTTAAGATAAGGTACGAGGTGTTTATTTTCATGTCAACACAAAGAATATATCATTTTCAGGTTTACTCCCAGTGAGTGACGAGTAACTCATGTATGTGTATTGATGCTTCAAAATGAAATTACTCAAGTGCACGTAATAAAACTGCAGCTCATTTCTATTGAATATGATAATCAGGCTTTAAAATCTGGTGAAACCCATCTGTGGACCAGCCCAAGTAAGCATAGCTTGAACTTGACTTCCCAGAATAGGTTGAAGTGCAAAGCGCCCATAGGTCATGCGTGTCATGGAGAAACCGGTAAATGAAGCAGGAGGATTGATCGCCCGCTCAGTCTCTGCCCATAGATCTGTCCTCACTCTTTAAGGAGGTCTCAGTTCACAGGGTGCTCTAATTGACCCAAACAATCTCGCCGCGGGACTATCATCTTTCTCTGTCACATGACGTTTCCATTATAGCTCTGCGCCTCTAACCCCTCTGACCTCGGCAAAATGTCACCACTTAGTTCCCTCCGCTGCCCTTGCTCTGTTTGGACCAACTGTGATTGAGAATCGGGGAGAGGGTTGTGTACCACAGCGCAAGAGCGGTTTGGATTTTCAAACAAATCAAGATAGTAAACATGGATGCAAACATCTTCCTCAAAAATCCTTGATCTTCAAAAGGAAAAATATCCATCAAAACTTGGTCCCGTGGCTGCGCGATGGCGGGTTAGGCTGTAGCATTATGCCAGTTTCTGTGTCGTGTGGTCATTCCCAGCTATGACCACTTCAATCGCTTTAAAATCTCTTCTAAAACATGTTCTCAAAGTAAAATGAAAAGTAATAGCTTGAGTGCATAATTTCAAAATGCTACATCCCGTGTTTAATCATTTTAGACATCCCTCTAAAACCGGTTCTGCTCAATATCTCGCCAAATTAAGCTTACTTCAAGAGTCAATTGTCATTTCTATGCGCACAGATAAACACTCTGTTCCTCAAAACCCACACAGTGTGCTAAAACACAAGATTAATTTGACAAAAATAGCAATAAAAACACTCCATAAAGTATGCTAAAGTGCATCCATTTAAAGTGTATTCAAAGCAATATGAGTCACAATCGTAACTGTCACATCGACGCACAGAATCACACTCCTGACAGTTGCTTTGTTAAAACCGTGCTCTCGCCCACTGACCTTATAGCCTCGAGTTGTCAGGATGTTAACATATCGTCTTGCTGTCAGGGCTGTCAGGGAATCGGGGAGGGCTGGTCTCGGCGCTAAGCTTTCCATCCTCAGACTTGGACCCTCTCCACTGAGTCGCTGATCTACTAAACCTGGCAGCCTGCAGTAAAGTAATGGGCTTCTTCCATGCGTCGCTGGAGTGACTTTTAATTATTTCGATTCAGTTATGTAGCTGTCAGACACCAACTTTGATTCACACTTTTCTCTTCGGAGTGTGGGATGTTGAAGCTTATTCCAGAAAGTCCCCATGTTGGGAGGAACAGCAAGCATTGTCCTTTGGCTAACATTTGCCAAGAACAATATTAAAAAGTAGAAAAAAGAGCTGTGGTAAAACTGCCAGGCCGCCACTGGTGAATACTGTATCTAACCTGTCCAAATGCTTTCATGTGAACAATAACTCCAGTATTTTACATTTAAAATCAGAGCTGGATCTAGAGACTAGAAAATGGAGGTATTCACTTGTTACAGCAGCTCAAATAGTCAGAAAATGTGCAATTCAATGAATGAATAATACATCTGTTCATGCAATCTGGACCAGATTGAAAGTGCAGCCCCACCATTTTTAAATTGCTGGGCTGAGAAGGTCGATGTTTTGTTTAGGTCTGTCCTGCTCTAGTTATTTCCTGAAACTGGTCTGTTTTCGATAGTAAATGCATAATATATAAGCCATGGGATGTGCACAGTAAGGCCCCCAAGAACAATTTTCCTGTTAAAATCATCATTGGTTTATTATTATGTATGAATATGAACTATTATGTATGAATGTATCCCTTTTCACATCATTCATTGTGACACAAGTATTTAGTGCATCCTACAACAACTATAAATCCATCCTATTGCTCTCAGTCATCGTTGTGCTCAGGGCCAGCCCTAGGCATAGGCGACTCAGGCGGCTAGGGCGCCATCTGCAGGAGGGGCCGCAGAATTGTGCTTTAATTTTTGAACCCCATACTCCCGCCATTTACAACATCGACGATTTTCTGACGTAACTTTGGAACATAACTGTTTCAAGCTTTCAAACGACCCCTCCCTGGTCCTTCTACATTTACTTCAGAAGTAGAGGTTTCTCCTTCAATATACACGTTTCTCAATAAAAAAAAATGGATTATTAGATTATCATAATATAAGAATCATGATAAAATAAAACTAACCTTTTCCATACCCACTGTGTCCAAAAGGATTGGTAAAAAAAAAGGAAAAAACAGAATGCTATTTGGGTCAAGACAATTCAGAAAAAGAAAGAAACACGCAGAAATATAAATTTAAATTGATAAATTAGTATTGATTGGTGTGTTTGTTTTTATTTATTTATTTATTTTTTGTATAAATGTAATCTTGCCTATGGTGCAAAATTGGCTAGGACCAGACTGCGTCCTGAACCCACTGCATCGTATATATTACATTAAACATTAGAATTTCTCCCTGGATTCCGGAGCTATGATTATTGTGCCGGTCATAACGCGCTGTGTTTGTTTTTTGCTGAGTCTTGAAGCTGAGTTAATTATGTAGGTGGGCTTACACTACAGGGCCTGTCGCGGCACATGGGATTATGGGCGGTGCGTCGCTGACCTAATTGACTTGATTAGAGCAGCATTTAAAAATAAATGGTGACCCACTAGTTGGGTTTCCAGGGCTCAGTGCGGCAGGTGCGCTCAGGAGCCTGTACACGGCAGATTAATATGTAGCGTTATGAAGACCCAGCGGAGGCATCGCGATCATTATGGCATTAGTGGACATTGTCTTACGAGGGTAACCAGTGCTGGTCAAAGTAGTTGATTTAAGCAACTGTCACAATATCTGGAATACATACAGTTTTCAAAAACTGCACAACTATGATTGAGAGTGAGGAAAATAAGTCTGTAGTTGTTGTACAGGCTCCGAATACTTGTTGTGGTTCTTGTTAAATACTTATATTGCTTGTTTTTAGGGTAGTCAGTGTTAAAAATGTACCTATGTGTCAGGCTGCGATTGAGGGCATGCACTTGCATTATTTTCATTCCACACTCCAATGTCTAAACACTTCATAACAAATGTCATAACTCAACATTGTCATCAACGGTGACATCAGCTGCATGCCCTCTATAATGAAAGAGAACGTCTGAAAGCTTCATTTTGTTTTGTTTAGACCGGCTCTCGTTCTGTGTACGTGTGTGCTGTGAGTTATTCTCACGTCTGTATTAACTTGCCCTGTGTCCATGTGTCTGTGCAGCCTGAGGAGTACGGGCAGGAGGCCATGGAGGGCCACGGTGAGGCCATGCTGGAGCCAGAAGGGGAGACATATGACGAGTCCCAGCAGGTAATCGGCTCTCTCGACATGCAAGAATCATGCACAGTGAAATATGTATGACCGAAATAAGGACAGGCTTTTAGAACTGCAACGGCTGTTGTCATTTGACTGAGATTACGTTGCGGCACTAGTTTACTGCTGTGGAGAGGAAGTTGCTGAAGACATTAAGCCTGGTGCAGACTAGTAAATATTACAGTTCTGAGCACCTCCCCTCAATAGCAGATCTAAACCACCTCTATAACGGGACTGAACCAGGTCCAGACTTGGGCTAAATAAGGTCTAAATTAGGACAAAACCATGAGTGTAGTAGTTGGATGTAGCCAAAAGAGGACACTAAATTCATTATGGAATGTGCCCTATATTTATAGCCTAATTGGTTTGACACGCTTTTACGGACACACTTTCGGCCTTGCTGTTGTTACGGGTTTGAGTCCCAGATTCAGCCGGGAATGTTCTCCCCACTCTACCCTGTCCTGTCCAATAAAGTCTAAGGGCCAACCATTTAGGACTAGCACCACAGCAGAGTCTGAGTTCCACCTGAAGCGGCCCACCACAGCGGTGATCACGCCACGGTTTGAGAACCAATGCTGTCAATTATTTCTCCAGTGAATTGTCTTCACTGATTCTATTCCAAATGGTTCCTGTGTTTCTCACTCGATTTTATTTCGGGACATGCTCGAAGTGGATTGTGATCCTCCATACCGCGTCCCGTCTACTCTCTAGACACTGAAAATCCCTTGCACTCGCCTCCAACAGATCGTATGGAGGCAGCAGCGGGCCATTGACATACAGTAGATCCTCATTACTATTCATTGCCCCGTGTTTTAAGCTGGAGTGCATCTCCACAGCGCTAAACCTCTGCCCTTTGCTTCCATCCCACACAGCGCTTCATTCTCCCCGGGAAATGAGCCGAGGTCCTCACAAGCCAATCGCCGCACACTAGTGATAGATTATAGCACCACCTACCACTGCCGGGCACTGCCTGTGTGTAACTGACTCTCTCACACACACACACAGTTATTTTTAGACTTTTGGCTGAGAAGGAGGAGACAGTAGCCGTACAGGAACGAGTGCTTTGAGAATACATTTTAATAGCAAGTAGTGTGAGTATAAATATCGCTTAGTGGAGGCTGTTATATATTGGGGAATAAGAGTCTACATGAAAGTGGGCTTCAAACTATCTCCAGTCCGACAGGCTTTCTCTGGCGGGACTTTGCAGGTTTTTCTGTAGTTTATCTTAAAAATGTCTGATGTTATTTTGAGCCTAGTTTTTGGGGTCTTGGTTGTGCTTGTGTGAGGTTTTGGGTTTGACTTAATTCAAGTGTCTGCTACCTTTTTCAATCCGAGCAGCTGTTTCGTCCACATAATGATAACTTCTCGTCTGTAACCAGGGCTAAACCGGCTCTAAAACCAAATCTACATTTAGTCTGAACAAGGACTGACTCCGGATTGGAAAACTAAAGCAGGGTTAGACCAGGAAGTCCTTTGTGGGTCCCCAGAGCTTTTCACACTGTTGTATTTATCGTAAAGGGATGGACCGTTTTATGTTAATATCGTTGATTTGATCATTTATTAACCACTGACAATAATGTATTCACAGGTGAAACAGGGTCACTGAGTGAAATTGGAAAAGGTTCGTAATGATTGTTCTTACAAAGTTTTGAAATCTGGGGTTGGCGATAAAGGGGAGATTGTCTAAAATGTTAACAGCATCCATTTTGTAGTTACTGTATGGCATATTAAGAGAATGCAAAAAAAAATGCCGCCCACAATCGAAAACTATCAAACCCGATGTTGGAATTCCTTTGAAAATCCGACGTGGACCATTTTTTGCTGGATGTGACACCAGTCTCTCTTCCATCCGCGGATGAATCATTTAAGCAGTAAAATGGAGACGTAAATTAAAAGTGAATTTCTCGTCGGCTGTGTGTCCTGCGTCCTCCTCCTCCTCCTCCTCCTCCTCCTCCTCCGCACGCTCCCCTCCCCCACACCTCCCTCCCTCCCTCCCTCCCTCCCTCCATGGCCACACCACCACCAGCGTCTGGATCATGGGTGTGGTGATGACGCGCTCGGGCCCCGCTGCATTGTGGGTAGATGTCAGGGTCTCCCCTCCCTGCTTCGCTGTCAATATGGAGGCTGGGCAGCGCTGCAGTAGAGGGAGGGGACGGGGCTGGTTTGGTGTTTCTGAGCGTGATTTATGGCTTGGGTGACCGCTCATTGCTGAAGGCTCTGCTGCTTTGCCCGGTGATGTGAGCTCTTCGTGTGACCGTGGAGGAGGAGGAGGAGGAGGAGGAAGAGGAGGAGGAGGAGGAGGATGCACAAGCCCGGGAGGATGAAGGGAACATACTCACGACTCGTCCTTGGAGCTGAAAAAGGCGTGTGCTGCCCTCTGCTGGACAAAGACAGTTAAGGCTGGGGGATAGTGACATCATCAATGGCTACTGCTTCCCCCCAAAAAAATCACAGTGTTTTATTCCCATATTGGCAGCATTACGCAATAAGATTATGTCATAAAACAAAGCCTCGGTGAGTGTTCTGCTATTTATATCGACATCCAGATGGAACGGCGCCAAATCAGCCATTTTTATATTTTAATAACCACAATTGCCTTTAGTGGGGCATGACATTAAATGTTATAGTTGACCGTAATGGGACCGTAAAGGGAGTAAACGTCGTCTCAATGCTCGATATTGACTTTATAATGGCAATTTATAATCTGGTACAGTTTGTAGTGAAGTGCAGTACGAAGGGTGCTCAACAGGCTTGCGCGCCTCGAATCCCGCTTAGGTTCTGGACATACATAAAATGCCATCAACTTTTAAGGGGGGGAAAAAAAGTATATCAAGAGTTTAAAGGCATGTAGGAAGCGAATCAGTGATGCATCTATATGGTAACTGCTGAACAAATAGGAAACATAATTGAAAGAAAATAATCCCATTATAGCTGATTTAGCCGCCATTCTTTTGAACTCTTTTAAAAAGTCTACAGGAATTTTGAATGGGATTTTTCCTTCCTGAACCAAGAGTAGTTCGATGTGGGTGAGACTTGGAGAACGCATGCCGCTTTTTCAAACATTGCAGAATCAGAATAGTTTGTATTGCCATTGTTTGAGAACAGGTTCATAAACTAGGAATTTTTCAAAACATATAACACAGAATTGAGATTAACAAAAATAAGATATAAAGCTTTTAAACTCTAAACGGTAAGGCTATAGGGGCATGCTTAAAGAATATAAAAATAAATAAGATAAAAAAATAAAGCAGAGCAGATTACATCCATGAGTCTGCAACTAAGCTATTGGGCCTTGTTTAGTAGCAGCTCAGAACGAAGTGAAATAACTTGACCAAACTTGCAACGGCTAAACCACAAAGAATTGCAAAATCACCATGGACTCCAATAGGCTGTTGGCATGACTTTCTCACACCAACTCATGGAAGGCGATGGAAATCAGTGTGGTGTAGTGAGCCATGAGCTACAATATTAACCAAACAAGAGGATGCCTTTCGACCCACCAGGACCACAGCCTCGAAACGGAGTGAAACAAGGGCTTCTGTGACGTCAAGCTTTCATCCTCCCTGACCTGAACAAAAGAAGGAAAGTGAATTATGGGTGGGAGGGACCGCTGAGGCGAAGGACCGGGAGGTATTTATAGGAAGGACAGAGACTGGAAAGTGCGTGGGTGAGGTGTGGTCCTGCTCCCTACTGAAGATAACACACTTATCTTCATTTAGGGCTGAGGGATGACGCTTCCTGTTTTAATGCAGCTCATATACAAACCCTTTGTCCCCGCCCACTCCTCATATCGATCGATTCAAAAAGTGTGGACTTTCAAAAGAAGCAGACGGCTCTAGTGATATGATATTGGCCACCTCTAGTGCCCTGATTTAGATTTCTTAAAATAAACTTTGGTATGGGTTTTGTTAGTGTGTACAATAATGAACATCCTCACCATCGATAGAAACCCCACAAACTGACCGTAATTTCTGCATCTGCTTTGTCCCCAGGAGAACCAGGACTACGAACCGGAGGCGTAAAAGCACCCATTCCAAGTCACCATCCAACCAGCAGCACAACAGTATTTCTAATAATAATAACCACAAAGGACAAATGCTGATACAATTCCAATTACACCCCGTTGCAAAAAAACGAAATTCTAAAAAGCATTCCCACTGAAAATGTTCTTCCTTCGAGACAAATCTTTTATTATTATATATTGTAAATGTCATGTTATTAATGTAATGTGCTTGGGTGTAGGTATTTATTGAACCGTAGGACGCCCCGCCGGTCTCACTTCCTTGACTCCCTCCCAACGAACTGAGACCAGGGCCGGGACTTGTGACTTTGTACTTGTGCGTATCTGTATTTAGAAGTGTGCAATAGATGTTCATCAGCTTCCAATGGAAACTTTGGGAGTGCAAAAAATAATAATGTCCGGTTGCAAGCAGATATGAATACAATAATATCCTGTTCTAAGTGTCGAACAATGCCTGTTTGTGGGTAATTTTGATTTTGTTACGCGTTTCTTTATGGAGACTGACTTCGCGTTTTTTGGAGTAACACTTTTTCTTTTCTTTTTTACATTGTACCTCTTTATAGTTGCTTGTGATCATTCCAGTAAATCTATGTTAGAGATGGACAAAGTATACATGTTTGTGTGCGTGTGTTGGTGTGAAGATTTTAAAAGTCGATATATATTATGTCTTGAGATCATAATGGTTGTCATATCACTATGTGCTTTAAATTGCAGGACTTGTCCATATAAAGGTTTATGTGTAAAGCCAGACATATGATTCCTCTGTAAATAAAAACTAAAAAGAAAAATACAGTTCATGGCTTTTGTTGGTATAAAGATTAAATTGTTATTTGTTCTATAGTTCTAGAGTCATCATCTTTCGGTACTTGGGAGAAAACAAAAAAAAGCTTTGTAGATTGCGCTTTATTTTAAGTGTTTTGGTTCAGGCTCACTTCCTGAGGACCATGACTAAAAGATCTATAGTGCTATAGATCTTTTATAGATCACGTGTTTGGCACCTTTATAGTACATGAAAGCATGGTAATACGATATGATATAAATAGCATAGTATTACAAAACAAAAAACATGGTAACTATGGGACTCAAAGCAGTACTGAGTAACTCATGCCCCTAGAGGCCATAAGCATCACTGCAGGTGTCGTAGCATGTTGAGTTTATTAACTGTCCGTGAGAGTAAATACTACGCTGACAGAAAAGACAAAGGGAGAGAGGGATATTGTGCATCCAATTACACAGTGGAGATCATTTTGTTCATTCAAACTTGGCTGTAAATACTGTTTAAGTGGCGCTAGCCCGCAGTTAGCTTTGCCCCTGAACCTGTTAGCTTCTTCTTCGTGATTCCATTAGTGTGTATTGGTGCATCCCACCCGGTGGCAGCGAAGTTGCAATGGTTGGTGAGTGGTGGTTTTCTGGCCAGAGACACCAGGGGAAGACGAAAGACCCCCCGATCATCCCATTAACATTAATTTTGTAGGCTCAGACATTTTAGGGAAAAACACTATTCATCTAATTATAAAGCCATTTCATGAACTCTCAGGTGAGTTTTCTTGTATTTCTACGACAATGACTCTGAAAAGTGACCCCTGCGAGTTGCACATTGTGCCGATAAACTCGTCCAGCTAAATGTTTTATTTAGATGGCTTCCTTTTTGATAAGTCCAATTAGGTTCTTTAGGTCTTCCAAGAATGATGCTACTTTTGGTCTCATAGCCAGACCTTTAGCCAGACCTTTGTGTTAATTTCGTACCTGACGGTTTCAGCTACAACTGTGGCCTCCCATGTAACAACCTCTGAGGAAGGCCACAGCTGTAAAAAAATCATGACCTGACTGTAGCGGGTACCTCTCCAGCTCGTCTCCATGGAGATGTTGACTAAAGGCGGCCAAATATGAGATTTAATAGGTTAGGTCTTCCTCCAAATCCGTTCCTTGATTGCCCACTGCAAGAACAGCAGTTTCTGTGTTGAGCTGGTCATAAGGAGCCTGTTTAATCTCGGCAACAGTATATAATCTAAAATGTTACACAGTTTGCCTTTAAATGGACACTTGCGTCATAAAATTATAATGCAATTAACCCAAACTAATATGAAAAACGGGACCGCAAAGTGCATTTTCCCTTTTAGATTCTGTTTCCATCTAAATACCACACATTGACTGCAGCTTGTGTGGACATGAACATGAGCACATTAGGGCTCTCAGAGGGGTGGACTTGTAAGCCATACCAATACCAAAAAAAAAAACTTGAAAGGACTGAAAATACTGGTTCCTCTAGATAGAAAGGTTTGTGCCTCACTTGGTTCATAACACGTGTCGCTGTTGGAGAATTATCCTCCCCTCTTTTACTGTAGCGTTGTCAAATTGTGTTACAGCGGTTAGATGTGTTTTCTGTCCCGTTCGCAGCTTTGTCCTGGCGCGGCTTACCAAATCTGCTGAGCTCGCGCCGGGCCGTTTTGGCAGGACAGGCCCATAGTTGAGATGCCAGTCACAGGGCGCGTCTTTGGGCTGGTTTTGTTTGGGTTAATCCTCTGCACTGTCCCGTCACCAAAACAGAGGGTATAAACCTCGTCCGCCGTCTCGCTACACGGACCGTCAGATGGTCGCGCTGCCCGTGGGACCGAAGCAGACATGGCCTCTTTCAAGAAGTCCTTCGAGAGCCTGAAGGGCGCGAGCCACACCGCGGCGAAGGGAGTTTCAGACAGCGCAGGTAAAAACAGGAAAGCTGTCAGACCTGCTTTTAAAAAAAATGTGTTACAAGTGCAATATATTTCCCATGGGGTCTTGCTCAAAGTGCAAATTGTTGTATTTCTTTTCTCAAGTGCAAGCAGCTCAAGACGCCGTGCAGCAGGTGGCAGACTCCTCCAAAGAAACAGTCAGTGCAGGTACACGGGTTTTCACTCTATTAATAGGTTTCAGATTCTTCCTCTCAGCACATTCGAGGCTCTGTTTGTCCCAACCACACATCACCCACAGCTCGGTGTGTTTTTTTGTCTGCACAGTCTGACTCATTTCGCACCCCACTGCCTCTGGCCTGATTTGAGTATTCAGTTTTGATAAAGCAGCTGTTTTTCATTTTTACTAGATGAGCTGTAAAAAAAAAAAATGTGTGTGTGCCTTGATAGCACCGTGCTCAGTGGTGCTGCCATTGTGTTCTTCTTGGGTTTTGTTTTTGGAGCCATGAAGTTGGATTACACACACCTTTTACTGGGTTTCGCAAAAAATACGGTATGGCTGAGGTTCTCAAACTTTTTACTCCAAGAACAAAGAAGCTCCACAAGTACGACAAGATCTGAACTCGGACTTATACAGGACTATTGTGTAACATCATTTGGCCTGATTTCTAATAGGGCAAAAAAATAAAAAATATATATAACACATGACTCAAAAAAACTCCAAAAGCATTATTAAAATTGTCTCCAAAATCAAACAGCCCCCTGCAGAGTGGACTGATCTGAAGAAGTTTCACAGTTTGAGAATCGTTGCTGTATGTAATGTTATTGTGGGATATATGCTTTGAACGTGGGACAGCACAGTTTTCAAAAGCATAAATCAAATTGCAATTGGACTTGTATTGCCTTAAAGTCAATGCTTGGTCCACAGTGTGCATTTTATAGAAGCATTAACCCTTCAAGTGTGAAATATGAACAGCTCACTACTTAACTAATTCATTTGCATGTTAGGAAGCTGTATTAATTACAGGGTTTACAAGTTTTGCAGGCGATGAATCACAAAGGAGAGTGATTATTTTGCTGTGTTTAGAGCTTGGCTGAAAAACTGCAGCATAGATAACTGCCGAGCGCAACTATTAGAATATCCTTTTTAAATCGTCTGTGTGTCATTGTGCGGCCGTATGTTTGCTCTTTGCAGCTGCCCAGGATGTGAGCAGACAGACCCAAACCACCATCGGCAAAACTGCGGACAAGGCCTCAGACTCCATCAAGGAGTTTGGACAGAACCTGCACACGAAATGATCTGTAAATTATCACCAACCAATGTGTATGAGAGACACAAGAACACGTAGAAATTCATGTAACACGTTTTAGCACATTCCAGATGTTTATGCCGCGTCTATTGTTTTTCATTATATTGTATGTAAATAAAGTTCTTAAAATGGGAGTAACTCTTGAGATTGCTATGGTGTTATTTAACATCGGGTTGAAATGTGGTGGTGATATTACTTACTATTATATTATACTTGGATCGTGTGAAGGCTCATGTAACCATATTTAAATAGGTATTAAATATTATTTCATTCATTTACCTTTGAATTAAGGTGACCAGACGTCCCAGTTTTCTTGGGTCAGTCCCAGTTTTGCCCTCTGTCCCATGTCCCGGGATCTCATCATTTTTACACAAGCTCGGTCCCAGGTGTCCAGGTTTTTTCCTCCAGTACCATGTGTAGTCAAAGTTTCCATAGCAACTGAAACAATCAAATAGCTCAAAAGGCTTTTACAATCTACATGACTTTTTTCAATGTGTTTTTTTTTATACCAAGGAATATCTGGTCACCCTACTTTTAAAAGATAAGTGCATAATGTAACCTGCACTAAGATTGTGATGAGTCAAGGTTCAGAAGTTGTAATATGACTTCTATATTTATTGTATTTTTTTTTCCTATATACAGATTATTCATGAATTTCTATAGCCTAAACAATATTAGGCCTATACTTTCCCGGGCTGCCACATTGCCAACCCCAAACTCACTCTGACGTCCCATTCTTTAAATAAAAAATATATATAGCTAAAGGCCTAAATAAATGTTTTGCAAGCTATGCATGCGGCACTGACACTGTTATAACCGGATTGTTGAGTAGTGTCATAAGGCGATGGCTCATCGGCTAATCATGGCGGTATATACCTCAAAAAGAGAGGCCTTTGGCGCACTCGAGGCTCCTACTGTGGCCCTGAGTGAGCTGCACGCGCACACCTCCCGCTACACATCAAGTGGGTTACCATGACAACAGAGCGCCGCGTGCGGATTAAGTAAGCGGCATCACCGAGAAAATGCTTGTGCGCGAGTGAGTTGTACAACATGTTCCCCGGGCAAGTGTCGCGCAGGCTGTGGAAAAGATGGATTTTTACAATTGAGACGGAAAAAAACAAACACATAACAGACGTGCACTATTACAGAGGGCGAAGATGTCCGCAGCATTGGAGGAGTGCGCGCGTGTGTATGCGTGTGCGTGTGCGTGGCGGAGGAGCGCGGAGTTGGAGGCAGTGAGAAAGACAAGTGTTGTGCATGTGTGGGTGGCGCGGCTCGGCTTCCTCTGGGCTCATTCTTCAGCTCAGCGTTTATGTTCCGTACTGCTGCGAAAACCAAACGCAGCTACACTTACGTCTAGTCTCGAATCACTCACATCTAGTTTCACAAGAGCAACAGATTACGTCCACTACAAGCACCCGTGAAGCCTTGAAACTTTTGCACAGGGGGTTGGGGGAATGTGTATTGTTGTCCAATGCCATTTCCGGTGACCATAGGATGACAATAGGGGTTACTGTATATGTGTAACAATGAAGCAGTGGAAATACCATCATAAAGCTATTGATTCTTTGTATAGTTTGTTTCTATCAACATCAAGCATTCTTCACCTCCTCAAACATCTCCCCACACATCTTTTCTTTCTTTCTTTCAGTCAGCACATTATTACTTCAAGTATTACTCATGCTTGGGGGCGACCATGCAAGACAATACAAACAAGTGCATCGTTGATTGAATTACTGAAGCCTCTGCACACCCATTGGCTTCTTTTATGCCTCATCAACATGTTTTTCTAAGTTGACTGTACAAACTGAACACCGCTCTTCATGTGTATTCCCTGCACACCGTCATAGTTGCTTTACGTGTGAGAACCTGCAGTTAATTACTGTGATTTTGGCGGTGATTTTAGCGCCGAGGATAGATTTTGTCATTACATTACCGCCCCTCACAGCCAGAGCTCGACTGTGGTTTCCAGGGAAACTGGAAATGTGGAGCTTTTCAACACAGCCAGAGCTTAAAGAGAGCGCATCGCCTGAGACAGATTCTTCCAGAGACAAACCTGTAGCCTCCGCGATCGGTCTCCCCCCAAACACCGGCCGCACTGACGGACACTTGTGGACGTCCGACTGCCCTGGGTTTTCTGAGGTTCGACCTGGGTTTGACCGGCGACGATGAGGAGACTTCACACTGACTTTAACTGCTGAGGTATGTCTCGACAACACAAGAGTCAAACAAGCAGCCCGGATGATGTCTGCTCATCGTTTTCATGATACAACTGTCAAAACGGATATTCAGTTTGGGCTTTTGTGATTAAGAGAAATGTTATTTTAAAGTTGGCTCCAAACGAACAGCTATTTTTAGAACCGAGGGAAACATTTCACTGCATCCTCTGTGCATCTGAAAACTGCAAACTGCTGTTTCTTGTCGGTCCAATCCTAGAAACCCCACTGTAAGTCGGTCAGTTGTTGATGGGCAAAACAGACACGATCATAATGAGATTGAACTTTGCATTCTTTTCACTCCTCGGCTTTTGCTTTTGGAATTTTTTGTGATTCATCCACGTTTTTTTTTTTTCAAATCCAGATGGAAAATGACAACCTGCTTCAAAACAAACAAAACAAACAAACAACGATATTATTAACTATAGAAAGATGTATTAAAAATAGTCCCAGGATGTTGCTGTTTTTTTTCTGAAAATAAGACGGAAGAAACCTGTGCTACTTAAAGATCTGTCTAAACATTCACTTATAACAACATAAAAATGAGGGGTAATGGATATTTAAGTAAATTGGATTGAACTCTCTTAATAAAAAAAAGTAAGAATATAGATAATGTGCACAAGGTTTTAGCAAAACTAAATGTATGTGACCATTAATATAATAATAATAATTGAATGTCTGTTTGAATCCAATTTAATGCTTTTTCATGACATTTATGGCCTTCATGTTGTCAGATTGTATTCAATGAGTTTTCATTCTCCATGGAAACCCTGTGTCTGTAGGCGCTTGTTCCGTATCAGGACGATGGGCACTCTTAAGGACGAGATGAGAGAGGATCGTCTGCTTGGTGAAAAGGCAGAAGATGGAGAGGATCCAGGAAGCTCAGATGGCACCGCTGTGATCGATGCCACATTGAACAACACTGTAGAGTCAACGAGACAGGACGATGAGCCGCAAATGGGCTACAGTGAGGACAGCGTTTGTGTAACTGTGGATATGGAGAGGCAAAGTATTTCAGTGGCCGTGCCAACTCCTGATCCCATGGACCCACGATCACCTGCACCGGTCGGACAACACCACATGCGTACTCAGGTCAGTGTCTAGGCTTCGGTAAGTTTGCAGGTAATGTAAGAGCCCACCAAGTGGAGAACGGCCTAAATTCTATGGAAGATATTGTCTTTAACTCTCAAAATGTAGTCATGTTGACCTGGTCTCTGCCATTTCTGGGCCTCCTCACTGTTCCCATGTTATTACCAAGTAAAGACAAAACTAATTTACTCTGATATTTTTCAGATATATCCTAATTTATACTTGTATTGGACACATAATATACATTTTTCTATTCTCTCAAAATGAACATCTTTTCCACAAAGCTGGTGCCGGGGCTGGTTCTGGGTTGGTGCCAATTTAAGAACTAGGTTGCCATGGTTTTTGGAACCAAGAGCATTTGTGCAAAACAGCAGAAGTGGTTTTGAAACTGGCATCAGCCCAGCACCGTATGTTTGCCATAGACGTGAGTGAAGTAAATATTTGCCTGTGGAACAAGTATTTTTGTATTTAAATCAAGGAAGAAAAAAAAACATATAATTACCCTTTAAAATGGATAATAAATCCATGTTTTTGAATTAAGCTGTTTTATTTCATTTTAAGAGCAAAAATACTGTCCACTCGCAGATGTCTGTTCTCCATCTTTAATGAAGGTTCTTGTGTCATCCTCTGCTGAAGTGTAGAACGTTTCACCTCTCATAAGGCTTCGTCAGCGACACTTATGCCTGCAGACTAGATATAGACCAGTAGGAGGAGTTTCGCTTGGCTCAGCCCCTCCCTTCTATACGTTTGTTAAGTTGTGATGTCACTGCTGTACTTCCGGGTCCGCGTAGACCGGCAGATGTGCGAGAAACTAAAAAAAAAAAACTCTTCAATATCACAATCAATATTTCTGAAACTCAACAGGGAGTTATGGAACCTACTTATTTATCAGGCCCATTAGCCAAAAACGTCGTACCTACTGCTAATGCTAAAAACGTAATATTTACTAAAGTCGCTACTTCCGGGTTTAGCGAAGCTGCTCGGACGTTAGCATTTTTGTGCACCTGTGCACAAAGTGACTCCACGTCAAGTCCTGCAGAACTCATACCTGAGTTTCAGTCTGAACGGCCTTACTCTCAGCTGATCACTGCCTATTGATCTGACCTGGGCTGAGGTTCAGCCTCATTAGCATGACAGAGCTCTCCAGGCCTGGAGCAAATGAGGTTGTTGTACAGCGGGTCAGGTGAAATCTAAGTCCACCATTCCTGTTCACGGAGGGGTTTTGTTTCTTCACAAGGAGGAAGAAGCAATTTTTATGAAGAAACAAAATCCCTGACGAAGCCTTTTGGATGAAAGGCAAAACGTTCTACACTTAAACTACAGAGTATAGAAGATGACTCAAGAACCTTCATTGTCCACTTGCAGATTTTTTACTTGGCAAGTCATTGTCAAATATTCTTAATTTGGAGTAATTTTAAGTTTGCTGTCCATTTGATTTGTAAATCAGCAAAAATACTTAATCGAATTTGCTGCTTTTAATGCACTGTTAAGAGAACCTCTCATTTGCACCATGGTTAAAGTTACTCTGTGTTTGATGGACTGTAGGTGAGCCTGGAGGTGGTTCAGTGTCACTCAGCTGCCACCAGCCCCATGACACCTCCGGAGGGCGGCCATGATCACTCCTTCTTCTTCCCATGCTCCTTTGGGAAGGCTGAATCTGCGGGCACTGACACGAAAGACGTAGAACTTCAAGTGGGTCAACAAGTCGAATACAGCTCCGTCGCCACATCCCCTATGACCCCCAAGACGCCGTTCTTTAGCACGTTCTCCCTGGTCCAGAGTCAAAAGAAAACTGAAGATGCCACAAAAAATCCACCTGTGTCTGAGGCTTCGAAATGCCCGGCCGGTAGTTCAGAGAGCAAGCAACAGCGAATGGGAAGTATGGATCAAGACATTACAATCCTAGTGACCCAACATGGCAACGCAGAGGAGGAAGAGGACAAAGACAGCACTCAGTCCGATGTCCAGTGTGCCACTGAGACAGAAACCGTTAAAGAAGAGGAAGGTGTGCAAAGTCAAGAGGGAAAAGGCTCAATGGCTGATTATGAAAACTCCAACAACACGATCAAAGATGAAGGGGCGCCTGTAAAGTCTGAAGTGAAGTCTGCCACTTCACTGGAAGCACAAGATAATAAAGACATAGTACCAGAATCCCCAGCTCCTTTTGGATGCCACAACATGAGGACTCAGGTGGGAGACAGTTATTACTATGTAGTAGTATAAATATATCAATATATCGCCAAATTATTGTCATCGCAATATTAGGTGACGCATTAGCCATATTGCAAGAAGCCACGATATATCGCAAATTGACTGAAGTCTTTAAACACAAATGCTAAAACAAAAATGTATTGTAACTTAAATACGTGATCAGTTTCTGTCAAGATTTTCTTAGTTTTGTTCCTTTTTAGCCTCATGTAGATTCTGTTTTTGTTCTAGTTTTAGCATTATTTGATGAGAAGAACCAATTTTTAACATTTCTTTGTAAATATAATGCAATTATAGGCTCTTGTAATCTCAATATTGATAACAGTTGTAGAATTGCAATTTTCTTTCTTATATTGTGCAGCCAGGTATGGGGTTTGAATTGTGATAAAAACTATAACCCGTCTGACGATTCTTACCCTCACTGCTTCTAACCACTGACAAAAATCTCAATCATAAACTAGTTACTAAATAATGGAAATTTAGGAGAAATTAGCATAACAAATATGTGTGCATTATTTGCACACCATATCACACAGAGATGTTTATACACAGTAGTGTGTACACACACTGTGATTGGTTAATTGTTAGATGAGTCACTCACTGGCCACGGCGGGCTATTTCTCATCTGTCTGGCTTCCCATATTGACATCACCCCATGATACATTAGAAAGCCTACTGTAACAGCAATTTCCCCTGCATATGCATCCAAATTAATTAGAATTGTCACTGTTGTTATTAAATATTATATTCCTTTTGTAAATCCTCACCAGGAGCCAAAATACTGGGGATTAGTTGTTGATAATGTATTTTTGCATAATTATGATATTTTTTTTTTTTTTTTTTTTTTGCAGCACAGAGAACTCTTTAAACACTCTTCATTGATACATAGGCTCCCATAGGCTATGTCAATTTCACCCAAAATGTTAATTGTCAACGCCTTGCCAATTTTATATAATTTTGGCAAAAAGGCGAACACTTCAGAAAACAATGCAGTGTTTGATGCTCTGAAAATAAAAGGGGTAATTTCCAAAGTTAAATGAGAGTGAACAATAATAAGAAATCTCTCTATTGCAAATAATTTGTAATGATTTAAAACTTATTTACAGACAGAACAAACTGTGACTGTGGGTTATATACACTACTAATTTTAATCAGCCTAGTAAATTTAAAGAAATTTGCCTCAAACCCCATTTTGGGAACCACTGCTCTTTATCAAAGGCAATGATCTAATAAACTGAACTGAGTCTTTCATCTCGTAATATTTTGTACTTTTGTTAAAGCTCTTATTAGCTGATTTGACCTTGTTTGTGTTGCACTGTAGGTGAGCCTGGAAGTGGTCCAGTGTCACTCCGCCGCCACCAGCCCCATGACGCCTCCAGAGGGCGATCAAGCCTTCTGTTTCCCCACTGTAGTGGGCACCGAGAGGAAGGACGCAGAGCTGCAGGTGGGGCAACAAGTGGAGTATCGGTCAGTGGCCACGGCCCCCATGACGCCGCGGACACCCACGGCCATCACCTTCCCAGAAGTCCTCAAGTGTCCCAGCATCGAGGAGAAGATAGTGGAGGAAGAGGAGGAGAGTGAAACTCCCAAAGAGAAATGTGGTGAGGACCAAAAGGGGGATGAAAGAGACAAAAAAGATGATGGAGGTGATGGAGGGGAAGGGGGGAGGGAGGGATGTAAAGAGGGAAGTGCAGGAGGAGGAGCAGGAGATGAAGAAAGAGGTGATGGTGGCAAAGATGGTGAAGGAGGCGATGGAGATGGAGGAGGAGGGGGAGGAGAAGGCGAGGAGCAAACAGAGGAGGAGTACGAAGAGGAAGAGAACTGTAAAGATGACAAGAGTGAGGAGCCGGTGCAGGAGGTGAGCTGGGACGACAAAGGCATGACGTGGGAGGTGTACGGGGCAGTGGTGGAGGTGTCCGTCCTGGGATCAGCCATTCAGAAACATCTGGAGAAACAGGTGAAAAAACAGAAGCCGACCTTGCCCCCTCCGCCTCCACTCAACCCCTCAGCCATGCCCCCCTGTCCCTCTGAGGCCACGACCCGCAGCACGGGCTCCGGGAAGGGCCGGGGCAGTAAGAGAGCAGAGAAACCCAGGAGGAACCGCAGGAACCCCTTCAGGCTGATGATGGAGAACATGCAGCAGCCGCACTGCTGCTCCCGAGCCCATACCACTGAGTGAGTGTGGACACAGTTTACAGAATACTGTACTGCATGGCCTTTGAGAAACGAGAAGATGAGCTTTGAGAACTGCTTAGGTCTGTTATAATAAACTGAAACAAGAACAACTCGATGACAATCTACATGACATTAACTCCACAGAAGAAAAAACGCAACAAGACGCACGAAATCTAATCCAGAATGTAAGACACAAAATACAAAACATCTCCAGTGATTTTGAAGCCAGGATTAGAGTTGATCAGCAGCTACTAAATGCCTTTACATTTGCATTAGTACTTTATACATGAATTGGCTGGAACATGACATCTCTACCACCACGGGACCGGGACTTCACAGACGTTTACTATTCCTGTCAGTTTAATGGTGTGTTACCTGCGGTCAGTGTCTCTACTCGTTCCAAGTCATAGCTGTGACTTTTGGCTATTCTGATGAGAGAAGTTGAAGGTTCATGTGGGCGACATGGCAGCTGTTAATGTCTGGACACCCTCATGAGAACAACCTTTACATACAGTATAACAGCATGAGCTCATTTGCATCACTGTAGCCAACCATGTAGAGACAGATTATCACAAAGAATCTATGTGGGTGTCGATAATATACAGCATTTGTATTACTGTCACACCTTTTTAATTCTTTATAATTCTGCACCGCTCCAAGGCAATCAATGGACTGTATGAATGTTCAAACAGGGTTAGTTTAGTGTATTTGAGAAGTTTACAATCTTCCTTTTTACAAAGACAGACGCAGATTGTGTGTTCAACATGTTCAGAACAAGACAAAAACGCACCTGCAAAGTGACGCAACAAAAGCGAATGTGTCGAGGTAAGGGCTGGATAGAAAAACCTGCTGAAGATCCCTGTGGTAGAGTCTGAATACTCATGTCGATGCCAAATTTGAGATGTTTCCGCTTCATCATTTTCAGCACCTTTCTAAAATGTCTGTATTCAATTTATTCTTGTAGGGTAATTTGTTTCAGAATTTTTACCAATGAGAATTCATTCTATTTTTGTGTTATATAGATATGGAAATACGACTCGTAAAAGGGAGCCTGGACACTTTCTGAAACCACTGTAAAGATGGCACTCTTGAAGATCTTTAAGAAACCGCACCTCAGGGCTTGACACACGTAAAAAGCACACAGTCCGCTTGTGTCGTGCACTCGGCGGCCGTGGGGAACGGTTTCATTTCTGTCCCTGTGTTATTTTTCACACATTAGCGGTGAACGGAGAGATGAATGGAAAACGAGCACGATTTTTCAGCGTCATCGTCGCCGGCTCTTTTTCCACCTTTTGTTTTGAAACCACTCAGTCGCTTCTTCAGCTGTTTTTGTCCCTTCGGGAGCCTCGGACAATGTGGGGACACGGCAACCAGCTTCCTCCTGTTTACAGCAAAGCGAAAATACTGCCGAGATATATATGAAAAAAAAAAAAAAAATCTCCTTATTTGTCTGTAGTTATACGAGCACGTGTTATTTATCTTCAGAACCTCTGCTTTTCGTGTTGTGTAGATTTTGTGAACGTTAAGCACAATGAAGACACATGTTTAGTGACAATACTTGCTTCCTGTAGTTCCAGACAACTCTTGACTGATTTAATTACGTGTTGCCGCTGTAGTTCTGAGGTCGTTTAAGCGTCAGCGTTGTAGAGTCGAAACCATTTACACCATTAATTTTATTTGTAAGATCACGCGCTGTTACATCATTTGTTGTTTTCATTTGCACAAACCGTTACACATGATTTAAAAACACAAGCAGGAACCTTTTCATTCACACAGGTTTGGCTGACACAGGCCGCTGTTAAATTAGACATTTATACACAATCAGTTTGTATTGCTCATTTAAAAGTTCAATTCAATCCATCTCTTTTATGAAGAGTAGCAACAAATTTCAATCAGCAACACGTATCAGAAAGAAAAAGGTTTGAGCAGCAATCGTTCTGTTTTGGGGAAGTACGTCTTCCTTTTTGATTTTTTTTGGTTTAGGCTTCAGTCAGTTCAAATGCTGCACTAGCCCCCATTTAGATTTGCAGGTCCCTATTTTACTCTTTCTGGGGGCATTGTGGGATTACAAAATCTTAAAAATGCCTTTCGGGTTTGTCTCACTTCAGTTTGAATTTACAGCGGCTAAAGGGAAGAAGAAAGTCAATGAGTCTCGAGACGAAGTGTTAATTTTAGCTCTAGATATTACTCCTTCTAAAGGCTTCTCCGTGTTCTAAAGCAAATGTTTTGACTTTGTTGATAGATAGTCAACGTGAGATCCCCAATCACAGGTCGGTGGTGTCAAATACGGGGTTTGTGTCGCCCAAAAGGGGGTTTTTGGAGCGAATCTTCTGGTCCCTCTGAGCCAAAGCTGCACCCAAAGGCTCGATGTGGTCCGTTATTCCGCTGTCTCTGTCCTCGTCCTCCCGTCGGGTTTTTTCCTAATGCAAGACCAGAGACGTCAGACTGAGTGTCACAGTATTCATAAAGATTTAAATAGATCTTATTATTTTTTTTTACGTGTTAAATTACCATAATGGGCAGAGTATCCTTCTCAATCATAGTCATATCATTGCTGCTGTCCAAGGAATTGAGGCTGAAAAGAGTGAAGATTTATATTATGCAGAAATGTGTTGACTGAATAAGTGTTCCATTTTAGTTAAAGCATTTGTTTTTTTATTATTTGTTTAATTGTGACAATGATGTAACATTATGTAAAATAAACTTTCATAACATATATGTTGTGCACTTTGAAATGTTTCATGTGAAGCCCCTAATTTTGAATAGTGTGACCTCTGTAACTTTAGATAATTCCAGGTCCTTCACAGAGTAAGAGCGGGAATGTCGCAAATTTAACTCTACACCAAACATCTGACTTTTTATCTGTTGGTAAAAAGCAACAATGTCAATGAGTAACAGTGGCTATAGGAAAACTGGTCATCACAGGTAAATAGAGCTCGTGATTGTGTCATTGAAAGTTTCTGACGCATTTTATAATCATAAACAGAAGAACATTTTAAATTGTTAGATGTTTGCTTGTTGGTTTGTTCATTTGTTTTCACCAGAAGTGAGTCTCTAATTATTTAATTATTTTAGTAATCATCAATGTTTGCTGGAGCCTCTAAACACGACGAATTTCCACGGTAACGTTCAATTTACAATTGCTGGGTTGCAGGTGACATCACAGCGTATAAAGGCCAATACTATTATATGGAGGAAAGAATATGTTGTTTGTGAGGACATTTTTGGTCTTGTACAGAGAGATCATGGACCCACTGACTGATATTAATGATCATCTCTTTCTTTTGAGCTATGACTTGTGGAAGTGTAATGTTGTTAATAGGAAAAACTGGGTCCCGCCCCCCACTGGGTCCGGTGAGATCATCACATTCTAGAGCCTGCAACCCAGCAATATCCCATCCCCAGCCAATACTATTTCACATTTTAAACTCTCCATTGATTAAACGTGACTTAACGGTTATGGCAAAGCCAGATGTCTTTTCTCCTCACACATGTTTGTGTGAAAAATGTTTTCTAACACCAAGGCTATAAATATGTCCCGCGTTATGCAATGTTATAGAGTGTGTGGAGATGTTGTCGACTGGACGACATCTCAGACGGTTTCTGTGATGGAGAGGCCCATTCCTCCGTGAAACCATGGCGACAGACCACAAGACATAAATCAGCCAATCAGATTTACCTGATTTTGTCCACATCGCTGTCCTCACCCAGGTCCAGCGCGATGGCCGAGTCAATGTTCAGATTGAGCACAGGGTTGGCTCTGAGGAGCAGTATACGCAGTTAGAGCACATGCATTCATCTGTATTTCTATTGCCTTAAATACAGTACTTTAGTGTAAAATTACGTTATAATAAGTACAATGTTCCAAGACACAGATGTAAAAACAGTTGTCACCCTTTTGTCTCAACAAACAACCATGCAATTACATCACGGTTTCTCAAACTTTAAGGGTTGCACCGTCCCTCATAACCAGTGTTAATTTTGACAACATATTTTAATTTAGTTTTAGTCTTAGTCTTTTGACGAAAATGTAATTCAATTTTAGTCGAGTTTTAGTCAAAAAAATATTTTCAATTTTAGTCGAGATTTAGTCGACTAAAATTGCAAGTCAATTTAGTCGACTAAATTTAAGACACATTTAGTCGACTTTGTATTTATAATATTCATTATAATCATATTTAATCGAGGTCCTGCTTCATGGAGCTGCTTCCTCATGAACAAAGCTCAGAGCTGCTCCTTTGGCAGTGAATTTACATGATATGACTGTTAATAGAAGTTTGGATGATATTAGTCTCTCCTTTCCATTTTTATTTAGTCTTATTTTAGTCGACTAAAATATCTGGACATTTTAGTCATAGTTTTAGTCGCATGAAAAACTTTTAATTTAGTTTTAGTCCAATTTTAGTCGTCAAAAATATAACTTTGACTAAAATTAAGACTAAATATTTTAGTCGACGAAATTAACACTGCTCATAACCGAGCAAAAAGGCTGAAACCCTCCAATGTGAAATGCTGTTTATGCTTCTAATAGTTTGAAAAAAGCAAAAAGTTAAAATGTGTTATTATTACGCTACAATAAGTGTGTTATCTAAAGTCAGGGAGCGAGATCACATGTCACGTACGCCCCTTTCCAGTTCCCGTTTACATCGTTTAAATCATCATCTTTGCTTGTTAAATAAAGTTTGTTTCACTCTCTTTTGAGCTTGTGATCCTTGTGAGTCATAATCAATTGTACAGTTTCCTGAAGTCATCTTGACAGCTCCATGCCTTTGGGAACAGATGCACTACAGAACTTAACCCACAGAAATCAGCAGCATTAGATTGATACAGAAGAGAGTTAACGGCGGATGTAATACATGCATTTCACTGCTCCTTTTCACGGAGACCTAGATTTAATGGATACGTCCAGAAGATTGTTACTTTTCTACCGCTCAAACTTCCCTCACCCTCTTAAAAATGCCCCTGATGAAGTTGAGTGAGGCTCTTACCCCTCCATAGTGTACAGGTTGGTGCCCGGTACCACTGGGCCTCCTCTTTGGTTGTCAGACATCACGGTAGAAGCGGACTTCATTGCGTTGGCTGCTTTGAGCTTCCTCTGGAGGCTGTTCAGGAAGATACAGTAGATAATCAAATATCATAACAGCTTAAGCTACTGGGATTTTTAAACAAATTATCCACGCAAGTCAATTTAAGGAAAATTGCACACGTTTTAATGAGCAATATTTACAACAAACAAACAAACAATATACATTTTCAACAACCAATAACAACTAAGCTTAGGAATGAATATCTTGCATTGACAGATGGTAGATATGTCTTTCTAATAGATGTGTTTGCCTTTAGTTCAGTCCGGGGCCCAGAATGGACCTAATAAAAAGTAACATTGTTCCTAATGTTCCTGTTTTGGTTTATGGTGGGCATTGTAGCACCTGAATTAGATATAAAACAAGACCAAATGTCTTACTTTCTACGAGTGCAGAGCAGAGACGTGGTGAGGACAGCGGTCACAACGATGAAGCCTGCAATCATCCCAATCAGGCCGTACCACAATGGGTTCGTTTTAGGATCCTCTGGGACCCCGGTACCCTGAGAAGAGTTGCAATATTTTAGGCTTTTGTATGAACTCCAGTATTAAAAAAAAAACATTTCCAATAACCCTTTTGGGGAAACAGAAGTTCAGTATTATTGAGGGACACTCATTCTAAAGGTTCTAAATTATTCTCAACTTACTTTGAGCTTTTAACAATATCATAATTTCCTTCACTCAATAAAAACTATGCCTGGAGTCGTGTTTTATTCCATTCCATTCAGTTATCCAGCATATTTAGTCTGCCTGCTTCAAAGTGTGTGTCATCGGACTTGTACTGATAATTTTAGTGCTCAAATTTCTTCCACTTTTGGGTTGCAGCTGTGATTGTAGGCCTTATTTGAACTGCCTTGCTCCTCTCAGAGCCAACGGAAGATGAGTCCATTTCATTCTGTTGGTTTCCATAGATATCAGTTAAAGTTGTCAAACATAAAATGGCAAATGCTGACGCGTCCAAAAGTATTTTCAAAGAAAAAATATTGGGAGACAAATTTACAAATATTCACAAATTTCATATATCTCAAAGTTACAAATGTATACTGATGTTTAGTGTAACTTCTTTGACATAGCTTGTACTCACAACAAAGATCGGATTGTACGCTTCCAGGGTCTTCATGTTCTCAGGTTCCGATAGTACTGTCACTAGTGTTTCGAATGTCATAGCCGTCCCATTCCCAAAGATAAAATAGGCTTCTATGACTGAGATTTCCGATTCCCTGAGAAGGAAATAATAGGCTTTGGCTGAGACAGTGCTGAAATATTTCATGTGTTACATAATAATGTTAAAGCGAAACAAGAGTCTTGGCGCCACCTAGTGGACCTGCAGTGATATTTTATTGGAACAACAGTTTGTAAAGGTATAAGCTACCTGGTTAGCAGGTTTTAAGAATAACAAAACCTGGTGGCAACAAGATTGTTGTTTGCCAAAAATATGGTATTACCTGATTCTACATAATTTTAATAGAGATTTAGCAAATTTCAAATTGTGATTTAGATTTGATTGCACTTTCAAAATTCTTATATATAGGTGAACAAACTTACAAAATAATTAAATTAATAAAAAACATAAACTTCAGTTGCTTAAACTTTATGCAAATCACTGAGCTCTTGAGATTGTAAGCCATTTGGAAATCTGTGGCATTTACAGTGAACATGATACTTACCTGGCTGATTTAGAGGCCTCTTCATATTTTGCAACCACTTGGACATAAGCTTGAGTGCAAATAGTGAGGTCTCTGTGTAAGAGGAAGTATATTTTAATTACACACTAAATCCCTTACTTGTACTTATAAAATAATGTAGTGCTGTCATAAAGTACCTTATGAGCTCTGCTTCCTTCTCAAGAAGTTGTGACAAGGGAATCCTAAACTTAATTTGATTTTTGAAACCTGCGTCAATCACAAAGATCTGCCAGGTATAAAGAAATAAGTATAAATAAGTGATAGTTTACAAAGCAAAAAGTTACAAAATATAATATAGGGTAATTGAATTTTGCATGACATATGCATGACCACTTTATATACTTTTCTATTTTTTTTATTTGTTATTTTTTTCCAAAGGCTTTATTGGACAGAACAGCATAAGAGCAGGAAGATAACAATCGGTGCTGGGACTCAAACCTTCTAGCTGTGAAGTACGAACGCTAACCGCTGTGCTACCGTGCCGCCAAAACAACAATGCGTAAGACATGTGTCTTTACATATTTTGTCTATAATTGGACACACTTGCTCTTTTTATTGTTACATTGTCAGAAGAATGTAATTTATTATCAGTAATAGACCTCTCTATTGTGCTATATCGTGCATAAAATAAATAAATAAATAAAACAAATATATATATATATCTTCTCACTTAGTGAGTCATATGAATCTATAATTATAATTTTGTGGGAACAAAATGGCAGACCACACCCAATTTTGGTGAATTGAAACCTCTGCAGTTTCTTTGCATTCAACTCCATTTACCTCAAGTTTAGTGGAGTTGGTAAGGCCTCCTGTGTCTGTTGCATCAACGGTCACCAAATATTTCCCTTTCTGATCTGTGTTGAGCATCTCAGTCGATCTGTCAAGGCAAGACTTGTATCAGTATACATTATGCGTTTGCGTCACAACAAACTGAAGATTTAAATTGCAATGGCATGATTTACTGTGAAAGATTCAAAAAGCAAATGTTTTCTATAATTACTGGCCCTATCCACATGAAATTTGCAGAAAACGTCTTGTGTGACTGTTCTGTTCGTGTGGTAGTGAGTGGTCAGTTTGTTCTGACTTCAGTCCTAACAAACAAACAGCATGAAGGAAATATCTACCCAGAAAATCCCAAAATGTTGAATGTTATATAGGCCCATACATTCTTGTGACATGAGGCAGTAATTGAAATTTGATTGAAAACTCAATCACAATTATCGACATGGGGCTTTTAAACCATCTGGTCTGTCCATTCTGTGGCAGTAACAGCACCTGGTCTTAAGTCTGGAGAGGCACTATGAAAGATGTGTGCGCGTTAAACGATCCAGGATTGGAAAGCGAAATAAGTTTGTGTATCATAGTTGTAAATGTATGTATTTTTGAAAAAGTCAAATCAAAAACCTAGATCAATCAATCACGACTATTGTTCTTGCTAAATCGCCCTGCCCTGTTTTGACAACATGAAATGATCATGGGATTAAAAAATGAATACTCACTGGATAATCCCCACATAATAGTCGTCCTGCCGCGTCGTTATGGCTTCAAAGACAATCTTGTTGTCTGGAATTCCGCCATTTATGTCTATGAATTGAACTTCTTTGACCTGAAACTTAATTTGGGCATTTATGCCACTGTCTCTGTCTGTAGCCTGGAATCAAAAGCATTTGCATTTAGTATTTGTTTTAAAATACAATTTAATATGTCAATGTTTTTTTCTTAAAGCCGTTACTAAAAGACCGAGAAGAATAGCGTGATGTCGTGGTATGGCAACAGCAAGCGATAATAATAAATGTGCCTGTGGTCTTAAACTGTTATGGCATCCGTACTTCTAAATAATTTAAGTCAAGCAACATTTTTAATACATTATATCAAATGCAAAACTTTTTGTTGTAAAAACAAAACAAAAAATAATACAAATAATTTAATACAGAATGTACGTACACTGACTTTCGCAACCGATGTCCCCTGGCTCGCACTTTCAGACACCACAACTGAAATAATAAGAGAAAAGTCAGTACTTATATAAAACTAACAAGTAGGAAAAAGATAAGAAATAGACTCACCAAATACTAAATTAGAGTAGATAAACTCTGGAGTGTTGTCATTCACATCTTTAATATTTATCACCATCTCTCCTACAAATAGGATTGATTTAAACAATGGATCTTTGGGTTGAAACAACACATGTAAAAGCTTAGTTTAAGCTGCTGACCTGGAGATGGGCTGTTGTTCTTTCCCTTCTCTGTGTATTCGTCCACCACTTGGGCCTCCACTATGGCCTGGACGCAGGACTCATAATCGATCGTAGCCTCTGGGTTGATCTCGACCACACCATTCGGCTCCAAAACAAACCAGTCACATGGCTTTTCGTCCCCACCGCACCGACATCTGACTGACACCAGTTCGTAAACCAGGGAGGAGTTCGTGTCTTTGTCCACTGCATCAAATTTCCCAATAGGCCCTGTGTCCTTGCTGTTCTCCTCGACCTCGACTGCAGGAATTGGTCTGAACGTTGGTCTCTCATCATTCACGTCAAGCACATGGACCTCCACTGTAACTTTGTCTTTCTCCTGCAGTAAATCCCTGGCCTCCACTTGAAGACTGAAGATCTTTCGTTCGCCCTCGTAGTCCAGCTCAACGTCCTGGTCCACTCTGATGTTGCCGAGGTATCCCGGTGCCTCTGCAACACTGCTGATCATGAAACTGCCAAAGCTGCCTTCCGCGATGCTGAAGGCGATGCGATTAAACTCAGCCGTTTGGTCCTTGTCCTCGGCATAAACAGAGCCAACCATTATACCTGTGGAATGGAGAGAGAGGGGGACTTTTATGGATTAAGATGAGCCAAAATCTTGGAAGAGGTTAAGTTTGAATTAAGTTGATATATTTTCAACAAGCCATTCATTTACATATCAGATTTGGAGTCCTAATAATGTAATACAGGCAATATCAAATGGTAAATCAGGTGTAACATGCCAACATATAGCACATTTTATTTTTCATCTTGCACCCACTATTCAGCACCTTGCTTGATAAAAAAAACCCTTAGAACGCCTAACACCCATAAGAGCATTATCCCAGAATTAATCGAATTTCAGGACAAACTCAATCAAACTCAAGAACCACCGTTGCATTATAAATACATGGCATACTGGTTTGAAAAATGTAAATACTGACCTTTTTCACCTTCTTTGACAGTAAAATTATAGAAGGGCTTCTCAAACTCTGGTTTGTGATCGTTCACATCCTAAACATCATAAGAAATGCACACGTGAGCCCAACACATCCTGAGTTTGAAAGTGCTGCAGGTAAATAATTTGACGACTCTGACCCACCTGCACATTGATGATGACTCGGACCACAGTGGAAAGAGGAGGAACGCCTTTGTCTGATACGTTTACATTGAGCTCGATCTTCCCGTTAAGATCTGGGGCGATGTGCTCTCTGTCCAATGGGCCGTTGTTGGTAAGGACTCCAGTGTCTGGGTCAATGCTAAAGTTCTTACTGTAAGGCCCTGGTTCAATCGTAAACACCAGTTGGCTGTTCGGCGTGTCCGGCTCGTCTCCATCAGTGGCCTGTGCAAAGCAGGAAACCCAATTGATGACGATGATATATGCTAGTCATGCTAAATCCACCCGCAAGTTTGATCATCACCTCAATTTTGACATTTTCCAGGTTTTCACCCTCGCGCACAAACTCCTGGTAGGTGCCTCTGTTTGGGACGGGGGTCTGGTCATTGATGTCAGTGACTGTGATCTCCAGGACGGCGCTTCCCGGTTTGCCGTCGGAGTCCCGGGCCTGTAGCGTCACCGAGTACGAGGCTCTGATTTCACGGTCTAAAAGAGCTCCATTCTTCACATAGACTTGGCCTGTGGTGCGCTCAACATCAAAGTACTGTAGTCTGAAACACATGACAAATACATATTAGGAATATTTACATAGTGTGATTTGGAAATCTACTGTGATCCGGTTTAACTTTCTACAATGAATGATGCCATCTCCCCTGCGCTTCATTTAGCCTTCACTCACCTTGAGACAAAGGACTCTTACGTTAGAATGCTGTTTTTAGACTTTAGCTCAGCATTCAACACTATAATCCCACAGCAGCTAATACACAAACTGCTCCACCTGGGGATCAACACATCACTGTGCAACTGGCTGCTGGACTTTCTAACAGGGAGACCACAGGCTGTACGTGTCGGCGGAAAGTCCTCCAGAAACATCACACTGAACACGGGAGCTCCCCAAGGCTGTGTGCTGAGCCCCCTCCTGTTCACTCTGCTGACCCATGACTGTGCTCCAAAGTACGACTCAAAGAGACGAGTCAAACTACAGGAGTGAGGTGAGCAGTCTGGCCATGTGGTGCACACAGAACAATGGGGAGAAGACAAAATAATTTGTTGTGGACTTTCGGAGAGCCCAGCATGTTCCTCTAACAATCAATGGTGCTGCAGTGGAGAGGGTGACCAGCACTAAGTTCCTGGGTGTGCACATCACAGAGAACCTCTCCTGGACCATGCACACTACATCTCTGGTCAAGAAAAGTAATCAGCGTCTCTACTTTCTCTGCAAGTTGAGAAGAGCCCAGACTCCGGTATGTGCAACTTCTACAGAGGGACTATAGAGAGCATCCTGACCAGCTCCATTACTGTGTGGCAGCGCATCGTGAGAGCAGCGGAGAGGATCTGCGGAGCCCCTCTCCCCACCATTAAGGACATGTACTCCATCCGTCTCACCCGCAAAGCCGTCAGAATCACCAGGGACCCTACGCACCCATCACGCAGTCTCTTCAAGGTAATGCCCTCAGGGAGGAGACTGTGGAATCTACGGGTCAGGTCCAGTAGACTGAACTCAGACAAACTTAGACAAACTGAGATAATTGTTTTTGGCCCACAGACACAAAGACAAAGTGTTATCAGTCACCTTGAGTCTCTCTCTCTAAAACCAAAAGATCAGGTTAGAAATCTAGGAGTAATCATGGACTCAGACCTGAACTTAAACAGCCACATCAAAGCAATAACATCATCAGCTTTTTACCATCTAAAAAACATTGCTAAGATCAGAGGAATCGTGTCAAAACCAGACTTGGAGACACTCATCCATGCATTTGTCTCCAGCAGGTTAGACTACTGTAACGGCTGCTCACTGGCCTTTCTAAACCAGCTGTTAGAGCTGCAGAACATCCAGAACGCTGCTGCTCGAGACCCGACAAGAACCAGGAAATATGACCATATTAGTCCAGTGCTCCGGTCTCTGCACTGGCTTCCTGTCACTCAGAGAATAGAATTTAAAACAGCTCTGCTTGTGTACAAGTCGTTTCATGGTTTAACATCAAAGTACATCTCTGACATGTTAGAGCCGTATGAACCATCTCGGGCCCTGAGAACTTCAGGGAGGGGTCTCCTGGTGGTTCCCAGAGTCAATAATAAACACGGTGAGGCTTTGTTTCAGTTTCATGCAGCTAAAATCTGGAACAGTCTTCATGAGGATGTGAGACAGGCCTCAACTCTGACAATGTTCAAATCCAGGCTGAAAACAGCTCTTTTTACCCGAGCATATGAAAACTGAAAGTATTTTATCTGCACTCTTGCCTTTTACTGTAATTGATTAATTTTGATGTTGATGTTTTAATGATTGATTTGATCAGTTTTCTTGTAATTTTATGCAACTGTGAAGCACTTTGAATTGCCTTGTGTATGAATTGTGCTCTACAAATAAACTTGCCTCGCTTTCTCGCTTACAACTACTAGCCATGGTCTTATTTTAGACTTATCTTAGACTGTATCCCTGGAAAACTCTTCCCAGACCTGTTTCAGATCCAGTGTTACTAGGAAAGCCAATTGGCCCAATACTTAGTCGTTGGTATTTGCTGTGGAAGGTTCAAGAACCACTTGCATGTTGTATTTTGTGTGTGTGGAGAGTGGACGCACATGCTTTCAGGCAGAAGGCTGTATGTGAGCTTGTTCCGGTCCATTGTGTCTGGGTCTTTTGCCTGAGGTGAATAAAATGATAAAACATTTATTTTATGTTATGCTTTTCAATGCAATATTCAATCTTTGTCATGCCATATTTTTCATAATGCTACTCACTAGGGCTGCACACTATATCACCAAATTAGTGGATGTCCATACAAGAAGCCATAATATATCATATATATATTATTTAAAAAAAAACAAAAAACGTATGATTTGTTTTCAATTTAATGTAACCCACTGTTTTAAAATTGTCGTTCAATATTGCAATGATAATATTATTGTGACATTTAAGACATTTATCGACAATTTACATTTCTCTCATATCGCACAGCCCTAGAACACAACAATATTATATTTTTCCGATATAGCTTCAGATTAGGCCATTAACAACAGACTCACAGTGATGAGAACCACCAGGGTCCCGTCGGGACTGTGTTCGGGCACTTTGGCGTAGTACGTGTCATTTGTAAAAACAGGGCTGTGGTCGTTGGCATCGAGGATCCTGATGGTGACATCTGCAGTCGAGCTAAGGGCTTTATCGCCTTTATCCACAGCTATCACCTGGAAAACAAGATCAGAAAACATGAAATACATTTTTTTTTATGTTCTTCCAGAAATTACTTTGTATAATGCCTATGGTAAGTTTTACTCCACCGCCCTGTTTTAAGACCCAGCATACTTGTGTCCTATGCCCATTCAATTGTAATGCGTAGCGTAAATATATCATAAAACTTAATGGCTACCTTTAAAGTTACTTGGTGTATTTTTTCATAGTCCAGGTCTCCCGGGTTTTTGACAGTCAGCTGCACTTCACTGTCGGAAAAGGCTTCAGAGGGCTGGACTGAGAACATTTCTTTACCATCTCCATCCAATGACAGTAAGGTTTGGGCATTCTGTAATAAAATGCAACCAAAATATACATTTAGCTCTTATTCTGGAAGTGTTTGGTCAGGGCAGGGTGGTAGGAGTGTAAGATTGAATTGGAAAAATAAACATGTCACACGTGCTCTCAGGTGTAGAGGAGATTTTCAGATATTGTCACCTGGACGGAGTTGATTGAATCGAGGATGTCCCGCCCCTATTTTCAGAGGCTTCTTCTCTTTTGTTGGTTAACAGACAAGCTTATGGCCTCCATCTTAAGGCCACTAAACAAACCTTTGATGAGAATGATCAAGATTCTTGCAAAAGAAACAATGTCTAAACAGTTCTATCTATGAGCTAGTATATAAAAAGAAAAAAGATCGTTTTGAAGTGGGGTAAAGGAGCCATATCTCAACCTTGAACTGGCTGGGGGCTGAGACATAAAATGGGACCTAACGGCTCAAGGTTTCATCTTAGCCCAGAGCCAACACTATTTTCATTGCTGAAACTGCAAATGGTGTAACACCAAGCACTCTCTACAGGACACCCTGTCTACTCAGAAGAGTAACCGCAGGAATCTGCGTTTCAAGAGGACATTTCATTTCTTGCTATAAAACAGCTTGGTCTGAATATGTGCACTTCCTTATTACTATACCTAGTTTTCTATGTTTTTTTGTGTCTATGTATTTGAATGTGCGGCTATAGGACACCCGAACGTCTGTGAGGGATAAATAAAGTATTCTGTCTGTCAAGAAATATGTCCGTCTTGACCCCTCACGTCAAGCGTAGCAAGAGTGAACATAGGCCCCTAGCTTGTGTACCGATTTAAAATTTAACCACAATAACGATAATAAGTCTCTGAAGAAACATCCTCCACTCAATCATGTCAGTCCAGTCGACAATACAGTATTTGAATTAAACAGTTTGTACAGTAAATACAACAGAAAAAACATGACCAAATCACCAATTTTGTATGGATATGAATCAGAGTGACATAGATTAATAGGTTTAGGGACAGTGCATGTTAAGTATTTTGGAAATAAAGCCAGAGACTCTGGAAATATGTTGAAGGCAGGATAGTGGTTGTATTGGAGGCTGTTTTTGGGTGTAGTAGTGAAAAAGGTTTTGATATTAGTTTGTGGGAAGGAGGTCTTACCTTATCAGCATCCTTGACCGTCATGTTGATGAAAACAGCCCCTAGTGAATGTTCACGCACCTCACCGGAGAATCTGTTGGCTCGGACACAGTTTGAGTCCGCACACTGGTAAAACATAGGCGCGTTGTCGTTTACATCCACGATGGTGATGGTGACTTGAGCCATGGCAGTGGCTTCGATTCCATGGATGTTCGGTTTGGTTTCTTTCGCCTAAAACAAAGATTTGGTGATAATGACAAGGATTTGAGCTCATCTGAGGTTTTCAATGACCGCACTGATTATGTTTAGCCATTCAAACTATATGTGTCACTAATTTCACTTACAGTTATTAAGTATTAATAGATCAAAGTCAACATGATGCAAGTACAATAATCAAAAATAAATTAAAACATAACTATAAATAATTATTGGTACCTGTGTTTACTACATGGCCCTATGTTAAAAGAGATTACCTTAACAGTCAGAGTTACTGTGTCACCAATTTCCTCTCGGTCAATCGCACTGTTCACTGCAATAACCCCCTCCCCGTTTATTCTGAAGAGGCCGTCTGCTGTGGAGTCTGTCAGTTCAACAGAATGCAATCATGTTACAAATGCATGTGAAAAAAAAAAAGTATCTCTCTGGAGGAGGATAAACCAGCTCACTGTGTATGCCGTAAATGATCTTATCATTGATCCCTGTGTCCGGGTCAAAAGCCGAGACGGTAATCACACTCTGCCCCTAACGAAGACAAAACAATCGTCCGAAAATGAAAATGGCACACATATTCATCAATGTAACAGAAAAAAAAAAAAAACTGGGCTCACTATAGCTGAGTGTTCTTTCACACTCGCCATGTAGGGAATGCGAGTGAATTCAGGATCACGGTCTGGGATATCCACAACCGTGATGTAGGCAAAGACTACACTGGACAAGTATACTTTGTCGGGCTTAAAACAGTTACCTCCGTTGTCCTGAAGAGAGAAAAAAAGATGGCCTTCATACTTTATACTTACTTAGTTTATAGGAAGAACCTACTTATATACTCACTGTATGACAGAACCATACTTACAGATGCATTAATTCTGATCCGATAGTAATTGCTTATGTCATTGTAGTTAAGGTTTTCCTGGAGTATGACATTGCCCACTGTGTCAATCCTGAAGGTATTTAGTCCAGAACTAGGGTCAGACTTAAAACACGGGATTGACATTACTTTTTTCCATGTCAAGCTACAAATGACTGTTAATATAATCAGACTGTAAATTACCTCATCGATTCTGTATGTAACAGCTCCCGCACTTCCTGAGTCGCGATCATTGGCTTTTACTTTGAACAGAGTGACGCCAACAGCAGTGTTCTGGTAATTTAAGGGGAACAGGAAATACATTCACTTTAGTTTAAGAAAAATGAATGAATGAATAAAAACAACAAAAACCTAAAAACAACATAAAAGAATATATCAAATACTTGAACTTTTTTTTACATCTTGGTTTTGTTACTTCCCTCTACCCTAGCAGAGCTGGGTTGTAACAGGTACTTTACCTCTTGGACTGATGCGTCATATGTAGCCTCCTCAAAGATGGGTCTGTTTTTATTGGAACCTTGTACAACAATAAGTGTGTTTTTCTTAACGGGCTGAAAAGAAGTTTCAAAATTTAAAAAGCAGATATTTGTGAAAAGGGATTAAAGGGGCTGAATTTCACTCACTCTATTAGTCCCGTCAGAAACCACGGCTGTCAGCTCCATCACTGGTAATGTCTAAAATAAGAAAACAGATAAAGAGCTTTTTACAGTTTTTAAAGTTTACGGATGCAGTTCATAAAGTCCTTATACTGATTTTTGGATAATAAACAATGAAAGAAGAAGGCATTGAATTAAAATGTTAGCTGTGGTCCAAACTCATTCCTAGCTTTCCTAACACATTTGTATCACCCCAATTCTTCACACGGACGAGTTTATAAGCACGTTTCAAAACAACTTGCAGGGTCACTTAACAGGCTCACAGAAATGCTGGGAAATTAACCTGTAACTTCATGAATTTAAAAATACTATAGAGATTTCAAGACGCAAATTACTTGAATCCGCATGCACATTAAAGTCTTCCGATGTGTCAGACGCGTATTCACCAGATTTCAGCAATTCATCAAATTTTAACCAGTAGTGACGGCTCTTTTTTTTACTTCATTCCCCATTTTGACTGGTGCATTACTCTGGAGTTTCTTGTTATACAGTAGTATGATGTGTAATCCAACCTCTATGTTCAGATCGTCTTGCACTTTGACTGTCCCGCTGGTATCCACACTGAAGAAACGCTTATCGAGCCCTTCCAGTGAATAGGTCAGTGGATCGCCGTCTGGGTCGGTCGCCGCTATTGTAAATACAATATATTCTAAGAAAGAATGACAGAGTTTTAGTGGCCAAATAACAGATGTGTTGATGATATTGGAAATCAAGAGTAAGTCCACTTGACTTACCACCTGCTGGGACATCCTCGCACACTAAATATCGGCTTTCGATGAAAAATGTAGGAGGTTGATTTGCTGTGAAAAAGGTTTATCAGAATCAGAATCAGAATCAGAATAGGTTTATTGCCAAGGTTTGTGAACAAGGTTTACAAACTAGGAATTTGTCTTGGTGCAAACGTGCGACATAGAACACATAACACAGAATTAAGATAAAAAATAAGCTAAGAACTTTAAACTATAAGGCTATGGGGGCATGCATAAAAAATATTAAATAAATAAGAACAATCGTCAGCCGCTTGTTGCTTAGTTGCGCTTAAACAAATACTTTACAGTCTTACCATTTGTTAAACTGGACCAGCACAACAGGAGCGCACACGCATAGATGAGCCCCATGTCTGCGATAGAAAAGGAAAAAAAGGAAAAACAACAAAAAAACTATCAGATTATCTTAGAACCACACCCTTGTTACTAATAACCGAATTACAAACTTGCCTGGTCGTAGCTGGGATCAAAAATCAAAAGAATCAAAACCACATTATTCTACTATAGTTGTGTCTTCACATTTTATAAAGATAGAAGGTTTTTTTCCATGTCTGTTGGGCACTCAAATTGATTATTTCCACACAAGTTCAAACACCAGTGTACACAGACAGTCAAAGCCAGACGTGGCATTTTCTTTTTATTATTTTTTCACACTATCTTTTTGCATACAGGAGAGAGTGCGAGTGTTTCTACATATTCAGCATAAAGAATGACAGATCAAAACTGGAAAAGTCAGACTTACCATTCGAGCTCCTCTTCTCTCTATACCTCTTTGAGACCTTTGGCTCTTGCCTCTCCGAGTGATTATCGCCCTGCAGTAAACATCAATGATTAACGCATCGACGAATGCACCGGCAATAAAATCATCCCACTCAATCTTTCCTATTTGGTTTCAGCTCCAAAGCGTGACGGCATAAGGTGAGGAGGCAATGCAGGCTAACGATGAATGTGGCCCTTCTGTATCGACGTCTTTAGCTTCACTGTCAAGTCTAACACATGTAAGCCAGACACAGGGAATCACATTGTGTTGCTCTCAAACCCTTGGTGCAAAATAACATATGGCACTTTGTACTGAGCAATGCCAAATACCTATCGCCAATCGCATCGACATTTGAGAGTTTCCGTTGAGAAAATTGTTCGAACTTACCCTCACAGCCAGTCAGAGAACCCAGGCCTATTTCAGAAACAACCGATTCATGTGTTTCACTAATGAACTGCCTCCACGTCCCATGATCCTCTGCTGCTCTCTCCACCGGCCCGAAACTAAAGAACAATGGATAATTACACTTTGTGCGGCTTTCATTCATAATGAGGTAAACGGACACAACTTTGTGGAGACTTGATACATTTGTAACGGTTGGATGGAGAAGGTGAACATATTTGAACAACTTAATGAAGGCAAGGCGAGGCAAGTTTATTTGTAGAGCACAATTCATACACAAGGCAATTCAAAGTGCTTTCACAGTTGTATAAAGTTACAAGAAAACAGATAAAATCAATCATTAAAACATCAACATAAAATTAATCAATTACAGTAAAAGGCAAGAGTGCAGATAAAATACTTTCAGTTTACATATGCTCGGGTAAAAAGAGCTGTTTTCAGCCTGGATTTGAACATTGTCAGAGTTGAGGCCTGTCTCACATCCTCATGAAGACCGTTCCAGATTTCAGCTGCATGAAACTGAAACGCACCGTGTTTATTATTGACTCTGGGAACCACCAGGAGACCCCTCCCTGAAGTTCTCAGGGCCCAAGATGGTTCATACGGCTCTTAACATGTCAGAGATGTACTTTGGTGCTAAACCATGAAACGACTTGTACACAAGCAGAGCTGTTTTAAATTCTATTATCTGAGTGACAGGAAGCCAGTGCAGAGACCGGAGCACTGGACTAATATGGTCGTATTTCCTGGTTCTTGTCAGGACTCGAGCAGCGTTCTGGATGTTCTGCAGCTCTAACAGCTCGTTTAGAAAGGCCAGTGAGCAGCCGTTACAGTCGTCTAACCTGCTGGAGACAAATGCATGGATGAGTGTCTCCAAGTCTGGTTTTGACACTATTCCTCTGATCTTAATGTTTTTCAGATGGTAAAAAGCTGATGATGTTATTGCTTTGATGTGGCTGTTTAAGTTCAGGTCTGAGTCCATGATTACTCCCAGATTTCTAACCTGATTTTTTGGTTTTACAGAGAGAGACTCAAGGTGACTGAAAACACTTTGTGTCTGTGGGCCAAAAACAATGATCTCAGTTTTGTCTGAGTTTAGTTGGAGAAAGTTGTTTTGCCTCCACAAACTGATCTGTTCGATGCAGTGACAGAGAGTATCTACAGGCCCATGTTCCCCTGCCGTCAGTGACACGTAGATCTGAGTGTCATCTGCGTAGTTGGGGTACGACACATTGTTGCTGTTTATTAGCTGACCCAATGGAAGCATGTACAAGTTGAATAAGAGGGGTCCCACAGTGTAACAGTTAGAATATGAGGGGAAAATGTATCAATAAAGCAATACGTTGCAGCTGATTAGGAAGAAATAAAATCAATAGATATTATACATATATTTTAAGGGACCAATTTTTAAAGATGGAGAGAGCCAGGTTTACAATTCTAGGTTTATTTTGTAGACAAATTGGACACAACATTCATTCTATTCAGAGAGGATTTTGGATATCTTCCTTAGTCGTTAAGTGTGAGGCTGAAAAATCTGTCAGTGCATTTTAAGAGATGTCCCTTGAGGGTAAAAAGGGATTTAGGATAAAATGTACAATTTAGGATACAGTCGATGGAGGAACGTTGATTCAGCAAAATGATAAAACCTTATTCTGATCATGTCTTTGTTTCAAGATGATTTTACAAATGGACCCTTGACAAAAACCTCAAATTAAAATGAAAGTGTTTTGCATTGTCTCCCCCTTAATAATGACTTAGTTGTTAAGTTTCTGACACACTTTAACACATCCAAAAAAGGCTTGAATTATGGATGACGGAAATGAATGCAGCGTCATAAAAGTTATTAGTCTGGTAATCTCTCTAGACTTTGGTTTATTACTTACAGCACTGTCCGAGCAACGGACGCAAATACAAACAAAGGGTGGAGCCAGACCTTGTTCCGAAGTGTTTCCAGTAAAATCAAACCAGGAAATCTGAGAAGACTGGATCAACATGGGGTCAAACTGGGTGTTGTCTTCCACCAAAATATTGATTATAATTTGAATCCAAGCCTGTAATGTGCACTTAAGTGTTGTTAAATAACCTACAGTCACCTGAAATGTTTTTTTTTTCTTCAATCTGAGGCGTATACCACTGGTGATACATGAGCTCTTATTGTTAATCAAATCAGTTTATTCTACTATTGCTAAATGTTTGCTCTATATGTTCATGAAGATCTGATTTCTACGCACTTTAAGTGAACAATTAAGAGTCCTGGTTTGGTCCCGCTCCAATCCTGGTGGTGATGAAATTCAACTCTATTTGATGAACCATGACTGACTTATTATATATTTAGCCTATGCTGTTTGATTGTTGGTTCATTTGTGTGTCATAATGTGGGAAAAACAGGACAAAAGGGCAGAAGAAATGGTGTAGCCTAAAGCCTATTATTATTTTATTTTACAGTTGATCATATTTAATCTGTGAATGTAAAAGAGGTCCAATAAACGCCTGTCTCCAACATTTCCTGACACTCACATTGAAAACTTTGAAGGCAGTTGCGCACAGTTGGTCCATTACGGTAAAAATGGCAGCTCGGAGTGCGCGCTCTGCTCTGGAAATACGCACAAATGGGGGTGTGACGAGGAGCTGCAGAATGCCAAAACAAGAGCGAGGCTGGTTTATTTGAAAAAGAACAACACACTCTGGGTTGAAGGAATAATGTCGCTTTTATGAATTATAGGCGCAGAAGACACGGGCTGGTTTCGCGCTGTGTGGTAGAGGACGCCAGATTTAGCAGCTTTTCGCAGCAGTGGTGAAACCCACGGAATGTTCCATTCGCGAACAGCTGACCACAGGATGCCGCACTTAGGCCAGCGACATGTGAACGATACAAGAAAAACATTGGGATCCAATGACTGCTTTTTAACAATCAGGTAACCGCGCAGCTATACGCTCTTTCTGGCAGTGTTTTTGAGGCACAGCATGGACGTAGCCTATTTGAGTTCTTAGATATGCTGCTAGTTGTGAGGGTTGCCATCATCGCAGCCTCCAGCCCCTCCTTGTTTTGCTGCTACTAAAAGCGATGTTGTAATGTTTACATTGGCTCTATGTTTCACATCAGTGCTCGCGCGCGCTCTCTCTCTCACTCCCTTTCTGAACACGCCGAGATTCGGTTTGGTACAGGTTTGGATAAATGCGCAAAGTCTTCAGCATGTACCACGCAAGCGCATCATCCATTAGTCTTGTTGAACTAATTGGGTCTGAAAGAATAATGGCTTGAAACACTGTTAACCTAATTACGGTGCATGGTGTTTACGGCAAGGAAATGCAACAATCTGAGGAGATGCAGCCATCCACTCGTGTAAAAGACGGAGAGGGATCAGAGATGGAATGATCATGCGAGGCCAACATTACATAAGCGGCTGGTGTCTACAGCAGGACACTGTGGCCTCCAATGAGAGTCAGAGAGTACGCGTACCAATAACAATCCTGTCCTGCACTTTAATCAGTGGGATGCGCAAGGACCGAACAGTCTGTTGTAATGTGACTACTGTAGTTTAAGGACAGATGTTTGAGGAAGAGATGGTATGAGTGCTGCATTCATCTGCATCTCCTTAGTGAAACTATTTTTTTTTTTTTTTTTTTTTTTTAATAAGACTGGAGGTTACACAGTAATAACTTTGGGTGTCCCACAGTAAGAAGGAACCAAACTAATTAATTGACGTTGTTGTTGTAGTAGTAATAATAATAATAATAATAATAATATTAATAAATAGGCTATTTTACTTGAGTAGTTTTCAAGTTAATTTAAGTTAAGTTAATTTATCATATGCGTCAAGTCATTTGACAATGACATGTGAATAGTTTTTGAAGTATAGGCTCATCTGACCTATTTGCTCTACTGGCCGTGTCATATAGGCTATCATTGCAAAAGACTATGTTATTTATAGTTTGCAATCTGTGCCTTAGTCAGTGGGATATCCATCTTGGAATGCTTGATAACATTATGTAAATTAGTCTCCTGTGGGGAAACACAGTGAATTACACTGTTTTAATCAAATTGTGCAACCTGTTAAAGCAGATGCAAATGATTTGATATGCACTTCCCGCATGGCTTTTTACTTTATTGTTGCTGCGACTTAATGGCAGGGCGTCTGTCATGGTTTTAAGCACAAGCTGCTGCTGGGGATCAACTGGAAGTGCTTGTTGTTTTGATCCGCGGTGCAGCGCTTGTCTAGCATAGACTGTAAAGTCTCAGGGCAGTCTGCTGTCTGTGTTTTCCGCGCGCTGATTGGTGGGATCCGCGCGGGGGGCGAGGTCTGCCCATAACAATGCGATTCAAGGAACATGCACGCGCCAAGTCATGTTGTTATCGCTGTTGAGATACTGCCACATTTGACCGCATTTAACGACACTTTCGGCTCAGCAGGGCTCCGTGTTACAAAACGCACCATTTCAACCCGCTTCTGGACTAAACTGGCCCCTTATGCTGCAACTACAGGCACTTGTTAGCAGGTTAGCATTAGCGGGCTATTAGCTCCACCGTCGGGGGACATTGTCAAAAATCTCTCGCAAGCCGCAGGTTTTCGGTTACTGTCAGGTAAGAAGTGATTAAATACTGACGCCTCATTCACGTTAAGAGGTTTCTGGGGATGAAAGCAGCCGTGAGGCTAAAAGTAGCGCTTGTATTCCCATGTGCTAGGTCTGTTTACCCGAGTTCAGAGGTTGAAAGGCATAAAACAATGTAAGTATGTATCCTAAGAATTCATTATTGTTGGTTTGTCGAGAAATGTTTCCTCAAACCGACGTGCACTAGATTCCACAATGGTTTCTGTCATAGTTACTGTTGCTAACGGCTGAAAGAGGTTAACTGTTATTATCATGCCATGACCCACGTAACTAAACTAAACTCGAGATATATTGAAGTGTTGGTTTTAATTGTTAATCTGGTGACGTTATAACCAGGGCAAGCTCACGTAATTTCCCCCGTAGGCAGGTTTTCATGATGTGTTGTTGTACAGCTGTTGTGGTGCTGAACAAAGCGCCTGCTAACGGAGCCTGGCTAAAGTTAGCTTCAGCTGAGAGGTCGAATGTGCGGAGAAGCTAAACGCTAACCACTGCGCTTTGTGTTGTGTGCAACATGTACAGCTTTCCCCGGGTTTCTCTGGTACACAGAATAACTGCAGAGGCTCCTCCGGGCTCGTGTTCGGCCACAGTCGCGTTTCTCTGCTGTGTCTTTGTTGTTGCTTTGTCTTTGAGCACATGGCTTTCCATGTTTGTGTTCAGGCGCGCCACAGCGACCCCTATTTATATTGCTCTACATACTAGATTAGCCTGTTTAATCATCATTTATCACTTATTACTTAATTAGAATAAATCTACGTGAAATGCTCGCTTTCGGTTAATGTGATATGATAGTCAGAGGCGGGGCAATAGGCCACATGGAAACTTTTTTTAGAATTACATATTTATTGTTGGTTTAGTATTATTCATGAAAAGCCTATTTTATCTTTAAAGGTAGGAAATGCAAGGTTATATTTTTGTAATAAACATGACCTATATGTATCCTCAGATCTGAGGTAAACTGATCAGATATAAGTTTTACTGAAAACATTTGTCAGTGTTGATTTATTACAACTGGACAAACAAAGTAAAAAAAAAAAAATATATATATATATATATATATATATATATTTGTGTTTTTTGTTTTGGTTCTCCAGGCTGTTATCCAATCATAATGCTGAATAAGCCCCGCATTAAAGGCTTTCTGAACTTGTGGCTAAAACTAGTTTTTAAAGAAACATAAAATGATTGTCTCTTACTTGCAACACTTGTCCCCAATCAAGTCCTGATTCATGCTAATGCAGCCTCGAGAAGTGAAAGTTCAGTGACTGAACTCGGAAGTTTCTGAGCTTTCTGAGCCTAATGTGCCAATGGTGACATTCTGATGTTTTATACGCAGTTCTAATTGTTTTTATTTATATATTTTTGCCCCTTTTTAAAGTTTTTTTATTCATTGTGTATATAAGATACCTCTATTTACTACTACTTGTGTGCACATTATCCTGTCTTGATTACACGTTTTTCCTAACTATTTGCACACCCCTGAGTGTTCTTGAGAGCTGATTTGGCAAGTAATAATTATCCACATGCCTTTTGCAGCATTATGTTTCACATATTGGCCCTCATTTATCAACATTGCGTAAAAAAAAAGGTGTATGCGTAGGTGTATTTACGATATACCCCAGAGGGCGCGTGACATTTATAAACCTGTGCTTTCCGCTCAGATCTTATCGTACGCAAGCGCAGCTGATGGTAAATGCCACGGAGAAATCCTAGCGTCATTTGAATGAAACGCCTAAAAATATTCACGGAGGAGGCCTCACCCATGGGTTTTACGGCACGCACGCACAAAACACGGCAAAAAAGAACCTTTCTCCAACCAGGAAATGATAAATAGTTGTTTTTAACATAACAAATATGAATTTTTGCGCGTGAAAAAGATTTAAAAAATCTGTCAGTAACCAACGTTAACCTTGTAGCCAATCCAAGATCACATTTACTAATAAAAATAAATAGGCTAATAATAAAAAGTGACCTTTATTAAATAAGCTGTAGGCCTAAATAGCCAGTATAAAAAAGGGTATAAAATTAGACCACATTAATAAAAAAAAAGCGTGGCTATAACGCTGCAGTCAGAGCAGACTCTGGACCGTGATCTGAACCAGCGAAAAGCAGCTGTCAGCTCCGCGGACTCGATCCGCGTTAGAGCCGGGGGAAGAACTACGCGTCTTTCGGCCTGAGCAGAGCTTTCCTCCGGGAGGAAACAGGTTCGCGGAGAGCTGACAGCCGACCGGAACCTAACGAACCCGTCCGGACCGAAGACAGGCCTACGGGACGTGCTTCGATCATTCCCCTGACGAGAGGAGAGCGCGCGTTCAGCAGACCCCGGACTTTACGAACCCGTCCGGACCGACCAAAGCTGTGGAGCTGTCGAAGGATTTGTTTGACGCCCGGGATTCTCGCGAGCACGGAGTACGGTCCACAGACTCGGCGCTCAAACTAACCAGAACACGGAGCATGGCCTCGCGTAGACCCAGGTGAGGCCTGGTGTCCCGTTACACGGCAGCGGCCGCGGGTGTGACGCGGGGAATCCACACAAAGTTTGCGCATGCAGCGATATTTTGTTAAAAACAAAAAACGAAACATAAATATAAAGAACAAGCGTCTCTGTGGCTGCAGTCCAGGTTCTGGTGTCTCTGGTCCGGGCTGAGCCTCTGCGCTCGGCCCGTGGCGTGGAGGAGCATGTCGATGCAGCGCAACATTGAATCAAAGTCTGCCCATAAACATTAACGCTGTCGCCTTGTTTCATGTTTAAATCACTAATGAGGATCATATGCGATTCATGCTGTTAAAAACTGTTTTCCTGCACTGTTTAGTGTTTAGTTAAGTTGGTGTATCATGTACCACCTCCTGACTTGGTGTAGGATCTGAGCGCACCGTACGCCAGGTGTACGGTGCGCTCAGATTGATAAATGCCAAAACGGGTGGTGATTTTTTGTACAACCCACATACGCTCTGATTTCACCGTACGCAAGTTTGATAAATGTGGCCCACTGTGTGATTATTAAATAAGGGCAATAAGTTCAGTCTTTCCTTTTGATATGTGTGTTTTACAGGGTTTAGACAATCAGAGGCCACCTCCAAGTGCCTCCACTCAACACTTTCCATTCCCGGAGCGTGACTCGTCTGCTCGACATCACCAATGCGACCATGGGAAGTAGCAGTAAATAGGCTGCCACCAACAGCCCCCTTAAATCCCCGGAGGTTCCTCGGAGAGCCCTGCAACACCCCTGCGCATCTCAGGAGAAGGTTATTCTGCGTGTATTACACATCCTTTACAAGTGACACTGGGGTGATGTTCTGAGATAACAGAAAGTGGGACCAGTTGTGTAATTTGGTAGGACATGGAGAGATGTATATGAGAAAGTAAAACTTTAAACATCTGATTTGCTGTGTCTTCGTCTTAGTTCAATGATGGCCCCATTAAGATGAACCTTGTCTTATTCAAAGGGTCCCATAAACTGATAAAACCTATTCTGTGGCATGTACAGTACACCATTAGTAGCTTCTCCTGGTGGTCCTCAGATTTATTTTATTTATTTTAAGTATTTCATGCATGCACAGATGTAGCTAGGGTTTCCGAGTTTAAGCAAGATTTGGTCCAGATTCCAATCTACAATGCGGTAGACAGTGTTCTGCCGTATGTGCAGCAGATTTGCCACCCCCAAAGATGAAGGTGTTGATTCCCACAGGGCATGTTTTCCTTTGAAACTACATTAAAAAAAAATGCCTCGCCTTTATGACCTGGCGAGTCGTGGCCCTTAAAGTTATCATGTGATCCCTGTGAGGAACCTGGCCCCCAGGTTGAGAACCACAGCACTAGACTATCAGCTGTTAGGCCTTTTCTGAAACCTGCATAGCAATAATATTTTGTAAGTTACATATTCCGAACCAGCCAGGGTCAAGAACATTAATATTTTATAAATGGACAGAGTCCTGGCTGTGCAGTAAAACCAAAGATCAGGTGGTCTCCTTCTGTCCTTCAGAACATTGCATTTTGATGTATAATTTTACCATATCGATGTAGATGGTAATAAATGGTAAACAGCGTCGATAGAACTAAAGGAAAGGATTAGCTGGAGGTGTTCACTGGATCTTCGTGCGTATAGCTGGTGATCTTTAGGATATCGGTCAGGACAGGCAGATGACTGACTTAGTCAGTCTTCATCAGGCAGTGTCAGGCGTGCGGTGCCTCGGATCTCTTTTGTCTTTAAGCGTAGACTGAACTATTGGCCCACCTGACTTCTATTAACTTGTAACTTTGTCTGCAGCCCACCAGTGAGACGCCAGTGGGGCCGACGAGACAGACCTGTACTGCACGCTTCCCTGGTCCAGGATGAGAACTTGCACCATTTGCTTTTCTCACAGCATCACCACCAACAAGTTCCTTTAGATGACTCCAGACAATACAGCCATACCAGCACAGCGCCACGCATGCTTCACCCCGCGGCCCACCTGCCTCAGCAGAGCCCCATCATGGTGGATCTACACGAGCAGGTAACAGCGCCGCGCAGACTGTGGGGATCAGAACAAAAGTGCAGAATATCAATACGCATGGATACAGTCTGTGCCCGAAGGCCTGAAACTGCTGGCGGTTCGTTTATACATGACAATTATTTGTCTGCTTCACTGGTTCTGTTTGTAAGTCAGTATATTGTTGTGCATCGCCGTGCGGCAGTTGCAGTTGTGATATTGGGCTGTACAAAAACTGCTTCACAAACAGTCTTTTTTTTTTTAAGCTTTAGAATTCTCCTGTGTATATTTACTATTTCTGCTTGTATTTGGTCGGGCCAGTGCATGTTAATTTACACACATGGGATTACATGCATGTAAACACTTTGTAGCCCTGGTTCTGACCAGGTTTTAATTTGTCCAATTGCCTTTTATTGAAAAACGTGTACTGTCTTTTTCACTACAGATGCACCAGGGGTCCGTTCCAATATCATACACTGTTACCACGGTGACGACCCACGGTTTCCCCATCCACACCGGGCAGCCCCTCCCAGGGTGCAGCACTCAGCAGCTGCCTGCATGCTCGGTAATGTTCAGCGGACAGCTCGCTCTGCTCTGCTGCCTTCCTCCTCCTGTGAGTTTGAAAAGGAAGAGCCTAAATGTTAGTGGCATCCATGTAGCGCACCATCCCCGCCGTGCAATCTGTCGCTGGTCACAGTACTGCACTGCTTTTGTTGTGCAAGACACTAGACTATAAGCACCAGCTAAAGTTTAATCATATCCTACAATCCTTGTTTCTGTGGACATTTTTGCACCTCACAGTAATGTTTGGTGGTGCTGAAAGAGATTAGTCCCAGGCTTGTGTTGTGGCGTTGTTGTCCGTGCTGCTGTGGTTTATGTAGAACATCACTTTCACCAGAAATTGCATAATCAAATGCCATACTGTATTTGTGTTTAGACCTTTTCACCAAGCGGTCTGGTACTTGCCAATAGCAGAGCTAAACACACTCGAGTAAAGCAACGTTGCAAACCTTTTAACTTCACTTCTTGGAGTAGCTAATTTATGGACAGTTTGTAGCTCAGAAGTGAAGACGAGGCTAAATGAGACCCGGAAATTTTAATATTTACTGTAAAAGATTTTCAACGCTTAAAGGCCCATTACCTGTGTTTTGTTTTTGTAGTGGAATCAAATTAGTTTAGTTCTTCAGTATATTGTAAAATATGAGAAAAGACTTTTGTGCACTCTGCATGTAAATGTAAAGCCTTTTTATTGATCGTAAACTGCAGATATTTGTTGTTTACCTTAAATTGGCAGTTTTGCTCTGAAAGTTGTAAAACCTGCTTATAAACCCATCCCTGTGAAGTGGGATGTTTATCAACACTGAAACATAAATCAGACTTTTAAGCCCAAAGTTACTCTGTAACCAAATAGTATTTTAGTACTTTCATACTTTGACCTGAGTAATTCTATATTGTGTTGCTTTTGATTTGCTTCAAAATGGTACTGTATGTAAACACAGTGAGGTTGCTCAGTCAAAGCCCAATCTCATGAGTTTATTTAATTTTCTGTGCTCCCAGACCACTTGGTGTATAAACATGAAGTTCCTCTTTGTGATAACGTATTGATAACTGAACTCATGTGTTCTCTGCTCTGTCTTTCAGCTCATTCAGGCATGCACCATGCAGCACATGCCAGTGTCTTATCAAGCCTTCCCACCCCTGATCTCCAGTGAACATTTTGTATTGCACCCGACGCCCTCTGTCCCGCCCCACCAGCCACCGCACCTTACTCCTTTGAGCCAGTTTGTCCCTTTACAGCCTCAGCACCCACGCATGGTGAGTGTGCTTCATCTTGTTCTAAATGGTTTCAGGTTTTACTCTGTGATAATGTTGACCCTGATGAGCAGATGCAGTAAATAGGCCGATGGCACATCACTGTAATTCTACAAACTAATCCAAAATGTATATTATTCAATATACTTAACTGACCTCATATCCTTTAAACCTGAAAGTACTAGAGAAGGTTAGGGTTTTTAGTATGCCATGCTATGTTATACATTTTTTAGTTTATTTATGCTCCACAGTAGGGCTGGGGGGGAATTGAATCAAATCGTAAATTGAGTTTTTTCTACTCCACAGTTATAAGTTATAAAAAACTACCGTAAGCAGAATTTACACAATGGTAAAACAAAACGCATATCAGTTATTTTCTAGTCTAAATTGTGCAGTATAACTGCTGTTGGCAGTACAGACTTGAGTCATTTAGTACCACATTGGTGTTTGGTTTGATCGGTTTTAGGTTTTGGGCATCTCTCTGGCCAACAGCCTGCTCTCTCCTGCTCTGCAGTGTGGTTCCTCTCGTACACTCTCTCCAGCTGTGCAGCCTGACTTTTGTTGTACTCTCTAAAGGACACTTTCATACTCCACGCTTGGTTTAACCAGTGTGCTGTAGATATCCTGATGTGGTTGGCCATATCTTACTTGGACAGCCAGGAAATTAAGGCTCTTGTAAGCTTTCCTCACTATTAGGTTGATGGTAGTTGGTGGTGGTAATAACTGGGCCTTCCTTTCCCAAAGGACCAGCTGGCTGCGCCAGATTTTTTGCAAAGCAGATTCGAAGCTCCACAAATTTATCTCCTCTGAGCTGCATCCTATTTTCTTCTATCTCTATTCTTTATTCTATTGGACTTCTAGGACCATAGTTTTGTCACTGTCAGCATTATTAAGAGGAATGGCCCTTGACAGCCTGATGTCATCTGCATATCCAATGTCCAGAGTGTTCATGAAAGGTGTCCTTGCAATGTCTTTGCGTTAGCCTCTGCAGAGGGTGGACAATGAAGTGGACCTAAGAGGGGACCAGCATCCATTAGGGACCTTCTCGTACCCTCCGTCACACCATCCACCAGCGCTGCCTCCGTCTCTACCCCTTCAGTATCTTCCTCAAGAGCCTCTGCATCAGGAGCTTCCCTTTGGAGTGGTAAGACAAATGAACTCAGCGGCAACTATTTTAGTACGACCTACATAGTCCCCGTTCACGCTGACACGATTATCCATAGAGACGGCTCTGCACTCTCCAGGCGTTTACTATTCACATATGAAATGTCCTCATGTTTCAAACCCATGGTCACAGAATAAGTTGAATTTAGCCTGTGTATTATTTTTCTTTAATTTCTTTATGCTTATTTTGTTGCAGCCATACCCCCACATGCTGCCGCGGCGGGTGAACGGACAGCGGTACCGGCTACAACAGCCTCTGCCCCCTCCTCCTCCCCCTCCATCCTACTATCCTGGCTTCCTCCCGTACTTCCTGTAAGTCAACTATCCATCAACAATGTATTTGATCAGCTATACAGTTGAAGATTTTGGAATGGAGTTAAAAAACAGGTGTCGCTCAACAGCGCCCGTCTTTCTATGCTCAGGTCAATGCTTCCCGTGCCCCCCGCGGCGGTCGGCCCGGCCATAAGCCTAGACCTGGATGTCGATGATGTGGAAATGGAGAATTACGAGGTAATGGAGAACTTTTCCAAAGCAGTCCCATTTGCCAAACTTGTGTTTGTTTCCACATTGTTGTGTGCATATAAACTAGTAATCTTTACGACCATTATTGTGTTTTCAGGCACTTCTAAACTTGGCGGAGAGGCTGGGAGAAGCAAAACCTCGTGGGCTCACTAAAGCAGATATAGAGCAGCTTCCGTCCTACAGATTCAACTCAGAGAATCATCTTTCAGAACAAACGCTGTGAGTCCCTTTTGCTGCAAATCAAATGTTTTGATGTGTTATGGACTTAACTGACATGTTTCTCCTTCAGGTGTGTTGTGTGCTTTAGTGACTTTGAGTGTAGGCAGCTACTTCGGGTATTACCTTGTAACCATGAGTTCCACGCCAAGTGTGTGGATAAATGGTTAAAGGTAAGTTTAAAAAGATTTAGCTTTTATATAATAAAATAGCTGTTTTAGTATTGTCTAATGCAGTGCGGTTTTTTCAGACCAATCGCACTTGTCCCATTTGCCGCGCGGATGCATCGGACGTACCACGGGAGGCGGAGTGAGCGCTCTGTGCTGGACTGAGCTGCATTAGCGTGTCCTGAGGCTTACGTCCTCCAGTGTTAGCTTACGGCCCACTCCTGTCCTCTATGAAAAGCAATCCAGGATCGTCTCTGGAGCCTGTTGTACCTCTGCTGTGCGTCATTGTCAGCGTCTCATGAAACCCACTGCCTATCGCAGCATATAGCCACAGTCGTGGACCGCCAGCCACTGCTGTCTCTGCCCCTTCTTCACAGATTCCAAAGATTTCCCTACAATGCATTGTTTGCTGCTTTTGTTTACAGGGTTTCATTTTGATTTGGATTTGATTGTGGTCACGTGAACAGTGTTGGACTGGTCGGGAGTTGGGGTAGGAAGGCTGGACACATTGTGCAATTAGCAAAAATAGGATAGACATACTTCGCGGCATGGCTATCTGTGTTTGGTGGCACTGCCTGACCATCATAGATGCATGTGTGGTAGGTGTTGGGCTACGTGACTTGTTAATAATGTATGTTCTGCAATAATGTATTGATCATTTCAACAGTTTTAACCTTACGTTAGATTTGCCAATGCTATTGTGAACGTGTGACTTGCTGTGGTTGATCGCAGATTGAAGCCCCAGGTTGGACTGCAAAGTGAAGGCCATGTAACTGTGGGGTCCAGTCTGCCCCTGATGATCTGCTCTGAAAAAAAGGATCACGAGACGCGTCTTTTTCAAGTCATCGACGAAACTGCACAACTGCTACATCCATCCTCAACGTCAGCCATTTTCCTCTGGCAAGTCGTACCACGCGCTTGTGCATACTGTTTGTCCTGCTCACAGAGCCAACGCATTGTGTAACCACTGGATACAGGGCAGCATGCTAGGATTTGCATGAACTGTTGATTCAGATTAGCAATATTTTAATCAAGCATTGCCACCAAAATCTTAACCTTAAATGTAAGAAAAAGAAGCGACAAAGAAGCCTATTAAAAGAACTGCGTGCTTGTTCAGACTGCGCCAGGAGGGAAACTAGCATGTGGTTCCACTGTGACTGCATTTTAAGGATGGACGTCTGAAGGCTGCGCTCGCGCCGTAGTAACAAAGGCCTGTGCAGAAGCAATATGTGCAGTGAGTGCAGTTTGACCAACTTTCTTCCACTTTTAGGAAGACTGGGCTTCTGATTTCTGTTTGTGAGCCAAATCCATTATACAGATATAGCCTGCTGTTCAATATTTCAGATTTGCCTTCAAATGACCTTGACAAGCACAAACCTATTGTTAACCCTAAAAAAAAAGTTGATTTGTTTGGTTGAAAGTCTGCCGTTTTTAAAGTTTATTTATTGGTTTTATCTTCTACAGAAAATCCATTGAAGGAAACACAGACAGAGCACCCACTACGTTTGACTGGTGTGTGTTACTCTCTGGTGACTCGGTCAGGTCATTGTCTTAGGCCATGGTAATGCTATTGTAACAAGCACTGTATGTACGTATAGTGTCAGTGTGAATGCTTTAGATAAACGTTTGAAGACAGAAGAATGTTGAAAATAGTCACTGGTGACACTCGTTACAGCTGTCCCCATCCTGTGATGTGGGGGAGTCTAACACTGCTAGACTTTTACATCTCACAAAAAAAAAGGAAGATGGGGCGGAAGGGGAGAGCCTCAAATGAATTTTTGCTTTGTATTTACTCTAGTCTCTTAACTGCCCCATAAGCACTAACAGGCAGTCGGACCCTCGCTCGTATCTGTGAAGGGATCTTGCCTTTTCCTTTACTTTGTTTCTTAAGTGAATGTGAGTCTTTGATGTGTGTGTGCCACCTTCAAGAGAAAAAAGAAGCCATTAATAAGTTTAACCCACAGCTTTGAGAATAACCTATGTGTACATATCTATTCGCTGGCATATATTGTAAGTCTAAAAAATACTCAGGGCCTCTCGGTATAAAACAAAGGATAAGAGTCCATTTCCAGTGGAACGGATGCCATGAAAAGGGTATATCTGAGTTTAGTTTGGGTCGTTTTCTTCTGACCATAAATCTTTTAATGTAATCAATTATCTGTTTTGTCTGAAATAGTAAAGAAGACATTGTTTAAAGACAGGCATGCAAGAAAAATACAGAAAATATATGAATATTCACTGAAAAGAGGCACTGCTACTCATAACAAATGTATTAATAATACTTTGGACTTTTGTTCTTGTACTTGAACCATATGTTAAACATTGCGGTTGTTATCCCATTTCTAAACGTGCCACAGCGCATACTATCCTACCTATTTTACTCCCAGATCTACTTCAGAGGTGTTTGCATGATTTAAAAAGATAAGCGTGTTCTGGTGGAGGGTATCTCAAAACTCTGGTGGGGACCTATTTAACGGTGCACAATATGCACAATGCATGCTCGTCAACCAGATCCAGCTGATCTAGCTCTAGTTGGCTTCGGGTTCTGACGTTTGGATCTTAATGCTCAGCTGATAACTGCCATGCATTGTACTGCACACATTTTTAATAGAACTGAATGACTACAAGATTTTATTGCGCTAACTTCATTTTATAAGGAAAAAAATGTGCTGGTCTTGAATCCAGATCTTCTTACATACATTGTGTTATTGTTAATGCCCTGATGACTGAAAACACGCTCTGAAACTACTGTAGTTGATCAAAAGCCATAGTGACACGGTGCTAGGTGTTCTGCTTTTAGGTATGAAATCTCACTTTGAATGCAATAGTCTGTCATGGATCCCATGTATTCTTAAAGCATGTTCTACTAATATCCCAAAACAATGTCAGTGCAGATCGGTATAGTTTAAGAATTAAAAGAATAACTTAAGTGTTGTCATACTTATTTCAGTGTAGTACTGTACCTGCCTCTATCAGGCTCTTGCGCTCAGTGTATCAATATTTAAAATGTATTGTTCACATATAGATAACCTTAATTCATGTTAATGTTAGCACTATTATGTTTGAAGTAACTATTTAATTGACAAAGTCCAACAACCCGACTAAATAAAGCATATCCCATGAAACCTAGGTATTGAGGTGACTTCTGGTGACAACTGAGATAGAGTCTTGTAGTCGTTCTGTTGAGGGTTACTGAATAATCACAGCTTCTGTGGTGCAAAACCGTGTTCCAATAAGCAGCTAACATTTATTTAGGACTTGTGATTGATTGCTCAGTAGATGCCATTTATTGTTTACCAATGATTTTTTTTTTGGTGTGGTGGGATCGTGGTTTTTTGTTGTTACTCTCCCTGGCCTCTAGGGGGCCTCACCTGACCACCAGTACCCACCGCCAACAGCCAGGGGCACGTGTTCTGTGTTAGGCAGATGTTTTGCTTTGGTACTTGCACATTTACAGTTACCTCATTTTTTTCCATGTTTGTATTGGGCGGAGGGGAGAAAACGACTAATATATATTATATATAGGAAATGGTTCTTATCAATGTTATAATTTTTCATTCCATTGGAAGCATATTGTTTGTAGCATTTAACAGAACTAGTTAGTGTAATATATACATCTGTATACTGTTTGAAATTTTTAAGATTTGTACTTTTTTTAAATGAAAGTTGCTAGTTATGCTTTACCAAGTAGTGCAATCATTTTCTTTTTTTTCCAATTGTTGTGGCTGATTTGAGAGGGTTGTTCACTAATAAATGTATGATGTATACCAACACTTTAATTTTTTTGTATACAGCAAAAATAATTACGCAATGTCTATTAATTTGCCAAACTTTTTTCCAAACTTTAAATTTGATCACATTACCAACATTACCAGAACATCAGATTATGGCTTTAAGACTAAAAGACTATGAGGTTTGGCTGTGTTGCGGTGTATGTAGATAAGGAACCAAAAGACAGCAGATCCTCCGACAAATATGCAATGTACAATTGGGACAGCCCGCTTTTTAAATTGTTTTAATTTATAGTTGGAAAATTACATCTTAACAGGAGCCCATGGAGATGTTACAGGCAAACAGGCATCTATGAGTAACCACAGGCAAACTATGCGCAGACTTGCACTATGCTAGTTCAAACCACATGTAAAAACTGTGGCGAGGTAAATGTCCAATTGTACTTTGCTTCACATAGTAACCAGCCTGCATTTGGTCATTTCACTGTGGCATAAGTAAAAAAAAGAAAAACACTTCTATTGTATGGTAAATCTGGGGTTCTTAAATATCTCACTTATATACATGTCATGGCTCATTTTAACAGGGTTCCCATTCGTCATTGTGTCCAAATGCACTCTCCCTAAAGTCATAGCTGCTCAGCACATTAATAACACAAAGTCACTCCGGTCTAACGGTCTCTGTGGAGGAGACCTGAACTTAAGGCATAAATCAATGAATTGGGACAGATGGGTAAACATTGAGCTTGCAGTCCCAGCAACAAGACCATACCCACCATAGAAATGCAAGCTTTGTCAGTCGGCTTTAGGGCAGCCTCCTGAGCTGCCAAAGCCATGTGGGATGTCGTTATCGTCTTTGCCTAAAGCTACGCTGTGGTTGTCCATGGAAGCCAATACATGTGAACAGAACTTATTTTTCCTACCAAATGCAAAGATGAGTTCAAGGAAGGACTTCAAGAAATATTTATTTGATAAAATTCAAGACTTTCCAGGCTACTGGGAACCCCATAAACACAACCAAAGAAGGACTGGATAGTGTGGTAGGAGTATGTTTCTGTCTCAATGATCCCTTGTGCATATGGCCATTAAACAAAAAGGGGAAATGGGGCGGCGCTGAAGAAAAATGAGTTTCACGGAGGTAAGGTGTCAATTAATCGTCCGTAAGGTCCTGAACAAAGAGAACCTCGCAGCGGCTGAGTCCTGCCTCCTTCAACGTCGGGGGGTTGGGCTGTTCCTCAGTCGGGATGCAGGGCAGGACACGGCGAGGGAAGTTTGTGACTATCTGGAACTTTTCAGGAGTTTCCTTCAAGGAGAAAAGGAAGTCGTGTATTACCTGTGAACGAAAGCAGAAAGTAGAACACCCACAAAAACCTGGAATTAACAGCTCTTTCGCTTCGAGAACACGCACCGTCAGTGACTGCTCAAACAGGAATCGCCTCTCTACCCGAGTGTCGTTGGGCAGTTTAAAAACTATTTTGACACTTTCTGGGTCATCAGCCTGTGGCTCGGGGGGAAGACATTCGGACTTCCTCTCCTTTTCCTCTTCAAGTTTCTGTAAAAACACAGAAATATTAATAACCATAAAAACACAGCTCAATCTCACATTAGGTCCATCCTTGCCGCCACTTACCCGTTGCCTCCGCTCCTCCATGAGGACGCCTTGCCGCACCTGCTCCTCCTGCTGCCTCTTCTGCTCCTGCTCCTCCCGCTTCTTTCTCTCCTTCTCCTGATCGGCACGAAGCGACGCCTCAAACTCCTCGTCCTGACGCTTGCGGATCTCCTGGGTCTGATTCCTCTGCTCCCTTTGTCATTTTGTTAGAGATGTAAAAAAAAAAGGACTATTATTATTTGGGTGAGTAAAAAAACAAAATCACCATTCGTTTTGGGATTACAGAGTGCGTACGTTTAGGATTAGAATTTTATTTCAAAGCATACCATATAAATTAAAACGAGGATTTTAAATGCTTGGTAAATGTCTTTGGTATTCCTTTCAACTTTTCCAATGTAAAATTTGGTGTTTGGTGACCTCAAACAGCGTACCTCTCCATGCGCTCTGACATGAGATAAGACTGGTTGGCCTCCATGATGAAGGTGAGCTGATTGATGAGGTCCTCGGGCTGGATCAGACCCTCCAGACGTCCGACCATTGTCATCTTCCCATCCTTCAGCACAATCATGGCCAGGAAAGGGTAGGCGTTCTCCCGCAGGGCCTGGGACGCTGAACACACCAAAAAGACATAAAAAAAAACCAGACTCTGGCAGATACAAAAATGTCTTCCTTTTATTAATTAATATCACGCCCTACAGTTCACGTGCTAGTGAAAGCGCGGCCAGATAAATCATACCTCGATAGCCCTCAGGTTTGCTGGTTGAACATGCCCAGAAGAGCATTCGTGTGTTAAGGAAAGTTATGACCTCTTCTGTGCATAACGTGGAGCTAAAACATACAAACAGCACACGTTACATTGTGCAAAACTATAAAAGAACAACTCAACTCAAAAACCTTATAAAAATCTTACCGGCAAAACACGTCTGTGTCTTGGTGATCGTCCCCATGAAGATAGACTAACAAGTACCGAAGCTCCCGTTTCGCATCATTTAATGCCTTCAACAAAAAGACACTCACATTACCATCCATAAGTAGTCTTTTGCTTTTTATCCATTTACATACAGTTCTTCTATTTGAAACAAGCATCACTCTAGAGAAGCATAGTTTGTTTGGGTCATTCTTGATAAAAGGGAGCATTGCTTTCCCAACAGGATATTTTAATATTTAATATTTCACCCTGTCATTAAGGCAAGGCAAGGCAACTTTATTTATACCGCGCATTTCGTACACAAGGCAACTCAATGTTTAGAACAGTCCAACACTGAATTTATTTTCAAATAATATGATTTTAGGGCCAGCATGTCACTGGTCGACTACAAAAACATGCCTTTCTAGTACTGATGAGAAATTACAAGTTTATAATCCTCCTCATCCCGTTTTTTTTTTTTTGTCAACAGATCTTTATTCATTGAAATAATAAAATGAAGCTTCGTCCCTGAGATTAATGCTCACTGTGTCACTCTAATGAAGATCAGTCTAAACCAACCCTCTGCTTTTTTCTTTTTGTTGCACAACAGGGGACAAGACAGAATGAAACCTTTGTAACCACTATGCCTATACTCCGTCAGCATCTACTAGTGAAATGTAATACTTTACATGTCCATGCTTCTCTTCAAGGCCCTAAGCATTAAACTTGTCATTACGTGTGTCTCAGATTTGGTCAAAATATTAATACAAATCTTTATTTCCATCTGCAGCCTTTGCAATTGTTTTATACATTGGTTTATTTGGTTGGGAAAGTGCATGTGCTAATGAACACTAGGGCCCGACTAAGGCTGGGCAATTAATTGAAATTTAATCAAAATTGCAATTTCAAGGTTTGTCCATTTCAATAATCGTCCTGGGACTTAATAATCGTCATTTTTATAACTAATACTTGGACAGTAAAAGCACATCGTTTTGGAGTTTGAAGGAGAACAATGTAAGATTTTTGTTCAATGCATGGTACTGGGGAAAATATATAAATGTTTTGCTTGATCTGAGTTTTACATAAAAGGTTTGTCTTGTCTCATCTTCTTGAATCAGCTAAAATGCATTAGTTTTTACAATGAAATAATTAAATTGAATTGAAAATCAATATCGTTCAATATGAAACAAATCTTTTTTTTTTATTTGCCATATCGCCCAGCCCTAGGCCCCACCGACATAGATATCTGCGGTCCGATATCGGTACAGATATTTTGGCCACATTTTTAAACATGTCTATTAGTGATGCGCGGGTTGACCCGACACCCGCGGTCAACCCGTGGGGCCCGAGGAATCGGTCGGTTCGGGTACCTCAAAAATACGGCAAACTTCGGGTGAGTCGGGTTACTACAAAGGACACTTCTTTTTTTTTGTCCTTACATTGTTGGCTTGCGACATACAGTGCATTCTTATCCATAAATGCCACACAGTTGTGTTTTGTTGAATGTTTAGTTTTATGGGGTAAACGTATCATTACCATGTTTTGTTTGTTGTTTTCGCCTGGAATGACTTTAGCACCGCTACAAATGCGGCACAACAGCCGTGCCAAAGTAATGCATCAACGGTAAAACTAAAATAACAAAGGCACAGCGTCTTACTAACCTGAGGAGAGTGACTTCTTGTAGCGTCAGGTTAAGCTGCTCCACTTTAGGCCAAACTCCGTTTAGTTTGACAGAAAGAGTTGTCCATGATGTGGTAGAAGTAAAGCCTCATGATAGTTTCTGCTCCTCGTTTCCTGATGAGTCCATAAGCGATTTCAAAGGTTCCTCAGCAGCAAAACAAAGCATCAAGTGCTAATTCTCCACTGTAAACTCGCGGTCACGTGACGCGCTCCCGTTTGAGTGACAGCAGCTGCAGCCTGACTTATGCCGCTGTTTTTTAACGTGTGCGGGTTCGGGTCGGGTCCGCAAACTGAGACACTTTTCTGCGTATCGGGCGGTTCGGGTTTGATTTACAGCGGGTCGGGTGGTGCAGGTCAGAAAAAAAGCTGACCCGCGCATCTCTAATGTCTATTTAATAATGTATAATCCTGTGTATTGATGCTTCCAAGCGTGTCAGTGTTGAACTGTGACAGCAGGGGGCGCTGTATGAGGTGCATGGAGCAGATATCTTCAGGACATTCATGTTTAATAGGTACTTCAGAGGTAGCTTGTTTGTTTGAAAGACCAAAATCAGTAGATCCCAAAAAAAAAAACCTTATGGTTCCAAAATGTGCATCTGTTGTCCCATACTCAAACACCCTCTCATTCATCCTGGCCTATTGTACATGTTTTTAGTGGTAGGGGAGAACATGCAAACTCCACACAGAAAGGCCCAGTCCAGGTGGGAATTGAACTTGGGACCTTCTTGCTGTGAGGCACGAGTGCTAACGTTTGCCCCAATTGTTTTCTTTTGCGGAATAAACCAAAGTGTTGCATAATCTTATTGTTGGACGACAAGTTAAGATCACACCAGGAAAATCAAATAATTAATAACAAGGACTTAAAGGAATTTACTTTTTCCCCCCTAATTCATGCTTACACAACATCACACACTGTTCACACAGAAACCCTCTCCTCTCTCTTTTCTGAGCCATGCCAGTTTTGAGTGCATCAAATTTCACTCAAGACTAACTTTAAAATCTCCAAACTTTAAATATCTCGACTTACCTGGCTGTATGTTCCCTGGTAAAACACAGGGTGTGACCGGCCATATTTCTCTTCAAAACTATGAATAAAAGAAACAACATCTCCAACTGGATCAGTCACACGGCCGCGAGGGTCTGGCCGAACGAACCTCAGCGCAAACCTGAAAGTCGTTATTAGTCAGTGTTACATTACAATGAAATAGGTTTATATTGTGATCAAAAGGGTAAAGTACCTGAATATGTCCAGAAGTGTGTAATATGTAAATCTGAAAGGTAGCATTATCAAATAGTAACTCCATCCTATTAGCCCCTGGAAATACAAGCGTATGTCAATTAAGACGTCACAACTAAAACTGAACTGTTCTGCGTAATTTATTAAAATGTGGCCATGTGTCCCTGATAACAAACACAATAAATAAGATGACCATAACAAGAGCCTACCCTCGGTTGTGGCCTTGGTACGATGTAACTATATACTCTATGGTCTGCTGTATTGACCTGTAATGGTCTGGGAGGTGGAGGGTTAAACACACTGGGCACTCCCTCCTGCTCATTAAGTCTGTCTTGTACTGCAGCCTGCCGGAGTTAAGACATGAAATTATTTGACAAACGAGGATGAGACGTTTCAAAACTGATTTTGAACTTACCTCTATGTTCCAATTATGCTGCTCTAATGTACGGCGGCATTGGTCCATAGACTCCAAACCAGTTAGGTCCTGTTGGATAAACGTCAATTTTTTTCATATATATGTGTATATATATATATATATATATATATATATATATATATATATATATATATAAACATACATAATACATATATACACATAATACATATATACACATCATACATACAAACACATTGTATAATTATGTGTATATATATATATATATATATATATATATATACATATACATATATAAGGCTGGATAAATTAAACATACTTTTTTTTTTCCTGGTACTTAAATCAATAACACAACAGTGGCAATGCAAATGGATACGTGTTAGTACAGGGAAGTCAACGGCTTTTGCAAGGAATGAGGTGACAATCAATGAAAAAATAATTAGCAAAAAGTCCTAGGGTCCTGGGGCAGTCGTACGGAGATGACATATTTCTGTTATGTACGACACACGTAAGTAGTCCAGTGGCAATAATGCAGTAAGATCGTTAATGATAATATGTTTAAACGCATCAATCAAGAATTCTGTCGTAAAAATGAAACTGAAGTGACAGCTCAACCATGACTGCTTTGCTAATGTTAACTCAGCAACGTCAGCCCAACAAACGCAAACCAAGTTGAAAAACTCCTCTGAGCAACTCAAACTTAGCATCTGTGGCGTTTATTGAAAAGGCTCGGGTCAGAGTACATCTACATTGGCGATGCACTTTATGTTATAACATTTATATCCACATGTGGCCCTTAAACTCTTCTTGTTAGCAGTGTGAGCTAGCTGTGCTAACGTTAGCAAAGCTTGAGTCAAGTTGCTGTATCGTTTGGGGGCTGGGGATCGTCGCCGAAGTTGACAGAGCAAAATGCACTCCGTTCATTCAGTCGCCCGGGATGTATGTGGACACTGGCGTATTTAGACACTATCCCTAAGGCAGGCTCGTGTTAATGCTTATTTGGAGACGTTTACCTGAAATTGGAGGAGTTTTTCCGTCTGCGCCTGGGATAATTCTGGCTCCTCTGGCGCCGCCATCTTACCTTCGCCAATCACCGTCGGGGCGTAACGGCGACGTAATACGTAAACACGTCAACGGACTTTTCCTGGTGCATGACCACCACTGCCCCTGGCGGCAGAAATCTGTTCTAACTCCGAGCACTAGTTTGGAGAAACGTGTCCGGTCTCAAAAGGTTGAATATGTGATTATATTTACTACTGGCAGGGTCACATTGATTAAAAATGTCATGGACAAGTATCTTGGTTAGAGGCTGTTGCTTAATATTTAATTATATATTTATGTATGTATGTATTTATTTTTATCAAAATGATCAGAACCAAATTGGTGAGTGTCTTCGCTTCAAAGTTCTCACCCGACATCTCATGGACAAACTCGGAAATGATGTCAGAATCAGAATCAGAATACGTTTTATTGCCATTGTTTCAGAACAGGTTCACAAACTAGGAATTTTTCTCGGTGCAAACGTGCGAAATAAAACATAACACAGAGTTAAGATAAAAAATAAGCTAAATAACGTTAAACTATAAGGCTATAAGGGCATGCATAAAAAATATTAAATAAAGATAAAATAAAAGTGACGTGTGGTAAGACAAAAACAATTTGACATTGAACAACAGCGGGATTGTGTTTACAGATGTGTAGACATATAAAGTGGTATTAAGTGTTATAAAGTGATAAGTGACAGCAGCGGGTCTAAGTGTGGACACACCGCACAGTGCCAGCGAGCAGAAACATCCATGAGTCTGTAACTAAGCTACAGAGACTTGTTATTGTTCATGAGTCTGATGGCGGAGAAGAAAAAACTGTTCAAGTGGTGGGATTTTGGGTCTGGATAGACCGTAGCCTCCTGCCTGAGGGGAGAGGGGTGAATAGTCCGTGTCCAGGGTGAGAAGGGTCAGCTGTGATCTGACCCACACGCCTCCGGGTCCTGGAGGTGAACAGGTCCTGGAGAGATGGGAGCTCACAGCCAATCACCTTCTCTGCAGCATGCACAATGCGCTGCAGTCGGTGCTTGTCTGGTTCTGTAGCTCCGGGGAACCACACAGTGATGGAGGAGGTGAGGATGGACTCGACGATGGCCGAGTAGAACTGCACCAGCATCTTGGTTGGCAGCTTAAGTTTCTGCTGCAGGAAGAACATCCTCTGCTGGGCCTTCTTGATGAGGGAGCTGATGGTCGGCTCCCATTTGAGGTCCTGGGTGATGGTGCCCAGGAAACGGAAGGAGTCCACAATGGAAATGGGGGTGGGAGAGTCTGTCAGGGCGAGGGGGGATGGTGGGGCTGTGTCTTTCCTAAAGTCCACAATTATCTCCACTGTCTTCTGGGCGTTCAGCTCCAGGTTGTTGTGGCTGCATCAGGACGCCAGCCGTTCCACCTCTCTCCTGTAGGCGGACTCATCACCGTCCGAGATGAGCCCGATGAGGGTGGTGTCGTCCGCAAAGGGGAAAGTACACAGCCCTGGCGAGTTCCAGTGTTTGTAGTCCGAGTGTCCGAGACGGTCTTCCCCAGCCGCACGTGCTGTCTCAGTGATCCACCTGCAGAGGGAGTCGGGCACGCTGAGCTGGTAGAGCTTGTCTCGTAGCAGTTCAGGGAGGATGGTGTTGAAGGCAGAGCTGAAGTCCACAAACACGATCCTGGCGTAGGTTCCTGGTGAGTCCAGATGCTCCAGGATGAAGTGGAGGGCCAGATTGACTGCGTCGTCCACAGACCTGTTAGCTCTGCAGGCAAACTGCAGCGGGTCCAGGAGGGGGGCGGTGAGGTCCTTGAGGTGGGGCAGGATCAAGCGCTCAAAAGACTTCATGACCACAGACGTCAGCGCCACCGGCCTGTAGTCATTAAGTCCTGTGATCCGTGGTTTCTTAGGGACAGGAAGTTTTGTGGCTGGGTTCTCTGGAGGAGTGTGAGGAGCTGATGGGCGTTCATGGCGGCAGTAGTGTCTATTCAGACCCTGGGCGAGGGACCGGTCGTTCAGAGTCCGGGGGCCCTTGGGCTTATAGTTCGTGATGGCCTTAAGCCCCCTCCACACTGCTCCCGGGTCGTTTGAGGAGAATTGATGTTGGAGACGGGCTGAATATACAGATTTGGCATTTCCTACTTCCCTTCTAAAGTGGTATTTTGCCTGGCATGTACAAAAGTTACTACTGCAAACACCAGATACGCCAAGTATCTGCAGATTGCAGTGAAGAAGCCTAATGTTTAATCAGGGGTTAAAGTGGGCGGGAATGCTCGGGAACAAAAAAATAGTAATTAATGACTGCGACTTTGTCATTGAGATAAATCAATGCAATAAAAATACTTCGTCAGGACCGAGGTAGGAACGGCGTTCCAGCACCTTGGATAGTTTTATTGTAAATTTGCTAAATCTGCGCTAGACAAATGTCCACTCTTCAGAGAGAAACTGGAGAAATAATCATTAGATCAGCTGCAGGTCAGGCCGTGCTCACACCTAGAGTGGTGTAAGAGAAGAGAGCGGCGAGCTTCCATTCATTCCCTATGCTGCCTGGCGACCGGAAAGAAGCCTCCGGAAATCCACAGGAGAGCGGCACGATACGGGCTGAGCGACGGAAAGCGTTTTTATTCCGCTTGGTGTGAGTCTGGCCTCAGTCGGCTCCACATATGCGTGGGTTTAACGCGCCTCAATATAACAGTATTTATCACAAAATCATCAACTTTATGGACATAAACTAATCCATAAACGGAGCTTTAGCCTGCTTTTTATTTCAAAACAATCAGCCTCATAGTTTCGGTTTTACAGATAAATTTAGGAAGCATAACAGAAAAGGCGATAAAACAGTGCGGCGTTACGGCACGATGTCGGCCTTTTTCACAAAGTTTTTGCTCTGATCATATCCTCTGAATCTGTCCGCGGTTTAAAAGTAACAGAGTCATGAATCCAGGCTAAAGTTGAGTCTTAACCTTGTCTGGAGCCTGTGTCGTCTCCTCACAGCTCAGCGCGACGGCAGCTACAGACGGAGGAACAGGGGCGGGGCTGACACGGGCAGCAGAAAGACTGGGGCCCCGTACCAGAGGGCCCCACAGGGAAACGCGTCACGTGTCATCACATTTGGTCATTTGGTCCCCTCTTCCACCTGGCCGCCCAGCCCACACCTGGCGCCACCACCGCGCCAACCGTCCGTCCTCCTTCCTCTGTCGCCCGGCGGCCCATGGTGGCCTGCGCCTCTCCGCGCACCACTTCAGCCTCTGTTCTGTCCTTTCTCCTTTTCGTCCTCTCCTCCGCCTTTAATACTCCGCTGCCATCACCTGCAGGTGTTTCCCCTTGACTGCTGGGCGGGGCTGCAGGACAACGAGCTTGGGCAATTAAGAACATGTATAAAATCATCTTAAAAACATGCATAGCAAAACACACTAAAAACAAAGTTAAAAACCGCCCGCTCGTGCCCGTGTCATCTACAAGAAACGTTTCTTGCTAAACAAGATCTTAAAGGACTGAATTCCATTGATAACAGTTTCCTCGGGGCTGGGGAGTCTACTGACCTTAGCCTAGGTGTAAAGAGGGGCAGAATCCCAGGAGGTGTGGCTATTTTGTGGAATAAGAAACTGGACTCTGGTTAATGTCATTAGACTTGATGTAGACTGTTGCGTTGCTTTACGTCTGTCTAATCAAAACAAGGAATTTGTGATTTTAAACGTTTACGCTATGAATGCAGTCAAAATGAAGAAGAATATTTGAGCAAACTTTGTTTTATTAGGTCTTTTATACAAAATGACAAGTTTAGCTGTGTCTATGTTATTGGTGGTGATATGAATGCAATTTATCAGGCAATAATTCCGCCTTTGCTATTGCATATGGCCCATTTTTGTACAGATAATAATTTAATTTCGTGGAGTAAAGCACTGTTGCCAGCCCAGACCTATTCATAAGTGAAGCCTGGCACACTGCCTCGTGGCTGGACCACTGTATCACTACTGCTGATGATGCTCATGCAGGTTTGGGAGACATGAACATATGAAATGTCTACTTCGGATCACATCCCTATCCATGTCAAATTCAACCATATACCTGCCACATTGCAGCCAGTTAATACTGTTAATACTTGATTGGAGTGCTCTCTCTACAGAAGACCTATCTGCTATGGTGCTAATACTGATCTACATGAGCAATATTACATTGCCAAGAAAGGCGGTTCTGTGTAAAGATTATAATTGCACAGACTCTAAACATAGGACTGAGATCTCTGCCATGTATTCTTACATTATCAGTGTGTTAATGAAAGCAAGCAAGCCATTTTACAAATTTAAAAAGAAAAGTAAGCCTCGGCCTGGTTGGAGCACTTATGTGGCTCAATTTCAGACTGAAGCCCGTGATGCTACTTACTCTTGGTCTATGGCTGGCAAACCTAGACAAGGGCCATTATATGAGCATAAAATAATTTCTAATGCAAAATATAAATATGCAATAAGATAAATCTGTAAAAATGAGCAAACTGTAAGAGCTAAGTCCATAGCTAAACAACCTTTAGGTAGTGACCCTAAAGGTTAAATTTGTTAACAACTGTAAACCCCCTCTAGCACACACAGTAGATGGAGTGACCGGGACAAATATTGATCTTTGGCGACAGCACTATTATAACCTTTTCAATTGTGTTACTAGTGAAATATATAGTGTTGAAAATGTTGATTATGTTGAAACTCTCAACACGCAAGAGGTTTATCAAGCAATTAAGTACCTGTCTGATAATAAATCTAGTAGACCATATTTCGCCTGAACATCTTAAATATGCCAGTGTGAGGCTGGCTCCTCTTCTGGCCATGTGTTTTAATGCGTTTGTTGTGCATGGGTTCATTCCTGACCCTATGATGACTGTGATTAGTGCCTGTGATTAAGGACAAAGCTGGAAAAGTGGGCAGCTCAGATAACTATAGACCCATTGCACTTGCCAATATTCTGTCTAAAGTTGTGAAATATATATATTTTTAAAAGACTTGTTACATTTATCGCTGCTACCGACAATCAATTTGGCTTTAAAGCAAATCATGGAACCGATATGTGTATTTATTCACTGAAAGAATCTCTGTGTAATTATATGCCTATAAGACATTTGATCGTGTGAATCACAGGAAATTGTTTAAGAAAGGCTCATGTCAAATGGGACAAATGTGTGTCTGAACTATTTCAGATTCGTAATGGTGTGAGACAGGGCTGTCCCCTGTGCTCTTTAATTTTTATATGAATGACCTGTCCAGACAGTTGAATAATGTGCAAAACTGGTTGTATGCTTTAATCAATCACTTAATGTATGCGTACATTACATGTGTGCGGGGAACTGCAGGATGAGAAATACAACTCCATTAAAAGTGTATAATTATGATCTGTCGGACAAAGGAGGACAGATCACTGAAGTTTCCTGACTTTAAAGGCCCTACCTGATTTTTTCATTTCAAACAATGAAACAGGAAACCACTAAATTAAAATGTTGGTTGAGGTACAAACTTATCCCCAATCTTCCCAACGTATTTGTAGTATCCTAGTCCTTCACGGGGACATGTTTATAGGCACTTTTTCAAAATTTGCAGGGTTACTTTTCAGGGTCACTTACACAAAAATGCTTGATAACTATATCCTGCAACTTCATGAAATTGAAACAAATGCTTTATAATTAGATCAGTGATACAGCGTATTTCCCACAAATGTCCGAGTTTACAATATACTAAAGGAAGACAAAACAAATGTAATTCCATAATTACAAAAAAAATCTCGGTCACATCATAACAGATTATTTGACAGATGGTGCCGGTGCCGGATGTTGCACAAGTGGAAATTCTGTGGAAATTCTCCTCCTGCTCTATACAGGTGCAATTGGCTCTTTTTCGAGCCTACCGCAAATCTGTGGCAGAATTACAAAAAGTCCAGTTTCCAGAGACAAACGTACTGTACAGTTGCATACAATGACACATTGAGAATAAAAAAAAAAAGAAAAAAAACCCAGATGGACAAGTGCAAGTGAACTCTTCATATCCAATCGATTGAACACTTTGCGTGCTGTCTTGAGAAACCTGATATTTAAGTTTATATGTCGCCTGAATGATTCAAAAAAATCATGTGCAGCGCTGTACGTTACACCTCACAGCTGTGGAAACATTGGTATGACTGCCCTCTTAAACGTTTAGATGTTTTTATTGTTTATCTGTTTGTTTTTTGGACCATGAGTCTGTAATAAAGGTATCTATCTATCTATCCATCTATCTATCTCTTGGCATAAAATACAATTCAAACTTCCCTTCATAAATTATTGATAGGCTAGTTTAGGGCAGTGGTATGGCCATAGGTATGGCGGACGATCGAGAGCACTCAATAGAACTACTCATAGAACATTAGCATAATTGCAGCTTTGTACAACAGTATAGAAAATATTAAGCGAAATGTAAGTGGTGTTGTATCACTTCATGATGCAGAGAGATAGCATACATTTATTGTCAAACAATGTGAACAAAAAGACAGTCAATTTCACATTTCAGTGTTTTAAAAAGTGATTGTGTAGCCTACGTCACTTTTTACCTTCCACCATAATAATGTGGTAGCCAAATTTGGTTTTCACAGGAGGGTCTGTGTAGACGGGTTTGTCCATGGTGCTGACGGGTAAAGCAAAGGCAGCATCCTGGAAAGGTCCTACCATCGATCCTCTTGTCATCCAGCCCAAGTCGCCCTGTAGGGAAAGAAACGACAATAAAATGTGGAAAAGTAAAACATGAAAATTAAAATCAATAAATCATCAAAGGCAAACTTGAAAGTTAGCACAGGGACCTTTTGTGGAAGAAAGTGTCATAACAACCTCGGCTATTTCTCGAAATACAAAAACATTAGTGTAGGCGTTTACCAGGAAAAAGTAAAAATTGATAAGAAAATGAGAAATGAATAAAATTATCATGTTATCAATGCTAATATTTTCTGTTTTAAAGGATGTTTTCTTTGCAAACAGATGAGATTAACTTTACTGGACTGATTTTAAAGTAGAAAAACTCACTTTCCACTATACCAGCTCTTAATATGCAAGAAGTCTGCATATGTTCGAAAACAAAGGTGTGCACTTGATAACATTTTAATATCAAGTATTATTACTATTATACTCTACAATTAGATGATTTTCAGTGTAATAAATGAGTAACTGGGATTTCAATTAATTATGGCTATCAATTAATTTGGAGTACATCTATTACAGGTTTACCAAGCTTTTTAAAGACGAGGAGTACTTCCAGAGCATTAGGTTGTTCTAGGGCTTAGAGTTTGTGACTCCTGTTCTAACGAATAGCTATAGAGTTTTGTTCAGAAAGTACAGTAAAGTAATATGTTATGAATAAAATGATGCCATTTAGAGTGTGATCCCTTCAGATCAATTCAACATTATTCTCATCGTAATAATTATGGTCAATAGTGTGCACTCTCACTCCTTGTCTGGCTTTGTCTTCACTGTATTGTGAGGCCACTTCACTGAAACGAACTCCAGCTTTGAGCTTCTCCATCGCCTCCATGCACTTCCCATGTTTTTCACAAAGAATGTGTCGAACCTGAAGACATAAAAATATGAATCATGCGTGAAGCAACGCTGGATTTTAAAATTGTTTTGAGTCTCGGTTTACAACTTTGCCAACACAGAGGGAAAAAGAAAACGAAACATATTGTAATCGTTTTCTAAAATTATCCATGATGAGATCACTACATCCTGTTGTGCAATGTTTTTATTGTTGTGAGTAAGTTGTTAGTAAGACAGATGGATTAGATAGATGTTTTTAGCCACAATGTAATAGATTTCTGCTTATGTAATAAAAAAAACAATACAATTATAATGTATTGAAATCTATAAAATACAACAAAATATTATAGCTAAGGCTTAGAGCAGAGGTTCCCAAACTTCAGGCTGCGACCCCCACTGTCAAAACTATTAGCTAAATTAATAACATACGTAATATTGAGCAAATCGACAATTAAAATATGGTTTAGTTCAGTGTATCAACATTCTTTACTTCACATCTATGAATATCAATCCTCTAGAATAAGGGCTGCAAATTTTCAACTTTGGACATTTTCAATTGAAAATAACGGGAATTTATGCAATTAACAGGGTATTAATACATCTGACAGACCTATATAAACTGCCACATAAGAATCAGATTTGATATAAAGTGAAATATATCACAGCCGAGATAAAAAAGATGAAATCATGTCTGAGCACGAGCGTGATGACGGTGTTTTAGGTGTTTGAACGATATAGAGAAGGGATTTTGTAAATGGAACAGACTCATTCCATGTTTGTATCCATCTGCTGTATTCACCAAGTGTATACAATAGGACAAGTGTATACAATATGACAAGTGTATACAATAGTACTGTTTTGGGGTCTGGGGTGTGACATTATGGTTCAAAAACATAAAGTGAACCAATTGTTTATTCAACGAAAAATGCAAAACGCAAGTGTTTTCACAGTTAAGTTTTGAAAATTCCCAACATTTCCAGGCTTATATGTTCCCATTGAAAGTTTCCAGAACATTTCCAGGACAGTGCTCGCAACCCGACCCTCACTTTGGGAACCACTGGCCTCGAGTAAGTGCTCCATATTTATTTTTTATTTCTTCTTTGCAAAGTAAAATCTACAATCTACACATATACAGCTATGTGTGTTTATGCCAAGCCCTGATCATTATTACCTTGACAGCAGTGCCTCCTTTGGGTGTTTTTTCTTTCTTGTCAGCCTCTGTGCTCCCAGAAGCGGCTCCTGCACAACAAAATAAGTTTGCGTTTACATTGAGGTAATTACTGTAATAAAACGAAACTATAACACCATCAGGTTGCATTCACACATTTAACAGAGATGTTAGTCATCAACTTATCAACTTGGTCATCTAGATTTAAGCAGTATGAGCCACAGTCAAACTCAACAACACCACGGACCTTTTCCCCCTTTACCCCCTTTGCTTTTTGGTGGCATTTTGGATTTATATCACACAAAACGAGAGAATGTTCAGAGAAAAGCGAGCACTCGTTCCAGGATGTGTGCTACGTGCGCACGAGGGTGCGCAGACGGCACACGGCGCTTCTTCTTCCATTATTAGGTTGCATGGGTTTGACAGCGCCACCTCCTGGACAATATATGGCCAAGCAATAAGATTAACCTCTTAACAGGGTTGCCAGATGTGCGATAACTATCGTATGTGTACGATAAATTCAACCCCTGTACGATGTACGATCAATAATTCAAAAAAGCCCTAAATGTACGATAATTTCAGAGCGCCAGATAAAGTCTGGTTAAATCCACTGTCCCCTCTCAGCAGCGCTTTGCTTTCGCTCTGATCTGGAGTCAGATTCCCACTATGGCATTATCCTCCTGCCTTGGCTGCGAGTTGGTAATTTGCCCGCTTCTTTATTACGGTTTAGCTCATTATTTTTCCTCATTCTTACGCCTCATGTGAGTGTGTGTGTTCTCCAATCTGATAAAACCAAATCCAGCAATCGGCTGATCAGTGTCTGAAGAATGGAGGGGGATGTCCTGATTTCAAACCCACAATGTTGTTGCGCTCAATAGCCACATTGTGCTACAGCGCTATTGACATATTTATAGTGTACGATAGTTTGTGCTGAAATACGATAGTTTTGGAAGCTTGGTACGATATATTGGTTTTGAGAATCTGGCAACCCTGCCTCTTAACCTTAAAGGACAACTAAGCACCAAATCAACTTTTTTTAGCTTATAAACTGCATAAATATGTTTCTTATAGTGCTCTCTACATGTCCTGGTAAATATTTTGACATTTTTGTGCAAATTGGATAAAATCTCACTTTTGAGCCTAAAACCGTCTGTGTAGCGCCCTCTCTACATTTTCGGCTGCACTACATTTGAATTTCGTGCCTGTCCTCCCCATGCGCTCTGCCAGCTGTGTGACGTCCGTCGCTCGGCTGCTCGGGGTATAAAAGCCAAGTCTCGCACATGCCCCCGTAGCGAGCTGGAGTTGGAATAGCGAGCGAGCGTTTCACATCGATTTTCAGGTTAGCAATTTATTAGCATAGTATTTGATCCACGGGCTCCGCTCCGCTCTGTGTGTGAACCACAGCACTCACACCCCCGACCTCTCCTACTAAATAAAGACAAACATAACCCCAAAATACCCAGATTCACTTATTTAGTGACATGGCTGGATGTTTTCACGTTGAAACTACAGACACGATAACGCTGTATCGGGCAGACAGAGCTAATCAGGGCTGTCAGTGTTTATGAGATGGGTCTGAGGGCTTTTTACTGTAGTCTCCCCCAGGGAGCGCTCACAGACACCGGGGGCAGCAGTTAGCCATCCCGGGCTGCCTTCGAGGCTCAGAGCGGGGCAGTGTGTGACTGAGTGTCCGCTAAAGCCAGGAGTGGGAACGGGGAGATACGAGCGCCAAATGTCCGCCGCGTGTGCTCGGCATGTAGCCGGGACGACAGGCTCGAGAGTCCGGGACAGTGGCGCCACATCGTCTAAATGCGGCATAACGGGAGTCAGTCAGTCCTGTTCACTCTGGACCTTGGTCTGAGACTGTCAACAGAGCAGAGACCGCTCATACACTCCCCCTCCCCGCGCCCGCCCCAAAGCCTCCCGCCACGCCTCTTTCTCTGAGTTTTTTGAATTTTGGGAGTGGGTGGAGTAAGCTCTGGAAGGAGTGTTTAGTAGCTCTTTAATAAGATTAACCTCTTAACCCCCACCTAATGTGGCTTTACCCAAATCCCTCAGACAAGAATAGAAAGAGTCTTGGCATGCTCACAATAAGAATTTCGAAAGTGAGATATCAAAGGGGTATAAACTAAGCGAGGAGCCCAAACTTTTCTTGAGGCCTTTTGTCTTTTTCTGTTATTTTGAAAATCTAAAAGATCAATCAGGGGTTAAAGTGGGCGGGAGCAGTCGGGAACGGCGTTCCCCCACCTTCGCATGGCCAAAAAGAAGAAGAAGAAGAAAAAAAAACGATTGCAACGTTGTCATTTTTACGCACATACAAAATTTCTGCCTGTGAGATAAATCAATGCAATAAAAATACAGACCCGCGCCTCATTTCACCATCATCTCCTACAGCGTGGGCTCAAATAAAAACATGGCTCTGTTAAACGGTGTAAGACGCTAAACTGAGAAAACAGGAGGCTTATCGTTGGGCGGACTGACAGATATTATCAGACCGAAGCACAAGGACAGTATGAATCGTGTTTTTTGCTCGGATTATCCCATGCAGAAGCAGGACTCTTCGTGGTCCGCAGCAGATGCAGCGTGTTTTCAAGTTTTCATCGTTACGAAGGGCTTGACCAGCTACTTTAAGGTAAGGAACACCCGTTCAGCTGTGGATGTTTGTAAAGCGGACGATGAAGCTGATGGTGCGTGAGTTTTGGAAAACTGCTCTGCACCGGCAGCACTCGTGTTCAACAAGCTAAACCTCGCTATCTGGGCTCTAACTTTACCTAATAACATCCGAACCATCCGTCTGACAGGTGCATTTTTGCTTCTTTTCTGTTCTGACTCCATTTGATACATCTTTGTGGGAAATGTTCGTTAACAGGTAAAAGAGGCTGAATGTGCGGATTCATTCAGTAGTTTTTTCATGAAGCGCGAGGTCTGGACAGAACAGCGGCTCAGGTGTTTGGTCAGCTCTCTGACCGCTCACTGAGAGGAGCAGTGGCTGACCAGATAGCAAAAGATGTTAATTCAATGTTGATTTTTGGTCAGATTGGTTATTTTTGGTTGAGATTGAAATGTCAATGCTAATTCAACGTTAATCAACGACGCATCATCAATGGTTGAAAAAAAGCTGTTGAAATCACATTGAATAAATGCGGGTATTTTAAGGTTGAAGTGCCAACATTGACTCAATATTGTTTCAATGTGCATGGCCCTGATAGTTTCAGCACGTGCAAAAAGAGCGGGAATTTGAAGTGGTCATGTGACCTAAAGCCTTCAAATCTCAACTGCTCTGGAGCCACTTAGTGCAGTTTTCTCTCGGAGACGTCAGGAGCAGACCGTCTAAAGGTAAGTTTGCTGAGATTTTTATTAGGATTAGATTATTAATAATATTTATAATGGCACACACTTAACCCACACAGCATGTAACATAATCGTTTGGTGACTGTTCCTTTTAACTTGTTAGTTATATTGTTAGCTCACTTAAATACTGTATATTACTTATAATCTGATATAAAATAGTAGATTCGGTTATCTAAATTTAACTTGTTTTGTACTATGTCAATACATCCATCCATCCATTTTCTTCCACTTGTCCATTGCCGGGTCGTGGGGGACGCTGTTGGAGTTGCCCAAATCACATTGCACCAGCCCAATGTGATATGTCAATACAATCAAACTATAAATATAAAACAATTCAATGTCTAATGTTGGTCACATTGTGTTTTTAGACTTACCCTCAAAGATAAAATGAGCTTAACGCACATAACTAATTCATTTCTAAAAAAAAACATATTGTGGTTTGTTCAAGCCTGTCTTTTTCAGTAACTGTTACAGCAGAATATATTCTTCCTGAATATGATTAGATATTTATGCTTCTACATGTACAGCCCTACTTACATGTTACCTTTAATAGGTTGCGTTCACGTGACATCACAACATCCTAAAGAGCCATAGTTTAAAACTGAGGCGGAGCAACTGAAAATTCCATGGCGGTAACTATGGTAACTGCAGTAACTGACAAAATGTGTATGTCTTTGTTTTTGGCTCATATCTCAGTCATTACTGGAAGAATCCACATGAAACAAAAACTGTCACAAAGTTCAGTGTCTCCTCTTCCAGCACAAACGTCCAATTACTTTCTCCGAGAGGCGTCGAAATCTGGTGACAATGTTCAAAAACATGAGCGTGATGTTGTCCAGTATTGACTTTCAGACATAAAAATAATATCACAGGTTTGTGAATCCAATCACTATCAAATACTGAAGAGGAAAAACATTGTCAATTTTTATTTTGGAGATTTCTTACAAAAACTGTATTTCGGCCCCTGCCCTTCATCTCTTTGACACAGGTATTTTTATTTTCTTGTTACATTGTTATCAATGTTTCCTTTAAATATACAAACTGATAATAGTTTACTAAAACCTTTACCAAAGTGGATACCAATTTAACTCAATGCAAACATAATCTGACTTTATTATTTCTGTTGTAGCTGTTAAGGTTAAGCTCCAGGAACTGCCCTGTAGAGCCCAAAGCGTTAAGAGGTGAGTGTCAGTTTTGTGCAGCCTGTGGGCCTGGTTTAGTCTGGGTTGTAATCAGGCCCAGTGCAGCCAGTGGTCCTGGTTTAGTCTGAGTTGTATCAGGCCCAGTGCAGCCTGTGGGCCTGGTTTAGTCTGAGTTGTATCAGGCCCAGTGCAGCCTGTGGGCCTGGTTTAGTCTGAGTTGTATCAGGCCCAGTGCAGCCTGTGGGCCTGGTTTAGTCTGAGTTGTATCAGGCCCAGTGCAGCCTGTGGGCCTGGTTTAATCTGAGTTGTATCAGGCCCAGTGCAGCCTGTGGGCCTGGTTTAGTCTGAGTTGTATCAGGCCCAGTGCAGCCTGTGGGCCTGGTTTAATCTGAGTTGTATCAGGCCCAGTGCAGCCTGTGGGCCTGGTTTAGTCTGAGTTGTATCAGGCCCAGTGCAGCCTGTGGGCCTGGTTTAGTCTGAGTTGTATCAGGCCCAGTGCAGCCTGTGGGCCTGGTTTAATCTGAGTTGTATCAGGCCCAGTGCAGCCTGTGGGCCTGGTTTAGTCTGAGTTGTATCAGGCCCAGTGCAGCCTGTGGGCCTGGTTTAGTCTGAGTTGTATCAGGCCCAGTGCAGCTTGTGGGCCTGGTTTAGTCTCAGTTGTATCAGGCCCAGTGCAGCCTGTGGGCCTGGTTTAGGTCTATTCTAGTACATTGTGTATCAAACTGTGTCGGTTTTCTCCTCTTTGTTAAAATGTAATTCTAACAAGTCTTTTCTTTTTTACCCTAGCGGCTTCTTGCCAGTTTTCTTCACCTTAATCGCTTACAGTGATGGCCTGAAGAAGTGGATGATAAGAAGATATATGGACTAGAAAGAAAGGATGGCATGAAAAGCAAGGTAGCAAATTTCTAATGTGTCCAGACGCATTTGACCCACAGTATGAGAGGAATGAAATATAATACTATATACAAGAATACAAGAATCAAAAGCATTTCTAAAAGTGTTTGCTCTAAACTACAAACTGTATGTGCTCTGTGAAGGCCATTCATTATAGTTTAAATATATATATTTTTCAACATTTGTAATATTTTTGTAACATATTGCCATTTTAATTGTACTGTGCTTCATCATACAGTCTGTAGTGACTATCAGTGACTAACAGGAAGTAGGCGGGACGGCCTACTTCCTGTTATTTAGTGAGAGTCCGAGGCATAAATCCCATTTAATCCATTGACTTTGAGAAATATCAAGAGTTTAAAAGTTCAACACAGACTCATCTATGTGCTAAAACTGTGTGCAAAAACACACAATTTTAAACTGAATATTTATTTAAAATGTTAAAACTGAAATAAATGTCACCATATTTTCCAAAGTTTTGCGGGATTCTTTGTATAAAATATCCATGCCATGGTTGGCAGTTTGCACAGAGCTGATTACCATGTGTCGTGCTTTTTAACTCTTTAAAAAAATATATCAATAGATGAAATCAATCAATCCACGTCCAAGACTGGAAGTGGGCGGGACTTTGTCCTATAGGGCTTGGTGTCATTAAAGTTAAATTTAGACAAAAAGGTTAACTTCTAGTATGACAATTCTTCACATGCATTTTTATGTTACATTTGCTTGTGTTTTTTGTTGTTATTGTCTGGTAGTCAAGCAGGTAGTTTTGTACAGTCATGTTTTTATATTACAGTATAATAAATTGTGTAATAAAGAAGCTGCAATAAGATTGATGGTCTGTTGATTTTAGAACATGGTTTCAATGTCCTGGCGCTAGATCAACGTTGATTCAACGACATTTTGCTATCTGGGTAGTTAGTCTTAGTTTGAGATGTGGTCTTGGTTCAGTTGGTCCTCACATACAGTGCCTTGCGAAAGTACTAATACACCTTGAACTTTTGCACATTTTGTCATGTTTACAGCCATAAACATAAAGATTTTATTTTGAATTTGTTACTGGACGTTCACACACAAGTAACAGACAACTGTGAAGTGAAAGCAAAATGATACATGATTCTGTTATTTTTCAAAAAATAGAAAACCGAAAAATGGGGCGTGCATAAGTATTCTTTTTTTTTTTTTGCAAGGTTCTGTGTTAGACCTTTGGCCTGGTTTAGATGTGATCTAGTCCTGTCTTAGTCGTGATATTGCATATGTTTTCCCTGGTTTAGTTCTGAGTAGTCCTAGTCTATTATTAGGCTCTTTATTATTGTATATTAATCTATAGAAAATTTCTCCAAAGCCTTAAAATAATAAAACTTTTATATTTAGGTCCAATTCTATTCAATTCAAGCAGTGATGATAATGAAATTCTCATTTATTTATCCCAAAAACATGAATACGTTTGGTGGTGGGAGGCTGACCCCTGACCGGCCCAGTGGCCAATGACAAACAACAAATCTCCCACAGTGAAAAAGGTAATGGAAGAGCCCTGCTGTAAGCAATGCTGATCGTGAAAGAGGATTTTCTCAAATGAAAAACATAATAACAAGCCAACATTGTTAATAAGTAATGTTTCAGCACTCATGTTCATTTCTTTGGTGGCGCCTCCTTTGAATAAGTGGATCCTGACAAATATGTCAAGAAATGGGTTCTTCTTAGACGTCGGACTGCAGAGCACGATGCCTGCCCAGGGAGGAGATTACAGGAAAAAAAGAGTGGATCTGGCAAAAGCAGAATTTGTTCATTTAGTAAATCACATAGACCCTTAATCATGTATGATTGTTAAAACCTGCTAAAGGATATCTACAAATAATTCAAGGCCTTAAAAAATATTGGAAAATAAAATTATTACAGTATCAAATGCCTTTGTGCAGTATGAATACTATACTGTTCAGAACCAATGTCTACAAATCAGTACATAAAAATGTAAATGTAAAATGTAGCTTGTTAAAGGTTAGAGTTCCCCCACCTCCCAAATCCCACGTTAATCACTGATTACAATATAGCGTAATGGGAACGCCTCATCTGTAACGTTATTTGCAGATCATTTCACCTGTTGCCTGCTTCATCACAAATGCTATGTGAAAGTAGACCAAAGTTTAATCCCAGCAGTTTCAGGCTTCAGAAGGCGAGTGTTCAGCTGAGGCAAGCGCCACGTGCTAGCGCTGTTTATTTTCGCGGAAAAGTTCAGAGAAAGTGAACGCGGAGGTGGACCCGCTCATGCCCGGCCTGAGCTGCAGTGTGTGCGCTGATGTGTTGACGGGACACACAAAAGTCCTCTATGCAACGAGAGAGGCTCACCCTGCGACTAGCCCATCAGGACGCAGAATACAATGCGTGTAGAGCGAGGCCGCGAAAGGTGAACCGCGTTATAGCGAGGGACCACCAAGGCCGTGGGAACCCAGGGTGTGGAGGGCGCTGCAGCACCCCCTGGTGGATAGTTTGCAAATTGCAGGCAATATTATTAAATAAGAAATATGCACAGAAAAAGTGGTTTTGGGGTAAACTTTATCCCTCAGCACCCCCTAATTAAAAGTTCTTCCCACGGCTCTGGGGACCACTGTACACAATGTAGGGCTTACATAATACATTATACATGAAAACAAAAAAGAGGAAAATTGTACACAAATTAATATTACACTGAGGATGGTAATGACTGGGAAATGGCAAGATCACGAAGTATAATATTTACTGGATAGTAACGTGCCTTTATAACATAACAAATAGTGACTTTCGGTAATGTTACCAAAGTTTGGCATTGGTAACCTGCTGAAATATATTATATTAAGGGTTGCCTTTTGTTACTTGCTTTGTACTAAACATCGTACATGAAACGAGACCGTGGTTGTCGTTGTGCTTCGTTTCTGTTTTCTATATGAACATTTCAAACAATGCTTTTTAATTTGGTCTGTTAAAAAAGCTGCTTTGAAGTGTAATTAATTCTCTTTTGACAATGAGGCAAATTAAAATATGATGCTGCTAATTCTATGATAATGTAATTGCAATAGGATAAAGTTATTTTATAAACGGATGTGCAGCTGCAGAGGCCGTGCACGCGACTGACACGGTTCCTTATATAGCATTATTGTTTTGTAATCAGTATTACTCCTTCTTGGGGAATGTAGTACCCGAGTTTCTGTCATGTAATGTCGTTATGCAAATGCTAGCTTGTAAATAGTAATTTCAGCCATGATCAGAAACTGCAGGTGTATATAATATTATATATATATATATTTTTTTTTTTTGCTGTTTCATTGTTTTTTCCCTTTGTTGTTCCACTATATTCCTTGTGAAATGAGAAATTTCCATTGTATTGATTTTGGGGGTGGGCGCTTATAAGCTATTGCTTCAGCCCACTCCTTTTGAGCAGAATGTTTACTGCTCAAATAAACTAATAAACTATGTTGCATTACAATGAAAAAAGAATAAACTTCTTATAGTAAAAGTTCCAATTTTACTTTGAGTTGAGATCAAATAAGAGTTATTAGAAGATCATTTACACATTTTTACAAGACATGTTTTTTCTACTTAGGCAATTTTAATATGTCTTGTCTTATAACACACATCTCAGCGCCTAAGCCATGATGAAATCGCTGATTGGCTTTTTTTTTTCCTTCCCCCACGCTTCACGGAAGAGCTGCACCACACGGTTATCAACTTAGATGGTGTGAGACAAGACCATAATGCAGCTTCCATGATGAGAGTGTACCCCAGTGCTCTGTCAAAAACCAAATGACTCACAAACCCGTGTCCCTCCCCAGTGTCAGTCAGGTGAAGGTGACATTGTACTGCATAGTTTTGGGGGGTCTTGTGCACTTTAACAAATCTTTAGAAATGAATTACCATGCCAGACATGTCAAATAATGGCTTACCTTTGTATTGCGCTTTACAAGCCTGTAAGTTATTTAGCTTATTTTATATCTTAATTCTGTGTTATATGTTTTATGTCGCACATTTGCACCGAGAAAAATTCCTAGTTTGTGAACCCTGTTCTGAAACAATGGCAATAAAACCTATTCTGATTCTGAACCAAGTTTCTCAAAGTGCTACAGTGTAGTCACTATTCATTCGCTCCATACTCATTGGTGGTAAGCTAGCCATAGCTGACCTTGGGGTAGACCGACAGAAGCGAGGCTGCCAGTCTGTGCCATCGGCCCCTCCGACCACCACCAACCACTCACTCACACACTAAGGTTCATGTGGATGATTTTAAATTAGATTTCTCTCATGATTGTGGGGCGGGGCTTGGGGGAAAAGGGGTGGGAGGGAGGACAGGGAGTTCAGCTTCCCCATGGCCTTGTGTATGAAACTGTTCTTAAGGAGAGGAGGGGAAATCCCAGCGTACAGAAGTCAAAAATAATACATCCCACACACTGCCAACCTTGCAAAAGTAGTTTATTAGGATTAGGTCAATGTTTTGGTCCTGAGACCTTCATCAGGCAAAATAGTTAGATAGTTAAGTTTTGAAAATTCCTAACATTTCCAGGCTAATGTTCCCATTGAAAGTTTACAGAAAATTTCCAGGACAGTGCTCGCAACTGGATTCCATATTGTGCCATGGTTTCTGGAGTTGCATCTGGCCACTGGGAGGTGGGATCACACCCATGATGTCAAATGTTTTGTTTGTGTGGCTTTGTTTAATATCATTCAGTGATATCATCTTTACATAGCCCTCTCCCTCCTCACTCACACCATCGGGATTGACCTGCAGCCTTCTCTCGACTTAAAACTCAGAGTGCACATACCGAAACGATACTTCAAGTCGAGGCAAGTCTATAAATAAATTGCAAGCATAAAACGCGCTCAACTCACTGGATACCCTCTGACTGGGTGCTAATTCCAAAGAACAATATGGAAATTAAAGAAAGGACAGCACTCCTAGTCAGGCAATAAAGTTTATTCTGACTAGGAGTGCTGTCCTTTCTTTAATTTCCAACTATAAAATGGCGCAATCAGTCATTAAAAAGGGTATTTCCCTTTTCCCTTATTAATGGGATAGAGCAACATGTTTAAACTTTTCAATGACACCATCACTGACATCACGGAGGACTGACTTCACACCTCACTCTTCACTCGTGGCACAACTACAATGGAATTTCCACAAGCGCCAACCACATTAATGACCACAAATGATTAACCTGAAGCATATGAAGTCCCCACGTTTACCAATGAATCAGCTTACCCCGGGGTTTGTGCTCATCCAACGTGTCTGGATTATGGCAGGGAGGGCATTTGGCAAACGATTATGCTGAAAATGTGAGCCTAAAATCCTGACTAACACAACATGAGCAATTAATTTTGTGTTCATCTTTCTTTACCACCGAGTTGATTTACAATGAACCTGCAATGGAGTTTACAACCACAGATTACATCCTTTTTTACAGGCCATGCAGATACATTTGCAATGTTGAGTGTCATAAGCATTAATAAATCAAGGTCTCACATCTGGCTGTAGCCGTGGTGTACACCTCCTTACACAATAATATTTAAGAACCGCTCTTGGCATATAATAGCTATAAAGGGAGGAAGTAGTATGGCAATCTTGATGTCGTGATCTTTTTTTCTGGGCCGGCTGAGACATAGCCAGGGGGCTGGGTACCTCTATACCTATACCCTAGAAAAGTCACAAATGCATTTATTCCAAAGAGGAAAAACCTTGTAATTTTGGGTAGTTCCAACTCTCCTGTGATATTTTGCGACAACAAATCAGTTTACATTTTAGACCCATAAATTGCTTATAAATGGATTTGTTGTAATGAACAATGAGATTTTTGATATGGCGATATTACAAAATGTTCAATATTACTTCATCTGGGCAGTTTCTGTAGATCAGTCTTTGCCCCCGAAACGGCCATATAAAAGTGCTGTGCCTTGATAACATATTTTTAGCAGATCTAACATGTTTGATTTCAGTTTCACATTTCTAAAGTGAAATTCTGACACCTCCGTGGTCACTACCGTGGGATTTTCCCATGTGTGCCTTATGTTGTGTCAATGTGCTTAATAATAGTCTTGAACTGACCATTGCTGTAGTTCCTTAAAACAAAAAAGCAGAAGCCTTAATCAGACACATATGTTGTCAAGAAACTATTCTGTTTCTAGAGAGTAGACTGAAACTCTTTGAAATCATTAGTCTGCATTTTACCCCTTCTTAACCCCCACATGAACTAAAGAGTGATGAAAAAATGACACACACACACACAAAAAAAAGACAAAAACGCTTTCAAAATGTGAGAAGAGCACGGCGAAAGAGCGACCAAAACGTGCTGGAGAAGCAACAACAAAAAATCAACAAGAAAGCCACGGCAACACGACAAAGTTAAGATCAGTTTCGTGGGTCTTAGTTTTCAAATGAGGCGTTACTCTGGTCAATAGGACGTCGGCTCCAGGCAAGAAGCTTTTAGATTTGGGTAAAGCCAAACTGGAGGAAATGCACTCGGTTAAGGCGGGAGGTAATAGGTTAATAGATAGAGACCTTATCAATATTCGGACTGCTCAATGCTTTTTCCCCTCATATTTTGCTGCCATAGCTAACATATTGCATTTTATTACATCATATTTGAGTATATTTGGCTTCCCAAGTAAAGAATAATAACCGTAATTCTGGTCAGTGAAGGCTGAATCATGGAAAAGGTGAACTACATCTTATAATAATAATAATAATAATAATAATAATATCTAAATTTAGCCACAACTAAAGACTAGTTAAAATCAGGACTGGACGAGAGAGGACTACATCAGGTCTTAGTTCAGTTAAACCCAGTCTACGTCTTAAACCAAAAAGTTTTGAACTGGGAATAAAGTCAGGACTGGGCACAGATTCAGGCAGACACAGGTAAGAGCCTTCACCTGTTAATTCCAAGGTCGTTGGATGAAGCTGTGCCACAATTTGAGAGCCTCAGGTTCTTACAATGACCTTCAATGTGGAAATACCACGCGTGGCCAAACATCCCCAATACACTCATTTTATAAATTTAGGTAAAACAGTAGCCCCCATATTGATGCAGAGGTGGTGAGATCGCAAAAGATAAACTACAGTTATATCCAGATGTGTAGGAGTCATGACATCAGACAACGTTTCCTCTGACTTGTATATAAAGAGTGGTACAAATCTCCCTTTCACCAACACAAGGAAGGAAGGGCCAGGAGGAAGAGAGTAAAGAGTGAGAGAGTTGAGAGATTGAGAGAGATAATGAAGTTTCTATTTGCTTTTCTGGCTGTACTGCACTTTCATCAGCTGCAGGTACAGAGCAAACACTGTAATGACGTCTCTCATCTCATCGACAGACTATCTAAACTCAATAAAAATTCAACGATTAACAGCACTTTGGTAAGAAGGAAGCACTTCATTGTTTTGGGTTGACAATTTCAACGCATGTTTCATGAACTGTTTTAAAATATTATTGTTTTCTTTTTACATTTAGTCAGAACTTGAAGTGCCATTGATGCGAGGACATCAAATTGTAAGTACTGCTCGAAATCTGAAAAGACTAGTTGTTTCAAAAAAAATAAAAAAAATAAATTGAATTGTTTTCATACCTCACCCCTATGTCTGACTCTGTACAGAAATGCTGTGTGCGGAAGTTTAAGGAGATTACGATGGAGGCGCTCAGCTCTGTGACGGTGTCGGCAGGTCACGAGTGTCTCGGTGTATTGGGCGACGCACCGGTGAACCGCTGCATTAAAGAGGCCAAGACATATCTAAGAAAGCTTCAGGAAACGGTCAGTCAAACTCAGTGCAAAACCTCACCTGTATTGATTGTCTGTTTATGTATTTGGATCAGCCGTCACAGAACTAACTGCTATTGATGATCTCATTTGTGGAAAGAGCCGTATATTATTCTTTATGTTTATCTTTATTATTTATCTGAAACTTTGAACACCAAAAAGCTTCAAGTATTTGTGACATTACATTTCAAATATTCAGTCTGTAGTGCCTTTAGAGCAGTGTTTTTCAACCTTTTTTGGGCCAAGGCACACTTTTTTAATTAGAAAAATCCCGAGGCACACCACCAGCTGAACATAAAAAAAAAAAACTCTGTAGCCTATATTCACAATATAAAGTGGTTCTCATCAAAGTGTCTTGAATAGGAACACCGTATGGTCTCGCTAGCCACAATGCCTCTGTCACCGCCACCTGTCGCATCCATGAATACCTTATTCTCTTGTCTCAAATAAATTAGGAACCTACGGCCATTTACTGATATGGAAGAGTTTTACATGGTTACTCTGCCGATCACTAGACAGCACAGAGACTTGACAATGGCACATTATTTGCGGATAATTTGTTTTCGAAACATATTTTTTAGACCCACTGTGAAATTGGATAATTTCCCAAGGCACATCAGACAATATCTCACGGCACACTAGTGTGCCACAGCACAGTGGTTGAAAAACACTGCTTTAGAGTATTATTATTATTATTATTCAATGTATTATTATTATTATAAAATTAATGGAAAATATACTTACAGAACCCAGACGTGGGCAGGACTGTTCTCCATTAGGCCTCAGAAAATATGAGGTGTCAGTTCACCCCCAGAGTATTGGGCCAGTCTTTTAAACAGCTTTTTCATATGAACCTAAAATATTGCTCCCTTTAAAAGGACATGTGCACAAACTTAAGCACAAGCAGGCAAGTCAGTGAACACAGACTTTGGACAGAAGTGTCTCAAAAGTATATTTTCTTGGAACTTCAGCGACAGTTTGTTCAGGTCACAGCCCTGCAGACGGCTTCAGTTCTGGGTTTGAGCTCAGCGACTATGAGTAGCACAATGAATGTTACTATAGTCATATATTCTGAGCCACGAGAGACAGGTGTGAACCACAGCACAACGTCACGCAGCTCAGCACTGAGCAGTCTGCAGTTTAGTTTGGGGCTTTCTGTCTGCACTAGATAACAGAGAAGACATGTCTGGTTAAAAAAAAAAAAAAAAACATAAATCTGTATATTTACTATAATTTATATCTTTGGTCCCTAAGGAATGCCCCGAGAAGAAGTGCCGAACCCAACGAATGAAGACTGAAGAACTGGAGAAGGAACCTTTCAAATGGCACATAGCGTACCTACAGAGGTTGAACAAAATTATTACATGTGTGGGATAATCACTAAGAAATTTATATATATTTTTTTACTTATTTATTTATTTATTTATGTATGTATTTATTTATTGAGTATGAATTCAATTATTTATTTAAAGATTATTTATTCATAACGTATTTATTATTGCCTAAAACACTGAAATCCCCCCCCCCCCCCTTTTTTTAATGATTGTTCAATAAAACTGATTTTGAAATGTGCCATGTGTTGCTTTGACATTCCATGATCCTCTCATACATCACATACTGTCTCATAAGTTGGTCCGACACACATGCTTCAACAATCAATCCCATCATTGTATAAACAAGCTCTAAAAACATTTAATAAAAAACCCTACAGATATCAGCATTGCCAATGTACAGAATCAAAACGGGCGCTGCTCCACTTGACTGAGCGAGTTTGTAAACTTCAGATCGAGTTCAGCCAGAGAAACTAGAGGAGCAGCGAGGGAAGACTGTATCCTCCCTCTCATTTCATTTATTTATTTATTTAATATGGACATAGCAATTAACATTGGACGAACCAGATGCATTGTTTAAAGTGCTATAGCACATGTGCTAATTTTCAACACCTGTCCATAGGGGCTTTTAGGTTACAGAGATAAAACACATTCTCAGAAAATCTCCATTTGGGCAGGCTGTCTTTTCTTCCCAACAGTGGAACACAGTACCTGAAGCAATTAGAAAGTCTTCCTCATTCTACTCATAACTTTAAGAAAGCCAAACTGGATTGCTAGAAAACAAAACATCTATGACCAGCTCTAAATTATGACACACAAAAGCAGGACACAACTATCTCATCATCACCTCCCATGCACCCAGTGTCTATTTCCAGCCATCAGATGACACACAACTACGAACATGTCACTAACCAGAGTTGTGGTAAGTAATGATGAGTTTGCTCTGATATCTCACTTACACAGTTTGTGAGTGCATAATATTGATGATTATCTGATATGATGTGATAGATGTAAAAGGATAACTGTTTCCTCACCAAGAACGGAAACTGACAATGATAAATACTCTACAGATGAGTTGTTTTGTCTAGGTTGTCTTACCATTCTTGGCTCTGGCTGGGGATTTGAAGAAGGGTCCTGGGGTGCACTGCAAGAGAATGTACTTTTTATTTTCTTCTTTTCTTGTTTGTTTTGTTTCTACATGTGTGTCAATTGTTGATGTGTTCACTTTTATAAATGGATGAGATGTGAATAAACATGCATGTTAATGTTTTATCATGAACTTGTAAAACAGTGACAGTGACTGTTAACTCAGAGTCTGCTCTTTAGTCTGGTATACAACAAAAGGTTGTTTAGGGTCCCTATGCCCAAGTTCATCTACGCCTCCCAAATGACTAAAACAGTCAAGTGGAACCAAAGGTCAATTACAGATTGACCTTTGACCACAGTGCAGAAAACACTCCCCCAATCGCATGGTCAAGCTGTGAGATACATTCATGTGTCATAACATTCTGTGGGAATGGAGCCATACCCCAACTCTCCTAGAAAAGTTGTATCACAGATTCTTGGCATAACCAGCAAATGTATTATTATAATTATAACAATTATCATTAGGCCCGAGACAGGACGAAGTCCTGGTAAGGGACTATTGTTCTCCCCCGGTTTCTTGTTATTATATTGCCTGGAAGATACCAGGTGTTTTTCAGTGCCTTCCCGTGCAAAAGTTCACGCAGAAATTGGCACAGTGATCAGAGTCAGCGGAAATGTTGTGACAGTGGGCGACATGCACACGCCCAAGACAGAATGGCTCGTCAGCGCCCCCTGGTATTCGACCCCATGCGTTTTGGGACATGCAAGCCAATCCCTTTTTGCACGGTGATAGAGCACATGGAGACAGTCACAAAACATAATTATAGCTCCGATCTCTGACATAAGGCCACTCACGGTCTGAACCGACAGAGCTCATTAACTGAACAGTGCTCACCACTATACCGCCCCCTTTCTATACCTTGAAAATTGCAGTTTGGATGATTTATCTCCCACTTTGCAGGTATATTCTACACAATAAACCAACCAAAAAAATAAATTACGTGGCGTGGCCAGGGGCAAATGTGTCCCTGAGAGCATATTAACCTTACTAACTTAGCTTAAAGGAATACTTAGTTGTTATCTAAGAATACTTAATTATTGGTTTGCACTTAAACTGCAATATAAAACCAATTCGTTTTCTACTTCAGTCACTTGTGATCGCGGCCTCGGTTTTTAAACCCGCAGACATGGAGCCGCAGATACACGACCCACAGATTCACGGCCCGGCTTTTTACTTTCACTTTCAAGTCTCCACTGTTACGGTTTGCGCTGCACGTCGCGGCGAGTCCGAGCGGATCCGTCTTCCGTTTTGCGATTACGTACATGCGCATCTGCCGAGGATGGAAGAATCCAAACGACACGCATGTTTCTATTCACGTGCGCGCAGCGCGGTCAGGTACAGGGAGCAGAACAAGGGAGAGGAAGAAAGGTCAGTCTGACTAAAAATCACTACACGGTTTAAGGTCATTATTAACCTTGTTCAAATATACAACTAGGCCTACATGCACATATAGCCTGTTAAAACCAAGAAATAAAAACAGAATTGATAAAGAACAGGAATAAGAGATTACACTGATTATTAGTCAAAACTTATTGTTGCCCCCTCGAAATGGCCAGGGCACTCAGATGTCTGGGGTTTTTTTTACGTTTATTTTGAGCTCAAACATTGACAGGAGATACTGGTCCCCTGTGAACAAACAGTAAAAGGTTTTAGAATATTTTAGGATTAAGTTTTAAGATCCGAGTGTACATAAACAGTTAAAATGAAAACTCACACGTCCCACAGGTGTTAGTCCACGGCTCGACTACTGCGCCACAGCTCCTCCTATGAGAGGCTATGGGCCCAGCTTCAACTAGCTCGGGCAAATCACGTGATACGCTTCCGGTTCAACACATAAAACTTAATACAAACGGCAGTGCATTAAATTAGCAAAGATTAATAAATATTGTTATTTACAGTGAACCATTACCAAACACGAATAAAAAAAAGCGCTTAAGCACTAGTGCAAAAAAGCAAAGTGCAGAAAATGGGATGGCAACATTATCCATGCCTATTAGTTTGTTTATATTGTTACAAACAATACAATAGGTAAATATTGCATCAATAGTTAGAAACATAGGAACAAAATGTTATTTCTTTTTGCAAATTATGTAAAAAACTCATCTCGTCTCGTGGGATTTGTATTTTGGCGCTCCCCTGTTTGGCACAGGTTGTACAAGCTTCATCGCCGCTTGCAGCTTTAATTATTTTAGGAATTGAAGAAATGAGATAAAAAATGGCCCATTTGATACTGAGTCACTGCTCTTGCTTTACTTTACACATTTACGACAGGACTTCCTGTTTGAATGAGATCAAAGTTAAATGTAGACTTCCTCAGGAAACCGATGCTCTTGTGGCCACATTATACAATACTAAATTATTCTCATGGAGGCTCACTGCTTTTGTTCGTCATTCTCAGAAAGCTTTTTGCAAACAAACATAAAAGAAAATGTCAACCCCAAAAGGTCCATTATCGCAGGACAGAAAGCCGTACACCATTTGTCTAACTCTGCAAGGACAAATTAAGTTCAAATCCTCTCTTTATTTAAACTTAAGAGAGGAATGCGCAATATCAGACTGAACCTGATTTTTTGCATTCACTGCGCCATTGTCCAATAATGAGTTCCATCCTTGAAGGAGAGGAACAGCTGCCTTGCTTTTGAACAAATGCAGGTGGAAGGAGACGCTCTGAAGTACAGTGCACCTCGGTGTTCACCTCCTGACCTGCCCCCAGCTTTGATATCAATGCAGGGGAAGAGACGCAAATGCCATCCCCATGATACAGCACAAAACAACATCATGCACCAAAAAAAGACTTCAGCAATGTATCGTGACAACACTTTCTTGTGCCCTCATGTTACCTCTCTAAGAACTCAAAGCAGAGTCAGAATTAAAATGTGTAAGGACAACACAAACGTTGGGTATATTTGGGTAAAGGAAATTGCAATATTTGGTAAGCTGGGAAAATGGTAAAATTATGCACAAAAGCCCTGCGTTCAAGTCCAAGATGTAAACGTAAAGCCTGGACTGAATATCTCATTAATACCAGACCCTTATCATTTTACTCAACACAATTATTTGCATATACAATTGCAACTAATAAAAGACTTTACATTCTCTCTTTCCCAGTAAAGGCAACATAAAACAGAGACATGCACAGGCACAATGACAACTGTGACTGTCATTGTTGCTCATAGTCTTTTGTCTGCACTCCTGCCTTTTACTGTAATTGATACATTTTTATCTTGATGTTTTATTGATTTGATCTGCTTTCATGTAATTGTATGCAACTGTGAAGCACTTTGAATTGCCTTGTGCATGAATTGAGCTCTACAAATAAACTTGCCTTGTACAAGAAGGGCCAAAGTCACCTCCACCGTCTGAGGAGATTGAGGTCCTTCGGAGTGAGTAGGCCTCTGCTATCCACTCTGCTGCCGTGTGCTGGGCCCCTGGGCAGCACAGAGTGGGACAAAAACAGACTGAACAAGCTGGTCAGGAGAGCCAGCTCCGTCCTGGGCTGCCCCCTGGGGGACAGGAGGGTATTAGCCAAGCTCACCTCCATCATGGACAACACCTCCCACCCACTGCACGGGATTGTAGAGGAGCTGTGCAGCTCTTTCAGTGGAAGACTGAGGCACCTTCAGTGCAAGGAGCGCTATCGCAGGGTCTTCATCCCCACTGTTGTCTAGGCTGTAAAGTAACATGTGCAATAACTGTCACAGGTTCTGAGGCAAAGGAGGTATTAGCAGTGGCCGAATATTGAGCTAGCGACTATTTTGAAGTGGGAGTTGTAGTGGTGCATCCAATAAACAATACCAGTTAAAATGATTAAACAACTATTTATTAGGCCTAATTTAAACATCTTAAAACAATATGACTGAGAATAAAAGCTATACTAAAAACAAGATAAAAAACAATTAAAACGTCCCCCTGTCGCTGTGTCTTTCGAGCTTTGCGGTGTGTCGGGGGCGCCTCAGGTAGACCTCTCCCAGCCATAGGGCCTGCCTGTTGAGCACCACTACATTTGTGTCAAAGACTTACACGGGAGGCAGGGGCTTGCACTGCCACTGCTTGGCGCAGTGGTGCTACACCTGTATTGCTGTGCGCTTCCAGTGGGGTCTGCCCTTGGCGTGTCCCCGGACCGTGCTCCGTCACTTCCGCCCGCTCCCTCCATGCATTCCGTCTCGCCGTCTCGCCTCGCTCTGCCTCGTGTGAATCCAGCTGCCGGACTGACTGCCTCGGTTCGCGCCGCCTCCGCAACAGCCCACGCGCACACCTGGGCTCCATGGTCACTTCCGTGCGCCCACGCAGCCGCCACGGCCGGTCCTCACCAGCCTTCCTCCTGTTCCTCCTTGTTCCTCTCTCCCCTGTGCGTCCTTGCCCAGTCCTTTTGTGTGCCATTTACGCGCCAAAGTGGAGTTGTGCTTGATTGCATCCAGGGCTCAATCAAGCAAGTTGGTTGGGTAAAAGGCACATGGTCAGGGTTGCTGGGGTAACAAGTGAATACAACTAAAATATTGTGAGTCTTTTTGCCCTGGTCCGGAACTTCAAGGAAACCGAGGAGAAATCAGTTTGTTCGAAGAAGTCTTTATTCAATCAATAGCACAAAATACAAGTTGCACTTCAACAAGCATTCGTTTGGAAGTCTCTTGTGCTCACCTCGTTCCTGTCATTTTATACTGTGGGATGCACGCGTTTACCCCTTTATATAGCAGATCTCTGGGAGCAACACAACAACGTGACACGAGGGAATTACAGTCTGAACATTTGCATGACATGCGCAGTAGACACATTAGCTAACTACGGCAAGTCTTCAGGGTCAACCTTAATGCACATAATCGCATGAATACACGACCACATTACCTCCCCCCTTAAATTAAAGGTAATCTCCACATTAATATAGAACACTAACGTAAAATACACTTCTTACACAGAGTGCGTTTTCGCTTCGGTTTATTAAATTACCGCTCTAAATAAGTATGTTAAATCTTACAAATAACTCAACCCTTTCTACTAACTGAACAAGTCCCAGTATATATTTAGTCTCTGTAACGTGATGGCCGCCTAGCCGTGTGCTTTAAGACTCTCCAGTCGCACTGTTGGGAGTTGTGCGATACCGCAGTAGGAAATGCGAGACGTTGTCTTCAACACTCAAGTCCTCTCCGTCCAGCTTCTTCATGCCTGCTTTGAATGTAGCAACATACCTCTCAGCGAGGCCATTGGTAGCTGGATGCCTCGGTGCACCAGTTGTGTGAATAATACCGTTCCTTTTCACGAAGAGCTGGAACTCATCTGACATGAAAGTCGTGGCTTTGCCTGTGACAATTTGCTCTGGTAATCCATATGACGCAAAAAGGACCTAAACGGACCTACAAAGTCAATGTGGAGCCTTTTTCAAACCTCTTCAGGAAACTCCCAGGGGTGTAGAGAGACTGGGCGTGGCATACGCTGCTCCAACTGACACCTGTCACACTGCTTACAGGTCTTTTCAACGTCCATGTCTACGTGTGGCCACCGGACATATTGCCTCGCAATGGTCTTCATCTTTACAATGCCAGGGTGTCCACTGTGGATCTCATTAAGCACTGCTGTTCTTAGCGTTGTAGGCAGAAGAGTGGCATGCTCAACCTCAACGAAATTACAGAAATGTTTCAGCTCCTCAGTTCTGACGGTGTAAATGTGAAAGTATCCAAATACCTTGACAACAAAGTTCTGTATGTCACAGGGACGTGTGTCTGCTGCTGATTGCACTGCATTGTGCACAATGTGTGCTGCACAGCCTACTCCGATCAAACTGCAGGGGTGGCTGGATCAAGTTTGTAAAACACATTGTTTTGTCCTCTTCTTGTCCACACAAAAGCCAATCACTTTATCCATCAGACCAAGAGCTGACAGGCTATGTTCGACTTCATTAAATAGGAGGGTGGATGTCTCACCTGGACAGGTAAAACGTCGGTCATAAAATGTCCGCGTCAGCCCAGTCCATTGAACGAAAGCTGTGATTGTGCCTCACAAGACAAATGTGGCCTCCTGAGCAGCACATTTAAGTTCTTCATCACCAGCCGCAGCATGCCCGAAAAATGGGCTATCAGCGCTACTTCCTGCCTGTTCCCATCTCTAGTTTTACTGTGGCTCTGCACGTCGATTTTTCCGCCATGAGCGATGGAAAACTCGCACTTACAAAGTGTACAAAAGGCAGCATTTTCATTACCCAGTACTCTCCTGAGGAAACGGTACTGTTCCACTTGGGTTAACCTCGACTTTCTTTTAGGCATGTTCAGCATAAGAAATGTTGATCCATAGTGTTTTGTTGTGAACATCTAATGTCAATGCCATGGACCAATGAGAATCAAGCTACAGACACGTGGAGGACTGTTCATCTTTTTCAATTGGTTCATATTATAAATTGCTATGGCAACTGTGTGATTGACAACAAGATTCAGCCACTGTGCGCTGTATTAGCTTTTTACCGTTGCATATGCATGGCAAAAAAAAAAATCGGGACACCCGGAACGGAGCGTGCGTAAAAGTGGGACAAAACAATGGGACTTGTGAAATCCGCTGGGACACGGGACGCAGAGCTCAAAATCGGGACTGTCCCGGGTAAATCGGGACGTATGGTCACCCTACACAATAGCTAACTACGGCAAGTCTTCAGGGTCAACCTTAATGCACATTATAATAGTATTAATACACCACATACCCCGTGAAATAACCTCTTTGCAAAACTACGTGCAATAATCTCTGTATCTGGAGACAAATCAAGATGGCGGAGTGAGCAGTTTGGTCCCAAGCAGACTCCAAAGAAAACATATTTTTTCAAGTCCAAACTTTACTTTAAGGAAATATTAACCAAACCATATTGTGACAGGAGTGATTTTTAATTGTTTTTGACCGAAATTACCAACTACCGGAAAGATGGAAAAACTTTGTGAAGCTAACACCATTGACCATGATTACGGCACCCCCGCACTGAGTGATATGAGTGAAAATGAAATTCAAGAAATGGAGCAATCTTTTGCTAATCTCGAGGACGACCAAACTCTTGTGAACAGTCCTATAAAGCTAAGGAAGAGAGGCGCGAAGGCAAGGGAGGAGGAGAATGCGGATAGCTTTACGCTAGCTATTGAGTCTGTGATGAAAAGATTTGACGGTTTAGATGGAAAGCCGGAGAACATTGAAGTCCGGATGAATAATGTTCAAGAAGCTCTGAAAAAGTCCGATGCCCTGGAAAACAAAGTACAGAACATCGAAGAACACATTGACGCCATTAAACGAGCCACGGATGAAAATAAAGAAAACATTGAGAAGTTACAAAGACAAGTTGATTTTCTGGCTGCTGAAAACAAATCCCTGAAGGAGAAAGTTTTGGAAGCAGCGAGATACAAGAGGAGATGAAAAAATCTTATAGAGCACAAGGCACTTTTTTATTTTGTAAAGATCTTAAGGAAAATATTTTTTTTCTACAGGAAACACATTCTGTTACAGCAGATGAAAACATTTGGAAACAGCAGTGGGGGATAATGTTTTATATTCTCATGTGACAAATTACTCAGCAGGTGTTTTGATACTTTTTAACAGGTTTACAAGTAAAGTAATTGGTCAGTAGGAGATAAAGATGGCCACTGGCTGATTGCAGCTATTGAAATATGTGGCCAAAAATGTATTGTACTTTCAATTTATGGATATAGTAACAAAGTGAACAACAGAAGTATGTTAGAGAAACTAGGTAGGATGGTGACAGGTGGAAAGCTGTTCATATGATAAAATTGTTATGGGAGGTGATTTTAACATTTACTCTGATTAAGAGCAATATAAAAAGGATTGGGGAGAATGACAAAAAAAGGTTAGAAGACAAAATAAATCTGTGAATTTTGAGGCAATGTTAGGAACATTTAAAATAAAATGGTTGAAAGCCAGATATCAGAAATCACATTCCAAAAAGTATTTTCAAGAGGTTTGGTGGGTTCAACTTTCTATTGAAATGTGACTTTGAAATCTCTAAACTGCCTTTTAAGTTATTTGAGTTTCACAAACTTTTGCGTCATTGGAAGATGGTATTTACCCATAATTGGATCCCTCATTGTGCCCCCTTGTGGAATAATAGTGTAATTGTATCATACAAAAAGTCGTCGTTCAACCAGCTTTGGTTTGACTAAGGCATTATCTTTGTACATGACATTTTAGATATAAAGTGAAATTTTACAGTTACAAGATTTAAAAGAACAATTTAATTTTCAACGTTCTCTCAAAGAGTATAGGAAAATCTGTAAATCTATCCCAGTGGCTTTGATACAGCTGATAAAAACAAAATAATTGTTTCTAATGTGTCAACAAATATTGAAATAAAGCATTCAAAGGACATATCTATCATGATTATGATAGGAAGATAAAACTTAAAATATTAGATAATCCAACAATTTCAGAAAAACATTCGGCATTTATAAAATGGCCAATCACACCCAAAGTAAAAGAAATGCAATTTAAAATTCTTAATAATTACTATCCATCTGCGGAGACACTGAGGGGTAGATTTTGTTTTGAAGTTGACCCTTGTGACTTTTGTCATGAAAACTCAGAACAAACTGAGCATTTATTCTTCTCTTGCCCAGTTAGTAGGAAGTTCTAGCAGCTGGTTAAATAATAAAATTAGTGAACTTGAACAATTTACAAATACAGATAATCTTATCTATAATTCTAAACTGACAAGGGATCATCATTATGGGTAAATACCACATTAACAAAAATAAATGGAAAAAAACAGCTGCCAAATGTTAACTGTTTTAAAAATTAATGTTGTATATTTTTATCCTCATTGAATTTTGTAAAAAGATCCACTCAAACTGTGGAAGCAATTTGCCATGCTGCTGAAATGTTTTTGATCCTGTAACACTTTTTATCTACCTGAAAACAATGCCTTATTTTATTGTACTCTTAATTTTTTTATTCACTGTCAATCTACTTGTTGATGCCTTGCCTGTTTTTGCTGTTTGTCTCCATGAGAATTTGAAATAGACAGTCATACATATATATAATAAATAAATCTCTGTATCTATGTCACTTTATCTGGGTCACTTATCAACCACTTGCACTATGACTAAACCTGCACTGCTAACACTGACATGTTTTACTATAGTATGTTTATTTTACTGTATATACTTTTGAAAAAAACTTGAAGTTTTTGATAGTCATTGTAGATCAGGATACCTCTATCTACCTGTTTGCACATTTCCTGACGATCCTGCACATCCCGAGTGTTTCTGAGAGCTGAATGTAAATGAATTTCTCCATTGTGAGATCAATAAAGGCCCATCTTATCTTGCCTTGCCTTTTGATCCAGTCACATGGGTCCAAAAACAATTGCCTTTTTTTGAGGAAGCCAAATCAAGCATCTTTCTTTCTTTAAATGTACAAAAGTAGAAATAAAAAGTGTTATTGTATATTTGCTTTTCAGAAAATGCACTGGTCCACACAGTTATCTTTGCAAGTCATTCAAAGGACACTGCTTGTTTCTACAGGCCTCTGCTGTCTGGGAACTGCCCACAAGAAGCGCAGTTGTTTATTTGTAGGGATGCCCCATTAGCTAAAAGCTTATATAATCAAATACTACCCTCGGGGCATAAAAAACTCTCTTCTGCGCATTTAGAGGGTCAGGGTCACAACAGCAGATAATTCACACGATCCAATGAGACACAGTATTTGAAATAGCCTTTTAGACATAACCTCCTCGACTTGTTCGAGACTGGGACTGGCACACTGGTCCTCGGGAGGTCGCAAGACACGGAGGTGGGGGTCATGAGATGTTTCCAAGACAGTATTTTTAAGATTTATAACAATGAATTTGAAGTATTTTTGATTGAGTATATTTTTGTGAAATCAAGCCACATATCAAAACATACTATCAAAACTAGTATTAATAAACTAGCAACACCTGAATTTATCATGAATACTGATTACATTTTACAGTGGCGGTCCAGAGTTATTGATCTGGTGAGTTGTGTTAGATAACAAGCCAAAAATGGATGGGCCGTCACAAGCAATAAACACTTGTGCACCCTCTCAAAGCCAGCATTAGCTTCCTGATCCGGGTGGGTGCTCGTGCTTCACAGCTAGATGGTCCCGGGTTGAATTGCCACCTGGACGGGACCTTTCTGTATGAAGCTTAAAGGTTCTCCCCGTGTCTGCGTAGGTTTCCTCCATGGTACACTAAAACATGCACAATAGGTTCCCCTCTGGGGCCAGGACTCCCCTGAAAAAGACACTTATTATCTCCGTGGGGCTTTCCTGGTTAAATAAAGTTCAAATAAATACATATTTTTTTCCTACTAGATGAAGAGAAAATGTTATAGCATACACCTCTTTGTTCATATCTTTATCATCCGTATAAAAATCCTATACTGCCTCACAAATATCAAAATATAGCCTATTACGCTGCACAGCAAAGTCTATAAACAACACTCTATTTCCCTAATACCTTTAACATTATGCTTCTCCATTCATCTCATGCTTCATTCTCGCTCTAAGGTTATTTTTGCTCAACGTATCCTTAGTCTATATGTCAGACAGATGGCGTGTCAGCAACGTTCCACGTCCCACGATTTCTTAAGCAGCTTAAGATGAAAAAAGCGACTGGGGGTAATATATGCTGTGATATTATTGCAGATATTACAGGGATATTATTTTACAAGCTGTGCACGATTCATTGGTATAGGAGCCTCTGGAGAGGTGCGGACTGCAGTTCAAGGTGACTTTGGTCTCCACGTGAAACAAAGCACACAGCGTTGGGATTAAGTGTGTTGTCATAGGCCTGTCACAAATTCTTATGATTTTTTTTATCTGAATTAAGATGATACAAATCTGGAGTAATGGTATTTGCAGCCCATTTTGAACGTTCAGTGTTTTTGGAATGACAGTTTATTATGATAGAATAGCTAATAGGCCAATGTGATCGACTTGAATATTATTCTCGCCATTATAACAACATTATCTGCAGGTTAAAAAATACAATTCCCAATAAAGATTAATGGGACCTGACAGAACTCACTTCGTGGTCAAATAATGCAATCGCCACCTCTGTCCATTAGGTGGCCCTAGAGACACACAACCGCGTGTCTGAATGACCCTGATTCAGTGTGACCTGCTCCTTTTAAGTTGGGCTCAAAAAGCATCAAGGTTTGGACGCTTTAAGCTTCATTCATTCTTTTTAAATCAACAGAGGACTATTTTAATTAGGACAGATTGACGATACGTTGATTGGACTTGTCGGATACCTGATGATTAGTCGGCAACGGTCACGTGCTTGGAGCTACCTTACTTTTTCTTGAATGGGTCACGTCAGCGGCGCGCGCCTGAGAGCGCACTCTCTCCTGGATCTGGTCACAGACGCGCTCTGGTTCTGCGAGGAGCAGGGCGAGCCGAGCTGCCACATGTGAGTGACATTTGAACCACGGAGCGTTTCTTTGCAATTCCTGATCTTGAGTTACTCGTCATGGCGTCACTATTCTGTTTTTTGACGGCACAGGGGATCTCCTTTGATTTGGATTTTACGCAATGGAGTCATTCATTGCTTACGATGACTGGATTTAAGATCAAATTCTCAAGTTAAAGCCACGGTGAGTAAAATAATAATTGTACAAAGGAGCATTGCATGTTGAGCTGATTTCAGTAATGCTTTCATAACTGGGTTAATGCGGCCAACGTGGAAGAACTACATGTCCGAAAGTCAAACAGCAGCAACAAATGGGAAACTATTATTCTAAGATTAAGATTATTATAAACATGCACTATATAGTCAGATTTATGTAATTGATTTTCCTTTGTTCTCTAGGGCGGCTACGACTTTTAAGAGGATTCCTGGAATTATCATGTCCAGGCACAACAACATGGAATGTCCTGGGAATGAAGTGAAATAAAATTCTCAAAGTCAGGGGCTGAACGTCGAGCCTCATGCCTCTGTTTTAAAAAGATACAAAGATGGAGAGTGACCAGGCAGAGACGACGGGAGCGATTGTCCTGGCGCTGCCTCTCTGATGTGATGTAGCCCCCTTGTAACCTGCGCCTCCAAAAGCCACTGATGATGGATGTCCAGAACTACACCACGGTCATCGACAGCGGCTTTCTGGACGAGGCGCCCCCGAGCCGAGTTTTAACCGGATGCTTCCTGTCTCTGCTCATCCTCACCACTTTACTGGGCAACACTCTGGTCTGCGCTGCCGTCACCAAGTTCCGCCACCTGCGCACCAAAGTCACCAACTTCTTTGTGATCTCGCTGGCCGTGTCTGACCTGCTCGTGGCCATATTGGTGATGCCCTGGAAAGCCGTGGCGGAGATAGCGGGGTTTTGGCCGTTCGGCTCCTTCTGTGACACCTGGGTGGCGTTTGACATCATGTGCTCGACAGCTTCCATTTTGAACTTGTGCGTGATCAGTCTTGACCGCTACTGGGCCATCTCCAGTCCCTTCCGCTACGAGAGGAAGATGACACCAAAAGTGGCCTACGTAATGATCAGTGTTGCCTGGACGCTGTCTGTTCTCATTTCCTTCATCCCGGTACAACTGAACTGGCACAAGGCCCAGACTCAAACCTACACCTCCGCTCTGGGATCGAATGGTACATCTTCTTACCAAGCCCCAGAAAACTGCGACTCGAGCCTAAACAGGACGTACGCCATCTCCACCTCTCTCATTAGCTTTTACATCCCCGTCATAATCATGATCATCACGTACACGCAAATCTATCGCATCGCACACAGGCAGATACGGAGGATCTCGGCGCTGGAGCGGGCCGCGGAAAGTGCCAAAAACCGGCACGACAGCATGGGCCGCGGCTCCAGCATCACAGAGTCTGAGAGCTCCTTTAAAGTGACATTCAAGAAAGAGACCAAGGTGCTAAAAACCTTGTCCGTCATTATGGGGGTGTTTGTGTGCTGCTGGCTGCCGTTCTTCATCTTGAACTGCATGGTGCCGTTCTGCGAGAAGTCCAGCGGCGGGGCGGAGGCGTTCCCCTGCATCAGCCCCACCACCTTCGATGTGTTCGTGTGGTTCGGCTGGGCGAACTCCTCCCTCAACCCCATAATTTATGCATTCAACGCCGACTTCCGCAGGGCCTTTGCCATCCTGCTGGGCTGCCACAAACTCCATCCAGGAGGCCAAAACCTGGAGACGGTCAGCTTGAACAAGAAGTGACTCAGACCTGAACTGATTGCTCACCACCAACGGTCCAAGCTGCAGCTGCCAGGGTAATCTCTAAACAATCTCACATGCATGGTGAGAAGGCTAACCCTCGCTGCTACTTTGGGACTCTTCTCAGTGTGAAACGAGAGGGTGATTTCGGGATGCAGCTGAGGCTTACTTCCAGGGATCAGTGCGGCACACGCCCTGGGATAGACTATCCACTGAATGGGCAGCGTGCTCCCTGATGTTGCCAGACGCTGCTCTCTTCAATAGCATCGCACACAAAGACACGGTCGAAACAGCCTCCTGCAGTTGCAACGTCACGACCGCAAATAGCTGCATTACTCATTAAGCTTCACCTCCAGTGGTATTCGAGGCCTATGTCACTTTTTTTTATGAAGGTAAGGTGTGGACCAGTCACATCTGGAGGGGCATCTGCTGCTTTGCTCGCTCCAGTCTCGCCGTGTTATGTAGAGAAAAGTCAGATCCGTTATGTCAGATGGTCATAACTGCAGGTCCAGTCAACAGACACCTGATGAATAATTCCCGTGCTGCTCAGAGTGGTTTTGCGGATGTCTCTCATAGGGCTGGGCAATTAATCGAAATGTAATCGAAATCGCAATCGCTACTTTGGTCAATCTCAATAATCGTCATATGACTTCATAATCGACAGGTTTACAGCCATTTCTTTGGCACAAACAGTACCTAGTTTAGGAGTTTGGACGAGACAATGGAAGACTTTTGTGCGTTAAATGAGACTTGATGAAAGCATTTGATTTTGTTTGAGCTAAAGTTTGAATAAAAGATGTATCTAATTTTATGAATCAGCAAGATGTATTGAATTTATTATGAAAAAAATCAAATCGAATCGAAAATCGAGATCGCCCAGCCATAGTCTCTCATTACTCCTGTATTTTTCATAAACGGCGACTCTTTTAACAGACTGAGACTCGAAAGGTTGTCATGACTTGTGGTGTCTTGCTCTGTCTGTTGTGCTTTTAAAAACAAAGCTTTAATTTATTAACTTATGTTGACGTCCATTGGTTTACTAATTAAATGCTTCAAATATTCCTCTTTCTTGGTCTTCATTGACATTAGTTTTTACAGGTCGTATTTCTTTTTCCTGCAAGCATTTTATGTTGAAATCTAATTTTCCCATAGCGAACAAATGCACCTCATTGTGTCCGTCGGGACTGTGACTAACCGGTTATTGTCGACCCAAGCTTATTTCTATTACTATATGGACCTGTGTGCTTACCTTGCCCTTTATTTAACCAAGAAAGCCCCAACTAAATTCACATTCCTTTCTTCAAATTAGTCCCGACACCAGATGGGACTCCCTTGGGGGGAAAAAAACATGCTCTACGGTTGTTCAGTTGTCTTGATTCAAAGACGTCTTTCCAGATTGCAATGGGATAATCAGCAAATCACATACAAATAAAATAACTTAGGGGATTTGGTCTTTGAATTAATTAATTAATGGTGTGGGCCACCCGTCATGTGCATATGACATCCCTGTAACTAGGCCTGTCCATTGTCGACTATGTGATCTCCCTTAGGCTTAAAGGTGCTTTAAAACATCGCCACACAGACTTACCTAAAAATAAATTACACAGATCTGTACCATTCTGAGATGTTGCAGATTTCCATCCGCATTATTGTAGTTACTGTAGGGAAAACTTGCGTTTTGTGAACTGGTGAATCTAAGAGGCTTAAAAGAATGTGAAAGTTTATTTATCAATAATTAGCCCAGCAAGTGTTGTACTCAGCTTATAAATAAGTTACATTTTCTTGAAATGTGTATATTTGCACCTGATTTGAATAGGCAAGTTAAAAATCTGCCCATAGTATTTTGGTACTTAAAATGAGATCATCTCAATTTACTTAAAAAATACTAATTTCACTAGCAGATTTCTTAACTTGGCATCTCAAAATTTGTCAAATTAGAGTAAAGTAATTTACTAATAAGTACATTTTTATTTCTTCAGTGTAGCTTTAATGCATTAACTTAAAGTGAAGTTCATTAATTTGCTAAATAATTCAAATATTCCACTTTCCTGCTGGTTACTGGCTAGTTTCTGCTCCCGCAGACATTACTGCGGTTACTCTGTGGGCTTAGTTGTGGTTTGCAGCAAATGTAACCCTAAAAGCGCTCGCTGAAACATTCAGAGTGACTCTAATGTCCTTTAACTCAAGCGCTGAGTGGAAATGTTACTGTACAGAGCGTTGCATTTCACAAAGTCAGCAAGAAGGCTCACACTTTACCTGTGTTTTTTCAGGTCAAATCACAAAAGCGGCTTCGCATTACTGCGCCGGATGGGGTATGGTGTCACCTGTATCCATTCAAGACGGGACATTATGTTTCTTACATTCCAAATTAGCAAAGTAAAGAGAGAGAAGAGAGAGAGGAATAGAGAAATAGAGAGGAGGGGGAGGGGAAATAAAAAAAAATGACCACAGTACTTCACAGATGGGTCAGCCTCAGGTCATTGACAGGCTGCGTTTTCGGGGGACCCACAACATGCAGGGCACGGCAGGTGCTGCAGAGGGACTGCATGTGTGAACCGTGAACAGTGTTTACAACTGTTTGTGTGAGTAATACATATTTATGCCACCTTGATTTTCCATTGCGCTATAAGTTTACCTTGTTTTCTGAATCTTTACTCAAGGAACGGTATTTTCCTGATGCATAAACGTCATTTCACAAGCACCAGAGGCTGATGGCTCTGCAAACAGGGTTTAAAACGACTCAATGAATACATGAGATACATTTTAATTGCATCAAAACACCATAGCAACATGAGTAGTGTTTTTTGGGGGGTCTTGGATGTTCAGATGTCTCCCAAAAATCCTGATTCATTGTGTCACCTTTTTCATGAAACAGTAAAAATAAAATGCCAATGTTCAAGCAAAAAGGTAAAAGGCGAGATCCTGCGATTCTGACTCTCAAAGTATGGTCTACAGCACTTGTAGCTTTCTCACTCACAAAAATCCATGCATTAGGTTTGATACAAATTTGGTTTTTCTAATGCTCTTATAGTTTTATATCGTGATTGACACATTTCAGGTTAAAAATTTGTCCTGCCATTAATAAAATCTAAATCTGAGATGAAATGAATATGTATGCTCCAAATGTAGTCACTCACAAATATAAACAAACTCTGAAATCTAGAATGAACTATCTACATTAAGATTATGAATGTTTTGCTTGATCAAAGTCACTCAAACTATGTCTACAGGGGCCAATTACAGCGTATCATCAGGTTTCACTCTGGCCTTGTTCTCTTCAACCTTTATTGTTCAAAATGAACGCTGAGACCTTTGACTCAGAAGTTCTCACATGATCAAATGTTAGCCCTTCAGCGCTCCCCTGTGCCCCACAAAAACATGCCAATCTGGAGAGGGCTTTTCCAGTGTGACATAAAACTAATCTTAACTTTAAAAAATATAAATACTTGAGAAACAAAGAGCAAATAATAATGCTTTTAAAGATGAATGTGCTTGTTCTGGTTTATAATTATGGTACCACTTTACTTTAGAGCACAGTAATAAAGCGGAAATAGGGTGGAAATAGCATATTAAACGAGCAATTACAAGGAATAATGCATTTTTGCTGAACATTGTAACAATACATCTAGGTAATTGATTGTCTTCGGGACCGGAGCTTCTTCAGGTGGTACTTAATTAAGGTCATCTGCCATTTTAGACTTTCTTCATTTTGTGTCATTCATTTCGTTACACTTACTAATGTATCTAAGTTAGGTGTAGTTCTGGCATGTTTTACGTAATTTCCCGACCAGGTTTAGTCCTGATTTGATCTTTATCTTGATCTAGGCCTGGTGGTACTTTCAAGGTCAAAGGTGTGGGAAAAAATGTTTGTAGTGGGATAGAGCTTATGTTGGGATTATTCACCATAACATGAAATAAATAAATGTCCTGTTTCCACGTAACTACCATAATTGCACCACTCTATAACCATGAAAGAGTCCTGTCCGATTAATAATGCAGAAATCACTTATTGTTGCTCAAATCAAATTATGTATGTCTAGAATATATTGAAAATGACATATGAACTCGCCTTTGACACAGAACATCTCGAGTCCTATCAAAAGAGCTGTATGCAGTTTCAGTGGTCAAAGCACCTCATGCGTTGTGGAATTGTCGGACCATACATTTAATCTCCTCGCAGTTGTCGGCGACTGGTTTTATGCCGTCGACCTCTCAACATCAAACTTCCCGAGTGCCTTTCACACTGCACTACCCAGAATAAATCTAGCGAGTCTCAGCCAAAACCTCACTCTAAGCGCTAACATCCGTGTGTCTGCCTGGCTCCGTGATGTATTGCTGTCATTAAGGAAGTAAAAAGCCCAATCTGGAGCAGTGAATAGGCCTGAATATTAAAGATGTGGACCTACAATGTCCCGGATTCATCCGTCTTCCGCCCCTCTTGCCTTTCAAATCAAATATCCATTCATCCTGATTGAAGTCTTTAGCTCCTGGGGTTGAAACTTTGACGTTGCATAATCTGATCAAATGTTTGGGAGGGGTTTGCGGATAATGCCACGGAGACAATAGGTTTTTGTGACTCTTACAAAACATACTGAGTGATGAATGGGCAATGACAGCGCCATTTAGTTACTTAACAGTATAGGCATTTCACCGGATATGTGTGCGTAACACCATTTAAAGGTAATGGTTGAAGGATGCACTCTTAGGGGCTTAAAAAGACACAACTACAAACATGGGTTGTGATAATCTGCACAGTTGGACACGAAAGTTTTCACAATATATGGACATGCTACTCCTCATTTGAGTGAATCCTCGGGATACAGTCATAGAGCTTTATTGGAGGTTGCACTAGCACTAATTAGGACTTGATTTGTGGACAGGTGTCAGGATGGTTGAAGTATAGGAGTCCTTTTTTGTGCATTTTGAGAAACTAGCAACTCTAAGTGTGGGGCTTATTCTGCTTTCTGGTTGGAGAATGTTTCTGTGTAAAAAAAACATGTACATGCAGAACTTTTTCATCGTACGAAATGTTTTTATTTCATTTATATTTTATTTGTGTGTGTGAATAAATTTAAAAAAGTAATCAATAAAACCAATATGTGATTTGTACATGTTGATCTCTGTTCATAAAATATTGACAAAAAACAACAACTATGAAACTATGAAATACCCTCCCTTTAAACCCTTTTAGAGGTTACTAGTATATTTCAGCCACGGGGTCACAGGTCAGTTTGTGCAAATCCCAAGTTATGGTTACTATGTTTCTGGACGTTCGTCAAAACTTAAAGCCATACTGCAAAGCACTTATCCCAATAAATATAGTAAAGTGCAAGCATATTTGTAATTATGTGTGTGGCGAACAGGTGAAGAATTATACTACTTATACTTTACTGTACGCAAACTCGGCTCTCCTCAAACTGTAACTTTGCTGGTAGTGGGACTCGTCTCCACGGAGACGAGCTGGTACACAGTGGGCCTGTTACTTGCTGCGCTTTGACTTTAAAACAGGGTTAAGCACGTTGTTTTGTTTCAGCATTATTTAATCAGGACAGTACCATTGAGATTGTCAAACCTCTTAAGGGAGTCCTGGAAACACATTAGCTCCTCTTCCAAATGCTTTGATAACCTGTGTCTAACTGAGTATTAGGAGCAGGTAGTGTAGTGGCTTAAAGTAATGATGAACAAGGAAAATTAAGGTATTAACTGTTTTTGGTTTCACCATAGTAGTAAGGCTCCTGTGGGTCTAAGTTGAGCAACTAACACATCACCTCCCTCTGGGCAATTTTGACAAAACTAATGGTCCTAAATTTGTTGAACTACAGCAGCATGAGTCAGTGACTCTAAACAATAGCCAGTCGGTCACAGTAACAAGACCAAAAGGAAAGACCACCAACTTTTCACACAAACACATTTTCGTGTCTGAATTCACTTTTTATCTATGTACTGTATGTATGTCATATTCTAGCGTAACTGTTCTCAAGCTTTTCACGCAAAGCAGCTGAGAAAAATATTTGTCTTTCCACATACCAACAAAAAAAAAACAAGGTCCTTAAAAAAGACTGTACCCGGTCTAAACCAGAGCTAAATCAGATCTATAACATGACTGAAACCATGACTAACCCGAAAGAGAACAAAAACGTAGGTAATATTAAGCCAGAAATTAGGAGTCTGCGCAACATCAACAGAATCTATGCCATGTTTTTAGAATCTTTTAGAAACAGCCTTTTTCGCAGACCTGAGAGAGACACAGACGCCCCAATATTTACTCGTGCTTTTGTTTAAAATGTAGATTCCCTTCATACAAGTGCAGGTCTTTATAGCACAACTTTGTACTTAAAGTGTCAAGAGAGCAACTCAATATCTCAGCCTTATCATGTTTTTCGTCAGGCCTCGCAAAACACCGCAAAACTATGGCTATTAGGTGACGCAATATCTGTATCTAAGGAGCCACAATACATCACAACATTTTCAACATCTTAAATCTGGACTGCGGTTTACAAAGTTTTCCTAAGCTTACCGTAAAACTAAACTTAAAAATGTGCAAAAGTTCAGTTTGTCAAAATGACGATACAAAATGTAATATTTTTTATTTAATCGTATATGTGCCGAAATGGTTTAGTATATATTGCGCTCCGCTAAGTGCTTGAAGAGACAGTGACTCGAGAAGCCGTTCCTTTGCCTATAACGGTATAGCTATAACGCCCTTTCATTAGAAGTATTGAATAAAATGTATCGAGTGCAAGTGTGGCATTTCATCATAAACAAAGACAGTCGCCCTTTAAAGCTCGCCGTCTCTGGGTCCCTCGCCCTTGCCTCTCTGAAAGCTCCTCAAGCGTGCCACGAGAAGGGAACAGCAATTAAAATGACTGACATCATTCAGAGTGATGGCTGAGGAGGTGACAAGACAGTGCTTGTGTGTGTGTGTGTGTGTGTGTGTGTGTGTGTGTGTGTGGTTGGTACTATCACCTGCTCCAGTGCCCAATTCACGGACCCCGCAATGTCATCCACAGTCGGTAAACACAACCCATCCGTTGCCTCTATCTTGAATATTTTTTTTTCCCTCTCCTTTTTTCCCCTCGATGGAGCTGGAGAGATCCTCAAAGTGATACTGTCTTCTCACATTGGCACATGGGAATGATGCGAGACGTGGCGACTTCGGATGATTCTAATGACAGGCCCCCGAGGAGAGATTTACTGAGACACAGAGACAAGAGAGGGACAAGGGAGAGACAGTTCTTATGTAAGGATCCAGCAGAATAAAAATAAAGGCAGCTCTGTAAATATCACAGGACCTTCTCCAAAGTCAAACCATCAGTGAAGGAGACTTTCCCTTTGGCCCCTTCGCACTCTGGACACATGTTGTTTGTCTGTTGTGACGCTGTGGTATGTGGGGGTAGGCAATATATCTTAGATCATGATTTTATTATGATTCATGTAGCTTTGTATTACAGTGATCGCGTGAACTAACTCAGCATTGACAAAGGCAGAGCACTGACTTACGATATGACCTACAAATTGGCAGACAGTCAACAGATTACAATTTGATGTTATGTTTCATATTGCTCATCCCTTGCTATAAGCGGGCAGCATAATGGACCATAGGTAAGCACTCACACTTCACGTCAAGGTTCTAAGCTCGGCCGGGGCGGGACCTTTGTGGAGGTTCTGGTTAAATAAACATGTCTTCCGTGCTTAATAAGTCATATGTAAAGTGTATCCATGATGGAGGGAAAGATAATAGGTGCTGTGTGGGACATTTGGAAATTATTCATCAGCATAATGAATAACCATTACCTATATGCCATTATCACTACAACTACAATACATTAAAGTAAGCCTGTCACGATAACACATTTGAAGTTCGGTATATTGAGGCAGGAAAGTATCGCGATAAACGATATTATAGACTATAACGATACTAGATACTATCAACTCTCAGGCATAAAAATGGCAGTAAGCCTTTGTCCTAAAAGTGCATAATCATATCCTAAAATACCACAGAAGCGGCAATAAATATGAAATATAATGTAACTTTGCTTCAGTTAGAAATCAAAGTTTTACAAAGAAAAAATATAACGATATAGAAGATAAATATCGAGCCCAAAAATGTATTGTTTATCTGTTATTTATTGAACGATATAGTAATTATCGTGACAGCCATTAAAGGTGTGCACAAAGCATTTTACTCTGAGTGATGAGCCAGGTTTGTTCCAACCTTGAAGAGAAAAAAGTTCATTTCCAAGTTGCTAATTTCTCTACACTGTGTATTAATATGTTCTCCAAACAAGCCATTTAAATGAGTGTTAACATAAATGTTCTCCTTTCTAGTCAAACATAACCTTATTTGTTTAACAGTGTATGTTACTAAATTACCGTTATATTGTGTTTGTGTCACAAAGTATTTACAATGTATTTACAAACAACACAAAAAATCAGCAGGATTTATACAAAAGATTACCGACTAATCCTGCAGGCGGTGATGTTCGTGTGGACAAAGCTGTGGAGACTGAATTCCAGGAGACCGGCTTCCATGTCCGTCTCATCTGGCCTGGGAATAAGGGAATTCATTCACACAGTTAAATGATTGCAAAAGATCTATTACCATGGTCATTAAATATGTATTATTCAGCGCTAACAACGCTATCATAATTGGTGCACAGTTTAATGCATTTTTAATACGCAAAGATAAGGATAATTTGGGACTAAGTCTGTTTTGTGCTGACAGACGTGAGCGCTTTGGCGTGACGGCAAACGCTGCCCATCTTTTTGTTCCCATCTGCTCCACACACACACAAGCAGCATAAGCTCGAATTCAGGCCGGAAAACTATGGTTCTATAATAATCTGCACTCATTAGAGCAGCACAATGCGAGAAATCTCCGCGATGTTCGATAGCTCTCTTGAATATTGCGATTAGGATATTGTTGCTATAATTTACTCAACAATTTCAACACAGTAGGTTCCATTAAATTTGTACAAAAATCATAAGGAATTTGTTTCTTTTCATCAAACTGTGTCACAACTGAGCAAAATCGTGCACAATTTTAAGCCACTGTGTCCTTGTTTTTAGACATGTTGTGGCTTCTTGCGTCACCTAACGCAATAACAATAAATTGGCTGCGGTGCCATTACATTCTATTGTTTGTTCTCTTCCCCTCACTGTCTTGCTCCATCCTTGCCGCGCTGTGTTGGTGCTGCGGGAGGCTGGTGCTGCTTTGTCACATTCGTCACTCCCAGAGGCTGTGGAGAGGGGACAGGCCTGACCCCGCGCCGGGACAGGACAGAGGAGACGAGAGGATACACGAGTGGGACATGCACACACTGCACTGACTTTAAAGGCACAACAACAGGTTAAAAAGAGAAAGAAACATCTTCTTTCCCGGGTTTCGTCTCCAGCTCCTGCCTGCTACTTACCTTGCTTTTGTGGGGCGACGGTGGCGCAGAGAGTAGAGCGGGTTGGCTTGTGATCGAAGGATCGGCGGTTCGAATGCTGCAGGTGCACAGTGCCGTTGTGTCCTTGAGCAAGACACGTCACCTACCTTGACTCCAGTGTCTGCGTACACCGGTGTGTAGATGCGAGTTTCAATGGGCGACTGGTTCCTGGATGTAAAGCGCTTTAAAGGAACAGGCCACCGCTTTTCCACACTGAGATATGTTCTTACCTGAGCTTAGACAAGTTGATACGTACCTGTTTAGTCTGTACCTGTGCGTGCCCGTGGAAGAGCATGGAGCTATACACTGCAAAAAGTAATTAACTAGATTAGTATAAATGTTTCAATTTGAGCATAATAATCAAAATGTGAGTTGTTTTGACTAGGTAAGATGTATTTGGCCATTTGACCTAGATTATTTCACTTGTTTTGAGATGTTTCTGACTCGTTTCAATAAATTTTGTCTCTATTTCAAGTAATTTTCTTTGCCAATGGGGCAATTTTACTTTCTTATTTAGAGCTAGATTTAACTTCGAACCAGTCTGAAATGTCCTCAAACCAGCAAAGTAAACTTGGTCAGACCAGGAACAAAGTCTAAATGAGTGAAAACCGCTCAAAACTAGATACATTTCCTCAATTCAAGACATTTAAGCCAAATGCTTCATATTTACTTTTTGCAGTGTAGGAATGAGAGAGGCCAAATGCTAACAACATCTTTGGTCTTTTTGCGTGACTGAGCGCAAGCACAAAGACCACACATCAACTCGTCTAAACTCAGGTATGAACATATCTCAGTATGGAAAAACGGTGGCCTGTTCCTTTAAGTGCGTAAAGCAGGTAGAAAGGTGACCATTTACCTGCCGCTTCCTATTGATCATTTGGTCCATTATCATCATCAAAACGTACGTAAATAACTCTTCAAACAACTCAGTACCTGCAGTGCTATTTTTGTCTTTACTTTGTGTCAAAAATCATAAACATGTTCTCATATGAGTATGTTCCACACCTGCACAGTAGGAACTCTTTTTTTGTATTTTGTAAGTAGACACTGTGTTAGTTTTGTGAAGCTGCTGTACTAGCCCGGTCTAACCATACCCTCGTACTCATTTCATAGAGAGGGTCTGGATCTGCACAATTGAGCTCCGTTTTCAGGTGGGAGGGGTGAACGAAACAATTCTTCAGTCAGTCGACCTCCACAGACTGAAAAATATCCAGTCAACCTGTATTTCTGCTCACATTATGTTATGTCACTTTGTTTACATTTATTCCACATTATCCTTGTCAAAAGGATTACCATGTCTGATGGCAAGGGAACTATGACCTCCATGTCTGTCCACACATGGTAAGGCGTTTGTTATCCTTCATTAAATTTCCACTCGTCTGATGTCCTTGTTTCAGCTGTAGGAAGTATGAGTGACTGACAATGAACGGAGCTGATGAGGCTGTGTTTTTTTTGTTTTGTTACTATATATTTTAATCTCCTCAGGGAAACCTTTTTTTTTTTTTTTTTTATCTGCTTCTCAGTCTGAGGCCAGTTTATTTTTATCTGGGTCAACTGGGCTAAATAATCCCTCATAAAATGCTGCTTCGTGCACATTTCACTGTCCGACCACAGGGGTGACCTCCACCAGATAGACGCCAAAGACATATCGTTTGATCTTTTCCCCAAAATGGTTCAGATCACGTTACAGTCCTGTCTCAAGTATCAACAGGAAATCCCACGTGAGAAATGAGGGCCAACATGCCGGCTCAGGCCTGAAGATGCAGATGATCAGAGCTGTAGCTATTGATGAGCAAACAACTTGCATTAACACACATTTGGGTTCTAAATAATGTGTGCAAGCTGAAAAATAAAACATGCTTCTGTGGGCATGTGGGAGGGGACTTCTGGTGGTCTTCAGAGTCAGGACTAAACTGCGTTTCAGTTTCATGCAGCTAAAATCTGGAACAGTCTTCATGAGGATGTGAGACAGGCCTCAACTCTGCCAATGTTCAAATCCAGGCTGAAAACGGTTCTTTTTACCCGTGCATATGAAAACTGAAAGTATTTTATCTGCACTCTTGCTTTTCACAGTAATTCATTCATTTTTATGTCGATGTTTTATGGATTGATGTGATCTGCTTTCTTCTTGTAATTTTACGTCAAAACACGAACAAATGACTGCTGCTAATCCACTTTTGGACGTACTAACCATTTTGCACATGAGCAAACGCCTTTATGTGTCATTTCAGTGGAATGAACAATTTATTATTCATTTAGTTTATGAATATACACTACATGACAACAATGTTAAAAACTGATTCAACGCTTTAGGTAAAATGATTTGGGGATTTGAAGACGGAATTATTACTCCTTATTACTGTTCAACGTCGCACAGTTTGAATTATTATTTGGACTAATATAGAGGCTGAACAATACTGTGTCATGGCGTTGCATTGAACCCACATCCTCTAACAAGGATGGATATTCAAGCAGATGAGGCTGGCTGGTGGATGGCCGGGCGAGGACAGGTAAAGGTCATGGTCATGCTGTCTGGCAAAGACAAGAGGAGATCATGCTATTATTAATAAAGCGAGTGTTGACATTTGCAGCAGCGCGGTGGCCCCCAGGTAAATTATGACACTGATAATGCTAATCAGATATTGTAGCGCACAGAAGAGAACAGTTGTTTTATATAGAAGATTTGTAGCCTCATTACCACACTGGCTTTTACTCTTGACAAGACCTGTACGATGTAACGGGAAGAAAACAACAGCTACTCTGAATTAAGTGTAAACGTTTGACATTACTCGTTCAATTGGTTGACTGGAGCCTTGTGATCCACTCCCACTAGATGAAAATGAGTCTGCCACCAGGCTGTGAACCAAAACATAACTGTTCTCCGCAAATAATTATAAGCCACTGGCACATCCATCCAGTTGCATAACATCCAAGAACATTTTGGCTACACTCCACTACAGCTGGATGTTTGGCCAAATTCTCATGTAGCTCAAAACCCAGATTAAACTATTTTAGGCATTTGCATGCAAAAAAAAAGCCTCCCCAAATTACAATAAAACGAATAAGGCATAAAAAGAAAGTATCAAACACAAAATTACAACAGCCTGTTGGACAACAACTTCCACAAACATGACCGTGCATAAAGTAGACAACTATGTTTTGTTTTTCAAAACTGTAATAAATCAGATTAGATCAACAGATCACAAATATCTTCACTTCAGCATTTAATGTATACCCTATTTATATTAGTAGATTTGTATTGTCAGCCTCTAAGTAAACTAGTCCTCTGCATTTGACCCATCCTTGAACCAGTGCCTCAGGGCATCATAGTGGTGCCAAGGAACCCATCTCCAAATCTTGAGACACAGGGAGAACTATTTCACACAGTAAGGCAGCACCCGGTCATGAAATTACTGTGTTGAAGAAGGATTGTAGGCCAGTCAGCCACTGTGATGCCAAATACATAGTGTCTGTGCATCCGGATGATTTGTTGAAAGGAAAAGTTGATAGGAAAAGTTATCAAGTGTTAAACTTAAATACTCGTTTTAATAGACGAGCAAATAACACTGATCACGTTATCTAATTTATGTTTAGTCAGAATCAGTATTTCGGAGAAAAAATGTATTGGGGCCAATGTGATTTACATTAAATAAAGTGAAGACATGCAAACAATAACAGAAACATCCTGTAGTGAAGGAAGTGGAAATATAATTAATTAAATACTTTGTTTAGTATCAACATAACTGCATTACACGATGAGTGTCTGTAGTTAAAAGTCAAATGGGCACAAGTGTTTGGGCTGTGGGCCTAGCCGTCCATCTGACGAGAGGATTAACGGAGCAAAAGGACAGTACGGTCACGCTCGAATGAGTGATGTCACAGTGAAAAGCTGAACAAACAACCCCAACAGTGAGGCAGAGGGGCAGGAAATGGACCAAGCGAGAACGAGGGGGGCGGGTTGGGAATGTTTAGGGAGGAAAGTACAGAACAGGAATGACAAAGAGAGGGCGAGGTTTAAAATAATGGACTCTCTGTGCGCAGCATCTTAAAAAGACATCTGAGAGTCAGAGCATGAAGCAATATTAATGTAATAAAAAGTACAAATGCACAAAATGCCCAAACAATCAAATACAGACAAACCACTATGTTTGAATCATTTCAAAGCCAGGAACAAATCACTGTATGTGCCTAAGAGAAACAAACTAAGCTGCAGAACATCCAGAACGCTGCTGCTCGAGTCCTGACAAGAACCAGGAAATACGACCATATTAGTCCAGTGCTCCGGTCTCTGCACTGGCTTCCTGTCACTCAGATAATAGAATTTAAAACAGCTCTGCTTGTGTACAAGTCGTTTCATGGTTTATCACCAAAGTACATCTCTGACATGTTAGAGCCGTATGAACCATCTCGGGCCCTGAGAACTTCAGGGAGGGGTCTCCTGGTGGTTCCCAGAGTCAGGACTAAACACGGTGAGGCTGCGTTTCAGTTTCATGCAGCTAAAATCTGGAACGGTCTTCATGAGGATGTGAGACAGGCCTCAACTCTGACAATGTTCAAATCCAGGCTGAAAACAGCTCTTTTTACCCGAGCATATGAAAACTGAAAGTATGTTATCTGCACTCTTGCCTTTTACTGGAATTGATTAATTTTTATGTTGATGTTTTAATGATTGATTTGATCTGTTTTCTTGTAACTTTATGCAACTGTGAAAGCACTTTGAATTGCCTTGTGTATGAATTGTGCTCTACAAATAAACTTGCCTTGCCTAATTATTATTAAAATGTTATGTATAAATAATACAAAACAGTTAAATGGCAAGAAAGTTATTAAGTTCAACTAAGAGGTAACATTTAGTCAGTAGTCAGTTCATCATTACCATAACTTTGGAATAGCTGTGAGGGAATGGTACTGAAAAGATGAACAGAGACGGCAGTAAATTATTGTTTTATAGTGTGTTACTAAAAATAGTAAATGCAAATTACAGTAATGCTAAAATCACCACCACAATAATGATATAACTAAATGTAGCAAGTGTAAATTTTTGTTTTTTATTGTCCCCGTAGGGAAATTTGTCCTCTGCATTTGACCCATCCTTCGATGGCGCTGGGGCAACCCGTAAGGAGCACCCATCTCCAGATGTGGAGCCAGGCTGATGGTCTGAATCACCTGGCTGGAATCACCTATTATACATGTTTTTAGTGGTGGGGAATCCTACGCGGACACGGGGAGAACATGCAAACTCTACACAGAAAGGCCCCGCCCTCGTAGTAATCGAACCTTCTAGCTACCGGGCCGCCCAATTAAAAGTACCACACAATAATATTTGTTTTTACCGACTTGCTCTGGCTTCATTAAACACGGCAGATCAACATGAAAGGCCGGGAAGCAACCTCATGACACAAAGTGCCAAATACATTCATGTACATTTTTTACAGCAGTTTATGAAACTTCTAAATATTATTCAATTTGAATAATTTTTTTTGCAAAACTATTACCAAAATAGTGAAAAAAAGTATGTGTACTTGAAATAATTTGCATGCTTACTGAAAACGACTCCTTGTTTTACTTACTGCTGATGTATTCCCTGTAGCAGAAAATACCAGCAGTTGCTTGTGTAATCCAAGCCAGTAGAAATAAGCCATGATGACTCTAAATGCAGCAGAAGTCAGTGTGTTAAAGATGTAGGGCAGTCTGACAGCTAAATAAAGGCCGAGTTACGTCAAATCTTGGCAAAGAGAGTGTTGTCATACTCAGCCCAGTCATAATCTTTAGGCAACTCTTAATGACATTTTAATACAACTTCCTGGACCAAATTCAAACTAACATCATTAGTTTGGACAAAGCAGTGGTTCCGAAATGGAGACGATACAAGAGGTGAGGAGGGACATATACAGTTAGTTTATACAATTAGTTTGAATTTGTATAAGTATAAAACAGGTCAGGACTACCTTGTAAGCACTTACAGTATAAAAGAAGCTTAAAGATTTGTTTTGATAACAAACGATGAAAGAGGAAGCTGTTAGTTGTGGTTCAAACATAATTGTAGCTTCCCAATTCTTCACAGGGATAAGTTTATTTCACAATTCACTTTTCAGGGTCACCGTCACGGCGTTCACCAGTGTTGAGCAAAGTTAATAAAAATGTATCAAATGGTTTATAATTACATGCACCGTGGTTACGATGTACACGAAAGAAAGAAAAACAAAAATATAATCAGGTATAGTGCCTTTAATGTCGATAACTGAAACGAAGACCAAAAATAACATGTGCAATTGTATTTACTTGGAGGTGGGATATATCCACTGGTTTTAGACAGAGCTGCAGTATCATGACACATCCCTTCACTCAACACTTCATGTGGTGGGTATTTGGACAGAACTGTTGTTTAAATCCAAACATAGTATTAGTTTTAAAGTGCTACATATTATAGCCGGTTTGACTTTTGGTCTTCGTCATTCGCTCTGGTGTGACAGTATATCAAAAGTGGTCATATTAATGGATATAATGCATTATGAAGACAAAGTGACGTAAAAGCCACTGGGTGCACCAGGGTGGGCATCTGTTGTGAAAGCATCTATAATCTATATGTAAAGCTCTGCACTGACTTGATTTGCTGTGAAAATCCTTGAGAAAAGAAGAAAGGAAGAAGATTGTGCAACATCAAGACACTCCTAACAGATGCCATTTCCGAGGTGTTTACATATTTAAATGCAGAAATAATTGATTCTGAGTCAATTATTCATGGTGTGATAAAAATGTGTTGCTGTGACCAGAGATGGTTGGACAAACTCACCAGAGACGATCCTGGAATAGAGCCAGCTCAAACATTCATTACACACAGGCAGCAGCAGCGGAGGTCGGGGCTGGTCTCTATCTTATAGAAGCAGACTGGGGACTCAAGCCTATTTTAGGAGGATACGTGTCAAACAGCAGCACGTAGTGGGGAACCTTCAGTCGACTGTGGGGCATTCACATGGGACCGGCGGACACACGCTAACGCGCACATATGCTAACACAGGTTTTCACTTCAGGGAGAAGACGATAGTTGGAATTTTACAAAGACAAAATTAACCTGGCGTAAAAGAGATTGTTAAAAGTTAATGAAAAGCAGTACATGCTGTGCTGTGGTAAAGATAAGTGTCCACAGTGAAGTGAGATCCTAATGCTCCATATCCAAACACCCAAAGGTTAAAAATCTCCTAAATTCAGTCCCTGAGCTTTAAAGGAATAGGCCACCTTTTTTACATACCGAGATATGTTCTTACCTTAGCTTAGACGAGTTGATGCGTAACTGTCTGGTCTTTGTGCGCTCCTAAGGTATTATTACGCCTTATATATATATATATATAGTACCCCTTTTTATCCGCTTAGAACATCGACATGTTTGATTTTGTGCAACTATACTTGGATCGTGTAAAGGCTCACGTAACTGTATTTAAATAAGGAAAATGTGGAACAGCTTCGTAGCTTCTAACTTCACCCCAGTTTGGCACTATACCTTTGCTGGGAGCGGCTAAACGATAAAAAACATTTGCGTGACTGTAAGAACATGTCTCAGTTTGTAAAAACGGTGGACTATTCCTTTAATAGAGGTCTGGCGTAGCGTTAATTAGGGCTTGACTGCAGAGATTCGCTTGTATTAGTGCTTGTACCACATGGTTTCAGCCATAGGATCTAGCAACGAGCGATGTGGGGCTCATTCTACTTTCCCAAACATACAAGTACACGCATACAAAATAATGTTTTCAAAATGTAGTTAATTAGTTATATTTATTTGTTTATTTGGTCGGGACAGTACATGTTAATGAACATACATGGATACATATGTAAACATGGCACACCAGGATTGTAGTCCCACACTCGCACTCTCAAACACACTCTCATTCATCCTGGCCTATTGTACATGTTTTTAGTGGTAGGGGAAACCTACGCAGACACGGGGAGAACATGTAAACTCCACACAGAAATACCACATCCAGGCGGGAAAAACGTGTCCTTTTGTTTGAGAGTGAGATACTTTCACTGCTCTAGTTGAAACCTTATCAACAGTACACATCTGTACTCCTCCGACATGTAATAAACCCACCAGACATAAAGATCGTAGAGCTAATACATTTTCTTTGCTCTGAGCCTTATCACCCACTGGGATCTACTCACGTTGGACATAACAATGCAATATAACTCCCATAGGAAGTAGGAACTGTCTGCTGCTCGTCCCGGGAGGTCAACGTTTACAGAGTCAGCCACTGAACGGCGTCCCGAGGCTCAGAAGAGTTTATCCTGCTGGCAGGATAATAACACAAAGGAATAATACAGCTGAACAATAAATTATGAACTGATTATTACATTAAAATCTGCTAAATTGCTTACCAAAAACATAACAATCTGTATTACAGTTTTTGCCCGTTGCTTGAGCACGTTTTGCAAAACTTCGCTCATTGTGCCAAAACTCTACACACAAGTAAACATGACACAACACTGGGAAATATACCATTCACATCTGTGTCAAATTGAAACTCTACTATCAAAACCTAAACTCTGCTATTAAAACCTAAACTCTGCTATCAAAACCTAAACTCTGCTATCAAAACCTAAACTCTGCTATCAAAACCTAAACTCTGCTATCAAAACCTAAACTCTGCTATTAAAACCTAAACTCTGCGATTAAAACCTAAACTCTGCGATTAAAATCTAAACTCTGCTATCAAAACCTAAACTCTGCTATTAAAACCTAAACTCTACTATCAAAACCTAAACTCTGCTATTAAAACCTAAACTCTGCTATTAAAACCTAAACTCTACTATCAAAACCTAAACTCTGCTATCAAAACCTAAACTCTGCTATTAAAACCTAAACTCTGCTATCAAAACCTAAACTCTGCTATCAAAACCTAACATTCCTTTGTCAAAATGTAACTCCGATGACAAAAGGACACATACTTGCATCATATGCATACACTTTCAGATCAGGGGGAACACATTAATCTACTTTATATAAAACACTGCAGTCTTTGATTCTGGAAGTGACATCAGACAAAACAAATATTTTTTCACCACATATTATCTCAGAGAATGAGATATTATCTCAAGGGAATGAGATATTATGTCGAGGGAAAAAATATATAAATTTAAAACATTGTTTTAGTTTTTTACACTACAAATGATCTCATTCCCCCGTGATAATATCTCATTACCGGAGATAATATGTGGTAACAAAAAAAAAAAATTGTCGTCTGATGTCACTTCCAGGTCCGTAAGAGGCAGTGGAAGAGCAAGGGGAAGAGGAGGTTAAGGTCAAGGACGAGGTCGAAGAGACCATGCTACGAACCCCTATTTCTGTCGATATAAGAGCAACTTTGGTGGACCATGTCATCAGCCATGGCCTGACTATGAGGGAAGTTCGGCTGTGCCTCCCGAAAATACGCCTTCTGAGTGTTTTATATAAAGTAGACTAATGTGTTCCCCCTGATCTGAAAGTGTATGCATATGATGCAAGTATGTGTCCTTTTCTCATCAGAGTTACATTTTGACAAAGGAATGTTAGATTTTGATAGCAGAGTTTAGATTTTGAAAGTAGAGTTTCAATTTGACACAGATGTGAATGGTATATTTCCCAGTGTTGTGTCATGTTGACTTGTGTGTGGAGTTGTGGAAAAATGAGCAAAGTTTAGCAAAATGTGCTCAAGCAACGGGCAAAAACTGTAATGTATATTTCATCCATTTTTATATTTTTTTACCCCCAAAATGTTTTTGTCTGATGTCACTTCCAGGACTCTGTAGACTCTCACTCTCCCTCCATCCATGCTTGCGAAGTTCTTGAAATGGTTAATCGATAAACTCTAGACACTCAAGACAGAGTTTTAAAATGTGCAGCTCTAAATGGAAGATACCAGAAACATTTACCGTAAACCTTGATATTTAATACAGTTATTGCATGTTTGTGTAATTTGTGAATCCCTGTTACGAAATAACAGAGGAAATCCGTTCATATCCTGTGCACATATGTTCTCTTTTATTCTATTCTGTATCTCTTTATCCAGGTCTAAGCATGAGCTGCTCAAATAATGGGATGAGTTATACAAAACGTCCTGGGATTCAGGGAGAAAACTGCAGAGTCCCTACCGGTGGCAGGCCCAACTGACTGATTGAAAACTTCATTCCCCGGGCTGTCAGCAAGCTGAACTCTTCTGCCTTTGGGTATAATCTAACCAGCATAGTGAAACAGCCTCTGGGGAAAACTTTATGTGAACTGTGGAACTTCATGTCTCCTGACCTGAAAATGACTTAGACTGGAATGGTTTTAAATGTGAAGTTAAGGAGAGGCCAGACATGAGAATAAGCGGCTTGAGAAGGTTTGCTACGACATGTCTCACCGCTGTGGATGTATTTGGGGTTTGAGTTAATGTCACTGAATATTTAGCTCTGGAAACGCTCGACACTGCAAACGACTGACATAGCAAATTAGCCACGGCTATGAATGTTGGTGTCATTGGGAAGATTTATCCCTAAATAAATGAGCAAAAGGTAAAAACAGACTGAGGAGAACTCACTTGTAAAGTCAACTGTTTATTTGTTTATTGTTTATTTATTAGGATCCCCATTAGCTGTGCCCATGGGCCAGCTAATCTTCCTGGGGTCCTTTTTAAAAACAACTCATTTAAGATCAATTTAAATTACATGACAGGTTTCAAATAAAAACACATAATGTAAATATCTTTGTTGAAACAAAGATATTAATTTTGTTTCATATCTGAACATGTTTACATTCCGGTATTCATAATACAGTATTCTGTGATTAGAAACTTAAATTCATCAAGGTCTTCAATCAACATCAATACATTCTACACATACATAGGCACTAACGTTGACATAGTTTTTACATATATTATGTTATTTCATAATTCAAATTAAAATATGACCCTCCCAAAAGCATCTTTATTTGTTTCTTAAATGCCACTACTTATTTTATGTTAATTAACATTACTGGCAATTTATTCCATTGCTCTGAAGGTTACAGTTTGTTGACCAAAATTGGCTTTGGAACTTGGTATGAGAAATCGACCTGCAGTTGCCCGTCTTGTTGTGTATCCATGTGACTCTCGATTTTGTTTGAATTGCTCATAGATAAATTTGGGATTGTTATGCTGTAATATTTTCCATGTTGCAGTAAGCAGAGCAGCTTTCACTCTGTCTTCTACCTTTAACCAGTTGAGTTGGGCATGCATAATCTCCACACTAGTTCTATATGGGCAACATAAAGCTAATCGTGCTGCTTTGTTCTGCATAAGTTGCAGTTTGTAGAAATGTTTCTTTTTGGCAATAGCCCAAATCAACTGGCAGTAATCTAATTGTGAAAGAATTAAACTATTTATAATCTGATGGAATATAATTCCTACATCTTCGAACCACAGCCAGGGCCTTACCCATCTTCTTCACTATAGCCTCTACCTGTGTGGACCAAGACAGTTTGCTGTCAATATAAACGCCAAGTAATTTAGCTTCTGTCCCCTGTTCTATCGGTTTATCGTTTATTAGAAGTTTCAGGCTCTGCCCCTTCTGTAGTGAGTGGCATGAGCCAATTACAATGCTTTTCGTTTTGGCCACGTTTAGAACCAGTTTATTGTCTGTGATCCATTTCTCTACAGTTTTTAATTCACTACTGACTTGAGTGTGTTATTAAGCTCGGCTGATGAAGAGGCTGATGCGTACTCAGTGGTATCATCAGCATACATAGACTGTAATGGGATCACGTTAGGAAAGGCGCGGAGAAGAGGAAGTGAAGATGGGTGGTTATTTTCAGGCCTTCTTAATCTTGTTTAATTATCCCATCTGGAAGTCTGCACCAGTGAACAACATATCAGTAGGTTATTATTACTAAAGAAGCAGAAAGGGTCGGAAATAGTGTGTCGCTTTATATAATGCAATGAAATAACAGCAGCATAACATTAGCAATATTACATGTGAGCAAACGTACATCATTTGAATTCTTTTTTTTTTTTTTTAAAGGTTTGGTGAAACCTTTAAAAAATGTGGACATTAAAGTTAACCTTAAATTTCAGAAATTTCTCTGCAGAATGTGACTGCTGTTTGTCACACAGAAAAATAAATAAATAAAAGTCATTATTAATTTTATAAATGGATCAGGTTAGTGAGCTTCAATGATCTGGAAAGTGTTTGAGTCTAGCACATCTGGAATAGGACAACTTGTATGTCACTATGGAGTATTTTTGACACAGTGGGACAGGAGCAGTAAAGCATGCATGAATAGCTAAATCAAAACAAGGCGTCTAGGTCCCAGAAGGCTGTCATTAAATTAGCGCAAAGTAGCAACGTCATTAACCTACATGCTCATTTCTATTGTGGGTGATATAGTAGGTATAAGCTCGCGGCTCATATGCTGCAGAGGAAACAATGTGTGTATTACCAACATGCAAAAAAATAAATAAAACAGGCATATAACTATTTTGAATATTTCTGCTGAAAGCCTTTTCATGAATTGTTTCCAGGACTTTACGTGTAAGGACCAAAAAGGTGTCTGGGGCTGCACAATATTGACAAATTATTGTAGTGGAATAACAGATGAATTAATATTGCAAGAAACCACAAGATTGTAAATCAATGATTTTGCACACATTTTTTGCAAACACATAGAGATGTGCAAAAGTTCAGATTTTTTTATGATAATCCTCATTTAGGTCAATTTTAGCCTTGTTTAGGTCATGATTTTGTATGTTTTAAGTATTGCTTTGGCACAATTTGATGGAGAAATAAATTATGATTCCATTGCAATGTTATCGGAACAGCATAGACACGCTGACCTCAATATTTCCGACTTAAAAGACATGAGAACCGGTAAGCCCTTAGAAGAATTACCGCTGTTACATTTTCTCATATTTACCTTGTCTTAGATTACCGTGTTCTTGAGTGATTTGTGCAACCCAATCTCCATCGCATGTGTTTGTGAGAATCGGGCTTTGTGCTTTGACTGTACACCGGCGCATATCTCATGTCTGTGTCTATGTTATTAAGTTTCCAGAAAGTGTCGGAGGCTTAGGTCTACCTTGCTACAAAAAGCAGGCCATGGGGGAGATTGATGAGTCACAGGTTCTCAGGAGATGGAGCAGGCGCACAGATCTGTTGGGAGAAAAAAATATACACGCCACACAAACTTCGCGGCAACAAAGGGTATTGTTATTAGGAGACTCTGATGTGGGCACAACTGTCCCAAAAGGCATTGTGTAAATGTACCTGGAATACTTTCATTCGGATGCAAGTGGACAGTCTTCAAGAGTCTCTTTATGCACACAACACAAAAAGGATTTTATAGTGAAGACGATGCAAGTGCTATAATGCCCTTATAATAATAATAATAAATCCAACTCGTATAGCGCTTTTTGGACCCTCAAAGATGATCTGAAACACTTGCTAGATATTATAATGCTTTATAATCAAAAGCAAAGGTTTCATCATAAAACCAGTATTTTAATGGCAAAGCAATGCAGTCACAAAACCCTGTAGTTTACACACAAGGGAGCTAAGATTCAAGAAAATTAAGAAAGTGAACACAAAACATATGGTATCCTTCATACTGTATCAAAGCATAAATGGATTTTCAAATAAAGCTGGTCTGGATTTCACATGACATTATATCATTGTATTGGGCGTATATTATTCAATGGAGATGGGGTGGGGTGGGGGGCAGGTTATATTGAATGTCTCCATTTGCGAGATTAGTACAGACTTATCTTAGATTGTTCATGTTAACATACTTAGCAGTAAGGTTAAAATACTTTTTCGTAAGATCAGGTGCGAGGCTTTCCCCTTTGGATGCAAAGAAACAAATTAATCAATACTGAGAACTGAGTCGTGCACCCCTTCAGGGAGTATAACCTCAAAACCCAAATAGTCCAACTACAGTATAGCCTGGGAGGGTAACTAAGGTAGGGAGGATGCAGGGAGGGTCGGCTATTCCAGTGTAACAGTTTGTGAAGCGTCTAAAAATAGCTTTGAGTAGACAAAAACAGAGTGTAGGAGAAATGGGAGCACATTTGTTTTGTTAATCCCCTGAATTCGACGCAGACATATGTTCTCTCTGCCCCATGCTGCCTTCACTGATCTAGATCCTCAGGCTAAAAAAAAAAAAGACAAAAAAAGAAAGAAGAAATGCACAAATTTAACAAACCTGCAGGACACTTTCTATATCTTTTAACCTCAAGAGCTCTGGCTTTTAGGTGTGTCTTTGTGCCAAAAGTGGGTCACGTCATTCGGGCCGTCCTGACTGAGGGAGACGTGCGTTGAAAACCAGCTGAAAGAGCCGAACAAAAGGCAGAAACCGCTGGAGGTGGGATCAGCAGAGGTCGAGGGCGGCGTGCTGCGTGTGCTGAGAGAGGGAGATAGGACATGTTTGGATGGATCAGGTTTCCCCACTGAGTAGAATGACAACAGCAAGGCACCATATCTAAGAGCGGCTCTTTTCCAAATTAACTGATGAGGATAAGGGTAAGTCACTGAAGAGTGACAGAAGAGATCGCACGTTTTCAGATTATACAATGTGTTGGCCTTCGCACGAGGGCAGCGAGTGACAATTCATTCGCCAAATGATCCATTTGTTGAAGCTTAATTAAAAGTTGTTACGCTCCTTCTATAACTTAGTTTAATTGACAACAACTGTGAGATGAGTGACATACTGCCTATGGCTTTGGGCCACATGGAGAGAGATTTGAATAGAACAGACTGCATTTTAGTTTCATAAATATGGAAATAGGTTTTTTATATATATAATTACTCATTTATGGCATTGTATTTTCTGATTAGAACAGCAGAGTTAATCAAAATGGTTGCAAAGTATAATGCAGTAGCACACAATATAATAGCTAAATACAGTGCTGAGAAAAAGTAAGTACACCGACTGGAATTTCTCACATTTATGCCTAAATTGGTCACTAAATGTAGTCGGATTTTCATCAAAATCACAGGTTTGATTAAACGGTGTCGGCCTGAACATATACCACCTGGTCTCAACATGTAAACATTCACAGGAGAGCGTGCAATAAGTAAGTACACCGCCTGAATCTCACTGAACTACAGCAGTTTTGTAAAGAGGAATGGTCCAATATTCATCCTGATCATTGTGAACGTCTAATCTGCAACTACAGCTGTTTAATACGGGGGTGAACTTACTTATTCCATGCATGTTGCGAATGTCTCAGGTTTTTCCGCAAAATATATATATATATATATATTTTTTTTTTTTTTTTAAACAGGGACAGTGTACAATCTACATTAGCCTCAGAAAGGAGAGATGCATTGTACCAGGTTATAGCACTTGTGCTAATTTCCACCTGCAGTCCCTGGGCCTATTGTACATGTTTTTAGTGGTAGGGGAAACCGGAGTACCCGGAGGAAACCTACGCAGACACGGGGAGAACATGCAAACTCCACACAGAAAGGCCCCGTCCAGGTGGGAATCGAACCCGGGACCTTCTAGCTGTGAAGCACGAGCGCTAACCGCTGTGCCACCGTGCATGAATTCACAAGTTTATCATGATAAACTTGTGAATTCATTTTTCTATTGATGATAGCACGTTGTCCAGGCCCTGAGGCAACAAAACAGCCCCACACCATGATTCTCCCAGTACCATACTTCAAGGTGAGCATAGGGTTTTGATGTTGGTGTGCTATTCCATTTGTCCTCCACACATGACGTTGTGTGTTCCTCCCAAACTATTCAACTTTGGTTTGCAAAAAAGCTCTTGGATGCGCCACAGCACTACTGGAAAAATATACTGTGGACTGTTGGACCCAAAGTTGAACTCATCACCCTGTCTTTAAGGGTGCCCTCAGCCACCCTGCAGAGGGAACTCATTTCGACTGCTTGGGATCCGGGATCTTTCGGTCATGACCCAAATCTTAAAAAGCATATCCATCAGTAAATCGAGAGCTTTGCCTTTCAACTCAGCTCGTTCTTCACCACAACTGTCCGATAGTCTGTCATACATGTGATCCTGGACATGCTTAAAATGGGCACAGTAAACGTAATCTTTGTTTTAATCATAAATCACTTATCTAATTGTAATTGTAATATAACATACAAATCAGTTACATACTTGCAAAATTATGCAACATTACTTCTGGTGTCTTTGTGGATTTACTGTTTTACAGAATTTGCCCACAAAGTAAATATCAAACAGTATCTAAGCCCAAAGGAGAACAGACTCAGAATTGTTGTGCACCTGTTGGCAGCGTTTGAAGGCTGAGATGAAAGCCTGTCCTTTGATAGCTCCTTCCAGCATCACAAATGTCAATAGTTTGCACCTTTGGCTTCTGAGCTGTGTGACTAAGACAAAAACACAATATACACTACAGTCACTTTTACCACTCCTATACCTGCAACATCTCACATTACAGCCGCGCGGCCTTGAGAGAAGAGGTGATCCTGAACCGCGCTTGTTCTATCTAGCGCGGGAGCTAATGTCCCGAATAATTAATTATGAAACGTTCGAGTAGTTTCAAGGGAGAAGTGTTACTGTTGAACTTCAGCTAAAATGGAAGAACACGCAGCAATGAAACTTAGATATAAAATGATTCACACACTAATCACAGGAATGTAGTGAATACTTAAAGGGAAACAGTTCAAGGTCTGCTGTCCAAGAATTGCATCAGTGATGATCGTAAAATGTTGCTTTAGGCTAAAAGGGTTGCAGACCCCTGACCTAGAGGAGACCAGACACAGGAAATTTCCACTTCAAACAAACAAATTGTACATGCTCTACTGATTAGGCTCACACTGATAAATTATGATGTCCAACTTTTGTTCATGGTTTTTGTGTATTTACTTTATCTCCACGGGTATTGGACAACTCTATTTTGGCATCCGGTCCTTCAAGTTTTTTTGGCATTACAGCCATGAGTCCACGGCTTTCTCCCCAAATGGCAGCCCTATTCCCGGCCAACAATGTCTTCACTACTTTGGCTTTGGCTGTAGTTGTCCCAGGCTAAACCTTGAATAACTTTAGGCTCCACTGTAACACCATGCTCCTGTACTGGAGAATTTAGAGAATGAGATGCTAAACACTTCTGGCCTACCGACACCTCATGCCATTTACAGCCACCACAATGGACCAAGTCATAAGAGCTTCATCTTTAATTTAGCAGTGCTCATGAGGAATTAAACACGTCATTATCTAACAGGCAGTAAGACGCCATGCAGGATCACATGTAGTTCTTTTCTCACTAAGAGGATCCACTGTTACCTGAAGTGTGCTGAAATGTATTTAAAACTTCATGGAAACTATAAGAGCAGGGGCTGAGCAGCAACACACGGGAGGCGGCTACACCTAGTGGCTGTGTACGGGAAGTGTTGCACTAATGTGTGTTGAAGGATTTCAAGCTCGGTGCGTGGACAGCGTGTGTAAAAAAGGCATCAAAGCAAGACCAAGGATTAGCCAATGCAACCAGGAATCTTGATCTCATCTTTCACATTTGATTACACTCAAACCCATGAACTTGTGAGGCCAATTTGGGCCAGAGTTAGATCTGTTCAATTTAATTTTTAAAGAGGAAAGGCAGGAAAGGAATTGTGGATTGTGTAAAGGAAATAAAAAAAAAAAAAGTAAAATCTTAAACATGTAATGCAGTGATAAAACATTTAGTTTTTTATCTATGTGTAAATGACTATTTCAAATCAATAAGTCAGTGGTTCTTAACTAGTGAGCACATGAGTATTTTCAGTGGATAATGGGCTTTTGACAAAATTATGTTGGTGATTTTAATAATAATACTATGGGGCCAAAACCACGCATTTTATATTTTTCAATTTAATTATTAATATTTTATGAAAAAGTCACTCTAAGAATGTTGTCACTTAATTCGAAAAAAATAAAAATAATACAGATTTTAGCCATAACGCGTAACATTCAATTGCACACATGGCTTTAATATTATTGCGCATGCCCAAAGTAGTATTCAGTAAACCATTTTAACCTCTACTTTATTCTCTTGGCTCTGTTGAACGACTAATGCAGGCTTAACTCCATCTCATGTCCAGAAAAAAATGGGGCAGGCGCCAGTTGACTGACTCCAAAAAGGATATAAGATGCATTAATGAATTGATTTTCCACTTAAGGGAACACACAGGATGAACAGAAGCCAATCACAACAGTAACACTAACTGCATTTAGTGTATGGGCAATTAGGAGCTAGTGTTTCACGTATACATGCATGGAGCCCTCAGGAGGCCTATGCATAACACGAGGAGAGCAGAGAAAGATGCACAAAGAGGAAGCTCAAAACCTCTCTTAAGCAAATACTATATGTTTAATTGAGTAAAATTAAAAGTAAAAAAAAAGATTTGTAGTCAGATCACTCAGCTATGCATAAAGTTAGGCAACAAGATAACAACCTCTAGGGCTGATTGATATGACAACTCCTTATTTTCTCCTGTATTAATTATTAAAAACAATATTTTTTCATCTTTTGATAAGAAAACCAATATACAGGTGCTCATCATATAATCAGAATATCATGAAAAATAATATATTGTAGCGATATGATAGACTAATTAAATGCAAAGTGAGATATGTATAGCCTTTATTTGTTATAATTTATTTGGATTATTATGGCTCAGCTTGTAAAAATCCCAAATTTGAATATTTTGAAAATGGACTGTAAGCCGTAATCATCAATATTATAACAAATAAAGGCTTGACATATGTCATTTTGCATGTAATAAGTCTATATGATATATTAGTTTCACATTTTAAGTTGAATACCGAAATAAATGAACTTTTTCATGACATTCTAATTATATGACGAGCACCTGTATGTGTATTATCAATATGGTTCATGAGCATGGACAAAACGCTTATTCAAACATTTATTTATCCATAATCTGAACTCTGGATTGGCTGTAGACCAAAGAAGAAGACCACGTTGTTGTCATGTCGTTGTTCACTATTGGTTCTTATAATAATATTATATAATAATAATTAATTTATAACACTTAAAAGGCTGGGAGTTTATAAGTTGAACTTCTTCCCACTCCGCATGAATATGTACAGATATTATTTGAGGTATATATTGTCATTGTATACTAGGATGTTGCAAATGCTGCACATATTTATGGACATAGTATATGTGTATGTAATGTTATGCACTTGAAAGTTGAAATAAATTGAATAAAATCCAAATTGCCCAACGTTCTACTTTAAATGGTCTAGAACTGTATCTTGGCCCGGCTTCAACTGTAGCTTATTTCCTTTTTGGTTAAAGGGAATGGCTTTATCTGCCGCCCATCCGGCCTATTCAATCTTAGGTAAAAAAAAAAATGGTTCTCCAAATGGATGTAATCCCAATGATGTCAATCTATAGGAATAAATACGATTTTTTTTTTTCAACGTAATCACACATTATCAGCAGCACTCTAACGTAACAATAATTGACTCAAACCTTATTACTTAAGAATGTGTGGTGAATTTATTTATTTATTTTTTTACTCCAGGAAAACACAACAATTTTATAAAAAAATTCAGATTACCAAGAAGGAAAATGGCAATTTGTTACACTGTCACTGTAGACAAATACAAATACAGAGGCAGCCAAAAGTAAAGCACATTTTAAGCTTTCAGAAATCCCCCATTTAGTTCAGCAGTGCAGGCTCCAAATGAGCTGTGATCCTTCCCCTTAAACCTTCACAACAGAAACTAGATAAGGGCATTACTGGGCAATTGGCTGCAATAATAACCTCACTATCAGCCGAACGCTGGGTTTAATTTCAGAATGGAGAAGAGCAAATGGACTGTGAAATATGTGCTTAATGGTAACAGACCTTTTCAAGTGTATGCTGAAGGGAAGGCATTTGTTGTGATGTCGTTAATGGTACTACACACTTATTATAGAGCCAGACCACAAAGTTATGGATAATTAAACGAGCCGTGCCCATTTTAATGCCACATTCAGGTTGACAGAAAGACTACACTTTATAAATATGGTTCTCAGTGATTGCACAACTGTAATTAAGTCATTTTAGGTTACGTTTTTTTTTTTTTTTTGGTTAAACATAAGATTTACTGCAGTTCACCCAGGCCACCCAGCGACACATGCATCTGTATTCAGCATCATGTCACTCCAGTCTACACAATACTTACGATTCAGACCCAACACCCACTTATACTAATATGGTTTGGTCTGTTACACACGGCAACCATCACTTCAAAGATTTCCAAGTAAATGCGTTCTGGAGATGCAGTATTTTTGAAAGAGGTGTTGATGATTAGAGAGAGTGAAGTATTTTATGGTATAGGGCAAGTGTTGGGAATGGGACGAAGTGATTCAACAAAATAACTGCATCAATGACTTCTGCTAGACTGTTTAGGCAGCCAAAAGAAAACACAGGGCTGTAAACATGGTCAAAGAATTACAGCCTCTGACGTTATGAGAGACATCATGACTATTGTACTTGGTGAGCATAGTTTTAAAACTGTTATCACACTTTAATTTAGTAAAAAGAGTAAGTGAATGTTTTACTGTCACTTCAAAATACTACTATTCAAATAGAAGTAAAATGTCCTGTGTCCTTTTTTTAAATTGTTGATAAAAATAAATCAGAGGCGTGTAGTACTCACAGGTGCATTACTCATAGAAGTAAAGTTACTTCAAAAAGTACGTTTTATTATACAGTACTTTTTACTTGTACTTGAGTGGTATTATAATGACATCGATTTCCTTACATGAGTATAAAGCCTCGTTCCACTGTTATTAAATCTTTAGAGGCGAAAGCTTCAATTGGGCATACAAATAGATGTACAGTAGTTTGTGTTTTCTGTACCTTATTCAAAATGTTTTTATATACATACATTATATATATTATTTTTTTATGGCATTTTCTTCGAAAATATAACAATTTTCACATTGTGTTCACATGTTTCTCACAATTTTTCACGACTGAAACACAAATCAGACTTCTTTGCTCTGTTACTATTTACTCATTCAAATACAATTTTTAGTCTGTCATACATGTCTAGCACCTTTTAAGTAATTATTTGTAGTAGTATTTAGCAGTACTTTTTACTTCTACTTGCATACCATTATTTTAAAGCAACATTACTCTTAATATTTTGGCTACTCCTTCCTCTTCTACAAAAAAATAAATAAATTAAATGTTACTAAAGAAATCCGCCATTTTCAGGGAACTATCAAACACTGTCCGGACTAACATTCCCTAAAAAACATACTGTATATAAAGAACAGAAAAGAGCCAGGAAACAGCTGCTAGCTGCCGGATCAACCGGTAAATACACTGAACACAAATGTCCACATACTCTAATGTGAATGATAACTCCAGTAGTTTTTAAAATCTCTATTAGTTTATTAAAATGGAATGAGTCATGACTCTCATATGTTAGCAGTGCTGACAATGCTATACTGAGATCTACCTGTACGTATTTCACCTATAGCTGCATTTTGTTGGACAAATACAATTGGAAAATTATAAATAGGTAGGGATATGTTGTCGGGTATCTACTTTCTGCCATTAAGCTGGTTAACTCTAAAAATGTATTTTTCCCCGGCTCCAAGTTTTTGTCTTGTCCCATACTGTCTGTTCTCAGGTGAAGTGTAGCAGTCTTTGTCCCACTGCCGTACGGTAAAGAGCAAGGTGAGCCGCAGGAATCAGGGAGCTGGGGCCGAACATGCCCAGTCCAGCCCAGTCCTTCTCCAGAGCCAACCCGAGAGAGGCGACCCCAGTTTGGAACAACACTTTTGGACCTAAACCAGCAGCTATTTTGAGTTTCTCCAACTCGGCCTCCTGCAGTCTCTTGGCTTTGGCCCGTCTGTTCTGAAACCAGATTTTGACCTGGGCCTCGGACAGTGACAGAGAGGAGGAGAATTCGGCCCGTTCGGCGATGGACAGGTACTGCTTCTGGTGAAACTTTCTCTCCAGGGCCACGAGCTGCGCTGTGGTGAAGGGCGTCCGAGGTTTACGGTTGGTTTTGTGTTTCCTCAAAGCGCAGATGGAAGTATGGTGCAAATCTGAAATAAAAACAGTAAAGATCAGTCTACTACGATCATTATGTCATGACAAAACTATATAATTAACACAACACAAGGCCTAACCAGAATTTAGCTACATCTTGTTGAATTCTGAGAGTCTCTCTGGTTTTATGGTTTGTTGACGCTTCCTTATTGGAAATAGACACTGAATGTGACTTTTCTTGTCACTTGTGTAAAACCATGACTAACATTTATCACTGGCATTATACCAGCAAAGCAAGTAATGATTAGAAAAACAGAAAAAACTCCAATGCAGTAACAAAAAAACTGTTCATAGTAAATGAACAGTATTTCTTTTATCCGTTTACTTTCTGTCTACTTACATTTAAGGCATAGACATCATACAAACAATGAGCGCATCTATTGTTTAGGTTTAAATGCCTTGATGTTTTAACCGAAACAGGCAAGACAGAAGGTAGAAAAAAAGAATAAAACATAAAACAAATTCAGTTCAAAACTTTGAGCGCTAATTCAAAAAACACTTTCAGGTCAGTTTATGAGATACTGCACGGCTTTGTGACTAAATTGAAAGGCATTGAAGGATCTCACTTACACTGAGCCGGAGACGTTGTCGTGGGAATAGGTGTCAAACATGGTTGGTCCTGCCTGTCCATCCGCTCAGGTTTGACAGATAGCAGCTGGCGAGGAGTCTCCACTGTGTCCTGTTCATCTTCATTCAGGTTCTCATTTCCCTGGTGAGCTCGCAGTGTTTCCTCCCGGGGTTTCCTGTCCGACATGAGTGCGTCCACACTGAAGGACAGGCGTGACACCTTCAACGCGTCCCGTGGCTGCCTACACTCTCCGAAAGATGACATACTTTCTTTTTTTAGCTTTTTTTTTTTTTTTAAATATAACCTACAATCGATATCTAATTCCCGGCCAGCAAACACATTACTTCTGCCACACAAAGCGCAAAGATGCAGCCCCAGTAAACGACTATGTCCCAGTACCAAGTTGTAGCCAGGCTCAGAAAACTTTAGGCAGTACATTTTTTTTTTTTAGGAATGAGGGGAGGTCCTTAGGAAATTGCTCTGTGGGAAGACTTGATTTGCTGCAGTGATTTTGGGATAATCCACACCCACCACCAGACACTGGGTCAGCATTAGCCCCATTTAAAGGCAATTAGACACGCTGTAAGCTTCTGTTTATAGATAATTAAAGTTAAATCTAACTGGTAATATACTTTAAACTCTGGCTTTAAGGTACTTTTGTGGCGCCTCAGTGGCTCATCTGGTAGAACTCATACCTGTGGGTTGAAATTCCGGCTATAGCTGAAATTCAGTTTCTCATAAAATGTACTCTATTTCTTTACAATATTGAACTCTTAACATGCACATATTACATCCAAATAAATGTTGATGAATGAGTATAATTGCACACGATAAACCCTCACTTGCAGAAAGCTGTTAAAAAAACAAACTATTTAGGAAACTCAACAATCCTGCCCATCTCCGATTCCGCTTCAGGAAGTAATTTTTCCATTCATTTTCACCCTCGATTTAGAAGGAAAGTTCAAAGGCAGTCTAATCAACTTATGTGGTAACCAGTGTTGGATAGTAACTGAAGGCATGTATTTAGAATACTCATTTTACTTCAATTAGAGTGTATTTAGAATACAGTTACTTTCTGAAAATCAAAAGGAATACATTTCAGTGCTCAATCATTAAATTTCAGCTTCATATTTATAACACTAATAAGAAAAAAAAGATCAAAACAGCCGAGGAAAAGTGTAGCTCTACGCCATGGGCTGTTTTTGCATTCCTAATTCAAAGTAAATAAGTTCCTAACAGCAGTGTCACAAATTTAGCGAACATGCTATTAATAATATGCCGCATTTATGTATGACTATAATGTAAATGGAGCGGGTCTCGATTGAGCTCCATCAAGCACGCCTAAATAAGTTGCTTAATTGATTACTCCCCAAATGTGTCCAACCATAATAATTAACTGCATTGGGAGCAGTAAAGTGCTGTATTTTGGCCCAACAAAAAGCTGATTCACTAGACTTGACATAATACTTGCCAATGTTAGCACAATGTGTTGATCAATGGGACTTTGCACAGTACAGTAACCAAACAGCTGAATAAGAGCGTCTGTATAGAGATGAATTATGGCTTTATAATGACTGATATTATATTGTTGCTATTAACGCCTTGTAATTAGGCCAGATGAATCCGGTGCTTTTGAGGAGGATTTAAGTGTAATGGCGGAAAATTGCTACCTTCCAGAGGTGTGTGGCGCCCGCAGTGATTAGTGCAAGTCTGCGCTCTGTCGCTGGGGATACTAGAGCCTCCTGCCTCTTTGAAGGTGTTTCCTAAAGGGCTCCAGAGGACACACAGACCTTGTGGAGGTGAACGGAAAGAGGCACATATACCGGTACACTGCTGAGCAAAAGTTCAAGACCTATCTCTGCCCCTTTGCTTTAAACAGCAACAGGCAGAGATAGGTTGTTTTTACGTGGCTTCATGTAACATTGTAAAGAGCTTACAGTTGAATACTGAAGAGGAGTCAGGACAGCTTTCATTGGTAAAATGTGCCTATTCAGTGATAAAGTGCAGATGCTTTAACCTGGTTTATGTTTATAATCTCAGTAATCACTGGGCAAGGCGAGGCATAAAGCAGTGGTACAGCGATAAAGGCCCCGTCCTTCATCTGAAATATAGCACGTAGTGAATGTTCCATTACTGAAAAGTTTAAAGTAGTAGCTCTTACAACATTTCATAAATGATATCCAAAAATGATGGGCAGGTGCAAACAATAACCCAACAGTCCTTTGTAGCGCTCAGTCAAACAGAACTGAGAAGTCCAATCTAGAATAAAGCAAAATGTGGCATATACACCAGGCCAATGGACTTTTTTAACTGCATTTTAAATATCAAATCATGGATGGCAGAAAACTTTCTCCAGCTTAACCAGGACAAAACTGAGGTTTTAGTCATCGGTCCTGAGGCCCAGAGAGAGAAACTTTTACCCAAACTACGGTCACTGTCTTTTAATCCTTCCTCACAGGTGAAGAACCTGGGTGTGATTTTTGACTCTGAGCTGACTTTTATTCCACACATTAAGAATATCACAAAGATAGGTTTTTACCATCTAAAGAACATAGCCAGAGCCACCCCATTCTCTCTCGGGCCAACACGGAGACGCTAATGCATGCTTTTATCACCAGTCGTATCGACTACTGTAATGCCCGGGTTTCTGATATTCCCAAAAAGAGTATCTCAGGTTTACAACTTTTACAAAATTCAGCAGCTCGTGTCCTGACGAAGACCAGGAGGCGGGACCACATTACACCGGTTTTAGAGTCGCTGCATTGGCTCCCCGTGTGTTTCAGGATCGATTTTAAAGTTATTTTAATGTTTTTTTAAATGTCTTAATGGTCTTGGTCCTTCTTATCTTTCAGAACTGCTTTTACCGTATGAACCTTCACGGCTGGAGGAGCTCAGGACCGCAGAGAACGTTGTATTTAAGAGCAGGCTCAAGACCCACCTTTTTAGCTTAGCTTTTAACTGACATCCATTGATCTAGTCCTAATATATATATATTATATATATGATCCGGGGCATACTGTTTTAAATGTTGTAATCTGTCTGTAAAGACTGTGATACCTTTCGGTATGAAAAGCGCTTTATAAATAAAATTGATTGATTGATTGATTGATACCCCTGGCGGTTCAATCAAAATGGAAAGATGGACAGCTGTTGGACCTTACCTCTTTACACTGTTATAATATTGAAGTCTATCCTTTCATGTATGTCTTGTCTACAATCAGGGCCACACAAAGGCCACCTGTGAGGGGAGTACGTTGTATAGCATATGCAGGACAAAGCCTAGTCATAATCTCTCAGACAGATTACACTGAGCTCTAAACAGCATTTAGCATTATGAAAGACGTGTGACATGACATGTTAACAACCTGTTGTTTTTAATTACAATATAACCTCTTTTTATAGGAATAAATCAGCATAATTTATCCTTACAACACACCACACACATCATGGGAGTCACATGAGTTCATTTGCATTTTCTTTTCTTTTTTTTTGCATTTGAATGACATCTGCCCCCGACAAGTCCAGACCGGTGATAGGCACGAGATCAGAGAGACAGTTGATGTACAGGACAAGAGACACTCCCTACAAACAGTATTAGAGGTGAGAGATTTCTGGCCATCAAATCAAAATGGCAGTTTTAATAATTGGCAGCATCAAATCGCAAACACTCCTATTATTCAGTGCGCGACGGTCCTGTCCAGAATCAGTACCATGCTGCTTTCACGGGGTTTTATTGAGCACAAAACCCGCTAACCTGCTCACACCTCTAAAACGTGTTCTGACGCAAGTGACTCTATTAATACATTCTTCCTAGCCATTCGTAACTCAGTAGACACTTTGTCCAAAATCGTACTTTGCATTTAATACTTTCAACCATAAATGCATGAAAAGTCAGAAGCAATACTTTATAGGAGCGTGCTCGGTCTGTAATGTTGGATAGCCGACAATAAAAGACTGTATATTTTACATCATTACACTAAGATTTAGCTGTTTGCATCTTGCTCAGCCTCAGCGTCTCCTCCACTGTTTAAACAACAAACCACAGACGCCTTCATCACGCGGTAATCAAGCAAAAATGACATGGCACCCACAGACGCAACCACAAGCAACCTGATGTCTTTATAATTACCACTAAAGCAGATCCTCTCAGACATCTACCAAAATCTTTATTCATGAATAACTTCCGGCGGCAGTGTAAAGGTGGAATCTATGGCAACTTTTACTTTGTCATCTTTACATTTGTTTCGGTGTTTTTGTGACCTATAAAATTCTGTGTTTCCCGTTGATGTCAAACTAGCAACTCAAATGTTATGTACAAAGAGTAGACTAGCGTCACTAATAAACAGAGATGATTCATTAAACCTATACCTGGGATAAATTGCCCACTAAAAATAATGTTTCCGGCATTTAAATAAAATCCATTTGCGTGGCAGTTGTTGTTAAGTGAAGTGTTGAGAGCAAAATGGAAAAGCCCTGTTTATCTCAAAGGGTAATTAACCGCCGCGATGCTGATCGTAGTCGGATACATTTTGTCATTACAGCATTTTCAAGCCTCTCACCCGCCGCAATTATTTCTTCATGGCTTCGTGACCGGGCTATACGCAGGCCTCATTGCATTTGGCCACACTGTTTATGTTTATGACGGAAAAGAAAAGTCAGAACAAATGGCGTTACAGTCCCAGGAAGTGAATTACTCCTCACTACGGCAAATTACTTACACTCACGCGCGATAAATTATCTCTGTGACACGACAACAGCAGAACCTTTGAACTCTGTCAAAAATCAACCACAGACTAAATAGAGCTCATGAATCACGAAGATGATCCGAGCCATCTGTAGGGTGAGCAACTTCAAGTTCATCGGGCTACATTTCCAACGAAGTTTAAGATTACGGTGTATCTGTAGGCAAATATGTCATCTGCATTTGACCCATTCCTTGATGCCGCGGGGGTAGGCTGTGGGTAAGGAGCAGTGGGCATCTGATGTGGAGCCAGGTTGCTGGTCAGAATCACCTGGCTGAAGGAGTAACCTGGGTGGGATTTCAATATGTCTTTTGCTCTTCTGTCAGTGTGTTGTTAATCGTTGTGGGTGTGATCTCAATGCGCAACATTTTACCCAATAAGTCAAATACAGACCCATAATTTACAGTGAACAATATTAAAAAGGCCTCCTTTCTGAGTGGGCATGCTTTCCTCAAGCCGGATTAGTGCTCGCTGGCGACAGAACATCACCAACTCGTCTCCATGTAGGCCCTGATGCTTTATTTTGAGTAAAGGTTCTCTTCTGCTTTATTTTGATAACCTGGTGATCGTCAAGAGCTCGTTTGATATCGCTAGCATGTTTTTTTTTTATTAGTTCATTTAAAGATGCAGTTCTTATTAGAGAATAAATAATTAGTGCAATACAAGTAGAAAATCATTATGGTTATTAACATTATTGTTGTGACGTTCAAACAAAACCTGGTTGTTCCAGAGGGCGGCTTTGATAAATTGTTAAAATAACTTAAAAGTATCCAGACCAATCAAGCCCAATGGCAATGCCGATCTTGTCTGATCTCAGAAGCAAGACCAGGAGTAATCCAAAAAATATGGAGGAAACCTTCAACTAGGTATTCCAGACCAAAATCCTCGAAGTATCTGAATGGAGGGTCCCAGGTCACTGCCCTGTAGTCGCCCAGTGCTCAAGTCACGTTGCTTAGGCATAGGTTGTAAGATGGGTTGAATATAGAAAATATATTTCCCCTGGGGGACAATAAAGTCTAAAAATGCAAAATACCAACAGGATTCAAGACCATGGTGCTGTGAGCTCGTGGCAGCTGTGGCTCTGTGGCAGAGCATTCACCCACCAATCCAAAGCTTGGCAGTTCTAACTTCACTTGCCTCTAGTGTCTTTGCACACTGATGTGAATGTGTGTGAATGCGGGACAACTGATGCAAAATTACCCCATGGTTTCTTAATACATATGTTTTCATTTGTCCAATCGCGTGCACCGACCCAACCAAATAAAACAATAATGATGGTTTATCTCGGGCACAAAAAGCATAAGCTCCTTTTTGTATCAGCAAACTTAGTAAGCTTGGTATATCTTCTGAGTGTGAAATTACCTCAGGCATCTGGGAAACTATGACACATTGGTGCCCCCACACGGTTCACCTCATCTTCATGAGTTCAAGCTCATTCACAACAAGCAACAGTCCCTGGAGTAAACAATGCAGTTGAACAAAAGCTCATATGGTCTTGAGATATCGCCGGCATCATTTCAGTCCGCTGTTCTCCTCCCAAACACAGCTCTGATTAAAATAACCTTTAACTAATCACCATCATCTGACAAGCTTTTATCACATAATCCAAATGAGAGCTTGGTAAAAAAAACACAACACATTTTGGGCCTCTATCGGCAGTGTCAATGTTCTGTTTTGATCTAACTTAAGTCGGTCGGACCGATTTCAGGGACGGACAAAGCTAGACCAACGCGGAAAAAAAAAAGTTTTTAAGAATATCAAAATATTCGTTAAGAATATTAAGAACATTCAGGCCTGCTGAGAGGGAGCAAAATGCCTAAACCGCCGAAAATAGAGGCGAAGCAACAGGCAGATTCGGCGGTGGAAGAGGAATACGTAAGCCTCAGTCGAGTCACGGAGCTCATGGAGCAGCAGAGGGTCATGTTCAGGGAATTAATTCAACAACAACAGGAGAACTTCAAAGGATTTATTAAACTCATAATGGAATCAACAAACACCCGCATGGATTTACAGACTAAGGACATTCAAGAACTAAAAACAAGCCTGCAGTTCACGCAAGGTGAGGTGGACACTTTAAAAGAACATAATCTGAAACTCACGGAGCGCACAAACACTTTACAAACGGACTTTTACAAAGTATGTGACAATTTACACATCATCACGGACAAACTGGAGTATCTGGAGGGACAGAGCCGCAGAAACAACCTGGTATTTGAGGGAGTGTTGGAGTCGCCTGGGGAGACCTGGGCCGACGCCGAGGTAAAAGTTAAGGAGATACTGAAGGAGAAGCTACAGCTAAATCACGCGGTGGAGGTGGAGAGGGCTCACCGCGTAGGGAAACACGACGGCGGGAGAGACTGGCCGAGACCCATCATCGCCAGACTACTGAGGTGGAAGGATCGCGAGGAAATCTTGCAGCGCGCCAAACGACTTAAAGGAACAAAAATCTTCATAAACGAGGACTACACCGAATCAATAAAAAGAAAACGCAAAGAACTGATGCCGGAGCTGAGAGCTGCACGAGAAAGGGGGGAGATCGCCTTCTTGAGATATGACAAACTCATTATACGTCCACGCAGCAGTACACCACATCCAGTATAAACACCGGGAAAAGCGTATGGATTTTGGTATGTAAAAGCACATAATTTCACATGTCCAGTAATACATATAGTTCTATAGGAAGCACCGACTTGGACTTTTCAATAAGGAGAATTGCTGAAGCAAACTCCCAGGATTTTACATTCTCTCAATACGACCTACAGAACACTGAGATCGACATCGACCCGGAAAATAACTTTTTTACTAGAGCTACCAATGACTGTCAATACTACACAGAGGATCTGTACAATAGTAAACTTAAGAACATTAAGGCATTCACTGTAATCCACTTCAATAGTCGAAGCCTCTATGCAAACTTTGACCACATCAAAAGCTTCTTAAAACAGTTTTCCACACCATTCAGTGTCATCCTAATCACAGAAACATGGATCAATAATGACAGAGAATTTGAGTTTTCTATTGATGGTTATGAATTTATAAGTATGAACAGAAAGAACAAGCATGGAGGGGGCGTAGCTATGTTTATAGACTCCAACTATAGTTACAAAGTAATGGAAAATAAGACAATGGTGGTGGATGATACACTTGAATGCCTTACTGTTGAAATTACAAGGCAAAAAAAGAAAAATATTATTGTGAGTTGTATTTATAGAACACCTGGCTCCGATGTAGATGTTTTTTCTAACTGGATGGAGGAGCACTTTTCAGGATTAAATCATAAAGTCATGTTTGTGGGGGGAGACCTCAACATCGATCTGTTAAACCCATATAAACATAAAAAGACGGACGAATTTATAAATACTTTATTCAGTATAGGTCTGTTTCCTCTAATAACCAAACCGAGTAGAATAACAACTCATAGTGCAACCTTGATTGATAACATTTTCTCAAATGAAATTGAAAGTGATACAGTCAGCGGGTTAATTATAAATGATATTAGTGATCACCTTCCAGTTTTCGTTATGTATAAAAATGGATATGTAAAAGATGAAGAGGAAAACAAGTATTGGTTTAGAAGGGTAAAAACAGAGAAAACTATTGATGCATTTAAAAAGGAGCTTTTAGCTCAAGACTGGAGTATTGTGTACAGAGAGAATGACACGAATATGGCTTATGATGAGTTTACGCGAGTATTTCAAAAGGTATACGACAAAAACTGCCCAATGAAGAAATACAGTAAAAACAGAAAGTGTAAAGAAACACCATGGATGTCTAAAGGTTTACTAAATGCTTGCAAGAAAAAAAAAAATCTTTACAAAAACTTTATAAGTAACCGAACAAAAGAAGCTGAGGATAAATATAAGAAATATAAAAATAAACTGACAGGTATCATTAGAAAATGTAAACAGGATTATTATAATAAGTTGTTGGATACTAATAAGAATAATATTAAAGGTTTATGGAACATCTTAAATAGTATAATTAGAAATAAACCAAGAACGATTAATTATCCAAAATATTTCAAAGATGAGGATAACACTTTAAATAATATGAATGAAGTAGTCGAAACATTTAATAAATTCTTTGTAGATGTTGGACCGAACCTTGCTGCAAAAATTGTAAACGTTGAGAACTATAATTGTGATCTGATAGAAGCAAATCCTATGTCCCTGTTCCTCAAACCTGTGGAGGAAAAGGAGATACTGGACATTGTTAAAGGGTGTAAAAATAAAACTTCGACCGATTACCATGACATGGACATGAAAACTTTAAAAACTGTTATTGAAAGTATCTCTAAGCCGTTAACTTACATCTGTAACTTATCGTTGCAAACTGGACAATTTCCTGATAGTATGAAAGTAGCAAAAGTGATTCCTCTGTTCAAAGCAGGAGATAAACATCTCTTTACAAACTATAGGCCTGTTTCCCTTTTACCGCAATTCTCTAAAATCTTAGAAAAGGTTTTTAACTCTAGACTCGACAGCTTTATTGAAAAGTGTAATTTACTCTCGGACAATCAGTTTGGGTTTAGGAACAATCACTCACACGCGCTCTTTGATATAACTGAAGAAATAACTAATGCTGTAGATAACAAGAAATGTGCAATAGGGTTATTTATTGACCTGAGTAAAGCGTTTGATACAATAAACTATGATATATTAATTAATAAACTAGAACTTTATGGAATTAGGGGGGTAGCTCTACAGTGGGTTACCAGTTACTTAAAAAATAGTAAACAATGTGTGAAAATCGGTGATTATCAGTCGAGTTGTCGACAAATTGTCTGTGGTTTACCTCAAGGTTCTATTCTGGGCCCAAAATTGTTTAATATGTATATTAACGACATTTGTAAAACGTCTGAAATACTTAAATTTATCTTGTTTGCTGACGATACAAATATTTTTGCATCAGGAGACGACTTACAGCAGCTGTGTCGGATTGTTAACTTGGAACTCAAAAGTGTCAACAAGTGGTTCAAACAAAATAAATTATCTTTAAATCTGAGTAAAAGCAAAATGATGATATTTGGCAACTGTAACTCCAATGCTCAGGAAGCAATTCAGATAGAAGGTGTTGTTATCGAGCGAGTGCATGAAATCAAATTCCTTGGTGTGATTATTGATGACAGAATTACTTGGAAATCTCATATTAAATATATATCTACGAAAATTTCTAGAAGCATTTCAGTAATTGCAAAAGCAAAGCACATTTTAAACATCAAAGCTCTACATACCTTATACTGTTCTCTGATTTTGCCCTACTTATATTATTGTACTGTGGTTTGGGGTAGTATTTACAAAAACACAGTTAAACCAATAATATTGTTGCAAAAAAGAGCTATCCGAGTAATTCATAAAGTTGGGTTTTTGGACCACACAAACTCATTATTTTTAAAATCAAAGATCATGAAGTTTTGTGACATTGTTGAGTTCCAAACTGTTCAAATGTTATTCAAAGCAAGGTATAAATTGTTACCAAACCAAATACAAAGAAGGTTCCAAGAACGTACTGGTCGTTATGAATTACGTGATGAATTAAACTTTAGGATTCAGAAACATAGCACAACTTTGAAAAGTTTTAGCCCAACAGTTAATGGTGTACAATTGTGGAATAAACTGGAGATGGATTTGAAACGATGTCCAAACATCAACCTGTTCAAATTTAAATACAAACAAAAGACTTTTGAAATATACAGACAAGAAGAAATGTGTTGCCACTAGGGGGAGCAGTAGGATGGATTATGTGTATTGTTCCTCTATAATCTGGAAGAGTGTTGCTGCTTGGAACGGTTGTCATTCTATTGCTCAAATTCACAAATGGAGAATTAGGGTTGGCAGGTTATGGATCTGTTGAGAGGAATCCTCCCAACGGGCTCTAAACCTTGTCTTTTAATGCACCACTCAGCATAGGAACATATTCTACAAAATCAGCTGTTAGGGCAGCCATGTGGGGGTTTGTTGATTGGGAGTTACTGCCCTCTTCATCTGGCCCGCTCTACACTTTGGCTTTTTAATGCACCACACTATGCAGGGCTTGCAGCATACTTCACATATAACTCAATTAAATAAATATATAATAATAATGATTATGGAAATTACACCCAAATTAAAATTATACTGAGAATGGTAATGACAACTGGAAAGTATCAAGATCTCAGATTATAATATCTATTAATGTACCTTCATAACATAAAAGTAACTCTCGGTTATCAAGGGTAAAAATCTGGAAGAAATATATTAAGGATCACATTTTTTTTTTTTTTTGACTGCTTTGTTCTAGACATCGTACATGAAACGGGATTGTTGTTGTAGCTGTGCGTTGCTTCAATTAATTGTATAAACAGTTCATATATTATTTTTTTTTTTGGTAAGTTTGTAAGTTGGTCTGTATGAATGTAGCTGCTTGAAATGTTCTTTTTTTATTTATTTTATTGCACTTGGGGGTGGGCAATCATAAGCTTTTGCTTCAGCCCACTCCTTTTGAGCACTATGTGTACTGCTCAAATAAACAAATAAATAAAATAAACACTGTATAAATCTACTACAGTTAGAGTGCATGTAAAGGCACTCTAACTGTGCAATAATTTGTATAAAAAGTAGTGTATTCAATGTTTCCTGATGTTGAAGACACGAAGCTCCTCTTATTTGAAAATGTATTGCCCTCTTCTGAAAAATCGAGTGGTAAAACAATTGTCAGACTACTCCAACTTTACTGGCATAAGGTTCAGCAAGGGAAAATTGGGAGCTTTGAAATGGATAAGTACCTAAGAAAGCAGTGATTAGGCTAAATCTAAACAGAAATGAAGACATTTTATTCGATATAACTACTATATCATAGTGAATGTGCATTCTCAGCCATGAGCGTTAATACAGAACTCCAATCACAGTTCTCTGGGTGATGTACATTTACCTCAGTCCCTTGATCTTGCAACATCCTTTGTACCACGTTTTTAGGTGCTTACAGACAGTGCCATGACTCTCATTAGAACTCTTGAGTGTCCCATCACAGAACAGCTGGAGGAGGTGTGCGTACACAGGGAAGACTGATACTTCCGTACTGACCTGGCCCCGGATAAAGCGGAAGCAAATAGATGGATGGATGTTGATGAGCACTTTTGATTTGGCAAAAGAAAAAACAAATTCAGACCTTTGACTTCTGTGAATTGGATTTTTCTGACCTTTTGATTCAAAGTTTGAGAACCCCTGGTCTATAGCTTTGTGGACTCAGAAGTCACGCGCAGACACACACGGCACTGAAAGCCAAGTAAACAGAGCTCTTTAAACATTGAGAACCAGCTAAGGGACTTCTTGGATTTTGTGGCAATGGAACAGGAGGTATCGGCCTTCAAAGAGTTTAATAATAGATCCCACACACCAGGAACAAGTCAAACCTTAAAGACTGTTCAAGCTTTTCTTGCTTAACGATGGCAGGAGTTTGGTGACTTTATTGGTGACTTTATTGGAATCATGCAACTTCTGATTGTAATATTTAGTGATGCAGATAATTATTTGGACAATCAACTTCAGTGTTGACAACCCTGGGTTCAGAAACCGACAGAAGTAAAATCCATTTAAGGAGCACTTTAAGAGATTACAATAAATGTGATGGCGCCCTCTGGTGGAAAGATAAGTGTGGCATAGATTGTGACATGAATGGCAGAGCCAATGTTTGATTTATGCTTGGCAATACTGCTCCTTATGAGACAACATGGAGAAACGGGAAGGAATTTAAGTACTGAGCAACATCAGTGCATAAATTAAGAGTTTTAAGTAAAAAATAATACGTTTTAAAAAGGATTTTTGCCTTATTTTGAGTAACTACACTCAAAAAATAAACATATTTACAAACAAATAAATAAAAACAACATTACAAACTGAGAGAGAACCAGTCACCAGTGGGGGGGGGCACCGATTGTTGTTTTTTGTTTTGTTTTATGCGAGGTTTGCATATTATCGTCCCTTTTAAAATAAAGTAATTTTAGTGGAAAATACAAGTTATTCTTTTGTTTTATTCTACTCTTCATAATCTGCTGCACCTTCAAAATGTTCACACCTTGCACAACATTTGACCTTCCAAGTACAACAAGCCATACCTAAAGATCATAGATAGAAAAGGGTCTAAAAAGTCGGTGTGAACCATGTGTGTAAACCATAAACATATAGAACTTTAATGCATTACTTAAGTAGAAATTACATCAAATGAATAAAGCCCAACATTGCAAATGACCCTGAGTGCCACACGAAAAAGTTCAAATATCACTAAAGGGACACATACCACCCACTTTTCTTGGTGCATACCTAAGTATACAACATGTTAACAAGCTCATTGTTTTGTTATATTTCTTTTAATAGTGCAAGTACTATAATATTTTAACACAAACTTAAAGGCTTCACCTCCTATTCAAAGATCTGATCCTTCCAGTAACGCAAACAAAATAACAAATGATCCACGTCTTGCAAGTGGATGCTTTCATATCAAAGAGGAGTAGCACATTCATGGGTTAGTGTGGCTGCAGTGGACCTGAGAGACGGACTCCAGTCTTTGTCGGATGTGGTTGTTCTCCGCCAGCATCCGCGCGATGTTCCTCAAAACAGCAGTCTTGATCTAGACGTAGGATTTCAAAATGTAAAAAAAGATGTTTCAATTGCCGTTTTCAAGGGATAGATGCTTAGCGTCTGGGCCTATCTAAATGAAACAAAAACTGGCATACAGTGCAATGTTTTGAATTATTTACTTTTCCGCAAGATGTTTGAGAATTTCAACACAAGATGGCGCCACACATCTCGAGTTCATGAACAGGGTAAACATGGGTGAACAGTATTAAAAAGTGGTGGCATTATTCAATCAGAAGGTGTGGGAAATTAGTGTGGATTTTCTGGACTTCACACTTACCTTTTCTCTCTCATTTTTTGGTTGTTTGCCCTGGGAGAAGACATAGGCATCTTCCTTTACAACTGAATCTGAACCGTGACCACTACCTACAGTTTATGAGGAGAAATATAATTAATAATGTATTACCTTGAACGATTAGTAAAGTTCATGTAACTGTAATGAAACAGTAAAGATTAATAAATCTGGACATGATGATCAGACCATAAAGATGAGCGTTCTTGTTCTGCGGCTCGATGTAGCTAGTGCGTTAGCTTGTGCGTTAGCTAGTGCGTTAGCTTGCTAAAATAAAATAAATTACACGTTTACTTTGTGATTCTTCTCTCTGGCAGACAGTGGTTTCGTTGTGGTGAACTTGCGGTTCTAAACCCCATCGTGGTCTCGTGAATGTACTCCTTTTAGCCGATGATTTGTTTCCATGTTTGGGTAAGATGACTGTTAGCACTAGCCCAGTCTTCTTGACAGCCCGCGGCAGCCGGATTCCGCGCCTCGGTTTGGGAGCTGGAGTTCGGCTCTGAGATGCCAGAGAACAGCTGATGGTTTCTTCCACCTGACTGGAGCTGAGCTGATACTCAAACCGTGGCACTGTCCTTTTCAGCGACATCTTCGTAGCTTTAAATTTACGGACGTCTTGTTCGGGTGTTAATGGTTTATTTAGATGTTCTTGACCCTGACCTGACAGTGATCTGTGGATTTTCCTGGTGGCGTTCGCGATTTATAATGTGATGAAGTCACAATGTCAGGTGGAGGGCGGGGGCCAATACAACTCTATGGGAGGAATACAGTTTTTGTAAGAAATCTCCAAAATGAAAATTGACAAATGATTTTCCTCATCAGTATTTGATAGTGATTGGATTCACCAACCCGCCATATTATAATTTTTTTAATGTATTATAATTTTTTTTAAGTCCTTCCAATAGGAAAGACTTTCAGCCAACATCATGCTTTGTTTTCGAATATTGTCACCTCTTTCGGATGCCTTTCAGAGAAAATAATTGGATATTAGTTCATGTGCTGACAGAGACAATGAACTTTGAAACATTGTTTTTGTTTCATGTGGATTATTCCAGTGACTGAGATATTTGCCACAAACTAATAAAAAATTACACAGTTACCATAGTCCACCATGGCAACTGAAAATGCCATGGCGTAAAAATAACACGGTAACAAGGTTTGTGAATCCAATCACTATCAAATACTGATGAGGAAAATCATTTGTCAATTTTCATTTTGGAGATTTCTTACAAAAACTGTATTTCTCCCATAGAGTTGTATTTTTTTTTTTTTTTTTTTTTTTTTTTTTTTTATTAATAATTTTTACATATGTACATTATTTACATTCGATCACATTCACATTCATTTCCGTTTTTCCATGCTTTGCTTGAGGCATCAACAGGTGCAGATATTATAGTTTAGCATAATTTCATATCGTTAAACAACAATTTTCACATCAAAACATTTTGACAGCACATATTTTTTTTTTTTTTTTAAAAGGGCGAACACAGACAAACAAACAAAAACAAAAAAACAGAAGAACTAAAACTAAAAAAGGCAGCATATTTAAGTGATCAATTCTTCATAGATATTATTTAAATGTATTGCTGTTTTGTTTGTTATGTATTTGGTAACGTCCATGTGATTTTTAACCTCGATCAGAAGTACTTTGAATATGGGTTTGGACTGTGTAAATTTAGCCTTGTGTATATGATATTTCCCCAACAAGATAAAAAGGTTAACTATTGTTTCTATTTTTTTATTTTCGTGCGTAAAATAGGTTATTATGTTCTCTAATTTAAAGCAGATTATAATTGACAGTTTTTGGGTTAAGTAAGTTTCTGTGTCTTTCCAAAATTTAGAGCTCGATGAACAGGAAAAAAAGAGGTGGGTGACATTTTCGGTGAGTGTCTGACAGAAGCTGCAATTTGAATCTATATCCGTAAACTTTGAAATGAGCTCGTTTGTTGGATAATACCTTTGTAATATTTTATAATGCACTTCTCTTATTTTATTAATAATACAGAACTGAAAGGGCATAGTCCATGCTTTTTTCCAAATAATTTTGTCGAATATAGAATTCCAAAAGTATTTACATTTAGGTTGTATAATCTTGGAATTCTGAAAAGACATTCTGATATGTTTGTTGTTACATTTCCAGCTATGCAGTTCTATACCATTTATAAAAAGTTTATCTTCGTTTGGAGCATGTGCTCCTAAATGGTCTTTCATTAAAACGCGAAGCCCGTTTGGGATACTCCTAGTGACTGAGTGATATTCTTTGTAGGTTATAGGAAATTGATGCTTATTTATAAAAACCTCGTACTTTGTAATTTCACCGTCGTTGTCCACCAAATCTTTTACATAGATTATGTTCCTGTTCATCCAGGTCTGAAAAAATAAAGATCGGTTGCTTTTTAGGATACATTGATTATTCCACAAGGTACACTTGTGTGGGGAAAAGTTATGTTTGTAGCATAGTTTCCACGAGTCTAAAGCTTGTTTATAGAAATTTGATAATTTCAATGGAAGTTTTGGAACACTGTAGTTACACTTCAATAAAAACTGTAGCCCCCCCACTTTACTATATATATTATTTGGGATGAAGTACCATATGGATAAGGGTCTTTTGATGCATTCTTGTAGCCATTTCACTTTAAATGTTTGATTCAAGTCACTGAAGTCCAACATTTCGATTCCTCCTGCGTCCTTAGGTCCGATGAGCAAGTTCCTTTTCAAATAATGGCGTTTATTTTTCCAAATAAAGTTGAAAAATAGTTTGTTTATCTCCTTGATTGTAGCGTCTTCCACACACAGAGAGAGAGCTGGGTATACTAGTCTGGAGATGCCCTCTGCTTTGGTCAACAAGACTCGACCATATATTGATATGTCTCTTTGTAACCACATGTTCAGGATTTGTTGAGTTTTCTTCAGCTTAGGTTTAAAGTTTTGTTGTTGCCTTTCCTCAAAGTCTGTACATATGTGAACACCCAGGTATTTAATATTATTTTTCACACATATATTACAGATTGACTGGTCTACAGTTTTATATAAACATAGTATTTCACATTTAGTTGTATTTAAAGTTAAACCAGAGGCTTCTGAAAAGTGGTTAACCAGTGATATAGCAGAGTTCACCTGCTCCTTATCTTTCAAGAATAAAACTGTATCGTCAGCTAATTGTGTAATTCTTATTTCACGATCAAAAATTCGGATACCTTCAATGGCAGAACTACTCCGGATATATAGAGACAATAATTCAACAGACAACAAGAAGAGAAATGGCGCTAGGGGACACCCTTGTCTAACTGAACGGAGGACAGGGAACCTTGGGGTTGTGTTTGGATACAGCATAACGCAACTGTCAATATTTTTATAAAACATAGAGTTGTATTGGGCCCTGCCCTCCACCTGACATGACATCACATTCTAAATCGTGAACACCACCGATTTGAATAGCAGGAACATTGTCCGCTCATAGCTCAATACTGTTAATACAAATAATGTATTACCTGCTGATTTAACACACATTGTAAACTATTATAACAAAGTAACTTCAGTAGGTATCTATGTGGGTGGTTGAGTGCTTTAGTTTCAGTAGGCCAAGAGCCCAAGTCTGGTCCTATAAATAATCTACCGCTGACCTGATTCAGCCTAACCCTCTCCAGATGTGCCCAAAATGTGTTGTGGACACATAGTAGAAATACGTGCCATCCCTTGGACAGAGACCAACCAGAGACATGACTTTAGACAATTAATCCATAATACAATAAAATAGCCTTATAAAATCCCCATTTAATAATGTAGCCTACTTTAAGGTCATGTCGCAGTTCAATTGGTTAAATATTTTTATGCAAGTCTTAGATGCATCATGAATGTAAGCGTTTCTTTTCCTCTGTGTTGTAAATTGTAAGTGGGTGAACCATGTGTATTGCCAATAATGTACTGGTTGATCACATAGACTACTTACTCCCTCTAGTGGTTACTCTTGAGCTTGACTACACTACTGTAAGTCCCACTGCTTGATCAGATGTCTCACTTCTGTTCAAGCTTTACTGGTTTTGTAAGATTTTAGTGTTTATTCCATTTAGATTATTATTATTTACAGACATTAACCAGGCAAATTGTGCACAAGTCAACATAAACTAATGTGCGTATTTATTTTAATAGCTCAGTCTATACTTACTTTGGGGCGGGGATTCAGTTAATTTAAAATGGTTACCAAGTGAGTGTCAACATTGTAAAGCCTGCTGGAATTATTGTAAAATTGTAGATACTGTACTTTAAAAAAAAAAAAAAAAAAAAACAACACACAAATTATATTGACACGGTATTTCTTCCTCACAGCTGTTTTATTCGTTCAACATCTCACATTACAAATACTTCAAATGTATGCATACAGTTACAAACAGTTGGCAGCAAATGAATAAATGACATTAGATCTTTGTTTTACTTCAATACTACAAACCAACTATAAAAACTGACGTCTTGTACTTAAATTAATCAGGAAGAAAATATAAAAATTTAAACTTGCGTATAAATGTGAAATGACTGAATGAAAGAAAAAAAGTCAAAATAATTTCAGGTAAAAAAGTTAATAAATATAACCTTCCCAGCATATAATTAAAAACTATTGAAATTTTGCAATCAAGTAATACTAATAGACATAATTTTTTTTCATCTGAAAACATTGAGCACAATACAGCAATTAGAAAAACTAGACACGTCAACAAGTTAAACACATCACCCCAAAAATATAACAAAATCTGATCAAAATGATAGTTATACATTTCAATTGAAAATATAGCAAACGCTAAATACATTATCGACCTAGTATGTACAATGTTTTCAATCACAGTAGCATGGTAGTAGCAAAATAAGTAAATAAGCACAAAACTAATGTTTAAAAATAAATTTAGGTATAAATTAGTTTCTTTTCTTGCAGACATCAGTATGAACAATAGGAAACAAATATGTAAATGACTGCATGGTTTATGGGGATTAAATGACATACACTGCAGAGACTTGTATCTGGAAAGAATAAGTATTGCACATAATGGCTCAAAGTTATAACTTGCAACATTAAATCACATTCAGGTTATGTCCCAAAGCATGCCACATCACAAAGGGGTCAAGTGTCTCCTCGCCTACGTCCTACTGAGTGTCCTCTATATTACAATACAAAAACGCATCCAAAGTGTTGTTACGGTGTAGATTGCATAAACATCATGTCTGTATGAGGAAGGCAGACTCGTCATGTAAAGAGAGGCTACAAGAGATCTCAGAGTTACGGAAACCAAAGTCGGTAAGGAAAAGGAGATCTAGTGCATTAATTTACATTAGGTCCTGCATTAACACTAGCCATGTTATTTCTGTATTACGTTATGCATGCCAAGAATAAGTAGAACTTACAGGCAGTCCCAGAAAGAGGATCTAAATATTCAAACAGCCGATACTCACTCCGGTGATTCAGGGGATTCACATTGACCAAAGCCAAAACATTTACCCTACAGATAACCTCATCGACTACACCAAGGAGCAAATATCAGAATATATTTTCAAGACTATCAAAACCAGTTTACAAAGGTCTTGTCATGCCATAGGATCCTGTTCATTAGGGCAGAGGAAAATCCACATATAACTGGCTAAGAGCAGCCTTTTTTAATTCTACAGAATCACACCAATGCACCAGACATGTTTCAGATTTACCAGCACTTAAATATATAAAAGCTAATTGAAAATTATATTAATATCATTCATTTTTCTTTTTTTTAAATTAAGTTTACCATAAATGCAGATCTCTTCGTAACAAAGGTACAAAATTATTTTTCATCAAGTGAAAAAAATGAGGTATTGCAAAAGGAGTTCTCCCATCTGTGAAAAATGTGCCTAAAATGACTATTGAAAAAAATATTTAGAAAAGTAGTGCATAATAAATGTATATATGTTCATGACAAAATAATCAGCTATAAAACACTGTACAAAAATCAGCAGGCCATGTATAAAATAATATCTTTATCTCTGTGACAGCAAATTCTACCTACTACCAAATCCACCCACAACACTTGTGATAGAAGCTCCAGTCTGGTAGAGCGTGCAGTGGTGCACCATGAGGACAGCTCAGGGAAACTGGACTGTGCATTCCCATTAGTTTGTACTACATTAGCATGTTAGCTTCCAGTGCTAATATCCCTGACAATATAAAGTGAACAAATACTACTGCCAATACCTGAACCCTGAGGGCTGTGTCGATTTTTAGCTGAAATTTACAAACCAAAAACAAACAAAAAAACTTCAGCAGTCCTCCACAATGACAAGAGGCCACATATTGTTCCAACAACCTCAGATTTGCTTTAGTCCGTGTTTTAGGCCAATCTTTGGTTTGCCCTTTCTTGTTACAAAGTGTCTATTTGAACCAAGACCTAAAAGCACTAAGCCAGCATCTTAAATGTGTGCCAGACTGAGGGAGAATTTAGTGATGTGGCCAGATGCGATACAAAAGGCTGCTTATAAACTCAACCCTTCGGCCATTTTAAATGCTGCTCCGTCTCTTCTCTTACAAATCTTTTACACTTCAACCTTTGGTAAATGGTACAGTTGTTTCCTTTCCTCCAAGCAAAAAACACAAAATGCCCCTTCTTCAACTCAACTAGTTAGTTACTGATTCAGGTATGATGAACCCTAAATAAATTTATGTTTCTCTTGACAACAAATGTAAGCAGCTTTACCAGCCAACATTAAAAGAAAAGTCAAGTCAGAAAACATCTAAATCCAAATCCTCCGTATCAATATGCTCATGCACATTAAATGTCCAAACATAAATGGATTTTCTCTCACTTATATAACATTTCTTTTAGAAGGCCCAATTAAAATGAAAATAAAAAAATAAATTAAGAATTTTAACTTAAAAGAAAAGTGCATTTTTTTTTCAGATCATTGCCGTACCCTATTCCTAGCCTCCCCTTCTGCATCATGCCCCACCCCATCCCTCTCGCCTCAGTTCCAGCGAAAGGAGATGTGTCTGGGCCGGTCTCCTCCTTCCTTCACCAGCGGCTTGTGAAACTCTCGTCCGGCCCGAGAGTGGATAGCGGCCCAGCAGTACTCGCAGTAATACTGCAGACACGTCACGTTGGCGCAGAAGAATGGAGCGAACTTCCCCCCACAGCGAGTGCCCTGGCACTCATCACACAGCTGGTCATCCAGGACATATGGCTTCACTTCCACCTGGAACAGCAGGAAAACGCGTGTTAAAGAGGAATCATTTAGGCACAGAGTCATTCTGTAGCTCAGAGCAAGTAGTCGATTTCATAAATTTAGGGTAACTCAGATTATTTTATTTTTTTTATGTAACAAGTAATGTGACATATTAGTTTTCCGTGCCAGAGCAATCTAATACAAGTCACTTTTTCAACACAGCAATGCATTAGTTTGGGTCATGTCCATCTTGCCACTTCAGTGCTCATGACTCAGCCACTGTTCCAACTTTACCAGCTTCTGCTGTTTTAGTGAGCACATTTACTTTTCAACAAAGCAATATCTTGCTTATAATAGGTGTGTTTTACTCATAACGTTTGCTGACACTGTGTGAAGGCCAATATGTTCATCTTTAGCCAACTAGTGCCCATGTCATTGCATTCTAAGGATGCTTCATGTTGAAGCCTCTTCTCGTAGGCTGTTGCTGTAATTTGTCAGTAGAAATGCATAAATAGCCTAAAATACAGAGAAGTGGCTTAATCATGCCATTATTTATGTAATTATTGATATCAAGCAGATGTTTGCAGGGTGTGGGGTTCTACAGCTTGGCTAAAGTGGGGCTTTCAGAAATCGAAAACACAACTCAAATAAAAGCTAGATTTAGATGTTCATTATTGGTAACACAGAAGTACTCCAATGCATTAGCGCAGAAACATAACGATTACATTTTCCAGAGGAGTGACGAGGTTACTTTTTAAAAGATTAAGATGAAACGATAAATACAATACAATTCAAACAAACTCACCCGTTTATCTATCTCCCCATGTTGCAGTTGAACAAATCGGGCACTAATGGCTGCTATGTAGCTCTGCTGATTGGAGAAGGCCACTCGCCCCGCGCCTTTTGGATACTTCAGTTCAGGGTCTGTATCGATACCAGCATAACACACTCCTCCATACAGACGGTCCATGATCATGGCCAGCTCCACTAGAAAATACAATTGACATCAGAGAGACAATGCTAGATCCTGCCAAAAGAATGCCACTGTGCTGTGACAAACCTGCACGTAAAGGACGAGGAACACCCCCAACAAATATAGTCTTCCTTGGATCCAAAGGTTGGGAGCCATCCATGACAAAGTCACTGTCATTAAGGTTCCAGGGCCTAATTTGAACCTGTGGGACAGACAATGAGAATTGTATTTAATGTTTTAGATTCCGCAATATATATAAACACATACGCAAACTCACAGGCTTGTCTTTGATGGTTGGGCTGGAAACGCACAGGTAAAGTTTGCCATCCTCCTGAATACAGGCATCAATCAGAGCCTGAACTGAGCTCTCGTCTTGGAAAAGTAGGAATGCATATCCTTCAAGGAGAACAAACAATATGGTTTGTATACAGCGATAAAGTGTATTTGCCTAATCTCATTTTCCCAAATTCAACACCAATGCACACAGCAGGTTTTGATATGGAGCTCACCTTTTGGTGGAAAATAGGATTTGCTTTCTGCCTTGTGAGGCCAGTCTACAAATAAGTGCCCAAATCGTCGGAAACTGGCAGTAATCTCATCTGTTTACAGAAAGGGGTTACTCAGGTCAGTCAATAAAATGTCTAAATGTTTATATAATAAAAGATATTTCTTCTCATCAAACATCAAGAGGTAATGTAATGTACGGGGTAAATTGCGCTTAGCTTTACCTTCATCTATGTCTGGAGGCAGCCCTCCGACAAACACCTTGCGGGAATATCGTTCCACTCGTTCTCCGTTGAGATGTGGAAAACAGTGGGCTGATCCCAGTCCACCTAGTCCCTGGTCTCCAGACTCGTCCTCTCCAAAAGTGCGCTCATCCTCCATCGGGAACAGAGAAGAATGGCCTGCAGTGAGAAATATAAATGACTGAACTGCACAAGGACTCATACTGCAGCTTATTATATGTGATTATGAGTCATCAATAATATGCATAAAGAGAAACAGGCCACATTTCAAGTTTAGACAAAAAATTAACAGTTCATGCTTTGTTAAAAAAAAGGAGCTCAAAACAAGCAATTTAGAACTATACCATTAACATTTAAGACGATTACTGACAATCACACAAATCACACTGTAGTTGTGTAATTTAATTTCAACAAACACTTTTGTAAAACAGTAAAGATTCACAAATAATGATTACCTCGTCGTCTGCCATAATTTCTTGCTGCATGTAAAACAACAAAACACTATTGAAACAGAGACCGTGTAAAGTCACACTCACACTATTGTGACTGCCATTTTAGTCAAAGAATAACCAGACTGTAACGTGAAGCCACAATTGTTTTAGACCCTTATAACTGCCACAAAGCCAGTATGATTCTGTAGGCTTGGCACATACCATTCATAGGTAGAGGTCCATCTCCACCCTGGTGAGAGAAGCTATAGCGACCTACATGAGAAAAACATGAAAGGCCTTAGTAAAGTGTCATCAAATAACAATTATGCTTATAAAACAAATGGTATTAGTTTGTCAATGTTTTTTATTACATTTACAAGCATTGCACTGAGTGTATTATAATATTTCAACAGTATTTTAAAAGCAGAGCAGTTCTGCAATATTATCCAATGGCCCAATTGTGTGTATAAGTTTTCAAGGAAAGGCCACTGAAAAGTAGTGACTTGAGTCTATATAAAAACGGATGTAAAATATGTTTATGACAAAATAAGCAATTAGCAGGCTTCAAGAAACTCATACGTTGCCAGGCCAAAAAAAAATTGCCCACAATTTAGGTCATGCACTGTAATATTTTGTTTGGACTGCCTGTAGCTTGGATTATGCCACAAATTCGCAGTGGCATTGTTCCGATAAGCTTCTGCAATGTCACCAGACTTATTTCCGTCCAGTGTTGCATTCATTTTTCACAAAGATCTTGAATTGATGATTGGAGAGTCGGACCACCGCTTGAACATTACATTGTTTTGTTTCATCGTTTTAATGTTTGTGCAGCCCTGTCAGGCAACTCCTGTTGTGATATTGAGCTACATCATACACAATTTATGCCCGATGAATCCTGCCTGTACCATTAGGAATGACAGTGATCCATTGATAGATCACTGTCATTCAGTATATTCTGGTAGTTACCTGATGTCATTCTCTGGCCACATAATGTTGCTGCACCAAGACCTGACCAACTGCATTAACCCCACACATCATACAAAATCAGGTGCCAAACTACCAGCGCTGACACAGTTCTCACATTTCAGCAGCTTTTATTACAGAGTCAACAATAATAAAAGACTCGACAAAAAAGTATTTAAATGTACCATTTTTCCTAAATCCTAAACTTGTACTACATGCCAATTAATGCATTGCCAGCACAATTAATGCTTGTTGTAAAACAAAAGTCTGACAATTCCTTTATTTATGCACAAGCAGCGATGAGTAAGCCCATCTCCACCTCACCATTGTTAGTGTGGGAACTAACCTTTCAAGGAATCCTGCTCAGCCCTCATAATGTCAATCAGGGAGTTCTCCAGAGATTGCATACTGAAACCATCAAAGGGCCGCGTTCTCTCCTGCAGAAAGAAAAGCAAAACCAACACTTATAACATTGTTGATGTTATAAGTGTTTGAAACGCTGTGGCATGGTTTTAGATTCTGCTGATATTTAAAAATTACAAATAAAATCCTTAAACAGTCCTCAGAAAAAAAATACATGTACACTGCCATCATTACCAAGACTGGGCATCAGGCCTGTCACGATAGAAAAAGTTAAAGTATTATTACTGAGGGAGGAAAATATTACGATAAACTATATTAAGGACCACTCGAGTCCACTGAAACCAGCTAAAAAAAAGAACATTAAATAAATAAACAAAGGAACTCTCAGTATTCTCTTGTTACAAAAGTCCCCATTAACGTTTCTTTAATAGCGCAGGCCCACGGCAAAAAGACGTAAATAAAGATACTGACAATAAATATTGAGCCCCAAAATACTTTAGTCTTTATCTGTCATTTCTTGAATAGAAAGTCATTATAGTAATTATCGTGAGGCCTACAGGGCAAGATGTCAAATAAAATATTTTACTCATCACTTTAAATAAAAAAGAAAAAGATTGCAATCTGCAGTTGATTTGATCACAGTCGATTTAAATCTGTTTAAACTAAAGTTAGGAAACATGCGACTAGACAATAGAACTGGATACATGGACTGCTTTATTATATTTGAAAATCAAACCAGATTTAGTCATAAAGAGGTGTGCTTCAGTTTGAACCTGGATTAATAAGAACAAAGATGCCTTTCAGTCGTCGGGGTTAAATTATGGAATAACCTTAGTGATAAACTTAGTTTGTGTAATTAAGTTAATTTTGTTATTTTATGAATATGTAATAAATTTGTCAAAATTGAGCATCACATAACAGTTATATTGTTATAGAATGTGAATTTAATGTTTAAAAAAAAAAGGTTCATGTTTTCATGGGCCAAAAACAAAAAGCGCTTTGCTTCTGGCCAACCCTTTTTTGGTTGTAATGATTTGGATCTTGTGTGGAGAGTGATGCTTTGAATGTGAGCAACCACAATTAAAACAATTCATTAAAAAAAATCATCCAGTAACATTTTTTTTACTTTCAAATTTAGTCCAGACCATTTATGTAGATCTTACACAGCTGCTGAGAGCACAAAACTAAATACGCATAAGAGGGAAATCTTGTGATCGGTGCAGATGACAGGGCTTTTTCTTTCACCAAAGGATCGAGATAAGGCCTCCGCCATGAACGCTCTCAATACAATTCTCTTCATTCATTTAGGTCAGCTCCACTGTCATCCTGTTTTGCTCAGGGGCTCATTACAGGGATTGGATACAGATACGTGTGTTAAATAGGATTGCTGCATGAGAATAAACAGAATACTTCTTTTCAAATAGCCGCATAGAAGGCAAACAACCGTGAGTTTTGTGTGGAATATTAGCTACACTAAGCATTCAGGCAGGCCGATTTACCCACCTGAAAAGGATAGATGTTGTCACTGCGGTTCATGCTGTCCTCCACCCAGCCCTTGTGACTGAAGCCGGAGTTATTTCTGGGGAATTTCTGAGAAGGAACCTAAAAAACAATGTTTTTCCACATCTTGGTATTCTATTTTTGAGCCAACAGTGTTTTTCACAAAAGTGAAAATTATTGATAGTTCCTAAAATAGGCTACATAAAAGGCAATGTAGAAAACAAATGCAGGTATTGTGTACTAGACTACCTATGAACAAAAAGTCATCAAAATGGCATCTACAACAGGAAAAGGTCATGTGACTGAAACCTATCCATACACATAGGCTAAAGCAGTGTCAGTCATACCTGGTTATTATTAAAGGACTTCTTCAGTGGAGAGATGGAGTTAAGGCCCGTCATTCCTCCGGTGACACCTCGGCGATACTCACGGACCCCCTGTGTACCACCCCAACCTCCATACCCACCGGGGCTCCATGAGGTGGACGTGGGTGTGGAGGGGCTCTGGTAACTTCCCCAAGGTGATGGCGGCTTGCTCTGAGAGGGGGCGAGGTGTGGCAGCTGGGTGAACGCCCCAGTGCGATGAGGGTGAGGGGGGAAGGAAGGAGGGTGGGGGCTGGCAGGAGAGCGTCTGTGCTGCTGAGGGACACCCTGGCCGTGTGGGTGGAAGTGCTGAGGGTGCGGGGTTGGAGGAGCGGGATGGTGTTGGGAGACCGGTCCTAACTGGGAGAAACTGCCGCCAGCGCCAAAGCTTGGTCCGCCGTGATGCGAGAAGTTTTGAAACAGCAGCGGAGGGCCATTTGCATTAGAGCCAGGGGGACCAAAGAACCCTCCAACGTCCTCACCAACCACAGGAGACTGGGTGGATGGGACAGCTGGGGACCAGTTATTGAAACTGGTGAGGGATGAGGATGAAGAAGTGGACTGTGCACAGGTTGTGACCATTCCCAAACCCTCCTGGTAGTCGAATCCACTTAAGACTGGCGAGTCCATCCTCAGCTTCTCCTTGCCTGCACTGCTCTCCAGTGACCCCTTCTCTAATGAACCCTCTTCAGGCAGAGCTCCCTCCAGGTCCCCTAGGGCTACGCCAGTCTCCTGCTGCCCAGGCGGGCTGCTGGCCTGACCCTGACTCTGAGACTTCTCCAGAATGTCCTGCAGCTCCAAGGGCTTGGACTTGTCTGACTCCAGAATCTCATCTTGCATGTTACTGTGCTGGGCTACGGCAGGGAACAGCCAGGCACTGCCCCCATTGGTGGAGCAGGTGTTATTTACAAAGGAAGGGGGGCTCGGGGGGGTCGAAGAGTGGTGAGGGTTCTGGGGTTGAAGGTGAGGTGGGATCCTGACAGGAAAACCAGATTTGTTACCGCTGCCGTTCTTTACAAGGACTCCAAACCCGTAGTCCCCCATTTAGGACGCCCAGTGAATCTCCAAATGTGTTTCGGCTTTCACCTTTTTTCCTGCATGCACAAGGAAGGACAGAAACGAATCAGCTGCAAGGAGTGGCAATAAGCATAGTGACAACACAACTTGGTCTGGCCATCTAAAAACACAAGCCTAGTCAAATGCAGTAATGCGCCGGGGCTGCACCCTCCCTAGTCTTGTGATGCAATCAGTGAGATTAAATCATTGACTCGCCAAGCCATGGGAGGCCTGGATGAAATACAACACGGAGCGCAGGCAGGGCCAGACTACCGCGGATAACATCCTGCCCAACCGAGGCCAGAGCTAACAGCTTGTCCTGGTAAACCTGACGTCTCCAGAGGTCGTAATGTAATGGGCAGCTAGTAGCAGCAAGCTAACAGCTGCTTCGATACCTTCCATGTGCCCTATTAGTCATGCACAGAGCAACACACAATCATCATCTGCGCATTACGTTTGCACGTAAAGGGTACACGCTGTGCTCGCAACTGCGCCAACCGATTTACCCCCTTTTGAGCAATGACCTCCTCGGCATGCGACCATTTAAACGCAGCAAAACGCCGATGACGTCCTGACGGCTCTTCTGAATATAGGGTAGTTCCCTTTCCCAAGCCGCTAGCCGCTAACATAATAGCCGAAAGCCGCAGAGACGTAGCATATGTAGCGCGCATAGGCGCAATAAACGCTCCCACCGCCTTACACGCGCTCGGGTTTCTCTCTGCAAACACGACTCCGCTCACGTCCAAGGACAGACGAATTTCCCGAGCCATGACAAGTTGGGTGTGCGGCTCTTTAAACGACCTCGTCTGTTTCGCCTCCTGTATGTTCAATGTCACACAGCCTACCACCCTTGCCATCATACGCATCTAGTGGCCGCCTGGCGCACCGACCTCGGCCGCAAAACATGTACAAATGTGTGTCATCCAGTCGTGCAGTAGCTACCTTCAGCTCGGCGTCATGACCTTATCGTTTTGGCGTTTCCATATTTCAGCGTTTTCTCCTTTTCTGCATTTCCCCAGGCAGCCGGTGTTAATGGTCTCCCCTCTCTTCTAGATGACAGCTGGTCCAGTCGGGACACACTTCCGTCTACGAGCCCTGCCCCTGCAATCCCGAACCGGCCAATGAGCGCCAGGATTTCCCTTTGAGGCCCCGCCCGCGCAGACTGAGGGCCTGTGGTCTGATTGGGTCATTGGTGTGTGAATTACGCCCACCTCACCCGTCCTCAATGAATGCACTTGCTCTGAAGACGCTCTCCTCCAAATAAGGACGCCTTTTAATTCAGGGGAGGAGTTGGGAGGAATGTAAATTAATGATTAAAAGAAGTACTGTATGTGAGATGGTTGTAAAGACCGGCAATCATAATATGATTAGACGCTTGTGCAGGTTATAAACCATTTGTGGCCTATAATTGTTTGGTTAATAGCAAAGTAACAACCTAGCCTTTACTCTAAGCAGCCTAGGCCCCCCCAAATGATTCTACTCCTTCACCTCTGTCTGTGTATAAGCACTGGGATGACACGTCTTATTGTACATGATTTTATTGATAGATAATGCTGTGACCGCATTCCAATCCCATTAAAATAATCTGCTGCTATTTTCAGCCCACAATCCTGCTGAAAGAGTGATTCATATCAGAGTTAAAGGTGGGCTTGGCTCTCTTTACCAACATAACAGAACATTGTCTAAAGCAATTTATGATGTAATGTCCATAAACCTGATTTCATTCAGTGAGGTTATGATTCTCTACAGTCTCCACAAGGGCATTGGGCAACAGCTGACACACATGTTTTATTTCATTTAGCCTATAAAATTAACAGAGCTACATTTGGTGTTTTCTTTGATCAAGTCTAAATATTCATGTGATGTGCAGGGGCAAGACTCCTGCCAAGAAGGTAACGATATCCAACCCCATGCCCCACAGTGTGTCCTCTTTCTGTCCACTCTCACTTGCCCAGTGAATGAATATGTGTGGAGGATTCTTTTGTAAAAATAAGTGCGTAATACAATGTCCTCTTAGTGCCAGTCCCAAGTCAAAAAATCTACACAAAAACACAGACGGTCTGTACGGTCTGCAGTGGTGATCCTTAGACCAAAGGGGAATAAACGCATTAATTTGCCGTATGCCTGCCATACACGGAAATATATAATTCACTTTAACTTTCACCAAGTCTTCTTTCTTAACTTTTTGTCCCCAAAGACAGACCCACCCTTTGCCTGAATCCTGTCATGTCACAGCAGTTACACCCAGTGGTGGAAAGTAACAAAGTAAAAAGTACAAATTATAAGTACTTTTACTTTACTTAAGTACATTTTATGATGACTACGTTTCACTTTTACTTCACTACATTGTGGAGCCTGTATCGGTACTTTCTACTCCACTACATTTTTAAATTGGGTTAAAAGTAAAAGTATTTTATTTTCAAAGTGACTTCTTTACGATGAACTGGTTTAGTCCCAGTTTAGACTTGGTTTAGTGGTTTATTCTTTTAGACCTTGTTTAGACCAATTAGGATTAATTAGGATTATTTTATGAAATGAGAAACCTACAGCTGTTGGTTGAAATAAAGCTACAGGATAGTTACAGAGCACTTTGTTATATTTTGTTGTGGACACTTTTGGACACATGACTGTTTTCTATTTACACAATTTATGGTAGATACAGGGCCTTGTTTACAGCCATAAATATAAAGAGTTTATTTTGATTTTTTTACTGAAAGTTCACACACAAGTAACAGACAACTGTGAAGTGAAGGCAAAATGATACATGATTCTGTTATTTTTCAAAAAATAGAAAACCGAAAAGTGGGGCGTGCATAAGTTTTCATACAGCATGGAATAATACTTTGTGGAACCCCCTTTTTCTGCAATAACAGCAGCAAGTCTTCTGGGGTTTGACTCTACAAGGTTTGCACATGTAGAGACTGACATTTTAGCCCATTCCTCTTTACAAAACAACTCAAGCTCTGTCAGATTAGAAGGAGAGCGTTTGTGAACAGCAGTTTTCAGGTCTTTCCACAGATTTTCAATAGGATTTAGGTCAGGACTTTGACTGGGCCATTCTAACACATTAATATGTTTGTTTTTAAACCATTCCATTGTAGATTTAGCTTTGTGTTTAGGGTCATTGTCCTGCTGGAAGGTGAATCTCCGCCCCAGCCTCAATTCTCTTGCTGTGAGAGAATTGCTCCATGAGATGTTCAAATCTTAGGAAATCTTTGTATAACTTAACGCTGCTTTAAACTTCTCCACAGCTTTATCCCTGACCTCTCTGGTGAGCTCCTTGGCCTTCATGATGTTGTTTAGTGACCAGTACACTCTGACCATAGCTCTGAAGCCCTCACAGAACAGCTGGAATTATACTGAGAGTAGTTTACGCACAGGGGGCCTCTATTTAATGGTTAGAACAAGGTGTGAACATTCTGCAGTCATTAGGAATGTTATAAAGGCAATTTAATGCACTCAGAAAATGCTGTATGAATACGTATGCACGCCCCACTTTTCACTTTTCTATTTTTTGTAAAATAACAGAATCATGTATCACTTTGCTTTCACTTCACAGTTGTCCATTACTTGTGTGTGAACTTTCAGTAAAAAATTCCAAATGAAATCTTTACGTTTACGGTTGTAACCATGACAACAACAAAAACATGACTTTCGCAAGGCACTGTATATTGCTTGTCAAAAGTAATAGTTACTGTATCGCAAGTATCAAATTGTGACAAAAGTGTATCCTCCCAGCACATTAAATAACAAAAAATGATGCAACTAAAACCCTGATACCCTAATACTGTTGTGCTCAAACGTTTACATACCCTGTTTTTTTTTTTCACTCATAGTTAGTGGTTGTGTGAAGCCACTTATGGTGAAACCACTGAGTTTGCTATTTTTAGATCATAATGAAAAAAGAAAGTACCAAAATGACCCTGATCGAAAGTTTACATACCCCAGTTCCTGTATTGCCCTCTTTAACATCAATGACAGCTTGGAGTCTTTTGTGGTAGCTGTGGAGAAGGTTTAGTGTATAATCTAATGGTAAAGCGGCCCATTACTCTTCGCAAAAAACACCCGTTCCTATAAGTTCCTCTGCTGTTCTGTATGAACTGCACGTTGGAGCTCTCACCACAGTGGTTCATACTTACTGTGAAATATGGAGGTGGTTCGCGGATGCCACTGGCTCCAGCAGAATAAAGTGAAGGTCCCGTTAGTGGCCATCTCAGTCTCCTGACCTCAAAATCACTGAACCACTGAGAGCTCAAACGTGCAGTTCATTCAGGAACTTATAGGAACTGGAGGCTTATTACTAAAAAGAATGGGCCACTTTACCATCAGAAAAATAAAGAACCTCATCCACAACTACCACAAAAGACTCCAAGCTGTAATTGATGTTAAAGGCGGCAATACACAGTATTAAAAACTGGGGTATATAAACTTTTGATCAGGGTCATTTTGTACTGTCTTTTTCCATTATGATTAAAAAATAGCAAACCCTGTTGTTTAACCATAAACCATGGCTTCAAACAACCACTATGAGTGAAAAAAAACAACTTCTGCCAGGGTATGTAAACTTTTGAGCACAACTGTAACTCAGAGGTGATATGTGGCAATATGAGCAATGATATTTATTTCTATAACAAGCACTGTGGAATCAGCACAATGCCTCACATTTTACACTAGATAGAACTAAGACGCTCCTTCAGCCTTGTGCAATGGAGATAGTTCAGTCAATTGCTGTAGTTTGAACAATTTCTTCATTATCACAATTGTCTGACCCATCCTTAGGAAACCAATGCTAATGCTCTGCAAATACGCAATGAGACCGCAACATTGAACTCCTCAATTAAGCGTGAACAAAATGCACAATCAAAATATGTTGGGGGCCTCATACAAACAAGCTGCATGCATCCTCCCAGTGTGTGTTGCTTGTGTGCAGCTCGACTCACCTTGGACAGCTCTTAAATCATTCATCCTGCAACTTCAGCGGCCGGTCATTAATTCATTAGTTCAGTGGAAGACAGAGCATCCACAGGGGGCCAGCTCAGGTTTCTCCATTCTAGCTTCCCCTTTCGAGCTGCTGCCTCCTGCCTCCATATTGATAAAGCCGCGTTGCCATGCCGACCGCGTGTAAGCTCAGAGATTTCAGGTCCTGCCAGATGTCCATTGTTTGGTCAAGAGGTCATCCCCTTTCTCTGATTCGCAGATTGTTGTGGCCACCCAAGGATGACAGGACATAATTTATCAGACAGGAATGAACAGTGGCTAAGAATTGACACTGATGCAATGGTGCACTTATGATGTATCTCTAAATAATAAACATCATCAAGTTTTCTCAGATAACATAAATGTATGTATTTAAAGATTTGCATATCAATTTTTTTGTTGCAGCCTGCGTGTCTTTTCTTTCATCCTTAATTCAGTGAGCGGTTAAGTAGAGTTGGGTGTCTCTGTGATACAGCATAGAGATGCAGCCTGCAAGAAGATCCGGGAGCAATTCCTTTCTGTGCCTTCAGTGTGGAGTTTGCAGGGGATCTTTCATGGTCAAATAAGGGTTACATTATTGACAAAATGTGTTTTGTCCTCTGTATGACTTCTACATTAGAGTGTTATAAAAGTAACCTAAAATAAGGTGTTAGGTTCACTTACAGTGTGCATGAATCCGAGGCTACACAAGACAAGACCGTCGAATGCATCGGAAAAATCAAAAGATCCTCACCTTCGCGGGGGGAAAAAAGTTAATTTCAAATCCACAGTTAAATTAAACACAATTTTCCAAAAAACACTCTTGTGCCGGATGACCTAACTCCACAGATTCAGGGTCTAACAGACAAATGTCACCACCCAGTGGCCGCTCTGCGTTACTACAAACTAGAGTTGCATTCACACCAGCAGCAGTGCAGTTCTCTAGTGACAAGAGACCTACAGAGGACTGTTAACCCTATGCCCTCTCTGGGAGTGTTTCGTACGTTCTGTATATTTCGATGCTTGACACAAATATAAATTCTTCAAATATTGATGGATTTGAATGTTGAATAAAATAAAATGATGACATACTTACATATAATTAATACTTTAATTTATTTTATTTTTTATTTTTTACTATGGCTACTATCAGTCTGACTGGCCTGTCAGTGTGGATTATCAGCGGGAAGATTGACTTTGCTGTATCTTTAGTTTTTTTTGTCATTTTGTGTTGTTGTGCTCCATAGACATTATAAATGCATGCTTTTGAGATAAGAGAAATGATAGACATTACGCCCCAAAAAACGTTTTTTTTTTTTACATTTGCCGTTTTTCAGCATCAAACTGCACAATTTCTGTATAAGCCTACCCTGAAAACCAAGGCTTTGCATTGGCATTGTAACTGTTATTGACTCCTAACTCAATAATGTTAAGACAAATTAATCAGTGATCCCTGCGGCTTGTGCACCTTTTTCCTCCACACTTTTTCCTTCCACTCTAGCACTTTCACTTTCACAGTATTTTCTTGACAAAGGAACCAACAAACCCCAGGACTATGTTTTTATGTTTCCAAAGGTTATTTTTAGTAAATCTTTTAAGCAAAACAATACTGGAGGTGACTGACCCCTCCCACTGCATGTAAAGCACAATCACATTACACAAACTCATGCCTATGACAGATGTGATCATATAAACAGACCTGAAAGTACTTCTTGTATGGTTTATATATACACTTTGTGTATTTTTTTATTTTTTTTACCACTTGAGGGCAATGAACTAAATATGATCACTTCGCTCACATTGATTTCTGCCTGATATTGAAACATTTTGAATAATGTTAAAACAAAACTAAACTTGTGTTATGTCCCCAATAACACTCTTCATTTGAAATTGTTTATTTCAAAGTTTTTTAACGAGTGCCCTACAGTATAAAGGGTAAAAATGGTGTTTCCCCACGCAAACACACTTTATTAGAACTCACACCAAAACATTGTCTTGGATAATAATACTTTAAATCTGCTGTTGGTTGTAATGTGGGCTTATTCAGCAGAAGGTCCATTAACCAAAAGTGTCCTGAGGGCTGCATTTGGCCCCGGGCCATAGTTTACACACTCCTGGTCTAAATATTTAGTTACGCCATATGCACTCAATCCAGACAGCTCATAAAAACTGATCCCAGGCCATGACGTAAAGCCTTGAATACGGTGGTATTTCCAGTCCTTGAAACTTTACACACACAGCCCCATATTTCATTGTCAGTGAGTCAGCTGAGACCAGGGTGTCTCTAACCTGTGCGTTCACCTGAGACGTTTCGCTGTCCCTGCAGTCAACCTGACCCACAGAGGCCTGAAGCGCAGAGAGGTTTACTTTGAAGAATCCTCTTTGTCATATTCAGAAATAATCTCGCCAAAAGGGTATGGTTATTACACAATTGGACCATTTGTCTGTAAGATAAAATATTTTTTGACACTATTTGCAGGCATAATTTTGATGTATTGTTAGTGACACAGTTAGACTAGTGGATCCCACGGTATTGCTTAATAATTTGTGGCATTTGCTTGAAAGATAGATGCCGCAATTGGAAAGCCAAATTCAGCAAAATATGAATTGAAACTCGACCGGAAAAGCCTCTGACATTAATAGGAAGCACTCACATTCCACTAACTCATGCCACTGATCGAGAACAAATATAGACAAAAACCATTACACAAAATAGAGACAAAAAGTATTTTAATGGTAACAAGATGACATCAGTAAGATACCTACAGGATGCCCAATGTCTTACAGGTGAGCTCTAAACCCAACAGAGCAATAGTGTATGTTGTGATGATGGAACAGTAACAATGAGACGGAGCGTCGTTAGTTTATTGTCCTCTGAAAACATAGAGAAAAGCTATTTAAGCCACTACATTATAAAAAAAAAAAAAAGAAGCCATATCAATGACAAATAGACTTTACATACATACAGTACATTCTCATTAGGATTAGCTTATGTCTTAAGCTGGGTACTCACAAGAAACCCAACTTCCACAAAAGAATACAAAAAAAAAATAGACAAAACAAAAAGCCTCACTGATGATTGCACCCCTCTGAGCTTATGATACTCTCGACATTGAAGCAAATGTCCCACAACATTCCACTGTAAACCAGAAAATAAACATTTACCGTCAAAAAAAAAAAAGAAAAGAAAAAATATGAATAATTTTACGTTTTCTTCTTTCTATATGGTGTTCAGACACTTCACAGCTAAAGTATGTGACTGGCCTGAAATTAGCAAAAGGGGGTTTGAGGGGTCCAACAAGGTATAAATTGCCACAAGAAACATCTCGCAGCGCTCCCCTGAGTTTGGCGCTGCAGGCTCTTGGCTTGGGCCCAGAGGAATTCTCTAGTGGCCTCTGTAAATATAACATTTAGAATAACAGCAGCCGAGCGCCAAGTGTGGACTTAACCCAATTCCTGGGTCCTTGCGTCTCTCTTGATGGACGCGAGTTGTCAAAAGGGAAAGAGACAATGTTGATTTGGATGCTGGGGGGGGGGGGGGGGGTGGAGATAAAAGATTGTGTAGATTGTGCTTAGAGATGGTCTCTAGTATAATATTTAAACCTGCAGCAGTCCAACACAGCTGACAATCATCAAAGTGCAACATCTAAGACTTTTGTGGCTCAACATTAATGAAAAAATAGCTTTACAATGGTTAAACAGCTTTAAAACCTTCTCATAACACAGTATTGTCCATTCACAGAGAGGCGGTCATTGTGGACAATAACAGGTTTTAGGCACATTGATTTAGAGCTGAGTGTCAAGTCTTGTGCTATTTTAGAGAGAGCTGATGCATGAGTCCACCAATAGTATATTTGAAAGGTCAATTGTTTTGTTTTGTGGAGAGACTTGGCTTTTGCTGAAGCTCTGTTAGAAGTGAATGGGATAATACAATAATTACGTATCCTCTATAAGATGAAAATTCACAACAGAGTTTCGTTGAGCCAATGATTTCCCACTTTTTACCCAAATGTAACAGTCCTTATTCATAGTATTAAATGCACCCTCTTTAGAGTGGACTTTCACACTACGGAAAGGATTTTGGCGCCAAAGCCATCATGCACTACATTTCATATGTGCCAGTACTGGACCTGAAACCTGTACGAGTTGTCATTATCATCAAGTAACTAGAATACACATTCCCACTTTGAAATAGCATCGTGTACATTATGTACACACCAATGTGTGATAGGTGCAATACTGTGAGGAGACAACAGACAGCACACCCAATTTTATGTCAAATATCAGAATTGCATATTGTTACTATATTTATACATATTGATATAAATATAGATTTTCCTATGTACATTTTGATATTTCAAACATCGCATAAAGAATAAAATAAATAATACAAATATAATCAAATCTTACAATAAGTACGATTTGAGAAATGCTATATTAGAGCCAAAATAGTTAGAAATAATCATGCTATTAACAATGATCTTTTAATAAAAATCGTGGCCTATAGTCTGGCATAACAGCTACACCACAATTACCCTGCAAGTTTACCGAGCTGGAATGACTGGAGAGGGCGGAATAGGAACAGGAAAAGTCGGGCTTCCTTCTGCTCAGTCTTTGTGTGTTTGGTGTTGGTGTGTCGCTTGTCGTGTGTGCATAAACATGTTAATAAGTGTTGTTAATTTTTCAACAGAAGTCCTTTTCGTTTTCACCTCCTGATGTCAGTGGCCTCGGCGTCTTCCTGCTCGGCCACTGGCCCCGCCTCCGGGCCGTGGCGCCTCGGCCCTTGACTGCGGTTACGAGAGTGAACGCTGAACCCCACTTTGCTGGGTTTTTCCTTCTCGCCTTGTCGAGGGGGCTTTGGGTGCTCGGGTTCAGGCTGGGACGGAGCGGGGCGTCGCTGCTCAGTGGGAGACCCGGCGGGGGATGGGGGTATGGATGAGCATAGGCTGAGGCTGTCACAGAGGGCGCCCCAGTTCTGTTCGCATTGCAGTCGGACGCTTCGAGTCAGCGCCTCCTTCACCTCCTCTCCACAGCTCAGCAAAATGTTCACCAGCTCCACATATGGGCTGAATACACACAACAGCAAATCAGATTTACATTTGGAGTGACCACAAATAATAATAATAATAATAATACATTGGGTTTAATATACACTCACTCACTCACACGCCACATTCACACACAGACAAGGTGGAGTCAGTGTCTTGCCCAAAAACGCTACGATAGTTTGCACCTGCCAGAGCTTGGATTTAAACTGCTAACCCAGACCTGCAGCTCTACCATTTGACCCACTGCCACAAACTCTTAACACTCAATCCATGTAATGATTATACAAGGTGCAGACACATGAAATGTAAACATGTGTGGACAGTGAGACCAAGATGTTCCTCCAAAGTAATCAACAAAAGGGCAGCCAAAAAATTCAAGCGCACGATTACTTCATAGTAGTAATACTGACGTAGAGGCAAGGAAGTAGTTGCATGTTTATTAAACAAACTTGCGACTGCATTTGCTTTACTTTTGTTATTAACCTACTATGTCCGATTATTTTTATTTGATATACTATATAAAACATATTAGCTTAAAACCTGACACTATGGCCGGAAATTGTACAAAACGATGGTACTTGAAAATGACTCAAGTAGAAGTCAAAAGTAAGATTAAAAAGGTTACCCCAGAAGCAATACCTAGTAGTGTAAAAAGTGCCCCAGTCCTCAGATGTGGTAACCATTTCTGTACTCACCCTTTTGGAAACAGGTCTTGGAAGTGGATCATCTCCACCATGACTGCCACGTTCTCCTTGGCGGCAGAGCACAGGTTGTGTTTGATGTAGCACTCTCTCTGCAGCTGGAACACCATTTCCTTTATGGACACGCACTTCCGACTGATGCAGCTGAACTTGTGCCGCAGCCCGTGAGCCATGCATTTGAGAGCGTCTTTGATAAAAGACTTCCCCTAAACAAAATAGACAAAATGATTACATTTAGGTCTTGAAGGCTTTTACACAACTGAAGAACCCCTAAGCCTTGATATATCGTTTTAGTAAATGCATGTGTCTAGAAAATACCCCAATAAGTTATGAAGTTGTAAAGTTTAGTTATATAATATGCCAGCAGAGGGTGCTCACACTACTCCAGCCGTAAATGGGGAAGCGGTTTGAGTAGAAGAAATAGCAATGATGGAGCAATTTGCATAGAGAGGATAATTTAAACAGAGGATGAGGATAACATTTAGAGAAACTTGAGTAGCTGTCAAGTAAAGCCAATAGGCCAAATAAGTCATTTATAAAAACTCAGAAACGTCATCGATTACTCTGTGTGCCGTATAGCAGAGTGTGGGCTGGTGTTTTGAGATTGAAACAAAACACAGCGTATGTTTTTGATGAGGATGTGTATCGTGGCAAATTTGCATTACATGGGCCCTTTAGAAGTACATTTCGTTGTATCAGCATATGGTCCTGCCAGAGAGAGTCACAAAAGCCAGTGTCCTCTTTGTGCTAATCCCATGCCTGGAAATGAGAAAAAATCGAAGGAGAAAAAAAATCTGAACGCAAAATCGATGGGGCCAGATGTGCAAGGAGACATACGAGTTAACTTTGGCAGTCCCCGTTGTCCAGTTAGACCGTATAATTTGGTATCATCATGCATTTCAACCAAGCTAGTGCAGCAGTTACACATCCAGAATCGTATCAATATAGGGTAAAGTTCATCAACCTCCAGAAGGCAGGAAGAGTTAGACACAGGACACACAAACTTGTTCATAAAATATTGTTTACGCGTCAGTGTGGTATGTGATATGAACGTGTGACTATGGATTTTAATGGGGCGATTAAAATGGGTGAGAATAGCAGTCAACTGTCTCATTCTTGTGGCCGGCGTAATCTGCCAAAAATGGGAGTTCCTATATGTGACCCTATAGACATATTAAGACCCCAGTCAGGCCTGGCTTGGCACTGTCGCGGTCTCCACTGTGTATAAAAAAGGAGCTGACAGGGCGTAAGGCCAGCTGGCTTCTCCTGACCCCCTATCCCAACTGTACATGCACCGTCTACTGAGGGGGAAGTGGACGTCCCAGGAGAGGAAAATGGATTACAATTTTATGTACGACTGCAAATCTGTGAAAACTTCCACCACTCGAGGCATGTTGAAGTAAAAAAAAAAAAAAAAAATGGAAAAACAAAAATTAAACAAATGTGTTCTTGAGCACAGTGACGCAGTGATAAGCAGTAGGAATGTTGCCTGCAGTTAAAACCACTTTACACAGAGCAAATAGACACACGCGCACACACGCGCACACACACACACACACGCACACGCACTGTTGTATACCTGAGAGTCAAATTTGCCAGCATTGTGGAGGAACGTCATGCAGATTTCCTGCAGCCCCCGAATCTCACATGAGTTATTCTCGAAGCACTCGAACACACCACAGCCCACATCCCCAGCGTTCACTAGGCAATGCTGGATCTCGGCTTGGGAGGAAAGGAGAGAGAAAGAGCACAGGTTATTTGCTTACTGGAGTGAGCAGTCGACACAGGGGCACAATGATGGGTGCATGCTAACTGCGATAGCTCCTGTCTGCAGCACCACACTGCTCCTATGGCCTCATTTGGCTCTCAAACAGGTGACCAGTGACCTACAGTAATTCAGACATGCCTTTGCTGAGCTTGAGAGCACTAGGCATTGTGGCAGGGGACACATACTGATATTTTACTGTGTCATTCTGCAGCACACTCCATCTGCACTGGCTGGCATAGAGGTGGTGCATTGCAGATATATAGAGCACTAGTGAAAGAAGCATTAGCACAGTTGTAAAGTCAGCAGGCATCAACAAGTGGCTTGTATGACATTTGTTGGCTCGCCTCATCAGTATTCAAATGCCCAGAAGGGTAAGGCGGTTTTAGGATAATCACCATTCGTTTAGATTTGCCAAGCAAATCCATAATGCCATGCTGTGCACATAGCAATCTGGCCCGAGGCTGCTCCTCTCTCTCCACTTAGACATAGCAGTCAGAAGGAGAACAAATGAGCGGGGACATAAATTACTAGAAGAAAGTAAAGTGACCTCAAATTGCTGTCTAAGACCATAAGCTACATATAATTAGATGTTATGAGACTACCAGCAAGAGAGTCGTTACAGAAACAAATGTTGCGGAGCGAACGCGATCTTTTGATGCTCCTTTTATTTCTCGTTTAATATGGAAAAAACGTGCACCACACCAAGCAGTCGTACGAAGTTATAGTTTGGCAGTGAAAAGCCAAACTGTTGACCTAAGTAAAACATAATTACACGCGTGATTTGTCTCGGTGCCGATAACTGATGGGCGTGAGAACACTTTTTTCCCACCAGTTGCGTCAAGACGTCTCGAGAACACAGCAAACGACGGTGAACATAAAAAAAGTTATTAAAAACGCTGTCAACAGAAAACAACTCCGTGTGGGGGCGACGGTGGAAGGTTCAGGGGGCAGGGGATAAGGATTTGCAGGAGTTGAACTTAAGTGCGCAGGAAAAGTGAGCCGCTGTCAGCAGTGCTTGTTTTGGCATCACGAGAATGTGCTTGGATCGTACGTATGGGGCGCCAAATGTAACATGCCTTATTTCGTGGACAGAATGACTTTTGTGTCACGAAATACATATATTCATTACGAAATCACGTTACATCGTAACGCCGTTTGTCCACGGAATGCACACATTGGTTTGCATTGTGTCCACGAAACACTGAAGAGAGCACGTCGTTTCGTGGACCAAATTGACTGGTGGGCTTTTGCTTTCGTGGACATAAGGCTGAACACTATTCACTGTCGTACACGAAATAAACTTTCGTCATAAAAGTATTGTGATGTGATACAGAAGGCATTCCGTCCACGCAATAGTAACTTCATAACTTACGAAATGCATTCAGTGACACGTGCTTTCATTCCGTGCACGAAATGCATAACGGTATACATTTCGTGAGTCAGCAGTTTACGAAATGAATTATGTGACACGATAATGTCATTCCGTGGACGAAATGCATTATAGAATCACGAAATCGGTTTTGTGACCTGCAACAATACATTTCGTGAGTCAGCAGTTTACGAAATGAATTATGTGACATTTCGTAAACATTTCGTAAACATAACATAACTGTTTACTCACTGTTTCGTGAGTCAAAAGTTTATTATGTAAACTGCTGACTCACGAAATGTATACCATTATGCATTTCGTGCACGGAATGAAAGCACGTGTCACTGAATGCATTTCGTAAGTTATGAAGTTACTATTGCGTGGACGGAATGCCTTCTGTATCACATCACAATACTTTTATGACGAAAGTTTATTTCGTGTACGACAGTGAATAGTGTTCAGCCTTATGTCCACGAAAGGAAAAGCCCACCAGTCAATTTGGTCCACGAAACGACGTGCTCTCTTCAGTGTTTCGTGGACACAATGCAAACCAATGTGTGCATTCCGTGGACAAACGGCGTTACGATGTAACGTGATTTCGTAATGAATATATGTATTTCGTGACACAAAAGTCATTCTGTCCACGAAATAAGGCATGTTACATTTGGCGCCCCATACGTACGAGCCTCAGCCGCAGCGTGCATTGAATTACAAAGTTGTCAGGCCCTAAACCCTCCATAGAAAATAATAATAACAATAATGATAACCCTGCGTGTGTATGTGGATAACGTAACAGTTACGCGCTCAGGTTTTGACGCAGGTCGTGGGTAAAGACGCCAAAGACTTAAAGCGTGAAGTTGCTAAACGCAATCAAATATAATAGGACAGTTCCCACTTAGCTTTATGACATAATAAAGACACATTATCCAGGGATACGGAGTGCTTGCTTCGGGCATTACTGCTGAACTAACCTGTTTAAACACACCACTTTTAATTAGACCTTGATTTCTCCATTACGTTACCCATTACGCACACACTCCGTGGCGCGCGCACACCTCGTATACATTACCTATTACCTTGTGCCATTCTATTAATAGTTTACTAACATATTGGATTCCCGTCTGAGAGTATTTACTAGATATCGTTTCTAAGTGATCAAAAAGGGCGACGATATTGGAGTTAAAATAATCCTATATAGGCTAAAGCGTGCTCTCTCGTGCACATCTCCGCGTTAACGCCTTCCACAGAAAGCACGTGTCCGGTCAAACCCCAGGCCACGCGCAACATCGGTGACATTCCCTGCTGATCGGCACTCACCGGTGTTCTGCAAGGACAGGCGCCCTTTCTGAATCGCAGGCTTCTCGGGGGGGATATCATGACTGTGTATGTCCGTATTATCCGAACGCACCACTTCCTCCAGCACTGACATAACCAGCAGCGCCACAGCCACTTTGACAAACATTGCGTCCTCTCCTTGTCGCTTCCAGAAAAAGATCCCCCGTCTGTTGTGTGCACGGTGAGACTGCTGGAGCGCCGCTTGGTGTCCTCTATAGGTCAGCTGTGGGGCTGACTGAATGTGCACAGGCTGTGAAAGGATGCTGCCTATATTTCTCACCGAGCCCTGGGTGTCAATTTGGATGAAGGAGTTAAGCAGGTGTTGTCGGCCGGGACTCCACGACCAATCAGAGACGGAGACATCCGCGTCCAAGGTTTTAGGGGAGTGTCCAGTGAAAGTCCCCGTTTTGCCATAAAACTCGAGCCACATGACTAAGTTGACTTTGACGGCTCTTGTAGATCCAGCAATAAACACCATCGTTAAAATGTAATTATAAAGAGGTTTGGTGACAACCATATAGGCAATATTTGACATTTATTTGGGCTACTTCAAGAGGAATAGCCCACCTCTAACCTTACATTTATGTTTGAAACGTCAACTCTCTTTTATTTTTGCAAATAATAATTGTTTTTAGTTTTCAAGGTAAGTCTTATAAACCTAAACCCCAATGACAGTAATGATGTTGACTGATGTAGACAAGAAATATAGGCACATATCACAGGTAAGATTTGTAGGCATTACTGTGGCATAACGAGACATATTATGGGCTTCTGCTCCATATCAGCGATTAGGCTACTCACTATTTTTAATCAGTGCATCGGTTACACGAGGAAGTCTTCTGCTGACTGTGTGGCAATTGTCTTTGTAAACACCAGTATAGGAACAGTATTGTTTTGGCTCCACTTCTGACATACGGGGAATCATGAGCAACACTTCATGCCATGTGAATGTAGAACAGACTCTACAAAAATATAAAAATATGACTGACTCCATAATGTTCTAGTGACCTCATGATGTGTCACAGAAGCGCGTCCACATTCAGCAGGTAGCCCATGGTCCGGCTGAGGAGCTGATGCCTCAGACTCAGTGAAGCAGTTGCATTTAAAGCCTCGAGGGGGCCCACTGATACTTACTGTGCCTCCCGCAGTCGAATTATTAATAATACTAAGAAAGAAAGAAAGAAAGAAAGAAATGGCAACTATTAGACCTGGCTCTTGACTTTGGGCAAAGCATTTTATGAGATTTTTCCAATGACACTTTAAAAAGGACACTGATGTGAGAGAGAGGGCAGTAGAGGGAAAGGACATTGCACACCACGTTCTTGTCCCTTGTGGCACTATAATGCCCACCATACATTTAAGTTTCTAAACAATCTATAATCTATGCTGTTTTTCCCCCAAACAAAGACAAAGTTTTCAGATCGAGGCTATATTTAGAACATCAATGAAAATAGCCCAGACCCGAACTTGGCCGTGCGTACTTCAACCAAACCCAAATGACGACCACTTACAGCTCTAAATATAGATAATTATTACCCCAAGACTGCAGTATCTATCATTTTAATTGAGGTTTGAGTCTGTGGAGTGCATCTAAAAGCATCCCTCACTGCAGAGAAACGGGAGGTATGCTGGCCAATGATAAAACCTCACATTTCAGCATCCCCATTATATTCTTATGGTGGATGTGGTACACTAATCTGCGTCTATCGTTTAGGTCTAATGTTGCTTTCTACTCCTCATGAATGTTCCTCCGCTACGCTCTTCTCCATTAAAAGTTGTTCCAGCCTCCGCGCCGCAGACGGGTGAAGTCTGACCAGCGCGTAAAGGGAAATTGCAATGCAGCAGGATTTTTAAAGTCCGGTGGATTTGCAGCAGACTCTCGCGGGAAGGGTGTAGCGCGACATGGCACGCGTCTGGGCACAAATGGACGGTTCTTGGTGGTGTGCCAGTATAGCGTCTATACCACAGCCTGGAATCTCCTGCACACATTCGCGTCTGTTTAAAAGCTAACCACGCTGGGAACACACCCTCGATTTAGCCCAATCAGAGAGCGGCACCATGCCGGCGCGTCACCGCTGCATGTGCTGGTGTTGCGCTCCAAGGGAAATATGCAGGTAGCCTATGGTCATCTCAACGCAACTGCATACACTTGAGTAAAATGAGTAACTCAGGTGATACTCAGGGTCATCTGCAATTTGATACTTTATTCACTTTAATTTGAGATAATTTAATTTATGCTTTAGTGCAGGGATGTCCAAAGTGCGGCCCGGGGGCCAAATGCGGCCCTCAGACCAAATTTTTGGTGGCCCCCGGGATTCTTGTTTTATTGGCACGTATCACCGGAGATGGTACTTTGTACTGCAATCTTAATAATTCCACACAAGCATTAAGTAAAGCCTAAATAAATGTGTGGGGTACGGTTTAAATCTCTCTCAAATACACCCCGTTGAATGTTTGAATGCACAGACCACCGATCTGTGGTACATGTCAATATGGGGCCCTCGCTTTAGTGGTTACAGTTTGACAAGTTAGACAAAGTTTAGATCTAGTTAAGACATAATTTAATCCAATTTAGGCAACGTATACGGGTAAATATTTTATGGGATGAAGTGGAAGAATAGTATGAATGGAGGGATGCCATCCATCCATTTTCTTCCGCTTTATCCGGGGCCGGGTCACGGGGCAGCAGTCTCAGCAGAGATGCCCAGACTTCCCGATCCACGCACACCTCTTCCAGCTGTTCTGGGGGGACCCCGAGGCGACACCAGGCCAGCTGGGAGACATAGTCCCACCAGCGTGTCCTTGGCCTTCCACGAGGCCTCCTCCCAATAGGACATGCCTGGAACACCTCCCGAGGGAGGCGACCAGGAGGCATCCGAAACAGATGCCCTAGCCACCTCAGCTGGCTCCTTTCGACGTGGAGGAGTAGCGACTCGAGTCCGAGCTCCTCCCGGGTAACTGAGCTCCTCACCCGATCTCGAAGGGTGCGCCCAGCCACCCTGCGAAGGAAACTCATTTCGGCGGGATGGAGGGATGCTGTAAGTCAAATGTAACCTGATATGTTCCAAAAATGAAACACATTCATTCATTTCTAGACTGCTGAGCACAGTTTAGTAGTTTAGATATGATAGGTGCGATGGTGTATCACTATATTGCAATAGCACCACAAACAATAAGAATAATGCTTCTAATTTGCATCAATAGCAATGATTGTAAATGCTTTTAATTATTTAACGATTGCACAAAGTTTCAGTTTCTATAGTGGCATTGTCCAGTGAATGGCTTGGACATTGGAGAAGCTCATTGATTTTGATTGCTGTTTTGTAAACATACCGAGAGCAGGCATGTGTTCTGAGTTGGGACCCCTGGCAGGAGATCAAGCAGTGAGACCACAACAGAGGGGTGTGCATCGGAGGGGGGGGGGTCACTTCTCCGAGAGGTGGGCTTCTGCGACAAGAATTAATGGCACCACTTTACAGACTCTTGTTCATATGAACATGTGGAGATAATTCAGCTCAAAGTTTGGAGACAGTAAACAAAAGTAGGGACATGGATACAGTCAGGTCTTAAGTGGACCCTGAGACAAATCCCATATAGATCTCAACAATTGTTAGAAAGCAGTTGAAACTGAATGTCCAAATAAATGTCAACTAAACTTGACAAATAACTGAGATTTGCTCTGACAGAAATATGCAAAATGTTAAATCTCCAAAAAGACGGAGCTAGAATGTTCTAGTGGGTAAAGGCTGACATATGGTCTCTATTTCCCTTTTTCTACTCATCCATGCGTCTGCTGCAACCGTGGAGTGGCAAACTCAAATGTGTTCCGTTTAGAAGTCGATGGAAAGTATTGTTCTTCAAACACGTTGTCAACATTGTTTAAAAAAACAGTCTCCATGACATCTGCAGCAGGATTTAAGGCTTGCAGAGTAAACATGAAGACTGGCAGTGCAACATGAGATGAAGTGAGTTGAGAGCTGAGAAGAAGCTGTGAAACATTGAATACCGAAGTCTTCGAGGAACTTGAAGATGATATCTGAGTGGCTATATTTGGCTGTGTTTATGGCTCTGTGCACTGAATGTGTGTGTGGGCAAATTGCTGTCAGGTGTTGAACTTGTATCTCATGACTTCGCCAGCAGGATGATATTGCACTTTGAGCCCGGAGCGAAGAGCTTTTTGAGAGAGGGTTTACGAGTCATTAATGTGAGACTTTTTCGTGTGCATAATGAAACAGAGAACATTAAAGGTTATGGTGCTTAGCTGCAGGAGCGTTCTCTGTGCCTGCCATTGCTCCACTCTGCGCTTTGTAAACTCACCTGACTCGTGAAAAGAGAGGTTTTACGGCACGCTCAGCAGGCCAGCTCTGGGCTCTGTTTCCACACGGTGTGAAAACGCCATGGCATTCACTCTCAATGTTCCTAAAATGTTCTATTATAGAGTCAATTCTGTGCGGGATTTATTGCTACATCCTTGGGTGGTTATAAAGTCTTTTATCGGAGTTATGCAGCACAAAAGAACAGATGATTGAGTAGGACCAGTGCCATCATTGTGTTTTGACAAGAGACACTGGGGCCAGCACACGGATATTGTTTAAAATGATAATAATACCTTACACTTGTATTGCGCTTGTATTACCAAGTTTCTTAAAGCGCTGCACTGTATTATTCATTCACTCCATACTCGATGGTGGTAAGCTACTGTTGTAGCCACAACTGCCCTGGGGTAGACTGACGGAAGCAAGGCAACCAGTCTGTGCCATCGGCCCCTCTGACCACCACCAAACACTCACTCACACACTACATTCACACGGGCTTCCTGGTGTTCCCAAACGGTCTCCCATCCAAGTACCAGCCAGGCCCTTCCCTGCTTGTATTTGTACTTGGCTTATTGTTTCTAGGGGAATGTGTCCCCTGCACTTTGCTCATCCTTCAACCAGTGCCTCATGGGTAATGTGTCAGGAGAGGAGTGCTTACAGACTCATCTTCAGACAATTGAGCTAGGAATGTGGTCAGTTCATTACCTAGCTGGAATATCAGCCCACTGCGCATGTTTTGGATTGAGAGGGGACACTGAAGTGCACAACCAGACACAGGGAGCGCATGCATACAGGGCCTTGCGAAAGTACTAATACACCTTGAACTTTTGCACATGTTGTCATGTTTACAACCCTAAACGTAAATATTTTATTTAGTATTTATTATTTTTTTACTGAAAGTTCACACACAAGTAACAGACAACTGTGAAGTGAAAGGAAAATGATACATGATTCTGTTATTTTTCAAACAATAGAAAACCGAGGGGCGTACATAAGTATTCATATAGCATGACTTAATACTTTGTGGAACCCCCTTTTTCTACAGTAACAGCAGCAAGTCTTCTGGGGTTTGACTCTACAAGGTTTGCACATCTAGAGACTGACTTCTTTACAAAACAACTCAAGCTCTGTCAAATTAGAAGGAGAGCGTTTGTGAACAGCAGTTTTCAGGTCTTTCCACATATTTTCAATAGGATTTAGGTCAGGACTTTGACTGAGCCATTCTAACACATTAATAGGTTTGTTTTTAAACCATTATATTGTAGATTTAGCTTTGTGTTTAGGGTCATTGTCCTGCTGGAAGGTGAATCTCCGCCCCAGCCTCAATTCTCTTGCTGAATCCAGCAGGTTTTCCTCCAAAATGTCCCTGTATTTGGCTCCATCCTTCTTCTCAACTATTCTTCCCAGCCCCATAGCATGATGCTCCCCCCACCATATTTGACACTGGGGATGGTGCATTCAGGACGGTGAGCAGTGTTAGGTTTGTGCCATACATAACGTTTTGCATTTGGGCCAAAGAGTTCAATTTTTGTCTCATCTGACCAAAGCACCTTCTTCCACATGGTAGCTGTGTCCTCCATATGACTTCTAGCAAACTTCAAACGGGATTTCTTAGTATAACTTAACGCTGCTTTAAACTTCTCCACAGCTTTATCCCTGACCTCTCTGGTGTGCTCCTTGGGCTTCACGATCCTGCTTAGTGACCAATACACTCTGACCATAGCTCTGAGGCCCTCACAGAACAGCTGGAATGATACTGAGAGTAGATTACACACAGGTGGCCTCTATTTAATGGTTAGAACAAGGTGTGAACATTCTGCCGTCATTAGGAATGTTATAAAGGCAATTTAATGCACTCCCACAATGTTGTATGAATACTTATGCACGCCCCACTTTTCACTTTTCTATAATTTGTAAGATAACAGAATCATCATTTTGCTTTCACTTCACAGTTGTCTGTTACTTGTGTGTGAACGTTCAGTAAAAAATTCTAAATAAAATCTTTACGTTTATGGTCGTAAACATGACAAATGTGCAAATGTTTAACGTGTATTAGTACTTTCAGCTTGCAGGCTCTTATTACAGACCAACAAACTGGGTTGACTTTCAAAAAATGTTGGGCTTTCTATGTGATGTTTGACTGGTTTTCCTCAGGTGTGCCCCATCAACTTGAGCCAAGCGCAGTCATTGAGCTAGTTCCAGATTAAGATCCTAAGTAAAGACACCGCAAATCTTTTTTTTTTTCTCTCCAAACTGGCTGCCACTGACATATTCATGAAAGGGTCATTATGTTCGGTTTCCACCGGAGGCCATTGGTATTTCTGAATATATGTATTTGTTTCATTGATAATGTGTTCTCAGACCCTCCAGCATTGTGCCTGAGTGTGTTCTGTAGGGGCTTCCATTGCTACATCACTAGCCGTGCATTTACAAAGTCTCATTACTGTCCATATAAGCACAAAGGAATGATTGAGTGACAGTGCAAAGAGATGAGCAGCAGTTGCCAATGAGAGCCTTCACCTTGGCTGCTGGTGCTTGTATGAGGGCAGAGGTGATGTCATCGTGGCTTGAGACACCGGGTTTGACGCTCCGATAGGTGGGCAGGCTGGCACAAAGGAGAGCAGCTCCGAACACAAAGGCCCCATTGAAGAGGAGTGAGACATGAGGCCAGAGGGCGCTGTGGGTGGCACATGGTGTCATAGCTGCTCAAAAGACCGGAGAGCAATTAACCATCTGATTCAAACTCTGGGCAAAGGGGCTTATTATGTAAGGTCAGTTTGGGCTACATCATTTCAGTGAAACAAGTTTGTTTCGGGTAACACTTTTATGCGATCACTTCTTCGCCCCATGTTTCCATTTTCTCCCATCGTGCTGGATCCAAAGATGCTATATTTATCGTGATGCAGAGAACCAACAATTGTGCAACATAATATGACACACTTACCCCTCATTAGAGATGAAGGGTCCTTTGTGGCAGCCTGACAATCATTAAAAGTTCGCCTCTGGTTTGGCTTGTTTACTCTGTGGTGATTACCAGGTGATTGTACAGCCCGTGACCCACATTCAGAGTCAGGTCAGCCAAGACACGGGGGATAATTGACAATATTCAGAAAAGTGCACGTAGAGAGAGAGTGTTAGAGTGGATAGCCATTTGCTCCTGCCTCATTAGACTGCGTTAGAGACAAGACTGGCTCACAACAACAATAGGGGAAATAATAGCACTGTCCGCAGTGCAGGCTCGTGTTGTATGTGGGATCTGCTTTGAAAGAGCTTCTGCAGGACACCAATTCAGATTATATTCACTTGGATTTGGAAAAATAAATAATGGGGCATTACATGGGAATTGCATTTATCTAAAATTAAAAATTGTAATGTCCCAATATCGCATCCAAACCTCAAACATGCACAACAGGACAAAAAAACCTCAAGCTCAATATCCCTGACCAAGTCTAGCTCAAGATCTCAAGGTGAGTCCCCACATGCTTTCCTACAGTCCTCCCGACTTGTTGCCCAAGCAGCGTTGAAAGATGAGTATAAATGTAGAGACAATTTCCATGAGGACAGAATAGAACACCCCAAACTTTATGTCTTTCACTTGTCCTTTTCAAACAGTGCTCTACGTGTACACACGCTAAACAATGAAATGAGTTGTTACTGCACATCATTTTACATCTGCATGCAGCATTAGTATTAAAACTACATAACTGAGCAATATGTGAAAAATGTAATAAAATAAATGAATCAATAAAAAAAATCATTTTGTCTCATTTTATCCCGATTGTTTATTTCATTTTATTTCAAATATTGTAAACAACAAATATGGTTCATTGACTTAGACACAAAAAATGACGCTTTCCATTCCAGTACCATTTAACAGTTTCCATCTTATTCCTCAAAAGTACAAACCCTACTTCAAACCATGAGCTCAACCTCAACCTCTGAGTTGTCCATTAAAAACACCATGCAGATTATTAGGGCTGACTACTAATAGATTTAATCACAATTAATGTATTAATTCTACAGTCTACAAGTAGTACGTGCAAGATGACCTGTTCAATTCAGTTCCTTAAAAGAAAAAAATATAATTAAATCCTAAAGCCGAGTCGGATTTGAACCTCCTCCATTAGTAACATTTGCCATACTTTTAGATTTGATTCCTAGAATTCAGCACTATTGCAGTAAATCTGCCTCAATTTGTTTATTATGAGATTAACACCACAAAGTAACACCGGCCTTTACACAGGCAATAAAATGTGCATTCTTGGCTGTCCCGGGGCAACTAATAGGTTGCATGCCTCCAACATCACAAGGCTGGCAGGAGCCATTCAAATTTGGCAGAAAAGTTGAGTTTCTGTCACAAACTCAGCTGCAGTGATGTGATGTCGGTTTCTCTGTGTTTGTTTGTTTAAGGCACTTGCAAAAGAGCCGAGACCGTAAGAAACCCATTCAGTGGCCTGTGTTAAAAGTAGTCCCCAGGTTTAATAGTTGTCCAAAATACATTAATAAAACATGAACAAGAACAACTGTTAAATGGCCTTTGAACATTAGGCGTATGCTTTTCAAAAGCGCGCTGGTCATTTGTCCTCATTTTGAGTGAGTAAACCATTTCTATGTTGAGAAGGGCATGGGCAATATAGCAAAAAGCAAACAAACAAAAACACACAAAAATGTTCTCCAATCAAATTGATCAATCTTGGTAAACTTTATCTATAATAAATAAAAACAAATATAGCTTTACCGATTCATGAAGACTCCTCCTGTTATTGCCAACACCATGATGATTATTGAGATTGACCAAAGCTTGGATTGCAATTTCAATTAAAATGCCAATAGTTGCCCAAACCTGACAGTAAATTACCATCCCTGTACTGACTTTTTATTTTGGGGGGGAAATATTTCAAGCTACTTTTTGGGTTGACAGAACAGAATAGAAGGCAGGCATTGCAAAATTAACATTTCCCATTTCAGCTCAACCCTATCTCCAACATTATATTTTTCCAACAAAAGTGCACGATGTTGCCTTCAGGCAACAACCTGAAAAATCACAGTTAAATCAATACATACAAAAAACATACGTAAACGATCTAATAATTTTATGCTTCTTCATATAATTATACCTGCACATTTACATATTAATTTTATGGTAGGTAATTCCAATTCAGACCTGTAGTAAAGTAATAATTATGTTACCTTTATCGGGCACCTGTGTCACCTGTGAATTTTATTCCTTAAAGGACAGCTCCAGCACTCACACAAATGCCCCTACCTACTTCAGCCCCGATTGAAAAAAACAAAACATTTAAAAGACCAGCGTTAGAGCCTAAAGGGCGGTTTGTTGCCTGAGGGCAACACTATACCATAGAGGGTTATTTTCAGTCAGTGTCAGCTCAAGAGTGTGAACCAAAATGGTCGCTATTTAACAGCATGATCATTATATAACTGCAGTAAATGCATACTTGCAACTGGATCACTACCGTCCTGATTTAGCTAATTGGACTAATCTGACATCTGAAATGTATAATTATGTCCTTTAGGATCTATGCACATAATATAAAAGCCAAACATTTTAAACTGATTATTTTTATTATCATTTAAAAAAGGATCATGAGAATGGATCAGATGTTACATATGGCTAGAGTTCAACCCAGTGACCGTGATTCATATACACATATACAGTGCCTTGTGAAAGTACTAATACACCTTGAACCTTTGCACATTTTGTCATGTTTACAACCCTTAACATAAATGTTTTATTTTGAATTTGTTACTGGACGTTCACACACAAGTAACAGACAACTGTGAAGTGAAAGCAAAATGATAAATGATTCTGATATTTTCAAAAAATAGAAAACCGAAAAATGGGGCGTGCATAAGTATTCATACAGCATGGAATAATACTTTGTGGAACCCCCTTTTTCTGCAATAACAGCAGCAAGTCTTCTGGGGTATGACTACAAGGTTTGCACATCTAGAGACTGACATTTTAGCCCATTCTTCTTTACAAAACAACTCAAGCTCTGTCAAATTAGAAGGAGAGCGTTTGTGAACAGCAGTTTTCAGGTCTTTCCTCTGATTTTCAATAGGATTTAGGTCAGGACTTTGACTGGGCCAAACACATTAAAATGTTTGTTTTTAAACCATTCCATTGTAGATTTAGCTTTGTGTTTAGGGTCATTGTCCTGCTGGAAGGTGAATCTCCGCCCCAGGCTAAATTCTCTTGCTGACTCCAGCAGGTTTTCCTCCAAATTGTCCCTGTATTTGGCTTCATCCATCTTCCCAACTGTTCTTAGAATCTTCCCAGTCCTCGCTGAGGAAAAGCAGCCCCATAGCATGATGCTCCCCCCACCATATTTGACACTGGGGATGGTGCACTCAGGACGATGAGCAGTGTTAGGTTTGTGCCATGCATACATTTTTGGGCCAAAAAGTTCAATTTGTGTCTCATCTGACCAAAGCACCTTCTTCCACATGGTAGCTGTGTCCTCCATATGACCTCTAGCAAACTTCAAACGGGATTTCTTATGGCCTCCTTTCAATAATGGCTTTCTTCTTGCCACTCGTCCATGAAGGCCAGATTAGTGTAGAGTACGACTTATAGTTGTCCCATGTACAGATTCCCCCAGCTCAGCGGCAGTACGTCGCAGCTCCTCCAGAGTTATCTTGGGGCACTTGGTTGCATTTCTGACCAGTGCTCTCCTTGTTCGGTCTGTTAGTTTAGGTGGATGGCCGTGTCAAAGAATTTATAATAAACCTACCCCTCATCTCTCATTCAAGTAACATCACATAAACTTTCAGCTACACTCATGCAAGAAACTACTGCATGAGTCTGTGCTTATGTATTAATATACATCGTTTATGATCATACAAAGTGTCAAAAAGGATTTATCATTTACCATCCATCCATTTTCTTCCACTGGTCTGTTGCCGGGTCGTGGGGGCAGCTGTTGGAGCTGCCCAAATCACATTGCACCAGCCCCTATGGCTCCTCCTGCAGGTGGTGGGTCCACAGAAGGACAGCCTCATGATTCCAAACGGGCCTGTTGGTCTCTCATAAGGGGCTTCACCCATTCACACTCTCATTCATACACCAGTGTACGCAGACACTGGTGTATGTGCACCTTCAGGAGGCGGGAGTAAAACCCCCGACCTTCCGATCATGAGACGACCCGCTCTACCATCTGCGCCACCGTCGCCCCCAGATTTATCATTTACAGTCGTACAAAATAAATACACAATATGGTACTTAAGACTTATACCAGGGCACATCCCTCTTTCATTCTGATCATACAAAAATATACACACTTCAATATCGCTCGGCCCTACTATACCAAATATATGTACAGGCTCTGTATAACCATGTAGAAGTAGAAACTATCTGCCTGTAGTCATACACTTAGGATTGACAGGAAAAAGGAAAAATTAAAGCAAAACAAAAAGAGATATGTATACATCCGTACAGTATACATACGTATATGTAATCTATGAACAATTAACATTGGAAACATGTGTTATTTTTTGTCCATAGTCATGAAAAACTAACAAGCTGATCTCACTTTACACACAGATTACACACAGGTGGCCTCTATTTAATGGTTAGGGCAAGGTGTGAACTTTCTGCAGTCATTAGGAATGCTATAAAGGCAATTTAATGCACTCCGAAAATACTTATGCACGCCCCACTTTTCACTTTTCTATTGAACATATAAAAACTGAATCATGTGTCGTTTTGCTTTCACTTCACAGTTGTCTGTTACTCGTGTGTGAACTTTCAGTCAAAAATTCGAAATAAACATGATAAAATGTGCAAATGTTCAAGGTGTATTAGTACTTTCGCAAGGCACTGTATTTCCGATAGGGCCAACTCTAGAAAGGCTCAGTCAATTGTGTGTGTGTGTGTGTGTGTGTGTAATTAGCCGGTGAGTGTGCAGACATACCTTGGCCTATGCATTGGTGGGCAGTAATAGCCCTGTTAGGCAGCTCATTACAAACGTGTTGTTGACATGGCTTGATTGGAAGCCATTGTTTCTTGACTGGCGCCTGTGTTTACAGAAGACAATGTTCATTTGATGTGGTGATAGTAATGGTCTTATGTAACACCGACATTTAGGGACGGGGGGAAAAATGAATGAATTGCAGGGGTCTCACCTGGTGCAACTTTGCACTTGAAACATTACCCGGCCAATGCCAAATGAAGCAATCGCGTCTCTCTCGCCGCCGTGAAGCGAGGTATTTAAGCTTGTTTGCCAAATAGTTAAAAGGAAAGGAACCATTTAGTTATAAATAAAGCGCAAGATATATTTAGAATAGTTGAGGTTAATTAGGCAGCCCATGAATTAGTGGTGGAGCTGAGATCAAGTCGGCATGTCACAGATGCTTGTGAACCTCAGGGCCATGAGGTTACAATTGTAGGATGTTTGGGGATATTTGCTGTTTACGATGTGCGTCCTACAGTTCGAGGTAATTGATTGCCGTGATGGTGTGTGTTGGAACATGTTGGATTTTTCCGTTAAGGCCAGCACATTCGGTGGGAGCGTGTGCGGGGGAGTGGGGGACATGGAGCAGCAGATAAAATACCTCCCTGGACTGTCCAAACTTCTTCCCATTGAATTCCCTTCGCCAATAGGTTCATGTTGTTGAATTTAAAGCTAGGAGTCGATATGATTATAAGAAAGATGAAGCCGAGAACATGCAAACTCCACGTCGATAAACCTCCGCATTTCTTTGATGGGGGCCACTCTGCAGTCAATACAAGATAGTTTACAAACAAATACTTTAACAGGATGCAAAGCTTTCCAAATGTCATTGCAGCTATCGGACATTTAAAACGCATTAACATCTCAAACATCTTAGGTCAAAAATCCCTTTTACTGAGCATGTACAGTGATAAAGGACGTGTCTTTATTACATCTGCACCATGCAGTTTAACAACATGAAACAGCTGTGGCTTAAACGGACTATACGGAGTTTAAAAATGAAAATTATGTATTTTCCTCCAACTCGTCCTATTGCAGGGGTAGGCAACGTCAGGCCCGGGGGCCAAATCCGGCCCTCCAGCACAGAATCTCTGGCCCCCCAAGATGATTTGGGGTCATCAAATTATCAAATACCTATAAAAGTACACTAAAAATGTGAGAAATAGTGACAGTATTTAAAAAATATCCTGGCAGAGCATCCCACTTGGTCATATATAATGTAAAACAGTGGTTCTCAACTGGTGAGTCACGACCCAAAAGTGGGTCACGGAACAATTTTCAGTGGGTCGCGTGCCTATCGGGAACTTTTATTCAATATTTTCCATCTAAAACTGCATGGAATCACTAACAGAGTCTGTTTAAAATTAATGTTATTGAGTTGTTTTGATCCTAATTTCAGTCTTAAAGGCAGATCTACTGCTTGTTCAACAAAACTTGTGTGAAAAATAAAATATTTTATACGATATATATGACAAATTACATTTTAATTTGGGTCGCGGCTGGTCATACGAGGGTAATGTTGGGTGCTGAAGCCAAACCATTTGAGAACCACTGATGTAAAACATTGGTATTTGTAGAAAAAAGTTCTTTACTTTAGGCTACAATGGTGAGATTCGACCCTTGGTGTTCTGGCAATAATGAAAATCGGCCCTCCACGATGCAAACTTGCCTACCCCTGTCCTATTGTGTAGAATAAGCCCAGACTTATTCACCACAACTGCCTCTAAAATCCTGCACTCAAAAAAGTTGTTAATGTGGGTCCAAATTGCCGTCATGCACGAGCTTAATATAGAAACTGCTGTTACGCATAAGACTTGAGGTGGCGGTAGTGAGCAACAAAAATTACCAACTTGCATCTAGTCCCTTTAATACTCTTCAGACAATACAGAATGTACTTAATAAGCTCAGATCCCTGTCGATATGAAACTAAAAACATTACCTTATGTTATAACTTTTGGAAATGATGGATCTGGACCTCAAAGGGAGACATTGACTTTGTGACTTAAGCAATCCATGTTTTAATGTGGTAAATGAATGTGGCAAAAAGGTACAATAGGCGGAACGTAGGAAAAAACGAAGCAAAAAACAAACAGCCAACTTCTATATTCTTATGAAATAGTCTAATATAATGCAATAGGTTATTTCATAAAAAAAAAAAAAAAATTGACTGCTGGTTAACCGATGACAGGAAGGAATTAGTTGATTTCTTCTTGTAAGTGGACAAATAGAAAGCATACAAGTGTATTACATTACAACGATTATAATAATTGACACATTATTTAGATAAACAAACATGGCTGAAGGAAAACTCATCCCTCTCCCATGTCATATTACACTTGCCGGTAGTGTGGCCCGCTTGAGCCGAGCCAGAGGAGTTCGAGACAGATTTTCTGGTGTTGGCGGGCCTTGGGAAGTACTGTATTTCTGAGCGATGGGCTGTCTCTGTTTGCGTTGTACATTATGTTCCTTCGGGAAAAATCTTGCTGATTAAGTGCTACCATTTTGACAATATGTCAACTCGGGGGAGCGAAGATGAATTCATGCTTGGCAGTTGAATAAACAGCCCTTCTAACCGACATATTCCTCATCCAGAGAAACTGCACTGAAGGCTGTCTATTTTTGCGCAGCTGTCAAACTGTGAAACTGTAATGAATGGTTTTAATTAGCATGAAGACGAAGAATCTCATTTTTTCTTTCGTTGCATTTACGCTCCACAATAAACCTTCAGTGACGGCCCACAATCTGCAAGGCTCACATGCGCTCCAATTCCTGAAATACATATGTATGTCTGTATTTTTGGTATGGAGCCCCTGGCTAGACCTCTCAGTGAGACGCTGTGTGGATAAAAGAGCTCTTTATTGGAGCTGGCACACAGGCGTCCTTCATAAGACACATATGACCACTTTATAACATCTGACATAAGCATTTGTAAGTGTGCTGACCAATGCTTGTGGTTACCATCACTGACGCTGCAAGGGTGATGGACGATGGCTGCAAGAATATCTCCATTTTTCTTTCTCTGCACAACACTAAAATAAAGAGCACAGGAGAATGATACTGAATGGATCAATGCCCGAACAAAAAGAAAAGTATGAGTTGGATAACTCACTATAAAATCTCAGAGGAGGCTTTGGCCAAAACAGGAACCTAATCATTGTAGCCAGGACTATATTAGAGCGCATATGAACTGTTGGCTGATCTGAAGGATGTGCTACAAAGATATTTTAATGCATGCAGAGTGACTTCCAAAATGCATTGGATTTCAGAACAAACTATTAATATTGCAACAATTTCCCCCAATCACATGTTCACTGGTGTACTGTTTGAGAGGGTCACATATCCTAGAGCATATTGCAGAACAGTTATAAATCTCTCTTGCCCCACCAAAAAAAAAAGAAAAGAAAAAAAAGACAACTTTTGAAAGTTTGTTTTTATTCCCAATTCTCAAATATGCAGTATGTACATGATCCGGTTTTTAATTTAAACTCACAAAATAGTGTCCTGTCCATTATCCATCACCGCTGTTAACTAAACTAAACATATAGTTTGTGCTCAACACATGTGCAGAAATCTTTACTCCTGACCAACATTTATGCTAAAATTGGGAGATGCACAGACAACGCCTGCACGGCAACAAGAAATAACAAGGATAATGCATGTTGCGGCCATGTGTTCATATCATTAACAAGAAAACTGTATTAGGGCCATGACAATAAATTAAATGGAATTAATGCGATGCAAAGTTCACAAAACATATAAGCAGATGTGATGTGCGGCCTGTAGGCCCAGCAACACGGACATGGACACTCATGTGTGAACAGACTCTCTCTGACGTTTGTGACACGGATGTTTCTCTGGGGAGATGCGGCCACTGTCCTTATTCGAACGTAAGTAATAAACACGCATGCTATAGAACAGCTACTATATGCAGTCTTTCCCTGGAGGACCTTGAGTGGTGGCTGCGTTGTGTTCTATTTACGTGTAGTTGATGCTGTCACATTGCTATGCTGCCTCCACAACGGCACCTGACAAATAACAGTCATAATTCACAGCACCATTTTGGCGCTGCGAGATAAAAAGTAGCATTTAAACAAACAAGTCAGGAATGTTCCCGTATTAGATTTGTGTGCTTGTGTTTTTGTGTGAATATTCCTCTCAAATCTATAAGTGCAGGGGTCACTCAGTGAACCCTGAAAGGCCTGTTTGATTAAGTCTTTATTTTGTGCTGAAAATCACAAAGGGAAACAATACTCAATACCCTTCTTCAAGTTTCCAATATACTAATCCAACCTAAATTATTCAACTCCAAGTATCTTTCATTTAGACAAGCACATTTGTTCCATGGTTTTGCTTATTTAAGCCGGGCATCTGTCCAAACAGGTTTCTTAACTGCTTTTTGTGGCGTATGAATTACTAGGCGAATCCAGGCAGATGGTTACATTGACAATGCCTTTAATGGGGTGCACATTGGCAGATTGTTAGCACTCCTCCTGTGACACCTCACAGCAAGAAGGTCAGGGCTTTGAAACCACATGGTATAATGTATCCCATGTCATGCGAATCAGAACATATCTGTCAACATATACAGTAAACCAGGGTTAGCAGGTTAAGACCATAGGACACAAAGTTGTTGTTTATTGTATTCACTACATTAAAGAAAGAATTACAACGTGATGGAGTGGGACAGAAACCCCAAAGGGCCTATACTTCACGTCACTCCTAAACAAATGACAGATCTCAAGCCGAGAGAGAGCAAACATGAACAAATGTTCTGGTCAAATACATAACAGATGAAAAATCCCTTTGCAATATCAATGCATCATTTCATTGATGACGACATGATTCAGTAGATCATCACAAAGTATAATATTTTAATCACATACTTAAAATAAAAATATTGTGAACTGTATTTTTATTTTTTTATTTTATTATTTCTATTTGATGCGGAAAGAGGTCGGTCGGAGGTCCTTCTCTTTTAAGGCTCCTAATGACTGGAACCATCTTCCCATAGCATTAAGGTCAATAACCACTTACGGACTCTTTAGAACTTCTCTGCATACACATCTCAATACGGATTGCTTATGTCTGTAGGCTCTTTTGATACTGTCTGTTTGAAAAGTATGGATCACATCATGTGTTTCAGTAGAAAATTATATTTGTACAACAATACTTGATCTTTAGATGACTGGGAAGGGGAGAGGGTTGTGTGAGCAAGATTGTCTTGTGTTTAATGTTTGTGTTTATTTATTTATTTCTGTTTTTCTGTATTACATTTGTTATGTTTTGTGTTATATTGTTTGTTTGTGTAACTAAGTGTTGTACACTGTTTTTATTTGTTTTATGTTTGGTCCCCCTTGCAAACGAGATGTTTCATCTCAAGGGGTTTTCCAACAATAAATTGAAATAAATTGAAATTGAAATATTTTGATTAAGTATCAAGGCTCATATTTACTGAGCATTCGAATTTTTAGGCTCTTTTTACTGATAGTTGTCATAAACTCTCTATACTTTTTGCACAGTGGAAGATGTATTGTCAGTGCCTGTCTGGTATTATAACAATGAACTTGACGTTTCTCAACAAAATAAATGCCGAAGTGGGAAGGAGGTTTTCCTTGTCTTATCATCTGGGCAAATGTACAGATTTGATAAATATTAACATCACAAATCTTTAACAACTGTAACTTCATGAAAAGAGGAGCACTTGTTGCACTATCATCTGAAAATGTTGCTATGCGAACAAATGTCCATTAGCCAGAACAATAGAAGGCATGTGTGGCTTTTGCTGCGAGTCTCGACCGGATACCTCCTCGTGTGTCCCTTTTTTGTTTGATGCCTCCACTGTGCTGGAGGTGTGGGGGGCTCTTGGTGTCTCAGAAGGAGAAATGTGTAGGTCTCAGTTGGGTTTAGCTGCTTTCTTCAGGACCATAATGGACTCTCTGTAAAAAAAAATGCACCGAACCCCACAAAACACGGCAAAGACGTACAAAAGTATCCAGTAAAACAATGTGGAGAAGAAACCACAAAAGCAGTTCGCAGACAAAGGCAAAAAAAACAGCTGTACCTAGAGAGAGGGAGGTTTCTCTCTGTTTTCACGTCAGTAATTTGCAATTATAATTAGATTGCGAATAATTGTGCATTCCTAATATGTTTTTTCTACAAGACTTTACTGATATAAATACAAGTATGCTGGAGCAACTTTGTGATTTGACTGAGACAGGGAAAATTGCCATGAATTTTTCCAATTTTGCAACATATGCTGCTGTGGAATGTCCATACAAAGACATAGTGGCATGCCTGTAAGTTACATTGAGGATTTTATATTCCGCTATAGCTTCATTGCCTGATAGTTTTTGAAAGGCCCACATTTGCAAATTCTCACCTCATTTGGAAATTATTAACACAAATAGCGTCTTGACTCTGGGGGACAAGAACTCTAAACATTTGAAGCACTTGTGTAACTATTTGATGCAGCCTGTAAAAAACTTGTGCAATGTTGATGTCTTCCTCAAGTCTAAATTGTGTTTGCATGACACAGTTGGGCTATTTTAAACATTTATTTATGGAGCAACGGGCCGTGTCAGTCCAAGGGTCTGAGGAACAAGATACTTGCAGGCAACCTATAATTTTTTTAACGCACATTTAGTAAAATGTATTGGAACATCTTATCTCTGGGGAAAATAAACCTTATTTCAAATGCTCTAATGCCAGGCGTAATATTAGCACTGCAATAATAAAATAGTAGCGTTAGCGGTAGAGGATGTTTGTATAATGAAGCCTAATTGTAAATGTAGTATTTTTGGTCTTGGGTGTGATAGTGGCCGCTGTTCAGTGTGTGCTTCTGTGATGACTTTGTTGGTCCAAGCTGGAGATTGTCAGAGTCTTTGGCCAGTGTAATGTAGAGTGGGTGTGGGGGCAATAGAATTAGAATGGGGGGCAAACAATCGCTTCAGTGGTGCCTCTCTGTGGTTTTGGGGCTCCTGCGGTCAGACCGATCTGGGCTGATTTGAGTTAGCTTCATTTCTGCTGTCTGCGGGCTAATGCTTCTGTTTAACATTTGGTAGCTCTATATGTGCAATTACGCCGTCAAAAAAATGTGGCTTTTCTATGCTTCTGCAAACCACGAATACTGGGAATGTAAGAGAGCCTTTTAATGTCTTCTGAAAGCACATTCTTTTGTCTTTGAAAACCCGTGTAATTTTTAATACACACTGAAAGATTGACGTTAAGTAAAAGCATCAAAAGCTACCCCTCAAGTTCAGGAAAATATCATTTACAGTCATCGGGACAATTATCACCTAAATAAATTTGGTATCTGCGCGCGTGGTTTTTGGTGGACCGAGAGGCCGATTGCGCAGTTCGTCAGCCATGTGTATTAGTAGCTTGGAGGTGCATAAAAAGGCATAAGATTAAGATTAGAGTTAGGTTTCTATGATTATGTAACGCCAAACTACTAATACACGTCATTCCATTGTGTATGTAACCCATCGATACAGGTTGTTACAGATATGTTACATTGTACTAAATTTGTCAGGCACAATGTAGTGTGAAATATAGTGTAAGAATGATTTTGGACTCCACTGACAAATTTATTTAGATACAGGGGCTTTTAAGTAATTCATGTTATCACATGCGTTTCTTTGACTTGTGTCTTTATTTTTTTCTCTGTATTCGATCCATTCTTCAGTGCAGAGAGGGCAATTCGTCTTAGTAGAAAATCAAGGGACAACCCACAAATGTATCATTAACATAATTTCAGAGCTGACATCACTAAACCTAGCCTCCTCTGTAACCATAACCTTGTCTTTGAAAGTAATTGGAATAGATTCTTTGGCATCTTGCAGAAAAGGAATCATCTTCCACCGTGGCTCCTGTTTTGAGCTCTTGTCATTTTTGTCTGATAAAGTTGCTGTGTGTGCTGTTCTCTGGTCGGTTTGGGGTTCGAGGGAGTTGGCCCGAGGAGATGAGGATGTAGCAGCAGACGTGCACAGTTGTGGGAACTATGTGATAATTATTGTGTTCAGGACTGCCATCTGTCAACTTTCTCCTTCAAGATATTTACTGGAGCCACATTCTTCCTGTTGGGTTTGTAGATGCTGATCGTACCTTCCTTCCACACAGCGCGATGCATGTGGTGCCCGCTGCCCTGGGCCATCTTCCATCATAATAATACCTCATTGTCCAATTGATTCCCTCTCCCCCTTATCCACTACTTATTTTCTCAAGGGTTACAAGTCCGCAGTACAGTTTGTCTTTTGGGGCTATTTACATTTTTTGGGACGTTATTTGTGGAATATACAAATATAACTGGGGCTGTTTATGTGTTGTGTGTTAGATTCCCAACATTCTCGCAGTAATGATGTGAAGGCATTAGCTCCATTAGTTTAGCTATTCTCCAGTCTCAGCCCACCAAATGATTTCCATTACAAACTAGACTCTTTCTGACATTATTATGCATGAGGAGGCCAAGGTAACATATTGCACCACATTGTTGTACATAGTTTCGGAATGTTTTCATAAATTCTTACACTCTCAAAGATGACTTGGTACAGCGGCACTTTTTGACTTTTTCTGCAAACTGCATTTGTAGTTTTCTGTGCTCCACATTGTTTCACTGGATACCTTTGTACATCTTTGCAGTGTTTTTGTGAAGTTCAGTGGAGTTTTTGCTGCAGAGAGTCCGTACCAGACATGAAGGGCACGGCTTTTTTTTTTTTAAAGTAAGCAAACAGCTAGCATATGAGCTTTTATTGAGCTCTTATGACATTTGAGACCTACAAATTTCTACTTCTGAAACACTGAAGAGGCACCAAGAGCCCCCACACCTACAGCACGGTGGAGGCGTTACAAGCGGCGCTACAGGAAACAAAACAGGGACAAACGAGGAGAAGATGGTGAAAGACTGTTGTGGAGCGGAGGGAGCTGCGTGGGAGGAAGAGGAAGGAGGAGGAGCTGACCAGTGTAGGACACCACGCTCTGAAACAGGGACAAACCCAGGAGGCGGTGCACCATTTCAGAGGAGCATGAAGGCAGCCAGTCGGGTTTCCTCCGGGTACTCCGGTTGCTGCTCAGTTTGGCGGCGCGCTCAGGATTACCCCAGCACCTGAACGCTATATCGTTGACGAATAAATCGCTTACTTACGTTTTCTTTGCAGTCAGTAAGCATGAAAAGTACTGCTCATAACAGATTCATTTAATTCCAAGAGATCTGATTTAAAAATGTTTACCCAGGTATGGAATTGGTCCGTTTTACCGCCCAAATCATGTACAAAAGGGTCCCCTTAGGGTACGTCTCCACTCCAACTCTTCGCCACCACTGCTAATGCTCTGTTGCATCTCCTAACAATAATTATTTTCTATCAAAATGAGAGATGGTTAAATCCTGGTGTAAACAAAGCTTTAATGGCCAACAGTTTGAGCTTTTCAGCAACTTTATCCGTGTAAAGGCATCAGCTCAAAATGACTTCAAACGCTCAAATGGGGTCTGTCTGCTTTTAGCTGTTGAAACCACATCATTGTGACAACACGATCATACCTCAAAGCTTGTGATGAAGGATCTGCTTATAATCCTGTTAGCTAACATCATTTACACACATGTAATGGCCTTAAATGCATTGGCACAGAGTCAACGATAACAAACATGGTGCTGTGAGAAACCAGAGTGGCTATGCAGTGCACTATACTAGACAGACTGCTTAAGCCTCAACCTATAATTTCAACACAATGATGTCAGAGCAATGACTTGGTTCTTGGCCCCGCTCCAGTCAGGCTGGTCAGTGAGCGCAGCATGGCACCCCCTGAAGTGTGCATCAAGAGGGAGGGGGTCTTGGCTGTCAATAGTGGGACCCTCTGAGACGTTTGTGTTATTATAGGAATGGTCCCAAGCCGCGGCATTAGCTTCTATTCCCCACGACAAACCAGCAAACTTCAGATGTGGCTTCTCCGCACACACAAGGGCGAAGTGGTGCAGACAAATATTTTATAGTCCTGTAAAAATAGTGCTATAAACAGGGGATTGACTGAGCAGCACACGGGTGTCCTGGCCAATAAGCTAATAACTCAAACAGTCAGAGATTTTTGTACGGCGTGTGTGTCAATGTTATGCAGAGCCTCTGACCCCCATCTGTGAAATGAGATGAGCAGCTCATAAGGCCCTGGCAGGAAGTCCCAATTCTACACAATGACAACTTCACAGAAATCGTATTTTTTTTCTGTGAAAGTCCATGTTTCTCACGACCATAAAACTTGTGGGCCTTTACTCTAAAAATCACACTTTCCTAAATCAACCCAACTCATGAAATACAGTTCCTTGAAAAATCTATGAAGGCTTCTTCCAAGAATAAATTCTTCCTCCTGCAAAATCGGTGGAACGCATTGAAAGCCAAAAAGTGGGCCAAATGTTGGTTTCCACAAAAGCAGAAACCAAGACACCCGGATAACAGGGACACATGTATGATATCATCAGAGCAATATAGCTGTCATTCAGGGCTAAGGTCACCCAGTCACAGTCTGAACTCAAAATGTAAGGTCAGGAATCTAGATTTAGTTTAGTGGTTTACCTGGTAGGGACAGTGCATGTTAATGAACAAGCCACACTGGAGCCACACTAGTTGAAATAATTATTTAGTACCCAACATCTTTGAAGCATCTTTCTTATGGGTTTGGGGGCATCCAAAAGCAATTCTCTTCAAGGCACCTAAGGAGGGCTGTATTTGAATTATAAAAGTTCCTGTGGAACAGGAAGGAAGGGAGTGGACTCTCGTCCAATAGACAAGAACAAGTCCTTATTTATTTCCTGTATGGAAATGGTTCAAAATCCTCTTTTGCTGCAGCTGTCTCTGCATGCAAAGTCAAATCAAAATTATCAAAATGAAATTTACACTTAAAGTGCCTAGTCTATAAGTTTAAATGTTTTACAAATTGTATAGATTGTGTATAATTGAGGTTAATGTAGGTTAATGAGGTAATGTAAGTAATATATATATACTGTACATAATATCCCTTTGCTGATCTCAGACATTAATCAGAATCCCCGGGCTATCACTTTGATCAATGAGGCGAATTGGCCTGTCAGAGCAGGAGGGGAAGGTGCTTGATTGTTTACTTTTGAAAACTCTATTCTCATTTTGCAATCTAGGACTGGCTTTCAGATACAATCAGGACGGGACTTAATTGTTTACCTTTCAAAAATGTCTCTCTCCTCATTTTGCAATCTTACAGACTGTCACTTTAAAAACTGAAATATTTACATTTGGCCCACAGTTAGAAAACAACAAAAAACCTGACTTTTTACTTAAGTACCAACCTTCCGCTCTCCTGAGAAGCAAACAATGGGGGACTTTATGGACCTTAATAAAGCGGGCGATGTGCCTCGTCTCACATGCAGATGAAGATGAGTGGTGCAAGTAACTGAGGTTGAAGAGTGGCTATGTTATATGAGTAAATAATTAATCCACATACTTGGACGCGCTCTGTCCGCAGAGGCACACTCAGAGCGCCACAGCTGTAACCAATTTTCGTGCCCCCACAGCGTCCCGATTCAGCGCCATGTGTAGGAATGGCGGCTTATCTCTGCAGCAATTCCTTCCTCCTGGGCCCAGGTTATTTTTGGCCTTTTCGAACACTTTATTTTTAGTTACGCCTGCTTTCTCCGGGTCATTGAAGCAATGTTGATGAAGCAAAGCAAAACGTTTAACTTTAATGATTCGGTGTTGTGAATATTTGTCAAAGAAAACAAACACGTGGCAAATGAACATTATCAGACAGATAAAAACTCACTGAATGTCAGTTAAAGTTTCGTTTTTTACAGGTTTATTTCTGTTTGGGGTAAAGATCCTACACAAGAATCAAGCTACTTTTTGTCTGTATAGGTCTATCCAGGGGCATACAGCTATACCTGTGCCTAATAGTATGCAATTACTTGGCTTTTTTGAAGCCAAAAATGCAACTTAAAAGAAAATATGCAATTTCAAACATGCTAATCAGCGTGGGGAAGGGTTCGATCGTGGGCAGTTTGAAGGAGGTGTCTAGGCTGTAAAACTAAGCGAAAACCCAGAGAAACTTTGTGGAAATCTCAAATCTGATCTGATAGTGGATTATGAGGGGTTTCTGAAAAATTAACACTCCAGATTTGTTTTTGATGAGGATATATAGCATAATATTGTGGTTACAAGTGTGGAAAAGTTTACTTACTGTCTCACAATGGAAATGCAGATGTTGCTTATGTCCTCAATCGTGAAACTGCGTGCTTGACTCACGTTTAATGGGTGTCCTGGACCAAAGAATCTGGGCCCTATTAAAGCAGTAAACAAAAACACACACCCAAATAGGCTGCACTCTCCGATAGAGCCTGATTCCATCTTTAAAGGCTCTTAAGGAAAGACTATTATAGGAGGTCTAAGCCCTTTGCAGTGAACCTGATGCACAGAGCGTTAGTTAACAAAAACATACTGCTAGGTTAAGCATTTGCTAATAAACTGTAGGAAAGTCGGTTCAATTCCCACCGAAGCCGCTGCTGAATCCCTTGAAACTACATTGCTCTCATTTTAAAGCTGCAGTTTCTCATCTCAGCCAATACTGTTGTCAAGTGAGTTTATGAGTTTAATATAATTCACATAAAGATAATTGGTGAAATGTAATACACATGAGGTAAAGCAACAATATATTGCATTGTAAAATAGTATTACACAAACCAGGCCTGTTGAAATGTTATTTACAAGGTGGGAACAACCATGTCCCCAGGATAAAATTACACGGGATTCGGAATGGTTTATAGTAAATGTCTGAATATTGTGCCAGCATCATTAGATTTGGAAAGCTGTGTATGACTCTGCGGGGACAATGATAGAGCAATAAAACAGTTACCCATAAACTGATACCTAAATCATTACTCTGTGGTGATCTGATGACATTGATGAAGATGGATCAGTGCCTGATTCAGTGTCTTCAAATTAATTAATGTCACTGTATGTCTATATTCCAATCCAATCTAATGCAGTCAGCACTTATTCATAAACTCAATTCAGTTTATTTGATGTATATGCAATTATGTAATTTGCAATTACTTTGGTTTCTATCGGACAGAGCTGTATCATTTGTTTGGCGATGGTTATCACTAGTTTTGACAGTCATAAAAATAGCTGAATATACTTTAAATGTATGTTACAATAAATATTTTAAAACAAAATGTAACACAAAAAAAAAGGTGCAATGTAAGTCTTGTTTGATAAAGCTATAGCCTATAGCTGCAGTAAACCTCTATGGCTAGGGTTTGGATTCTTAATCAAAATGGGAAGGCATAGAGGCTCAGAAGCTCAATAGAGAGAAGAATACTTCTACACTGTGGGTAAATGTGGGTAAAGTAGGTAGATTTTTCTGACTTGTGTCTTGGCTTGTACCACAAATGCATATGTCTCTTGGATGTGTATGAGTGATGACAGTATGTGGGAGCAGATACAGTATTTATTATTTATTAATATCTTTAGTACATCTGCACATTCAGAGAAATTGACAATAAAATAAATCTTGAATCTTGAAGTTAGCCAGAGCATCAAGCTGAGGTCAGGGAGGATGAGATCAAGTGTACGATAAAGCTTTGGGGGAAAAAAATTCCGGTAATCCCTGGACAACAGAGCAAAGTACTAAAGTCAATTAAATGCTCAACGTCGGAAAAAAAATAAGCTTTTTTGGGCTTATTTGCAAGTAGTTCAAGCGGTTCTCATTAAAAGTAGGTGGATCGGGTAACGTGTGGCCTTATTATTGCACATGTGTTACCCAAACAGTTCAAAGCTATGGCCTTCGGGCAAACTTTTTGACCTAACGACCACTTCGGATAGTTTGCCCCCCTCTGGCCAATAAACAGAAAAATACACTGCTAACGTTGCTAGGTAACAGCAAACATCTTGTACACCTTGTACAGCATTCTGTCTACGTGTACTGCTCAGGGCAATCCACTTGGATCTAAAAAGGCAAATGACCCAACCCATAAATTAGCATTCTTGGCAGTAACGCATGTTTCAAGTTTTGACAGTGATTGTAAAGATTTACTATTAAAAAAGTCTGCAACACGACAGCTTTATTACATAAACGCATCTCATTCAGAGTGTCTTCGTGGAGTGAACCTTGTCCTCAACTTTGGGGTAAGTCTCAAACTGTAACGCGAAAACTTCAGATATTAGGTTTTGATTCGCTTTAAGTGAGTTGGCACATGTAAGGACAAGTGTGTAATCTCCGCTCTGAGGGAGGCAGGGATATGGGGAGAGAGAAAACATTGAAGGTCACTCAAGGTAGCTCCCTGCTGTGGTTGATAGCCCTCCGCTGCTGCCTATTCTGAGATTTTCCAAAGTAGCATTTCTCTTGGTTATTTACTGTCAAACCTAATATAAACGGACAAATACATTATTGTTTGTTACTGTTTTTTTTCACAACTTGGGAGACAAACATCTAAAACCCCTGATAACCCCTCGGTAAAATAACAACACTACAGTTGTGGAAAAAAAAAAAAGAAGGCGTCTCATATAAAATACATTATCTATGGATTTTTAGTGGTCATATTCCTATCCCTGTGGTTGCCTCATGTTTATGGAAGAGTGTCCCACCTTCTGACAGATGCCATATTAAAAGCTAATTAGAGCCTTAAATCATTGCACCTCAGTGTGACAGCTGCGGGCCTCTCAGGACATTGTGTGTGTTTGTGAGCTTGAAGGTTGCTTGTTTTTGCAGCCAGGACTTTTTACTTGTTCCTCTGTCGGTCCAAGTACAACACTGGCTCAGCAGCAGTATGCCCGCAAAGAGACTGACCAGCCAACGCCAAACAAATCTCAAAAATTAAATGTAGTGTGAGCACAAAAAGTTCACTGATTCACCTCTGCCCTACTATTCCCTATCGCACACTAGACAAACGTTCATATTATGATTATGTTTTTGAGATATTTTCTAGAATTATAACTGACGCCGTGGATTTGCCTTCTGTATCGCCATACTTAAATAAATTTAAGGAAATAGGCAAGGGGGCAATATGTCATGGTGGCCCGTTTTGCATGTTCTCCCTGTGCCTGTGGTTTCTTCCGGGTTTTCCCATTTCCCCCATCACTAAAAACATGTCCCCTCCTGGAACTGCCACCTTAACGTGGTGGACGGGTTTGAGCGCTCGCATAATCCTGGGGGCTCTGTTGTCGGGGGCTTCGTGCTCCCTGGTAGGGTCTCCCATGGCAAACAGGTCCTAGGTGACGGGTCAGACAAAGAGCGGTTCAGAAGCCCCTTATGAGAGACCAACAGGCCCGGTTAGAATCCTGAGGCCGTCCTTCTGTGGACCCACCACCTGCAGGAGGAGCCATAGGGGCTGGTGCTATGTGATTTGGGCAGCGACCCGGCAACGGACAATTGGAAGAAAATGGATGGATGGATGGACTAAAAACATGTACAATAAGGCAGAATGAATGAGAGTGTGATTGGTGGTGGTAGGAGGGGCAATTGGTGCAGATTGGCAGCCTCACTTTCATCAGTCTACCTCTGGGGCTATTGCTCTATGAAAACTTCACTGGTATCTCTTTTTTGTCTTGGTTCTCACAGACTTAAAACTTGTGGACAGGACCCTTCTCTCTAAAGATCACACTTTCCCAACCCTACTGCTGAACTATGACCTAATTGTCCCACAAACTAGAGTTACAACACAAGTGTTTAAATGCGATATCCCACATGATGACACTAAAAGGGGACATTTGTGGCTGCTATAACTTTTCCTCCCTTTTTCCAAGAAATGTTTCTATATAAAGTAACACATTTCCTAGAAACTCACAGCCCCAAATCCTCAAAGTCATTCTAATGGTTCACATAAAATCCCTGTGCAAATGAAAGTGTGTCCACATCAACAAATGTGCAGTACTGCAATACATATTTGAGCATATACAGTATATAGACAACTATGGGGGCGGAAAGTGTGTTTCTTCCGTAAATCCAAATGTTGGCAGTTCCATTTAAGCTCTGGTCAGCGCATACTGTCCCTGTGTCCTTGGCCCCTCACTTGCCATGCTTTCAGTGTCTATGTACTTTATTTGACATTTGCATCACATGTACGGCGATAAAAAAACATGCACCATCTAGACCAAATAATGGGCCTGTCACGATAAAAACTAAAGTACAATATATTGAGGCAAGAAACTAAACTATCGCGATAAACAATATTATTAAGGAACTTATAATGTCACAGAAACTAACTCAAAAGATTAAAAATTAGCTCTGTTTGATAATTACTTCATCCTTAAACATCCCATAATGAACATGAAATACAATGAGACACAACTTACTTTGTGTAAGAAATAAAGTATTACATGAGAAGAATGGGGAAACAATGTGAATAAATGTACTGACGATAAATATTGAGCCCAAACATATATACAGTAGTAAATGTTATTTATTGAACAATAAGTTGATATAGTAAATACTAAATTAATTACACATACAGTGGGAACCAGATGTTTACATACACTATGTAAAAATACACATTTGCTTTTTTTCTCACTGTCTGACATGACACCAGAATTAACTTTTCCTTTTTTAGGTCAAGTAGAATAAAAAAAAAAAAATACTGAGAGATATAATTTGAAACAAAATTGATTGGATATTTCAAACATTTTTAACAAATAAACAACTGAAAAATTGGGCGTGCAAAATTATTCAGCCCCTTTACTTTCAGTGCAGCAAACTCTCTCCAGAAGTTCAGTGAGGATCTCTGAATGATCCAATGTTGACCTAAATGACTAATGATGATAAATAGAATCCACCTGTGTGTAAACAAGTCTCTGTAAATGCACCTGCTCTGTGATAGTCTCAGAGGTCAGTTTAAAGCGCGGAGAGCATCATGAAGAACAAGGAACACACCAGGCAGGTCCGAGATACTGTTGTGGAGAAGTTTAAAGCCGGATTTGGATACAAAAAGATTTCCCAAGCTTTAAACATCCCAAGGAGCACTGTGCAAGCGATAATATTGAAATGGAAGGAGTATCAGACCACTGCAAATCTACAAAGACCCGGCCGTCCCTCTAAACTTTCAGCTCATACAAGGAGAAAACTGATCCGAGATGCTGCCAAGAGGCCCATGATCACTCTGGATGAACTGCAGAAATGTACAGCTGAGGTGGGAGACTCTGTCCATAGGACAACAATCAGTCGTATACTGCACAACTCTGGCCTTTATGGAAGAGTGGCAAGAAGAAAGCCATTTCTTAAAGATATCCATAAAAAGTGTTGTTTAAAGTTTTCCACAAGCCACCTGGGAGACACACCAAACATGTGGAAGAAGGTGCTCTGGTCAGATGAAACCAAAATCGAACCTTTTGGCAACAATGCAAAACGTTATGTTTGGCGTAAAAGCAACACAGCTCATCACCCTGAACACACCATCCCCACTGTCAAACATGATGGTGGCAGCATCATGGTTTGGGCCTGCTTTTCTTCAGCAGGGACAGGGAAGATGGTTAAAATTGATGGGAAGATGGATGGAGCCAAATACAGGACCATTCGGGAAGAAAACCTGATGGAGTCTGCAAAAGACCTGAGACTGGGACGGAGATTTGTCTTCCAACGAGACAATGATCCAAAACATAAAGCAAAATCTACAATAGAGTGGTTCACAAATAAACATATCCAGGTGTTAGAATGGCCAAGTCAAAGTCCAGACCTGAATCCAATCGAGAATCTGTGGAAAGAACTGAAAACTGCTGTTCACAAACGCTGTCCATCCAACTTCACTGAGCTCGAGCTGTTTTGCAAGGAGGAATGGGCAAATATTTCAGTCTCTCAATGTGCAAAACTGATAGAGACATACCCCAAGCGACTTACAGCAGTAATCGCAGCAAAAGGTGGCGCTACGAAGTATTACCTTAAGGGGGCTGAATAATTTTGCCCGCCCAATTTTTCAGTAACATTTTTTGAAATATCGAATACATTTCATTTCACTTCATGATTGTGTCCCACTTGTTGTTTGTTCTTCACAAAAAATTACAGTTTTATATCTTTATGTTTGAAGCCTGAAATGTGGCAAAAGGTCGAAAAGTTCAAGGGGGCCGAATACTTTCGCAAGGCACTGTACATATATATAATTAGGACTTCATAAATAGATGTCAGTTAAAAGCTAAGCTAAAAAGGTGGGTCTTGAGCCTGCTCTTAAATACATGAACGTTCTCTGCGGTCCTGAGCTCCTCCGGCAAGTCGTTCCAGAGGAGCCAATGCAGCGACTCTAAAACCAGTGTAATGTGGTCCCGCCTCCTGGTCTTCGTCAGGACACGAGCTGCTGAATTTTGTAAAAGTTGTAAACCTGAGATACTCTTTTTGGGAATATCAGAAAGCAGGGCACTACAGTGGTCAATATGACTGCTGATAAAAGCATGCATTAGCGTCTCCGTGTTGGCTCGAGAGAGAGAATGGGGCGGACTCTGGCTATGTTCTTTAGATGGTAAAAACCTATTTTTGTGATATTCTTAATGTGTGGAATTAAAGTCAGCTCAGAGTCAAAAATCACACCCAGGTTCTTCACCTGTGAGCAAGGATTAAAAGACAGTGACTGTAGTTTGGGTAAAAGTTTCTCTCTCTGGGCCTCAGGACCGATGACTAAAATTTCAGTTTTGTCCTGGTTAAGCTGGAGAAAGTTGCAGTTAAAAAGTGCATCCATTGGCCTGGTGTCATCAGGAGACATGGAGATGTACAACTGTGTATCATCAGCTATGAAAGTTGACTCCATGTCTCCTGATGACGTCACCAAGAGGGAGCATATACAGGTTAAAAAGCACTGGGCCTAAAATCGAACCTTGGGGCACACCACATGTAATTTTATGGACCTTAAAGCGGCAGGTATCCACACGTACCATGAATGTCCTGTCTATGATGTACGATGTAAACCATTTGTGGACAGCACCAGAGAGGCCGATGTGTTTTAAACGACTTAAAAGAATAGTGTGGTCGACTGTATCAAAGGCAGCGCTCAGATCCAGTAGAACCAACACTGTGACCTTCTGAGAGTCATAATTTAATCTAAAATCATGTAAGATCTTTAAATGGGCTGTCTCGGTGCTGTGGTTTACCCTAAAGCCAGACTGGAATTTCTCAAGGACATTATGTGCAGTATTTAGGCAGCACAGGATTCCAGTGTACCACAAACCAGTGAACACACTGAGACAAAAATCAGTTCATCCCAAAGACAAAACTCCGAGCCACAAACAAAGCAATGTGGTTTATTCTATTCAATGCAAAGAAGAAGAATGCAAAGAACCTTATATTGGAGAAACTAAACAAATTTTACAGAAGAGACTTTATCAACACCAAAGTGAAAGCACAAGCGGCCCTCAGTCGGCGGTGCACCTCCATCTCAAAACCTCCAACCACTCCTTTGAGGACGGGGAGGTCAACATTTTAGCTAAAGAAGAACGTTGGTTTGAAAGAGGAGTTAAAGAAGCGATTTTTGTCAGGAAAGAAAATCCCTCCATGAACCGGAACGGTGGGCTCAGATTTAATCTTCCGTCACTTTACTCCAATCTCCTTCGGGAGAAACCGAAAGGGCATGGCCAGTCCAAGGAGACGGCACCTCAGCCAACAAAAGAACAATAGGCAGGTAATTAGCATGATCAGCCATGAATAGGACATATTGTCATGTTTCGTCTTTTGTTCCCCTGGTTTTGTATGTTGTCTTGGGTTTAGTCCAGTGTTTTATTTTGACGTGTCTGTTCTGTCCTTGTGATTTTGCTTTGCTTCCCTTGTGTTAATTGCCTGCCCTACCCTGATGCCCCGTTTCCTCATGTATTTATACCCCTGTGTTTCCCTTGTCATTTGTCGTGTCATTGTCTATGTCAGCCCCGGTTTGTTTTAGTTTTTTTTGTCATCGCTGGATTTTGTTATTTTGGTTTTCCTCATTCCTCATCATCACCAGTTTTGTTGCATTTTGTGGTTTATTTTTCCTCACTCCACCACCCAACCATGACACAGATACTGGGCAGTGATCATCTATGAATAGGACAGGACTGACCGAAACTGAGGTGAGCAGATCGTTACAGACGCTCTACTTCAAAGGTGTTTACCCACAGGTGAGAGTAGCTGTGATTAGAGAGGAGGAGCCGGGCCTACCCTAACTCCTCCCTGTTGGTCTATATATTCAGCTGCAGCCAGAGTGGGACTTTTGTTGCTGACGAAGCCTTTTGGATGAGAGGCGAAACGTTCGAAGACTTCAACTACTGAGTACAGAAGATGAATCAAGTACCTTCATTGAAGATGTACGACTGAGAACCTATACACAGACATTATGTGCAGTAATAAAATCATTAAGTTGGATAAAGACAAGTTTTTCCATAAGAATTTGCTTAAAAATGGTAAGTTGGATACCGGTCTTAAATTGTTAAAATCATTACAGTCCAAATTGCTCTTCTTCAGCAGGGGCCTCACCATCGCCCCCTTAAAGGCAGCCCCTGTCTGAAGAGAGCAATTTGTAATGTGTAAAAGCTCGTCTTTAAAGGATCCATAGAATGTTTTAAAAAACGGGGTTTGGACCAGGTCTAAAAGACATGTGGTGGGCCTCACTGAAGAAAAAACGTTATCAAGCATCTCAGTCAATAAACTAATCAAACTTAATCTAATAATGAAATATACCACATCAGATTAATCAACATTTACTAATATTGCCACTCAAGGGCTAAAAATGAGTGGACGGCTTCAGATGGCTCACGACACAACAGCATGTGCTTGACATTGTTTACTTTCAGTGAGCTGGGGATCTCTGTTGCCACCTATGGGCTGAAACGAAATTACTACAAAATAGGGATGGGACGATAACCGGTTTCAAGGTATACCGTGGTATTAAACTGCTACGCAGGGCCGTGCAGAGAGCTACAGAGGGGCAGGGGCTCAACAATCAAAAGGGCACTAGCCCCCCCCCTCCCTTCCCCCGCACGACATCACCCCCTCCCCCCGCACGACCCCTGACAAACCTTTCCCGCTCCTCTTAAATTTATTTCGAATCCATTTTGTTATTTATGTTATACAAAAGTAAAAGGAGCTGTATATGAGCTAAACATATAGTTTTTGGGAAAGCCAACTGCCATTATTATTTCAGTTTATTAATACTAATTTTTGCCAATATCTTTTGCTAGTGGGGTACTTTTCAGGGGGCATCTGCCCCAGGCCTCAAGTGTCTTAGCAGCACCCCTACAGAAACACAGACTTTCACAACGGTCTCCCTCATGTTACTCTCTTCACTGGGCTGTGGCTGAAAACAGGGGCTTAAGAAAAGGACAGATGTTGTTAAGAGAACATAGTGCTGAAATATTGTGAGACAGATACGTTGCGAGGATGCGGCGCTGAGCCGCGCTAACACAAGGTTTATTTTTAGATCACATTTAAAACTGTCGGCTTGTTGACCTCATTGGTCCACGATTATGAGGCCGACTGATAAAAAATAAAGAGCGATCTTAAGCACAAGGTGTGGAGATCGTTGTTCTATGCAGGAGATGCCTCTGCTCTCACTTCCGAATCAGAATCAGGTTTATTGTCATGGTTTGAGAACAGGTTCACAAACTAGGAATTTGTCTTGGTGCAAACGTGCGACATAAAACATATAACACAGAATTAAGATTAAAAAAAAATAAGCTAAGAACGTTAAACTATAAGGCTATAAGGGCATGCATAAAAAATATTAAATAAATAAGATAAAATAAAGTGACGTGTGGTAAGACAACAACAATTTGACAATGAACAACAGCGGGATTGTATTTACAGATGTGTAGGCATATAAAGTGGTATTAAGTGTTATAAAGTGATGAGTGATAGCAGCGGGTCTAAGTGTGGACACACCGCACAGAGCAACAGAGCAGAAACATCCATGAGTTCGTAACTAAGCTACAGAGACTTGTTATTGTTCATGAGTCTGATGGCGGAGGGGAAAAAACTGTTCCAAGTGGTGGGATTTTGGGTCTGGATAGACCGTAGCGTCCTGCCTAAGGAGAGAGGGGTGAATAGTCCGTGTCCAGGGTGAGAAGGGTCAGCTGTGATCCGACCCACACGCCTCCGGGTCCTGGAGGTGAACAGGTCCTGGAGAGATGGGAGCTCACAGCCAATCACCTTCTCTACAGCACGCACAATGCGCTGCAGTCGGTGCTTGTCCCGTTCTGTAGTGCCGGGGAACCACACGGTGATGGAGGAGGTGAGGATGGACTCGATGATGGCCGTGTAGAACTGCACCAGCATCTTGGTTGGCAGCTTAAGTTTCTGTCGCAGGAAGAACATCCTCTGCTGGGCCTTCTTGATGAGGGAGCTGATGGTCGGTTCCCATTTGAGGTCTTGGGTGATGGTGGTGCCCAGGAAACGGAAGGAGTCCACAATGGAAATGGGGGTGGGAGAGTCTGTCAGGGCGAGGGGGGACGGTGGGGCTGAGTCTTTCCTAAAGTCCACGATCATCTCCACTGTCTTCTGGGCGTTCAGCTCCAGGTTGTTGTGGCTGCACCAGGACGCCAGCCGTTCCACCTCTCTCCTGTAGGCGGACTCATCATTGTCCGAGATGAGCCCGATGAGGATGGTGTGGTCCGCAAACTTGATCAGTTTAACGGACTGGTGACTGGAGGTGCAGCCGTTTGTGTACAGGGAGAAGAGCCAGGGGGAAAATACACAGCCCTGAGGAGTTCCAGTGTTTGTAGTCCGAGTGACGTGAAATTTAATGGTTAGGGCAAGGTGTGAACTTTCTGCAGTCATTAGGAATGTTATAAAGGCAATTTAATGCACTCAGAAAATGCTGTATGAATATTTGTACACGCCCCACTTTTCACTTTTCTATTTTTTGAAAAATAACAGAATCATGTATCATTTTGCTTTCACTTCACAGTTGTCTGTTACTTGTCCAAATAAAATCTTTATGTTTATGGTTATAAACATGACAAAATGTGCAAAAGTTCAAGGTGTATTAGTACTTTCGAGAGGCACTGTAAATTAATTAGTAGAATTTATTATAGTAGGGATACTGCTTAAAGTGCAGGAGTAGTGACCATCTTACTCGTTTATTTTGGTGCTGTGAAAAAATAAAGAAAACCTGGTTTGATATTGAGAGATGGCTCTCTAATATCTTTAAGCAGAGATTTGTATTCACACCAGAAGCCTGCTTACTCCAAAACGTGACAAAAAGGAAATATCCTATGGGATGACAATTAATATTCCCCTCATTAGTCTATAAGAAGCTGTTGTTACAAAATGTGGAAAAACACAGATACCCCAGTGTTGGATAAATGGAAAAAACATAATGAAATATTACTTAAACTATGTCAGTGGACAATTACAAAAATAGTTCAACTCTGTGTGGAAACCAATATTTGATGCCCTGTAATTAGCCCAACGCTAGCTCTACTCACCTTATTTAGAATCTTATTTTATTTGTAAATCTGACATGATCATGTTTAATTCTTTCCTTTTTTTTTTTTCTCTCTCAACAGTTCACTCAAAGACACGCAAAGACACTGCCTATGTGTGTCTGTGAATGAGACATTAATGTTATTATTGTTATTTTTTTCTTTTTGGTTGTGTTTTGTTTCATGTGTCTTGTCCTGTGTGTTGTAACTTGTCCGGAATGTGTCTAAATAGTTTGTCTTGTCTATTGTCCCTTGTCTTGTGTTTAAAAAAGAAAAGTGTTGTATGTAATAAGTGAAGGGGAATGTGCATTGGGGTTTTCTTTTTTCTCCCCTAATGAATGGGGGATATTGTTTAGTTTCCCTATTTTATTGTGAAATTTTCTTTAATTGCACAATAAAAACAATTCTAAAAAAAATTACACCCAAGGATGAACTAGACTTGTGCATTCTTCCAAGGTCATGACATCGTCATCTGGGCTTTCCAAAATTGTGTAAAGGTATAGTAATCCAAGTGTATGTAAACTTCTGACTTTGTAGAAAGTAAAAAAAAAAAAAAACATTCTTCTGGAATTTAGCAAATAGAAATAATTTTGTAAATTCAAATTGACCTAAAAAAAAAAAGGAAAAGTTCATTCTGGTTTCAGACAGTCTTTTTATATAGTGTATGTAAACATCTGGTTCCCAATGTAACATACAAACTGTGGCTGTAGGATTATCAGTTTAAGGGAAACTCACCCGAGACCATGGCTTACTGCTGTGGCTTAAGACAATACACTATGTAAAATACTCCCATAGACTTGTTTTGTACTGTTCCCCGTCTTCAACCTGCCAAAAACAACTTTAGTTGATGCAGGATATTCAGGTGCCCTGAGAAAACAGACGCACAGATTGCCCCCATATGGTCCGGGAATAACAAAAAGTCTAGGGAACAAACAGTCTATCAAGGGTATCTTCAAATAAATATGCATTAAACAGGTGCCAGACATCTGGGTTTAACCTCTCTCTGAGTCCTGGCAGCAAATCACATCACCGACATTAGGCATTATTTAAACTGAAGCCTCTAAATCCTTTATGTACGTTACAATGGCATTTAAGCATTTTTCTGGTCAAACTCTAAATATTTGACAATTTTCTGCGGGGCATAATAATTGCTTATGTATATTATTTGTCAAATCAAGTTTTTCCAACATCCATCAGGACAGCACCATATGTACGTTCAATTGATTTGGGGCAAAAGAGGGTAGAGTCTCCCCTCCAGCTCCGGAACGGGCTGCATTAAGGAATGTGTTGTGATGAGTGATTCACTGCGTCTATATCTGAAATCCAAAGAAACAGTGACTTGAAAATGCAGTTGGCACCAGCTTCACAAATCCCCCATCAGGCCCTGGGTAAACCATAACCACGCGCTTTCATTTTTCTGACTGGTTTATTCCAGAGGCTGGGGTTACAATTCAATCAAACAATCAAACTGTTGCGCTTAACTATCGGACCCCAAAGCAGAGACTGATCCAGGAAGCAACTTTAACTGTTTATTTAACAAAACTTGGAGGCAGGCAATGGTGGCAGGCAGGTGAGGCAGGGAGCTGGCCGACTGGAGCAGGACACCGGAAGGATCTAGGCAGATGGCAAACAGCAGGTAAGTATCTTGAGGTATGTAACTAAATGTCTTTAAAAAACTCCAGGTGCAGAGAAGAGCTACCGAACAGGAGGGAATTATCTGGCAGTCTGGTGCTGAGACATCCAGGTATTTCTACTGTGGTTGATTAGGTAATGATGTGCAGGTTTCTAGTCTCAGTCACCAGGAGGAGTCAGCCACGCCCCTGCCACACACTGCTCTGCTGCAAAAGGAAAAAACAACAAGGGGAGGGGGGACAGCACACAAGCCAGCACTTTTCATACATATACATACACATTTATAAACATACATAAATACATACATACATACTGTACATACATATACATACTGTACATACATATATATATATATATATATATATATATATATATATATATATATATATATATATATACATGAGCCTGCTCTTAAAAAGAATCTGCGGTCCTGAGCTCCTCCGGCAGGTCGTTCCAGAGGCGAGGGCCATAATATTGGAAAGACGCCTCGCCGTGAGTCTTTCTGTTGACTTTAGGAATAACTAGGAGACCCCTGCCAGAGGAGCGAAGGGGCCGTGAAGGTTCATAAGGTAAAAGCAGTTCTGAAAGATAATAAGGACCATTAAGACATTTAAAAACCATTAACATAACTTTAAAATCGATCCTGAAACACACAGAGAGCCAATGCAGCGACTCTAAAACCGATGTAATGTGGTCCCGCCTCCTGGTGATAAAAGCATGCATTAGCGTCTCCGTGTTGGCTCGAGAGAGAATGGGGCGGACTCTGGCTATGTTCTTTAGATGGTTTAGTTTAGTTTATTTGTTTATTTGAGCAGTTAGTCTGCTCAAAAGGTTAAAAAAAACAGTCTGTGATATTCTTAATGTGTGGAATTAAAGTCAGCTCAGAGTAAGAATCACACCCAGGTTCTTCACCTGTGAGGAAGGATTAAAAGATAATTACTGTAGTTTGGGTAAAAGTTTCTCTCTCTGGGCCTCAGGACCGATGACTAAAACTTCAGTTTTGTCCTGGTTAAACTGGAGAAAGTTTTTTGCCATCCAGGATTTTATATCTAAAATGCAGTTAAAAAGTGCATCCATTGGCCTGGTGTCATCAGGAGACATGGAGTCAACTTTCATAGTTACGCTGATGATACACAGTTGTACATCTCCATGTAAAAGCGCTTTGTGGCCATGTCTGTGAAAGGCGCTATATAAATAAAGGTTCTTCTTCTTCTTCTTCTTCTTCATGTCTCCTGATGACATCACCAAGAGGGAGCATATATAAGTTAAAAAGCACTGCCCTAAAATCGAACCCTGGGGCACACCACATGTAATGTTATGGACCTTAGAGGAGCAAGTATCCACACTTACCATGAATGTCCTGTCTGTGAGGTAGGATGTAAACCATTTGTGGACAGCACCGGAGAGGCCGATGTGTTTTAAACGAGTTAAAAGAATAGTATGGTCGACTGTATCAAAGGCAGCGCTCAGATCCAGTAGAACCAACACTGTGACCTACTGTGAGTCATAATTTAATCTAAAATTGTTTAAAATCTTTAAAAGGGCCGTCTCAGTGCTGTGGTTTACCCTAAAGCCAGAGTAGAATTTCTCAAGGGTGTTATGTGCAGTAATAAAATCATTAAGTTTCTAAGAATTTGCTTAAAAATGGTAAGTTGGATATGGTCTAAAATTGTTAAAATATTTACAGTCCAAATTGCTCTTCTTCAGCAGGGGCCTCACCATCGCCTCTTAGCATACCAATTATGAGTATTCGAGTTGCAATTGCTGTGATAAAAATATTAAGAAATACAAATATGACCAAGTGAGGGCGATGGTGATATTTTATATGCACTATTGTTCGATCTGTGACAACGCCACTGGTTAAACCAGAAAGATTTAGTTCTATCCACCAAAAGGCTACGCAGGTTCGTTGACTGAGGTGACAGAAACACATGATTACAGGACAGAAGTAGAGTTTCTTATGTTCATTTAATTTGGCTTAATATAAAACAGCGTTTTAAAAGTAAAACATGAATGTCTTTAAAAATCCCCTTTCAAAACTGGGTATAACAAAATCATAATAACGCAGTCCCATTGGTGCGTCCAGTGGTTACCGCTGTGCGCCCGGATCCAAAGGGGCACAGTGCACACAGAGAAAGGGGGAGACTCCAGCCAGCAGAAGCCGAGACGTACAGCGATGCCACGCCACTCTTTGGCGACACAATCGCGACTGTCCGAGCCGCCGAGGACTAGAAAGAACAGGGCCGTTAGCCATATGCCAGAAGAGTTAATTAAAACCACGAGACGGCTCCAACGCTAACCCACGATGCCCGCGCCACCATCTCTAGCTACTGCGCTTAACGCCCTCAGAAGCTACAGTGCGCCTTATCGTGCCCAACAGCAGCTTGGAGCACCCGTCTCGCCGCCATGACAGCTGCGCCAGCGTGTGACGTCACGGGGTGGGAGGTCAGGTGAGGGAAGGAACGGTTGAAGGTGGTTGCCTTTTATAGGCAGGGAGGGGAAGCGCACCCCGTACTACCACACAAAGTTCAATGTCAAAGTTAAATACAATTTCGGGAAATGATGAAGGCATGCAAATTTAAAATATAACGGAATGACATTCATATTGTGTGAAGGTGCTGGTCTGATTTAGAAATTGTAGTATATGTGTGTCCATGTGTTTGTTTTGAAAGCGTGTGCCTGTGTGCCTTCATAAATTTTGCAGTGTGCATGTATAATAATCATGATTTAGAGCGAGGATTAGTTTTTCAGCAGCCCAAACACAAGTGAACAACGTCCTCTCAAGCCAAGCCTCTCAAGTGGATTCCAGAGTCTGAATGCCCACACTTCAACCAGACAGCCACCGCCACATGCTGCACTCACCACTTTCCCGAAAAATCCACCAATAAAGGCACATAAATCTTTCAAGCCCCTGTCTTCAGCCCACAATCTGCTCGGAGATGTTCTTTTCCTTAAAAAATGTAACACGAAAACAAACTTTGACATGAGGCCGCACAATTAATCACAAACGAATTGGCTGCAATTCGCAAAGACTGCATTGAATTAGAGCACAATATCCAATAAAACTAAAATACCCCTGCCTCCACACATCTGACGTGTTTGAAATGTTCACTGTGAACTGAATCTTATTTTTAGGGGTCTTTTGGGGGGATGGGAGGGGGGGGTATCATTTCAAAATTGCGTAGCTCTACTTTTGTAAAGAGAGAAAAACTAATCTAAGACTAACGCACTACTGCTTAGAGAGTTGTGGAAATGCAAACCCCTCTACCATCTTGTATACCTAGAATACTGGCTAGTCTATGTTACCAATAAAACAAGATTTGATGAGCAAGGATTACTTTAGCCATTTTAAGTGGCTTGCACCTCTTGAACCTTGCCACTCTTTCTATGGCCATGATCCGGTGACACTTGAGCGGGGATTAGCGCCCACATGTGTTTCCTCACTGCAGCCCTCTGTTATTAGTTAAATGTAGACGTTTGGCACCGGGGCCACGGTGGCGCAGATATCGGTCTTTCATGTATTTGATCAAATTGTTGTGGAATCTTATTTAGACTGTGACACATGTGCTGTTAAGATTTGAAATGACGAGTCCATAAAAGTTGTGCGTCACGTCCCACGCAAAGCTGTCTTTATAAGCACAAGCCCTGGCCGTGCCGTGCGGGGCAGAGCTGGCGGTGCACGGAAAGCTCATGTCTCACACCAGGCTCTGTGTTGCAGACCCACATCCACTAATTAACCCTGATATACAGCCTGATGTGTGCTGATTGGAAGCAGGCTCATCTAACTCGGGACAGGGTCTAGTTGCAGCGCTCAGGAATGCCGCAGGGTGTCATTTTGTTTCCAGACACTGGTCCCAGGTCAGTTTCATGGTCCTCAAACACATTTCTTTGGTTGTGATTTAGCAAAAGGGTAAACGGAGGCGGATCCGGGGCGATTAGGCACCGACTTACTGATGGTGCTCAGGGATGTGGAGGTTTGTGCAGCTCACAAGCAGCTGTCCATGTGGCGACAGCTTTGGCTTCACACAAAAATGAGTGGTATGCAGCAGACAGCGGCACTGGGCCAACCATACCAGGCCGCTGTCTCACACTGCTGGGTGGAGGATCTGCTCTGTGAGTGCCACGCTATGACTGAGAACGCGAACATTTTGCCTCTCTCCTCCTTGTTTTATAGACGTCATCAGCATAACATTAAACTTGTCAACTTGCCACCATTTACTAATATCGCTTATATTAAATTAGTACCAGGTGGGTAAAAATGCAGGACAAATTTCCCTATGGGGACATTAAAGTATACAAACAAACTGCTGGACTTTGCATCCTTGACTTTAGTGACAATTAGATGGACATATTTCAACATTGATATGCGTACAGGCTGCAGGGTGGCGCAGTGGTTTGCACTTGTGCTTCACAGCTAGACCTGGGACGCCTTTCTGTGTGGAGTTTGCATGTTCTCCCTGTGTCTCCATAGGTTGCCTCCGGTTTCCCTTACCACTAAAACATGCACAATAGTCCAGAATCTTCAGTGAAGGTTCTTGAGTCATCTTCTGTACTCTGTAATTGAGACAGGAGATGACTTAAGCTTCATTGAAGATGGATAATGCCTGTACGACTGAGAGTCTACACAGACATTAGGCGCAGATTGATGCCTCGCTTCCGTCAATCTACCCCAATGGCTGGCTGTGGCTACAGCTTACCACCACTGAGTAATGAATAATGACCTCTTTTTACATAATTGTGTGTGTATTTTGTATGTGTTGCAACTTATTGGTGTGAATGTGAATATGGAAGCAATTTGTTCGTGATGGACTAAATAAAGGTATGATTAAAAATCTCTCTCTCTCTCTCTCTCTCTCTCTCTGTCTCTCTCTCTGTCTCTCTCTCTCTCAGTTTCCTTCATCAATCTAAAACCATGAGGTTAACCAGTCTAATTTCCTCAAATCATTGAGGACATGGGGAGCAGAACACATTGTCCAATAAAGAAAATTAAATTGGCTTAAACCATAACCGAACAACTCAGACAAGTCTTGACCCCTGTGTCCTGGTCTACAGGATTTCAAACATCCGCTCTCACACATTGTCAATTCGTACGTGATCCACCACCGATGGTGGATGACGTACGTCCCTGCCTTTCGTGGCATGCTCTGAGCTGTCCTCTGTGCCCCTCATTCATAAAGAGGAACATTGGGGACACATTAATATGGTTAGACAATTGCTGTTAGTACAAGTGCTTAGACAAGTGCTGTTTTTATTGGAGGAACACTCGGGATCTGGAAAAGTCTGAGGTCAATAATCAGGATTTAGGCCAACATCTTAGTATTTAGTAAATTGTGTTCACTGTGGTCAAGATGGTTCCTTGTTTTTATGTTCATTTCTCAAAGCAACGCAAAGCTGGTCTTTCGTTCATGTGACTCAATCTTCTATCATATCTGGAGGGTTAATGATCCCATTGACCTATGTAATTACTCACAGCCCAGACGAAATGCTGCTTAAAGCGATTTTGCAGCTGGATAGCAATTTGTAGCGCAATTACAGATTAAGAAAACATTTGTGTCAATGAATTAGTGGTAGATCATTGACCAAATAGTCCAGCAGCTCCAGGTAAAAGACAGATTGTTTGGTTTTGGAGCAAGCCAGCACTCAGGGAACAGGCAGCTTTTTCCCAACATTTGTCTTAGTAATTACATGAAATTTCAAATGGGATGGACCATTTGTGCAAAGCAGCGAGCTCCAATAACATTTGCACTGACCCAAAGGTAATCGAAGTTCTCACACATTCGTTCAGCTTTGATTATAAAAGAAACAGCATCCTTAAATAGGCTAGTTAGGTCGTCACAAGCCTGAAAGACATAAGTACAAAGTGAATATTAGGTGATTTATTGCTTAACACACTTTTCTTTTTCTGAGATGTGCTCTTGCTCCTCCAGTCCTTAAAAGGAACAGGCCACCGTTTTTACATACTGAGATTATGTTCTTACCTGCTTAGACGAGTTGATGCCTTGTTATTGTCTGTTCTTTGTGTGTGCCCGCAGTCATGCAAAAAGACCAAAGATGTTGTTAGCATTTGGCCTCTCCCCGCATATTCCTATAGCTCCAAACGGGGGTGAAGTTGGAAGCTACCACGCTCTGCCACGGGCATTACCAGTTTTATAAAATGCCTTTTTATTAAACTTGTGTATTTTAAATATCAAAACGGACAGCAGAGGGCGCTAGCGTTTAATTAGTATAAAAGCCTCTCTGGTTCACACGCACTTCCTCTGTCTCCTCACTGGCGTCTTCCGGCCGGGTTCGGCTGGGCCCAGGGTTGTGCGTGCTGTAACCGGGGCTATCGAAGCACCGTGCCGGGGCTAGATGAGGGTGTACGACGGGGGATCTAACCGCTGCTGTCTAGCTTTTGCCATGCTTCCAATTGTTTATTTTTGTTGCGTACAAACTGTGAGCTAACAAATATTACTGAAACCGTGAAAGGAAATGTCTGAAAGAATGAAATCCGAACAGAAAGATAAAGAGAAAAGTAAAACATAGAAATAAACTAAAGTGAATGTACAAGGAACATGGGTCGGACCTATGTGCCTTAAAGCACCTTTATTTTCCAGTCATACTGGATGGCGTTGTCAGGCTTTTAATTATTTAATATACCACTAGCACTCGTCATGTCACACACGCACAAAAACCAGACAGGTGCGTATCAACTTGTCTAAGCTCAGGTAAAAACATATCTCAGTATGGAAAAACTGTGGCCTGTTCCTTTTAAACTGAACCACCGAAGAGCTGGAATAATCAGTCCGACTTAGAGGGCATTTTTAGCGTGTTTGGTACTGATCAGTGTTATATCTTTATTACATTTTGAATATAATGTCACTTACTAATTTTCCTTTTTGGGTAGAAAAATGTTTTGGGGTTGCTGAAGTATCCATTGGTGAAACTGACGGGAGCAAAAAGATTGGGAACCACCACTTCAGTTGAATTTAGGAAACCAGGCGCTCGATGAATCAAATGAGTTGATGGAAACCGCAAGATAAGAAATTGTATACAATTTAGTCTGTTGCCTTGTTAGACCTATTCTGGCTTTGCAAGAGACAATTCAATTTAATATTGTTCCGTGTGTCTTCAATGTACTATTTAGCTTCTTTTCTAAACCTAACCCTGAGTCTAAGTAGTGCACAAAGGTTCATCTTTTAATGGTAACGTAAATAAAGAACTTCTAAACTGTGTACAATGAAATATCCCTGCGTTTATTAAGTTTGCGGTTTCCAAAGCCTTTAAGCTATGGTGTGGTGTGGTGTATGAGATTACCGGTAGATTTCAATCTTGCTTTTACAGATGTGATTCAGTTTAGCCCACAATCAAATCAATCTTATCTTGCCGTTACAAATGAACACTGCAGCCCAATACTGAGTCAAATGGGGACAGTGAGGCAATGAAACACGTCCACACCGTCCATGAATTATATTTTCTACTCATATGTTTGCATTTCAATAAGACATGTGTTTTTCTTTTTTCCAAACTAAAGTCATATGGTGCACAGGCCGAGTCTAGCGTTAAAATAAGCTTATTCAGCTCAACTTCATTATAGTACGCCTGAAAAAGAGCAGGCTCTGCAGCTAAATCACAAGACATACCGACTTCCCCCATAATGCATCTCTCTCTGTCAGTGGGTTGTGCAGTTGTTTGAGTAGCTGCAGAAGAAGCCAGCAGTAATGACGAGGTGCAGCGTGCCAACCGCACGGTGGGCGCTGTCTCACCACGGCCCCATGGGGTTCTGGCTGCGCCGCATAGACACCTAACTGTTTCAATGTAATGGAAATGGGAGTGGAAAATATATGATTTTATAAAACTCAATATTTCTCAAGGTGCCCACATGTGCAAGCAAGTGCCTTAGCACGTTTACCTTAGTTTATTTGTTTATTTGAGCAGTTGAAGTTCTGCTCAAAAGGAGTGGGCCACCCCCGAAATCATTACAATAAAAAATAACATATCACAATAGTACAAAGGACCATAGTACAAGGAACAAAGTACAAGAGCATAGGAACAGCATGCACACAAACACATTATCAATGATACATTTAGCACATCATATTTTGATTTTGATTTGTATCGTTAGGAAAAGAGAACCTGTTACACTTCAAAGCGGCTGTTTTAACACGGACCACAAAGCACTGTTTGAGATGTTCATATAATTAACAAAAATTAACAACATTTAACAGAAACAGAAGCGAAGCACAACTACGACGACGGTCTCATTTCATGTACGATGTCTGGTACAACGCAAGTGACAAAAGGCGATTATTGCGTTACAGATGGTTATCAATGCCAAACACAGTTAACAGTAAACGTAATGCAGTTTATTTTAAATTAGTCAAGGTTCACATACGGCCACAGAGCAGCTATGACATTATAGTCTGTTCATCTACGAGGACATGTGCCTGGAGCTTATTGCAACAATGTGTTTCAACACAGAAACATCTGCATTATACAGACAACCAATGATAAAAAAGATATGGCAATTCCTGCTAGAGCTGTAGACAGGGGAGACGTTTTCTGTGAACCATTTGTAACTCTGATCTACAGAATCCTTTTATCACGTCTCAGTCTCCTGTTTAAAGCTGCATCTCCTCTGTGTTGACAGCTTTCCTCTGGTGAAAAAGGGGCAGAATTACTGAGTGAAAGGGAAAAAAGGAGCAAATAACAGCTCTTCAAATGTTTGGATTGTGAAACCAGAACATTAGTACAAACCATAATGGCTGGCCCAAAGAGCCCAGCGCCTCTCACAGGCAATGATGTAACACCAGCCAGTTCTTATGAACCACTCGTTTGTTGTACTGCTGTAAGTCTATTTATACCTTCTTCAGCTACTCAAAATAAAGCAGCCTATGTTTGACTGATGCCATTAAAATAGCCTGTTTGTTTAAGCCCTGGGAATTAGAAGCCTTATAGTAAAACTGTAATAGTCCAATCAACTTGCTGATTTTTACATGTTCAAATCCCAAGAGAAACAGACTGAAGATTAAAGTCTGGTTGGGACTCACGATAGCTTTAATATCGGTACAGTAAAAGCAACAAGAGGATTACAAAAGCTTTACGGTTAAAACCAAGAAGAGGGTTTCATTAGAAGCAACAAATAAATTGAGATCCCGGTAATTTGTTAACTGTTTTGCGCCACACAATTTGTTTTAATGGGTGAGTTGAAGCAATCAAAAAAAAAAAAAAAGAGTACCATAATATGTTAAGCTCACGCCTAAATGTACATTGATGACGAAAGAGCATCTTTGGGTGCATGGGACACTTTCCCTACTCTGGCAAAAAAAGAAAAATCCAGGGTAATTCCTGGGAATAGGACTGTACAGATTCCCCCTACACAAGTGTGCCAGATCAGACTTACACAATGTGTGCTACAGAGAAAATCGAGATATTGATACAGTGGGGGAAAAGTATTTAGTCAGCCAAAAATTGTGCAAGTTCTCCCACCTAAAAAGATGAGAGTGGCCTGTAATTTTCATCATAGGTATACCTCAACTATGAGAGACAAAATGAGAAAAAAAAATCACATTGTCTGATTTTTAATGAATTCATTTGCAAATTATGGTGGAAAATAAGTATTTGGTCACCTAAAAACAAGCAAGATTTCTGACTCACACAGACCTGTAACTTCTTCTTTAAGAGGCTCCTCTGTCATCCACTCGGCCCCTGTTTGAACTTGTTATCAGTATAAAAGACACCTGTCCACAACCTCAAACAGTCACCCTCCAAACTCCACTATGGTCAAAACCAAAGAGCTGTCGAAACACACCAGACACACAATTGTAGACCTGCACCAGGCTGGGAGGACTGAATCTGCAATTGGTGTGAAGAAATCAACTGTGGAAGCAATTATTAGAAAATGGAAGACATAGAAGATCACTGATAATCTCCCTCGATCTGAGGCTCCACACAAGATCTCACCCTGTGGGGTCAAAATGATCACAAGAACGGTGAGCAAAAACCCCAGAACCACACGGGGGGACCTAGTGAACGACCTATAAGCTGGTCAGTAACACACTACACCGCGAGGGACTCAATTCCTGCAGTGCCAGACGTGTCCCCTTGCTTAAGCCAGGACATGTCCGGGCCCGGCTGAAGTTTGCTAGAGAGCATCCAGATGATCCAGAAGAGGACTGGGAGAATGTCATATGGTCAGATGAAACCAAAATAGAACTTTTTGGTAAAAACTCAACTCGTCGTGTTTGGAAGAGAAAGAATGCTGAGTTGCATCCAAAGAACACCATACCTACTGTGAAGCATGGGGGTGGAAACATCATGCGTTGGGGATGTTTTTCTGCAAAGGGACCAGGACGACTGATCCGTGTAAAGGAAATGAATGGGTGCCATGTATTGTGAGATTTTGAGTGAAAACCTCCTTCCATCAGCAAGGGCGTTGAAAATTAAACGTGGCTGGGTCTTTCAGAATTACAATGATCCCAAACACACCGCCTGGGCAAAGAAGGAGTGGCTTCGTAAGAAGCATTTCAAGGTCCTGGAGTGGCCTAGCCAGGCTCCAGATCTCAACCCCATAGAAAATCTTTGGAGGGAGTTGAAAGTCCGTGTTGCCCAGTGCCTGCACCAAAACATCACTGCTCTAGAGGAGATCTGCATGGAGGAATGGGCCAAAATACCAGCAACAGTGTGTGAAAACCTTGTGAAGACTTACAGAAAATGTTTGACCTCTGTCATTGCCAACAAAGGGTATATAACAAAGTATTGAGATTAATTTTTGTTATTGACCAAATACTTATTTTCTACCATAATTTGCAAATAAATTCATTAAAAATCAGGCAATGTGATCTTCTGGATATTTTTTTTTTCTCATTTTATCTCTCATAGTTGAGGTATACCTATGATGAACATTACAGGCCTCTCTCATCTTTTTAAGTGGGAGAACTTGCACAATTGTTGGCTGACTAAATACTTTTTTTCCCCACTGTGAATGGTCTTCATGCGTATGTCTTACAACAACTGTACCCGAGTATTTGTGTGCAGCACGTGAGCCTGAAATGTCTATCAGGCCTTGGTATACACTGTCCTGCAGAATAAACAAGTTTGTCTTTACAGCCTGTGATTACAGCAGCATAAAAGTGCACACGCTCGCAACAACAGCTCACGTCATACTTGAGCCTGAACATAGCTGGCCCAAACCAGCCTCTCTCCACACAAAAATATAAAGACATGAGAACACAAGAGACCGCTCCAAAGAGCAGCAAAAGCACAGGGTTGGTTACTTTTAATTGTACTATGTACAAAACCGAACCCGCATACATGGGGTATTTTGACATTGTCTGATCCAATTTGTAGTCACATGATTATATTGGCTTATGGTGACGTGTAATCTAAAGAGAACTTCTTCAATAAAAATAACCATTCAAAAATAACTCATCATCCTGGATCATCCTGGAAGTATGTCTTCATTTCATGCCAAATGAAATGAAGACATACTCCAGGGACCAATAATCTATGACGTCACCTTATACCTCACTGCTCAGACATGCTACTAGAGTGGGTTTGGAGATTATGATATGTAGAGTGTGGACTGGAGCTTTAACATGTGGTCATTTAACATGTTTTAACACATCAACCTTTGTCTAATCAAGGCTGTCTACGTAGCTGTCATAATTCTGCTAAATTACATGAATTATGACAGCCAATTTTGAAATCTGCTACTTTTTTTCGTTCAGAGCCTGGAATTCTTCACAGAAACAAACTTAATTGTTCAGGCGGTGCGTTGTATACTAGTTTGCACGTGCATGTGTTCAGTAACACAAATGTATCAGAGGAAAGCTTGAGCTCAAATCAAATGTTTCTGGCCAGATTTTGCCCTCTGGTGGCATGACAAAAACAGTGCTGTTGGAAAATGACTTATTTCATACACCTGTCCAGCGCTTTTGGCTTTGGATGAGCAACTGTAGATCAAAAACAGGAGAAAAACAACAACAATACATACAAATAAAACATTTGTGGTAACATGTGGTATAGACTGGATAGTTGTAATCAACTTCGGACTCGATATCCCCTCCCCATTACCTCCCTGCAGGACCTCTGAAGCTCATCTCTGCTGCCAACCATGAGGGTCTATCCGAACCATCAGCGATAAGCACTCCGTGCCGGACTGTGTGTGTTTGCGTACGAGTGCGTTCAGGAGGTTCCACGCATTTTCCCATGCTCACACCGACCAACCATTTGTATAGCCAATGTACTCTTCCTTTTCAGCCCCTCACTCGTGTCGTCACCACTGCCGCTTTGTTTGCTAATCATTTTCAGCCTGATTTCACCTTTGGAGGAGGATAATTACCAAATGGGGACACCATGTTTTAACAAGGAATCCGGGTCAACAAATCGCTCACGTTCTGTGCCTTGTTTTGTTTTCTTATCGCCTTTCCCTATACATTGAGGAACATAGTGCCATTGTTTACCAGTAATCAGTGTAATCTGTCAGTTTTGGAGGAGTTGACAGGCTCCACTCTGTGCAAAGCCTGTCAGGAACATTGTGTTCATGCAGTGCAAAATGTTTAAGAGTGGTGAATGAGATTGCAGAGAATGTGGCATGGTTTTGTAGAATGCCAGCCTATTAAGTGAAGTAATATCCAAGCTATTTTTGGGCAGTGGGACACACAGCCATAATAAAAAAAACAATAATAATAAAAAAAACGTTTGGTCTCGTCCAGGCTTTCTCCTGATTAGTTTAGTTCAGTCCATCTTTAATCCTTTAGAATGACCATAGATGTTAATAGGCCAGGTGTCTGAAACCATAAGCTGTAACCATGTAGCCTTTTGACTTTCTAGTGAAAAGCGGTCTGGTGCAATCCTGGTTTAGTCCAAGTTTGGACATGATCTAGTCTTGGTTCACTTTCACAGTTCAGACACTAATTGAAATAGGTTTGCAGATAAGATTTTTGTGTGGGAAAAATGTGCTCCGAAAGGTTGCAGCTCCAGGTTTCGTCGTAGGATAGTCCAGCACGGTGGTTCTCAAGTGGTAATTTGTCATATATTGTATAAAATATTGTATTTTCCATATAAGCTTTATCATTGAGCAAGCAGTCAATTTGCCTTTAAGACTGAAATTATATGATCAAAACAACCCAATTTTAACAGTGTTTTCATGCAGTTTGTATAGTAAATAGTGAAACAAATAAGTTCTCTGGAATGGGCTCGCGAGTCGCGACCCACGAAAACTGTTTTTCAACCCATTTCCAAAATCCCAACCCACTAGTTGAGAATCACTGGTCAAGCACAAATCTGCCCCATGAAATGACAGTATGCAGTGTTGTCCTTATTTGCGAGTGAACACTTAACATACAGAATGATTTAAGCTTCAACCCTCCCTGTACGTCTCCCAACTACAGTGTGGCTGCAGAGCGGCCATGTGCTTTTGCCATTAGCTCTGGCCATGACCTGGTTTGTGGAGCAGGTGGTTAGTGAAGATAGGGCAGATAGAGAACAGGAGTGCCGGTGGTATTCCACTATGTAAAACACTATGGCTATGTAAAACACTATCCCTGTGGAAGTGACTCTGGGGAGGGGGTCAAACGCTCCCGTCCTGCTCAGGCGTAAATCACATAACTGGGACAGCCCCACTGCCTGCAGACAGGAAGCTGCAATAATCCTTTATCCACTGCATCAGGTGAAGACAAATGCTGAAGAAATCAGTTTTGAATTACAATATGATACAGTTATAAGTTAATGACAATAGGTGTCATCTTGTTTGAGGTCACAAATAACTCAAAGGTCAGATCCAAGTGTCACCATTATTGTGTTCTTGAGTTAATAAACTGTTGACAGCACATTGCATTTGCAAAACAGATCAGAGCACACTTGTTTCTGTGGAAGCTGCGAGTGGAGTGGAGTGTTGCAGCATCCAGTGTAAAACTCATGCGGTAATAAATAATGAATCGCACATACTTTAGTAATGCTACAAGTCAACAGGTGAAACAAAAGTCCATGAAAACCATAATAATTGGCAATTCATTACATTTCACATTTTTCTAATTTGTTAAAAGACCTATACATGTAATAACCCAGTGATTCTCAAACTTTTCATACAAATCATCAAGCGCAGACAAAATCCATAGTAAACCAAGTCTAAACCTAAACTAAAACCAAATCTCAACGTAAACTAAATCATGACTTAACCGTGTCCAAGACAACTTTTAATGTTGGACAAAGGAAAATAAATTATAATAATACTGGTACTGATGGTCCACCATCCACCAGATGTGCCACAGTCTCTGTAATAACCCAAATGTGGCTAATTTTGACTTAATTAAATGGCTGGATGCCGGTGCACACACCCAGAATGGGGTAGTTCATTCCTCAGTAAAACTCCCATCACTGCTCCTTCGCGTCAGCTCAGAGGAGAGGCATCTGGGGAATGTAGCTCTGGTCGTACGTGCCTTTAGGTTGCCAAAGAAATGGAGCACATAGGTGTAAAGAAATGCCAGCTCCTGGCACAGGGCTGACCAGGTCTGAGCCCAGGAATGCTGTACCCATCTGTCAACAGGAGCTGCCGCCTCCAAAGATGCCACAGAGAGGATTTTGTAACGCGGTACGAGCTGGATTTCATAACTCTGTCTAGCAACAGACTAGCCGCAGGACAGAGGAAGGTGCGAGGACAGGGCATAGGCTACTACAATTCTCTCTATAAGATACAGTACACAGCAATATTATACTTTCAATGCAAGTCCTTATCCCAGTAGTTCCAATTTCTATATAATAGTAATATAGTATTTGAAATGATTGCCTGTTTAAATAGACATTTGTTTTGAGAAAGGGTATGATAACAAAATAAAAATACAAAAAATCACCAAAGTTTTGAGACAGCTTCCACAATGGGAGGAGCCAGGTGGAAGCTGCTGATCATTTATTGAGCTGACCCATTAAGACAGCAGATTCAAGACAAAAAGGTTGAGACTTAACTAGTTATCAGTGCAAGATAGATCAGCATACCAATCCAATGACTAAAAAGTGCCCCCAGATACTTTATAATAACCTACCATTGAGCAAATTCAACTATTGAAAAGTCGGCAGATTACCAGCAAATATGGTTCATGATTGTATGTCACGAAGTGTAAATGTAAAAACCGATGAATGAACCGATAAATGTTCAGCGGATATATGGCAAAAATTGTATATGGACATTTTCAAGCTTTCGTGGAAAACAGAAAATGGATATGAAACCTGCATGATATTTACTGGATAGGACGGTGTAATCTGGATGAGAAATACTGGATATGGAACACTAAAATAAACTTGGTAAATCTGATCTGGATTAAAAAGATGGATATGACAAATATGTACTATACCATCGGGAAATAAATGTAAATGTCTTTATTGTATGATGTTGTTTCTAATAAATTGTTGGACCCGAGGAAGAATATCACAGCTTGCCTGACCTAATGGAGATCCTATCAATAAACTACTAAACCAATATAATGGCTTCTTTATTTATTGGTTTATTTGGTCGGGACAGTGCATGTTAATGAACATACATGGGTCTCATGCATGTAAACAAGCCACACCGGATTGGGCTAATTTCCATCCGTCGTCCCCCATGCGCACTCTCAAACATACTCTCATTCATCCTGGCCTATTGTACATGTTTTTAGTGGTAGGGGAAACCGGAGTACCTGGCAGACACGGGGAGAACATGCAACCTCCACACAGAAAGGCCCCGTTCAGGTGGGAATCGAACCCGCTGTGCTACCGTGCCGCCCGCTTTGCCAACAAAAGTGTAACCATTAAGAGGCATTAGACAGGAACATATTTTTATTTATGCAGGTACAGGTGCGTGAGTGGGAGAGACAAGTGGAGTGGCATATGAAAGAAATTCACTTTATGAATTGTGTAGTTGTTGTCCTTGCCTGCTTAGTCTTATGTGTTTTATATTTTGTATGTTCTTGTCTTAGTTTTTACCTCATGGTATGGAAATTAGCCTTGAGCTAAATCCAGCATATTCTTTATATTGTTTGTATTGTTTCCTGATGCCTTTTCCTGCGGCACAGCCAAGAAAAAAAGGTCTAAGCATTTTTCATACTTGAATAAACTGTTGCAAATAGTTAACAAGTGCAGCTCATTACAATCATCATCCTCTGCACCTACGTTCATTTGAACTATCTCAGAACTTGAGGTGCACTAAAGTGACACTTGACTTCTACGACAGTGAAGTGTACAATTACTATTATACAAACTAAATAAAAATTGCTATTATTATCTCCAAACTTTTCTGTCACAGACATCCATTCAACTCTCTTGTCGCGTCCTCGTCCTCACACATCTTCCTCACGTCTGGTGTTATTATGACTGATTAGAATGAATGGTGTTCTGTATTGGAGGCCTGGACGTTCAGCTGCAGCCAGGAGAGGGGCTGCACCTGAGTAATGGCACTGTCTGCCTCCCTCTCTCCCTCAGCCGCGCACACATCTACACGCACACGGCTGACCTGCTGGGAACAGGGTCTCGCTGTATCAGGGGCAATTAGATGGTCCAGACGGAGCACAAGCACTCCCTTATACTGTCTGCATTAGAAAGAAGAGACAGGACACACGAGCCACTATAACAATATTGATAGATCATGTATTTTTGAAGTACAAATCACTGTAGTTGGCCCTTATTTGTTCTTATATCACCTCACACCAGCTGCAAGGGACTAAATAAATCCTTAATTTTGCACAGAAATGACTAATAAAATAGGCTGCAAGGCAAATAGGCTCCAACTTTTATTGTCTTCACCATGTATGCAACCTGATTAATTTCACCACGGATTCTGTCAATCGTCATCCATTCCAACTCACAATTGCCAGTCCCTAATCCGGTCCAGGTCACAGGTAAAGTCCGTTCCATGTAATTACAGTGGACAGTTGAGACAAATCTTCCGTTAACAATGTACACAAAATGTGATAATGCAGTGCATCAAGACTGTTCCCCTATTCACACACACAATGTCATACACTTTGCAGTTCGCACAGGTGGGACCATGCAATTCAGGCATTTCCTTCTCTATCTTCGACTAAGGAACTAGCCTTGACTACATGGTAATAACCTCGTCACTGAAACTAAACAGACTTAAAACATATTAAAGACACTCCCCTAGGCTCACTGTGAAGAGACAAAGTATCTCACCCAAAGAGTAGTTCAAGGCATAATATTACTGAGGTTAGTTCTGGATGTTAGCATTTAGTCTAGGCAAAACAATTTACACCATTTTCCAACATTTCAACCATTGCAAGATGTCATCCCTGCAAATTTGCTCAAAAGCTGAAAATGATCAAGTTGGAACTGTCCAAGCTGAGTTTTAGTGCCAGCCTGCCAGGATGACAACACAAAATGTGGTGCTTTGAACTGTGGGCACACAATTAGTGTGATGCAAATGATGCACAGTCATTCACTGATGTTTTATTGTCATTTTGTCACCCAGAACATTGACATCTTGTCCAGTGAAGCCCTCGGTGCAGGCCTCCCGCAGATCAGAGGACTAACCTTGGACGCGCACAAAGGCCGGTGCACCATGTCCTTGTCTCCACCATGAATTATCCACCAGGGCCAAGAGGGTAATCAAGCCGCTCCTGCAAGCCCCATTACAATGCTGGTCATTTAGCCTATTAACAATGCCCTTACCTCATTTCTTGGTCAACTCCAATTGCACGGAAAACAGAGTTGTCAGCATGCTAAATGGACTCAGAGAAGACCCAGCCATAAAGAGGCGACAGCTGATACAGCAGCGTTAATACACGAGTAAAACTATGTAGGCCCACAGTCTAGGTAGAGATAAACTGCAAGTTAAAATGCACCCAGAATTACAACAGATTAATTTAAATTCTGACCAACTGTGACATGTTATCAGAATTACACGGTGATAGTACGAGACAATCGTCACGACAGTGGGGGACTCATGCTCTAATGCTGCCCTCTTGTGGCTATATCCAACAGTTTTCATGAAATATATAAATCTACAACCGGGACACAAATAATAATAATAAAAAAATCAGTGCTATGGAACATATGGACGACATTAGTGTCTTGAGAAGTGTCTCCCATGAGGGCCAAACTTTGAAAGGTCCCATCTGCTTAATTCAAAACCCTGTCTTTGTATTTCACATTTGAAAACTTTAAAACAGAAAAAAAAGGGTAAAAGTCATGTCCGCCCTCCCTTTTTGAGTATCAAAATGTCTGCATGGATTCATCCAGATCCAGATATGAGGATGATTGAAAAGGCTGGATAATTCAAACATGCATAAAGTACAATCTAACATATATTTTTTCATGAGAACATAAGATCACAATATGCTTAAAAGTCGCTCATATATGGCCCCCTTTGTTTTTAAAACATTTGGTCAACAAAACAACTAACTTAATCATGACCAAACTGACTTCACATGATACAAATCATCACTAATAAGCACCATGGGTTTCTTATCTACGCAGTAAATCAAATGACTAAAATGTACAAACTAAAATGTGGTTTCAATGATTTTCCAGGTTTTCCAGGCAAACAAGGATCTACTCCCTGCCTCTAAAGATAAACAAAGAATTAACTTATTGCAAAACAACTCTGGAAAACACAAAAATGATATAGTAATAACAAGGAATTAAAGAACACTAAATTTATAAACTAAATAGTACATTTTACAAAAAGAAAAAAAACTGACACATAGGTCCTATTCTCCGGCACCCTGATTGTGCATTGAATCACAATCAGTACACAATACCATCATAAGCAAAAGGAACTATTCTGAAGTGTATTCAGTTTATTGCTAACTGTAGTGGCTATATGCCCTGTGCTAATAATAGCCACTATTGGTTGAAGGTGTACAAAGGTTATGTAAGCATGCGTGTCTTCAAGAATACCAAAAGAGTCCAGTGGAGTTACTAAAACAGATTTATTTTCACCTTTTGCCTTAAATTAGCACAAACAAAGAACTCTGACAATGACACCCTAAAAAAATCATATCGCCTCTGCACCTTCCAACGCCTGGTGCCAATGTCCTGTCCTTTATAACAGGTGTGTCTCCTTACAAGAAAGGTTACAGGTACAGGGTAGACGGCTGGATAGAGCTGTGTCACTGTCCTGTCCTGTCCAGTACACTGGTTTTAGTCTCCAGCTTTAACAGTCTCTCCCAATTAAGACTCTCCCAATCTGCGACCATCTTCTGGAGGCAGTTTGTCTCCAGGATGGATGTTGCTTCTCGGCCTCATTCACTTTTGTCTCTCTTGCATGTCCAGGCATGACAGGTTTGCCCTTTAATGTTAGGATGTGATTTGGTGTGAAGACTTATAAATCATCTCATCGGACACTGATTGGGTGTTATGTGCGGTCACATTTTATGTTATTTTATAATCAGAGTATTTTTATTTAGAAGCACTACAGTTAAAAAGAGTCTTGATAATTCAATGTATTAATGTCTTTCTTTGATTCTGAGATGATTGCAATATTGGGGTGCGCCACAAGGGGGCCATAGAGTGAGAAAGCAGCGGATCCGCCATGCGTTTGCGACCTTCCCTCATACATGAAGCGAGGCTGCATCGAACCAAAGCCCACTGCCTCTTGTCTCATCATTTCTCCCGTTTATTCAGGTAGTAATGTATAAAGCACCTACAATATCACATATAACAAGACTGTATACTATTGTGGTTGTTTAACACTTTTTCAGGTAGTTTTGTAAAGCTAAATTACCTTAATTTCCTGTTTAGAATCGCGCCTGTTGTAGTAAGGCTACCATGAGGTATAGTAAAATGAACATTAGCTCCCGGACAGTGTTGAAAAGTGTAACTAATATTATTTAAATGCTAAATTGGTGTCTGTAATGGAAATAGTCATGTTTATTGACTCTTTTTGATATATTTTTGGTTCTGTAATTTTATAAAAACATGAAGAAAGGGTTAGGGTTATTTGATTTGCAGACCAAACGATTGTACTTATGACCATTATTTTGGTTGTACTCAAGTAACGAAATATTCTTGTTATATAAGTGAAAGCACTATTTACTGGTGATGTTTGTTAAAGATAAAAAGTAACATTGTGATAAACCAGATAAGGTAGTAACAAGATACTTGTACAGTATAAAGGTTACACTATCGCGAGAATGACGAGGACACAAGCGAGCTGCAAGTGAGTCAACTTTATTGCATTTGAGCCAACAGAAGAATGGCCGGAGAACTGGACGAACACCAGTCAGGGCTAAGACACGCCCCCAAACCCCAAACCTGCTGGGTGAGATATAACTAAAAAATTCACCCGGGACACGGAGCGGCTGAGCAAAAAAAAACAACTCAGCAGAAGAAGCGCCGAGGTCCTCCTTAGGAGCCGAACGCAACCCGAGCAAAACCCACGGCAAACGATCCACCCAACAGTCGTCCGTAAGCGCGGCAAAGCTGCCTTTAGCGAACGATGGAAACGCTCACACAACCCATTTGCCTGAGGGTGGTATGCCGTGGTGCGGTGCACCTGCACTCCTAGGGAACGCGCCATACCAGACCAAAGCTCTGAAATAATAATATCCGACGACACGCCAAACCGAGCGACCCAAGTAAAGACAAACGCATTAACCACATCAGCGGACGTGGTGGACGACAAAGGCACCACCTCTGGTCACCTGGTGGTCCGATCCACCATAGTAAACAGATGTGTGAAACCTTTTGACGGCGACAGAGGACCAACCAGATCTACTTTAGCACGCTGACATGCAACGCAAGATGCCGCCCACCCCCTAACGTCTTTGCGTAAACCAGGCCAAACAAAACTGGAACTAACCAGCTTCAGCGAATCGCGCACACCCGGGTAAGAGAGAGTGCACAGAGTCAAAAATGCGGCGCCGCCAACCTGCTGGAACTACTGGGCGGGGCCGTCCCATGGAAACATCACACAGGGGGGCCGGGCCCCCTTCCTGCAGCACATGGTCAAGCTTAAGGCCTGTACCGACGGAGCGAAGAGCCAGGATATCCGCGTCGCCAGGCTGCTCGGCCGCCATCTCAGAGAAATCCGTCCCGAGAAGCACAGGGCAAACGAGCACGCGGGAGAGGCAATCCGTGACCGAGTTGGACTTTCCTGACGTATGTCAGTAGTAAACTCAGATATGGCCGCTAAGTGGCGCTGCTGACGTGTTGAGAATCTTATCTGCCCTTTCCGCCAAGGACGGACTGTACGTCCACAGAGGGAGCTGCTTGAGAGCGGCGTATTTCCCCAGTGGAGGAGGGCTACGTAGCAACGGCATAGCCCTGCGTGTTGACTGCTGATCCAGGGCAGAAACCACCAAATAGTATCTGGAGACGTCCGCATCCACACCCCGGAGAGTGAAAAGTGCCTCGATGTGCAAGAACCATGAGGCTCGATTACTCCGCCAAAACTCTGGACGTTTCACAGCGGGAATGTGAGCGGGAGAGATGGCAAAGTCGAGTCAGCGTCTGAGGCCAAGCCCATGGCCGAGGCCGAGACAGAAGAACACTCTCTTCCACTTTATCTGTCATTCTCATGATAGGGGTCACCAATGTGGCGAGAATGACGAGGACACAAGCAAGTAAGTGAGTCAACTTTATTGCGTTCGGGCCAACAGAAGAATGGCCGGAGAACAGGACGAACACCTGTCAGGGCTAAGACACGCCCCCAAACCCCAAAACCTGCTGGGTGAGAGATAACTCTCTGACATGTACACCACAACATTTGATTTGATATACTTGAAGCGAGGCCGCATCGAACCAAAGATCACTGTCTCTTGTCTCATCATTTCTCCTGTTTATTCAGATTATTCTTTTGATGCGGGTCTGCCCCTTAAGGATTTTAAGGGGCAAAGTAGTCATTTTTTGTTCCATTTACTTTTATTTGTCTCTGAGGTAGGCGACACATTCAGACAGGTTTTTTTGGCAGCAGAGTTTGCATTATTATAAATGCATGTCTTTACACAGGACAGCAAGATGCTTGGTTTCCAGTGGCAAAGCAGTTCTCATCAGACGGTCACCCACTCTGACTACTCCATTGTCCCGTACTGAATCCAACTTGTAGAGCTTTACTCTCCTTTGAGATGCTCATTGTGGCTCTGAGAAGAGATCTCAGCTTTGAACCAATAAATAGTCTCTAATCTTACACCCAGAGTTTGGCAATGTCCAATTCAACTAGAATGAAGAAATGTGAAAGTTCATTATATGTTTTATATTTAATATAATTTAACGCAACAATTTTCTTTTTTTTTACTGCAGTACAAGTAAAAAGTTATAAGATACGCAAGGTAGGTAAGTAAGCAACACTGCTTGTTTGTTTTTCAGACGGTAAAAAGCTGATGATGTTATTGCTTTAATGTGGCTGTTTAAGTTCAGGTCTGAGTCCATGATTACTCGATTTCGTACCTGATTTTTTGGTTTTAGAGAGAAAGACTCAAGGTGACTGATAACACAATGTCTTTGCATCTGTGGGCCAAAAACGATGAGAAAGACAATGTATTTTTGAAAAAAATAAATAAAGATATCCTCTAAAAGGAACCATCCAGCAATTTTTGGAGGCCTGGACCCCTTTTTTAAACTACTTTGACGGACTTAAAATATCTGTTGATGAGAGCACTGCTCATAATTTAAATTAAATTGTGGGTTGTTTTAATTTGTTAATTCTCATATTCTCGTTTTTCTTTGTATATTTGTATTGTGTACAAATATACAGTGACATAAAATGCATTCTCGAAAAAATATAGGCTACGGTTGTAAACGATTACCCACCTCTGGTCCTGACAAAGATATGACCATAGCTCCCTTTAGCATCTTTGTTGTAGACCCCACCCTCTCCCCCACCACTCAAACCCTCCATCTGTTCATATTTGATACAGTATGATCCTCCATCTGACCCGGGACAAATGCGGCCATAGACACAACTATCCACCCTCAGTCATTCGTGTGGGTCCCCCGGGTTTCTAACATCACCTTGAACCCAGCAGACCACTGTGTGAAGCTCTGCCAACCCCTTTAACACGACCTGGGGCCATCCACGGGACAGGGCGAAGTTGTTCCCTTCAGCACGGGACAAGATAAATGATGTTTGAACAGATCCCACTTCACATGCCATTTGTAGTTTCCATTTGTTTTTTTCCCCCGCAGCTGACCCAGTTTAAGAATTTAAACAACAAAAATCGAGAAATCGTCTTCATTCATTCTCGAGAAATTGTGTTTGAAAATAAATCTAGCTCCATTTAATGTAAAACTTAGGTTCAAATCTGTGTATGCGTTCTGGTACCACACGGGGGGGTTGTTTCTCAGTTAGGATGCAAGGGGAACGGCGCGGGGGCAAATGGCCACGCACTGCGTCCAAGGGCAAGCGAAACCACATCAGTCAGGTCGAAATACTATCAGGATTCAACAAGTCTGCACACACAGTCAGCTAATATGTAGGCGGTTATCCAGAGGGCCGCGTGAGAGTGCAGCTGCTGCGGTACGACCTTGCACTAACATGGATGAAATAACAATATAGCCTAGAAGAAAATAACTATGACGACAACCGGCCTAATTCACAAAGCTAATATTCTGATTCACATTTTTTCTGGTTTAGACTGGCTCCCTGGCATACAGCACAAAGAAATGTACCACCATTGCATTTCATTTTCAAGTAGCCAAGGAAAGGCATGCTATAGCGCATTGTCCTCCATCATGAATGCTCACAAAACATGATCAAAATCAAATGAATTATTTAATCATTGAAATAAAGTAAAGCTGCGCCCAAGAGATGAACGTCCTCCCCGATACTCTAAAACAAATCAACCTTCGTTATTAATTTTTTTGGTGCATTGGTTGCTCTATGATGCCCTGTTTTGTAAGACATTTTTCTCCTGTGACAACAAAAGGATTTTCATATCTTATTGGAAGTTGGGGAAAAAACAGGGGGGTTCCTGAGAGAAATGTATTCTAATTACAAGCCTTCGATTTGTCTTGAATAAACTGGAGAAGGCTGTGTATTATTTGTAATAACAATAGGCTATTGTTACATTTCAGGCACTAATTGAATCTACACGTGCATTTGACAATACCTTGTCCACTCCCTTTTCGCATTGTTAAGCTGCTCGCCATGATTTAAGGTTGTAAACTCTGCGCGGATTAGCCCTAAATCCATGGTGTCTCCGAGCCCCGGCTCTTAATGGATCAAAATGGACAAAAGGAGGCACTGGATTCGCTTCACGCACCTTGAGACGGACAGGACACACACGTTTAATTTAGGCCAAAACAAACCACGCACGCGCGCACGCAAACAAGCGGCGGCTGTGAGACCATTGTGAGACACGAGAGCCTCAAAATACCCAAGCGGTTCGTGCAGCGGAAGTTTTTAAGCAACTTTATCTCCAGCTTTATCTGCGCTGGAAATGTGCTGCAGAAAGACAGGTCAAAGGGGCGCGAGCTGCAGCGGCCCGCATTAAGACAGAAACCACATGCCAGAGCTGTCATTTTCAATTTACAGTCGTGCAATAAATTATTGTCCCACACAATGGAGTGAATGGAGTTACAACCCCGACTTCAACCCAGTAGAACTTCTGCCAATTCTTCGCCATTAAAAGTGACCAGATGATATCAGTCAAAGTGAAGACATGTTTCTGTCTCTTGTGTAGGCTACTTTATTTCCACAATCATTAACAGGACTAGATCCAATGTTGACTCTCACTGCGGCCGAGAAAAACTCTGTGGCCATTCATCAGTTCTCGAGGCGCACAAATAGTCTTTAAAACTATAAACACCATCGGCGGCGCGGAGACAGAGTGAGCCATTTAGCCCATGGCAGCGCTAAACGCTGGAGATAAAACAAACGATAATACTGTCTGTCTCCTGTGGACGGCTCCACGAGCATTAATGCTGAGGTTAGTGCCAAGCGGAGCAAACACAGGCTGTGCGTCATGACGCACAGATATGTGGATGTATGTCACCTGCTACATAATACATTTAACACAGAATTGCATTAAAAATATTGGACAAAACGTTCTATCAGAGAAAGTAATAATCACATATAGATAAAGAAAGACTTGAACATAAGCCGAAGCAAAAACAAGCAATTAAGACTATAAACCAACAGGGATATTTAACAGATGATATTAGGAGCGTTTATCTTTAATGGGGATCCTGGTGTCACATCTGACACTTTAAGTAGCCCACAGCGGTGTGTGTGGTGTGTCCGTCTGTTATCACGCTCAGATAAGACAGACAGTGGCTCCAAGTCTCCCTCTCAGACAGCACAGTGTGTTCTGCTGGTTTCAGGTTCCTTGTCCAACCTGTTGTCTGTTTCCTCTCGGATGGGGCACAGACAGACCCCCTTTCCCATACACACATGGGGGTTATCAGGCTTATTAACCCCTGTTAAATGGTCTTTAACCAAAATCATCATCTGCGGCTCCTCACCAGCAATTTCAACGGATTTATTTATGAGTGTTTGTGTCCGAAGAGTTAAACATCCGCCCACATGCAATGCTCAGTTTGAAGAAACATGTTTATGTGATGTGTAGAAGTACACGGCAATGGTGCAAAAAAATGTCCATCTGTTAGAAAAACACATTTTAATTTTGCCAAGAAAAAATGTAAACAATGGGTTGTGTCATCATTTTTCCTTCTTGGCGCTTCCTCCCATGGGGGCCTGTTCATTTGCACGGGCTGTGAACTGGTACAAAGTGTCTGGATACAAACTTGAGGCTATTTTGTAAAAAAGCTGGTTTTAAGCTGGTGAAGCTTCAAGCCCCAAAGACAAGCACAGACCCAAATATACAGCAGCTCAAGGCACATATACCGTATTTGTACCAAATGTTATAATTGTTTTGATTGTATTGTATTTGCCATTTGCAAAGTGATTTGTAATTTTCATTTGCAAAAAGCGCTATTGAAATAAAGGTTACTTATCAGCCTTTCGACTTTAAAACATTTTGCAGACCTTTTCATTCTCATTGAGTTCTGTCGTTTAAAAATGATATAAAAACAATTTACCTGCGATCATTCTTGGGAGGCGTTGGCATTTTTGGGGTCTCGACTCACCAGTTAAGAACCACTGTCGATAAAGGAAAAGTTAAGAAAATGAAAATAGAATATCAGTGTGATAATATTCTTCATTGTTTTGTGGGCACTGCACTGACTGCAGCTAAGAGAGGGTGCTATATTTACATTATTTTCATTATAACATTCTTCAGTGTATAAACAAGGAGCTGAAATCATGAATTGAGTTTGACCCCGAAGGCCATTAGAGAGTGGAAAGAGGCCAGTGGCAAGGACTTTTGTTTATACCAAAAGCAGTCCAGTAAGACGTTTTTTGCTCCATCATTCATGTAGGCTATATTATTCATTAATTGGTTTTGCATTAGATTTGTAAATGATTATCTGCACAAGTAGGCCTATGTGTTAACTGTATTCTGTGGCGTAATGGGCTAGTTTTAATGGATATTTGGGAGATTGTTTTTAGAAGACCATGATATATATATGTGTGAAAGACCTGAGGGAGAGACCACTTGCCTGGCATGAGGGTCCCATCGCCCCCTCCTCCAGCCTGCGTCACCAAAGGGAGGCCAAGCCAAAGTTTGGAGCAGGAGCTGACGTTCAAAATGCACACTTCAGTCCGGCCCAAGACCAAACCTCCACTTAAAGAGCAGTAAACAGCGGAGCCAGAGGAGGGTCGTTGACTTGGTCTTGTCTTCAATGATTCCATAAGCGATGTTTCCCAGTCCCAGTACGTCAACCCCATTCTCCGTAAAGGACATCCTAAACCTGGAGCAGGCCCACAGCGTCCTGGTGTCTCATCTGGACGCGTGCGCCGCATCCTCCGCTTCATCCTCGTCGCCGTCGTGCATGATGCAGGCCCAGCTAAAACACGAGCCTCTGAGGGACATGGCGCTTTTTGGAGAAGATCTTAACGAGGCCAAAGCAAGCGGCTGTAGAGGAGCTCACGCGCTAAACTTTACCACAGCCTTTTATGGGAAATCTGTCCTGGACATGGATCTGGAGAAGGACGTGAGCACGGACGCCTTCGACGGGAAACTTACAAAAGGTCAGTGGCAATTAGTCTATTTTTCTATTGTAAACCAAGCAAAATGTTAATACCGAAGAGAGAGATAGTTGGTTTTAGAATTAGTGTAAACTGACAGTTTGTTGACAAGTTGTAGCCTAAATGATAAAGAATACGTAAAATAAAAAGATAAAAATCCCAAAATGTTTAAAATAGAAAATGGATGATGACAAGGCGAATTATACGGTTCTATCCAGGATGGTTTCTGAGATATTTGTGTTTACATTTTGACCTCAAATAGACCAAACTCTGCAAAAATGAGCGTACACATGGGGCTGTGGAACAAGATATAAATGACGCAATTTCAACATAAAATCATCATAAACAACCTAATAATTCTTTATGTTTTATTAAAAACATAAATTATTATTAGGTTAAATAAAAAAAGACAAACCTTTGCTTGTGCTATTGGGGTTTGTCATATAGCCGAGGCGAAGCAAAAGAGAAACATTTTGGTCCACGGAAAATCTGCGGGCTATTTTACTATTTGAAACTCAAATGGGTTTTAATTTTATTAAAGACAAAACCTTTACCATTGTTGATTTTGTTGTTGCTGTTTAGGCCGTTTATTTAATGTTCTGTAAAAATAAAATACAAAAAATCATTTAAATTAAAATAAATCAGACACTGTATTTGCCTGAGGGCAATGCTCATTTGCACCGATTTAATGGAAATTGACAATGAATAAAGACTAAACTATTGAAAACAGATGCTTCGCACAGGCTGAATTGTTCGAAGTTGGATAATTATTCTAGCGCATGAGGACAGAAACTCCAGGGATGCTTTAAGACAACCCGTGCGTAATTCCTGCGTAAAACCAACACGCAACAAAGCTTACAATGATGTGTTTAAACAAGAGTAAGATGATAATTTTATGATTTTACCCTCCACAGAGGATTTTGGAGCAGATCCCCCGGATGCCCTGAAGCCAGAAGAACAGGAGCGTGCACCAAAACCTCGAAGGCGCAGGAAACCCCGTGTGCTCTTCTCCCAGGCGCAGGTGCACGAGTTGGAACGGAGATTTCGACAGCAGCGCTACCTGTCCGCTCCGGAGAGGGACCATCTTGCAGGAGTGCTTAAGCTGACGCCCACACAGGTCAAAATCTGGTTTCAGAACCGGCGCTACAAGTGCAAGCGGCAGCGGCAGGACCAGAGCCTAGAGATGGTGTCTCTGCCGCCGCCAAGGAGGGTCTCCGTCCCGGTGCTGGTGCGCGACGGGAAGCCGTGCATCGCTGCAGACTCTGCGGCCTACAGTGCGTCCTACTTCCCCTACAACAACTACCCCACGTTCACCAATTACACATCCCCCGGCTGCAACACAAACTACACTTGTAATTACCCGGCAGCCACCGCGCAGACTGTGCAGGGCTCGTCCAGCAGCACCTACATGAACTTTGGAGAGCTGGCCCCGGTTCAGAGCTTCTCCTCCGGCGGTGTGTCCTCGCTGCACGGCATCAGGACGTGGTGAAGGACCGCACCGTGGATCCACTTGCAGCATGCGTTTGTTTGGAAATGTGTCAAGACGTTTGGAAACGTGTCAAGACGTGGATGACTTTTATCAAAATGCTATTTAATTAACTAACCTCCAGTTGTGCTTTACACTTGCTTTTTACTGATTTGTGGCACTAAAACATATAGCGCTGAATAAGATTGTGTGCCGGGAATATCCAGATTGTCGTATTTTTATCCAGCCAAAGTCTTGGCCCACATGTTCACTGAGGCCAATATTGTTTTGTTTTTTTACATTGTTTTAATATACAAATTCCGGCAAGTGGTAACACACACACGCGCACACACACAAACAAGCTAACATGTTCTTTAGATTAAAAAAATGCAGTTGTAAAAAAATGATTGAAAAAATGCACTTGAAAAAAAAAAAAGGCAATCTGCCGTAATTGCCAATATTGCAGAAGTGACAATCCTTTAAAACACTGTTTTAACAAATATTATGCTTAATAGCCCAAACTAAATGAAACAATGAGAATATTTCTATTCAAGTATTAGTCGAGATGAGTATAAATGAAGTGACGCTCATTTTTGTGTATGGTGTAATGTTGAAGTGATTAGGAAATGTCCTTCAGTCTGCTTAAACAGGCTTAGGGCTTGTTCAAACTTTACATATACAAACGACATACTGTCAGGAGCTTGTACAGTTTAGCGCCCAGTCCGGGGCAGAACTATCTGCATCTGACCTTGACCTTTGCCAATAGTTTATGTCATAGAAACTATGATATTTTTAAAGCAATCATCTTTCATTAATTAGTAAAAGTGTAGTTACATTGCATTTGCAATGAGTTTTTCAATAATATAATTTGCTAAATAACTGACACAGCATTAAAGGTTTCTGTTGGTTGTTTTTCAGTACAGATATCTCGCTCCCCCTGATTTACATTATCAGAGTTAAATGCAAGAATAGCACTATTTGCTTGACCAAGAGGCAGCAGCCTAGTTTAAGTGCACGGTTATACAAATCCGCTCCGCACAACAGCTTCCACTTTAAAAGAGTAAGAGATTCTTAGGCATCTCTTCAGTTACACTTCTTGTCTTACTCAAGAAACACACACAACTCCCAAACAAAAATATACTCTGGACATACACACATATTGTGCCATAAAACTTTGTTTTATTAAAAATGATTACTGCACAAACTTGTATTCTTTTAATATAATAGTGATCCCAGGCAATTGTAATGTGGAGAGCAAGGTCATGTAGCCCCTCTAGCCACCCTCTCTTCGAAGGTGTTGAAAAGGCAACGTCAGATAAGAAAGCTATACAAATCTAAAAATACCCTCCCTCTGCATTGGAGCAGGAGGCGGGAAACGGGTCTAAATAATCTGCTTTTCCGGGTGTTATCTGGAGAAAGGCATGGATGTATGTGGCTCTATCTCTGCCAGGGCATCCAGTGCCACTGCTTTTCTGAGCTTTTCTGCTCAACAGCAGAACAGAGGCCACATCTAATGACCCTAAAATCTTTTTTACCCAGTAAAAGCAAAACATTTCTTTAGGACACCTACTGGTGAAGCAAATTACTATCCAAATACTTTTTTTATGTATTTGAATTGATTGCACACAATTATTTTTACAAGGACTTCTAAAACTACTTAAGTGCACTTGCTCGTTTTGCTCATATTTAGCAGCAAATGTGTTGCGTGTTATAGAACAACTGCTGTGTGCAACAGAGTACAATACAACACATATTTTAAATTAGGTATGTTAAATAAATGAACGATCTACATTCTCAACAGAAATGAGTAGTCCAACGGATCAGGTACCTCTGTATTCATGTCTTTGTAACACACTGCATCACTTCATCAGGGATTCAGTCATATATTGTACAGTTGTCTAACGTAGGTCAATCAATAAAGGTTACAATCTATCATTAAATTAAACATGTTAAGAAGACTTAACTACGAAATATATAGATAATGAAGATAGTGCCTCCCATTAGTACCTGGTCTAAATGAAGGGGAACAGTCGCTTCTTCAGGATGTAGAGCACTGTAGCAAGAAAAAGGGCCAAAGCCAGAAAGATGAGCAGTTTGTCTGTCAGCTCACGGCGGTTGTATTTGGTGATTAGTTTCCTCCCCAACTGTATCGTCCCAGTCATTGCCTTGAACTCCTCATTCGTCTCATTGACTGTCTTTGAAGAGGTTGCTTTAGATAAAAAACAAAGTCATGTGTTAGTCAACGTGAAGCAAAAAGCACGCACAGAGAATAATTCTTAAATTAAAATCAACTAGAATATTCACAAATGTGGCTCCGCATCTCATCATGACAATTTCCTAGTCCTAATGTTTTCCACTGACCTAGAGTGGTCACAGTCTCCTCACTTTGCTGAACCTGCTGTGCCATCATTCGGCTTATGCTCATGAGATTTTCTGTGATACTGCTCGTTGTCTGGGCCAGCCCTTCTTTGGTCATCTTCCTAAATACAAATGAAAATAGTACAAAATTAAACAAGAATACAAACATTACGGCTGGCTGTCAAGTCACCTCTGTCTCACAGCACTATCTGCCCCATTAAGGAGCGCCTGCTTCTCCATATTGTCAATGGACAGTTTGCTGGCCAGGTTGGCTTTCCTCCAAGCTGTCTGATTACTACAATGACACACAGAAAACTATAAATTGTGCAGTTGACACATCGGCAGTGACATTTGTTGAAAGAATAATTACTGTCTCACCTAAGCATCTGTTTTCTGTGGCCCTCAGTCTGAATGATCAGGGCCTGTTTGTCCGACTCTTTGTCCTGTTCCATTGCCATCTGCTCAAGGTCCTGTCAAAGCATAACATTTCAATATTACAGGATGCTATAATACAACTGGACTCGTGGAAGGTGCAAATCATTATCACCTGAATGCGAAATCTGAGGTTGTGGAAACTCTTTTTGACATCTGTGTTCAGCTCGGTCAGTCTGCAGTGTGGTCCATCACAGTGGGTGATGTCCTAAACACAAGATTTAGATTTATGCATAGCTCACATTCCAACTAATTTATTACGTGAATATAGACGACATGATAACAACGCAAAGTAGTCCTGTATTTCACATTCACTTATTGTAGATACATCACATATTTCACGCCATTTACTTACAAAACATTAAGTCATCGACAACTTATTTACAAACTGGGCAATTGCTTAAGTATAATGCAGTGATAAAATGCTACGATGACTGCTTCAAGAGTTTATTTTTGGGGGGTATAAAACCTATATACTCTGTAAGCATACAGAGCGTTATTCCGCTAATTAAACAAGCGCCCTAGCTTCGTCTGCCGCCGAAACAGGATTTTCAAAAGAATCAAAAGAAACCAATATTATTTCTATGACAGTTAACATGAGCAACAAGTGAAGGTGAATCACTCTTTAGTCCTACCAAATAACATCCTGTACCTGAATTAGAGCCTTGATTTCCAAGTCATATTTGAGTATTTCTTGCTCACATATTCGTACGTGGACATCTGAGGACGCCATGTTGCCAACGACTACAGCTACGGGAGCCAAGATGATTCAATGCAGAATATATTTCGCTTTTCGTTTTGCTTGAAGAAATCAAAGTTGGCTGGCAAATGGTCAGTGTTGGAAAGTAACAAAGTAAAAAGTACAAGTACAGAAACAAGTACAAATTAAAGTTACTTTTAGTTTACTTAAGTGCATTATATGATGAATACTTTTTACTTTCTACATTTTTAAATTGGGTTAGAAGTAAAAGTATGTATTTCCAAGGTGACCTCTCTACGGTTAACTGGTTTAGTCCCAGCTTAGACTTGGTTTAGTGGTCTACTTCTTTAGACCTTGTTTAGATCTGGTTTAGTCCCTGTTTTTGACCCGAGTTAGTGGTTTACTCGTTTAGACCTGGTTTGATTCAAACGATTAAAAAAAATTCTGCACATTAAACTCTTAAATCTTCCAAAGCTTTTCAGATTTACGCAAAAAGGATGACATTAGAGAGCATTGATACTCTTCATTTATTAGTTTACAAACATGACATGTATAATAATTGCATCTATTCCAGCAATGTTCATTTTCAAATAGACAATATATACACCAAACAAAGCCTTTAATTTAAATACAACATCAACAACAAAACAGATTACACACAGAAAAGACAATCGATTTGTCCAAAGCACTTTAGGTAAAATGATACGTTGGTTTTCTGGATATAAATTCCTTTAAGGCACCCACATGGTATCCAAGGATAAGGCAACACAGTTGGAATGAATTTCGAATGAAGTTATCCACTCCTGTGAGACATTACAATATTACAAGTTGGTAAAAGAAAAAAAACATCCAAACTAAATTATTTAGCAAAACAACATACCTCTATCCTTTATGTGTAATATTACGGCCAGCGATAACTCAGGAACATTATAATATCCGTTTTCAGGGCAGGTCCAAAAAGTGGGTTTAGTTGAGCCAGAATTGCAATCAGCCAGCTGCAAAACAGAGCAGACGTAACACATAAATTAGCAGTGTTTGGGGAGGAATTAAATACATGTATTTAGAATACATATTTAGAATACTAATTTTAAGTAACTGTATTTTGGTACAGTGACACTTTCCTTTGTGAGTATTTAAAATACAGTTACTTTCCTAAAAAGGAATACATCACAGTACTCAATCATTTGATTTTAAAGCTTCATTTTGCACAACTTAATTAAGAACGTGGAATGATTACCGGTTTTTCCTCCTAAAAGGAAATAAAGATTTAAAACACCTTATTCCACAGATCATACAAACACATGCTCATGTGCGTGCATTGGCCAAGAGTTTTAAAATTCCTAATGATTGTTATTATAAACATATTTACCAAACAAGTATAGCCTACAATTTTGTAATTATACTCTGTATTTATACATAAATATAATGCAAATCAATGTGAAAGAATTTAGAATACAATACTCTGACTGGACAAAGTAACGGAATACGTTACAAAACACATTTTAAGGTAAGTATTCAGTATTATGTAACTAAATGCAATCAAAGTATTCTAAAAGAAGTAAAAAAGATTATTGATGTCAGTGGGACTTTCCTGATTGAATAAAGGTCAAATAAATAAAAAAGCTCCCCAACGACCGTCAATCACTACCCTATGCTATTCATGACATTTACATCCAACAAATAGACGTGTTTTAAACAGTTTTCAGTGGACAAGCCACTATCAGTAAGAACATTATTGTTGTCCCTTACTGCCCCCTTTTGACTGTTCACCAAAAAATATAAGTCAATACTTACAACAAATAACAGCAGACAGAAGTTAGTACCAGCATTGTGACAATAACCCTGTAGGACAAAGAGAGAATATGATAAAAACAAATGACAAAATTAACTATAGGAAATCCCAGGATATCATGACAAACAGGCTATAGCTGCAGTGGAAATGGGAAGTTGCAATAGGATCAAATTAAATACTTTGAGGGGTGCTAGTCGGAATGTACCGTTCACTTTGAGTAGCCACTGCAGTGCTAAGAAGTATATTTTGGCTTCTGTAATAAGTTATTTTACCCATATATTGTGATATTAATCAGGTTTTCAATGACAATGGTAAACCTTTACATGTAAACGTTGAACACAATTTTACAAAGAGCAAAAGGAAGAAACCAACTTTATTAGCTTAGCCGTTTCGGAGCTAGTGAGAGCTAACAACTCACCCTCTGTTTGGTCCTTTGGGGATAAACCAAGGCACCACTCCCCCGACAATACCCCAAAACAGAGTCATCACACTCATGGAAATAACAAAACTTAGTTCCGCCATGTTCGGATTAGTAAAAAGGGAAAATGTATCCCGAAAAAAGTTAACTTTCGGGGCAACTTCTGCGCTTCCAGCTGCAACTCGACGAGGCTGAGGCAGTGGGTGTCACATGACCGGTCACCAGCGGTAGAGGAAGCGAGAGGCGGTTCCTTTTACTGCCAAATGGAAAATACTAGTGCACAATTCCTTAAAACTAAAACTGGCTGGACTTCGCACCTTATTAACAGTCGGAAGCCAGTTTAATTCCGATACAGAGGGTTTGAAAGTAAAGTCTGCAACATAGTAGGATGGAAGAAGTTAGGAAACGGTGGAGTAGACGTGTAATCGTGACACCTGCTGGTAATTCTGGCCCACTACAGGTTCCGTACAAAATGTGTACACCATACAAGTGCAGTAGTAGTTCCCAATTTGTGCCCCGCAATTTCAGATTAAGATCTATATAGATACATTCCAAGTCCACATGCAATGGGCATATTCTGAAGTTATGTAAATGTTTTAGAATTGATGCAGCTCCTATATCATTTCATTGTCTGATATGAACCCTCAAAGGAAAACTGGGTTAGTTACCACAGTGCATTACATCTTAATGCCTATCAATATGGAGTCAGACTTGGTAATACAGGCTTGTAAAGCAGGTGCAAGTCTTTATTTGCCATATACACAAAGTGTGGTTTGATTATTTTTATTATGTATGCGGCACATTTAGCTCAATCTGAAACTTCAGACGGGAAAACAAGCTTTAGCATTTGTAACTTTATACACTAGAGACTATCCAAGAAAGTGACCACTTCAAAGAGGATAAACACCCATTACCCCAAGCTGCCATTAAGAAAAAAGGCATACAAAGTCCATTTACACAATTTATTGAAAACATTTTCACTCCTGCATCTTTTCAATGGTCTCCTCCTTGTATTTGCCCTTCTCCTTTCCATCAGCGCGAGACTTGGCCTTGCGCTCCAGGATCTTCTTGCGGTCCTTGTCTAGTTTTAGCCTGGTGATCACCACCTGTGAAAACATTTAAAAAATTCAGCTAAGCAGTTTGTCACCACAGTGCAATTTACCTTGTGCGTGTCAAAACAGATGTTCCAATACATTTTCATAATGTCAGTGTATACATGTGAAGATGTGTATACATTCAATTGGGCACAAGCGTCTTCTAAATCCTGGCCTGTGAGTTGTTTACATTGTGTGCTTTTCCACAAATTCAAAGTTGTTAAACTTTACAGGGAAGTTTACATTAAACTCAAGTACATTTTATATTGCTTCCTGGCTGGTGCAGTCAGTGCATAAATCACAGGACATAAAATAAAAATTCAGACCCTCTGGCTGCTCCTAAATAAGTTTCTCTGACAGGACCCCAATTGCTTGCCTTCGCGATGATTTAACACAGCATTTTAAAAGCCATTTGAAACATAATAAAAGCACTAGTATAATAAATATAACTAAATTTTTTTTTTCGATCAATCAGAATATTAAGAACGATTGAAAAAGCTATCATAGGACTAAATAATGCTTCTAAAACAAATTGTAAAAAAAAATATATGTCTCTTTAAATTGTGCAGCTTTAGTGCCAAGGTACAAGCAAACAAAAATAATTAAGTTCCAACTGCAGGCTCTGATGCCGTCCTTGCACATCTAGAGGACAAATAAACTATATAGCTATATACTGTATTCTATCCCATCTCCATGATTTCAACAATAGAACAAAAAGGAACACCGCCATCTGAAAACATTCAGGATTTTGGACAAAACTCTAGTGGGGCTCATAGTTTTGAGGAACCCAACCTTGATTAATGCTCATGATCTCTTTATAAACCAGTATCAAAAAATTTAAGGTTTCTACAATTTTGTAGAATATGTTTCCTGCTTTAATACCTGCAGTCTGGACTGAGCATTTTGATTAAGTCGTTCTCAATTACTAGAACTACAAAGTTAATCCAATCGAGCACTGGGATAGAATTGTAATCAACTCTCGTAAAGTAATCCTTCCATAATTTAGAATTGAATCGTGGAATGCAGACAACATACATAAAATATAGAAGCGACAATATTTCCATACAACAAATGAAGACAGTAAGCAGAATTGCAAAGTATTTAGGCATCAGAAATAAACATTGTAATTGCTCACACAAACGCTTAGAGACTGACCTTGCTGGGGTGGATGCCGACATGTACTGTGGTACCATTGGCCTTCTCCCTCTGGACACGCTCAATGTAGATGACGTACTTTTTCCTGTAGACCTGTACAACTTTGCCGATCTGCTGGCCTTTGTAGTGTCCACGGACAACCTGTGGACCGAGGAAATATTAGGCATCTCATTACCCATCACGCAACCTCCTCCTACAGGGTGACCACCTCAAATAGAAAGAATAAAAGGCACGTTTTTGGGACATGAAGGGGACAGACTTATGACAGTAGAACTTACTGTATATACTATTTGCCCCTTAAAGTTTTTGTAGTCATTGCATATAAGATACCTCTATTTACTTTTAATTGTCTGCACATTTCCTGTCTATTTTGCACACCCTGAGTGTTTTTCTTGAGCTGAATGCAACAAATCATTTTCTCCATTGTGAGAGCAATAAAGGCGCATCTTAAAATTAATACCTTACAATGTCTGTAAAAGCTTGGTGTAGAGCCTGGCCTACAATGCAGTTCATTTGATATTTCCCCTCAGAATCCCAGCACTAGTTTAATGTCTACTTAACGTGGCAACCATCATGACATCTCACACCAATAAAAAAAACTTTGGTTTGAGATGTCAACAATGTTTGACACAATAGCGATATGATATATTACACACAGTTTCCACAACACCAAGAAAAATATCGCTATTTTACCTGTACTTCGTCATCTTTGCGGATGGGCATGGACCTCACGTTGTACTTCTGGCGGAGCTCCTTGGACAGAGGGGAAGACATGATCTTCCTCCTGATGTGTGAGGGGGCATTGAAATGCCTTTTGCGGTTCTTGCGGCGGGAGGACGTTACAAACGGGTTCAGCTTCATGATGCTAAAACAAACACCAAAACGCCATTAAGAACTAACACTTGTACACCAGTTTAAACTACAAGTAGTTTCAAGATGGGGCGAAGGAAGCTTTATGCTTAATGATGTCAAATAATTCAATTAATTTGTCTCAAGACTTTCTACCAATGCTTTCCAAAGTGACAAAAGTTTGACAGCAGAAGCACGTCAGGGCAAGGGTAAGGCATCAGTGCTACCAAGCTAATGCTAAAATGCTAGCATAACAGTAGGCGACATGAAGACCAATTAGTAAAACAACGTACGAAGATCACGCAACATTGAACTCTAAAGCGACAACATTGGGTATATTTTGGCATTACGGGTTGGACATAAAAGCAAAGGAGCTGTGCACCGTTGACATGCGGGTCCAGGAAAAGCTACGAGACGACCAGAGACCAGTACGGTGGGGATTTTATTGTAATCTATCAAGCAACATCACGCAATTTTGACCTTTATGTATCGGGCAAAATGCTTGGATGGTATTTGCGCTTTCGGATGGACATAAATGTTTAACGTACAAAGGATGGATTACGATTGATGTGTTAAACTTAATCCAGGATTTCTTACCCTGCCGATTGCTCCTCTATGGCCGGCGGAAAAGAGGCTGGGGAAGTACTTCCGCCTGCATTAGTTCACTCAGCTCTCGCGAGATTACTACAAGAAATGTAGTTTTCAATGAATGAAGTTTTCAACAAACAATGCCGCACTACAGCAATACCCAAACCCATTTAATGTAATATTTTTTTCAAATTATGTTGGTTTATTGCCATGCCATGCAAAAGTATAGACATAAGAAATAGTACAGATCCATAATCTGATTGTGTCTTAACCCCTTAATCCCCGCCTTGACCAAGTGCATTTTCTCCAATTCTGCTTTACCTGAATCTAAAAGCTTCTTCATTTGAAAGCTAAGGCCTACAAAACTGATCCAAACTTTTTTGTCGCATTGTCACCGCATTTTTGGCACATTTGTTCAAGTGTTTTGTCATGTTTTGCATTGCTTTTTCACCGCATTGTCGCGTTTTGTCACATTTTCAAAGTGTTTATATCATCTTTTTATCATTTTTTGTTGTGTTTCGCCACATTTTGTCACATTTTTGTCGCTCTTTTGTCGCTTTTTGTTGCGTTTTCATCACGCATGTCACCTTTTTGTCACTTTTTTGTTGTGTTATTGTTGCTTTTCTGGCATGTATTTGTCACTCTTTTATTGCTTCTCTGTTTCTTTTTTGTCACTTATTTGTGGCTTTTTTTGCTGCGTTTTCGTAACATTTTTGTCATTCTTTTGACACATGTTTGTTGTATTTTCATCCTCGTTTTCGTTGCTATTTGGATGCTTTTCTCAGAATGCTTTTATATGCCGGTAAAGCCAAACTGGATGTGCGTGGTTAAGGTGGGGGTTGAGGGGTTAAATGAGAAATCAATTATTTTAATTTGTCAGCGTCATCCGGAGCAATGCCACTAGATGGCGCTAAAACGAACAGTCTATTAAACAGTGAAAACAAGTTTTGACTTTCATACTATACTATGTAGTGATTTATAACATAGTAATTGTCAATTATTTTAGCCAGATATTTTCTGATACATCTTCAAACCATAACAACAATAATCCACTTTAGGCTGGTGTAAGGCAATACTGCTTTATGGAGGACTCTACCTTAATTAGGGACTGTTAATTAAATGGATTAAATTAAGCCTATAGCCTACATAGAGGTCTTGTATGCGCGCATCACCTGACCCCTCATGGCTCTATAATGTCCATCCCCTGTAGCTCGCAGCACAAGGGGAGGTGTTTACACAAGCGGACCACATGCACACTGACCTCCCATGTGAGAGTTACAGAGGCGACCCCCTGTCCGGCTCTCCGTTCAAACTCCAGCCTCCGCGCATTGCCCGAGCCACAGCCACACGGAGTCGCGCTGACAACCCTGACTGGCTGCACTGTCTGCCTGCGAAAAAAAGTGATGCTGTCATAGCCCCCCGTTCGTCGCGGACACACCGAGGCTCCCTTTCCCCCCCTCCCCGTCGGTCGCCCTCTCCCCGGCTGTCAGTCACGGATGTGGAGCCCTCGACGCAGCGCTCCCCAGCCGACGGCCAGCAGCGGAGAAGATGAAATGTTTTTCCCGATATCTCCCGTACCTCTTCCGCCCTCCGAGTACCATCCTGTCCTCCACTTGCCACACAGAAGGTAGGGCGGGACGGCGAGCAAAGCCAAGGGGAATCCTGTCAAGGCGACTGAGGGAGCTGCGAGTTGCTTACACTTTGAGCGTGTGACATGAACGCTTTGGACTGTTGTCTCGTGCCATGGAGCTGCATGCATGCGTGTAGAAGTTGGGATACCCCGTTGTAGCGGATTTGGACACAGTGTGTGAAGTTATTTGTGCAATGCTAAGGGCTATAGAGGGGTCACCTAAGGATTGTTTGCAATGACTTCAAGCTTTTTGTGAGTGCGGCTATTTAGGGTTAATTAGCTTCACCCCTATGGCTTCTGTAGCTCCACGTTTCTGTCAACACACAGGCCTGCACAGTGCAAACTGAAACCCTATAGAGTTGAATTGCCTCGTGCACTTTTTCCTCACACATTTCTTCTGCTTTAGGTTCAGTCATACTGCCTTGTTTGCACAATGAACCATGTCTCCAGAGTGGACTGTGCACCTTAAGTTTCCTGGCAATGTTGTCCCATTGTGGTCATGTTGTGGTCAGTAGGTTTTGTCTAGTTTACCATGATCCAATTGTTTTTTGAGAGTTGATTTGACTCCTGTAAGCCCAGCCATGGTATCTTCTTGGCTTCTTCTTAAAGACTTATTCCCAAATGTGTTCTGTCTTTGCTGATCCTGGCACAATGTTTAGCTACGGTTAGGTATGGTGATTATTATTTCCGCAACATAGCCTATGAATTAGTTATTTGTATTATATTGCCACTTCTGATGAAGAGATTTGTTGTGACATGATTACGTCGGCCTACTGGGCGCTTTTGTTCAGAACATAAATATGCTATCTTTATCCCAAATGTTGAACTTCAGACCTAAGCTTTACAATAATATTGCTAATATTATTAGCCAAGTGGCATAGTCTCTTATAAAGTGTGACCTCGAAAAGTTTCTGTTTAACCCTCGCGTGATCCTTAAATTTTGCACCCTTTAAAGTCCCTAATGTCAAAAAATCTATACTTCAAAAAAGAGCCTGAAAATGACCACACATTCATATTTTTTTCTGCTTCTTTTTTACAAAAATCCTTCAGTGGCTTTTAGGCCATTTGGATGGGCTGCGGCTCCAGTGGCTTTCGGGTCAAAATGACCCAAGGACCACACAAGGGTTAAAAAAAATAAGGCATATTCTTTCCGGCATTTATCATAACATTCGCTCTGTCCCCAGATACAGTACATCTGAGTTAAATCATTTTTGGGTATGCAATGACAATAAATGGTTTGTCATAAGTTAACTTGTGGTTCGCTTAATTTAGAAAGCAGTTCTAATCTCTATTAGGCTGGCAGGATCTCCATAGTTGTACAAAGTATCAGTACTGTATACCCATCCAGTTTTCTCCATGCCAGTTTTGGTCAGACTGGATCTCGGTGAATGTTTGCAGTGACATATTTATTCCTCATTTATTTCACATGTCTGTGGCTCTGGGGTGACCTATTGTCCCGGAGGTGTGTGAAAATGTTGAATTGGGTAAACTGGCCTTCATAAAACCCTGGTGAATCCATCCTCCTGATTGCGCTGTCAGATGGGATTGCCTAAGAGGGTCTGTCTGTTTGTATAATAACCCCCTATTTACTAGGTCATATTAATGTGAAATAGGCCTCTGCATTATTTAGCTGTGCATGGTTGCCCTCTTTCTAGTTCGAGATCGTGCCCTCAGATGATAGGAGCTTGGTACAGTAGTCTACTCTGTGTTAAACCATAGTGCTGCCTTCTTCAGTCAGGAGCCTTTAAGGTTTCTCTGCTGACCTATAAAAACACATATATAATGTGTGCAATACTGCGTAAGGGATATAACGCTGTCACTGACCCACTCATGAGCTTATATAACCATATGGCACATAAACATCCTTTTCATTTACTCTGCTATAAAGCAACTTGTAATGAAAGTAGAAACAATTTAGAATTTATAGATACGTTAAGTTTATAAGTTATTATCCTTTAGGTTGAAATTATTCTAAAGCAATGATGAAACGTTTTGTAAAAGCTTGTGAATTGCTAAACTAGAATCAACGTCGTCTCGGGTTTTGGCTTGATGCTGGTGTTGTCAGAAGTTTCTCATCGATATTTTCCGATTTATTGCAGGGTACCCCAAGGTCTTTTACAGCCTTGTAAGTGTGGCAGATAGATGTAAGGCTCACAAGTATTTTCCTTATGTGGATGTGAGGGTGGCACTATGTCAATTATGAGAGTCTGATTTTACCTTGAGGAACTGGGTGTTCTCTTAGATTGTAACCGCTTTTAAGAATAAAGAAAGTATTACATAATAATGACAAAACAATGACCACAAAGTCTGAAAATTGAGCTTGATTTTAGGTCATTAAATTACTGTTTGTACTCATCCCGAGCTGCAAGGGGAAACGTGACATTCAGCGCAGTGTTGTTCCTCATAATAAAGCGTATTATGCATTACAACAATTTGAGCTGCTGCCAATGCTCCTCAGGCATCATTAGGGATGTTAGGGACACGTGTAAGCGTTTAGAGCCACTTAAAATATTTGTAAACAAGCGATCGGGAATCTGCCTGTGTCTGCGATGGAGGGAGTGGTATAATAGAGGAAGTAAACATGAAGTTGCCCAGCCCAGCCACAGTAACATGATCCATGAACCGCTGCAGCTCTCTTTGAAGCCCCGTATAAAACAGTTGCAGAGAGGAAGAGGAGAGAAGATGAGGAGTCTCCAGATGCCAATAGCGTGTGATGACACGGCAGACGACCTTGTAACTGTGAGGTGCATAAATAGGCACGGAATGGTTTGACAATCCATGCATAAAATTATGTATGACATTTTAACAGTTCAATTACTGTAATGTTAGTTTAAGGACAGTAGCCTATTTCTAAAAGAGCTTAAGTTGAGCTCTAATTTAATTTGTAGTCTTTACTGAGCTTTCCCTCAGGATTTGTCATACAATAACTTGTTTTTGGTCAGGTTTCTATACACCAATGTATTATAATGATTTAAACTAGCTGATGTTAAATAGCTTTTGGGTCTTCGCAGAGCTCGAGGACGTTAAATTAAACTTCATTAATCTCCGTAGGGAATTTCGTTCACTGCATTTGACCCATCCTCAATGCCGCTGGGCAACCTGTTGGAGCAGTGGGCAGCCAGCGTGGGCCGGCACTCGGGGACCCATCTCCAGATGTGGAGCCAGGCTAATGGTCAGAAACAGCTGGCTGGAGGATTCACGTATAGTACATGTTTTTAGTGGTAGGGGAAACCGGAGTACCTGGAGGAAACCTACGCAGACACGGGGAGAACATGCAAACTCCACACAGAAAGCGGTTCGCGCTCGTGTTTCACAGCTATGTCCCAGCTCCGATTCCCACCTGGACTGTGTGGAGTGTGGCGTTTGCATCCTCCGGCCAGGTGTTTCTGACCATTAGCCTATGGCGTCACATCCGGAGATGGGTCACTGCCATGGACATAATAATAATAGACTGTCTCCTCACTCCTCCCCGTTTATCACAATCACCACGTTCCAAAGGCAGATTTACAGACTCCCCCTACCCTGCCTACAGAGCATTTTCTTAAAAAGGGCATAAGGGCGGGATCCTCACTGTAGACTTGGTCCTCGCGTGACGTGTAGTTCGATCGTAACCGCGCCCGGCAGTACTGCAGCAATGGCGGCCCCCCAGCGTCGCGGTCTTAAAGTAATGCAACGAGCGGCCATTGGTCACTGCTCCTACAGGTTGTCCCAGCGGCATTGAGGATGGGTCAAATGCACAGAACGAATTTCCCTACAGGGTTTAATAAAGTATAGCTTAACTTAACTTAAAAGAGTCATAGTATCTTAAACAATGTGCAAAAGTTTAGCAATGTCTTGGTCTTGATATAATTTGATTAAAATCATGCTTATAATTGCTGTTTACATACGATGTTTAAATGGTTTGTTAAAATATTCCAATAATAATGTATGAGAATATTAAAATCCCACCACGTAACATTTCACCCCATAAACAAAATAAAATATAAAAGCATTTATTTTATAACAGATGTTTTTCTTGTTGCAAGATACCTTTTTAAAATGACCATGTGTGTTTACTGTGAGCAGCTCTCCTCTCCTCAGACCGGTCACTAACCCTACTGGGAGCAGGACGTCTCCAGCTCGTCTCCATAGAGATATTTACTAAAAGCAGCCAAATACGAGATATAAATAGTTTAGGTTCTCATCCAAATTGATTCTTTTATTGCCCACAGCAAAAATAGCACTATTGTGTCTTGGAGCATGCTTTGTTTTGCTGGCAACAATAGAATCCAAAAGGTTACGCAGTGTGCCTTTCAGTTAACAAAAATCACTTATTTCATGTTTTGTGTTGTACATTAGCTCATTACATCACTAAACATCAACGCCTAAAAAGTAAGTTTAGGCAACTTTATTTTATACCGCGCATTCCGTACACAAGGCAACTCAATGCACCCATGAGTCATATTTTAATACAACATTCCTCTTTTTTTCCTGTATGACATTGTTGATCAATTAAAGTATTGTAGGTTGTTAGCTTTGCTTACACTTCTGTTTGGCAGTCCTTATTGAGGTGGTGTTGTGTTTTTTTTCTCTGCCCTTTCCTTTGACCTCGGTCTCCTGGAGGTTGCTGCGCTGCTAACATCTTCCATCGCATCCGCTTCAGCTGAGTCGTTTGACCCGAGGGGAGATGAGTGAGCAGTATCCAGTATGTTGGAGAAGACGCATTATATAAGCTCTGTGCTGGACCTCTGTTTATCTGGGCCACTGTCTGAAGCGGCAGCACTCAGACTCACCTGGGTCCAGTCTCCCCGGGAATAACTCAGCTCTGTACAGTACAGTACCATTTTTCACAATGTCTCTAAAGGGCGCCACAATAACATTAATAACATTAATAAAGACAAAATAAAGTCCCTAGCAATAAAACTGACTCAAGCTATAAACTCCGATCACTCACGGTGCAACAAACCGCTGCCGAGTCAAGTTATATGAAAGGCTATTCATAGTTTTTAACACCTCAGCATAATGTTTGATGCACAGTATAAAGCTGCAGGAGTTTTTTTTTTGGGGGGGGGGCATCTGGTGGCTTATGTAATGCAATGTCTGCTTCTAAATGGAAGTGCCTCGCCCAGAGTCTGAATACACATTACTGCCGCCACGAACGCCCATCAGCCTTTGACACCTCTCTAGACACTCCAGCTGCCCCTGCTCCCCCGATCATCACCTCTACCATCAATGACCCCAGCACTTCATCAAAGGTCTCCACAAACCCTCCTCCCCCCCCCCCCCCTGCTCTCTCCATCCAAGAAGAGGAAGTGCGTCGGCAATTCCTGAAGCTGAACCCGCGGAAGGCCCCTGGGCCGGATGGTGTCTCCCCCTCCACCCTGAGACACTGCGCGGATCAGCTGGCTCCCGTCTTCACGGACATTTTCAACACCTCCCTGGAGTCATGCCGCGTGCCGTCCTGCTTCAAATCATCCACCATCGTCCCTGTCCCTAAAAAACCACGGATCACAGGACTTAATGACTACAGGCCGGTGGCACTGACGTCTGTGGTCATGAAGACTTTTGAGCGCTTGGTCCTGCCTCACCTCAAGGACATCACCGCCCCCCTCCTGGACCCGCTGCAGTTTGCCTACAGAGCCAACAGGTCTGTGGACGACACAGTCAGTCTGGCCCTCCACTTCACCCTGGAGCATCTGGACTCACCAGGAACCTATGCCAGGATCCTGTTTGTGGACTTCAGCTCTGCCTTCAACACCATCCTCCCTGAACTGCTACGAGACAAGCTCTACCAGCTCAGCGTGCCCGACTCCCTCTGCAGGTGGATCACCGACTTCCTGACGGACCGGAGACAGCACGTGCGGCTGGGGAAGATCGTCTCGGACACTCGGACTACAAATACTGGAACTCCTCAGGGCTGTGTACTTTCCCCCTGGCTCTTCTCCCTGTATACAAACTGCTGCACCTCCAGCCACCAGACCGTTAAACTGATCAAGTTTGCGGACGACACCACCCTCATCGGGCTCATCTCGGACGGTGATGAGTCCGCCTACAGGAGAGAGGTGGAACGGCTGGCGTCCTGGTGCAGCCACAACAACCTGGAGCTGAACGCCCAGAAGACAGTGGAGATGATCGTGGACTTTAGGAAAGACACAGCCCCACCGTCCCCCCTTGCCCTGACAGACTCTTCCACCCCCATTTCCATCGTGGACTCCTTCCGTTTCCTGGGCACCACCATCACCCAGGACCTCAAATGGGAGCCAACCATCAGCTCCCTCATCAAGAAGGCCCAGCAGAGGATGTTCTTCCTGCGGCAGCTGAGGAAACTCAAGCCGCCAACCAAGATGTTGGCGCAGTTCTACACGGCCATCATCGAGTCCATCCTCACCTCCTCCATCACTGTGTGGTTCCCCGGCGCTACAGAACGGGACAAGCACCGTCTGCAGCGCATTGTGCGTGCTGCAGAGAAGGTGATTGGCTGTGAGCTCCCATCTCTCCAGGACCTGTTCACCTCCAGGACCCGGAGGCGTGTGGGTCGGATCACAGCTGACCCTTCTCACCCTGGACACGGACTATTCACCCCTCTCCCCTCAGGCAGGAGGCTACGGTCTATCCAGACCCATACCTCCTGCCACTTGAACAGTTTTTTCCCCTCCGCCATCAGACTCATGAACAAATACAAGTCTCTGTAGCTCAGTCACAGACTCATGGATGTATCTGCACTTGCAGTGTGCGGTGTGTCCACACTTAGACCCGCTGCTGTCACTTTAAACACTTAATACCACTTTAAATGCCAAAACATCTGTATATACAACCGCTGTTGTTCATTGTCAAATTGTTGTTGTCTTAACATATGTCACTTTATTTTATCTTATTTATTTAATATTTTTTATTTTATGCATGCCCTTATAACCTTATAGTTTAACGTTCTTAGCTTATTTTTTATCTTAATTCTGTGTTATATGTTTCATGTCGCACGTTTGCACCAAGTAAAATTCCTAGTTTGTAAACCTTGTTCACAAACCTTGGCAATAAAACGAATTCTGATTCTGAAATGGGTGCCTTTGCGGGAACCTACCAAGGTCATAGTGCGTCAGCTGTGTTCAGTTTGTCCACAACTTTAGTGACAAAAAAATAACATAATCTGTATATAATTTGATCCAATGTTTTGATTGGCTGGGTATTGTACAGTTCACAAATGCTACTGTATATAATTCACTTTGAATTCAGTCATTCGCCATTTCTTGTTTCGCTCTTCCTTGTGGATGTTACTGCCAAACCTTTTGTTTAATGCAGGGCAGACAAAATGCTGCAGGAAAAGATGCTGCCAAAATTATAAGTCCCGAAGCTACTCTATTGATTTTTCAATTAAATGTCAATGTGAAAAGCTTGACACAACGCTCTGTCTGGGATCGAGAACTAGAGGTATTTAATAGCTGTGATGCATTTTGAAAATAAACAGAGAGAGAGAGAGAGCAAACTGTGTGAACGGCCTTAAGTCATGCCAACCAAATAATACCCACACAGAGCAGTCAGCTGAATTTTGTTTGGTCCAAGCTGACGATTTTTCGGAGAGACACATCTTTCTTTATATTTATTCCATTATTTATTTATTTTTATTATTTATGTATTTGAGTTTACATACACATAACATATATGACATTACAAAACAAACCTTAAGTTGACAAGACATGTGTGGCGTGTAGTGAGGTGTATGTACTGTAGTGTGATTCTGCATACATTTGGGAGTCCTAGGTAATGCAGTTCTTACAGTATGGGCAGCTAGGTGGCTTGTGGGTTAGCTAATGTTAAGGGGAAAGGGGTTAGCTAATGTTAAGAGGAAACAAATACAGAGATACATAGGTAAATAGGTACTTTAAGTAAATTGCCAAATTACAGAAACGAAAAACATCAAATAAATGAGACAGTGGACACATTTAAGATATAAATGAATAATGATAGGGAGAGAGATGGTAGAATAACAGAAGAGGTAATGAGTGAATCATGAAGATAAGTGTTTCTGCCGATGAATGAGATGGTGGAAGGGTTGTTTACGCTTTGACAGCAATGGTAATGCAAATCATTACTATTATTATTATTATTATTACCATTATACATTTGGTTATAATTTCAATGATCATTACTACAGCATAGTAATAATCATTATTATCATTATACATATACATACGTACACACATACAAATACATATATTTATAATATTTATTTCTTTTTTACCGTAGACATAACTCTGTTACTGACCTTAATACCTAATTCTAACCATTTGTAAAACTAAAATTTTAACTTAATATACTTTTCTCTATAGGGCAGGGCGATGTGGCCTAAAATCTATATCACGATATACTTGACAATGGACAAATTACTTCAAAATCTCAGCCTTACGCCTATTGGGAAGATTAATTCCGATATATTATTGTATTATTTTTTCATCACGGCACACTAATTTCCTCGCAAATGATCTACTCAAGCATTTTCTATCGTTCATTTCATTTGACATTTTAAGCACCTGTCCCTGTGTTCTAGAGTCAGTATTTATGCTGCTCTGATGGGGCTGAGCGTAACATAAATTATATTGTGTCCACAATGATATCAAAAATTATATGCGATACGATATGGCCCACCCCTACTTTTCTCTCTGTGCACCACAAGATCTAAACTCAGATAAATTAGTTCTATTCAACTTTGGTTTGCGAAAGAGCTCTTAGATGCTCCACTGCACTACTGGATCAATATGCTGTGGACTGTTGGACCCAAAGTTGAACAGTTTAGGAGGAACACACAACATCATGTGTGGAGGACAAATGGAACAGCACATCAACATCAAAACCCTATGCTCGTTTTGAAGTATAGAGCAGGGAAAATCATGGTGTGGGGCTGTTTTGTTGCCTCAGGGCCTGGACAACGTGCTATCATCAATAGAAACATTTATTCACAAGTTTATGAAGATATTTTGCAAAAAAACCTAAGACATTCACAACATACACATAATAAGTAAGTGAACCCTTGTATTAAATAGCTGGCTGACCCTTCTTTTGCAGCAATAACTGCTTTCCTGTAGTTGCAGATTAGACGCTCAAACAATCAGAAATTCATTTTGGACCATTCCTTTTTACAAAACTGCTGCAGTTCAGCGAGATTCCTGGGTTCACTTACTTTTTCCTCCCCGTCCTGTGAATGTTTACATGTTACGGCCAATAAAAATGTGATTAAATGTAACTGTTTGGGTGGTATTAGTTTAAGCAGACACTGTTTATTCATTCATATGATTTTGATGAAGCTCAGACCACATTTTATGACCAATTTAGGCAGAAATGTGAGAAATTCCAAAGCGTTCACATGCATTTTCGTCCCACTGTAAGCATGGGAGTAGCACAAATTGAGCACTGGCATTTAACAGAGATGAAGTGTAAAAGCCTGTTGGCCGGGGCCAGAGCCGGTTTTTCCTATACACAAACCATGCAAGGTGCATAGAGCCCCCGCAGCCGCAAGGGCCCCGCATCTCAGTCAAACTACGGTGTTGTTTCACTGATTAATCAATGCGTTGTAACGGGGACAGGCTCTCTGACAGCTGCGTTTTAGTGTTATATGTGGCAGTCTGCGGAAGTGGAGGAGCAGGAGAGACCCACCGCCTTCTCCGAACTGTAGGGCCCCCGCATTGATTTTTGCTTAGGGCCACAAGAGGGCCAACACCGGCTCTGGCCGGGGCTCTATACAATGCTGATATGAAGGCTCCACTGGGACTGAGAGATGAGGGACAAGAGCAAACAGCAGTGCAATAAGGAACACAGAGGCAGGTCAATACAACGTCCTCTACACAAATAGAAAACCGATGATGGTTGGATGAGGCTCTCTCGGCGTTAGGGCTTTCTTACAATTTTCCTCATATTTTCGCCGGCTCTTTCCTTGTGTACCTCTGCACTGTGTCCTGTCAGTCGCAGTGTGATGGATTAAGGCTTAAAGGTTTCAGATTTGGTTGTGCGTCTGTATTGTCTTTGAGTTTATGGCCCAAACTGACACCTGCATCATCCGTCAGAGGAAAGCAGTTTCCTCATATTCTGAACCTTATAGCGACTGTATATATCGGTACATGCCATTGGATGCAATGTCGTCTTAGTGAGCCAGAGGATATGATGCAGAAAGTTCCTATATTCTTGCAAGGGTAAATCTGGAAGTGGTGGCAGTTGTAGTGTTGTGGTTTGTATAAGTGTGCCATTTAATAATATTTTTGTTGGTATAAATCAGCTTTAAATCAATACAAACTTTGACTTTCACACATCAGCAGACCATAAACACCTGTACATTTAGTTCTTTGTGTGTCCTAACTCTACGGATTAGAATAATTTGTGACATGTATGTCTCTATCGGTATGTGGGTTTTTAATCAAAAGGTTCTATGGTGGCTTCTACATTTTGATATCATAAGTCTAAGACTACTTACAACTTGTCCATCACACCATGCAGTATGGTATGGAGAAAAAAAGTTTAGGTACTACTGAGACCAAGTTTTGCAGCAGGGGCAGCATTTAAAAGAAAGTCTGTTATGGCATATATTAACATTATTGTTCTCTTTTATGGTTCTAGATGACAAATATTTTAGTATACGTATCGAAAAAAGTATTGTTAAAGTACCAATTTAAAAAAACTATCTAGCCCATGTCATACCTACTACAGTCATGTGACGCTTCTGATGAAGGCAGACCATCAAAACATGTCAAAGTAAATGAGTATGACATCGCTTACCTACAGTATTTGTATTTGAAATAAAAGAACTGTACAGGTCACTGTATACTGTACCTACAAACCCACATCCCTCAGTTTAACATAAGATGGACAAATGGTTAAACAAAATCACATGGGGAAGGAAAAAGGGTCTTGATTTGGTAAGTCTGAAAAGAAGTCAGAGGTACACAATCATTTTTTTAAATTACATAGTCAGTCTTGATTACGCCGTCATTTGGGCTTGCAGCTGGCTTCTCTTTGTGTCATGTTGTTACCGCCTCTTTCCTGTATTGTCTCTCTGTGAATTATAAAAACATCAATACCGGCTATAGTTGTTAAAGCAGACACGTAACTTTGAATAATTTTTTATATCTGAACTGCAAGAGTTCCTCTCTGACACATGCTTTTATCTGGAAGACAATGGCAGCTTCACCAAAGCCTATTTTACTGGTCTTTGTTCAGTTTTTGTCTTCCAAGTCGCAGCAAATCATCTTTTTGCAAACAGTGATTCATTCTTTTAACAAGCCTTGTTGTTTCCCTGCATGCAAGCGTCTTCATGAAGGCAAGGCAAGTTTATTTGTAGAGCACAATTCATACACAAGGCAATTCAAAGTGTATGAACCATACACTTTAAGATGCCACTCATTGGTCTGTAAGTCACATAAAAAAATGCAATTCCACCCGTTTCAAGAGAGTGAGTTTCAAACGTTGTCCTTCATAATCTCTTTTAGAGTCAAGTTAGTAAATTTTTGGGCTCCATTGCTGATATCGACCGATCTGATTCAGTGCATTGTAATTATCCAATGACAAAGTGTGGTTTTGCATCAATTGCATTCGCTCCAGTGCACAGACTTCACTCCCTATAGTAAGCATGTTGTTTTCATTCTAGCTTTGAAGGATAGCAATCAAATGGGTGTCTTTTAATAATCTATTTTAAGTATTTATAGACATTTATAGACTGGTGCAATGTGATTTGGGCAGCTCCAACAACTTGTCCGTTGCCACGACCCGGCCATCCAAAATGGATGGATGGATGGATAGACATTGTGCATCTATTGTGTATAAATGCACCAGTGGTTCTCTGGTCGTTTACCTCCAGGACCCACTTTCAAAGTTGCAACGACCCACAGAAAATGGTTCTGCGCCGCGACCCACGTTTATGTCCCGAATCCCCTGGAGCCCCCGTTATCCTGACAGACACCCACTTCACACCTCCGGCACCGCTGTCCCATCTCGGCGTGCCACAGGGGGACGGAACGCGCTGCCACACCAAACATGAGGCTCCGTTTGTGTGCTGCCTCAGCTCTTCTATTCTAATGAGGAGGCAAAGATGCCGGAGAAGGTCGGACCAAGGTGTGCTAACAAAGCAGAAGGCGGTTATGGCGAGCGGTAACGGCTCTGGAAGACATCTCTAAGGGATTGTGGTTGTCGGTGGGGCATTTGTGACTCTTTCTAGTTCAACGGTCAAGGGGTGCCGTCACTCGCATTCTGTTAACTCACTCTGGGGCCTAAAACTACGCTTTCTATTATCATCTTTTGTTGACGGACTTGACTCTGCAGAGCGATGAGTTTTACCACAATAATTTACTACTACTCTAGTCTACTTTAGTCCACAGAGGCTCTTTCAATCAGTGATTTGCATTGGATTAGCTATTACTCTAAACTCCTCTGGGCTGAACTCCCCTCCGTGGCTGATTTAAGGCTTACTGTGCTTCTTGTCTTCATTGGGAAATTGTCCTCAGCATGTGTCCCATTCATCAATCGCACATTTCCAGTGTGTCAAATAAGATGAATTTGGTCCGAAAAATATATTTTGGCTCCACAATATTAGGGACTTTCTTGTTTTACTGAGCCATGTCAACACAGTGCGTTTCATTAAGTTAAGGAAAATGTGTAACCAATTTGTCTTTTTCTTAACATTTCTTAAAAGACTTAATCATGGCTAAAATTCGACGTTTGCAGATTTTTTCATTAATTCTCATTTTCATCTGAAGAAGTGATTTCGTGATACAACCCTATAATGAAACCCAAATAGCTGAACAAAACACTTATGTTACGTCACTCCTGGGGTTAGTGTAATTGATACCCACTGCTGCCCTCTCACTTCTTACTACGATAACGTGAAACCATTACTCGACAGGCTTTCCCTCGAAATTCAAACTTAATCAGCACTTTTTATCAATCTTTCTTTTCTTTTTTTTGTGCAGACATTTTGTTATTTTTGCTTGAGGCATTTTTGGGAGTGTTGGGTACATATAGCCAGCACAGCATAAAGAAGTAAAGGAAAAGCTTTAAAAACCATTCAACATCACAAAACTCGACCCGGCCATCTGTTTTAAGCGCGACACCTGCACCGCTTTCTCTGCAACATTTGGTGGAGCGTGAGGACGTGTTAATTGAGCGTATGAACATATTAAAAAACTGTGAAGTGGCTCTGATTTCCTGCCAGTACTGATTTCTCTGTACATCCACTTTGGTTCAGCCAAAGGCTCAGAGAAAGTTTGAATTAAGTAGTGTCTTTAAAAACAGCCACTGACAAAATTGACAAAATGTGATACAGTATGAACGCTGTCACTAGGAGTTCTTATTTTATTACTGTGAGGATATTAAGGGCAACAGGGGCTCAGTAGATCGTGCATTCATCCACACATCCAAAGGTCAGCAGTTGTCAGAGTTAGCCTTAGACACTTCACTCACCCTGCCGTTGAATGTGGTGGGTGACAGACTGATAGGTGGTGGTTACAGGATCTATTTGCCCGATGGAAGCCACAAATCACTCAGCCCACCCCAGGGCAGCTGTGGCTACGTACAGTACGTAGCTCAGCATCATCGAGTACGGAGAGTGAATGAATAATGCATGTAATTGTTAAGAGACTTTGAGCATTTGGAAAAGCGCTTTATGAGACAATCCATTGTTATCCTCAACTAATTCTTTGTGTCTGTAGCTCTCGCTTATGAATACAGAACCTTTTATGGTTTTGTCCGTTTAAGTTAACATGGGAACGCCCCTTTAAGGTAACATGTGTTTATTTTAGTTTCAGCACACTTCCAGGCCATTCATTCCTGATTTGGTCGTAAGTAACTGGCACTGAAACAGTATTTAATACTATGTGTTTTATTAATGAGCCCTGAAGTTCATAATGAAATTGCATAGCCTCTCATTTGTATTCACCCAGAGATAGACTGAGATTTTGCATAAAGCCCTGCCAGCAGCACGTTCACAGTCTGATCTGAAATGAAACAAACTGCTCAGTGAAAGGGACAAGATCAACAAAACATTTAAAGAAATGACTTTGGGAAGTTAATGAGCTTAGCAAACACTGTGGCATTATGGGTACTGGATGAAATGTACTTTCACACATGCAAATTACCTCTCAACAATTATTGTTTCAAGCATAGCTCTTTGGAACTGCGTTTATTACTATTGGCACAATGAACCGTGATTTTGTTATTTAACTATTTTGTTCTTTAATAAGGGCTGCACGATATCATGTAAAATTGTTATCGCAATATTTATTGATGCACTACAATTATTAATACTACTATATATATTGCTAAATCATTGAGGGCTCATCAATCGTTAGGACATCCTTAAACAAAAACACATGATAACTTAAAAATGAATCAAAGTTTAGTTGCAGTCAAAGTTTTGTTTTGATATAATTTGATGAGTGATGCAACAGGACCGATGGCCTATATCAAATGTAAACATTATGGGCCAGATCTTGTGCCTGGTGGAGACCGTCCGCGGGCAAAGTCAGCGGTAAGAAGTCAGTAACTTAAGCGATTCTGTTTGTTGCACTATAAAATGATCTTAAAATGAACTTTATTACTCAGACTGGGCGAAGACCAGGGCCAGAGCAGTGTGAGCTGAGCTAAGGGAGACAGAAGGGTGAGGAGGACAGTTGCCTGGGTTCTGGACACAGTACCTCTGTGGGAGGAGCACAGGGGGTTTTCTGGGGGTTGCCTTTTTATCCTGGTTGAGCACCTGCCCCTCAAAATGTCTGTGCACGCCACTGCCCTCGCCCCTTCCCGACCGCAGAGTCTGGTTCGAGGAAAAAGTGTTTCTCCACCCCTCGTACTTCCCCCTAAATGCGCTAAATCTAGGAACTGCAAGATCCCAAAGTGCGCTCCTACTCAGCGCAAAATGTTACGCGTTTGTCTGCGTTTTAAAAGACAAGATCTGCCTTGGTAGCAGTTTCCAAATTTCTTTCTAAATTCACACTGATGTTATCTGTTCTTGTGAGATTACGGTGACCCTTCTCAGGTAGCACTAACTGTGCTTTAAACTCTAAAACATTGGATGAAAACAAACCAGTGTCATTCCCACACAGCACCCTTCTCATGGCTCAGCTTTCCACAAACAGCTCCCGCCAGGCCTCCGCAGTGTGTCGACATAAAAACAGTAAAAGACGCAGGAGATTAGAGTATCCCACCTCTGGCATTGGCGCTCTTTAAGTCTGTGTATTTTTACTGCAAATACAGTGACGCACGGCTCTGTCTCACCTTCCTCTGCCCTCTTCACACACAATGTTCTCAATGTTATTATTTTGACCTTTGATTTGTGACCCAAGTGTGTGTCCTTCTTATGGGCAATTCTAATATGTGTAAGACTCGCTAACAAGTTCCAGTCAGTGATGCAATAAGTCAATGTCTGTATATCATTATTTTCTATTGCGAGACCAACTCATTTTCATCTTTATGTCACAAATTGCATTGCACCATAACAATCATGCTAGGAAAATAAAAAGGGCCACACTCAATAATGTAGCATGGAAACAGATGTAATATCCTTTATTTACATTGAAGAGGATGTGCTGATTTTGTGCACCATTCTCTTCAGCACACAACTTAATAAAAGTAGATACTTCTTACTAATCAAAGCACCATGTCAACACCTTGGAGGGACACATTTTGGCTGTGGACCGTACTGTGGGCACTCCTTGTGGAAGGATTCAGTCAGAGGCTATTGAGTTGAACTGGGGCTCTGTGGCAGCTACAGACAGCATTGTACTGAGGCTACTATGGGATTGTGGTAAATATAGAACAACAGGAAGGGTTTCCTCTTTCCCCGCTCTACACTTCTTCACAGCTGTCCCTTTGATTTAGTCTGAGGTCCTGACGGGTTAAGTAAAAAGACAGGCGGACGTGGACAGATCTGCTCTGCTGCCAACTCCATACAGTAAATCATCACGACTGTCACCAGCTACATGCCACTGATGATGCCACAGTGAAACCAACAATGATAGGTTTGTTCTGAGTTCACATGACGTCATTAGTTAGTATTGAGGGGGAGGACTGGACAGTGTGAATTTGCCTTTATACTATGAACATATGCAAACATATCTCTGTAGGGATATTGGGCCAATCATAAAACTAAAACAGGGATGAAGTTCATTGATTCATTCAAGCTTTGTTAAGGGTACAGAAACTAGGACCATAGTAAGATGTCTTTTCTGACTGAAAAATACATAACTTTCCCCCCCTAGGCAGCACGGTGGCACAGTGGTTAGTTCAATCTCATATTTTCATTCATGTTGTTGGAGCCAGTAGCAGGGCAATGTATAACAACCTGATGGCAACAGTCAGCACAATGATCCCAGCTGCAGGACGCCACGTTTAGTCAGTATGACCACAAATAGGCAAGGCAAGGCAAGTTTATTTGTAGAGCACAATTGATACACAAGGCAATTCAAAGTGCTTTCACAGTTGCATAAAGTTACAAGAAAACAGATCAAATCAATAATTAAAACAGCAACATAAAAATTAATAAATTACAGTAAAAGGCAAGAGTGCAGATAGAATACTTTCATTTTTCATATGCTCGGGTAAAAAGAGCTGTTTTCAGCCTGGATTCGAACATTGTCACAGTTGAGGCCTGTCTCACATCCTCATGAAGACTGTTCCAGATTTTAGCTGCATGAAACTGAAACGCAGCCTCACCGTGTTTATTATTGACTCTGGGAACCACCAGGAGACCCCTCCCTGAAGTTCTCAGGGCCCGAGATGGTTCATACGGCTCTAACATGTCAGAGATGTACTTTGGTACTAAACCGACCTGTACACAAGCAGAGCTGTTTTAAATTCTATTCAAATACCATTTGTTGGTCTGAGAAGTCCGATTTGTTTTTAGTTTTGTTTTTCCTGTTGTTGTTTTTCCTTCTTTCTCTAAAACATTATTCCAGTAATGCACAATGGCTTGTAGTATTCAACCAATTATGGGTACAATACTTGAATTTGCATTTTCCAACCAAATGCGCCAATCACTTTAATTTTCCTACGGTCTTCCGTCATGTGGCAACATATCAATGTAATGGAGAGATACAGCGCCCCCCGCATAACAACCTCACTACGTCGTCACTGTCTTGTGTTAAAACTCCCTATGGTTTTATATGATATACTTGTATTCAGTTGTTCCATACATAAATTTAACACAAGACACGCAGTAAATGGTCATTTTACTCTTCCATCATGTAACACTCAGACTGGACAGAAGACTGTTATGTTCAGAGGAATTAAATCCTGGAACCAAAATAGTATTCTATTCAAAGAAATCTACTTGAGTACATCCTATATATTAATAACTCCTTCTTTGGCTTTATTTTCATACAGAACTTTCTTTTTGAAAGCATTTTAAAGCCTGACTATACAAATCTGGAGATGGGTCTCCGGGCGCTGCACTGCAGTTGCTCACTGCTCCTTACGGTTGCCCCAACAAATTTCCCTGCAGGGACAATAAAGTAGCTTTTACCTAAATATGGTGACATCTTTGAAAATGTGCAGTCCCTTGAAAGGACCACATTATGGCTTACTATTTGTGGACTCAATCTTACGTTATTGGCTCCCTTCATATGAAATTATGAAATCTAAATCTCGACCCCCTCTGATTGTAACCTATTAGATATTAGGTATTTTCCCTCCCAAAAATAAACAATGCTTGAGTTAAACACTGTTAGATGTTAAAATGTCAATGCTACTGTACCCGGGTGACATGGTGAGCAAAAAAGCAGGGAGCCTTTTATAGTTGTTTGAACAGACAGACTCAGATGAAACTTTAATGAGGTGGCAGCAGCGAGGGGAGAATAGAGAACAGGTTGTGCTCCTATGTTCAGAGATAGATAGGACAGCTAAATCAGATCATCTGTCCAAATTATATGTTTTCAAATGAGTAATACATGATTTTATACTGTTTTAAGGGACCTGAAATTTGCAAGTGGTCTCAGATTTTAGTGGGTTAAATTGTATTAAGACTTGAATAGGACAATAAGAGCTTCTTCATATAGTTGCACTTTTCCATACTTTTATTATTACTCGTTTTAGTCATGTCTATAAATCACTCCAGCTTAAAAGGCAAAATGAAACCATACAGCTAAGGCCTGTCCTTCTCTTGCTTGTAATCAACTCATGTCTTTTATCATAATGTGCAAAGTTGATCTGTCCTGACTGTGTGACTGACAGCTCTTTGTTGCAATACCAGTTGAAATCCATTTTGGGGGCATTTTAACAGTGCTTTTTCACGCAGCAAGAGGCACCGACAAAGGCAGAAATTGGCCACTTTTTGATGATGGGAACCCACAACCTGCTGAATATAGTGTTTTAGCCTCCATGGTGTTTGGCAGCTCTGTCAATTCAGCACACAACCTCTGTTAGCTTTCGAAGTGAGCTGCGTTTCACCTTTAGTCATCCGTCTCGATGACAGCTCCCTCTTAATAGGGATTTAAGGGCAAAACTAAAACATGTTTGAATATTCAGTAAGCCAGTCAATCAGCCAAAAGTGTATTTCACAAACTGTTATGATCTGGGGTTGCTGCAGTTGGTCAGGTCTAGGTTCAGCAACACTACCTGTATGTGGCCAAAGAATGAGATCAGCTGACGACCTGAACATCCTCAATGACCAGGTTATTCCCTTATAGGATTTCTTCTTCCCTGATGGTGCGGGCATATTCCAAGATGACAATGCCAGGATTCATTGGGCTCACATTGTGAAAGAGCGGTTGAGGGGGAATGGGGCATTATTTTCACATGGATTGGCCACAACGGAGTCCAGATCTTAACCCCATTGAGAATCTTAAGGCTTTGCGCAGTGGTCATGCTGTCTCATCATAAACAGATCTTGGTGAAAAACCAAGTGTGTGAACTTTTTTTTGGTCAGGCAGTGTTTGGTTGGAGAAGTTGGAGGTTATTGCAACATTAGGTAACGCAAAGCACACAATATGTCGCAAAATTACTGAGGTTCCCTAATTGAGATGTTACCAATGTTTTGCTACACAGCCTAAAACACAAGCCTTATTTTCAAGACAGTTATCAAATATTGCTTCTCATATCTGAAATGAATGCCTTTTGCTGTTTCCTGTTGCTATAGCATGCGTCCTTTCTGCTCTAAATCTGAAAGACTCTTCAACAAATGGATTGCATTGTCCAAGCTTCTCAAAGAAATGGCTACGGCATTGTCCAAAAACATCATTAAGGAGTTGATTTCGGCTGCCAACAAAGACAAAGGTCGGGTTTAATCTCGTTAGTTGGGGTGCACAATTAGAAGCGCTATCATTAGTGAGATTACAGTCATACATCAAAATCTTAATACACCATGGGAAAGTTTGTTGTAGTCATTTATTCCCATAAAGCATTATAGATGCTTCAAAGTAAACACAATTCTGTGGCGTATTGTTGGCAGGTTCCTTGGTGTAATAGAAAGAAAAAGACTCGTCTGTGGGTCCGTAATAGGGCTGCACGTTTTCTAGTTTTTCATTAACCGTTAACCGAGGCCCTTAGCGGTTAATACTCGGTTAACCATTAGTGTGCGCACTAACCACCCCCCGCGCCGCCCCCTCTGTTATGTTATACTGACAGACGCGAAAGGGGTTTTTCATTGTTAACACCTTTTATTAAATGGCTGGAACACATTTAAAACTAAATTAATTTATAGAAATAAACGCAGTGGTAATGACAGAGCAGTCAAAGCAGGTCACTGACTTGCGTTTTACAGTATTTTTTATTTATTTTACCTGCAGTCATTTAGCACGTTTTTTGTGGAAAGAAACAGTAATTCATGCGTACTACAACAACAACAACACTTATTTATCTACCTCGTTTTAACAATAACGAGAAAGGCGAGGTTTGTGCCTTTAGCTTACCTAGCTACCTCCCGGGTGTCGGCTGTTGAGATGGTACAACAACGAAGTTGAAGTATATCCAAGCACTGCAATGCAATACTTGCATTTTGATCCGTCATTCTCGGTTGTAAAGCGCTCCCACGCTGTGCTGTTTATGGCCCGCTTCATATTGAAAAGTTAAACTAGCTAGCCATGCGCGATGGCGGCTTCTCGGGAACAAATGTTTGGGAGCGCTCTGGCGGTCTCTGGTGGTGCAAAAATGTATTACAAGTATTTTCAATGACACGGAAAATTATACACGCCAGTTAACCGAGCAACATGCTTTTACTCGGTTACGCAATTTTTACCGGTTAATCGGTTAACCATGGACACCCCTAGTCCGTAAAACATGTATAACTATGTGATATACAATTAAACAGTCAAATTTGAGTGTGGTTTTCATTTATTTCACAATTTCTACCATTATATATCCATGTAAGTACAATAATTGGAAACATCAAGTAAACATCCCGTAAATTGCATCTGTTTTCTGAAGTTGCATATAGGATAGGAAGGGCTGTGTACCAGAACTGTGTAAACAACATGGACACGATGCAGGAAAAGCCCTACAAACCGCCTTTACGAATATAGGCGGAGAGGAAACAAGATTATTCAGATTAGAGACAGCTGAGGAGGGGTCCCAGATGTTGTCTCGTGCACTAATCTCCTTTAGTGCAGTCTTTTCGACCCCATCCCCTCTCCGTATGACACTGGAGTATCCTCTTGGGACTGGTCAGTGGCACAAAGCGTCGCCATAGTAATCTCCATCACATTAATATTCCGCACATCTTTCAAGATTTGGGACTAGTGCAAAGTGAGATTACCCTAGTTTGTGTCCCATTGTGTCGTGAATCCTTGGTTATGTCCTGGAAAAAATATATCATTGTGTTTTGTTTTGCTGTAAAGGTCATATGTAAAGGTTAAGAAAATACATTGAACTATAGATGATGATTTGTGTAGTTTTGATGTATTTTATGAAGGGGGGGGGGGGGGGGGGCGATTGATGAAATATTTTTTGACCTTTTCTAATCTAAACTGTACGGGGAGATTAAGATGAAAATGCTCTTGTGGCTGCCTGTGTTCGCTGTCAGTACGTCAGAGCTGGAGGTGCTAGAGAGTGTGAGATAACTGTATCAGGGCGGTGCCCCAACACATTTACGTACATACCTGTCTCTCCCCCTCCTCCATTGATCGCATTTAGTCCATGGAAACCCAACCGAGCCCCCAGGACCAGGCCAAGATCCATTTAGGATTCACTCCAGGTGCCCTTTATAGATTCCCAGCATAGTTTTCCAACCTCTGGAAATAGCCCTCCTTTGTTGTGTGTCGTCATCTTTGTAGAGTTTGGTCAACACCCTGGACAGGGAAAAGTTTCAAGAATAGAAAGATATATTGCTGTAAGGTTTTTCGCAGGTGTGGTTCCACCGGACAATATACCCAAGGTCCTCACAGGATTAAAAAGGCAATACATTTGGTGGTGTCAAAATCAAGGTCCTGCAAATTGAAGGACTTACATTTTATGGATGTGTGCACTAAATTATGTTCATGCGGCCGGCCATTTAAATGACGCGACTTGATCTTGGTTTACCCTTTCCCAGTTTTTTGTGTGAATAAAAAAAAAGAATATAATAATAAAAAAAAAAATCAATACCCACTCCCCCTGTAGTTTGAGAATTTTGAGCCTCAGTTAGAAGTATTTGCAGGGTAATTAGTGTAGAAACGTTGTATTTGAAATGTATATGATTTTAGTGTCAGGCTGCTACAGTATTAAATCTGGGGTACCTGACTTTTTGTTGCTGAAAAGTACATTTGTTTTTACCACCTCAGAGCGAGTTGTAAACACAGCAAAAAAACAGATCTTGTTAAATTGTCTTCATCTAATTATTTATTGAGCTATTGTAGATAGAAGTAGAATCTAAATGAGTGTTTTTTTTTTATAATTTGCTTGAACAATTCGGACATGCGGGGAGGATTGTGAGTGCTAGAAATTAGTTTGGGCCAAATAAAAAAATTTCAAAGTTTGTGCGGGAAAAATCAAGTACCCCAGCTTTAAGCAGAGATAAAATAGTTCTGAAAAACCTCTGAACCCAGCGTGAAGCTACAGTACATAATTAGGGATCAGATGAATCGAGAAGCAGGACAGTGCCAGCCCCTGTGCTGTCCTTATAACACAAAGTCTGTCTGTAGAGGATGATATGATGCCTTGCGATGAGTCATCAATCAGAAAACCAATTCTCCCTCTGTCTCTGTCTGCCACTAGTTTGAGACTTCACAGTTGGTGATAAACAGCGTCCATATGTGCGGGGTTCTTACAGGCTCGCTCTATAAGGCACAGCTTATTTATAGCTGTTATTAAGACAAAGGGAAGTGGGGGGGCGTGCACTGTGTGAACCTCATTATTCACCACCAACAAGGCCTTTTAAAAGCTCTGGACTGAAGTGTAAACTACCTGTTACAGACTGCAGGTACATAGCACATATACATCGACTCAACCACTCCAGTTCTTTTTAAGCAAGGATAAGTAATTGTGACTTTTAGCTTTGATGAAGTATTTTTATGCGTCCTCTTTATCTCTTGGACGAACATCTTTGAAAAGCCAGGCTGTTACTGCGGCTCATTTACGGGCTGGGTTAAACTGACCCAGATTGTGAACGTCAGGCGTCATTATATGAATGTAATTGTTCTTGATTCTTTTGATACAAGTCTTTTTATAAATTTTTTCATACTGATGGCAATGTTATACAGATCAGGATTGTGTCGTCACTGCTCCGAATTCCCAGTTTGTCTAACAGTGACCCCATGTACGTAGATACAAAAAAAAAAACGGTAACATTCTCAAGTTAGTATCCCCGTTACCAGAATAAAAAGCAAACGTTCTCTCTATGCAGTTTTACTTCATTGCACAAGTGTTAACATTGCATGCTTATTTACTGTGAGTGGTCTCTCTTCTCCTCAGACCTAGCCTGGCCTTTGCCATCCGTAAACTCCGGTCAAGGCAGGCTACCTCAGACCTGACTCGTTACTTTTTTTTTTTTTTTACATCACCAGCTCGTCTACATGGAGATATTGCTGCTCTACAGTACAGTACAGGTTGTCAAATATGGGGTTTAAATACATTAGGTCCTCTTCCAAATGTTGTATTTTGACAGACCACTGTATAAAGTATCAGTATTAGTATCAGTGACATGTTTGTGTTAATGTACATTGTATGTGTTTATGTCATCTGGGTATTACCACAGTGAAGTTGTTTGTTTGGCATCGAACTATTACCTGGAAGTGAAGCTTTAATGAAGTCATTTATTTGTTGGGCGCATTTCACAGAGAAAACAAGATGTATACAACAAGCAAATATGTAAATAAAGAAAAAAACATTCAAAAAACAATAATAGGAAAAGATAATTAGAACATAAACAGATTAAATCGCAAATTCAATAGTAAAACAATAAGAGGAAAAGATTAAGACCAGTGAAGTTGATTTTTTAAATATTTAATATATAACGGTTATAAGGATTATTTGTTAATAACTTAGCAGCTTGAAGTATTGACTGTGTATTGTGTGAGATGTGGTTACCAGTAGTTACCCAGCAGAAGTTAAATGGCCCTTTTGTTTACTTGTTTCTTCTATTGTTTTTTGGCCAATGTAGCTCTGGCTCCTGTGGTCGGATTTTGCTCATGACGCTTGTTGTGTGGCCTATTTCTGCACAATGTAAAGTAAGCAAAGACGTATTTTGTTAGTATTTCTTACTAATGAACCATCTGTTGTACAGTGTGGAGAAGTGTATCCGTGTGGTGTCTGTCGAGTAAATGGTTTTCCTAAATTACATCTTGTTCTGTTTGGCAGATTAATTGTCTTTGGTGGTCACCCATATCGCCCTGCTGTCCCTCTCTGGGACCTTAAACAGATTTTCAAGTCCCAGCAGCCTCACACTTGCCTCCAGTGGATTCAGTGTTTCCCTCTAAGACGTGACTGAGGAGCTTCAGCACGCGTTATCTCATTTCCTCAACAACGTACTCAGGCTTTAGAGGAGATTTACACAATGAGGTGCGGCCAGCGTCCAAGGACTCGCACAGAATAATTTTTTTTTGAAACATAAAAGGAAATTTACATATATCAGTGGAACATTTTGGAGCTCCATAGTAGTACTTACACATCACATTCAACTGTATTTTATTGCTGAAAAAAAGAAGGAAAAGGACGCAATATGACGAAAATCTTTGAAGTGCGGAGGTGCTTGAGCTGTAGTTTACATTGTATTGTGTAAAATGTCATTAATAATTCAAACTAAATAAAACATGTAAATTAAAGTAGAACTAGCTAAGTAACTCGTGCCCCTAGAGGCCATGAGCACCACTGCAGGTGTCGTAACATGTTGCGTTTTGTTTACTCATTAATTGACCATGGAAGTAAATACTATGCTGACAGGAAAGGCAAAGGGAGAGAGGGATATTGTACATTGTGCCATAACCAAATACACAATGGAGATCATTTTTTCCACTCAGACTTGGCTGTAGCTGCTAATGGCGCGCTAGCCCACAGTTAGCTTTTCCTGTTAGCCTGTTAGCCTCTTCTTCGTGATTCCATTAGTGTGTATTGGGTCTCCGGGTTAGAGCAGGGAAAGTTGCAAGGGTCGTTTTCTAGCCAGAGACACCAGGGGGAGATGAAAGACCCCCCAATCCTCCCATCAACACTTGTATTACCCCCAGAGGGACAACGAAAATGATTTTTTCAGGTAAACAAGTTACTTAGTTCCTCTTTAAATGGTGTTGAATGGGTTAGCTCCATAGCTCATATTTTAGCCCAGGAAAAATAGAAAACACGTAATCATTATTTTGTTTGCTTTGTCGGGCTTATAGAATACGCTTATCGTTTAAATGGGTTGATTATACTCAAAGCGTATTTGATTATACTTTCATTCATGTGCACATAGTTTAGTTTATTATGTGTTCGGAAGTGAAGAGATGACCCCGTCACCTTGAGCATAGTCATTAGCCAACAAACATCGATTGAACACAATTGCAGTGTGGCCGATGTGTTAGCAGACCGCGTTGGATAAGAGCTTTGATCTGATCCCAACCAGGCAGGAGCTAATTCTGACACGGAAATGACTCACTGAGTGTTTCAGGGCCACAAACCTTTGCAACTGGGCCACAGCCGGCTTCAGTTTTGGACTGATGATGTATTTACGATAAAAGGGCAACTGATTGTGTTCTATTGTCAAAAGCGTTTGATCTCACAACTCAAGGGACGGAGAAGCCAAACATTCACTTGTGGCAGATCATTTACGAGGAATAAAAGTTGTAAAAGTGTTGTCCACTGTTGACAAATGTATTGTTTCGTTTTTATTGTTGACGCGGCAAGCTGTCATTGTCTTAAGGCAGTGATGTCCAAACTTTGGTCCCCAAATCAAATGCGACCCCCAGACTAACTTTTGTTGGCGCACATTGGCCCAAATTACAACTGGTAGAGCATTTTAATGTAAGTTTACCTGGACAAACTTTTGGTGGCAGATCATGATGTGAAACTTGAAACGGCCAATTAACCAAAATATGTCACCGACAGTATGTGTTCTTCCCATCATTTTTTCAGCGTATTATTCAATATGTGATCCCCCTTGACGAGAGAAGACTGGTCTAAGATGTACATCACCCAAGGCACAGCTTCATATCGAGCTTGGGGGATTTTTGTTATTGCTAGCCCAGATATAGAAGTTTGAAAATAAACAGACTTTTGAGGTTTCTTTCCTCACTTGTTTGTTCATAGCGATACCTGATAAAAGATTCAAAAGCAATATCGCCCTCTCCTTTCTGCTACACTGCAACACTAAGTTATAGAGGCACGGTATATTCTCTTCATCGACCTCCTTACACAGGCCATGACCCGACAGCGTACACTGCATGTGGGAGGTTGTTGTGCTCAGCTGGTTTCATGGTCAGTGCTCTGGAAAAACTGTTGTCTCTCAAAGACAACAGTTCGAATGACTTCCAATGAGACGTACAATGCTTTATGCACAGTATTCGTGGACTGTGGGATGCTTTTTCACTGAGCCCATCTGGTCCATTTGGAAGTGTCGCTGAGTCTATGGGAGGCGGTCAGGCACTGGAATAAAGAGGTGATGGATGAAGTGGAGGAGGTGGGGGTGGTTAGGGGGAGGAGAGAGAGCATGAGAGTGCAGATTTGGGCAGAGTATAAGAGCTTCTCTCCAGCAGCAGGGTTGAATCCCAGGGCTTGGCCACGGCACACTGCCCCGACTGTTTTCATAGGAAAGCAACTGCTGGCAAACGCTTAAGCCTAAAAAACAGCATTTTTTTTTATAGATTAAATGAACTCATTTATTGTACTATTGTACTCATGTACAATAGGCTCAATCATCACTCTCTTTTTCATACTAGTAACTGTTCCTTTGCCTTGTGTTACAGTCCCACAGTTATTTTTACACCCTTGATGCTTCCCTGTTACAACCAAAGCAACATCATGTGCTTCACATCATTACTAGATTCTCAATGCACTACAGTGCGCCATTTTTTATTGACTCAAGACACTGTTGTAGCCACAGCTGCCCTGGGGTGGACTAATGAGAGTGTGTCTCCAAACAGCAGCAACAGTCTTATCGACCACCATAGATCTTTCACTGACATGGACAAGATGGGTAAAGTGCCATGCGCAGGACACATCATGAACCTGTCGGATTCAAACCACTGACCTTTCAGAGGACAGATGCTCAACTGATGTTTGGCCAAGTGCTTTGGCCCAGGGGTACAGCATGTGCAAAGTGTGAATTCATTATGCTGCGGTCGATGGGCTATTACATAACCCATTGCAAATCTTTATGTTGATTGACTTTGGAGCCCATCTCTACCTGCCTACTGCTCATTTGATCATGTTTTATTCAATTCTAGTGCTTCCACTGTTTTTGCTCCTCCTTAAAAACAATCAAATAGTCAAAAAGTATTTCAATACTTTATATTCAAAATGTTGGTTATCTTTCCCTCTTTTCTGACTTGCACCTTTTTCTTTGCCTCCAAATGATGTTCGTTTTTTATTGTTAATTCTTCTTTTGCCATGTCTTCCGCTTACACTCAGGGGAAGAGGGGTTGGAGACGAGCATCCAGGTTTCCATGGCGATACTTTTTGTCCTGATGTCATTAGTATTGACGCTGTGCTGCCAGGGCAAGCCGTCCTGGCAGAGGAGCTGTTTACTGTTTTTACCCCAAACTTGAACTGTTCACTGCAGGTTTGTGCGCACTTAAGCCAGTATTATGCCCCCCCGACAAGGCAACAATAAGGAATAGAATAACAATATTATTCTATTCTGGAAACTATAGTCATTTTGAATATTTGGAAATGATCTTTTCCAAACTGTCTCCGTGAGACAGTTTCCACCAAATGCTCACAAAGCAGCCACTTGTACTACTTTTAATTATTAATTAGTTATTAGCCACTCCAGGACTACAGAGTCAATACTTTGGGGAGGGGCAGAAGTGAAAGGCTGCTTTACCACTTGGCATTTTAACTCCACTACGTGTGTTTATCCTTGGCACAAGAACCAGAGGTCAAAAGCAACAACTTTGCAAATACTGCAATCTTATGCACGGTTCACTGAATTTAACTTCTTGTTTAAGTCTTAATTATGAATTCATCTCTATTATCCCAAAAAATATTTGCCAGCCAAATAATTACATTACACCCCATTACCAAGAAGAACATAATGTAAGAATCAATTGCAAGACTACTTGTACATAAAAATGTACAAGTAGTTTACTATTACAGCATTGCCAATCCTTAAACGTTTTCTGGAGAGGAACATGCGTTTCCCTCTCAGTGCTCAGTGGGACGGCTGTGTCTTAGGTAGAAACATCCACAGTGTCTGTGTGTGGAGTGTAAGATCACTGGAGCGTGTCTGTAGAGCGCTGCTCCTCCGTCTCGCTCCTCTGGCTCCTCACTGCATTGTGTTTCACTGTCTCAGAAGATAGATGTCCCTTTACCACAGCTCTCTGTAACATAAACATCTGTACAGTAGTGGCTGCTGATCTGTGCAATCAACGCAACTGACTATGGAGGACCGTGGTCGCCAAAACAATAAATAAATATATAAATAAATATTTATTTATATATTTATTTATTTATTTTTGTATGTATTTATTTATTTATTCATTTATTTCTGTATTTCTCTTAATGTATACAAATCATGGGGTGGGTCTGGATGCCACCGCTGTAAGGTGATTGGTTAATCTTTCTCCACGCACACATGCCTTGTCCAGCATAGACACGGCCAAACACGAGCTCTGCTTCAGTCTATTGACAGTGGCACAGAGCTGGTCATCTTGTGACTGGAGGATCGGCAGTTTGAATCCTGCAGGGGCAGGATGTTCTTGTGTCCTTGTGTCCTTGGGCAAGACACTTCACCTACACTCAAACTGCTTTCCAGCAAGGATCCACTCACCCATTCACACGCTCATTCATACACCAGTGTACGCAGACACTGGGGACAAGGCAGGTGACGTGTCTTGCCCAAGGACACAAGGACATCCTGTCCCTGCAGGATTCAAACTGCCGATCCTCCAGTCACAAGATGACCCGCTCTGTGCCACTGTCAATAGACTGAACTGAAGCAGAGCTCATGTGTGCATGGAGAAAGATTAACCAATCACCTTACAGCAGCGGCATCCAGACCCACCCAATGATTTGCATACATTAAGAGAAATACAGAAATAAATACAAACATAAATAAATAAATAAAAACAAAAAATAAATAAATACAAAAATAAATACAGAAATAAATATATAAATAAATAAATAAATGCACTTATTACAATAAATGCATGCATTTCTTTGCAAATGTTATCTTCATTTTATTTATTTATTTATATAGGGCTTATATAGGGCTTTATATAGCTGTTAGGGCAGCCGTGTGGGGGTTTGTTGATTGGGAGTTACTGCTCTCTTCAAATGGCCCGCTCTACACTCTGGCTTTTTAATGCACCACAACATTGCAGGGCTTGCATCATACTTCACATATAACTCAATTAAATAAATATATAATAATAATGATTATGAAAATTACACCCAAATTAAAATTATACTGAGAATGGTAATGACAACTGGGAAGTATCAAGATCTCGGAGTATAATACCTATTAATGTACCTTCATAACATAAAAGTAACTCTCGGTTATCAAGGGTAAAAATCTGAAAGAAATATATTAAGGATCACTTTTTTTTTTTTGACTGCTTTGTACTAGACATCATACATGAAAAAAGATTGTTGTTGTAGTTGTGCGTTGTTTCAATTAATTGTATAAACAGTTCATATATTTTTTTGTAAGTTGGTCTGTACGAATGTAGCTGCTTGAAATGTTCTTTTTTTATTTATTTTATTGCACTTGGGGGCGGGCGCTCATAAGCTTTTGCTTCAGCCCACTCCTTTTGAGCACTATGTGTACTGCTCAAATAAACAAATAAACTAAACTAAACTAAATATATTTATTTATTGTTTTGGCAGCCACGGTCCTCCATAACTGACAGCTGGAGTAGTAACAAAGATCATCTCTTCATCGTATCAGTATTTGGTGTAAACTTCTTGTTTACAAAGTTGATGTGACCAAGAAAAGTGTGCAAGCGTTAAGCACTTGTTGATGTGGTCCCATCCCACAAATAATGTACATTTTAATAAAGGCTATAGAAGGGTTTAAGAAAAGTACTACATTACAGTTTATTGACATTGAAATTTTGATTATTATTATTATTTTTCCATACTTTTAACTGAGATGAGTTTACATTTTCCTCCCGTGTCTGCGTAGATAGGTTTCCTTCAAGTGCTTCCGTTTCTCCTTCCACTGAAACAGAGATGGGTCCCTTGGACTTGTGACCCGATTGAGACATGACTTGGACTTAAAAAACAATTAAGGACGTTCTCCCAAATCTGGAATAATCAGTGTTGAATTTGTACCAATAGAAGAGAAATGTATATGATTTTAATATCCGATTGCAAAAAACAAAACAATCGCTAGAGGTCTCAAAGCTTTCAGAGCTGTAGTTGGCAGACAGTCATCATTCACACCTGATCAGTGTTTACTCCCAGAGGCCTTGTTTTTTTGCGGCTGTTCCCAAACTCTCCCCCTCCCTTGAGGCCGGCGTGTCGCCCCTCCATTGGCAGCTTGTGATGTGTGCTTTGCCAGAGTCATTAGTTCTGCTTGGACTGCGGAAGCCTGGGACACACAAAATATGGATCCCTTATTGATGCTGTCACATGCAGGGATAGGCCTCAGCTGCAGCTCACGTGGACACAGGCTGCAAACGTAAATACATATCACCTTCACGTTACCTTTCTCAGTGCTGCCCAATGTAACACGATCTGCATTCCCTGCTACAGAGACGTCTCCTATTCTTACACCGTCAGACCAGGGGAATAGCCATACTGTATGTCTCATGTTGACATTGGCTCTATGCCCAAGTGCAATAGTGAGATATGAAGAGGCAAGTGGTGTTACAGTGTGCGGCAATGGAAAAGTGTCACATTTTAAAGATGCTGTGATATTTTTTGGCGATATGCAAAGTATTGATCTCTCAAGTAATGTCAAGACAGTACCTTACATTTTTAAGGTTTAAGTAGCTACGTATATGTTTACTTGCTTTCATTGCATTTGCAGTGATTAAATGTAATGTCTTAATGTAATAAAAAATGAAGGAAAAAGGTGGTTAAAGAATTATTTGTTTTACTTCTCTATTCCCACTCTGCTCACATTAACTAGATTGATGGCTTCGATTAACAGATTGCAGCACCTAAAGTTGTAAACAGCTGCCTCGCCAGAGATGTGAGTAAATTGCCTGTGAAGAAACATCTTTGGAGCATTTTGACCTCCAGCTGCTGAGAAGCTGCAGGCAAACCCTCATGTTTACAAGTGACTGGAAAACACCTCAGCTCTTGTGATAACTACTTTAGCCACTAGGGGGAGCGCCAACATAATCAGTAGTTGCTGGAAAACCTGTTCGAGTGCAGTGATCGTTTCTACATTTATTATATGTGGCGCTGCAGAGATGGATGGTGCTGGAGTCATATTTGTTTTAATTTGTAGGAGCTCAAGTCTGTCAATGTGTGGAAATAGATGACTATTTGCTGCAGCCGATGTCTTTAGACACTATAGTTGTCAGTGTTAGCGGCCTCTTCCTTGGGGCATGAGCAGAGGAGATCCTTCTTTCCAGATCAATAGAGTGAGCAATGAACATTAAACCCTTTTCAAATGAGAAACTGCCGGCAATGACACATTTCCATTACACAAGTGTCCTCATTTATCAAGGCTAAGCAAATGACATTAGAATTACACACAATCAAATAAAAAATGTCACTGTACAGTTTCCGTTGAAAATAAGAAAATAACCTTTCTTCCGTGGGGCCCTAATATGCATAAATCTGTTAGCCCTGTTTAGACCTCTAAAATCATGGTTGGAAATGCATGTGATCGTTGAGTTAGTTTAGTAGTTCGTATTTTTGTCTTTGATCAAATTTGATTGACTCTGGACATGTTTAATATGCATTATGAAACATACTGTAAATGGAAAATCTTATCGCCAACACTTGTGAGAAAAATCCCAATTAGGTATTTTACCCAAATCGTGCAGTCCTAATGACCAGTCACATGTCTGTCTGTGTCTGTCTGCTGGTACTGAAGTGTAGATGGACAGCTTGCCACCCTGTGGGCACCAGCACTACAGTGCCCTGTGATCCACGCTGGCAGCTGCTCTGCCAAATGGGATTTTCCTGGAGATTACAGCCTCTAAGTGTGACACGCTCGCATGTGTTTGTCTTTGTTGTTAAGTCGTCTGTGTGCGCTCTATTGTAATAGAGGTCTTGTGAGTTTTGTGGGGCCCTTGAGTCAGGGTGCTCTCTGAACATGTCCCTTGTCACATGGAGCTGGTGGCTACTTGCCTTTGAGGCAGTGGGGAAAACAAATGGGCAAAGTGTACTAAAAGCAAAAAGGGAACTTTTCAGATGAAAGTTTAGCTTCTAACTGTGCTGCTGCTGCTCTCAAAAATACACCATACAAACTGCACAGAAGTACAGGGGTTAGATTCCCACCAGGGACGGGGCCTTTCTGTGTGGAGTTTACATGTTCTCCCCTGTCGGTTTCCCCTACCACTAAAAACATGTACAATAGGCCAGTATGTTTGAGAGTGCGCATGCAGGACGACGGATGGAAATTAGCCCAAGGCTGCAATCTGGTGTGGCTTGTTCATTAACATGCACTGTCCCGACCAAATAAAGCAATAAAATAAAGCAATAAACACTGAACAGAGCTTGGCTTCAATTTGTCTCCTCTGATGAAGGAAGGCCATTATCCAATAAGACGTAACAATAACAATCCAACCAGTGAGTTCCTTGCTTGTTTGCTTGTTTGTTTAAATGAGCCTCCTTGTGTTGGCTTCTTTTGTTTAAACAATTGCACGCTCACCATGTTTAGGTTCAGGTGCATAATCAGCACCTGCGTAAAAATGTGGTAAAATCAAATTCATAAATAAAGGTTTACAGTGATCTACACAATTACACAAAGTGCACTATATAATTCAGTGCAGAGACATCCACATTAACTCAAGCCAAGTTTCTTCAAATTGGCTTAAAATGTCAATGGTAATTCAGTTGCTTTCCAATAAACAAATGACCTTTTCCATCATACTCACATTGTTTGAAATCAAGCTGAACTGCTCGGCCAATTTTTTATGTTTTTTTTTTCCACAGCCAATTTAATTACAAACTTGTAATTCATGTTTTGAAACTGCTGTGCGTCCCCACTGGGTTATATTTCACGGTGGATTGTCCCTTGAAGCCAGCGGCGTCGGAAGCGTTTGGAAAGTGGGGGGGACACATTTAAAAAATGGAGGGGGTCGACTTCTTAACATTAAGAACTACAGTGGGACACGGTCAGGACACAGAGCAATGTTATTGCTTTAGCGGGACTACATCCAAATCGAGCGCTACTTCAAGAATACGTGAGAGACTCGATCGGCTCAGCAGCGCCTCCTCCTGGCAGCTGGGTGGACATATAGGACGGATAACCAAACACCTGTGGAGCCGCTGTTCTCCTGTCCAGCCCTGGCTTCATGACGCTTTGTGAAAAAAACTCAGTGAATGAAACTCTTATGAGACGGCGCGCTCGTGTTTGCATCCACATTCAGCTTCAGCCACACCCGTTAACTCCCGCCATCGCAAAGAAACATCTCAACGCTCGTATCTTCACATTTCCCACAAACGCAGATAAAATTTAGTCAAGGGGTAAAGGAAGCAAACATTTATCCGTCAAATGAATAATTCAGATGTTATTTGGTTAAGTTAGAGTCCAGACAGCGAGGCTTAACGGGCGTATTGACCGGTTGAACACTCGTGCTAGCCCGGGGCAGTTTCCCCAAACTCACGCTACATCAGTTTCATCACTCGCTTTACAAACACGTCCAAAACTGATGTTCCTCACCTTAAAGTTACAGGTCAGGCCCTTTGTACCGATGAAGACACGCTGTCCACCTGCCGAGGACGCGAAAAGTCCTGCTCCCCCATGTGAGAATCCGTAAAAAACTCCGGAAACACGATGCACGAGTCCTTGTGCTTCGGTGTGGTCAAATCTGTCCGTCCAACGATAATCCTCAGTATTCTCACTTTAGCCGTTTTTCAGCGGTTTACAGAGACATGTTTACATTTCAGCCGCTCTGAGGTGAGGAGCCGCATGAGCACAGCTACGCAAAGCGGAGCGTATGCGCCGCGGAGCGACGCGATACTGGCGCGGATAATGGGATAATGCCAATACATATGTTTTTAAATGTATGGAAAATAAGGCGCGGGTCATATTTAATTGTTTGGCCTCGGGGAGCCTATTGAAAAGGTCCAGTCTAAACTAGTAAATGTAAAGTCAATGAAAATTCACGTTGTGAAAGTGGGGGGGACCAATCAACCACTTTTCAAAAGTGGGGGGGACACGTCCCCCTCACAATGAATGGTTCCGACGCCCATGCTTGAAGCTAATATTTCGGGGTTGTTTTGTGCCTGCCTCAGCGTCTGCAGGCTGCAGAGCTGTCCATGGTTCTGAACATAAGCCTATGGTTTGAAGGGGCTGGTGAGGGGAGGTGCTCTGGCTTTGTCGTTCCTGCTGTAACCTGCTTAACCTACTTTCCCATCACCGTCATTCATCTGCGTGCCCAAAGGAAAGTGCTGGAGGAATATAATATCATGCCTTTAAGCTAGGGCTGCTGACATATTTGCAATTAATCAAAATCAATTAAATAAGGTAAGTTAAATATTCACAATTTGCAAAATGGAAAGGATACAGGCTGTACTTATGAGTATTGAGATTGCGATTACACTGATTCATTTGTTTTCAAATCAAAATTCAATAATCCATTGTGCATATTTTTATTACACCAAGTTAGTTTGAGAGAAGTCTGATAAATGAACTGCTAAACCAACATAAGACTCACATGCACTTAGCATAACATGCTAAATAACACGTGGCGTGCCCCAGGGTTCGATTTTAGTCCCAGTGCTTTTTAACCTGTATATGCTCCCTCTTGGTGATGTCATCAGGAGACATGGAGTCAACTTTCATAATTACGCTGATGATACACAGTTGTACATCTCCATGTCTCCTGATGACACCAGGCCAATGGATGCACTTTTTAACTGCATTTTAAATATCAAATCCTGGATGGCTGAAAACTTTCTCCAGCTTAACCAGGACAAAACTGAAGGTTTAGTCATCGGTCCTGAGGCCCAGAGAGAGAAACCTTTACCCAAACTACAGTCACTGTCTTTTAATCCTTCCTCACAGGTGAAGAACCTGGGTGTGATTCTTACTCTGAGCTGACTTTAATTCCACACATTAAGAATATCACAAAGATAGGTTTTTACCATCTAAAGAACATAGCCAGAGTCAAGCACCTGTGTATGAAAAGCACTCTATAAATAAAGATTGATTGATTGATTGATGCACTTCCGAACATGTTTGTCAAGGTCTAAAGTGTAGGGTTTGCAGGTTTAAAAAGACTTCATACAGACAGCCAGGATATGTTCATGTTTGTAAGGATATTGTACTATCAGAGTGACTGCAAGTGTCCCAAATGTATGTTCTTTTAAACATTGATGCTCTGTGGAGATGTTTAAAGTTTCAAGTAATCATGATTGTCAAAATAGTCAGAAAAACGCCATAGGATATTTCCCGAACTCTTCCCATACAACGCTGTTCATTATCGTTTTTTTATGGCTTTTACAGCATTCGTCATAATTGCTCTAATGAAAGCCGATCTCACGAGGAACACGGGCGTCTCATGTTCCGCCCATTAACCCAACCGGTAGAGAACATGTTGGGGAAGCGCTTGAACCTTTATTGTGATGAATATGGCTCGAATAATGACATTTTAAGATCTTAATTGTCCAATTATGGAGACAGCTGTTATGCTGTGTAGCAATGCCAGTTCAATTGCAGTTTCCTAGCAACCAGAGTGGTACAATGCAATGCTTTGCTGTAAAGTGCCATAATTTACCCATAGACTGGGAACGTATGAATACTGCTTTGATTTCAGCTAAGTTTTTTTTTTTAATCCTAGTGTCTTGGTTTATGGGACTCTTGTCATTTTGTTGCTTGTGTGACTCTACATTGCATTTAACAACATTGTTCACAAGGAACCGCGTCATACGAATATCTTTCAGATGTAGTAAATAATTAAAGGTTGTGGCTCTAAACCAGACATGGTTTACTCTCCGTTTAGACACTCAATTTATACATGACATTTAGTCCAATTCAGATCTTTTTCAGACCATTTATAGACATGGTTAAATCCTGATTTGATCTAGATCTTGGTTGTATTTGGAAGGTCCAATACTACGTGAGGTGGTACTTCATGTGAGAAGTTTGAACAACTGCTTTAAAACACATTAACTTTGATTTATTCTTTTACTCCTGTCCATTCAGAGGATTTCAGTACATATCTGTAGACCGTTTTTTTTGTGTCTTAACTCAGGATCACCAAAGCAGCATTGATTTCTTTGCTACTATGTGAATATGTTGTTTGTGATGCCTCTATTTCATCACAGTAGGACATGATAATTGCTTTGCACAGATTATTGTGGCTATTTTACTTTCTGTTTTAAGAAAACAATGAACTGAATCCTATACCGGTTCTGTGAATGCTTTTGGTTCAATAAATGATTAAAAAAAAAAGCTACATAGGTCGTGTTGGTTTTGTGTCGCCTTAAGGTGTAGTTAGCACCGAACAATAGTGACGTCGCCGCAAACACAATCATCTCGCTTGATTGATTTTCACCCAAAAAGCTCTGTCCTGCGCTAATCATTGTACATGCGTTCTTTTCAATTAATTCATTATCAAGGGAGAGAGTCGAACATCGGGAGGAGGGGGGGGAGGGAGGAGGCGATGGGGGAGGGGCGGGCAGAGAGAAATCCAATCGGTCGGGGTCTCGGAGCAGTGCAGCATTAGTCTCTGCCTGATGTAATTGGGATAGCAGCGCGAGTAAAGCCTGCCGATTTAGGGACAGCCTCTAGGCCTGATTTAATGCCCCCTTACCAAAACTCTGAATCCATCTTTTGATTTCTTCTTCCCCATTCTTGCGGCACCATCACCCTCCCCCCACGCCATCTCACAGTCTATTCAACCCACCACCAGCCGCTGCCATGTATCTCCATCTGTAGCCTATTAACAGAACAGTAACGACGTTTTTTATACTCAAAGACGCAGATAAACTCCCGGGAGAAGGGCTTGTTCTCATCATTTCACCTCTTTACCGCGACAAATCTATTTTCTTGGACAGGTCCTAATGTGCAAAATGTACTTTGAGGAGCTTTGGACCTCATTATATGTTAAATAAATTCCCCCCGATTTATGTTTTCTGTCATTCATGCGCGTTTGAGTGAACCTGTAACTCTCCGTTAAGAGCTCGAAACGCTTATGCTTTGCACCCGGTGATGCCGTGGGGTCGCGCTCCCCCAGAAAGCTTCACTCGTTTTGATCATTTCTGCAGCACTCAAACTGCCTCTGCTATAAAGCACCGCTAAATACCTGAAGGGCAGCTATTTCTCAAGCAGCCGCATTTATCCAGGCTTGACACTTTCACAAATTGTACAGTAGTGGCTCGGGACTTTTCGTAGTTCTCTCTGGGGGTTGTCACGGCGAATGATGGCCTATGACATGTCTGCAGAGGTTTTGCTCATTGAAATGATTGTTAATTTTAACCCAACCTGCTCAATTCATCCACACTTTCTCACCACTTGCAGATGGTTTGGGCCCTGCCAGGATCGTGTAGCAACAACTGAACAACAACTTTTCCCTTGTGATCTACAATCCCTTGTGATTCTCTTTCTGTTTTTTACCAGTTGCATCCCTATCAACACACTAGTAAGACTCCTTGTGATATTACTCTTAAATGTATGGCATTTGTCATAGAGCCTGTTTTACCATCTGAAAGGTCATGTTTTGAGGCTAACCAAGAATCTCAAAGGAGAAAGCGGAGAAAGGGCAAACTGAACAGGTGTAGGCGGGCCGCAGTGCTTGGTTTTGGGGGTTGTTCCACTGTTGCTGCTGCTGCTGCTGCTGCTCAATCCACTGACAGATGGACTGCCAGGGCAATCCTATTACCCCCATGTGTTGAGCTTCTCCTAATGCCAGCGCCGGTTGAACCGCTAATGCGAGGCGATGAATGTTTACAGGCAGGACCCAGTGCCTCTGAATGATTGTTATCCCGATTTGTTTGATAACAGAGCGGATTTAAACCCAATGAACAGACAGGGAAATTAGTACCGTGAGGCTTTGTAGCTCTGTTGTTGTGTGAGCAATTCTACTGTGGCCACTTTAGCTCCATACTTTAGTTGAATGTATTGTGGTATTTGGTTCGATGTCCTTCGCGTCCTCTAGTGTTGCAGGCTGTAAGCTTGTATTCATTAAATTGCGCTAATAAACTAATGTGACATCATCCTCACAACCCTTTTTATGGACACTGGTGTACAACATTCTGGAAAACAGTCAAACTGAGAAGTATGATTAATTACAATAAAGGAAAAATGCTTATGGCTCAAGTAAAATAATGTATTCTAATTCCATTACAATTTTATTTTATATTTTTCATCATTATTTATTTATTTATTTAAGTAATGGGGCGCATCCTTTTCTCGATCCTTGGGCAGTTCATTTAGCTTTATAGTCGGTTTACCCCATGTAATTCCATTACTCTCAAACCCTTGGTGTAAAAAGCAATAAACAATGTACAGACCACAGTCAAATACATACTGTATGTACACAGTAGGGGAAAACAGAGAGAATGAAGGGGAGAGTTTATGTCTTTGTACATTTAATCGACTTCTGAGTGAATATTGTGCCTATGGGCTACCTGGTATTTATTTAGGTCTACCATCTAGTTACAAACCAGGCCCATCCTTAGCGTCCGCGATCCACAAGGTGGTATCAGCTTCTGGACAGCCGATGAAACTCTTCTTCTTTCACTTAGATCTGGCGCGGATCGAGACTCTGCCGTCTCCCTTGATGGCTTGATTGACGTCAGATGGCCCTATGACAGATTTGAAACATGCATTGTTATTTGCTGTGAATGAGACATGATTATTTGTTACATTCATTGGAATTAATGTACACTGCGTAACATTTTGAACTATACTCTTGCCCTCAGTACAAAACATGCTCCTAATGACCAGCTCAACACGGAAAATGCTATTACCGCAGTGGGTAATCAGAGAATGGATTTGGATGAGAACCTAACCTATAAATCTCAAATTCTGCTGACTTTAGTCGACATCTCTATGGAGACGAGCTGGCGAAGTGCCTACTCCCGGTAAAGTTACAGTCATGTCTTAGGACAGTTGAGCCGCTTATGAGGTATTTTTCAATGATGAAAATATCTGTAATAACATAAATGCTTGTATTTCAATTGTATTTACTGGGTAAAATTCTATGCGGTGTGGCTTTAATTGCAGCAGATCTGCTGCCGTTTACATTGAGGGACTTGCTGTAATTCAGCCTGGACAGTAGGCAGAGCCTTGTATGTCAGAGCATGTAGATCTATATGTTGCTTGTTATGCAGACAGCATCCTCTCCACTATTAGCCCCTACGTCGGCAACTCCAGGTCAAGCAATTACAGCACATCAAGGAAACCAATTGAGCTTGACTAAAATATCATTGCCATGTGATTGTGTCTCTCTGTTTGGCAGCGCGATCCTAATTTAACCCACTTTGTCCATATGATCGAGGAGAATCGAGGACACGCTTCACAATTCGGTTCGCTCCCCTCCAGAGCATTCCCTATAGGCTACGAGTCTGACTCACGGCTGCTGGTTTGGAGACACGCCGTCACTCGCCTTTACCCAGCGGACTCCGAGATGGGGTGTAATGAGCGAGAAAGGTGAGGTGACTGAGGAGAACGAGTCGGTTTGGAAAAGGGGAAAGTGCTGGAGCATGGGATTCAAGAACTGGGAAATGCTCAGAGCGTATTTGTTTTAACTTTGTTTGTCCAGCTGTGTAACATTTGGAGTTATTCCCTTTGTTACTAGGGCTGCTCGATGAAGTTCAAGTTGATCAAGTTGTTTTGCTAATATAGCCATAAACAATACACTTAAAACATGTGCAAGTGTTCAGTTTTAGTCATAAGGCTGAAATATAAACTGCCAAACTCAAGAATCATGCATTTCATTTAAAGTAGCAGGTTTTATACATAATAAGACCCAGAAGGGACACTATATTCTGCTGGTACTGTTTTATACTATCCAATAACGGCAGCCATTATTTTTTATTTAATTGCTGCTAACATTTTTCTTTTGCAGCCCTTTTCGAGACGACCACTTCCTGCACAGTAACCATTGCGAGCCAATGCTATAAAGACTTGGCAGAATTGGGAAGGTGCAGTGGGGATGAGGGAGATTGGCACGTGAGCAGAGAGACCAGGACAGGCGCTGGGAGGGGGGGGGGGGGGGGGGGGGGGGGGGTTATTAGCGAGTGCTGCATTGATCCATCGCTTTGCCTCTGAGCAGCGTTCACTTATTTCTTCATTATACAGTCAAATATATGTGTGCCTTTAACTGCCAGCCCTGCCCTTCACTTGTCAGTCTGTCACATTTACAGCACAGTAATATCAGCCACGTCCAGTCACAATATTTTGCTAATCATACACCTTTGAAAATGCCTGCTCAGGGTAAATAGGATTTATTTTATTACATATTACAGTATTTTAGCATAAAGTTATACCTGGAAGCACTTTACTTTATGGCACTGTGCAGCATGGTCACAGGATTGAAATTGCATTGTACCTAAAATCAGACAAAGGTTCATAACCCGTCATCTAGACTGGGTTGTTTCAGTGTTGAAGACGTTTTGCCTCTATCTTCAAGAGCCTTCATTAGCAACTAGCGATCGATCATTAAGCAGAAGACTGTGTTTATACACATATAGTACGGAGAGGTTTACCTTGTAATTAGTTCAACCCATTTTTCTAAAAAGTAACTCTTATCTTGTTCAATACCCATTGAGTATCTGTATCAACAATTTTGTTTACATCCCCCTTACTAGATTAGTATGAATTCAGCCTGCTGCTAAAGGACCATCCGTTGCTGATGAAACCTCTTGAGGTGGGAGGCGAAATGTCAACACTCAAACAATCCAGTTCAGATCACAGCTTGAGAACCTCAGTCTTCGATGTAAAACTCCTGTATTACTTACACAAACTGTAATTGTGGTAATAGAAACAGGACACACATCTATTTCCCCTTTATCAAGGCTGTGAACTGCCCAAAAAGCGTGTATTAGTATTTTCTTGGTAATAACATAGAAAAAAAGGCTACAAAATGCAATATCCTGTTATTTCAATGCATAATTCTGTTTCCATCCTATTCCCATTGTATTGCTGTACTGTGCGACCTATGCCCTTAAATGTGTAGTATAATGTGTTGGTGATCCACATTTGCTGAAAGATTCTAAAAATGTGTATTCTATCGCCTAATGGGATTCAGGCAGAATGAACCGTTTGAAATGTTCAGATTACATGCCCATGGACCCTGACTTGAAAACGGTTCCTCCTCTATACATTTCCAAAGATATTGAATAGCAGCGGTTAACAACATGAACCACCGTACACCCATTGTTTTGCTATTTCAATATCTTTCTGTCCCGCTGCTCATCTGTAACTCAGCCTTTCCCTTTGACTGCTGATCCCTTTGTTTAAATATTGATAGAGACGGGGAGCACCACTGTCCGCTCAGTCAGAACCGCGGGGTCAAGGATGGCAGAGTTTTTCCTCCGCTGATTTCATTAGCGTCGCACAAGAGTGTACATATGAAACTATGTGAATCCTGGTCGATGCTCCAGCGGCTTTCATTATACCCCTGTCTGGATAATGCCCTGTAATGTATTCTAGTGGAAGCTCTGAGGTGATGGTCTGTAAAATAGCACGTGTACAGGAAGGCCCTGGGTTTCTTTTTTTCTTTTTTACCGAGAGCAGCCTTCCTCCCGCACAGCCAGACCCCCATTAGTCCAGCACATGGGATTGGATGTGCAAATGTCCCGTGGATTAGAAGAGCTAATGCATTTAAGAGAGGGGGGTCCGCAATCTCTTTATCCGCCGCGGCGCAGAGTTGAGGCGCGTTGCAGCGGAGAATGTGGGGGGATACCCGGGTTTCCCTTTGTGGAGGCTGCAGATTTGGGTTAAAGAGGTGAGATAAGGGCAAGGGCGCGGCGGGCAGGCCCGGTCACACTGTTACACTCACATGACAATTTATGCCGTGACAGAGGGGATTGTCTCTGGCTTAGATCTCAATAATAACAGAATAAAGGTGTAGCCCGTCACTTCGGTATTTGCAGTTGCAGGCAAATTCCCCGACCTTTATTGGAACTTTGAAATGTTTTTCTCTCATTTAGTATATTTCTAAAACCCAACAACCAATACCACCAATGATAACATTGTTTAGTAAAATGACGTGTCATTTTTATTTATTTTATTTTTTTCAAAATGTTTAAGGCATTTAGTTAAATCTGCATTTAGTTGCTTTTTGTTGCTCTGGTTGTTGGTTAAAAAATACATGAACATCTAACCATTTTACATACAGGCATTTATACATTGCTTATAGGGTTGTGTCATTAGTAATATCATACCTTTTTGACCGAGTCAGCAGATCAGCATATCTTGCTGACCCAGCGGCGTCGGAAGCGTTTGGAAAGTGGGGGGGACACATTTCAAAAATGGAGGGGGTCGACTTCTTAACATTAAGAACTACAGTGGGACACGGTCAGGACACAGAGCAATGTTATTGCTTTAGCGGGACTACATCCAAATCGAGCGTTACTTCAAGAATACGTGAGAGACTCGATCGGCTCAGCAGCGCCTCCTCCTCGCAGCTGGGTGGACATATAGGGCGGATAACCAAACACCTGTGGAGCCGCTGTTCTCCTGTCCAGCCCTGGCTTTATGATGCTTTGTGAAAAAAACTCAGTGAATGAAACTCTTATGAGACGGCGCTCGTGTTTGTATCCACATTTAGCTTCAGCCACACCCGTTAACTCCTGCCATCGCAAAGAAACATCTCAACGCTTGTATCTTCACATTTCCCACAAACGCAGATAAAATTGAGTCAAGGGGTAAAGGAAGCAAACATTTATCCTTCAAATGAATAATTCAGATGTTATCTGGTTAAGTTAGACTCCAGACAGCGAGGTTTAACGGGCGTATTGACCGGTTGAACACTCGTGCTAGCCCGGTGCAGTTTCCCCAAACTCACGCTACATCAGTTTCATCACTCGCTTTACAAACACGTCCAAAACTGATGTTCCTCACCTTAAAGTTACTGGTCAGGCCCTTTGTACCGATGAAGACACGCTGTCCACCTGCCGAGGACGCGAAAAGCCCTGCTCCTCCATGTGAGAATCCGTAAAAAACTCCGGAAACACGATGCACGAGTCCTTGTGCTTCTGTTTGGTCAAATCTGTCCGTCCGTCCAACAATAATCCTCAGTATTCTCACTTTATCCGTTTTTCAGCGGTTTACAGAGACATGTTTACATTTCAGCCGCTCTGAGGTGAGGAGCCGCATGAACACAGCTACGCAAAGCGGAGCGTATGCGCCGCGGAGCGTATGCGCCGCGGAGCGTATGCGCCGCGGAGCGACGCGATACTGGCGCGGATAATGCCAATACATATGTTTTTAAATGTATGGAAAATAAGGCGCGGGTCATATTTAATTGTTTGGCCTCGGGGAGCCCATTGAAAAGGTCCAGTCTAAACTAGTAAATGTAAAGTCAATGAAAATTCACGTTGTGAAAGTGGGGGGGACCAATCAACCACTTTTCAAAAGTGGGGGGGACACGTCCCCCTCACAATGAATGGTTCCGACGCCCATGTGCTGACCTATATGCTTTTGACCAGGCTAACGCTTGTCCCTGTGAATATGCTGTCTGCACCGTTATTCAGGTCTACAAGGAAATGAGACCGTTCCAACAATTGCTGCAGACTGGGGACTTACTAATCTAATTAATAAGCGTCTTTTCCATTTTCCACTAGCCTCCCTCACCCCATCCTAATCCTAGTTCAAACGATTAATTGCTCTCCCTTCCATTTGTGGTGTTATTATTTCTGCTACATGAACTTCTTGTACAAACCCAAATTACGCTATACACGGATAACACCCCCAAAAACACAAAGTTTAATGTGAAGCAAAGGAAGGCTTATTCCACTAGATTCCACAAATCCAGTTCTCTTTTGGATGTCTTGATGGAGCGGGGTCTGGGCTAATGACCAACTGCTACTCTACTTGAAGGCATAGGGCAGCTGTCAGCTTTACACGCACTGCGCAGGTTGGTGGTCAGGATTTGGAGAGCACGGATCTTGAACTGCGCCTCACTCCACAGGCTGCCGCTTTGGATCGAGCGTGTGGTTTTCACACTGGCAGCCTGCAGGCACAGTATGGGAGGGGCCCGGCACCAGCAGCAGAAGCAGAAGCAGCGGCAGCAGCGATAGATGGATAGAGAGAGTGCGTAACCACAAGTGCTGCTCTGCGCTACCCGGCAGTGAGTCAGCTGAGCGCGGCGCGAATGAATGAGAGGAGACAAGAGAGGAACCACGGAGGAAACCCTGTTGGATGGAAAGACAAAAAAAGAAGCGACTGAATTAAAGCGACAGCTCCGGAGCGGGCATAAGAATACCGAAGTGTTTGGAGCACGCTTGTTGACGCATAATCCCGCCCGCCCCATTGCCACTGGGAGGGGGCAAATCGAGCTGCCTAAACTCCAATCCGGCAAAAGAGCTTTGTAGAGTGAGCCACCCCGCTGTTCCAGCATCTCCAGGACAATTCCCCATCTCCCTTTGGATGTAAAACTGTCTACGGGTCTGGACTCTTTGCCTGGAATCGCCCACAGTGTCACCGTGTGTCTCTTTCTGACACTTCTCGCGCGCACATCCCCATCATCATCATCATCAGCAGCAGCAGCAGCATCACGAGGTAATTTCGGTTCGTCGCGTGGAGATCTGGAGCCATGACAGGCCCCCTGCTGGCCCCACAGCCCACCTGCTGACGCCGGTACCGGGCAGCGGGACGATGGGAGCACGTTTGACGCGCGTTTCAGGATACAGAACCAGCCGATTCATCAATGGACGAAGACAGTGACACCCGGAAAATTAACAGCAGCTTCCTCCGCGACCACAACTATGCAACCGAAGGTATTTTAAAGCATTTTTTGGGGGCGCTAGATCTCTCTATTGCTACGAGATTTGTCGGTGTTGTGTCGTTTTGACCGGCCACATTGAAGCACAAACTTGTCTTTAATCACCTATGCGCATTTTCCCCATTCATTAGCGTTAATGCGTGTCTCTGGAGATGGCGAGGTGGCTTCCCCATGCATCTAACTATGTTCAGATCTGACAAATAGCAGCCCTCGTTAGGCTTTGGTGGCAATGAAGTAGGCCGTTTGACAATTGATGAATGAATAACAGATACATATTATTCACTTGTTGAAAAGGCAAGAGGACAAGGACAGTAAAGGTGGCCTCATTTTTAGGCAACTCACTGAAAAATAGACCTGTCTCTCTCTCTCTCTATCAAACACTGAGGTTTTTGCGTTGGGATTTGACAATGCCACATACGCACTTGCACGGCATTAAATCCCCTTCCCTGGCTGCGCGCGACTCCTTATTTACCACAAACGCGCCTCCGGATGAGCATCCCATTAAACGTGTCTTGGTCGATACTTCCATATCAATAAGGGCCGACCAATCAAGCGTAGCCCTGGGTGTACCTGTCCGCCCTGAGCCCTTTCGCACCATTGATTACACCTCATTAACGGCTCAGTGTTGGACATACAGAACAACTAGTGCCCCCATATCAATAAGCCAATCCAATCACACCAGCGCCAGTGTTCGAACCCAGACAAAGCATAGGCTACAGCATAACCTAATATATAATGCAGTGCTCAAATGGATACAGTAGCGCTGCATAAAATATAGGCCGTTCATATAAATGATTCATTTCTACTTAACAATTTATTCTGTTTTGCTTTTGTTCTGGATTGGCTTTTCACAAAAAAGAAAGCTGCTTATTGCTTTAGGCCTATAGAGTTCAGGAATGTGATGTCATATCGCTATGCATTGTGGGATTAGCAGCAATTGTAAACTAATGGAGATTTAAAAAAGTTAAATTACTGGGGTCATTGTGCACATTAAAACACTTGGACACCACAGTGTGTTTAGATGTATTTACTAGCAGTAACTCAGCAGCTAACGGAGTTGTTCCGCAGCTTTTTCCCTCCACTTTTTATACTGTTTTTAGCTAATGTTAGTCAATGGAAATGTAGGCTAACTGCTGCAAAAGATGGCGCATCTCCATGGTAATTTCTAGTGCAGTTTGGTAGAGACCCTGGATGAAAGAACCCAAACCTTTTACATTAGGCAACATTTCTTGGTTGTTCTTTTGAATAAGGATTGTATTGTGAAAAGCCTGGTATTCTTTAATCAAGAAATGAGTGAATGTAAGCGTTATACTAGAAAAAAAGACTGTCATATTAGGTTCTATGGTGCCAGATGGGTGGTTCACATCCAGTCTCTCCTATGGGCCACCACTTTTTTTTCCCGCTGCATGCACTGGGGAGAAAAAAATGGACAAATCCAACGCTTGAGAAGATACAGTGTCTCCATCCCTCTGCTACACCTTTCCAGCAGCCTCTTAATGATATATATATATAAAAAAAAAAAAAAAAACAGCCCAGCATCATCATTTCTCCAGCGTTCGTGCACTTACAGATGATTCGCTGTCACTGCTAAACACACACTCAGTGCCTCAGAAGTAGAGCGGGGGGTCGGAGCGCGATATGACGGATATCTTTGTTTGATGTGTGCAACAAACGGGAGGGGGATTTTCTCATCTCCTATTTGCGGTTCCTCCCGTGCAGTGTCTCACGTTTTGCATGTCTATACTCTTGGCTTTGTCTCGTGTTGGGGACTGTATGACATGTCGAGTTGTAAAAAAAAAAATGCGTCTAGCCGCTGGTCCGTCTGTGCTGTTCAAACACTTTTGTCGTTTTATGGCTTTAAATCAGAGTCCGGCGTCACGTCTCGTATATCACTGAGGTGCACAGTTGTCCACACTGGCTGTGTCTAAGTGCAGTGAAGTCAGGGATCGTGCTGCTAGTGTCTGGGTCTGTCACCAATCACCATAAATTCACCAGAATGGTCAAGTGCCTTAATGGCTTTTGCTGGTGCTGGTGAGAGTTGTTCTGTGCTAAGATATGAAGACGTTTGAGCTATATTACCAGGCCTAAACCAAGACCAAAGTCAGTGGAGTTTATCCAGAATCTGACCCGTTCTACATCCTCTCTAAATCATAAAAACATTACCAGGCCAAACTCCGTCCTAAACCGGCTGTGAAACTGAAAATCACTTGGTCTAATTTACTTCAATGTTTTGGACTAGCAATAATTTTTACAGAGTATTATTTTACTTCTGTCCATCTATTGCTGGTATAACCTTAATTGCTGAACCATTCCACTGCCAGGTCCACTCCGGGGCTGAACACGAGGCCAGACCTTGGACCACACGTACGCAGCAGGTCCCTGGTGGGTGTCGCTGGTGCGTTGGTAAGGGATTCCCCTCCGGCAGTGGTCGCACGTAGCAGCAGGACACTTTAATGATGTCACTTGCGTTGACCTTTTGCCTTGCTCCAATCCCACGCCTCACTGGGTCTGTGGGCGGGGCGGTGACTGTGTGCGGGAGCGCGCTCATTTGCACAATCAGCTGGTGCAGGCGGCCCTAAAGGGAGGACATATACATGAGGATGTGACAACAGATGGACACGCCATTTTAGGTTATCAATGAGAGAATAAGGTCACATCAGTCAACGCAAACAAGAAGAAAGGGGTTGAGGGACTGAATGAGAATCACCTACTTTGTATCTCTTAAATCTCCCTTGTGTTTATGGCATATGTGATTATGTGCTTGCAATAATCCAAATACTCAAGTAATTGCTATGGACCATATATAACTAACATGTGCATTTAGGGATGATGAGCCAGGACATTTTCTTTTTTTAGGACAGCTCCAATCCTGGATCCAGGACAAAAGCCTGGGCCAAATTTGTACAAATCACTGCTTACAGGGAGCGGAGGCGGATCATTGGTTTCAGCGAACTGGGTGGAGCGATAAATGAAATCTTTACAGCCACACTTGCGTAACATGTTATCCAATAAATATGATAAATCACAAGTATTTGTTTTATTACGGATATTTGTATTCTTAACCTCTTAACCCCCGCCTAAACCGATTGTATTTTCTCCTGATTTACCCGAATCTAAAAACTTCTTGACCGGAGTTTACAGCCTATAGACCAGTGTAAGCTTTTAGATTTGGATGAAGGCGAACCGGAGAAGAAGGCGACGGGTAAGAGGTTAAGAAATGCACACAAAAAAAAAAGACTAAGACTAAGAACTCCTAAGAACTGACTGTAACTTTACTGGGGGGCGGGACATCTCCAGCTCGTCTCCATGGAGATGTTGACTAAAGGCAGCCAAGTATGAGATTTAAACAGATTCGCTCCTCATCCAAATCCATTCTTTGATTACCCATTGCAACAATAGCACTTTCTGTGTCGAGCTGGTCATTTGGAGCATGTTTTGTATCGCTGGCAACAGTTTAATCCAAAATGTTAGCAGCAGGTTGCTTACCCCAATGCATAGGTTTCCCCCATGTGCTCTGGTTTACACTACTACTAGAAACATGTATTATAGGTTGCTCTCTGGGATCAGCACCTCTTGAAAAGTGATACTGAATCTTAAGGTGGCTTCATTAGTTAAATAAAGGTCAAATAAAAAATAATCACATTCTGCAGTTTGTATGATTCTCTAACAGGTTTTTTGGAGTTGGCACAGAAGTTAAGACTAAAGTACAGCCACCAAGGTACTTTCGTTCCACTGACATGGCCTATTGAATAAAGTAGCAGAGGATTCATTGTCATGCAAAGTGAGAAACAATGCCTTTCCCACCACATGCCGTACATTCTGTGAGCATATGGAGATGACACTCGGCTAATGGTGATGGAATGGACTATTTCCCTCTGTGCTGTGTTTGTGTCCGGCGCATATTTGTGTTGGTCTGTTTCGCTCCACACAACACAAGTTCATTTTCATAATCCCTGCCTCGGATGTTTCCATAATGAATCTAAAGTGTCAAATAGCAGGTGTAAAATGTAAATACCCCCCCCTCCCCCCTGCTGCGAGGCTAAACCCCAGCCACTGCTTCTTTATTGATTTTTGGTCCTTAACAATTTAGGTTCCGGAACAGGGACCTAAGGATCTATTGGTAGGACACGAAATCTATTCCGACTCCGCTCCCGCACTCCCCTTTGGCTTCCTTATTTATCTGTCCAAATCGTGTACAATCTTGGATGTAATTTGACCCTTGTAGCCCCTCTGAATACTGATGCCGTGTGTTGTACTTTCATCATGGGACCTCGCCGCCTTTATTGCTATTGCCGCTGATGAGAGTGGAGTACTGAGCCAGAGCAAATAGCCCAGGGGACAGTCTAAACCGGGACTGAACCAGGTCCATACCGGCGCTAAATGAGGAAATTAGAGACGTAAACCAAGTCTAAATAGGGGCTGAATCAGATCTAAACCATTTTGATCAAACCCGAGAATTGAATTAGTCCGTAGTTCAGTCTTGATTTAGTGCTTGGTCCTTTACCTCTGTGGTGTGGTCCTGGATAAATGGGAATATATCATGGAAAAAAAAATATATTTTGCTTTTCAGCTTATTATAATGTGTTCATCGTGATGCCTCTGATGTGTTAGCATGCCATTTTCTCTATATTTGGCCCATATTTGTTTACTATTGTTTATTTCCCCTGCTGTCAGCGGAGGGGGGTCCAGGCAACATACGACGTGCATTTTCTCCCGTTGAGCCTTACAGTGTACAGCCTCATTTGAACGCTAAGACCTACAAAATGAATCAAAGCTTCTTCCTCGTCTTGATGGTCACAGTTTCGTCCTTTTTGGTTGTGTTTTCATCATGTTTTGCTTTCTCAAAAACAAGGAAGAAGCTTAGATGAGTTCTAGGTCTTTCAAATGAGGCGTTACACTGGCCTATAGGCTTTAAGAGGCTTTTAGATTTGGGTAAAACTGGAGAAAATGTGCTCGGTTAAGTCGGAGGGTTAATGACTGCTTTTTATTTTATTTTTGTTCGTTTTATTGCCAGAAACAAACTCATTCTTGTCACATATCAAAATGTTTCCCATAGTACGGCCCCGTCCCCTACAGTAAGCAACACCGCGCGTCGTGTGTTATAAATTCTCATTAAATTTTCATGGGGCCTCAGACTTAATAAGAAGCTAATCAGAGGATGAAAGCACTTGCCAAATAAGGAGTAAGATGCTTCCCAACTTCACAGCTTGCCATTAAGATCCCGGCACCCCCACAACACGGGCAGCCCCTCTCCTTTCCCAAATGCATACATACGCACACTAGCAGCTCTTGCTCTATGTGCTGAGGCGGAGCGTGAGCGCCTCGCGGTGAATAATAGATGTGATCCGGGTGGGGGGGGGCGGAGGTTGCTAAGTCTTTTTACGCCGGGCCCTGAAGTGTGGCCCCGGGGCCGTTTGCCTTGGCGTTGTACAACTCATCAGCTCCAGCAGCAACAGCAATAAAGGCAGAAAGATCTCCACAGAGCAACACTGGTAAAATGGCTCTCAGGGTCTGATTAGTTGACTTATTTTCTCCTCAAATCAATCCACCTTGCTACCACAAGAATATAGAGTAAATTCAGCAAATTGTTTGGGGGAAAATGCACAGTCTGCCACACGCTGTATGCTTCTAAACACCACATTAGCAGAATTTCCTCTTTGAGCAAGTATTTTAGCCCCGAAAGGCTCCAGGCTAATGGCTGAATGTACAGTTTATGCTGTTGTGAACAATGTGACTTAACTTGTTTTTATCATTGTCTTTTGTGAAGCACTTCGTGACCCACACGTCCATTAAAAAGCGTTGCGTAAAAAAATTAAAAAACTTTCTAAATCAGTCCAAATCAGCGCAACTTCTTTTGTGTACGCTGCACTACTTTACTTCGCCATCGCACAAAGCTGCATACGCACGCTCAAAAAGTGCACATAATTAATTCATGTTACATGTGAAGTGCGAGACAGATTGTAGGAGCCAAACAATGAGTTGGGGCCACGGCTAACAGTTATAAGCTCTACTATCTCCTTCTCTCACTGTTTAAAAGCATCCCTTCGCATTCAGTGCTTTGACAAGAGTCTTTCATCTGGTTTAAAAAGACTAGCTTGGGTGGGGTTTTTTCTCTAATTTTTTTACTTTTTATACAGTATTTAAGACAGTGTTTGGATGTCTTCAGTATTAATTATAGCTTCTTAATACAGTATATAACCACACTGTATTTTGCAGCTTTCGCAGCAGATTGTCCCAAATGCAATCTGCTTCTTCCTTCAGTTATGGCATTGTGAGTTGATCGATGTAGTGGTCATGTAGCTATAGCCTCAAGGCCCGAGCACTGTTTGACCTTTTTTTTCCTGGACTTCATAATAGGGCACATCAGTAAGTTTTGATAGCTAAATCTCATGTCCTACAAAGCTATAGCCACACGGCCCTTTATATGTGTTTGGTAAGGTCGGCCCGGAGACATGGTTTGGTTGTAAAGCATGTAGCGTGTTTTTTTTTTTTTTTTCATTCTGCCTTTGGAGAAAGACATAACAGGGCTGGAGATGAAAGAGATCTTCTTGCGTCAGACAGTGAAAGACTGGGGCACGCTTTGTTTTGTTTTTTTGACTTGCATTACAATTTGATATGCCCCGCTCTCTTTCCCCCTCCCCCCCCCCCACCGCTGCAGTTTCTAACAGAATCGCAAATAAAAAAGAATTGTGAAAAAGGGCATTCCTGTTTGATATGCGGCTTAAATTGTGCGCAAAATCAATCTATGGTAGCGCTACGTCTTTTGATTTGTCCAAAAATATTTGAAAACTGCTTTAAAATAGTAGAAGTTTACTTTGGGTGCACCTTGCGTAGTCCAACTCAAACCGATTCTGGACCAAACCATGATTAAACCTTGATCTTTCTAAACTGCACCTTAACAGGGCTAAATAATGACTAAATGGACCAAAATCAGACCGCTCTTCATCGGATCCTGTTATGTCAAAACAACAGGAACACAGATATGGAAGAGTTCATTTGCAAAAGCAGATATCTCCGTTTTGAATCTATTGCAGAATCGTTGGATATTATGTTACTGTTCTCAGATGTCACATGTGAAACTAAAGTTGTGTAAACTTGATTAAGAACAGTCACTTATTGACATATTGCTGGGTTTCATGTGACATCCCAGCGTTCTAATGGCCGATAATATTATATAGGTGTAACATTATTTTGTTTTTGAGGACATTTTTGGTCCTGTACAGAGAGATCATGGACCCAGTGACTGATATTAATGATATTTTTTGTAATTTATAAATTTTCTTTTGAGATACGACTTGTGAAAGTGTACTGCGGTTAATAGGAAAAACTGGCTTCTAGAACTTGCGACCCAGCATTGTATGACACTTAAACTCTTCAAATATTGTCCTTTTTTGAGAATATTTGACTTTTGCACTTACTGTTACCTAGAAGCTTCTTGACTGGAGCTTACAGTTTACAGGCCAGAATAATGCCTCATTTGAAAGCTAAGACTCGAAAACTAATCGTAACTTTTTTGTTGCTGCGTTTATGTCACTTCTTTATTGTGTTAGTGTTGCTTTTATTGATGCTTTTTTGACGCTTTGTTTTAGTCACATTTTAGACACTATCGCCATCACTTTTTTTGTTGTGTTTTCGTTGCGTTTTCATCCACGTTTTCGTCACTATTTTGATACTTTTTTTTCAAGAAGCTTTTCGATTTGTCTAATGCCAAACTGGAGAAAATGTGCTGGGTTAAGGCGGGGGTTAAGAGATTAAGGCCTACAGAAGGATAGGGATAAGCTTATTTCATATTCTGATTCCAATGTTTTCTGCATGGGGAAATAATAGGCTATTTGTCTATCCACTCCGTTCCAAGTATCAATGTACGGTATTGTTTCTTGTAATAATTAAATATTACCCTGGATCCGATAACCACACACATTGAGTTAATATTGTATACTGTGTTTTTTTGCAAATCTTGCTTGCAATACATTGATTCATTTTCCGGAACTGCTGTACTGATGTACCGACTGCAGCATCCCCTGTAGAAAGAGCGGTCATTTATCTCATTTATTTACATTCTGGATCAGACTTTCACCACTCAAGCACTTCCCGGATCAGTGAAATTAGCAGCAGTGAGCGTTTCCACTGATTAAATGTGTGCTTACGGACGCACACTTTTCCTCAGCAGACCATAACAAGATGAGAGCCATAAATCCGGTGGCCAGCCAGGTTTAACGCAGAAACCGGTCAGTGCTTCTCGATGCGTTTGGGACAGAGAGATGCCCGAGATAACGCACATCAATCATTGGCTAGATCAGACTGTGGCTTGTTATTGTAGAGTCACTACGTTATGCTGCTGAAGTGAATCTGAAATGCAATAACCCCTTCAGCAAGAAATATAGAATCAGGAGTCAAAGCCAATTGGATGGAAACATAGATATGCATTGATTTTGGACTGAGCTCAGGAGCATCACGAGGGGAGTGAGGGGATTGAATTTATTCATAGACATTGAACTATGTAACATCTACCTTGCATAAGAGAAAATAATGATTGATATTGGATAGGGAAGTATAGCTCTCACTGCTGAGTATGAACAGAAGCTAATAATATTTTGAGTTTAGCTTGCTTGAAAGCAACATTGCAAAAATGTTGAACAGAAGTGTGCAAAAACAATCACACTTGAATGTTTTTTTTGGAAATTGACAACAGACATGAGATCCTAGAATGTGTACTTTTTGTACATTTTGTAAACTAAATTGTTGGAAAATGTTTTCTGTGCATTTGACTCGGGATGTTCATGATTAACCAGTTCATCGATTAATCGCCATTATTGAAAGTGTGTTACCAATTACTCGTCATGCTGTATGTTTGGGGAAAATACAGTATAATCGAAGTGCAAATAAGCATAAAATGTGGCATCTGTTGAAGTTTACAAACCTATTATTTGTATTTTGGTTAATAATTCAACTTTTTTATCTGTGTTTCATGATTATTACTGGGAAGACATTTTTTTTTACAATCTTGTTGTTAAAAAATGTCCAGTTGCTAACATAGATAGTTTGATAAAGTAACCAATTCATTGATTAATGAAATTGAGCAGAATGTGCCTCCCTACATTTAACCCAACCTGCAATTAGTGTTTCTGTGCTAACGTAAAGAGCAGTGCTGGGGTCCGTGAAAGGATACCAATAAGGTTTAAAAAAGAAAAAAAAGTTTAGGTACTAGTTAGGTATAGAAAAAAGAAAAGTATTGAAAGAGCAGGTACCGCAAAAATATAAATCTTTAGGGACCAAGTTATGATGCCTGTTTGATGCTAGCATTAAAGGAAGTGACTTGGTTGTTTCAGCTCAAATAAATGATACAAATGTAAAAGAAATAGCCTTTTATGGAAAAAAGATAACTGTTTTCTGGTTCTAGATAGACAAATATTTTAGTATAAGTAAGGTATGGGAAAAAGTATGGTTCCAGCATCAGTATCGTAAACGACGTATTGTTAAAAAAATATGTCAGACAGACCCAGACATGGAGAATTGCAATCGAATTTGCAAGTCAAACCTCAGACAGGACTTTCTTGCTGTAAGGCGAGTGTGTCAGCCACTAACCCACCCGCCATCGGGCACATGATTAATTCACATTGCAAGATTCATATATAAATATCTAAAATGTCAATGTAAAATGTATGCATGGGTGGGTGGGTTAAGCACATTCAACAACACAGTAAGGAAACTAACAAATAGCTGGTTTGATGTAGCCCCAGTGGTTGTATAAGGCAGAACGCTAGTTGTATAAGTGCACAGTGTCTTCAGGTGGTAGAGAGATGTTGTGTCAATGCTTTGTTCGCTGTAGCAACGTGACGGGGATTACTGCTGTTGTCCTGAGCCGCCTGCGTCAAAAAGGATCAGACTAGAGGATAATTCAGCCGCACTATCACTCCCACTCCACTCTGTCTTTTGTTCAATATCAGACGTGTAGCTTCTTGTAATCTGCATTTCGTAATACTATAGTCAGTTCCCAGAGTTGCAATTCAGTGATCCTTTTGCAGGTTAGCATAAAAGCGCCCGGTCCACCTTCAGGTTTCCCTTACGTAAAGTGTTGTCCAACCATCCTCAAATAACCTCCTTCCGAAATGACAGGAACATGAATGTGTTAAATTTGGACCCGAAAACTTGTACAGCCATCTGCTTGTGCTGTTCAAAAGCACCACAAATAGACATTGGTTACCAGACATGGAATTGATTTTCGAAAAAAAGAGGTTTTTGCCAAATATTTTAATAGCAGTCAGTGGTCATTGAAATTATGTTAATGACTACGTATTATCACATATTGGCGAAGGGGATTACTATCTAATTTGCTCCTGCTCTGTAGAGCTAATACTCGGGAAACAATACTTCAGTGGATTTGATCAAGAGGGATTGATTTTATATTTTTGCTTCAGATGCGAATTTGCAAATTGGCTCATCGATGGATAATGACTTCATTTAAGAGCTACAACAATAGGTATTTGTCCGCTTTTTGAATACATCCTTACCTATTAATGTGGCAATCATGTGTCTGTTACCTTTACAATGCAACAAGGCAGCTCTCCTCATCTGAAGGAGCATGACCGGCTGTGAGATCTGTGGCGAACAAGCTAATTAACCTGGTTTTCTCCGCCACCAGCCCCTCGAGACATGCAGCCTGTGTGCGCACGGGTCTTGTCGTGCAGTGGCGGTACGATGTGTTGCTTTCTTGTTGCCTCGCTCCAGGGAGGCGCCGCGTGGAGAAATGGGCGAGACGTGTTACTGCTTCACTTCTCGCACTTCATTAACGCCTCGCTGTGGCACACATCTGACTCAGACAGACACTATATATTGGACTGCTGGTGCACAGTGTGTCCTAAAATCACTTCTATTGCAATATGGGCCATGAAAAGGGTCATATCTCTGTTCGTATCACCTGTACGCCTCGAAATATAAGATATATTTCACATTTGTGTGCACACAGTAAGTCCATGCTCAATTTAGTTGATATATCTTTTTTAGTAGAGAGTTAAAGGTGCCTAGAAGTAAATCAAAAATACTCACCAACAGCTTTTTGAACCAGAACCAGAGTGTTTTTAAGCGTAATTGTATGTACTGTAACACGTCCTTGTTTACTTTACCTTCTTATTCAATGTACAATTCGTGCTCTACAAAATAAACTTGCCTCGCCTTCATTACATAGGATTAATATGCACATTACACAGAGCCACCACTGGATTGTTGTAATGTTTAGTCAACGCCTGCTTAAGAGCCCAAAGGTAACACGCCTTCATACAGTATATTTTGAGACTGAACTCATTCCCACCTGTTTTACTGCCAGAGCTAATCACTCTGTATCTGCACCTATTAATCATCCAGAAAAGATGATTTTCTCATTCAATCCCCAGTTGCATTAATGGCCGTCGTGAATATCATTTGCATTGAGCAAATCTCATTTAGGGAAACGTTCCATCACTGCGTCTTTCAGGTTGGGCAGCTTTACGCTCAGTGTGCCAATGATTGAAAGACGAATTTGTGTAAACTCATTAAACGGCATCCATCTATTACTGCCACTGCTCGGCGACTTAATGCGAAGATGATGAGGAGAGAGAAAAAACGAAATTGACAGGGCTGTACTGTAGTTTGGGAGGAGTAGACGTGTAATGAAAAAGCTCTGAGTCCAGACTGCTGACCGCTAAGCCGATCCCTTTTGATTCACCCCAGCAGCTTTGGCCTGATGGAGTAGAGAGACAGTGCAGTGTGGGTGGGGGGCTGGGGATGTCTCTGCTGGAGGTTAGCATGCAGTTACTGAAGAGCAATAGCAATCATGCTACGTGCCGATCTGAGAAAAAGGGTTTTCAAACAGTAATTTTACCATATCTGCACGATCATGTCATACGGTATGAAACGAGTGTAATGACAACAATTGCCTTCTGCAGTTTTAACTTGAGTATGCTACAGTATGGGAGAAATGGGAAAATCTAGAAACTTGGTTGAGATTAAGGCTGCCAAAATATGAATGCGATATCCACATCACATAAAAATAAAAGCCACCATCTGACTTAGATTTACACATTTTCAGTTCAGTTTTAGTTGTGATTTGCCTAATTTAAAGCAGAACTAAGTAACGCATGCCCCTAGAGGCCATAAGTGCCACTGCAGGTGTCATAGCATAGTCATAGCGTTTTTTTTAGAGTAAGTACTACACTGACAGAAAAGACAAAGGGAGAGAGGGATATTGTACATCCAATTACACAATGGAGATAATTGTTTTCACTCAAACTTGGCTGTAAATACTGTTTAAGTGGTGCTAGCCCGCAGTTAGCTTTGCCCGTTAGCCTGTTAGCTTCTTCATGATTCCATTAGTGTGTATTAGTGGCTCCGACCCAGTGCAGACAAAGTTGCAATTGTGGTTTTCTGGTCAGAGACACCGGGGGGAGATAAAAGGCCCCCCAATCATCCCATTAACACTTGTATTACCCCCAGAGGGACTACGGAAAGGATTTATTAAGGTAAACAAGTTACTTAGTATTGCTTTAATTCATTTTAGCCGTGGCTGTGGTTTATAGTTTAATGTTCTCTGAATCTTGTGGCCTTAGTTTACCTGATTGGTAAACACGTCCTCTTAGTTTGACCGATCCCTCAATGATGTTTGCAACCATGAGTGGCAGTGCCAAGGACCACTTGAGCCATTGTTAGGAGTACCTAGCTGAAAGATTGGCCTCTGTTGTGCATGTTTTGGGTTGATGGGGGAAACCAAGAAAACCCACGGAGAGAGCATGATTGATCATCAAACATCGATCATTGATTTGAACATACCATTGTTTTAATTTAGTATACTTTAGACCTGGTTGAGTCCTACATTAATCCTGCTTTAGACTTGTAATGAGTCATAATGAGCCCAAGGTACTGCAATACATTACAGACGGTTGTTCAAGTTGTAACATGACCCGTGATATTTCCCTTATTGTTGTGTTTTGTAATGTAACTAAGACAGTCAATATGTTGGAAGAAAATTGTGAAAGAAAACTATTAGTCAGTGCTGTCTTGTGGCATTTGAAATAAATTGGGTTTGACAGTAGGTACCTTCAGCCCATAATTGGGTCACAGCGTGTCTGCAAGACGTTATTAGTTTTTACATTGAAATATAATTATGAGAGACCCCCCTACTCCATCTTCACCTCGAGTCATTATCACACGTCTGTTACAATTTCTGCTGCGCTGCAGTTGCTCTTAATGGAAAATTATGAGTGCATATTTCAATAGTGATAGTCGTCAATAGTAGATACATTTGCAGACTGGTTGATTCATACTTACTCTGTGTTATGGCAAAGTGCATTATTTTTGATCGATTGTGATGTGTAAAGGCATAGTTTTAGGAAGTCATGGGTTTTGGTCACATGACTGTAATTGTTGCTGTGGAAACAGTCTTCATTTTTCATCACTTGTTGGAACCTGTGCATAGTTTTGAATAAGATGTGTTTTCTTGCTAGATAATAGATAATTTTAAGACAATTTGGATAGCACAATTGATCGAATATTGAATAATAGACTGAATTGTATTTGTTGCAATTAGTACATCGCTCAGACCAGGCCTATTTAGGACACAATATCCAGTCTCTGTTGGGTATTATTATGTGCAAAGCCAGCTATAGCCAGTCAGGTTTGTATCATAATTATTAACGTAGAGAAATAAAAACATACACGATCTCAGAAAACCCGATAACAGATAGAGATATGGAGCTTAGTCATCTGCAGCTGGGAATCCCACTCTCCTCTATACTATAGCATTATGTTGCCGCCTATAGGGACATCATTGTCTTCCATTGAACCTCTGCCGCTCCCCAGATGCAGCATTAGCTTTTCACTCCATTGCAGCGGCAGACGCAGCCTCTCTCTTGTGCAGAATTACAGCTAGCATCAGCACCAGTGTGTCTGAAAGCTATTGGCACGCATTCATTCGCTCACACACACACACACATCGACTCTTACCGCCACTTCAGATGGAAACTGTCTCCATAGCAACCTTCCCCTTTTTCCAGTTTCTGAGCTGCAGCGGTAGCAGGTCCACCGAGGGCGTGGGGGGTTACTAAAAAAAAAGTCTATGCCTATGTCTAAAACTGTCTCTCTCAAACAGCAGGCTTGACTCGTATCCAGTTTGGGGCTGAAATTGTAAGGCTTCGGCCCCGGAGCAGCAGAATAATTACAGTGAGCCTTTTCCTAAATCCAAGCAGATGTGTATCTTTGAGGAAGTGAGGGGAAGCTTGCTTAATGGCAGGTGAGAGTTATTTACTTTTTGGATAATTCCAAGTTGCTTTAGGACAGCGGCGCTTTCAACTGGTGGGTTGAAAGTCGAAAGGGGTTCGCAGCAGAACCCTTTTTCAGGGATCATGGCCAAAAATGACTGGTGATAAACCACTCTGACTGTCAGCCTTTTGTATGAACACAACTCGGTGATGAAACATAGATATTGTGTAGTATAACAGCATTTTCCTAGAGCCTTGATGCCATCAGGTGCACTTAGTAGGACTTTAAGAGGTACCTGATGAGACTCACTGACGAGGAGGGAGTGGGGAAAAACACTCACGACATGACGATTTCACAAAAACAGCATACATATCACTATTTTTTAAGTCATATCTTCCAGCCCTACATTAAGCCATGTTGAAAATGTTGGTTTGGATTGCTGCTTGTCCTGGCACATCAAAGGTGGGCCCTGAAGCTCTGCACCATTTGAGAACTAATGTGTTTCACAAACTAAATAAATTGTGCACTCAGCTGAAATGTTGATTATAAGAACAAGATTTTGAACTGTCTTTCTATCCTGACATCATTAGTTTGTTCTTAATATAGTGACTAGTGTATAGTAATAGTAACAGTCTAGTAATATCTTGAATTATAATTAGGCCTGTCACGATAAATTTGAAGTTCGATATATTTAGGCAGGAAAGTATCGTGATAAACTATAGTATTGATTCTAACAATACTAGATACTGTCAACTCTCAGGCATACAATGACAGTAAACTTTTGTTCTAAAAGTGCATCATCATATCCTAAAATACCACACAAGCTGCAATAAACATGAAATATAATGAAACTCAATTTGCTACAGTTAAAAATCAAAGTTTTCCAAAGAAAGAATGGGGGGGAATCTCTCTGGACGTAACACAACCATAGACTCAAAAATTGAGAATGGACTGAAGGCATGTGGCGTTCAGCGCGGGCTAGCTGAAGCTTGTTCATGCTAGCGATTTGACTCGTTTATGGAGCCAGCTCCACTATTTCGAATAGGGTGAAAATAAAAATAGTGATAGGATAGAATTAGGACAGTGTTTCACATGTTAAGACAAAGACAAACACAATCACATGGAGGTCATGAATGACATAAATAGGGGCAAAAACGTTTCAATGGAAAGTCGAACCTCCGGAGCCAGCCACCATTTCATTACAGTTTTAGGAAGAAGTCGGCCACAACTAGTCTATTTTTAATTTTACTGTCTGTTCAAGTATAATACAATGGTCTTTAGTTATAAGTATAGTTAGAGGAACCAACATTACACCAATCCATTTGCTACGCTGTATATTGTGAAGCCTTAGCGTACATGAGGTATGAGGTGTTGTGCATGTCACGGTTTCATCTTTAATTAAGGCACAAGAGAGTCAGGGAGCAGCACGGGGTCCCGAAAGCTCATAGACGCAAAATTAATGGTGTTATTAGTGAGGCAGCCTTTTAAAACCGGGAACGCAATTAAATGACATAAATTGGCTCACTTCAGCCTCAAGAATAGGGCTGCATCGGCTGATACCGCGCGGCGTCTCCTCTAGTGCCGCTCCTTAACCTACTTTTCACCATTTCAACATTTCAAACCGCAGGGGGAGATCACCACTTGACATTGAATTTCAAGGATTTTTACTTTTTTTATGGGCTGTACCGTGGCAGATTTTTATCCGCTTGTCCTGACTTTCTCTGCTAATGTGTTTTTCAGCTGACATTATCTCAACGGTGGAGTTTAACTCATCGGGGGAGCTGTTGGCCACCGGGGATAAAGGAGGCCGAGTGGTTGTCTTCCAGCGGGAGCAGGAGGTAGGAATTCACCACTAATGACACTGGCCTTTCACAGTGAGGCTCCGACTGCACTCTGACGCCAGAGCAAACGCATTGATTTCCATTGTATCGCTCACAATAAGCAGTAGGCCTTGTTTTTAGGGGGATGCTGCTTCGTCTTTCTTCCTTCTTTGGGATTGTGGAAACAGTGAATGATTTTCTTTCGTGATATTTGTGTACACATTTAATTTAGTTTCGCCAACGGAAAATGCAGCATTTGGAACAGAAAGGGTTGTTGCTGGATCGATAATGGACATAGTGGTAGCACCTAGTAATAGCATGGCAATAGGATAGAAATAGCAGGGTACCTCAAAGTGTAGTAACAGTGATAATACATAGGACACACATCTAATACATTGCATGGTAATAATCCTAACCCTTGTATTAACTCTAAACCTGTACAAAGACGGTCAATTACCAGGAAACATGGCCAGTAATAATATGGAAACGGTTCTGTAAATTGCATCATCCCTTGTTATGTCTAGTTACCTTGTTATTTTGATCTTAATACCATTTTTTTTTATTGTGCTGAAAATAAACTTCTTCAACCATCTTTGGTAACGCAGCCAGAAAAATACAAATTCTGACATTCTGTTCTATGCTTCTTGTTTATTAGTGAATGCTATTTGAACTAAGCGATACAAATTCCGGATTTTGCCCTTTTAAGTTTACTAGATGATGGCTGTACATATATTCCGTATTGATTTGGTATTTCACAAAATCCTGTTAAAAATTCTGTGTCTATCCTCCGAAAGTCATGCAGTATATTCCCATGTGAACAATGCTGCAAATAGCCCTGTCCTTTCAATGCATGGAATAAATGAGGCGTATAAGCAATAAAGATCATAAAAGTGGGTCCATACAGCCCCCCCCGCCCCGCGCACTCGCCCAGCCTTTTAACATGTCTCCAATAACTGGGAAAAATAAGCTGCAATAGAGCCATACTTCACTCCAAATTACACACATATTTTATCTTTGATGTGGAGCTCTAAGACTTTAGGGAAATGCCAAATGTAAATGAAACGAGCCATCATTTTAATAGGAAATCAGGAGCTTCATTTCCATAATATTTTATCTTTAGGGAAAATAACAGGAAAATACATTCTTCAACATGTTCGGCCAAGTTCCACATACGATACAAGTACCATCGTTAACAAAATAAAAAAAATAAAAATCATCTTTTGAAGGACTAAAGCCGGGCAGAACCAAGACTAAAGCAGAGGTAGGCCAGGACAAAAATAAGGAATAAACCCTTAATAAATATAAGACCAGACTGTGACAAAACAAGACCTAAACTAGAACTCAATTCAAGACTAAAGCCACAGCCGAACTTCATTGAGACCACAATTGTGGCTAAATCAAGATTCAGGACCACAGTAACAACAAAACTTGAACCAGAACTCAACTTGTTGAGACTAAATTCATAGTGAAATTGTTCTAAAGCACAGAATCACAAAAACTGAAATAATAATCACTAACTTAATGCTGTATGTAACCCACATCCTATGTCCGTTCTTTTCATGTATAACCCTATAGTTTATACCTCTACAAACCTGCTCTATAAAGCATGTGATTCTTGTATTATTTTAGCAGTTCATAATTCAGGATTTCTGTCAGATGTTAACGCTCCTGGACAAGTTCAGGTGTATAAAAATCTAAATGATATCTAGCGTTATAGGATAAAGGTATCATCGTGCTTCCGAGGAATAATGTCTTTGCAGCACCGTTTCCCTATTAGATTGCCCAGAAACACTTACTATATTTCTCTGTAGTCTTTATCTTATATTATTAGTCTATTATCTTTAGTCTTGGGTAAGAAACTTCACCCACCTTGCCTCCAGTGTCTGCATACATTTGTGTATGAATGAGAGTGTGAATGGGTGACTGGTTCCTTGCTGTAAAGCGCTTTGGGCTTAATGAAGGTAGAAAAGTGCTATATAAGTTGAGACCATTTATAACAATAAGTCACCATGTTATTCCACCGTTACTGTGTTATTTCCATCCTATTACAATGCTATTTCTGTGCTGTAAAGTAAAGTGCTGCCAAATATGCAATCGGATATTCTTTATTAACATAATCGATTGAGAGCCACTCAGAACCTTTTGAAAGCAGTTGGAGAAAGAGCGATCAATAAGTCACGTGTCTGTTTTGTTCGGCAGAGTAAGAGTCAGCCCCAGCGCCGAGGGGAGTACAATGTTTACAGCACATTCCAGAGCCACGAGCCGGAGTTCGACTACCTAAAGAGTCTAGAGATCGAGGAGAAAATCAACAAGATCAAATGGCTCCCTCAGCAGAACGCTGCCTACTTCCTGCTCTCCACCAACGGTAAGGTCAAAGGGCAAACAAACGCCGTCATGTCGCATCATCACTGAGGGTAATGTATGTTAATGTAGAGTGCCACGTTATGTATCCGGGCGCGGCCACAGTTCACAGCACTTAACTCGGCAAACAAAGTGACACAGTGAGTCAAATGGGTTCACGCTGCATGCAATCGCGCCACGGTGATAACATTATCACTGAAATGTAATTAGGAGAGCAATAGGGGCTATTATGGCGGCATTGTTTTCATGGTTTAATTATGACCCAGAGGAAGAGGAGGGAAAATGGCTTGAGCTGTTTTCCTCTTAAGAAACAATGTATGCGCCGTAGTAGGAACACAAAGGAACATAACATTAGTGCACAAAGCCTGGAGTGGACCTATTTCTGAGAATCATGGCAACCAAATTTAAAGTGATTGCTTCCCTATAGCGTTTGTCCATGCTTAAAGGAACAGGGCACCGCTTTTCCATACTGAGATATGTTCTTACCTGAGCTTAGACGAGTTGGTGCGTACCTGTCTGGTGTTTGTGCGTGCGCTCAGTCACACAAAAAGACCAATGATGTTGTTAGCATTTACTGTAGCCTCTCGCAGCATATTCCTATGGAGCCAAACGGGGGTGAAGTTAGAAGCGACCAAACTCTTCCACGTTTTCCCTCTTTGAATATGGTTATGTGAGTAGTCGATTTTCTAAGTGGATAAAAAGGGTACTATATTGTAATACGTAATAACACCTAAGGAGCACTTTGACGTCCGCACAGTAATATCTTCAGAATTCTTTAGGAGTGAAGATATTACTGTGCGGACGTCGAAGTGCTCCTAAGGTGTTATTACGCCTTATAATATAGGACCCATTTTTATCCGCTTAGAAAATTAATTTTGTGTGACTATACTTGGATCGCATAACTACTCATGTAACCGTATTTAAATAGGGCAAACGTGGAAGAGCTTGGTCGATTCTAACTTCACCCCGTTTGGCCCCATAGAGAAGAGTAGGAGAGGCTTAATGCTAACAACATCTTTGGTCTTTTTGCGTGACTAAGCGCACGCGTAAAGACCGGACAGGTACGCGTCAACTCGTCTAAGCTAAGTTAAGATCATATCTCAGTATGGAAACATAATGTATTGTCTGTACATTTATTAGCATTTTTTGTCACATATTTCTTATGTAATACTATATTTTTCACCGTAAGTAGGTTATATTTCTCTGTAGTTCATGTTTATAGTGGGATGTTTAAAGATTGAGCACTTTTCAAACAAAGTTTCATTGTATAATTTTTAAGCTTTAGAGTTAGTTTCTATGGCATTTCTATGTTTTCAATGATTTTAATGATTTCAATGTTTTCTATGCCTTCAATAATATCGTTTATCGCGATAGTTTCGTGGCTCAATATATCGAACTTGATACTCTGTTATCGTGACAGGCCAAAGTAGGACGTCACAAGATGTTAAGGTAAATGTTAAAACCAAAAGCTAAAGAAGAAAGCCAAGAGTGGATATTGTAAATGTGATGATAATAGACATTTTTTGTAGACTAGCAAAGACACGTGGTTGTCTTTGTTCTTGGCTTCTTTGTTTCCATACATGCATTTGGGAAGTGGAATGAGAAATTAAGGAATGCTACTGCTAGGTCTGGTAATGTATGGCAGTATGTCAGTAGGTCACCACGTTGCCTCATTGTACAACCATTTCACAGGCCTAATCCATAACCTGTTACGCCTAACCTTACTCATTCCATTACCTCGTTCTGAAATACATTTATTTACTGCCGCCGGTGTGGTCTCCGCGAAGCTATAGGCTCCAAATCATGACCCCAGACGAGAGACGAACAGCCCACTATCGCACCGGTCCCAGAGTCACACATGAGTGGAGAGACGCCTCACAGATTGCGCGCTTCATGCATGGCTGCTACACGAGCGCTGTAGTAGAGGCTGCAGCAGATGGTAAGGTCCTGTGGCGATGTGGCCCCTGTGCTCTGACACCCGTATTCACAGTGGAAATTGACAGAGAGAGTGGGGGTAAAAAAAACTACAACCTGAATGTTTCTCACTCGAGCGAGACGCCTGGGTGTAACTGGTGCTTAGGGCATGCACAAATGGAAATTACCCTCCAGCCCGAGCGTGTGTTACTGTGGAGAAATGTACAGGCAACTTGTGGAGTGGTATCAACGCAGCGGCTCTCATTCATCATCTCGGTTTGGCTGCGGCCCAGCTCCGCGCCACGTCGGACGCCCAACCCCCAACTCGCATCTTACATCTGAGAGTCACTGTAGGGAGAAGTGCTGCTAGACATTGCATTATTGATTATGGAAAGTGAAATTACCATCGCGTTAGTGAAAGTTTAATGTAGTTAGAAGTGGAGGAGGGCAATATGTTGTGTACAAGATAATATCAAAGCTGTAGTCTAGTACTATATTGTTAATGGCAAACAAAAAAGCTACAAAAACAACTACTGGTTAAAAAAAAAAAAGAGGTGCAATCTCACTATAAAGGTGACAATTCAACACTTGTGAAGTTAATTGTAAAACCAACACTCTTTGAACAACACAAAAGAGAAAGCCTATGTACTGGTATATTGTAAAACACAAAGGGTGGCTCGTGGTTGCTCTAAGTGTTTCAATGTAGCACGTATGTACATTTCTGCACCGTTTTGATGGTTTACAATATATGGATTGTCTTTATTGAGTAAATAATATCGAAACATATATATTTTTTTGTTAATATCACCCAATCCTGTTTATGTAAATGCTCATATGTAATATAAACAAATATTTATTTAATTAAAATATGGACTAAACCAGTATAAACACCAGTGAAGCTTGGCAACTCCTGTCACAAGTCCCTCAATCCATTTTCTCCTATAAAGTGACAAAAGTGAATGCACATTTACTGCGCCCAAAATCCTCTGTTACCAACTGCTGGTGTGTTGTATATGCCCCGCAGATAAGACGGTGAAGCTGTGGAAGATCAGTGAAAGAGACAAACGTCCGGAAGGATACAACCTGAAGGATGAAGACGGACGGATCCGAGACCCCTCCACCATCACCTCGCTCCGGGTACAGTCACATCAAACACGGGAAACAACCAGGGCTAAACATGTCTCCTGCAGCGAGAACTGATTTAGGGTCATGGACAAGTATGAGTTGTCTGACGATGACGAAGAGAGAGTGCACACAATCTAAATTAAGGAATCCATTTAAGATCATCATTCCTTTCTTTATTAAGTTAAAGTCATCTGGCCTATATCTCAAAATGCGACAGATTTCCTTCATGCAATCTAAACAATTGCCTAACCAAAAAAGAAAGTTGCCATGACAAAAGTTAACTCACTGTAATATTTCATTGGACCACTTTTAGCTTTGACAAATTTGCTGTGGCATTGTTTCAATAAGCTTTTGCAATGTCAAAAGATCCAGTGTTATGTTATTATTTCACCAAGAGCTTGTATTGATGATGGGCGAGTGTGACCACTGCGCAGAGCCTTCTCCAGCACATCCCAAAGATTCTCAACGGGGTTAAGATCTGGACTCTGGTGGCCAGTCCATGTGTGAAAATGATCACGCTCCCTGAACCACTCTTTCAAGTCAGCTTCTTTGGGCGCGTAGTGTTGCTGAACCAAGACCTGACCAAATGCTGCAACCCCAGATCATAACCGTCTTTGGTACGGCTGTGTATATCGCCACCAAAAGTATTTGTATGAGCTCGACTATTCAAATGTTTTTAAAAGACAGTGCAGACAAATGTGCTTTCTAAATAGAAGCTGATCTATTCCTTTGTGAACAAGTGAGTGCTGCAAACAGCCCATTACGATCAATGCATGGATTAAATGAGGCGCGACAACAATAAACATTATAAAGGGGGGTCCGCCTTTCCCTTCCCCACACACGCACACAGCCTTTAATGATCTGCAATAACTCTCATGTACAATCTGCAGTAAAGCAATTATTTCAACGCTTACTAGGGCACGTTTGTACATGCAGTCAGTGTAATCGTACGTTGGTGGGCAGAAAGGAGCAAAACTAGTTCTCTGTGGTTTCTCAACAAAAGAAAATACTGTTTTACTTTGAACCTAATATGTATGGAGGTTTCATCAACACAGGCAGTCAAGTTAATTGGGCAGCCTAACTCAGCCTTTCGGGATTCTGCAGCTCCAAAGGTGCAGTGATAATCCTCTATGTGCACATTAAGCAGCCTGAGCTGAAAAAAAGCTCATCTGGCTATGATAGGTGTTAATCCTGCAGAACGATCTCAGAACTGCTGTTAGCTACACTGTCAGCGCTGGCTTTCCCTTTCACATCAGTAGCTTAATATTTACTAATCTCTATTACAAGTCTGTTTCTTATGACTCTATGCCCTGTTAATCAAGCTTAATTTTTTTTCATGGTGGATATAAAAAGTATGGTGACATAGTGTTACATAGGTAGTCTTAATGGACCAAGGACGAAGGCTCAGAAATGTTATTACCTATTAACTTTACTTTTTTGCTCGCTAGCCACTGTGGCAAGTCGTAAAATTTGTAAATAGGGGCAATAAACTAATATAGTGAATTGGTTTTATGTCTGGACAGGGATCTATGCATTGGGGGGTTTACACATAATGCCCATTTGTTCATGCAAATAACCCTTTTTGTGCTACGTTTGTTCTGTAAAGCACTTTTATTTACTTAAATACTAATTATGCTCTACAAATACACTTTTAAGTAGCTAACAGTCAAAAACAGAACAGCAGAAATGTAGGCCCTCCTTTACTGTATAGGCGGTGAGGTCACAACATAATACAAAATCAATGGGGAGACATGCACATCCCGTTCTGAAGTGCCATGCAGGATTCAAAACATAACAGAGAAAAAAGATAAAAGATCCGCACAGGCTGCTGCTCACCAGTTTATTTGGCAACACAAGTGTGACGTTTCGGACGTTTAGCCCTTCATCAGACAATAATACAGCATGCCAACTGAAGACAATTGAGTGGCATTTCTACATTTGTTTTGACACTGTTTAGAATGAAAATCATGAAGTGGCTGGTGAGACTGAATCAACTGGCTTACCCACGTTTGTTAGACGATGAGTTAGTCTATTAGAAAAATTATTGAAAACATTTTGAAATATTTTTTTTGAAATACAAGAGCGAGACAGACCAGACTTAGTCCAGGTTTTGGCTCTATATTTTCACCATAGCTAAACAAAGCGGGTTCCTTATGCGTGTGCTCTCTGAAGGCTTCTGGTAAATTACTGCGACCGTAAAAAGCGACCATCCAACCCTGAATGACAATATGTGGTTTTATTGCTACTTTAGAGGTCCCAGTATGAATGGCCCACCCCTCTTGTGCCCCTGCTCTTATCACTCGGCCTCCTCTTTAATTTCCACACAAAGCAGTTCAGCTCACAGCACAGCTCGAGTGTGTGTGTGTGTGTCTGCCACCGTAGATTAGTGCCGTGTTCGCCGTGTCTGTTCCTCTTTGTCTGACCGGCCAAAGGATCATAGCAACCTGGAAGACGGGCCGGGGCTGTGGAAATCCTGTTTACTGTGAAATCTAAATGGGAGGTGTTAAGGCACAGCGAGTGAGGGGCCTGAGAGGGGCTTAGAGATTTTATGATAGAGCTGTCTAAAAGAATAAAGTGTTTTCAGAAATCAGAAATGTGAAACCTGGCCAATTGTGCATATTTTTTGGCATTGCTATTGTATGTTGCTTCGTGATGTTGCATGATTGGTTTACTGAATTGATAGGTTTTGTGACTGAACTCTATCTCAATGTATTGAAGCTTGTACACACCTCATGTGACTAGATCAGTGGTTCTAAAACATAATTTCGCCCCCAAATTACCATGAGAACAACCCAGACCCCCTCTGTGCTTGTGTCTTGCCATGGTTTTAAGCTTCATAGCATTTGACCACAAATTATAAATGCAGTATGCTGTTTTAAACTACTGATTACGTCAAACAAGTGTGTCATTTTCTTTTTGCTTTAATCTTATATTTATTTTGTATTATTTGAACAGGGACAATGCACATTAATCAACATTTCTTCTTCAGTTTTGCCTCTAAACCCTATTTGCACGGGATTAGAATTACCAAGGGACCTCAGGTAAAAAGTAAATATTAAAGCTAGTTTTCAGCCGTAGTCCCTAACAGCAGCAAACAATACACAATGAATAATTTTAGAATCTCTTTCTCAGGGCTTCACAACCACCACTTGAGGTTGAACCTGAGACTATATCCATGCAATTAGTTAGGTGCTACAAATTCATAATTTTCTCAAAACAGAAAACAATCAATCTCCAAATGATCTTTTTTATGTATAAAACCCTATACTTTAGACCAGCTTGTGATTTGCGTAACAGTTTAGCAGTTTATATTTCAGTCTTCTCTCAGTGTTTATTGTGACTGAATCTGGTTTAAACCAATTGCATTGCAAACCTCAATTAGATATTTTTCCCCATATCATTCAGCCTTGTTGAAATTATATTTTTTCCGTCATTGTTTTGTTGAAACAGAGGTTTTAATTTTAAATACAGGGGAGATACTGAGGTTGCCGTAAGAGAGTAGCTGATGCTTGTAGCTGTCATTGCCAGGGTCTGTGGGTTAATGAGTTGACACCCATGGAGAGACAGGGCCCTGCTGAGCTGCCCTGCCTCTCTGCCGATGCCAGCGACAAACCTCCAGAAAAAGGGGGAAGACGCTGCCGATTTGTCCGCCTCGAACCCCCCTCCCTTCCCCCTTTGTCTGGGCTTTATCTGGCAAACGGGGGGCTGCATGTGGGCTGATGCAGAGCCGCTTTGAAGCATCTCTCTGTGCATTTCTGCGTGTGTTGTTTGTCTGTGGGAGCTAGCCTTGAATACATAGAGTTGAGTTATCATTCCTCGGCAGGGATCAGCGATGCCCCCAGGCCATTTATGACTCCTTGGGGTTCCCACATTTTGGCAGATGAGGGATAACTTCTCCTGGACTTGCGTTTGAGCAAAAGACAGGGAGAGAGTCACTGGCAAACAGATATTCACAGTCCCATCATCATCTCGCCCCGAAGCTCCTCACTCACTGTCAGCTGCATTAAGATTTGTGAACTAAATGTCACATGGCTCCCCGCGGTCGTGCAAAGACTTACAGGCCCGTGCTGAAGTAGATACTTTAGTAGATTAGGAAGACTTGGAACAAAGAAGTGTTAGCAGAGAAAGAGAAACGCTTAAAATAAGAAGCACCTTTAGACCATTTGTATTGTTAAAGATAACACTCCCAAACCAGGATTACACAGCAAAATTAAATGTGTTTACTAGAGGTCGACCGATATGGGTGTTTCTAAGGCCGATGCCGATATGCTAGGCCGATATTTCTACCAATATTTTTGGATAATTTTTCCAAAGGTCTGGTCTATGATCCTGTAAAGAACATCAATACTTGGATTTTATTTTATTACTACCGGTGATTCATTCATAATTTCTGACCCATCTTTGAATAGCTCCCATTAGCATGAGCACACTGCCGTTAACATTAGCATACTGTTGCTAGCCGCGGCATTTTTCACGGCGATCAAAATATAATAGCGGAGGTTAAAACAAACTCAGTGATGTGATTCTCCAGTTCTCTGCTTCAATTGACATGCAGCAGATCATATTGACTAAGATTTAGTGAAACCTGTGTTTAACAAACTTGTAGCTAACCAGTTTTCATCGCGTTATTTCTCTATTCCCCTGAGACCTAGGAAGTTGTGGGAGGACTTAAAGCCCTGGCTTTGCTCTTTCCAATTCAAACGAGAAGTCTCTATCCCTTTCGGTCCCGTTGATATCGGCTTTTATCGGCGCTAGATCGGCCAATAGCCGATATTGTAAAATCCCCAAATATCGGCCCGGTCAACCTTTAGTTTTTTCATAAAACCCCACATTTGTCATATCTCAAAATGTAAAAATTAAAAGTTTTTAATGTTTCTTTTTGGAAGGACGTTAATATGTAAGGCTCATATTTCAAAATTGATAACATTAGCATAGTGTATAAATCTTTTTAAATAGGTTAATATTTTGAGATTTAAAAAAAGAAAAAGACTTCCTGTCCCTCATAAAGGAGGGACAGGAGCTTGGTGGGATTGCTTGATGCACAGATGCAGCAGTGAGTAGATTGAAATGTCATAATAAGACAAAGAAAAATGACACTTATGCTCGGAGGCTGATAAACTGGTAAATAATAATTTCATACCTGATCCATACAGTTAAATCAGCTGCTCATCTATTCTTAAAACTCAACACAAATTTTCTATCCACATTGCTCATCTTTCTTGGGTCCTGCATGTGAGTGAGAGATAAAGAAGTCCTTCACTTGCCTGCTCCCGGTGCCATCCAAATGCCCCAAAGCTTCTTGCTCACTGCAGTGGCATTAAGACTTGTTAAGTGAATGTCACATGCACCCCCTGGGTCATGCAAAGACGTACATTAAAACACCAGATGACTATTCACGCTGAGCCCATGTGCAACTGAGATGATGCGCGTCCATAAAAGGATGCATAATCGACACCGCGGGAAATACTGCTATATAACATGTATGCAGGGTTCATGTTCTTGAATATGATGATGGCGAAATTGCAGATGGAGGGCAGGAGCCAATATAGCTCTGAGCAAGATGGACATTTTTTGATCTAATAATATGGAATAATGGATAATAATCTCCAAACAGAAAAGCATTGTTTGTTAGTGATTAGGCACACAAACTTCATGTGAATACAAACGATTGAAGACCTTTACTGTGTGTCTAACAGGCTTTCTCTTCTTTGCCAGGTGCCCGTGCTGCAGCCTATGGATTTGATGGTGGAGGCTACGGCGCGGCGCGTGTTCAGTAACGCTCACACATACCACATCAACTCCATCTCCGTCAACTCCGACCTCCAGACCTACATCTCCACCGACGACCTCCGGGTGAACCTCTGGAACCTGGAGATCACTGACCGCAGCTTCAGTATCCTCCAAGCACACTTATGACGCAGGGGCTGACGCTGAATCTGGATCACAGGTCACCCGATCGATGCATGGTTCAAATTAATTGTTTCAAGTGTTCTGAACTAAAGCTTTGAGCTAAACAGAGATTAATGGAGGTACAGGTTTGTTGTTTCACTCTAGAAAAAAAACGATTTGTTGCTCACATCAACTGGATTTCACATTACCATGGAAATCCGCCATGTTAGCGGTACTAGTGACGTAAAAAGTAGAAAAAGAGCAGCAAAACAACTTATTTAGCTTTATGGGGCCTTCACTGGTTAATACATCTAACACAGTGTAGTGTGTGAATGCTTTTGTGAAAGAGAAGTCAAGTATTGCACATTTTAAAACCCCAAATAGTTGCATTGTGCCAGGAATCCCAGAAATCTTAGCGATTGTGACGACAATCCTGAGCTCTATAAATTAAAACGATTATGCTTTCAAGACTGTATGCAATTGTAGACGACACATACATTCATGCATGAAATTTCTCAAAACAGTATAGTATTTAGGTATAACGCTATCCACTTTTCAGCCATTATTTTTGTTTACTAGCACTTTAAATTTACAACAATAGGACTCACCACAGCTTTTTAACTGCCATTTCGCCCACATTTTGTCTTATATAGAATTTAACCTGGGGAGGAATCAATAACTGCATCCTGTTAAACTAGAAATGTTCCTATTCAAACATTCACTGGGTTTAATAGAGATGATCTGGGACTTATTCTGTATTGTTTCTTTTCACTTCTTATTGTAGCACAAAGGCCAAAAGTGTCACTCTATTTATTGGGCTGAAAAAGCATGTCTTCGTTCTGCTATGCTTTATCTTACACGAGTGGATTGAAAGTATGTTCACAGTAGTGCAAATACAAAGCACTGGTTGTTCATACTACTTTGATTGATTTATTGCACTGTATGCCCAAGTTCAGCTGCCCTTAAATGTATAGCTCACATCATTTTAAAGCCCACCTGATCTATATTTTTCATTGCCCACTTACCGGGTCAAAAGCAGTAAAGCTGAAATGTAATGGTTCCTTAGTGGCCATTTCTCAGACATTGTGGACATCAAGCCGGCAAACATGGAGGAGCTGACAGAGGTCATCACGTCGGCCGAGTTCCACCCTCAGCACTGTCACACCTTCGCCTACAGCAGCAGCAAAGGCTCCATACGGCTCTGTGACATGAGGCAGGCCGCGCTCTGTGACAAGCACTGTAAATGTGAGTACTTTGTCAGTATATTTCATCCCTGTGACATATACATTTGATACAGCTGCTGCTCTTTTTGATGTCGTGTGGGAGGGTACACATTTTCATTTCATTTATGCAGGTTGAACCACCCATTTCAGAAGAATATAATATGTTTTTACTACATTTTTATCATTTTACGGGCACAGATATGATATAAGAGGTAAATATTCCGTAGCTGCGGTTGCACCAACCATATTGTACCAATGGGCCATTAGTCCCACTTCTATACATGGACTCCTCTCTGTACACAAACATTTATTTACTTCTTCATATGCACAAAATGAGCAACTTTGGCAATATGTTTTTTTTTTGTATAAAATATTGCATCTAAAATCATGCAAAATAAAAAGGCTTTGTGTATTTACCCCAATGAAACAGATACAGGTTGAATGCTTGCTCGTGCCTTGACTAAATCAAAGATGGCAGGATTATACGAAATAGTATACACATATACCCCTGTGCTGGCATTGTTTAGTGTCTGAGGGAGAAATACAGCTGCCATGTTGCTGACTCCGCACCGTTGTCTTTTCAAATGTAAAAAAATATCGTCGAGTGATTTATTTACTTCTCGCTGAGCTGTGAACTGTAGCTTTTTGAGCCAGATTTTTAGTATTTTGTATCTCAGTGTTCATATATAACACACTGTCCCACCCCCGCTCCATAGACAGAGATAGACAACCGGTCAATAAATCACTCTTTGTCCTTAACCAACGAATGGGCATCTCCTAAGCTTAACATCACATGAATACGCTTTGACGGAATGAATAATGAAAACAGTGACATTTTCTCTGTAAAAATCAATGGTTTAAAGCAATCGCATTAGTCCCCTCCTGGACGCACCTCGTTCTCCGATAATGTCAGTCATTTCCTCAGATGTATTGATGTGTGTGCGCTGGGCCGTGGGCTAAAGGCCTGTTGAATTTCACATGAGTGTTTTGTGTACAGGGAAAATGATTGGATCGAAGGGGACAGGAGTCAGTTTTAAGTTATGGTAATCTTCACAGCTGTCCACTGAAGAGGCAAGGCTCATTAACTAGAAGGATGAATAACACAAATAATAATAATATATTAAGTATACATTTGTTAGTCATTTAAAAGCACACAAATAGTCACTGCTATGTGTTAAGAGTAGACCCTAGAAGACAACTTGCACAAACCCTTTTCCATCACTGACTCGTGCCTAACCTTAACCAGACACCAGGCAGTGGTGTTACTACGGCAACACATGAAGCATCACTTTCATCAAATGATCAAGAAAGCTTTGTAAATGTTGCAAATGCAAATGTAAATAATGAATAGTTTTTTGTCACGTGATAAAAACGCCACCCGGCCATATTTCAAGTGTTTGATTGACATTTTTTTAACAGATATTGGGAAAAGATATTAAAGATATCCCCCATCTAAATATTATTACAGTGGTTAGCTATAAAGTTGTTTGTCATTTGATTATTACAGCTATTCTTTATTTTTAACAATTGGACACATGATCATTTTAAGTGGCTGATTCTTCTTTTTTTTGGCGCAACCACTAGCATAGCCTTTGGAAGTGGCTGAACTGAATTTCACTGGCGGTTTCACATGTGATGGCGTCTTTGCGTAAGATAATCTTTTTGCCTGGAAAAGCGTGACTTATGTCTTTGTAATGATGTCATCCTCACCCGTCCTTTTTCCCCATTGTGGAAAGGCTCTCGAGTGGAAACAAAGCCGCCACCATTTTTCATGCGGCAATTATTTCAACATAATGAAGACCCTATATTATGTTAATAACTAAGGGATCTAAATGCGACTTGCTTGAAGATCCTGATCTTTTTCTATAGTATAATGAACCGAAAAGACCATTAACGTAAAAGCATCTCTCTTGAGAAACTGATGATTGGCTATTTTAAAAGAGAATAAAATAATCTTCTGTAGTATCTTACCTACTGGTCTTTCTCAGCATTGTAATTGACAAAATTATAAAGGCAAGGCAAGTTTATTTGAAGAGCACAATTCATACACAAGGCAATTCAAAGTGCTTCACTGAAAGCCATTGCAGACTACACAAGCAGAGCTATTTTAAATTCTATTCTCTGAGTGACAGGAAGCCAGTGCAGAGACCGGAGCACTGGACTAATATGGTGGTATTTCCTAGTTCTTGTCAGGACTCGAGCAGCAGCGTTCTGGATGTAATGCAGCTCTAACAGCTCGTTTAGAAAGGCCAGTGAGCAGCCGTTACAGTAGTCTAACCTGCTGGAGACAAATGCATGGATAAGTCTCTCTCCTCTGATCTTAGCAACATTTTTCACATGGTAAAAAGCTGATGATGTTATTGCTTTGATGTGGCAGTTTAAGGTCTGGGTCCATGATTACTCCTAGATTTCTAACCTGATTTTTTTGGTTTTAGAGAGAGAGACATACTGATAACACTTTCTCCTTGTGGGCCAAAAACAATGATCTCAGTTTTGTCTGAGAGAAAATGGCTTTGCTGATCTGTTTGATGCAGTGACATAGTGTATATACAAGCCCATGTTCACCTGCCATCAGTGAAACATAGATCTGAGTGTTATCTGTGTAGTTGTGGTAAGACACATTATTGCTGTTTATTAGCTGACCCAATGGAAGCATGCGCAATTTGAATAAGAGGGGTCCCAAGATTGACCCTTGGGGGACTCCACAGGTCATGGCAATTTTGTGTGAGACAAAGTTGCCATAAAGTAAGTATTACTCTCAGTTCTCAACTGGTATTTGCGTTGGGGTATATCATTAATGCAAAATACTGTATTATCTGACATATAATACAATAAAGCTGAAATCAAGAATCAAATTGACTTATTTTAACAGACTCAGAAAGCTTTTTGTGCTTTTCAGCAGATGGATATCGCTCTATGGGTTTATTACGTTTTTGGGAATAGGGCTCGGTGTGGGCTGGTTCCCTAATGTGGATTAGGGAACCAGTTATTGTCCTATAATTGGATCATGTTAAAGTATTAGAATGTCATGGTATGACATTGTGAGGATAGATTGTCTGTATTAAAAATCCAGTTTTTCTGTCCATTAATAAATCACTACTGACTTGCTCCTGATACCATCTGATTTGAAAATTGGGGATTGTTTTACAACAAAACATAAACAAGTGAATTTGAGAACTGCAGTAATTAGGAGGTTAAGAAAATAAATAAATAAATGTATTTGTTTTAAAACATTTGATCATAAGCATCATACAGGGGTAATCTCATATCTTCCCATTATTCATGTTCAGTCAATTTAGTGAAAAATATAAACTTTTTCTGGTGACTCTATTCATCATTCAAGCTTAAAGAATTGTATCACAAGAAGCGAACATGCAAGGTTAAAAATTTTATCGTAAAGTTATTATTTCACAGTATACTATATGACGGCTATAAATACTTGGCTATAGTCTCTTCATTTCAACAGCTCTAGGTGTCAGGTGTGAGACAGTAGCCTCTCGCAGCAGGCAGGTGTCCTTGTTAGCCTCAGGACAGCTCAACTAATACTGATCCACTGTTTCCCAGCGTGATCTCATACACAGCCGTGAGCTATGTATGTAGTGCCCTCCCTCCCACGCACTGAGCACCTTCTTCTATCCCTCTATCCTCCCCGCCCCAAATCCCCGACTGCCTCCCACACAGCAAACAAGACAATAAAACTACATCCCCTGATTGTTTTCCCTTTCATAACTGTGGATCACTGCTATTGCTTCTTCCCCTGCTACTACAACTGCTATTAATATCACAGTATCAAAAGTACCATTACGCATAGGCCACTACTGTTAACCACTGTTACAACTGCCACTGCAAGGTTGATTACTTATTCAATACAAATATAATTACCACTTATGCAAGACCACTGTTTGTAATTCTATCAGTGCTACTCGTGATGCTAAAATAATAACTACATGTTTCATATTGACTTTGTCCAATGTAAGCAAACATTTGGTATTAGTATTACTATTGCTACTACTGCTGTTACTACTACGACTACTATTAGCCTCCTAGCATAATTGCTGAGTCCTATTTTAAATACTAAATGCGACCAAATAGAAAAACACAATTCTGAACTCTCATATTTATGTTGGTGTTTCTTTGGTTAAAATAAGCCACCTTATACAGCTCGGGATCAAATGTTATAACTCTACAACTCTACTGGCGCAACGATTGACATTTTCCAAAACAATATAAAAAAGTATAGAAAAGAGCTGAGGTTGAACTCCGTCAGCTGCTGTTGTCACTGGTAATGTAAATACATTTAACACACCGCACTGTCCAAATGCGTTTACGTGAACCATAACTAATATCTTTCAAAATCCCCATTAGTTAGTTATTATTGAATGCACCAGAAATTCCTGAAATTGAGATTAAGTTCTGACAACTCAACCCCGACCTCTATTGGCAGGGCACATAGTCAATGATGCCAAAAGATGCATCTGTGTTTGGAGAATAAAATGACTTTGAGTTATGCAAGGATGCAGACGTACTAATGCTATGTGCACCTTTAAAAAACATTTAGATGTTCTAAAAATTGTGCTCATGAAACATCCCCAAAACCTCCTACACAAACATTGTTATTCCTATTGTTATGTGCCGACAGTCTTAGCTGTAGACTTGAATAAATCAGTGCTATTGCTGGGGAATAGTGGGATGGATAGATGGAATAGAGGGGATCACCAAGTCACCAAGCAACAGGACAGGAGTGTGCACCCCTCTGTCAACTCCCCAGGGGCCCCATTATAGACCCCTGTAAGTGGGACAGGAGGAGGGCATAAATTCATGCACACAGAGTATTCACTGACACACACAAATCCAGCTGGGCTCAAATGGACTCGGCATTTTGACATTGATTTGTTTTTCTCATCCCGGTGCTCATCCCCCTATTCTTCACCTCCCCAACTGCATCCCTTGTTAGACTCCCTATTGACACATCACAGGGCAATTCTCCAGAGCAGAGGAAGAGACAGAGGAAAGGGTGGAGGTTTTTTTTAGTATGTTGAGGAAAGGAGCTCTGGTCAGACGAGACATTCTTTGTTAATACATTTCATTCGTGTAAAAACAAGAAATTTGATGCTAGAAAACTTTAATCATTTAAAACGCATGAAAGCAGTGAGATATTTACATAAAAAATAAGTTGTTCCCACTGAATGAACTGAAACAGCAAAACATAGTGTCATCTTCTGTCATAATGTTGAAATAAAGGCGAATAGGATGGGTTAAAGGAGGAGAATGGGGAGAAGAAAGGATAGAGGGATGGGAGGATCAGTGACAGTGACAGCTCTCGATGGAATGCTTGGCTCCAACCCCTGGTGCTCCGGCCTGTACACAAATCAGCAGCTGCCAAAATCAATATGAATCAGAACCAATATTTACCCAGCACGCTGAGCTGGCCCACCAATGTCTCCCAGAGCACACAGAAAAATTCCAGGCGAAGAGCTGCAGCTGTCCCCGGCCTTTCCCTCGCATCCCGCCATTGTTGTGCCTCTTATTGTTTCACTAATGACTGCCTCCCACCCAAACATAATCTGCCTCTCCCCTTACAGCTATGATTAAAAACTGCTCTGTCTGCCACCGCCTCCTACAGGGTGAGTTATGCGTTTTACAGCCAAAAATAATCTTTCTTTCTTTTTTTTATGTGCTTTCCATTTGTAGATTTCGAGGAGCCGGAGGATCCCTCAACGCGCTCCTTTTTCTCAGAAATCATCTCATCCATCTCGGACGTGAAGTTTAGCCACAACGGGCGCTACCTGATGACAAGGGACTACCTCACTGTCAAGGTGTGGGATCTGCAGATGGAGAATAAGCCTCTGGAGACGTACCAGGTAAATCCGTCTACTATCACAGGACAGTGCATGTGCCTATGGAGGGGCGGGAGTAGCTCTGTTGGTAGAGTTGTTCTAAAGGTCAGTGGATCGATCGATCTACTCCAATAAGTGGAAACGGGTGTTGTGTGTCCTTGGGCAAAACACTTAAACCGCCTAGCCTCCAGTGGAAGAATGTGGAAGATTGAATGGTTACTTGATGTATAGCACTTTGAGTGCCCACTGGAGTCAGAAAAGTGTAAACAAAATGTGTGTAACCATTATTAAGAAAATTTCTGTCTATTATTTGTTTGGAGTATAATTTCACTTCGGTCGGTGGTTCAGATGCTGCTATAAAATAAACCACAATGTGTCCTGTACACAAGTCAGCAGCTGCCATTATCGGTGTGAATCATAACCCATAATGACCCAGCACACTAACCCACCACTGTCTTTACCCACATTGTATGTCTAAGTTGGCATACAAAAACACAAAAATTAGGTCAATCTTGAGCTTATATTGAATGGTATAAACTAAAAACATTCCTACTGTTTAAAAATGAATCCAAGTTTATTGTGTTCACGTTGCTTTCTAATGTTAAACAAATTAAATATAGGTAACTTGCCTGAACATCACATTATTAACTTATGGCGGTGTGTGCGTCTCAGGCTAATTGCTCCTCTGAAAACGTATCGAGGTCTTCTTAGCGCATGATACTATTCTTTTGGAAGAAAGCCATTCCGGTGGTAAACACTGGAGGGCTCTGTAGGACAGCTTGCAGCCTTCATAGGTAAAGCTCTTCTCGTTCAAATCGAACCGTATTGATTTTAGCCTGATCACTCAACATAATCCTGTTTTCCTGTCGCACGGCCCATCCGTAACTGTGTCATCTTTAGCCATCAGCCCAGGAGAGCTTATTGAACCGAGCGTCCGTAAGCGAAGATAGATAGAGCTGACTGAAGGGGAAGACCTCCCACTGTGCGGTCGCTGAGGTCACATCCACAGTGTGTGATCTCGGGACGCCATCTCGGGGAGGGGTCAGTGTTGATAAAGCAGAGCGTCTGATGGACTCAGGGGATTCCGTGTCTCGTTCCAGAGCTGCTTCACCTGCACTGGGCAGGTCAGCAGGCCACTGGGATTACGGAAGTGCAGTGGAGCATATGGCTGTGCAGTTTACAGTGCACTTGTACTATGGCCCGGTGTGACACTGGACAGTCAAGCCTGAAATGGGGTGAAGAGAGGAGAGCGATAAGCCAGGAGTCAAACTCATGACGCTGAGTCAGTGTTCAACATATGTGCTTCAGCTTTAACCCCTGGTCTTTGAAAATGTATTATAGCTCCATATTCACTGGTTGGAGATTACTGCTTTAAATCTAAATTAAAATGTTATTGCGTAGTGTATGGTCGCTAATGTCTTATGCTTGTGTAATAATATGTGGCATTTCTTTTTCAGGTACATGACTATCTTCGAGGCAAACTGTGCTCTCTGTATGAGAATGACTGCATCTTTGACAAGTTTGAGTGCGTCTGGAATGGATCAGACAGGTAGAATACACCAGAATTAGTATTATGTACTGCAGGAGATTACTTCCCTGTTAGTGCCTCTTTGATGCTTTTATGAGTGATTAATTATGTATTTATTTGTTCATGTCACGTCATGCCATTATCGGTTTAACATTTGCCCAAACACAATGATATCTTTACACAATATTAATAAGAGTACAAGAAACATCATAGAAATGTGTTACACTAAACAACTTCTATGTTGGTAGTTTATATTCTTGTTAAACATACAGTTAAACATCACTCCTTATTTTCACCTAATGGGCCTCGATAATCAATACCTTAACTCTCTGTTCTCCGTCCACAGTGTGATAATGACCGGCTCCTACAACAACTTCTTCCGGATGTTCGACCGAAACACGAAACGCGACGTCACATTGGAAGCATCGAGAGAAAACAGCAAACCCAGAGCAATTCTCAAACCTCGCAAGGTAAACGCAGCCGTGATATTTTCCTGTAATATAGACAGTTTCGAGAGCCATGATCAGGGGCAACAAATGTGGCTTTTACTTTAGACAATGTAATAAATAGAGAAAACCATCTGGAATACGACACATTCTTGAATCAGAAGTCCAACATTTGAACAAAAGCCTCAGCCACACATGACGCGCTCTTCCCTTCTTTGCAGGTGTGCGTAGGCGGGAAACGGCGCAAGGACGAGATCAGCGTGGACAGCTTGGACTTCAGCAAAAAGATCCTTCACACGACGTGGCACCCGCAGGAGAACATCATCGCTGTGGCGGCTACAAACAACCTCTACATCTTCCAAGACAAGGTCAACTAAAAGGCCAAACCGCCCCAGCTGACCCCATGGTCTCCGAACTGGGAAGACGGGACAATTCGGGGAGATGGCAAAGTTGGGAAAAAAATCGGGAGGAGCTGGAGCGTAACTGTCACAATCATTCTGCTTTTCCTGATGCTGCTACAGTCTGGCCGATCGGCTGAGGAGTATTTCCACACACAGAAGCAAACGCGGCCTAGATGTTTTTTCGGGGGGATTCCTCTTAAAAAAATCGAGAATGGATTGTTCATTTTTATTTATTTAACCAATCGGACACGAAGGAGGAAGTGAAACCAAGTGCGTTTATGCAACAGAGGCTCGCTGCATGAATGACGTCTCATGTAGCGACCCCACTCCACCCCCCCCCACCCCCCACCCTTGGACCCTGACTGAGAAAAAAGGGCAGATGTGGGGAATATAGCACACAGAAGAGAACATGACTGTGGATTGTTTGTCATGTAGCAACAGCGCCCCCTACCTTGCAATCTGCTCCTCTGCACGCTCGGTGTCGGAGGCGAAAGACAGCACAACGACTTGCTACTCCGGAAATGAGAAAGGAGACTGTTAATAATTGATATTGCCTGTGACAAATTGCAGGCCCTTTTTATGGAGTAATCGTGTGTCCTCCCCCCTTGCTGTAACATGAATGAAGAAGCCCGTTCAGGCCGTTTAATTTCGAATGCTGTTATTTTTAAGTTTGTTAAGAAGCTGTGGTGCCTTCTTTTGGTATGTTGGGGGCTTTATGTTGATGATGTAATGGGTGGGCGGCGGGAGGGTGCGGGGCTTAAGGGAGTGCAAATGTTTCAAATTGGCATCAGTCATGGTTTAGCATTTCCAGTTTAGTTTGATTTCTCTTGAACAAAATCTCAACTTTTAATAACCCAAGTTGACAGAGTGCTTGAAGCAGTTTATCAATTCATAGGAACAACGACATACTTGTTGGTTAGGAAAGGACGCAGCAGTTTATTTGATGTCAATACCATACGTACACACAGAAAGTAGTTGATATCTTATTTGCATAGTGCTTAATGTTACTCGGTAGATGGCAATTTCCACAAATACTTCTGAATTTGAAATTTCCATATGATAGAATAGGTCTTTTTGCATGTATCGGATCAGACTCGCACAGCTTTCAGACAAATGAAGCACTATGCAAGTAAAATACAGCATTGTGCAAAGGTTTTAGCCAGGTTTGGGGGTAAAAAAAGAATGCCTCAATAGATTTCGTATGACTTATTTTTATTATGAATGTTTATATTACGGTAATAGAATTGGTCCGAAGAGCTTTTTTAAAATGTTATTCTCAATCCAAATCTTCTTTTATGTGAATCAAAAGCCCCTTTCACACACGGTTCCTGGAAAATTGGCGCACACAAGATGCCGGGAAATGACTTCTGGGTCGATTCACTTGTAAACCCCCTTCTGGCACAATGCAAACTACGCTGTGTATGTGTGAATGTGGATCAGTTTGAGGTATAGACTTTCAATAGAAATTACACTTCCCTTCTTCTTTGTAACAATTGTGAGATGCCTTTGAGAGAGGTTTAGCATACACCATAAGAAACTTTTTCACAGTGCTGTACCTTCTTGACTGGTTACACACATGTAGCCAGATTAAAACGCTGCGGTGCCTGTCCACATTTCTAATGTATTTTGAGGAGCAAGTTCAAATCTAGTTTTAGCAATGGAAGTCTCCTGTTTTGTGTTCTTTCTCCCATTTAACAAAAATCCGACAAAGGTCTAAACAAACTCTGTGAAATCAGGGAATTATTTTGTGTGATTTCCTTTCAAATGGTAATACCTTCTTCTAAACAACCTCCTTTGTGACTCTTCTAATCGAATCTTTTATAGCTGAGAATGTATTGAGATGCAAAATGACTTACCATGCAGTCCTTATACTGGACTTTCTTTGTATAAAAAAATAAATAAAGATGTGCAAGTTCAAATCCTGCTTTGTGAGACTGTGTCCTTTTCCCTGTTGGCGTCATAGTCCTGATTATTGGAGCGGGTCAAGGGCGCCCTCATGTGGAGAGAGGCGGTAGTTAAGTGTTTGTCACAGTGGGGGGTTGATTTGGGATTAAAGGCTCTATACCTGATTTATTTCCATTAGTGGAATAGCTTTGTCTTTCAGTATGTTATAAAAGCAGACATTTGTGAAGAAAGCCTTTAGAGCGATGTGCCTCTAAGTGTAAAGTAATGTTATTGCTCATGAACCCGTATTATTGTTTGCTTTACCGTGACAGTATTGCTCCCTGAAAGTCGTGAAATGTGCTTATAAATGTAACCCTGTAAAGAAATGGGATGGATTGGGATTATAAAAGGAAAGTTAGGAATGAGTTTGTAAAATAAATCAGACACCATTTGGCAGAGGTGGGAGACTCGAGTCAAATGACTTGACTCGAGTCAGATTCCAGTGGCAATTTTCGGGACTTGAGACTTACTTGACCAAAGCTCCAAAAATACTTGACTTGAATTGGGACTTGCTGTTTGGGACTTGAGACTTAACTTGGACTTGAGGCCAATTACTCTCAATGACTTGCTGTGACTTTATTTATTTGAGTGTAACTGTTGAAAGAACAGGATTCATTGCCTAAAAGCGGCGCATACATATGGTAATTGGACACATGCTTTTTCTGGTTCCGATGGAGCGCGTCTAATCAATACAGCGCGAAAATGCAGGAGGAAATGTGTGTTTCTTTGGATGAATTAAACGTTTTCTACAGTGAGTGAAGAGGTGAAGATTTATAGACATTTATTTAGGAGAGGAAAACGTTCGAAACATGGACTGTACTTACAGCGCAGACAGGTATGGGGCGCCAAATGTAACATGCCTTATTTCGTGGACAGAATGACTTTTGCGTCACGAAATACATATATTCATTACGAAATCACGTTACATCGTAACGCCGTTTGTCCACGGGATACACAAATTGGTTTGCATTGTGTCCACGAAACACTGAAGAGAGCACGTCGTTTCGTGGACCAAATTGACTGGTGGCCTTTTGCTTTCGTGGACATAAGGCTGAACACTATTCACTGTCGTACACGAAATAAACTTTCGTCATAAAAGTATTGTGATGTGATACAGAAGGCATTCCGTCCACGGAATAGTAACTTCATAACTTACGAAATGCATTCCGTGACACGTGCTTTCATTCCGTGCACGAAATGCATAATGGTATACATTTCGTGAGTCAGCAGTTTACGAAATGAATTATGTGACACGATAATGTCATTCCGTGGACGAAATGCATTATAGAATCACGAAATCAGTTTTGTGACCTACAACAATACATTTCGTGAGTCAGCAGTTTACGTAATAAACTTTTGACTCACGAAACAGTGAGTCAACAGTTATGTTATGTTTACGAAATGTTTACGAAATGTCACATAATTCATTTCGTAAACTGCTGACTCACGAAATGTATTGTTGTAGGTCACAAAACTGATTTCGTGATTCTATAATGCATTTCGTCCACGGAATGACATTATCGTGTCACATAATTCATTTCGTAAACTGCTGACTCACGAAATGTATACCATTATGCATTTCGTGCACGGAATGAAAGCACGTGTCACGGAATGCATTTCGTAAGTTATGAAGTTACTATTCCGTGGACGGAATGCCTTCTGTATCACATCACAATACTTTTATGACGAAAGTTTATTTCGTGTACGACAGTGAATAGTGTTCAGCCTTATGTCCACGAAAGGAAAAGGCCACCAGTCAATTTGGTCCACGAAACGACGTGCTCTCTTCAGTGTTTCGTGGACACAATGCAAACCAATGTGTGTATCCCGTGGACAAACGGCGTTACGATGTAACGTGATTTCGTAATGAATATATGTATTTCGTGACGCAAAAGTCATTCTGTCCACGAAATAAGGCATGTTACGTTTGGCGCCCCATAGACAGGCGGCCTCCAGAACGACGATGCGTAAGAGCTGGATGACATCTTGGGGGGTTTTCGTTGTTTTAAGGCGTTCTCACGAAAGTTATAGCATTTAGTAGCTATTTTCCGCACCCACACAGAGCCCAGTGACAGCGGGACTGAAGGCTGTGCAGAATCTACTTTGAGCAGGGGCGAATCCGAGTATACAGCGGCTGGGGCATTACAGGGGAACCACTGACTGAAAAACGGCCAGAAACTCATGTTTAAAATACTTTTACTACTAAAATACGTTTACTTTTATTTTTTTTAAGTAGGCCCGCCGGGCCCCCTTCCTTAATATGCTGTCCCAGTAATGTTGTACATAGATTGGAGCATTTGAAATGTATATATTTTAAATTTTGTGGCGATTAAATATTAATTAGACTTTAAATCCAAATCCATTAGATTTTAAAGTAGATTAAACACATTTTGAAAAGAAGAATACGGCTTAACGCTGACGCTTGCGACTTGAGGTGACTTGCCCGCTAAAGAAAGGCTGTTTCCCAAAGCCTAGGTATACCTTGCCTTGCCTTCGTGTTGAAGGCAGTGGCTTCTAAGTACTAACACTAGCAACTAATCCTTAACCTTTCATGGGGTCAACTGTTAGATATGCAGTTAGTGAACTAGAGCTTCAGCAGCATTTGCCCAATTCGACCATCCTTGCCCAGGGGAAGGGGAAGTGACATCACCAACAGCTGTTCTTCTTCTTCTTTAAAGTTCAGTGCAGGCCAAACAAAAGCGCATACCGCCACCTACTGTATATTGTCCAACAACAACATAGTGTCCAAATAAAGACATCTAAGGCAAAAAAAAGAAACATCCAAATGATCCTTCACATTTCCCTTTATTTTATCTCAATAGCAGTTTCATAAAGCTACAGTATGCAAATTAGCCATGTGGCTTAAGTTTCTACTAAATGAAAGCAAAAGCACAAACTGCGTTCATTTAGGCCATTTACTGAGAAGGCTCTTTAAAACCATGTGACTGTGGTGACTCAAACATGTATTTTGTCACTTTTATAAACTTTGGCTTGTGCAGAATCTTTTTTTTTTTATTATTATTTTTATTATTAAATGTGCACCTGTCACTCAACAGTGGTTGCGCATGAATCGCTCAAGGGTGGGGGCGACGGGGGTGGGGAGATTGGCGCAGTGGCTTATGTGATGGCACATAGCTCCTAATCGCCAGTGAGTTAGCATCAGAGGTCCCTATGCTAAAGTGGCTATGATAGTTAGCATACAGGCCACTTTCCCTAACTCCTTCCTAATCGACAACCCAATTTGGACGCTTCTTGTCATGGCGGACGCTGACGCACATCCGGTTTGGCGTAAGACCTCTTACCAATTTACTGGTTTTGGATGGAGCATATGACTTGACTTGACCCCATGACCAATCGACTTGGACTTGCTTGGGACTTGGACCTTCACGACTTGGACTTGACTCGAGACTTGCATTTAGTGACTTACTCCCACCTCTGCCATTTGGGACAAGTTTGGTAATTAACATTATGTGATCTTTTTTCCTTGTCACCAAAAATGTGCATATTGTCTATATATATTTGTTATGATACTTGTCCCGCCAGGGATTTGAAATGTCGGATCTTGTTGAAATGTTTTTCTAAGCCTTCTGCCTATTGCGTCTCAATGCTATCTTTGTTTACAAGACCATTTGCATTCTTTGAGCACACGGCACAAGAAAACGTATTTGAGACCTATGTGAGAGTAAACAGGAGTTCATTAAAATGCAAGACAAAACCTTGAATTAAGAAACCTCTTAAGCAGACAGTATATTGATGACACGCTCACTTGTCTATGAGTTCAAATGAAGCCTTTGAGACATGACCAAGAGCTTAAATCTTGTTGCTGTACTGATTGCTAATTATTTACTTCATTCTCATTATACAGATATATGGCACTCATATTCTAGTGGAATATCATGAGCCCTTTCTAATTGGCTCCCATGAGGCTGCAGTCAGCTGGAGACATGAGCTGCCAATCACACCGTGTCTTTATAAGCAGCGTTCAGCCCTGGATCCCACTGTCTCTCACAAGGACAGACAGAGCACCTCTCAATCCCCTCTCACTACTTTTTCAAGACATTTGCTCTGAAAATCCCTCCGCAACTCTGTCAAATCTCCTGCTTTGGACTTTTCCGACTCTCAATTTTGAAGGAGATGGATGGTATTCCGGACCACAACGCGACTAAGAACGGCTCTGTTGATAAGTGGTCCCTCAATGGGCACACCTCAGGTCAACATTTTGACCCGGGGGAACTGCGCGTCCTCGTCCCATCCATTCTGGTGGTCATCTGCGCCCTGGGTGTGGCTTGCAACCTGACGGCCATGGTCATATTGTTCACCAACGCTCACAAGGGAAAGCTGTCACTCATCAACTCCCTCATCTTCAACCTCATGTTTGCGGACGGGCTTGTCCTGCTGTTCTCCGTCCCGTTCAAGGCGGCGTCCTTCTCCAAAGCGACCTGGACTCTTGGCTGGGCAGTGTGCAAGACTTCTGACTGGTTCCTACACACCTGCATGGCTGCCAAGAGCTTCACGGTCGCCATTCTGGCCAAAGCGTGCTACCAGTACGTGTCCAACCCGACCAAGCAAGTCAGCATCCACTTGGGCTCCATCCTCGTGGTGCTCTTCTTCATCTGGCTATCTGCCTGCTGCATCGCCATCCCGCACTGGCTTTTCGCGGTTCTCCAAAAGGGGATCCAAGGTTCAAATTGCATCTTCGTTGTCCCGCCAGAAGCAAGAGAATTCATGTCAGTCTATGTCAAAGCATACCCCCTCAGTGTCTACTGCGCACCCCTGAGTTTTGCTTTGATATACTTTTGGAAAGCCTACGGGCAATGCCAACGGCGGTCGAGCAAAACCCAAAATCTGCGCACCCAAATCAGGTCAAGGAAGCTGACTTTGATGTTGTTTAGCCTGACTGTTGCTATGGCGATCCTATGGCTTCCCCAATGGGTGGTGTGGGTATGGGACAGACACCTTGCAGAGAAACAAGCTGAAAATCTCTATTTCCCCTCGCCGCCTCTGCTCCTAATTCTATCAGGACAACTACTGACCTTCTCCATGTCTCTGGTCAACCCACTCATCGTCCTGTCCTTGTCTGAAGAGTTTAGAGAGGGGTACAAGGGGCTGTGGAGGCGCCTCACCCTGAGAAAGCAACCACCTCCCAAAGCCAAGCCGGGACCTCACAACCCCACTTCTATGCTGTCCCCGAGTCCAAGACCAGAGGAGTCGGCGCGAGGGATGAGCTTCACCTACAGCGACTCTCGGGACCAGCTTCAGTCTGACGGCGGAGGGGCCGAGGGGAACGAGGCTGACGCCGTGAGTCTCAAAGAGGGGATAGTGCTGCCAGATGTGGAGCAGTTTTGGCACGAGCGAGAAGGCGGGTCGCAGACGGCAGAGAACGATCCAGTGCCGTGGGAGCACCAGGAGAAAGAGGACCCAAAATAAAATAACCTTCAGATTTGGACTTCTTCATGTTGAAATACATGTTTATGGGACTATAAGTAACATTGAAGATATAAAAAAGTGCAGTGTTGCTGGTGTTACAAAGTGTGACCTTGTGGATTTATTGTAACAGCATAACTGGAGGTATGCCATATTCTGTATTATATTATACTTTTTATTAAATGTGATTTTTTTTTCTTCCTAAAACATAGCAAAAAAAGCCTTTGAGAATGAAGATAGGACAGATTGACACTGATCTGAAGCTGAAAGTGTAACATGCTGGTTTGTATTTAGAAACAAAAGATCAGGGGTCCCCAAAGCGGGGCTCAGGACCAAAGAGTCCCACATTGATTTCAAGATATTTTAGGATAAATAATGAATAAGAAAAATAACACTGTTTTTAATATAATTTTTTAAGCTGAACATAATATTTTAAGAAAGATTGAAGGGGTCAAATAACTTTAGAAAATTTGATTTTAAATGTTGTGTAAATGTTTTATTTCTATGTTTTACTGAGAGTGTCCCGGGTTGTTGACATGGTAATTGTGGGGGTCGCTAGACAGGAAAGTTTGGGAACCACTGTTCTAGATGTCCAAATAAATCAAAAGCAGTATAGAGTGTTCTTGATAATAAAGTTGGGTGATTTGATCAGGAAGGAGTTCAGAAACAAATTCCCAAAGTATTTCAACCAAATATGTGCAGCAAAAGGAAGTGCTTAAAGACCTATATTCTTTAAGCAATCCAATATGTTTTGAGCAAACAAACATAGGTCTTCATCAGGGCGTCAACACATCTAAATATACAGTATTTTCCCTCACAAATGGGTGTTCCACTATTCTTGCATCCAACTACTGTAAATATGATACTATGTCCTTGATGTTTTTGAGTGCCCAGGGTTTTCAATAAAGGTTACAACAAAAAATCTGTTCTTCTTATTTTCATTTTGTACAGTATGTGAGGGTCTTGCTTTATCAGCCAATGCAAGTGGCTGTATCACGATCAACTGCATAGTGTAAACACAGTGAGTCAGCTGGGAGCTGTTAGAAAAAGTAGCTTACAAGACATGGATAATCTTTAATCAATATGTCTGTCTGATGAAACAGCTAGGCACCTCACTATTAACAAGCCTATACAAGTCACACCAGCCACATGCATATGTCATTAGCTGCACTTTCTTTATTAGACAGCTACCCAGAGAAGAATAAAATAAGATTAAGAAAATGAGTCAGTATAGTCTCCAGCAGTTAGAGCTAACACCCCTGTACCACCCCTCCTGCCTGACATTTCCCTCTCATTAATCTTTTATGGCGACCTTTATTACAGCCAGAGCCAAGTGCCTCAATCGGAGCCGCACTTAACTCAGAGCAAAGTCCTTCCTCTGGGGAAATGGCCGCACCGTAAAGAAACACTGTCAGCCTATAGGCAAAAGTAATGAGTCACCTTTGAGAGAGCTGCATGGCCCAGCAATAAAAAGCCGAAATGTTTATGGTAGTTTTCCTATAATTATTAATAATACAACATGCAGTTTTATGACCAGTAATATCTGCTTCTGTACTGCATTGAGGCGGTCGTTTGGGCATGCTGAATTTTACACAGCTACTAGGAAGGTTTGTGTTGTTTACAACCTGTGAATGTGAGGTGAGCCACAAAACATTCTTCACATGTATTTAAAATTCACTGCTTTAGATGAAGAACAAAATAGTGTAGGGGACCTTGGAGAAAGTGCAGTGGGGTACACTGGGATAAACATGTAGTTTATTTGACTTGTTAGATGATATATTAGCCTATGTTTTATTGTTTTTAATTATACTCGACTGAACAGTACATTATTAAAAAAAACTACCACAGTAGAGACACTTAATGAAAGATGGTGTCCTTGGGGCAGCGCTTGTGTTTCAGAGCAAGAAGGTTCAATTCCCAACTGGACGGGGTCTTTCTGTGAGGAATTTGCATGTTCTCCCCGTGTCTGAAAGGTTTCCTCTACCACTAAAACATGTACAATAGTTGAATACTCCAGCCAGGTGTGACTGACCATCAGCCTGGCTCCACATCTGGAGATGGGTCCCTGGGCGAGGAACTGCTGTCGCCCACAGCTCCTTGCGGGTTGTCCCAGCGGCATCAATTGCAAAGGACGCATTTCCTTACGGGGACAATGACCTTAATCTTAACCTTGGACAAAACAGAAGATCATCCAGATTAATTAACATACAGAAATAATCTAAAAGACTGAGCCTAATCTTTAAGTAAAGCCTATTTTCCCCTTAAAGAACTGTTAAAATTTGAAATAATCAACTTTAATTTATTGCCAATCTCACATCATCACGTCACATTTTACAATCAATGTAACAAACCGCATTGGCCTGCTTTCGAATGCACAAAAATGCAAACTTTAGCCTAGTAGCCTACACACAAAGGCTGTAAATGAAAACTGAACAATCAGCTGAATACAGGCTGGAGAGGACACCTGTGGAGGGGGAGGCAGAGAGCCGCAGCATGGGACACTCTCATTGAGCTGTGATGTTTCACTGACCGACAACTGTCCCTGATTATAAAAAGAGACACATTTGGAAAGAGCAGGGGCTAAAAACGTGTCACAATCACGATTTAAGGTGTCAAAACAGCGCTTGGTTTAATGAGGTCATTACGCACGGCAGGGGGAGCTCTTAGCAGGCGAGCGCATCTCTTTACTGGTCTCCTGGCTCTGCGCGCCGCCCCGCTGCGTGTCTCCCCTGTGCTTTATCCCGAGCCAGTCATCATCTCTAATAAATGAAACTCCACGGGAAGCGCGTGGCAGCCATCGCTAATTATGCGCAGCGTGAGACTGGCTGCAATTAGGCCACATGCAAAACCTTTGGCAGCCGACGCCGCTCTCCCTCAGAGGCGCAGTTACTTAAATGGGGGATCACCTGGCTGTACGGTCTGCGGATCGTCGAGCTGGGAGCACTAAAAGGTTGGTTCAGGGGGTCTGGCCTTGGTATTTAGAGGCTTTTGATTAGAATAAATCTTTGACGCTTTCATCTCAGGGAGGGATGGGGAGATGCAAAGGGCACAGACCCTTCAGCCGCCACATACAGTGCCTTGCGAATGTACTAATACACCTTGAACTTTTGCACATTTTGTCATGTTTAAAACCGTAAACGTAAAGATTTTATTTAGAATTTTTACTGAAAGTTCACACACAAGTAACAGACAACTGTAAAGTGAAAGCAAATTGATACTTGATTCTGTTATTTTACAAATAATAGAAAAGTGGGGCGTGCACAAGTATTCATACAGCATTTTTGGAGTGCATTAAATTGCTTTTATAACATTCCTAATGACAGAATGTTCACACCTTGCCCTAACCATTAAATAGAGGTCACCTGTGTGTAATCTACTCAATTCCAGCGGTTCTGTGAGGGCCTCAGAGCTATGGTCAGAGTGTATTGGTCACTAAGCAACATCATGAAGGCCAAGGAGCACACCAGAGAGGTCAGGGATAAAGCAGCGTTAAGTTATACAAAGATTTCCCAAGATTTGAACATCTCACGGAGCACTGTTCAATCCATCATTCGGAAATGGAAAGAGTATAGCACCACTGTGAACTTACCAAGACACGGCCGTCCACCTAAACTAACAGACCGAACAAGGAGAGCACTGGTCAGAAATGCAACCAAGTGCCCCAAGATAACTCTGGAGGAGCTGCGACGTACTGCCGCTGAGCTGGGGGAATCTGTACATGGGACAACTATAAGTCGTACTGTACACAAATCTGGCCTTCATGGACGAGTGGCCAGAAGAACGCCATTATTGAAAGGAGGCCATAAGAAGTCCCGTTTGAAGTTTGCTAGAAGTCATATGGAGGACACAGCTACCATGTGGAAGAAGGTGCTTTGATCAGATGAGACAAAAATTTTACTTTTTGGCCCAAATGCAAAACGTTATGTATGGAGCAAACCTAACACTGCTCATCGTCCTGAGTGCACCATCCCCAGGGTCAAATATAGTGGGGGGAGCATCATGCTATGGGGCTGCTTTTCCTCAGCGGGGACTGGGGAGATTGTAAGAATAGTTGGGAAGATGGATGGAGCCAAATACAGGGACATTTTGGAGGAAAACCTGCTGGAGTCAGCAAGAGAATTGAGGCTGGGGCGGAGATTCACCTTCCAGCAGGACAATGACCCTAAACACAAAGCTAAATCTACAATATAATGGTTTAAAAACAAACCTATTAATGTGTTAGAATGGCCCAGTCAAAGTCCTGACCTAAATCCTATTGAAAATATGTGGCTATAGGTCGGTCCTGGCACCAATGGTTGGGAAACATTCAAAAACAAGTTTCATTTTACAGCGTTTTCACTTTATTTTAAGTTCATTTGAAGACACAGTGTTGCACAGTGCCCGGGTTTGCATAGGTTTAATAATAATAATAAAAAACAACAATAAAAAGTTAGATGGCGGCATGACATCACTTTAAAAAAAAAAATCCTGTATTGTAAAAGCAGAGGTGTCACAAGCAACATGTTTGGCCTAAAGATTCCTGCTGAATCGATCCAAAATTGCCATTGGTTTACTGCAAGTTAAAAATTTACATCATCATAAATAATTGTGTGGTGGCAGAAGAATGATTGACTTCTAAAACAAAGGGAGCTGCCAAACTTCACTCGGGCCTCCACTGTAGGCCCTCGATGAAAATAGTGAGGACACTCCGGCTTCAGAAAGTACCATGAATCCGGCCAGTGAATTATTGAATAAAACACTGGATCCTGATCGGATTGTAGATGGTTTCCAGTGGGTGGAGACACTAAATGATTATCATCTTCTGCTCTTTTTACAAAAAGGGGTAAAAATCTTTGCAGACCATACATTCTTGGATCAATGACTGTCAGGACAAATCGAAGAGAAAGTGATATTGATACGACGTAGTTTTTCTTGCAATGATTACTGTAATTCGGTGGAAACAAATGCAAATGCCATCTACGATTAAGACAAAGTGCACTACATTAAAACAAAATCTAAAAAGTAAAAATGAAAATCCCTTATATTCCCCTAAACTTCAGACTAATGTCTTGTAAACCTACTTACAGCATGCGGTTTAGGGGCTTCACTGGTGCGTCCAGTTTAAACCCATTATTTTTCTCACAAATGAAGGGCAAGCGCCTCACCACTAACTTTTTTTCTTAATATAAGATATCCTTTTATAGCTGATGCTCTGAAAAGGGCACCATAGTTAGTACATACGCCACACTGTAAACATTCATCTTTGTTATTAATAAATAGGCCTAGGACAGTCTCGATAGTCGATTCACAGGACAATTTCACATTTCTTTAAAAATTAAAAGTGAATGGTGCAGCCTGACGATGAATCTCCAAACAAATGACAAAGAACGTCCCTTAATTGCTGTCAATGTCTCCCCATTCACTAAAAAAGCAGTGCCGTTCACACAGTAGGTCTACAGCAGGTGTTAAGTAGTTTATGTCACAATGCCACATTAACTTGGTCACATAGAAAAGGTTTCAGGCAGTGCATTTTTGATGTAGACTTCAGTGATCCCTGAGATCCCGGTTTAAGTCCTAAAATACAACACACACACAGAACATCAGGTCACTTGATAAAACATGTGGCTGAACAATCAATTAAAATAGTATTTCTAAAAATAGAATGTGCAGTAAGTGTTTTTTCTAATCTGTTTCCACCTCTAACATTGCTACAAAATTAACCCTACTATTTTACTAGAGTTAATACCGTTTTGACTTCTTCTGTCCAGCAGAGGGAGCCAAAGTTATTCTCTTCTTTTGCAGCACATCACTGGTAATTTGCAAACTTGCCACTTTGGGTTGCTCCTCCTGCATAAGCACAAAAAAAACTAAAACATTTCCAAATATATACATAGATTAAACTCATTGACGATATCAGAAATGAGATATTATATTATTAACATTTTAAATCAATAAACAAACAATAACAGTAAAGCAAAAATTTGGCTAAACTGGAAGGACTTGCAATCGTACAAAAAGAGAAACAATAGCTGCTCTCTTACGGCACTTACGGTTGTTGGTTTGCTGAGAGGACACGGGGGTGGGGGTCTGTTGGGGGGCTCTGGTCTTGATTTCGAGCCTGGAGAAGCTGCTGGTCTGGGGTTCGAAGGCAGTGACGGAGGCGGACCGGGTGGAGGTTTCGGAGCGGGATTTTTCGTTTGTGTGATTTTGACCGACGTTTCTGGCTCAGTTTGGATCTGAGAGGGTTTGTCTGTGGGGTACGCGGGGACGGGAGGTGGCTTCACCGCAGGCCGGATAATGGCGTGTCTGGATCGGGATGAACAGGATGGGCTTGGACTGGGAGAGGACTTGCCCTGGAGAAAACGATCATAACTTTAATTGGGTCGTGTTTTGTTTGCGTTTGCCTTGGCTGAACCTTTCTCACCAACTGATCTGCTCCCTGTTTCTTCAGTAGGAATGTTGGGTTGGCATGGCCGCTAACGTGTTCGCCGTCAACCAGGGGCTTGCCTTCAACTGGGACTGAACAACTGGGCACAAAAGGATCATACAGTAGAATATTAGAACATTTTGTGACCTATTGCTATTCCTTTGTGAATGAGCAGCAGATCATTTGGAGGCGTACCTGGGCACTGGAGGTGGAGCGGAGGTTTTCTGTGGGCGGAGCTTGTGCTTATAGCAGCACCACAGTCCGATGGCGGCAACGACCACAAAAAGCACCAGTGGAAGGATCACAAGGACCAGCAGGAGGTCGACTGTTGAGACAGAAAACGGAAAGTCAGAATTCATCCCTCATATAAGAAACACATCAGTGAAATGCAGTCTGTGCCACTGACTGTTGCTGATGATGGGTCCACTGTCCACACTGCCCCCTGAGCCTCTCTGGTCACACAGAGGAGGAGCCCAGCCCGGGTCACAGTGGCAGTTGTGGTTGTTGTTGCACAGCTGGAACGCAGACAATACAGAGTTGTGATGTATATGTTCATAATTGATCGTCTTTTACTTATTGTGTTTTTTTTGTTTTTGTTTTACAAGGCCTGTGCTAACACTTAAGAGACACACATTGGCAGAAAATCCCTCATTTATTTATGCCAGGTAAGCACTTATCTTAACCTCTTACCCTCCGCCTGAACCGAGCGCATTTTCTCCAGTTCAGCATTAACAAAAGCTAAAAGCTTCTCGACTGGAGAGCAATAGTAATGCCCCATTTTAAAGCTAAGACTTTGTGATCATAACTTTTATGTTACGTTGTCGTTGCGTCCTGTCACGTTTTTGAAGTGTTGTTGTCATGTTTTCATCTCTTTTTTAAAATGTGTATTACTTTTTCATTGCTTTTTTTCCATTACTTTTTGTCATGCTTTTGTCACTTTTTTGAATCTTTTTGTTGCGTTTTTTCGTCATATTTTTATGTTAGCCGTTTGTTGCGTTTTTGTCATGTTTTTCATTGCTTTTTTTTTTTTTGCTTTTTAGTTTTGTTTTTGCCACATCTATGTCACTTTTTGTGACTTTTTTATTGGTTTATCATTGCTTTTTTCATAATTTTTTTGGTCACGTTTTCTTTCTCGTTTTCGTCGCTATGTTGATGCTTATTGTTTTTTTTAAAGCTTTTAGATTGGCATATAGCCGAACTGGAGAAACCGCCGGGGGTAAGAGGTTAATATCTTATACAGGGCAAGTAGAATACGGGTAGAATTCAATTTTGGAATGTTTTTTTTTTCTTTTCTTTCATTTTACATAATCCTCTCAAACCTACTCTTCTTTGACCTAGACCTACTAAAGACCTATACATGAAACTATAGAATTTCTGCTGTCCTGCTTCAGTGTTGATTGAAATATGCGTCACAAAATAATAATGTAAATCAAATGATTAGATTAGATTAACCCAAAAAATTGCTTTTGGCCAAAAACATTTAGATAACATCACAACTAAACCCCAATTGATTTGTAACTTTTGACACAGACTTGCCACAGTGAGCGTTACGCCAGAATACTTTGAGTGAACAATACACAGGCCTAAATACTCTTCGTGCACTACTACTAAGTCTTAATTTAGACTTTGCCATTACACATTTAAATCATGAAGCCTTTGTCACTATTGCCAGCAGGCCTCTCTTTTAAACAGCCCTGCAGCACATATAGGAAATTACCCCATGTCCGTTGCACTTGGCATTGCACTCAGCAGTTTTGAGAAAGGATGCATTGCGGCACACTCCGTTGAAGCAAATCTATTAAATGAAATAGAAAAGTTTACTGTGGTGGTAAAAAAAAAAAAAACGATGAAATGCTTCTGGAACGGCAACATTGGATTTTACCGAGTCCTCTCCACACTTGGTGCCCGTCATGACCAGCCCAGGGTCCAGCGTGTCCCCCTGAGGGTCCTCACCCCCTTGGGTAAACTTGTACACATGAGTCCCCATACACGTGATCTTCTTGGAGCCGATGGTGACTGTGGTCTCTATGCAGACAGCACTGGTCTCGAGGGGCTTGGTAGCGGAGGACACACACTGGATCTTCCCACATTGAGCATCCCTAGAAGAGCAGACGAAAGGCTCTAAACCCAGTACAAATGGAAAAGCAAAATAGAGATCTAGCTCACACAAATTTGATTCTTAGCCACTTAATCAAACTTTTTGCTAGGGCTGGGTATTCCGATACAAGTATTAGTTAACCTCTTAATCCCCACCTGAACCATGCACATTTTCTCCAGTTTGGCTTTACCAAAATCTAAAAGCTTCTTGAAACTTTCCTGGTTGAATAAAGGTCAAATAAATAAAATAAATATAGAAAAGTGACAACAAAAAATTAAGAAAAAGTAACAACAAGTAATGTGAAACAACAGAAATGTGATGAAAACCCAACAAAAAAAGCATTGGGGGAAAAAAATATGATGACAATGAGATGATTTTCGTGGGTCTTAGCTTTCAAATGCGGTATTACACTGGTCTATAGGCTGTGACTTTATGGATTTGGGTAAAGCTGAACTGGAGAAAATGCACTCCGTTAAGGCAGGGTTTAAAAAGTTAACTTAGTTCCAGTAAAAGAAAAAGAAAGAAAAAGTGGTGAGGGCCTTTTTTTCAAAACTTGTCTGATGGGTCCTGATACGGCACTAAAGAATGTTACTTGATAAAAATGAAATCAAAGAAGAAGAGTCTTGATGGAATGCCAGAACATCATTCTGTTTTACGGTTCTAGACAATGATTAATGCAGCGTATGTACTGGGCCAATATACAGGTATCGTAAACCAAGTTAATTATAAAGTACCCAACCCTATACCTACAGTATTACCCATGTAAAGATTGGTACCTCCTATTATTCTGCCCACCAACATTGTAAGTCGGACAAACCAACAAAGTTTCATGCATTTTGGAAATCAATGCAGCCTCTTTTAAATATATATATAAATACAGATCTACTTCTTCTTCTTTTAGTTACATTACTCTTCCACATTTGTGTAAGTGAAACATGTTGCTGTTTACCTGTCATTGCATTTCCTGTACTTCCCATACAGGTCTTTGCCACAGTTCCCATACATGTCCCCTGCTTCGTTTACCTTCCTAAAGCACAGGTCTGGAGCGGGACGGCCATCTATCAGAGACACAAAGGTGACACATACGCAGAGATAAGACTTTGATTAATCGCCCAAATGCACAGTGCAGCCGCCGAACACAGGCCAGATGGCACCGTCACCGCTCTGAGTGGCCTCTCCAGGGAGGCGCTGGCCCTCTGCGATCACTGACACCTACACCGTCCAAGAACAATGCTTTATCTGACACTGGCACGCTCATTATTAAACTACAGGCAGGTTTCTGACCAGTAGCGTACAGTGGATCAAAGATGCCAAGGGTGGTGGAAAGGCATACTAAATTTCTACATCCCAATTTGCCGAAGTGGGAACAAGTTCTTGTCTTTCAAGTCTATGCACAAAAGGGAAAGCCGTCAGATTGGGATATTTTTCTTCTTCTTGCTGAATATTTTTTACTGTGTTGGTAATACAGTATAATTGGATGATGTAAGTATGTATGTCGCATCAAAAGTTTGTATTCGTGTACAAGGAGTTAGATAAATTGCATCAAGTCTTGTCAAGTCACGGGGCTCAAGTCCAAGTTAAGACCTGAGTCATTGGTGCTCAAGTCAAGTCCTAAATCTTAGTCCATTTTATAGTGGTAGTACCAGTAATAGAAGTAACAAATATGGCTGTATTTTCTGTTGTTATTAGTTGAAAGAATATTGAATAACCTTGACACATGTTCTCTTGCTTGAAGCTAGAAACAGAGATACGTACAGAAACTGTGAAACATAAACTGAAGTTGGTAAAATTAGAGGGGTTAATGCTCTCAAAGCTTGCATCAAAATCAATGCTTTATAGATTTCTCCGTCTTCTCCAAACACAGTCCTTACATCTGTACCGTAAGTTACACCACAGCGGATCGATACGTCCCACAGGCCCCGAGCACAGACGCACCTTTGCCCCACAGAGAGCGGCACTGCTGCAGCAGCGTCAGGCACATCCCGGTGTAACAGTAAGCGCTGCCGCCGGCGCACGTCGAGCCGTCCATCAGGTAAAAGTTGGCGGGACAGGATTCGGCTTTCCCATCGCAGTACTCCGGGAGGTCACACGAGCCGGAGGCAGCGCGGCACAGCACACCCGAGCTCTTCAGCTTCAGGAGAGAAACAATGCACATGAAAATACATCTGAAAACATGCAAATGTAAGAGGAAATGTGATTATACCAAGGTCTTGCAAAAACAACATTTGACTTAAAATCGGGTTTTTCAGCACATTTCCTTAATCTTACTGAAGTAGTAGATGACAACAGTCTACTTGAGTAAAGTTATTCACAAGTTACTATGACATGAGTACAGCCTCCCTCATGACACATGTTGCCAGAAAGATAGTGAATTATAAAGCTAACACTTTCATTGATTACTACTTTCCTTTCCTCGGGTTACATGTAGTACCTTGCAGTTGTCACAGCAGACGCCATGGGCACATTCAGCTCCAGCTTTCAGAGTGCAGTTGTTGGCGTTGCAGCATGAACTCGTGCACTCCTAAATGACAGGGGAAATCTTATAAAAATGAGCCGCTGGTTGTAGATATCAGTGAAGAGTCGCCTCTGGACACGGGACTGACCTCCTCCTCTCCGCAGTCACACTCCTCCCCCTCCTCTAAGTAGCCGTTACCGCAGCGCTGCCCTCCGTACATGGCTCTGGTGTTGGGCAGATTAAACAGACACTTCCCACCGCCAGAGTTCAGGTAGTTTTTCAGCTCCTTCATGTTACAGGCGTTGAACACTTTCGGAAATGGATGCCTGGGCCGAAAAAAGAAACAAAAGCTCATCTAGTAGCGGCTGTTTGTTGGCCTGTCTGTGAGACGAATGGCGGTTATATTTTTAAACGTACCCAGTGGCAGCGGCCATGATGCATCCTCCTTCGTCTGCTTTTGCCTGGCAGCACCCGGGGACGTCATGACTCATCCCAAAGTTGTGTCCCATCTCATGAGCCATTGTGGCTGCAACACCAACAGTGTGGTCCGAGTGGTCCTAAACATAGAAGATGCAAAATCCTTTGGTTATGTACAGTATACAGGTGAAACTCGGAAAATGTGAATATCATTAAAAAGTGCATTCACTTCTGTTATTCAACTTAAACTGTGAAACTAATATATGATAGACTCATTACATGCCAAGTGAGGTATGTATAGCCTTTATTTATTACAATGATATTGATATATATTGGATCATTACGGCTCAGCTTGTAAAAACCCCAAATTAAAAATCTTGGTAACGCTTTATTTTACACTACCCTTGATACATTGTACAAATTTAGTAATGTATGTAATGTAATGTGCTATGTAAAACTGTGCAATAACTTGTACCTATGGGTTAGATACACGATGGACTATAATGTATTTGTATTTTGAAAATATTTAATGTAATAAGACATAAGACCCAAACTCTAAGTCTAACCTGAAGCCCCCAAGCCTAAGGGTCTTATTACATTATGTACCTTCAAAATACAAATACATTATATTACTAAAGTACTAATACACATTATTCCATTGTGTATAAACTACATTGGTACAATTATTACACATAGTTTCAAAGCAGATTACATTATACAACATTTAGTTCTATACAATGTATCAAGGGTAGTGTAAATCACATACAATTTGAATATTTTGAAAATAGACTGTAAGCCATAATCATCCAAATTATCACAAATAAAGGCTTGACATATGTCACTTTGCATGTAATGAGTCTATATTATATTAGTTTCACATTTTAAGTTGGATTACAAAAATAAAGGATCGATACTCTAATTTTCCGAGTTTCACCTGTGGCTAAATATGGAAAATAATATATGAGGTACACAATCGAAAATTACTGTAGTAAGTAATAAGTCAATATCTGTAACTTATCGAGCAGAGAACAACCTATTACAGACTGACTTTCTGCTCTACAATTTGACAATAATTCCTTAGATCATAATGGGTTAATACCACTCACTTCAATGCATACAATTTTCATGCATCAGTCTTTCAAAGCAGTATTTTCAATATTCAAAGTCACTGTTGGTTTGAAGAAAATGTATTCATTTAAAGCAGTACTAAGTAACTTGTTTACCTTAATAAAACCTTTTCGTAGTCCCTCTGGGAGTAATACAAGTGTTAATGGGACAATTGGGGGGTCTTTTCATGTCTCTGGCCAGAAAACCACAATTGCAACTTGACTGCCACCGGGTCGGCGCACCAATACACACTAATAGAATCACGAAGAAGTAGCTAACAGGCTAACGGGCAGAGCTAGAGCTAAAACTAGCGGGCTAGCGCCACTTAAACAGTATTTCCAGCCAAGTTTGAGTGAAAAAAATATATATTTCCATTGTGTACTTTGATGTACAATATCCCTCTCTCCCTTTGTCTTTTCTGTCAGCGTAGTATTTACTCTCACAGACAATTAATAAGTAAAAAAAAACGCAACATGCTACGACACCTGCAGTGGCGCTTATGGCCTCTAGGGGCATGAGTTACTTAGTACTGCTTTAACATCCCTCAGATCGTTATTGCTTAAAACACAACAATACTTTATTCCTAGCTGTATATTTACCGAGTTGACTCCTCCAGACTGGAAATCGGAGCACATAGCTTTGAGCGGTGCCAGTCCGATGGTGGTGCCCTGGAACGACCTGCCCCTGGACACATAAATCAAATCGCGTCATTAGCTCCAACCGGTCATAAGCCTCAGTTCCACTCGGACTCTGGAGGCGGAACCGCAGACGATAATGCAATAAGAAAGAACGACACTGACGTAATGAGCTGAGCGTTGTCATTGGGCAGAGTGCGGAGCTGCTTGCCTCTCCAGGACAGGAACGAGGCCAGGGTGCTGTGGGGGTTATCGGACACGCCGATCAGGTCCTGACTGGTCCACACCTCCAGACCGATCAGAGCCACACGGATGTTCAAGGCTTTATAGTACTGGGAATGTGATCATAAAGACATTTTACTGCTAAAGAAGCTCTATGTCAAGAGTGTCATCAAACTAATGGAGTAGTATTGCTATGGTACAGTGCCTAAGTAACCTACATAAAAGCTTATTTTGATCTTTACAGTTTAAGTCTAACTAAGGGCTATTTAACTGTTTTTGTAGGGGCCAGATTCTCATGAAAGCTTTGGGGCCGGACATACTATATTTATGGAAATCTCGATACCATCTCATCAACAGTTTTGACCGTCAAACATGATATATACAACCTGCTTCTAGTTCAATAGTAGAACAAAAACAGCATCTACTGTTGACTTTTAGTGAAGAAAATGATGATAATAATAATAACTGTGAGAAGAGTGGAGGCTTTTAGTTAACCTCTTAACCCCCACATGAACTGAGCACATTTTTCTCCAGTTTGGCATTACCCAAATCTAAAAGCAAAAAAGTGGCAAAAAGAGCGACAAAAACGTTGCTCAAAAAACAACGAAAAAAGTGACGAAAAAGCAACGTAAAACGATAAAAACGTCAAAAAGGGCGATTTAAAAAAATACGAGAACACAACAAAAACACTTTCCAAATGTGACAAAAACGCAGCAAGAGAGCGACAAAAATACGACTAAAGTGTGATGAAAAAGCAACAAAAAATCAACAAGGAAGCCACAAAAGAGCGACAAAAAGGTGACAAAAATACGATGAAAAAGTGACCAAAACATGAGCAAAACGCTTAAAAAATGAGACAAAAAAGTTACAGTCAGTTTTGTAGGTCTTAGCTTTCAAATGAGGCGTCACACTGGCCTATAGCCTGTGAGCTCCAGTTGAGAAGCTTTTAGATTTGGGTAAAGCCGAACTGGAGGCAATGCACTCGGTTATGGCGGGGCTTAAGAAGTTAAAGAAGGCTGGTAACTTAAATTTAGACAAATTCATGAATGTCTAAAAGCTTTGATAAAACAAATCGAAAACATCATTGGCGTCCGGCATGTGGAGTGTCTGCCACATTATTTTTTTTTAAATCAAGGAAAGCTTTTAGACTTTCTTTTTTTTTTTTTACATCCTTGAAGAGCACATGATTGAACTTAGTCGATAGTTGGTTGACCCAGTGATTATCTGTTCCTCGCTTGTTAGACAAATGTATGTTTATTTTCCAGCCAGTCTCTCAACCTAAATGAACTTAAACTACCTTGATTATCTCTTAATTAAATATAGTCCCTTATTAGATTTCTGCAACATAAGCAAACCAACAGCCGTTACATCTGGTCAACTTTCATTTCTATCCTGACATGATTCGGACGCTTACCTTGTCGACCAGGTTTGCTGCTTCCAGTAACTTCAGCTGCGTTTTCTCGAGGCTACTCCCATGCTTCTCAAACTGTCAACGACATTCACCACATCAATTAGAAACTGGCACACCCAAAAAACTGCCATCTCACCAAAAAAAAAAACACCGAAACCGCAAAAGGAAATCTCTTCCACTACAAACAGAAACCAAAGATGTGAATCACAGCTTGATGGAAAGAAAAGCTGCACGAAATGCAACTAGAGGAGAATGACTTTATGTTGGCTGCAGGACGACAAAGTAATTATGTATTTATTTATTTTACAGCGAAACATGGTGCAAAACTGATAAAACTAAATAAAATCTGTATCGGAAATTACATGTAATATTACTGATCAGATATGGGTAGAACTCATATACATTTCCTCAAGTACAAATCAAATAGGATGTTCTTTTTTTACTTTCACCAGTAATTATTTGTATGACCACATTTTATTTCTACTTCTAGGTAATAGGTTGTAGGTAAGTATAAATGTATTTCGAAAAAAAAAAAAAAATCCCCAGAACTGTCGTGGAAAAGTTGAATCATCGACTCTTCTTAGCTCTTTAGGTCAGAAAAGACTCTATGACCTAAAGAGCTAAGAAGAAGCTTCCGTGACTAGAAGTGAAACGTCCTCAACTTGAGCAAAACCCAGTCGATGATTTCACTTTTTCTACGATGCATACTCCCTGGATGAATGAAAGCCTTCACAAACATACATCCCCAGAACTGGGTTACTAGAAAGGGCAGCAATTTGTAAACTTTTTATAACAGAAAAACCTCAAAGGAATGAAAGCCAGTCTGGTAAAGTGTAGTTAAAGTTGAAAGCAAACATGTTGTGGTAAGGTTTACGAGCTGAACCACATTTCATGACTTGGCATTTTTAGCTTTAAGTTAAACATACAATGACCGTTTACATTTAATGCTCTGGCTTTGGCTTTGACATAAAAGGTACTGCTAAATCTATGAACATCTATAAATAAATCCCAGCTCCCATTAGTGCGACGTAAAATGGTGTAATTAAATACGCCCTTGTCTGGTCGAGTGCATCTCAGCAGCGTCCTTACCTCAGCCTTGTCCGCCACCAGCAGCAGCTCCACATACTTCATGCTCTGAGCGACATCTCTCTTTTCCTGCAAAGCGAGACAGACGAGGTCAGAGGGAAAACGACGGCGCCGCTAAAAAGCGTCTGTCCCGTTATTGACAGCGGGTGCGTCCTCGCTGAGCTCACCCTTTTGTAGTGGGGTGACATCATGCCGTGGATAAAGTTATCGAGACCCCCCTCTTGGTCTTCGTTGTCGCTATGGCGATGCGGACAGTGGCCCGTGTGGAGATGGAGGCGGTCGGCTCGGAAAACGGCGTGCTGCTGCTGTTGTTGTTTTTGTTGTCGTCCGGTGTCGTTGTAAACAGGAAGTGGCTCGACCAAGTAGCTGACGCTGGCGTTTAGGGAAATGAGTCCCCTGGGGAAACAAGGCAATGGTAAAGGCTCCATCTAATAATAGGCTTAAACGATCAATGAAAATCGATGAAGCTTGTGGATGTCCATTAGCGGAGGATGCAAAGGACAGTTTGAATAACATGTCCAGCAAGACTGAAGAATCTATCATGGCATTAAATCAAATGAGATTACAGCAATTAACTCTGCTTTTTTAATTTAGTTTGACACAAGGGAAAAGGGCATTTCCCTCTCATTCATTTTCACTGTTATATGGCAGTGTTTCCCCACCAGACCCCAGGAGGTACGCAAGCACTTTTGAAACATTTTTATTATTTCAGATCTAAAAAGGTGAAATTGAACAGTATTTGAATTTGAATCTCAGACTGTTTTTGCTTCATTTCAAACACAATACACAACTAATATTTGAGTTTAGTGGATCATTTTCTTGGCAGCACCTTCGAGTTAAGGGGTACTTTGAGTAGAAATGAAAGACTCAAGGGGTGTTGAGACAGAAAAGGCTGGGAACTACTGATGAATGGAATGGTGATTCATTCTTCTTTATAGGGGTGGGGCATATCGTATCGCATATCGTTATTGCGATATAATTTTTTTATATCGTTGTCATTTTTTATATCGTTGTGGACACGATATAATTGATGTTACGCTCAGCTCTATCAGAGGAGTATAAACACTGTGAAACACGGGGAAAGGTGCTTAAAAAGTAAAATGGAATAAAGGATGTAAACGGCTTGAGTAGGTCATTATGTGCAAGGAAATTAGTATGCCTTAAAAAAAATAAAAAATAAATATCACTGAATTAATCTTCAAAATACGCTTAAGGCTGGGATTTTGAAGTAAAGTGTCAATTATATCGTCAAATATATCGTTACTGTGATCCTTCTATTTTATATCGTGATATAGATTTTAGGCCATATCGCCCTGCCCTACTTCTTAATACAACCTCTGAATTAATGAGTGCTTGGTAAGATAAAAATCTAGAAACAATAAAATAATCTGTCTCTATTGGAACTAATTATGCACAAAATGTACTAATCCAGTATCTTAGACCTCAATAAACGTGTTCTGAAACATGTTTAATGTGTTTTATAATTTATGTGTTAGTCTCTCAAATGCTAGGACATTTAGTTTAAACATGTTAAAGCTCTAGGACATTTAGTTTAAACATGTTAAAGTTTAAAAATGTGAACTCGATTTTAAGAATATAATTTGCAAATGTAATCACAAGTGCAACACTATGTTTTATTGTGCAGGCCTAATGCTTGGTACTTTCACAAAATGTACCCTGTTTTATGGCTAAAGTTTAAACAAAATCCAATAATTAATGTTTGATTGTATTGAGAGGCACTGGGATGTGTGTATATGTGTACATAATCTAATCTCTGGCACAGACACATGCTTTGCTCAGCTGACGTGTGTAAATCAATTCCAGCTGAAACATATGTACAAATTTAAACAGTCTTCTGGCCTCTCTACAAAAGCGCCTGCCAATACACAAACAAGACAATTATCTTCCAAAGCAGCGGGTCAGGCAGCTGTGGAGGACATCTGTGGAGGTCGCACGCCCACATGGAAACACTTGCTGTGTTCGCATGTCTCCGGACAATCTGAATTAATAAGTACACTCCTCCACACATAGAGCAATAGATCCACTCAGCACAAAAAAACTGTCAGTGTGTTGCCTCTCTCTCAGGAAGCGTGGACCCACTGAACCAGCACAGAGCCTTTGACCCACTAACCCACTACCTTCACTATACTCGCTCTGTGCTCTACTAGAAAAGTTTATTTCAATTATGATTAAAATACATCTGACTGAAAGTAAAGCACACTACCCACTTTGTTACTTGAATAAAAAGAAAAAGGCCCTAATTTAATCTTTTTTGAAAACTTTGATTTGTCTACAGTGTCTAAAGGTTGGACAAAAATTAGCTGGTTTTCTGTTAAACTGAGGGTAATAAATAAACTAATCTTGGCATTTTGCAAACGATAACAAAATAAAAGATGCTGAACCTCAGAAAGAGCAGTTATTATTTAGACTCTAATGCTTTGCTAATTGCTGCGCAGCCATTTTTTCTTATCTCGTGTCCTGAAATGCTGGCACATCATGGTAAAAATAATGAACAGAGGCTGCAAATCTGACATATTGTTATAAACAGAGTGTTATCCAAATAAATAAAAAACTGTCTGGTTTGCACAATCTAATCTAAGGATTTCTCCCTTTGTGGAGAGATTGTGCTACAAAAGTCTGCAGATGCACTTTTTTCATTCCAAATAATGAAACTGAAATGTTAGACTCTCTGCTGAGGTTTTGTGGAGATCCAGACTCCTCAGATGTGAAGATTCATCGGAGTGCACTTTGACATTGCACTGCTTACCTTAGTCCTGAGCACGTGCTCACGACGACACTAGAACCTCGTATTCCTTCAACTTCCCCATGATAGAAGCAGTGCTCCTGCAAAACCATATTCCATAAAAGTCATAGTTCAAATCATAAACCTTAAACTAAACTTGAGGTGAGCGATATATTGTCTACAAGACAATATCCAAATTGTACAAACGACATGTGTTATTACATTATTGATCATATTAATGACCAGAAACTAACAAGAAAGCTGCAAATACTGCTCTTGAAAAGGCCGTCTCATCTTTGTTGAAATCACTTGACTATTGAGTTAAATTACACATTAAGTTATAAGTGCTTAATTTCTAATCTCAGACAGTGGTTCATCTACAACTTTATTCATTTGATGTTAATAGAGATATTTTATTATGCTTTAGTAATGCATTTATGTCAGATGTTTTACATTAATTAAATATGGATGTTCTTTATTCCAACTTCTATTTTAGACCCTTTTTCAACTCTGTTTAGTCTCGACTTGATCTGGGCCTGGTGGTATAAATGTTTCATAAAGTGGTACTTGGTGTGAAAAGTTTCAGATACTTTTAAGATACTTTGAGGCTGTCAATAACTTCGTCAAAACTTGCTTCGCAGACTCACATCTTTCCCAGGAGTGGAGGACATGCGTGTTCCATCGGGCCTGTACCATATTTCCTGATATCCTGGGGCCAGCAGCTGCCTATAGTTAAATAACAACAAAGAAGAGCACAAAGTCAGATTTTCAAGAAAATCCTCACAGAGCAACCATATGACAGTGCATCTTCGGAATAGTAAAAAAAAATGCTAGAAACCTGCGGGGAACCGGCATATATATTCTCCACAGCAGCCAATACTCATAAAAAATTCATTGAGACTGAAGGACTCCTAGAAAACCAGGCCGCTTTAAAGATTTAGATGGAGATCCTCACAGAGATAGACCAGGAAGAATGTGGAAACTAGTAATTGAGTCCATATGCACTTTTAAGGTGAACTGCATTTGCGTTTTACGAGCATAGACTGTCATTAGCCGACGCCACACATGGGATTTCAAACGACGCATTTTATCTCCGGCCACGACATAACATCCCACTGTTTGAGTAAGTGGCATTGGCTGCTTTTCTGTCATCCCTCTGGTCCAATATTTACATCCTAGACAGATGCTTGTTTTCCCCGTCTTTCTCCCTCCTCAAACCTTGGCTAAAACTCGCCTTCCTGTTTTCCTTCATAAACCCGGTCCAGATCGCAGCTGGTTCATTTCGTCTCAGTCAAACTCCAAATAACAGTGACCTTAGAATCAGAAATCGACGTGCCTTCGGGCTGACACACTTCGCAGTGGTTCCCATGAGCTTCTGTGGCATTTGCTGCATCTCAAGAGCAGCAAAACCGTCATATAAACCGAAAAATAAACAAATGTGCCAGCGATACCAAACATTCTTAATGCTCAGGTAGACTTCAGCAACACTATGTTTTTATTATCGAAATAGAGCTCTTGAAAGAGGACCTAACATATTTAAACCTAATGTTTGGTTGCCTGGTATCTAGGCAACATCATCAAGGAGACAAGCTGGTGAGCCAGGTCTGAGGAAAGGATCAAGAAGCATGTTTTGTGAGCTGTGATGACATTATTGCTTGGATTTTACTCTTTTGGCAAGTGCTTCGTTCCCAAAATGCATAAAACGGCAACTGAACATATTTTACTTTGTAACATTCAACCTTCTGTGGGAAAAGGGCGTAAATGTCTCCTGCTGCAGAGAAAACAGATGAAGACAGAGGAGAGAAAGATGGGGATTTCTCTTTATCCCACCATCTCTTGCCCTCGAGCCCCTGGCCAGCCCTTAAAACAATGACAGCCCATTGATGCAATCAGACTAAAAGACACTATCCCAGGACTGCATCATCGCTTAAAAGACATGAGCAGCATTTGTGGAGATGTTGCAGCGAAAAAGACACAAATGTAATCGATCAACGCTAATGATGTCACTCACTAAACACTGACTTCTGACCCTGGTTTATATCTGCTCTTCCTCTGCGTTTCCTGCTTCTGACTTTCCACATATGCTCATTGTGCTGCAGCCCGGACCATCACTGTGCCTTAGGAAGACAGTCACTTCTTCCATTAGGAAACACACACAGAGGCTCTCTCTGTGAAGTTGTGCCAGTCAGCAGCAGCTGAGATCGAGGTAAAACGCATCTGGACAATAGACAAGATGGCACAAGAAGAACACATAAACCCGGTGATAACAACAAACAATTGAGCTGGAACTAGTATCAGGTAAAACAGCTCAAAAAGTGAAATAATTTCCTACCAAGGACTTAAAAAAAAAAAAAGCAAATAGGCCCAAATGAACAGTTTTTGGGACCACGGACCACGTTCGAAGACTTCAACTACTGAGTACAGAAGATGAATCATGTACTTTCATTGAAGCATTATCATTAGGCAAAGGTGTTTTTCTCAAATGTCTGTTATTACAATACACAGCAAGTCAGACATTTTATTCCACAGCAATAGAAAACACGCACATTTAAAACACAAAATAATAGTGAGAATGCATTGTTATAAATGACATCAGGAGCACAGAAAACTTAATTTACTTCATTACAAATCTAAATTCTATGACCTTCTTAAAATGTTAAATTAATACAGTAGTCAAATGACACATTTGCTCATACACAAACTAAATGAATGAAGCCAGTGTGTTGCTCTCCCGCTCGCAGCTAATAACGCAGACTTCCACTAAGCGGGTGACAAAGCCGAGCGGCGAAATTCCTGGCATCGTCCAAAAACCAATATCTCTAATTACATCCAGCGGAGTGCTATGACAGCGCTCGCATTATGGCCTGTGTGAGTGCTGGTGGGGGGGGCTAGTGGGGGGGCTACACAGGCTGCACACTACAGTTTGGATGCGCGCCAGGGAGCAGACACATCGAGTGATTGAGGGGCGCAGTAACGGGCTGGATCAAGACCGTCTGGGAGGGAAAAGAGAGAAAAAAAACACAGACAAAGACACGCTTCAAGGGGAGAATAATGGCCGAGGGAGTCATGCTAATGCGCAGGGCGAGATAGCGCGAGAGTCGGGGATGTTGGCTAATGTTTTCGGGTCAGTGGGGCGCATTCCCTCACAGTATTGGATGACATCACGGTGCGCAAGGGCAGAAAGTCGCAGTAGCATAAGCCAGACATGATGGAGAGGCTTTTATTTTGAAGGGGGTGGGCCTTCTCAAATAAACAGACTATAAAGTTAAACAAGGACACTGTCACGTGTGCGGGGGAATGATGACCCAAAACGCAGAGCAGTTCCAAACAAAACTCAAATTTAATGGAACAAGCAGAATCCGAGGAACAGAACAGACAGAGAATGACTACGATGACGAACGACAATGATCCAGCAAAGACAAGGGAAAACACAGGGGTATAAATACACAGGGAACCAGGGCACAGGTGAAACACATCAGGGCGGGGCAGGCAATCAACAGGAGGAAGGGAAAGCAGGACGACACAGACACAGACCAAGACTATCAAAATAAACACAAGACAGAGACACAGACTAGGACAGGGGAGAAACTAACCAAAACCAGGACAAAACCAACAACCAAAAACCCACATCATAACAGTACCCCCCCTCCAAGGGACGGCTACCAGACGTCCAAACCTAAAAAAAACAAAAAGGCCCAAAAGTCCGACGGGCCCGGGCGGGCGGAGGGGGCCCGGAGGCGGGAACCACGAACCCCAACCCCGGGGGGCACGGAGAGTCCTGGGGGCTACCCTGGAGGCAGCGGGTCTGGGGGCTCCGGCGGAGGCCGCGGATCCGGGGGTCTCCACGGGGGCGATGGGTCTGGTGGCTTAGGCGGGTCAGGGGGCTCCGGGTCAGGCGGATCCGGGTCAGGCGGCCCAGGCGGATCCGGAGACTGGTCAGGCGGCTCCGGGTCAGGCGGATCCGGGTCAGGCGGATCCGGAGACTGGTCAGGCGGCTCCGGGTCAGGCGGATCCGGGTCAGGCGGATCCGGAGACTGGTCAGGCGGCTCCGGGTCAGGCGGCCCAGGCGGATCCGGAGACTGGTCAGGAGGGTCAGGCGGCTCCGGGTCAGGCGGCCCAGGCGGATCCGGAGACTGGTCAGGCGGCTCCGGGTCAGGCGGCCCAGGCGGATCCGGAGACTGGTCAGGGGCCTCCGGCCGAGACGGGTCAGGGGTCTCCGGGTCAGGTGTCTCCGGCCGAGACGGGTCAGGGGTCTCCGGGTCAGGGGTCTCCGGCCGAGACGGGTCAGGGGTCTCCGGGTCAGGGGTCTCCGGCCGAGACGGGTCAGGGGCCTCCGGCCGAGACGGGTCAGGGGCCTCCGGCCGAGGCGGGTCAGGGGTCTCCGAAGGAGGCAGGTCCGGATCCTCCGCAGCGGGCCAAGGCGGAGGAGGCAGGTCCGGATCCTCCGCAGCGGGCCAAGGCGGAGGAGGCAGGTCCGGATCCTCCGCAGCGGGCCAAGGCGGCGGAGGCAGGTCCGCGAAGTCCGGCGGCGGCGGGAACAGGGCCGGGTCCGCGAAGTCCGGCGGCGGCGGGAGCAGGGCCGGGTCCGCGAAGTCCGGCGGCGGCGGGAGCAGGGCCGGGTCCGCGAAGTCCGGCGGCGGCAGGTATGCACCCTCCTCCGCCGGCCACGGAGGAGGAGGCAGGTCCGGGAGCTCTGCGGGCCCCGGCGGCGGACGGGTGGAGCTCCGACGAGGAGCGGGGACAGGCGGCGACCTGGCGGGGCGCAGCCGAGGAGCGGGGACAGGCGGCGGCCGGGCGGAGCGCAGCCGAGGAACGGGGACAGGCGGCGGCCGGGCGGGGCGCAGCCGAGGAGCGGGGACAGGCGGAGTGCACTCCGGACGGGGGTCTGGGCTTGGTGGTGGCCCCAGGACAGGAGGAGCCCACCCTGGACGGAGCAAGATGTCCAGCGGTGGCTCTGGGACAGAAGGGGCCCACCCCAAGCCCAGGTCGGTGTCCGGCAGTGGCTTCACCGGGGACAACCCACCTTGCCACAGCTCCAGAACAAAAAAAGGACTGTCTGCTGGGTCTTCGTTTGGCTGGATCATTCTGTCACGTGTGCGGGGGAATGATGACCCAAAACGCAGAGCAGTTCCAAACAAAACTCAAATTTAATGGAACAAGCAGAATCCGAGGAACAGAACAGACAGAGAATGACTACGATGACGAACGACAATGATCCAGCAAAGACAAGGGAAAACACAGGGGTATAAATACACAGGGAACCAGGGCACAGGTGAAACACATCAGGGCGGGGCAGGCAATCAACAGGAGGAAGGGAAAGCAGGACGACACAGACACAGACCAAGACTATCAAAATAAACACAAGACAGAGACACAGACTAGGACAGGGGAGAAACTAACCAAAACCAGGACAAAACCAACAACCAAAAACCCACATCATAACAGACACGCCATTATTCCGTCGCTCTTTACAACTTGTGTGATCCATCGTTTGTTTGTGTCATTCGGGGGCGCTATTTGTAAACCGGCGTGTTACGTGCCTGCGTGTGGCCCCGCACTCCCGAACTCTCACCCAGCAGAGATTGAGTGGGGGGCCCGTGTATTTGCAGTGGGGCCCCAGGGAGAGTCAGAAGAGGTGAGGAAAGGAGCGACATGAACTAGTGGGGTTGTAATTTTTAAAAGCACAAAAAAGTCTGGGACAGTCAGTGAGACTTATGAGGTGAGCAGAAGGATAGGAGACAAGGCTGCGTAGGGGTTTCCCGGGGGAGTGCTTAATCCGGGTGGGGAATGGTACAGCGTGCGTAGTTAGTGGTGACCGGGAAGGGCAGCGGCCAGGCGGACACCCAAAAGTCATGGAGAGGAGGAAGCCGGGATTATCCACATCATTCATAATAGCACAAGGCCACTATGTCTCTGCTACTTTCCTCTGACTTTTCTCACCTCTCGGTCCATCACTCAACTTCCCCCCTCCCGGTTGTGTGTGTTTTTATATCCTTCCCCCTGCCCCCTGAGTCAGCATTCTCGCTGGCTTCAAACCAATTCAGCCAGGCCCATAATGCCACAGCCCTTTCATTAAGATAAAAGCTCATAGACTGACGATGCGCAATAGATCGACGCTAATAGCCTGCACACGGTATGAGCAAGCATGACTACGGGCAGAGGGGGAAGTGCAATGGAGAACACTTTACAGCTACATGTGTTTTAAAAGTGGTGAGTTAAGTGCAGGGCAAAGCTTTAGGTGAACCCAGACAAGGCAATGTGCAGGAAGTCAAGCTAAAGGTGCAAGAAGCATTGATTCCCATTGTTTTAATCCTATTATTCAAGATTCAAGATCTTGAATTATAGAAGTATGACAATGAAAATGTATTCTCAAAATATATTTACATTGTGCTACATTTTATATCACGGGTAGTATCAAAGTATCACATTTTTATTGTAGGGTTGTCAAGGTGGAGTTTTTTAACCAATAGAAATGTATATGATGTTAGCACCTGTCTTAAATAATACTTTAAAAATAGGGTGTCTTAACAAACACAAAGTCAAATTGTCACGAAGACACACCAAGACTAAACCAAGTAAAAAAGAAGTGAACAAGAAAGAAACATGACTACACCAGGAAATTAACCAGCTCTAAAGCAGGATTAAACGCAAAGCAGACCAGCTGAAAGAGCTCTAAACTACGGCTGCTCCAAGTTTAACAAACGACCACAGTATTTCTAAACAGCCCCGGCGGAGACAGTGGTAGGGTTGAGGATTTTGATGAAAACCACAGCGTGGGGTCAGGCTGAGAGATAAGATGAAGATATTGGGTCTCTGTTATCTGCTCAGTGTCTTGTTAACTGCGGCAGGGGCAGCGAGAACACAGAAGGGAGGATATAACACAGATGCTAAGGACACTGGCTTTAGTGCAGACAGCTCCAGTCCAGACTCTCACATCTCAGAGCAGAAGAAGGCTCACGGTTCATTCTTAGAGGCCAAGAAATGTGTGATGTGTTTGCATCTAACATTGTGCATGTCAGCAGATGCAAAGAGGAAGGATTGCTGACAGTTAATGTGTGGTTTTCCACGTAAATTAAATTTAGGCTTGGTTAAATGCATGATGTCACAGTGTATTGGAGTGGTTTTGATAAGAAGGGGATTTACCAGTCTCACACATAGACCTACAATATAATACTGTCACAAACAAATTACCCATAAAAGGACACTGACAGTGATGATGTCATATCTAAATATGATATGAATATTGAACAATACATAGACAAGTAAATGTGTATCTCTGGTGTTTCTGGACATTTCTTTTGGTTGGTTACAATGTATGTTGTTTTTAGTTTTAGTTTGAAGCTGACTGTTATCGAATGTTACCATAGAAATCCACAATGTTCTTACATCTTAGCTAAAAAACAAAAAAGAAAGTAAAGGGCCGTGAAACACTTGCATTAGCTCCTACTTTAAGGCATTCAACTGCACTATACGAGTATATGTATAAAACAGTTTTACTGATGTTTGACCAATATTTAAAGCCACATTGCGGAACATTACAGGTTATATTAAACTGCGGTAACAAATTAAACACGTCAGTAGAGGTCGACCGATATGGGTTTTTCTAATACCGATACCGATGCTGATATTTTGGGATGTTAATTGGCCGATGCCGATATGCTTGGCCGATATTTTTAACCGATATTTTGTGTAAATGTCTGGTCTATAATCCTGTAAAAACAAATACTCGGCTGCTCCAGCACTGGCCGATTTTATTTGATTACTTTAGGTGATCCAATCATAGTTGTTGTCCCAGCTTTGATTAGTTGTTGTTAGCATTAGCATATTGATACTAGCCACTGCATTTTGCGCGGCGATCAATAATACAATAGTGGAGGTTAAGGTCATCTCTATATGTCAGCGATACCAAACATGCTCATAATGATCAGCTATGCTATTGTTGCAGCGGGTTTTCAAAATAAAGCATTTTGAAGAGGACCTATGTATGCAAACGGCAAAGCATCAAATGGTGATGTCCCTGGTGATTTCCCAGCTGAGTTATGTATAAGGTCTGGGGAGAGGGGAGTTCCCTTGTGTTAATGTAAGTAAGTAATGTTTATTTATATAGCACCTTTCACAGACAGAGGTCACAAAGACCTCATGACAGCAGTTTTTCCAGGCATTTTCCCCCCAATAAAAACACCAGTGAAATAAATGCTATTTTATTCTCTTTGGTGGGTGAAATGTTACGCAGGTAGACTGTGAACAACCCCTTCACACATGTACAATACCTTATCCATATATGAGCATTGACAAAACAGTCATGCCCAAAATACACCATGTGTGAAATGTTCTCATCTTTCCTGTACAAGAAATGAGTAAAGAATTTCCTCAGCAGTGTTTCAAAATAGGTTATATCCTGCCAGGTAGGGTATACGCCTAAACGGACTTTACTTCACAACTAATAGCAAGATGTAAATATTCAGGAAACACAAGTAGAATTTTGTTGGTAATAACATGGAAGCAGCGCTGTAAAATCATTATCCCTTGTTTTCTCAAATTACCATGCTATTTCCATCATGTCCATGTTATTACTGTGTTGTACAGTAAAGAGCAACCAACTAAACATAGTGCAATTCCCCCCAAACACAATACAAACTGTCAACGTCCTGACTCTCTAAAAGACCACAAGAAAATAAATCTTGACTTCAGAAACTTCCATTGAAATTCGAAGACAATGCAAATCCATCTTCTCAAAAATACTGTAACCCAATCTGACGAACATATACACAGAGGCCGCACACACAGACACACTGGGCATATGTGATTGATGAAAATTCCAGTCCCAAAAGGAAATCTAACATTGCGACCACCTGCTGGGGCAGAGAGGCAGAGCAGGGGGCAAATCCCCGAGGGGACGGTCCCGCAGACACACTGGAGTCATGCTTTGTTAATGTGACTGAATGAATGACACAGACTCCATGTATTGTGAGCTACGGCAATGCAATATTAGAAAAAAAGTATTAATTTCTTTGCCATTTCTCATCTGGGGTCTTCACCGCAACAAATCATCAGCCACAGTGATGTCCCATTGGTATTAGCGCTTTCAAGTGCTGCCATCTCAATTTGTCCAGTCTTTGGACTATCACAAAGAGGACTTATGTGCTCCATGTGCTTTGACTGATGTGCACAAACCTAATGATGCCCCAAATTAGATACAAGCTTTATAACTTCCAGTCCTAGTTTAAAGTCATACTTTCTATATCAATGAGTGGAGCTGGGTGCCGTTTCCCCCATTACACTTTAAAGTACTTTGTAAAAGGTTCACACTGTCTTCTTGGTTAGACTATTACTGTTTTGTTCTTTTAGTAAGACAGAAGCTTTGTTTACCTGCTTTACAGAAGTGATCGAAACTAGTCTTACGAAAAGAACAAAACAGTAACACTTTAAAGTACTTTAAAGATACTTGGTTTATGATACCTGAACAATTATGAGCAAGTAAAGTTATTTCCCATTGGTGAAGTTGTTTCTCCCTGATGAGGGTCGGAAGACTGAAACACAGGACTCTGTTAGTCCATTCACTGGACATGCAAAAGGCATTTAACTAAACATAACCTTGGATTTTTGTATTTTGACTGGCTTTCCCTCCCAAAGAGCACCTCTGCTTTGTAATTTACTCCTTGCAGGTCGAGAAAACGTTCCTCTGCCCCCTTTCTTAGTTAATTATGAGCATTTGAGCCAACTCAAAAATCTGGATTAATAGCAACGCAAAACACATCATATTGTGTCAAAAAGGGAGATTAAAGATAAATGAATATGGCCATTGCTTATTCTTAACACCGCCTTTGCTCTGCCCGATCCCGTCAGACCTGGGAAGCTAAGCAGGGAAGGGCCTGGTCGGTACTTGGATGGGAGACCGTTTGGTAACACCAGGAAGCCTATAGCGAATGTAGTGAGTGAGTGAGTGGTGGTGGTCGGAGGGGCCGATGGCGCAGACTGGACAATAGTAGTTTACCACCACCAGGTATGGATTGAATGAATAGTTCAATGTAAAGCGTCTTTGAGTGTCCAGAAAAGCGCTATATAAAGCCAATGCATTATTAATAGATTCAAAAATATTCATATCTCTGCTCAATCAGAATTCTAAACATATTTGTGGTGCTTTTCATTTCATTCATTACAACTGTAGCTAAATAATCATCATAAACATTATCAAAGCAACATGGGCTATTGTTTTCAGCTACAAACCGTTAAAGTAATTTTACTGTTCCATTACAGGCCACATCCCTGCTCTGTGTGAACTAGAGACACCGGCACTGGCAGCTCAAGTCTTATCAGTGGTGTATGGGACAGGATCCAGTCAATCTGATTCAGGGACATCAGGCGCAGAGTATCTTGCTTCCTGTAGCCTGAGGCACACAGATCAGGTGTCAAAAAAAAGCTGTGCAAGCCAAAGCCTCAGTCCTCTGAACCTGCATCTCAGCAAACATAAAGAGCTGAACTAATCCATCAGCAAACATATGGCGAGCTACAACGATTAATACGTAATTTAAGTGAACAAATGGGCCGCTCCATCCACTTAATTGTTATAAGATGAGGATTATGTTCATTGCATTTTAGACACAACGCTTTTTAATGCTGTAGCATGCATTCTCATTCAATATGAGAGATCTTTTAAATAATTATACAGAAATCACTCATGATCTTCTGTCTTAACAACTATGGGCCAAAAGTGGGGTGCTCCAGGGATTAGGACCAATTAGTCGACACTGACAGCAAGACAATAGTGTTCTTCTCAAATTTCACCTAAACATGTATTGGGAGAGTGGGAAGAAAAAAGTATAAACTCGTGGCAAACTGAGGACTCCATTCAGAGAGTCAGATAAAGGATTCCGTCTTGGACTAACCTCAACAAAAGACTTGAACTCATGAGCCGTGGGTCATGAGTCAGATTGATATTACAGTGAGAATACATCAATCTGGTCGGCTCCGGTTTAATTTATTTGTGAAGACAGAACTTTTAGTGCCCAATTTGCAGCTGATTGGCAAAAAAAAAGCGGAATAGGAACTTGATCCAATCCCAGCAAATGCTTACGATAAACAACTAATTATTATAGTTGTAAAACAATTTGTAATTTTCGATGTAAAGCCCGGCATCCACTCTATGGGATTGATAAACACACACTATGAAATAGAGGCTCATAAGATGGATAAGTTTGGGAACTCACAGAAATCCATCTTTTTTTTTAAGTAAGTGCTTTATTGTCATTGTACAACTGTACAACGAAATAGTGTTCAGGTGTTAGTCCTGAGCTGCTGCAGCTGAGCCGCGCTGCCACTGTGTGTCAACTTGACCCGCATGACCTTGGAGGTCGGGGAAACTGTAGCACTCGGAAGAAACCTGGCTGGCTGCCCTCTGTCTCCTCTGAAAGGGTGCAGCGCGCCTGGGTTTGTCCCTGTTTCAGAGCGTGGTGTCCTGCACTGGTCAGCTCCCTCTCCTCCTCCCTCCGCTTCACAATAGTCTTTCACCATCTCTCGTTTGTCCTTTTTTGTTTCCTGTAGCTCCTCTTGTGACGCCTCCTCTGTGCTGCAGCTGTGGAGGTTCTTGGTGCCTCTTCAGTGTCTCAGAAGAAGAAATTTGTAGGTCTCAAATGGGTTTAGCTGATAAGCTAGCATTTTGTTTACCTTTTCAAAAGCTGCTTTCTTCAGGACCATTTTAGACTCTCAAGGTAAACAAATCCACCAAACCTCCACAAAAACACGGCAAAGACGTATAAAAGTATCCAGAAAAACAATGTGGAACACAGAAACCACAAATGCAGTTCGCAGAAAAAGGCAAAAAACTCAGCTGCACAAGGAGAGAGGGAGGTCGCTTTCTATTTTCATGTCGCCATGACAACATCTTATTATCTCAAATAACCAATTGCTATCTAATCTTTTCATTAGTCATATTAAGAGTTTTAATCAATTTGAACAAGAAAATAAAGTCATCAATTCCACCATGATAAGCAACTGGGCCCTGACCCACCACGTGAACGTCTCTGCTCTTTGAAAACACTGTCATCACTTACTCATTCTTATCCAGGTGCAGCGTGAGCTCCTGACCCTCTGCTGTGAGGACGACCTGAGTTTTTGGAGGATGCTTCTGCTGACACAAAAAGGGAAAACACCAAACATGAATCATCCACTGAAACCGCTCATTAAAGACAACAACAGCAGCAGACCTATTACCCGTGTCTGGGCCATTTTTAAAAACAGATGGTCAAATTGGTGCAGACGCCTGACTCACCTCCTCACAGGGCGACCTCCTGGATCTCCGAGGGTGCAGCCAGATGGGATAGGTCACCTCATAGTCCCGCACCTGGTCAAGGATGCTCCTAGGTAGTTTGTTATTTTCTGACAAAATATGAAAACAAGGTGAAGGTTATTAATATGTCCAATTATGAAAAGAAAATTGGTCCAAGACCATAATAAGGGTGCTTGACCCCAATAACATGTTACCACTGCAGAGTTAAAATCAGGAAGTAAGTTTAATCTAACAAGATTTCAGCTATATAGGCTATGTAGGCTACACTCTACTTGTGAGTTGGGAGCTCCCATCAATAATGAATACTGCTGCAATTTAGGCAAATTACTAAGTTGGTATATATATATATATATATATATATATATATATATATATATATATATATATATATATATATAATGCTTTTTATTTCAGATTTTATTACTTAAGTTGGAATAACTATCGCCCAAGAGACTGAACCACGAGTTGCAGGCAATAAAAAAAATAGCCTGTAACAGCTTGAGTGCACAATAAGCCCTTTTCTTCACTGTCCACCATACGTCCACGTGACTGGATCGAATTAAATTGACCACACATTGAATGGCGAGGTCGTTGTTACTGAAATATTCTCCTTATTTGATTCAAATAGTGGACTCACCATTGTAAACAGCGCCTTGAGGTAGAGCGGCCACAGCACAGTGTAGGAGCACCATGACACACAGCAAAGCATCAAGAGGAGAAGCGCTCATTCTCGCGACAATTTCTGCTCCGGACCAAATCACCAAACCGAGGCATCAACGTGCACTTCATCAAAGGACCTCAGATTACACGTTGCCGTAAAGCCCGCTGGCGATAGTGAGGGGACATGGCGAAACACGCTCCTCTTCTCTTTGCTGTGAATGGGATGCTCGGGCAGCCAAGCGCACGCACGTCTCCGTTTCTGTCTTCAGACACGCCCCTCCGCTCCAGCTCAGATGAGGTGAGGCAAGAAGAGCCAGGATATGATGGAAATGTGCACCCGCCAGCAACAGCGAGATGCCCGCAGAATAGTCGGTAATTGGATACATGATGCAACTGTCCATTCAAGCTGTTCTTGTCAAAATATCAGAGGTGGGTAGCCAAAATGTTTACTCAAGAGTAGGCCCCACGATGCATTTTCTCACGATGAGCCTGTAAGTTGGTAGAGCGGGTCGTCTCATGCTCGGAAGGTTTGGGGTTCGAATCCCGGCTCCGGAAGTTGCCCACTGTTGTCGTGTCCTTGGGCAAGACACTTCACCCACCTTGCCTCCAGTGTCTGCGTGCATTTGTGTATGAATGAGTGAACGAATGGGTGACTGGTTCCTTGCTGTAAAGCGCTTATAAGTTGAGACCATTTACCATAAAAGCATAGGCGAGAAAATCAATATATTTCCAAAGAAAACACCATAAAAAACAAGAGACAAATATTTCTTTAAAATGTATGTATGCTGTATGTTATGTTTACCTAAACGATAAAGTACATACAATGCAATCTATACTTTTTTCGACAAGAAGCACTATGGGGAAAGCAACTATTACTCCACACTCACGATAACTAATACTTCCAGTTAATATTACGCAAGAATCAGTGAAAAAGTACTATAGGACAAAACCACTCTAAGAAGTGCAATGACTTCAAAGAGTTACTCAAGTACATGCACAACAAGAGCAAGCCACCTCTTATGGCGTAAATGGTTTTAGCAATCCACAGTGCAAGGATTTTTGCCATAGCACTAGTATGTATAATATATAAACTAGTTTGAGCTCAGCGTTTGACGGGGCAATATCGTAACCTAAATTAGAAAATCAGCCACTTATCCTCCCGCGAAATTGCTTGATACATGTTTCTCTTGAGGAGCATATTATCCAGCTTTACACAATCAAGCCGATGATGAAAACTCAACATGTTTTGAGTATTTGAAGTATAATGGAAGCGAACAGGAGCACATTCTTCACAGTGGTCCTTAATATTTGATCCGGGCTTAGAAGCTCGTAACTTAACTATGATGGGCGCTGAACGAAAACACATGTTGTCTTTAAATAACTTCCCTACTTGCCTCTGCCTGTCCTGCTCGTTTATTTCTGATAGCCGCATCAGAGTGGCGTGGCTTTGGCAGAGGCCGCAATGAACTGCAAAGAGGCAAGGGACTGTATCTGTATTCAACTCACATCTTTGTTCAAACTGAATTAGACGGACACCAGGAATATCAATAAGCTTCGCAGTAATGTCTGATGGAGGCAGTGGGTACAATGTATTAACAATAGGTCAGTGTTATAATGCCATATTCTTAATTCTGAACATTGCAGAAGTATCTCAGCGTTGATTACAAGGCATTTAATCAATTTAATGAACAAAAAGGATGCATCTTTCTATCAAAATTGCTGGAGATGTTGCTAGAACTCCAAATAAAGCGTTGCCAAGGCACTTGTTCCATCCAGCATTGTACATCGTATTAACTTTATGGGCATGTCTGGGTACTAAACACTGTATTTTGTACCCAGACATTCCCATAAAGTTAATGCCCTAGTTCAGAGGCACCGGTAAATGCCATTTCCCACAGAGTCCTTCAATAGCTTAACAGTATTTAACATCAAAGTTGTGATTATTAACATATTCTTGATCAAATGCATTTCTTAGCATTAAAAAAGTGTCACTGTAACTAGGAGGAAAAGTATTGATACGAGTTGTCATGTTCGTCCCGATTTAAAGGCAAGTTACTTTTAGTGTGGCAAATTGTCCAAGTAGTGTGATCCAAGTTACATAAAATACAGTAGAGTGCTAGAATAGAATCCCAAAAATACTGCTTTAGTAATCCAGAGGCCACCGAGCCCACTATGGTAACCAAATACACTTCGCCCGAATTGGCTACAGCCATTCATACAGTTCCTAAGTGTGATGATAAATATGCCCGGGAGCACATGGCACAGCGCCGGTGTGTGAGCAGGGTGTGTGGGATATTCTTAGCCTTGATGACAGTGCAGTGCAGCCCCATGAATCCATTCACTTCTCAAAATGGTGTCCTGGCATCAAAACAAGGCCACTCGGTTCAGCTTAATTCAGCCCTCAGACAGCCAAGAAGAGAGACGTGGGAATGTGGAGAAAGACGCGTGTTTTTGTATTTTTGCCTTGTATTTTATGTGCCTTAATTCTAGTTTCGAGAGGTGAAAAGAAAAAGTGCATGAATGTACTACAATATCTTACACATGTACGCAGACAATGGAGGCAAGGTGGGTGAAGTGTCTTGCCCAAGGACACGACGACAGTGTGCATATTCATAAATACATAGATGTGACGCCATTTAAAGGTATTTAGTCATTTAGTAAAAAGTAGTATATACAAACATGCACTCAATTTGATAAACTATAGCAACTGCAGCTTGAGCCTAGATATAACCATGAGATTATTTTTTTTTGTTATATTACAAAGTCAATCCTAGGCCTGAAGGAATGACCCAGGCCTTGCGGGAAAATTATCTTTCGCATTACGCCTCATCAGTCAGCAGTACTCTGTGATTGTCTCGTCTGAAAGGGTACGCTTCAATCACAATGTCCTTCGCACCAAGACATTATTAGCCGTCGTCCTCTAAAATATCCGGGTGCTCCTCCCAAAACGTCTCTCCGATGATGTCACAGTGATGGGCCTGGACCCTCTTCCTGCTTCGTGTCACATTCACATCTTTCTCCTCCTCATTCGGAAGTTTCATGCGTTTGGTAACGGTTTCCTCTGTCTGGGATACATAGGGAGAGAAAGAATATGAAACTTGTATTCTTAAAGTATGGAGTATGTAAAATGTAGTTACAACAATCTAGGGCAAGATTGAGGAATAGATTCTATATTTTTATCTAAACATAGATGTAAAAAAAATAAAAAAAAAGGGAAGAAAAGTAGAACAATAGCTTTTAAGGGGTGAGAAGTGTCTTTTACCTTTTCCCAAATGAGGGTGGTGCCTTTTCTGTGAAGAAGGGCCTCAGTGTTGTAATTTATGGAAAACTCTGAAAACAGGATTTCATTTTTTTCTGCAGCTAATGTTCTCTAAAAAACAGAAACAATTAGTTAGAGCCATGTTCAACTAAATAAATAAATTACATTTGATCAATATTGTACACGACACATTCTAAACACAAAACCCACCGCTACAATAACAAAAACCCTGTAACTCTAATGTTTTGAGATTGTGTTGCACAAACATCCAACTGAAACATTTCCACATTTCACAAACTGTCGTCACCTCATCTGTGTTTCCGACGCTGAGAATCAAGCAACACGGCAGCTGTTACGAACACTGACAGGACTGAGGACCACACTGAAACACGTCTTGTGGGCTTGCAGGCTTTTTTAGTACCAGTGATGGTCTCTCAATCACTTTACATTTTATCTCGACGGCTATCTTTAACATTGTTGTGTACTGATCCTTTAAGCATGATAACAACAACACTGTTTTTTATAGTATAACTCCAATGATACTTATAAAGGACTTTCACAATCATATACTTGGGTGAAATAAACAGAAATGAATACACGGAATCAAGAATATAAATTATAAATAGGTACAAATTAATGAAAAACACACAATACAAATACAAACATTATTTTATATCTAAATTATATCTACTTTTTACCTTTAATCGTTCTTCTGCTTGTGCTGTTGTCAGTCCTCCTTTCTGAACCAATGTCCAAAAAACAGTGTTGTACAAGTTGTTAATGTGACCTTTGGGACAAAACACGTGTTCATCTGTATTTCGATGGTAGGTACATTTGCATTTTAGTTATGAGTATTGTACAGTTAAAAAATACATACAATCAGCCTGCCTCCAGCTCAAATAGTCTCTAAGGTTGCGATTACTGGGATACAGAACGACACGTCCGTCAAAGCCCGGTGGATACAAGAGGGGCTGTTCCCCAAAAAACTCTTTCCAATAAAACACATATGAGGACGAAAACTGGGAGGCAACGTGGGTCATGAGCTTACTGAAAGAAAATCAGGGAAAAAAATACATCATAGAGTCACTGTTACAGATACTATTTAATACAATATGATTACCTGGCTCTCCTCTTAAACCAGGTGGTCGATCGCTTGAAAACAAAGCTAAACTCATCACTCTGGCCATATGCAATGACAACATCTTCAAGCTCCTCCATCACAGAGCGGGCACTTCTGGTCATCAAGCCCAGTGCCCTGTTGTCATTGGGTTTTGTGAATTTGTGTTGCTCTGCGAACCTAAGAAAAGGCATATCTTTCAGGCATTAACCAAACATGTATGTGCTCGAGAAAGGCACACCTACTTGTGGAAGTTACGACCATCAAGTCTAACCACAATGTAGCAGTTTCTGAGGCAGGTGTCATCTGTTTCAAAGCAGCGGACGTATTCAAACTTGCTCTTGGCCATTGCTCTGGAGCAGGTGAATAAACTTGCCAGAGGTCGTTTGACAAATCTCACAGTTGCACAAAATTTGCTAGTTCCAATAATGGTCCACCTGAAAAATATAATTATACTTTTAGAAGTCTAGGATAAAATAGAGAAGTTAAAATAAAAACCTACATTTAGAAGATCATACGGTCTTGGTTAATTTAATCCAAACCTGCCACAAATGTATTGTTTGTACGCACGTTGGTTTGTATATAGTCCGTCCTCAAATCCTGCCGTGGTGAACAGAACTTACAGACAAAGGTTCCGATGTGTCTCTAAAACTGATTACGTCGATGCAAGGGGCATAATTGATGATGTAAAATGTCTAATATTACTTTATATTGTAAGGGTTCTTGTTAGAGGTAGGATTTACGTGCATTATAATCCAAATATCTCGGTTTCCATTTCGTACAGTGAAAACACAACGGTGATTTGTCGCCATCTTGCGGTAAATGTGTAGAAGGCATGTGTTCAAAGATCGTTTATGACAAGAAGAAAGGGTTTTGTTGTCCTTATTTTTGGGATACAAAACAATAAAAGATGAGTTACAGTCAAGCAGGCGCAATGCTAAGTGAAGGAAAGGAGTAAAGTAAACGAGAAACCGATTTAGATTCCCTATTTTGTCGACAACTAAAATGGGCAGAGTGAGCGCTCAAATGGAGCAAAAAAAAAACATTACCCGGATGTTTTAACTTGTCCGGGTTGCACTGAGCACCACACATGGAGGAAAGTGAGAGAAAGCAGGGGAAACGAAGCGCAAAAGAGGCGACGTCAACAGCTAAAGTAAGTGCACGGAGCGCCCAGGAGCATGCCCATGCCGCAGACAGCACAGACAATGACGGGGACGAAGTCGATGTTTGCTCGGAGAAATTTAACCCCCTTCTGGCCTTGTATTCTCCGACTGTGAAGCTGCCTTTCCCGAATGTCAAGCTCTTCAATAATGTGGCAGAGTACGAGAGCGCGTTGAAGGGCGGCAGGGGCAGAGCCAAGCCCGAAAATGTGGAGAAACGGCGGAGAAAAGCCATGAAAGGTGTCGTGGATCAGGAGAGGATCGAGAGGCTGAAGAAGCTAATGGTGAACAACCCGGTGCCAGAGGGGGAGAGCAGCGGCACTCAGAGGCGGAGGAAGACGAGCAAACCCGTCAAAAATGTGCTCACAAGGATGCCCTGTAAGTTCAATCATACCCTGCTGACTGTGATAATAACATCCATATTTCACCTGCGGCCGTGGGGCAAACTAGTTGGGAGATACATGGCTGGCTATCTGCGCCAATGGCTTCTACGAGGCCTCACTTCTTTATCTGTAGGCCTATGTCTTGTGAATTTACTGGATTTTAAAAGTCAAAATTGTTTATATAACTTATATTATAATAATTTATAATTTAGTTTGCTGTTGCTGGGTCACCTGTTTTCATCAGTCACGTGAGACCGCTTGCTCGCCACAAAGTTGATGTGAGGAGTTTCATCTGGTTGGTAAATGGAGACAAAGTTGTTTACACAAGAAGTTAAATTGAGACTGCGCAGTTATACATTTAAAAAAAGAAAAATCTCAATCCATTATAGGCCACTTTTAATGCCATGAAGATGTATCTACTGTATATGGTCACTTTTATTCACTCACCAATGTTTCGAGAGCTGGAAGCCTTTCACAAGCCGAGCCACACAAACACCAGCAGCACCTGAACCGAGCACATTTTCTCCAATGTGGCTTTACCCAAATATAAAAGCTTCTTAAAAGAAAAAAGTGTCAAAATAGCGACAGAAATGAGATGAAAAAGCTATTTAAAAAGTGAAAAAAAAAAAAAGTCCAAAAAGTGAAGACGACAACGCGAGGATAAAGCTCCATTTAGATGAGTTTTGCAGGTCTTAGCTTTCAAATGAGGCGTTACTCTGGCCCATAGGCTGTGACCTTATGGATTTGGGTAAAGCTGAACTGGAAAAAAAATGCACTCGGTTAAGACGGGGGGGTTAAGATGCAACGTGATTAGAAAGCAACGAAAAGGTGACAACAACGCGGCAAAAATGCAAGGAAAAACTCAGTTTTGCAGGCCTTGGCTTTCAAATTACGCGTTATACTGGCCTTTAGGCTGGTAACTCTCCCGTCAAGAAGCTTTTAGATTTGGGTAATGCCGAACTGGATAAAATGTGTTCGGTTAAGGCTAAGAGGTTAAAAATACAGTATATCCTTTTCCACAGGGAGTCTCAGTAATGACTTTGGTGCATGTAACTATTATAGTAGTGCTGTTTTTTTGTTTTTATTTTTTTATCCTGCGCATTGAAAAGTCGATCATGAATGAATTCCTGTATCCATCAAACGACTGGTGCAAGAGTGTGGTGCATATCACAAAGATGAGATCCAGGCCCTCGTCGTTTACAAAAGTTAAATACAGCCTGTATATTTTGGCTGGGGTCATTAAAGAGTAAACCAACGCATAATTATAAATTGCAGGGTCTAAACTTTGTCCGTCTGTCCACAGTGTGCCAGGGCAGTCCACTGGGTGAGCTCTACAGATTTGTTCAGGAGCGAATCCGAGTCAAAGTCCACATTAGAACCTTCAAAGGGCTCCGGGGCGTCTGCTCTGGCTTCATCGTCGCGTTTGACAGGTTTTGGAATATGGTGAGCACCTCTTTTGCTTTTATAGGAATAATGCTACATTGGTTGAAAAACATGGAACTTGAATGATTTCTTGCCAATATATTTCTCAGGCAATGGTGGATGTCGACGAGACGTACAGAGAACCTCTTCTTGGACAAGCTTTCTATCACGAGAAGGCGCTGACCGTTACAAGAGTAGGCCTTTCGATTGTCATCTAACCATCAGTTTTGTAAAAAAAAAAAAAAAAAGGCTCATAAAAATACCCGATTTTCTTCTCGTAGTTGTTCGAGAAGCTAAAGCTGCAGGAAACCGCGGCGATGGAGGAAGTGGTAAAAACTGGACAAGGGAAAGACGGCGAGGCACAAACTCCAGCCAGCGGAGGAGGCAACACGACGGACTCGGTTCTAAAGAAAGTGCCCCAGAAATACGGCAGAGTGCACACGCGGCACATCAACCAGCTGTTTATCCGCGGTGAGAACGTGGTGCTGGTCAGCCCACAGACGCTCTGATGCTTGAGCGTGGCCGAGGGACTACTTGTTTTGTTAATAAAGAAAATGACAATTATAGATAAGAAGCAAAAGATAATTCGGCGGATTATACTGCTGTTGTCCACAACTTCTCTAGACACACCTTCTATTGTCCCAATATTTAGAGGAATGCCATTTTTCTTTTCCGCTTTAATCAACCCTAGTTATAGCCCTGATTTGGATCTAGTGTTATTTTTGGTTTGAAACGTTTTAGAGCCACCGTTTTCTTAACATGTTTAAAAATGTGGTTGAATACAAAATGCTAATTATTTCGCAGTTCTTGAGAATCGAATGCAAACCAAATGTATCATATTGATATATTTTTATTTGTCTGACACCCAGAGGAAGGATTTGATTTCAGGAAATAAAAGCAACTCTGATCCTATTTTAGTTGTTTCGTTATTTTTCTTGTATTGTTTTTTCTTTGAGCCCCCTGCGACCTGGAGCTGTACCTCTTATTGCCCAGCAGGTGGCAGCAAAAACCCGTGTAGCGCTGCGCTCGGGGCCATTGTCTCGTGGCGCTTGTCCCTTTATGTTGCGTTTCAGCGATAGTTTGAGCAGGGATGACAGCGCAGTCTCAGCGGGCTTCATAAATGCATTATGAATAATTGAGTTTGCGAAGCTCGAGATTGCAGATGGCACTCAAAAGCTGTCATTTGTCTTGACGTCTCGTATTGCTTTTACTCTTTAATGGGGACATTACCCATAAAAGCACGATTTACTGCATCTTGGAGAAGTTGTAAAGATGTTGCATTTTTCTGTTTGAATGGCAGACGATACTTCTGGACAAAGAGTGGTGACATTTATAATTTGAGGTTTCAGGAACTTGTATGTGGGCTGGATAAAACTAGGCTACGTAGTCCTGTCATAAAAAAAAAACACACAAAAAACACACACATCAATATAGGTTTATGTGAAAATAACAAACATATAATCCAATAATTATTGAAATGTCAGCAACGATGCTTAAAGGAACTATACCTGATTTTATTTTTTAGAAATGGAACAAACATTTGTTATGCTATAGTGTATGCAAACCTAAACATCTGTGGGAAAAAACACTGCATCTAATTATAAATCATTTGTATCAATTGCATGAACTTTCAGGATATTTTTCTGGCATTTTTGCTAAATGTACTGGATGCTACAAATACAGTATAATGGGAAAGTTAGGAATAAGTTTGGTCCACCACCACTTTTAATTTAGTAGCTTTTCTCTTTCATTGTTTGCGATCAAGAAAATCAGGTACAGGACCTTTAAGTACAGTTCACATGACGTGGTTCCAATTTTCTTGATGTAAGTATAATGTTTAGTTTTAGGGCGTTTGCCTTTGATCCCAAGGTTGGTGGATGGATCCCAGCTCCAGACAGTGTGTGATGTCATTTTGTCTGTGGGCAAGTCGCTTGTCCCGTCTTGCCTCCCGTGTCTTAACAGTGTGTGAATGTGAGCAGGTGGTTCCTTGTTATGAAGCACTTTCTTAAAATGTGAAAACTTACTTGCACTATAGTTAGTCTCCTCTGAAACCATGTGGAAAATAACACAATTATAAAGTAAAAGTACTTTGGTACAAACTAGCTGAAGATTACTTATCAATTTCATAATGAATAATGAATCTTTACTTTCGACTTCATTTTTGTATTGGATTTAAATTAAAGGATCCAGGAGGAACAATGCGGCTTTCGTCCCGGTCGTGGAACACTGGACCAGCTCTATACCCTTCATCGGGTGCTCGAGGGTTTGTGGGAGTTCGCCCAACCAGTCCACATGTGCTTTGTGGATCTGGAGAAAGCGTTCGACCGTGTCCCTCGTGGTGCCCTGTGGGGGGTGCTCCGGGAGTATGGGGTCCGGGGCCCTCTACTAAGGGCTGTCCGTTCCCTGTATGACCGCAGCAGGAGCTTGGTTCGCATTGCCGGCAGTAAGTCAGAGCTGTTCCCGGTGCGTGTTGGTCTCCGCCAGGGCTGCCCTTTGTCACCGGTTCTGTTCATTACCTATATGGACATATATGGAATTTCTAGGCGCAGCCAGGGGCCGGAGGGTGTCCGGTTTGGGAACCTCAGGATCTCATCCCTGCTGTTTGCAGACGATGTTGTTCTGTTGGCTTCATCAAATCAGGACCTCCAGCGCGCACTGGGGCGGTTTGCAGCCGAGTGTGAAGCGGCCGGGATGAGGATCAGCACCTCCAAATCTGAGGCCATGGTTCTCCACCAGAAAAAGGTGGTTTCCCTACTTCAGGTCGGTGGGGAGTCCTTGCCCCAAGTGGAGGAGTTCAAGTATCTCGGGGTCATGTTCACGAGTGAGGGACGGATGGAGCGTGAGATCGATAGACGGATCGGTGCGGCGTCAGCAGTGATGCGGTCGCTGTATCGGACTGTTGTGGTGAAGAGGGAGCTGGGTCACCCTCGGGAGGTGCTCCAGGCATGTCCTATTGGGAGGAGGCCTCGTGGAAGGCCCAGGACACGCTGGTGGGACTATGTCTCTGAGCTGGCCTGGTGTCGTCTCGGAGTCCCCCCAGAACAGCTGGAGGTGTGCGTGGATCGGGAAGTCTGGGCATCTCTGCTGAGACTGCTGCCCCCGCGACCCGGCCCCGGATAAAGCGGAAGAAAATGGATGGATGGTATTTTTAAATTGGTTAAAGCACATTTTGTTTTCTATGGATGTTTTTAGATGCAGACATAGATCTAATAGCTGCAGTAAAGTATTTATTTAATTTAATTCAGAAACATCAGAATAATAGAAAAAAGAGCAGGCCTACTGTTCACCTAGCCTGGCTAACGCCAGACTGCTGTGTGCGCTCGAATCCTTTCGAACTTCACTTGTGATATTTCGTCTGGCGTTAGCCAGGCTACTGTTCACCTGGAATAATAAAGCACACACATACAATTTTTTTTTTCAAAAACTTTAAGCTAAATTTGAATGCGAATACTTAAAGTGCATATGACAGGTTTTTATGCTTTTGATAATATGACTTATTTAGAAGGATAACCTCAGTTGCATCATTATTTTATTTCAGTGAAGCAGCAAATTTGGCGAAGAAATGTTGGGCAGAAGTTATTTTTATTAGAATTTTAAAGCTGCTGACAGAAAGTGACATAGAAGGTAATATTCCACAGCAGCTTGACTCAATTTCCCATTGACTTAAAATGGTTGGTACGGCAACGGTTTAACATTGTTTACCTTCTTCTATGCCACTTCCTGTCAGTGTCCAATAAGGAAGTGAAACTATAAACCTCACAAAAATGGCCAAACTGGGTACAATCTTTAGCAAAATCTTAAATATAATCGTGTTAATTTTAGCAAAAACCTGTGTCTAATGTGTCACTTTCATTATTTTTTTCTAAAACCTTTACTGCTTTGGTCTTCTATCAGTTATGTTAATTAACACATGAGACGCACGGCCATTCATCCTGGCCCCAGAGATGACCCCATTGTACATGTTTCTACATCAAATCAATGTTTATTTTTTATAACCCAATATCACAAGGTATGCGGCACAGGGTTGCACAAATATTAATTATTTACAAACAAGCGCCAGGGGAAACCGGAGCGCGCCGTATTCAGACTGGATTATAAAAAAGAATATATATATATGAAAGAGCTTTATGATAACAAGTAACGTTCTACTTCCGAATACACAGTTGGTCTGACCTTCTTCCTATATTTTCCTATAAACCATATAAATGTATATACCATAAATGGGACAAAGTAGCTGAGGTGTGTTGAAACTATACTTTTCATATGTTTCAGAATATTATTAGTGTATCCCATTTATCAGTCTTGATCTCCAGAGAGTGAAAATGGGGTCAATTGTTTAACGCGAGCCATGTTTTACTTGTATTTGTTACAGAGTGAGTTTCTAACAAGCCTTGATGGAGTGCGCGGAGGGCACAGAAGTTCCTCTAAAGAGCTGGGTCACCACTCTTCTATGTGTCTCTGTCTCTCTTCTATATATACTCAGCCTAATCAGGTCATTTAGGCACTTAAATTCATATTAGTGAGATTTAAATACAGTGGGAATGGTTCCAAATCAATTATTGAACTGTGAAAATACAACCAATCGGAGCAGATGAAAATACAACTTTAATTTAGTCTTTGATCCACTTCTTGAAGTGTGCATTGTACTTGGGTAATTTTATACAGTAAAACAGGAAAGAAGGGTTCTGTAAAATTTTATAAGATTTTACCTTTGTTGGGCCTGACTAAATTAACCTCTTAACCCCCCCACCTTCCTGACAGGAGCTTACAGCCTACAGGCCATGCCTCATTTGAAAGCCAAGACCTACAGAATGAATTAAGCTTCTTCCTTGTTATGATTGACACATTTTTGTCTTTTTTTTTCATCACGTTTTTGTTGCTTTTTTGACACATTTTGGTCACATTTTTTGTGGCTTAATCAGTTGCATTACATTAACAAAATGTGTCCAAAATGCAAAAAATAATAAAAAAAAACAGACAAAAATATGGCCAAAAAAAAAAAACGTGACAAAAATTGCAACAAAAATGACAAAAACAAAGTAGAAACTTCATCAGTATCAGTTTTGTAGGCCTTTCAAATGAGGTGTTACACTGGCCTATAGGCTGTAAGCTCTCAGGTCAAGAAACTTAGATATTTTGTTTTGGGTAAAACTGGAGAATATGTGCTTGGCGGGGGTTAAGAGAAAGATAATTTATTGATTGAATTTAAGAGTGAGTTAATGAACGTTTGAATATTTTTGATAGTCTTATTAATGCTCTCTATGCGTGAATCAACGAAAACCAAAAAAATAGTGCACCATATTTTGACATAACATACTAATAAAAGGTTCAAAATGCAAAATAATGTAAAGTGAAATTAATCATTTGTAATTGGGTCGTGGCTTGCTATGTTGAAGGTTGGTAATTTTCATGTTTTCATTGCATTATTAATTTCACTGATTTAATATGAAGCTGTACCTGTTGAGAACCACTGGTTAAATGTATGCGTTGTGCAGTCACCCTTTACTCTATTAGTTAGCCTCAGTCATGGGTGAATGACGGCTGGATCAAGTGTGACTTAGAAGTTACCAGAAAAGTGCAATATAAAGCAACAAAGTGTAAAGAATCCCAATCAAATAAAAAATGATGCATAAACACTCCAAGAACATTAAATCCTCTTTCCCTATTGTCCACCTCAACTATAACGCTGGTCCATTACATTTTGAGTATGTATTTGGCTCGTCCACTTTCAAAGTTCAACTATTTCACCTCATCAGTTTTACTTAAGTCATAAAAGTCATTTTGTCGCGACTAAATGCAATTTCAAAGCTGAACGCGGTGGTTTCCAGATTTGCTGCTCGAAGCTCTTTTAAAACGGGACTAATGATATATAGCACCAAATAACACACGCCATTAACACGTTTCAATCAACTGTTTAATGTTGTAAATGAGTCTTGATAAATCAAATCAAAATAGATATAATGAAAAAAATAATTCTCTCAAAGGATTTGAATATCTAAACATTTGCATATACTAGTGTTTCAGTAACAATCCCATCTCAACAATCAAGGTACTCGAATAGAAAATACACAAAAAAAACCTAAACATTACAAAAATAACTGTTTTTGGTCATTAGATGATTAGATTATTATGATATGCTACTGTATGTACTTGACCCCCTCAGCTCCCACATTGTCCGAGTGAATCACGTCTCTTCGAACAAACAAAAGGCCACAGAGTTAAACATTAAAGGGGTCACGGCAGGCACTTAGTCCAAACGGAGCTTTTCGAACACGCTGCATTTTGGATAATCAACCTTTGTACCTTACGTTGAAAGTAAAAGCGTCTGACAAAAAAAAAAAAAAGACAATTAAAACATTTCACAAACGGTCAATGCCGACGTTTGGTAAGAAGGCAGTTTTTCTACAGAGATGCACTTTGGGCACGGACCGCTGGGCTGAAGGAGATTGAATGGCAAATACAATGGGAGTTCACCTGAATTAAAACACACATTATTGTTAGAAAACTAGACACATGGCTTGAGATCCGACCTTTCACATTGCACAGCCACAACGGGAGACAAGTCTTTGAGGCACGCAGTTAATTTAAACCCAAAAACCCTGGACTTTTTCTCACTGATTATCTCTCGTCTTTTTATATATGCAAATATATAGTTTAAAAACTAAGGCCACAACAGAAGGCAGAAAATGTTCAATTATTTCCAAAAATAAACATATCAAGGATAGGTATAATTTGGAGTGCGTATACATCTATGTACAAAGAAAGTGTTGTATCCAATAGTGGCGATCCTGGTTTTGTTTCCGCCGTAAAAGATACAACTTTTTACATTGTCACTTGCTTAAGAAAAAACTTAACTTATGTCAAAGCGGTTTAGATTTCTATTTACACTTCAGGAAGAACAAGGACAAAGAAAGACGTTAACCTCCCATTTCTAAATGTCGATTAGAAAGTTAAAATGGCTGATCGTAAATAAATGGATAAATGTGACACGGCAAAAGTAGACAATATATAGATTTTTTTGCAATTCTGATTTGATTAAGGTTACAATGCGAACATTCTCACAGTGGCATCTTACTCCACAGTCACCCGACAAGACACACATCTCTAGCGCCCCCTGTCTGGCCCCCCACCCTCAGGCCAGACGAATCATTGGTTCAAACAACACACACATTCAGTTACTGTAAATGCAGCATTAAAACGAGATGGTAGGTTGATGGTAAAAACGATAGGCAACGTTATTCAAGTACTCTTTGTTTGTAGCTCATGACAGTCCTTCACCATTTGGGACAGCGAGAGATGATCCTTCATAAGGGCGCACTCACACTTGGCCATTCGAACTGCGTGGGAGAGCGGTGAACCCCCCACAGCGCGGTTTGCATCCGACCCGTGCCCTCGGTTCCAAAGCAGTTGTATGCGCTAGACTCCTGTGTCCTGCGGGCCATTCGGGGGCACACGGACCCTCTCCCCGAACGGGCCGGAGCACGGTTCGGATGGACAAGCGTGAGTGCACCCCAAGTCTCTGTTTTTCCCCTAGCTCCGTCACTTTCCAAAGTTGCCAAAATCTGCAAATGCGTCGACTTGTTTGGGCTGCTGGACCATTGCGGGATTCATGGACATTCCCATTCCACCCATTCCCATCGCAGCGGGCATCCCCATGCTCATCCCGGCCTGTGGCATCCCCATGTTCATGCCCATTCCCATCATGCCCTGGTTTGGAGCCATCCCCATCCCCATCCCCATCTGAGCGCCCGGGTGCATCATGGGGGTCGCTGTTGGTCGGACTGTTGTTCCGAGGCTCATGGCGGAAAACCCCTGGGACAGCATGTTACCTTGTGCCTGGTTTCCTGCAAAGAACACAGCACACGATTAGAGACGGTTTACTGAAAAAAGCTCAAAGATCTGTCTGTGCAAAAATGAAACATCGGTGCGTTAAGTGTTGTGGCGAGATCCTCATCCCTCTGCACAGGGATGAGGACAATTTAATCATTTAAATGATTTGGGAATCAACACAAATGCCATCAGGCTGCTAATGGTTCGCTGTAATGAAGTAATTCCACTCGTGCATGAATAATTTAAGTGATAGTAAGTTTAAATGTTTTTAAAAAATTAATAGATTGCATATTATTGGCCGCCCGGGTCTAAAATTTGATGTAATTTAAAAAGGGATTCAACCCAATGTTTTTTCTAGTAATTAAACTAAATGTATTTCGTCCTCCTAAAATACAGACATTTCTGGGAAAAACACTGTGATCCTCAAAGTGATCATGCGAGTTGTGAAATGTGCATTTAAACTCGTATCTGTGAAGAATTGGGAAGCTACATTTATGTTAGGAAAGTAAGGAATGAGTTTGGACCACAACTAAATCTCTCATTGTTCGTTATAAAAAAATAAAAAAATCAGGTCTAGGGCCTGCTAATCGCAGAAACTAATCAGGTATCCCAGTGCCATCACTTTGACCAATGAGACGAGCTTTCCGAGCTTGATAGACAGAAATGTCAAAAGTAAACCATCTCTCTTATCATTTTTGCCATCTTATAGACTATCACTGTAAAAAGGTAAAAAAGCAAATAGTCTAGTGTGGGGTGCTGTACATTTTTTGTTTTAAATAAATCACCAACCTGAAGAAAAAAAAGTCACATGAAGGTCCACAACAATAGAGGTCAACTTATGTGGGACCTTTTGAAAATCTAAAATCAAATAATACTTACTGTGCTCAAATAAATAAATGTTTTAAATAAATATGCCGACCCCTAAATAGCACCCAATGCCAATTATGTTAAATTCACACAATGCTGTTATCCACTTCTCGTCTTTACTCAATTCAGCTTTTTTAAATTTATTTATAAAATGGGACGAATTAGTAACGGGGGCCTTTGCATCAGGAATCAATTAAGTACTTATTCCAAGTCCCTTATCGATACAACTGAGAAAGGTTGATGGCAAGAGAGCTAAATAAAGCTTAAACAGTGCATTTCCTCCCTGATACCTTGCTGGAGGGTGTTGAGGCTGGGCTGTGCGGGCTTGGAGGGCTGGTGTCCCAGGAAGTCCAGGCTGATGTTGACAGAGTGGTCGGCCCAGGTGGAGGGCAGCTCAGCTTTGGAAGTGGCAGGGCCGCTCTGCTGCAAAGGCTGAGGCTGCAGAGGTCCTCCCATGTTCGGGAAAGGCTGCCAAAGCAAGATCAAACAGAGATACTGATAAACACTCCGGACGCCCACAGTAAAAATGCATGATTAAAGGGTAGTTTCTTGTCGTTACTCAAACCTGACCCACTTCTAACTGCGATACCTGCTGCTACAAATTCTCATTAAACATATTGTCTAAGGTAACTAGCGTAAAGGAGGCAGTGGGCGTCTTATCAGTAAGGTTTTAAGTAGGTCAACCACCTTTTAACATAGAAATCCAGTCGCACAAATGTGGGCTAGTTTAAAGTTTTGTCTCTTAAATCCGCATTGTGGATGTCGGCGATGGAGGTGGGTGGTTGGGAGGAGGTCTCTGGGGGAGAGGAGCATCTGCTGAAGCGTGGTTTTAACCCACTATCCCCTTTACTTTTCATCTTCTACACTAATATGTACCAAAGCAGCTACAGTAACAGGTCAATCATAAAGTACGCGGATGACTCTGTTATTGTCAGGCTTCTTCAGGGAGACGAGAATGCACATGGCCCTATTGTGGATGACTTTGTAAATTGGTGCAAAGAGTTTCTGCAAAACAAAAGACATGTGCATCGACTTCAGAAGGAAGCCTCACGCTCCTGTCGCCACCGAAATCAAAGGGGAAATCATTCAATGTGTAGACTCGTATAAATACCTTGGAACAATCATGGACTCAAAACTGAAGTTTGAACATAATTGTGCTGCTGTGGTGAGAAGAGGCCACCAACGTTTGCATTGTTTACGAAAACTTTCTTTTTTTCCATGTAGACCGCTCTATAATGACTCTGTTCTACAGAGCTTTTGTTCAAACAGCTGTGTCTTTTGCATTAGTCTCATGGTATAAGAGTCTGAATTTAAAGAAGAACTTGCTTTCTCAAATTGTTAGATGGTCTAGTAAGCGGATTGGACATACCCAGAGTCTCTCTACACGCAGCAGCTTCTGCCCTTAGCTAGGGCCATCTCTGATGATGAGACGCATACTTTGAACAAAGAGTTTGTACTTCTTCCATCTGGACAAAGGTTCTTAGTTCCAAGATGGGAAACGAAACTGTTTAAAAAGAACTTTATTCCAAGTACAGCGTCAGTGCTGAATAGGCACCATGTTTTATACTGGATATGATCTAACCTTAGGGAACTCTCTGTCTCTCTAATAATAATAATAATAATAATAATAATTTAAATAATGATTATTTTAGATGATTTAAAAAAAAAAAAATGTTTTATGTGCATTTTCTCTATATTTCAAAATATCATCAAATCTTTATTGCAGACAGGTCCAGTTAAAGAAACAAAAAAACAAAACAAACAAACGCACAACAGTTTAGAGCAGACAACTGTACCAGTGTCGCCACAGTTCAGACTGGTAGCGTGTGGCACTGACTTTGCAGTTGGTCAAGCTCATAATAATCATATTGTTACAGATGTTGAGCCGACAAATATAGTGCCTTGCAAAAGTATTCGGCCCCCTTGAACTTTGACATTTTGCCACATTTCAGGCTTCAAACATAAAGATATAAAACTGCTATTTTTTGTGAAGAACCAACAACAAGTGGGACACAATCATGAAGTGAAACGAAATTTATTGGATATTTCAAACATTTTTAACAAATAAACAACTGAAAAATTGGGCGTGCAAAATTATTCAGCCCCTTTACTTTCAGTGCAGCAAACTCTCTCCAGAAGTTCAGTGAGGATCTCTGAATGATCCAATGTTGACCTAAATGACTAATGACGATAAATAGAATCCACCTGTATGTAAACAAGTCTCAGTATAAATGCACCTGCTCTGTGATAGTCTCAGAGGTCAGTTTAAAGCGCGGAGAGCATCATGAAGAACAAGGAACACACCAGGCAGGTCCGAGATACTGTTGTGGAGAAGTTTAAAGTCGGATTTGGATACAAAAAGATTTCCCAAGCTTTAAACATCCCAAGGAGCACTGTGCAAGCGATAATATTAAAATGGAAGGAGTATCGGACCACTGCAAATCTACAAAGACCCGGCCGTCCCTCTAAACTTTCAGCTCATACAAGGAGAAAACTGATCAGAGATGCTGCCAAGAGGCCCATGATCACTCTGGATGAACTGCAGAAATGTACAGCTGAGGTGGGAGACTCTGTCCATAGGACAACAATCAGTCGTATACTGCACAACTCTGGTCTTTATGGAAGAGTGGCAAGAAGAAAGCCATTTCTTAAAGATATCCATAAAAAGTGTAGTTTAAAGTTTGCCACAAGCCACCTGGGAGACACACCAAACATGTGGAAGAAGGTGCTCTGGTCAGATGAAACCAAAATCGAACTTTTTGGCAACAATGCAAAACGTTATGTTTGGCGTAAAAGCAACACAGCTCATCACCCTGAACACACCATCCCCACTGTCAAACATGGTGGTGGCAGCATCATGGTTTAGGCCTGCTTTTCTTCAGCAGGGACAGGGAAGATGGTTAAAATTGATGGGATGATGGATGGAGCCAAATACAGGACCATTCTGGAAGAAAACCTGATGGAGTCTGCAAAAGACCTGAGACTGGGACGGAGATTTGTCTTCCAACAAGACAATGATCCAAAACATAAAGCAAAATCTACAATAGAGTGGTTCACAAATAAACATATCCAGGTGTTAGAATGGCCAAGTCAAAGTCCAGACCTGAATCCAATCGAGAATCTGTGGAAAGAACTGAAAACTGCTGTTCACAAACGCTGTCCATCCAACTTCACTGAGCGCGAGCTGTTTCGCAAGGAAGAATTGTGCAAATATTTCAGTCACTCAATGTGCAAAACTGATAGACATACCCCAAGCGACTTACAGCAGTAATCGCAGCAAAAGGTGGCGCTACAAAGTATTAACTTAAGGGGGCTGAATAATTTTGCATGCCCAATTTTTAAGTTTTTTATTTGTTACAAATGTTTGAAATATCCAATACATTTCGTTTTACTTCATGATTGTGTCCCACTTGTTGTTGGTTCTTCACAAAAAATTACAGTTTTATATCTTTATGTTTGAAGCCTGAAATGTGGCAAAAGGTCCAAAAGTTCAAGGGGGCCGAATACTTCCGCAAGCCACTGTAAATCTGTACATTAAGTTTCTTAAAACAGCATGAAACGTTCTAATGCCAGCAGAAACAAATAAGTGGCTGGCACTTTCCCATCGAGGTTTTTTCAACAAAATTCAGAGACAGTCATTATATGCCACGTAAAGTTTTCGTATGCTCAAACGTTTATAGTTTGACCACAGGTGTGCTGTATATAGCGGGCTACAATAGGCATTAAATGGTGTCCTTCATTTGTAAACGCACCAAACCTGCGCACAAGTGTGTTAGCCTGCACATACATCACACGGCACTGTCGGAGCACGTCATCGTCATCTGCCAAATCATCAGTGATCAAATGTCCCAAATATTTATATTTTCTACACAAGGTCAGATTATTCCCACACAAATTAAATGGAGGAAAATTCAAAACCGTCTCTTGTTCTGCATCTACCTAAACATGAATATTTGATTACATCGTACTTGCGTAAAGCCTTTTCGTTCAATGTGGAAGTTGCACTCCTTTACTGAAATTGCTACATTTGAGTGTGCAACTGGGGTAGGCTCGGACCATCATTTAAACCAGACGAAAAAATGACTCAGCTACAATAAAAATCTGTTTTAATACAACATATTCTAATTTCAGTGTGTGCATGTCATAATTACTGACCAATAGAAAGACTGCAAAAGGATGCATAGCAGTGACCATATATACTGCATACCTGTGAGTGTGACTGCGGCAGCACAGTGGAGGTCATGCTCTGGGTCATACTGAAGTTAAGGCTCTGTGAGGAGGTGAGGGTCTGCGTCGGGCCCATCAGGTCGAACAGATCTGAAGAGGGGGCGGCGGAGGCTGGAGCGAACATGGGAGCGGGGGCCATGACCACGTTCCCGAACAGATCCGTCCCGCCGGCAGCTGCAGGCTGGGCCGCCGCTGGCATCTGTCCTCCAGGGAAGGCGTTCCACTCTCCGAAGTCCCCGTTACTGGCTGAGGCCGCCGCTGCACGAGAGACAAAACGATGAGGGACCAATTTTAATCTCCAGACATGAGGTAAACATGCTCAAATCAAATATTAATTTTACTGAAAGTAATTGTACATAACATGTAATAGAACGTTTTACTCCAATTATTCAGGAATATATCAGAAAGCCCCATACTTTGGGTTGCCAGTTGCTTTGGCTAAAATCAGTTTGTAATAAAAATAAAAGGACTCCATAGTTAAACGATGTCCATGTTAAAGGCAACTCGGGTCGAGTTGTGAGGAGCACATGCCACACAAACTGCCTTTAATGTAGGTTTATGCGCCATCCATTCTGTTCAATGTTTGCACCCTGAACTGCGTAAATAATTCCAAACAAAAACCACGCCGGCAAAACAGAGCCTGTCACTGCAGTTTAGGGTTTTCCGAGATCGTTCTAGATTTATCCAGGCCTCCCAGTGACCACCTGTGCCACACTTTAAATTTTCATACTTCCATTGCTAGCTGTCCATCCTTTTCCCAATCTCTTTTAGCTTCCTTCACCCCCAACAACTTCTTGCCCTGTCCCCGTCCCCTTGTCATCCATAACAGAAGCTGATATGTGTCTGTTCTTGTTATGCAGAGCAGGTAGCAGGCTCCATATGGCCACGGCTCCCTCCCAGCATCCCCCTGAATATTCTAGCAGGACGGTTACACCAACACAGCGCAGCGCGGCACACGAGCGCACACAGACTAAAGGAGAAAGGGCCACGATGAAACCAACCTGTGCCGGTGGAGAGGCCAGCAGAAGCAGAAGATGAGGTGAACCCACCGATCAAGTCTGCAAGTAGAAATGAGCGTTAGTGCTTTGAAAAAGTACAGTCCTGCAGGTGTCATTTCAACATAGTTAGCATTCCTTCAGTGTCAGGAGGAACAGGGAGAAGGAGGGGCGGAGGCAGTGAATAGGTGGAAGACGCCCAACATCTGCCCTGCGCGTTCACAGGGGACTGCTCCCCAAACATCTGCTGCACTTAGTTCCCATACATCATCCCGCCCACCGCTGTCCCAAAATCTGAGGCTGGCATCACTCGGACTGACAATGAAGTCCACTGCTCTAGTCACAGCGCTCAGCCATCAGGAAGACGTATGTACAGAGCAAAACCCCAAAGCAACTGCTGGGGCTTGGAATAAGATATGAGACACTATTTAATAAGGCGATTGGAGTTTCTGTTTGGCACATGCATCTGTGGAAATCGCAGTATAAGGTGTTTTATGATTTGTACCAACAGCAACAAAGGGAACAAATGAGAAAAAAAAGGTCTATGTTTCAGAAATACGTTTACCCATTTTCAATCACAGAGCCCCGAACTATTCAAATTGAAAATCACAGCAACAAGACTAGTCCATCTGCTAAAAGATTAGTGCAATTATAAATGACACTATTTGTAACACTTTTTTTTCTTTTTCAGACTAAATGCATTACGGCATTTGTTGACCCCATTTCTATGGCATCTCAGCAACTAAAAGTAGGTTAAAAAAGTAATTGAAAGTCTTTTTTTCACCTGTAGGAGGAGCCTGGCTGGGTGTCGTGTCGACCATTAGCAGATCTGCTAGACCTGAGCTGGAAGGCTGTGGAGCTGTGGGTTGGGCCTGTAAAAATACATTCAGAGTTTACCATTAAGCATAAAGACAAGTAGCAGGTTATCAAACTTTATGAAATGAAAAAAAAAATATCGCCTGTGTTAGCATAATCTCATCAAGTCTGCAGAGTGCATAATTTGTTTCCCAGGGCCTAACGTACCTGTTTGGGCGCAGTCTCTGGGGTCTTGTCTCCCACGTAGTGAGCTGCAGCACCGAGATCCACCTTTTTGGACGGGACTTTTTTCCGCGTGGCTGTCGTTTCTGTGGCTTGAACGATAGAAACACTTTTTGTGGTAACCGTTTCTTCTTCATCTTTAAACTCTTTCGCCGACTGGCCATTGTGAGATCTTCTTCTGTCCTCCTCGTTGTCACTGTCAACGTAAGAACCTCTTTTTTTACTTTAAGGTTTGACACAAATATCCCTTATCGTGCAGCCCTCGTGAGGTCAATGAAGTAATTCTGGTTTACATCGTTTTACCTGAATCGGTCTGGCGAGTCGTCTCGGTCTTTCTTCCTGAATGTGTTAATGGTGTCGTTGATGGTGGTGCCGATTTTGCCGCTGATCTCGCCGATTTTGTCGCTAAATGGAAACGGTCCTTTGTTTTCCCAGTCATCGTCCCATTTGCCTTTTCGGTCACTGGAGTCATACCTGTCCCCAGCTGAGAAAACGCCGAAGAGAAGAAACCAGTGAGATTTGACACGTGAAAGAAGCAGGCTGGCGTTAGATCTAAGCACTTACAGTAATTCCGGTAGCCCATGCTGTCGGACGACACTCCCACGTATTTGTCACGATTCGTCTTGGCCTTTTTCCGTTCTTCCCTCAGTCTCTCATCGTCCTGAATAAACGCCACCAACTCCTTCACCTTGTGTCGCACATTTGTTCCTTGGTCCTTCCCATTTTCATCTACAAATAAAAAAAAATTAACATGATATCTTTATAGTATTGTCCTAATTGTATAGAATATAATGCAATTTTCAACACCATTTTTACGACATAGCCTTACCTACAAAATGGTAGCTTTCTAAGGACCTCAGATCAAACAGATGTTCTCTGGCGCTGGTCACAACCCTCTCTGATCCGTTTCTGATCAGATGTGAAAGCAGCAACAAGGACTGGGGGAAAACGAACAATTTAAATGCATCGCCTGCCTTGATAAACTTGACTATAGATTAACTCAATGCAACTCCACAGACCTTGTAGACCCTCCTGAAATTCTTCCGGTTCTCCTTCAGCATTCTAAGCCACAACATGCCCATCACCTCCTGGTAATGCTCATACATGAAAGTAGCACTGTGTAAAATAAGACGCAAAATAATGTGACCGTAATACAGCGTTTGTTTACAGTGACAACACACATTCTGATGTGCTCTAATTCACAATTCACATCCGTCAGGTTCACCCTTTCAGACGGCAACAGCTTCATTTACCGAGGCTTAGGACACGTAGAGAAAAAGATCGTAACATGGTAAAAAAAAAGGGAATAATACCCTCTTTAATCAATTATTTATATTACAGGTTTGCTCAAACAATCAGTCAATTCTCTTTATTTATTTATTTATTCTGAGCGCATGTGAATAACCGCTTCACAATGAGTAACTCACAACGCTCTAAAAAGGAGTGGCAAAAGCGCTTCTTTAATCCTCATGACACATAAATCTAAGTGGACTCGCTAAAATCAAATCAAACTGACTCCATGCCATTTAAACAGGAAAGTATTTGAGCATGCATGATTTGGCCTTTAAATGACCTTGGGGCCTCAGCAGGAGACTTGTCACGGATTGTGTGATCCTTACCGGGCGATTTCATTCATTTGCTGCCCCGACGGTCCCCAGGGGTCGTCATTTGTGGCTTCTCTGACTTTAGACTCCATTTCAGTGTAGTTCATTACCATGTTGGTTCTGCCAATGGACAAAAACAGGGCAAATGCATAATTTATACATTCATATATATATATAGATATATTTATAAGTATCAATGCTGCTGACAGAGCGTCCTCTTGAAGCCAGGCGATTTAAAGGCTCTTATTACAACCACGCCCCTCGTCCATTGAGGCTATATTGAGCAAACAATGACCATTATGAGAAAGGGGAGTGCTCCGTGTGCTTTGCTCCCTCTCCTATTCAAAAGCTGTGGAACTTAAAATGCAAACTACAACCCTTTATTAGCAATTAAGAATAAAACGACTACACGCTCACTTTCATTTTGTAGACTTTGACTACGACTATAGACGCACTTTGCTTCATGAACATTGTTGCGCAACTGAATTAAGATAAGCATTATGTAAAACACCAGTGCGCCATGTTGCAACGAGAAAACCAAACACTTTTTTGAAGTAATTTAATCGCCCCCCAAAATAAAGATCTAGTTAAATTTAGTTGCTGTTTTGTAAGTAAATGTGACACTCTGGATTGAGACCGACTCGCTTAAGGGGATTAAAAGTGTGGCAGAAAACATACTTTTGTTACGTTATGTATTCAGTGAACTCTCAGCTGTAATAATACTGCACGCGCACGAGGCACTTTCTCACACTCGTACCACAATCACGCAGTTGTAGAGCCATCATCTTCTGTCTAAAGAAATGCCACATCAGCAGCACAGGGCCTGAGAGGGTTGTGATTTGCCGGCGGAGAAACACCCTCCTCGTGGTTGCAAAGACATGCTGTATAACTGCTGTGGGCGTCGAGCTTTGGTTAGCGCGAGCAACACTTTTCCAGGGTTGAATGGCAACTCTTCTTCCTTTTCTTTAAAGCTGAAGAAACATTAAATGAATGCATAACGGACTATAGCCGTGAATACCTTTGACAAGTCACGAGTACATTATTTAAAGACTAAATTGAGCTCATAAAACACATTTTGAAACATGTGCAGAGAGGTTAGAGCAGACTGAACCACTTCACTAACAGAAGAATCCCATGCATTTCAGAAGAATGTGGTCGAAAAACAAGGATAGCGAGTTTAATACACGAGACCCCATGGAGACAGGATATTTTGCTGCTTGTAGGATATTTTTATTCCTTACAGCCTTCGCAGAGTTTGTGATTTGCAACTTGTCAAATATCAATTGCGATTTGATTGCAATTAAACTTCGGTTTATTATGGATTGTTTACGAACTTGTACTTTTTGTCATAGTCCTGAATGGTGACTTTCTTTGCAGTGATAATAATCTCAGAGCAGTTGGATACGACACCCTTAAATTTGCAGATAAAAAACCACTGCACAGGAGAAGATATTGTGTGTGTGAAAAGAGCATCTTATCACTTCTCAGCGGTGGCGGTGTATGTCCCAGATACGAGGCGAATGAAAAGGAAGTTGCGACGCTAGTTACACTGGCATGTTATCACGTCCTTCACTTTGACTGCTTTATGAATAATCCATCCACTGATATTTGCAACAGTAACTCGAAAATATAGTTCATTTAAAGCACACTTACCATCTTTATATATTGAAAACATAGTTATGCCCCTGAGGATTCTTCTACAAAAAAATAAGCTTAATCGTCAAAAAAGGAAAAGTTGCATTACTCCACCAATAGAGTAACAACTAATGTGGAGCAACATTTTTTCAAAGATCCTTTTCTAGAACGAGTAGCAAATTGGTTTCAACGACAAATTTGTTACTGAAGTAGTTTTGAAAAAGGAGTTTGCAGAAAGTGACTGTATTTTAGCTTCACCACAGGCAATCACAGCCTGTTCTGTTTTTCTCCTGAAAGTACCCAATGTTTCAGGGGTCACACTCCAGGGAGACCAGTGTTTTGAGCCAGAAGAATGCATGCTTGGATGCACTTAAAACAGGCCATTGTCCGTAGTACAACTGGCTGTGAAATCTTTGAAGGGGAAAAACTACCAACCCACATTATACAAGACAGCTGAATTAAAACCAGAGTCAAGTCAAACAATAAACAGGCAATCTGATAGGTCTGCTCGACAAAGTAGAAGTGAATTTACAAACAAAAAAGTCTGCCGTTCAGACAGCAGACATTTCTGTACTTGTCTATAAACTCAGAGGTGCAATGTGATCCTGCTATGAAAACAGAATGCTATTAGACTCTTGTTTATAATTCACAGATTATTACACATTGACTTTGCGTAACAAACCACTTCCTCTTTAATGCCACAATCAGCAAAACTTATCTGAAGACTGCATTAACAAATCGGCAACATGGAAGAATCCAATGTATCTGTAAAAATGTAAACTAAAAAGCAAATCAATCCTGCAGTAGGGCTGGGTAACGTTGCAATTTTTTTTCCAAAACTGGTACTTCAACAATAATAATGCCTGAGAAATATTTTTTCAATAACAAAATGTTTGTTATCTAGAAGCAGAAGACAGAACAATAATGTTCACTGAAAAAAAAGTACATATTTTAAATGTGTTTCATTTATTTGAGGTGAACCACAGCAACAACGCTTTTTTTTTCTCTCTCACTGTACTTTACGAGGCCAGACTGCCCGTCCGATTTCGGAAACTCAGAAGGGCCTGGCAGTACTTGGATGGGAGACTATTTAGTAACACTAGGAAGCCTGACGAATGTAGTGAGTGAGTGGTTGGTGGTGCTTAGAGGGGCCGATGGTGCAGACTGGTTGCCTCGCTTCCCTCAGTCTACCCCAGGGCAGCTGTTGCTACAATAGCAGCTTACCACCACCAAGTATGGAGTGAATGAATAATGCAATGTAAAGCGTCTGAGTGTCCAGAAAAACGATCCATTATTTTTATTTTTATTTTTATTTATTTTCCGATACCAGTAGTATCCCAACTTTTTATTCGATACCATACAGGTATTGTCTAACAATAATTGAGGAGGAGAGACACGCACATCCGACGTACAAAACCAGTGTGCTGGATCCAAAAAGTACAATGGAAAGTGGAAAAAAGATCCGCACAACTGAAGCATGCTCACCAGTTTATTGCTCACACTGAAATAGTGACGTTTCGGGTCTTAGTCCTTTATCAGACTTCTGATAAAGGACAATAACAATAACCCACCCTATTTGTGAGGCCTGAAAATTGTTATAGATTAGGGAAGTTTGATATCGTTCAGGAATTGCACTAGTTGGTTGTAAATAGCATTCTGTGTTTTTTATTGTTGTATATTGTAAGTACAATAATGCTTATGATTATGGAAAGCAGCTCTCTGACACATTTAAACAAACTAACTATAGGCCTTCCTACTAGTGTTTATTAATGGGCACTATACGATTCAATTTGACAGATCAGGTCAGTAAACTGTTAAGGATGTTCAAAATAAGTGAGTAAAGCCAATATTACTGATCCATTGACTTCATAAATGTATTATTATTTTTCAATGGCTTTTCCTGAATTGTTCATTTCTGACACTAAATCTGTCAACCATGTATTTCAAGGCTTACACACCATAATGAACACGAGCACACACCATTACGGCTTTATTAGTCCATAGTAAGGCACTATTGAAAAGATTTAATATATTGTCAACAACAAAGTCTCGGTAGGCACTTGAAGGGGAAAACAGTCGTTCATAATTCAACTTTGCAACTAGAGACATAACAGGTTTGTGAGACAGAACAGTTTGTCTTCATTGACCTTCATCGGCTCTTCTATTCATCCCAGACAACACTTTTTCCATATGTTTGGTAACACATAGTCAACATCGTCAAGTTCCTCTGAATAATCCTGATGAGCTAGGAGCTGTCAAACTAGCTTAGCCGGCCAGCCTAGCCAGCTAACACCACAGCTACATGGCTAATTAGCTTGTTAGCTACTACTTTAGCGGACAGCCAGCTGAAACAACAGGCTTAACCTTTACATGGCAATGCCCACGACGTCTAGAACAAACACATGGAGCCACGTAATGAACTCGTAGGGATTGTTTCGGCGCAGTCTGGCGAGAAAATACGTTTGATGTAGCCAACAAAGTCGCACACAAGCTAGCCAACTTGTACAGTGTGTGACGTCAAAGTTTTGGGTACGTGTCTCTCTTTCAAACAGGTACCGTGCAGTCCGAGCAAAACAAGATTAACTTCTGCAAAACCACACGAATCTGGCAATACTTACGCTTTGTCAACCATCTCCCGGACCTTCCACATATTAAACATGTTGGCTGCTGTGAAGATGGGCTTTCCTCCGCCGTGAAACCCTCTGCCCCCCGCGTCAATCGAAACTACTGTCTGGTTGAAGAAAGTAAACTCTTGTACACCTCAGGACAGGAGGCAGGAGGCGCAACACACACGGCATGCCCGCAGATCACAGCGGAAACAGGACGTCACGACCATATTAAAGCAACCCGGACAGGTAATTTTTTACTTGTAATTAGGATGCCAACAAATAACATTTCACTTGTTAAATTGTCCGGCTAGGCAAGGCAAGGCAAGTTTATTTGTAGAGCACAATTCATACACAATGCAATTCAAAGTGCTTTCACAGTTGCATACAATTACAAGAAAACAGATCAAATCAACCATTAAAACATCAACATAAAAATGTATGTTGTGTTATATGCTATAGTTTCATACTTGCCTATGTTATGTATATTTCATAATGATGAACCCCTATTAAAAGATCAAAAATTAACTTTACTTAGTTACTGTTCATACAAAAAAATATAATGTGTGATGTTAAAGTTGTTAATGGTTACATTGGCTTGCTAAAACCTGTTTGGAAATGAACAGAGACAGTCTCTTACAATCCCAGCACATGTCCCCAGCACATTCCCCCAATCAAATAGTGCTAGTGCAGGCCTCTAGTTAATTTCCAAACAGGTTTTAGCTAACCAAAACAACACATGTAACCATTAACAACTTTTACATCACACTAACATGTTTATTATTATTTATTAACATGTGGATTTTGGATTGTTTTTTGTTTTGTTTTGTTTTTCTGCTGTATATTCTCTGTTGCCCTCTGCCTGAAATAAATAAATAAATGAAATGAAATGAATGAATGATATATATATATATTTTTTGTATGAACAGTAATTAAGTAAAGTTAATTTTTGATTCCAACATGTTATATTTTAATAGGGGTTCATCATTATGAAATATACAGTGACTGAACTCTCATTCACATATAATAAAAATGTCCTCAAAAGCTTATTATGGGTCATTCTGCCAAATCAGTGCCTTTTCAGCTTTAAAATCCCCCCCCAAATAAAGTATTTTAAAAAGGAATGATATTTGAAAATGATATTTTTTAAATTGTCATATTAGTCTGGTTCACTATGTAATTTTGCCGGATTTTTGTGGAGAGTATACAAACTATACATTTTTGAAAACTTTATTAAATATGCAATCAGAAAAACTATATTTTCATTTGCTCTGATAGGGGGGGGAAAGAGGTGTGATAATAGCGATAATAACATTTATCTGGGGAGTAAAAAAAAAGGTAGTTTGGCGGAAATTTACTCAATTTGGCTGAAAATTCCATTTGGACGTTCCAATAAAAAAAAATCAATGAAATCCTTGTCATATTTTTACTCTCATTGAAAATTGTTATAATTGCACAATTTTACCAAATGATAAGGGCAAATGGAAACATTGTTTTTTCTCATTGCTTATGCCATAAGGTTTCCAAAAATATATAGTTTTCATACTCTCCACAAAAATCCCACAACAGTGGAAATCTAAACATAGTGAACCCCGGCCTTATGGTCACGTACGTACAAAATGTATAGGGGCCATCTCAGTCTCTGGTATGGTAGCAGGTAATTTGACCAATTTGCCAATTGCAGGCTAATGCTAACTAGCAATGTTTATGGTGTTTATTAAAGAGCAAATATTCCCTTAACTGTGTAAAACAACATACACCAACTCTAACAATGCTCTCTTAAGACAACAAGAAACCAGTGAATCAGGTTCGATCCAAGATGAAGAACAGTATCTTCAAAATCTGCAGTTAATTGCCGCCCTTCAGTGAACAGGTTACACAGGGCCGGCCTGAGCCAATTTGGAGCCTGAGGCAAGATTGAACTTTTGTGCTTTACCAGCTTTATCACTTAACCAGCCTGTGTCACAAGTTTCTGCTACACTGTAGTCATTATTCAGTCACTCCACACTCAGTGGTTAGCTACTATTGTAGCCACAGCCGCCCTGGGACTGACCATCTCTTATTATGACAGTTTCCTCTGCTGGACACGTGTGGAACTCGTTCCTCTTTTTTTTTAATTTAAGCTGCCCCTTGTGGCTGAAGTGAGCATTCTGGTTATTTATTTAAACATTCTGAACTCTGCACAGGAACGTACTAGAGACTCTTTTTTGACACACTCAATTTAAGCTTCACAAGTTGTGGATCATCTCACGGGCCGGAAGAAAGTGGCCCGCGGGCCGCCTGTTGGAGACCCCTGGTTTAGATTGTGGGAAAGTCTCTTCTGAATGCAACAACTTCTTGATTTTGATGTCTTTAGACTGTACCATTAATATGTGGAACGTTTTTGTAGTTCGGTAACAGGAATGACAAAAACTTAGGGGCACACATGCAACTGCAAAGGTTTCATAGAAATAAGATTTTTTTTTAAACTTAAAAAACAGTAAAGTAATGAGATGTAATTAAGTGATTATTTTGTAGTTCTAGCTACAATTTACACATATTACACCTTATTAAAAATGAAAAATCATAGGCAGGGACAGGCCTAAAACATTTTGCATGCATCCACAAATGCCTTTTTGGATTCATTTTTTACTAAATATTGTTGAAATTGTTTCAAAACTATTAAATATATAAAAAGAAAAAAATCTAAATAACTGGTTGAGCAATTTTTTGGCAGTTTATTTCCTTGAGACGCAAAAAGGCACCGATATGGCGGAATGACCTTGATAGAAACACAAGTGCAGTTGTAGTTTTAGTGCCTTTTACCCTTAAAGCTGCTTGAGTGCAGAGTTTCAAGTTGCAGCTGAAAACCCAAATTTTTTGCGCTGGCTTTTAAGCTTCGCATGATATTTTGGCAACATTCAATGTTTTATATTTTTGTAGTTTACATGTTTCTATTGTTGATTGACCTAAAGCTGTGGTAATCAATGCATTTTCTTGTAATAGAATAAACCTCTTTTGCCACCAGATAAATTGTAAACACAGCATTTGTGAACGAGAAACAGAACCCAATGTTAGCATTGGCGATCCGCCCTGTTCACGTATCAACAGAGACATACTTTTAAACTCAAGTGAACAATCGGGATGTGCAGGAGGGTCTGTGAACATTTTCAGGTAGTTTAGCTTTAAGAGCACACCTTGCAAGTTAGCTTTTAATAAAACCTGCATGTATGTCTTTTATCAAACTTTTTATTTAGTTAACATTTGTGTACATTCTCAGTTGTACAGGAGAGTTTTCCATTGAAGACAAAGGTTTTTAAGCTTCTGCCTCCCATTTAAGCTTCCGATTAAGCTTTTTGGATGAGCGGAAAAATGTCCAGAACTTTAACAACTTGTTCTTTGTGAAATTTCAATGTGCACTGCAAAATGTTTTAGATTAACTTTTCAAAGGCCTTCTCAGTTCCCATACCAAGACCTATTCCTGATTTGAAGTGCACATTGACTTTTTCTTTATTTCTCTTTTGTTCAAAAATGTCCCAACTTTCAGTCTGCAGTCTTCATCCTATATGCAGCAGGTCAGTGTCCCCTGTGCTCTCAGCTGCTGCTCATCTGGCATTCAGGCATGCTACAGTGACCCAGTGATCCTGTGTGACAGGCCAGGCTGGGCCCTGGCTGTTTGTGTCAATCCAGATCAATCACCTTTGCTGCCGGACGGACAACGTCATCAACACGAGGAAAGGTCACGCAGTGTACTCAAGCCAGGACTGATGGAGAGAGCGCCCGGGTCACGGTAACAAGTGCACACCCTTCACTGACTAACATCTAACATTAGGACGCACTGGGCTTTGCCTCTTTTAGCAAAATCTATCGCGAGATTGTCTATTTTCTACTTGAAAGATTTGATCAAAGTTTATCTGCCCTCTTTCCCTCGACTCTCCTGTGACTTGGACTCTGCCGAAAGTATTAAGGCTCTTTGTCATATTGATTGATATTCCAGTGGGTAAATAAGCCCTCAGATGGGCCACATGTCTCTATTCTCTAATGATACGTGTAAATATGGCCCACTGCTTACACTTCTGTAGAAGAGCAGGAAGAAACAACACAATAGCCAAAATACAAGCCATTTGAGAAAAAAACAACAAGAAACAGCACTTAACCGCCCAGAATGCAGCGCACCCGTGGGAGCAACCTCAATTACTGTTACACGTCCGAGGAGGAGAACTCTCGAAGTGATTGCTGAGATGGAAATGGTGGCTTGTGCGTTTGTGCGTGTGTGTGTGGATGGATGGGGAAAAACAGGGTGGAAAGGCACTCAGTAAAAAGATCTTTCAGAAACACTTTGCCTCAGTGACGTTGATGCAAGCTGTTGATTGACATGCACTTCTCGACAGAAACCAGAGCTATCAACCTATCTGCCACGCATTAGGAATGGCACGGTCCTCGGGGAGGGGCCTAAGTGGTAAATGATGTTGCTCAAGACACTCTCTGTCAACAATGTGTGTGTATCTGTGAGTGTCCCGCTGCTGAGGACGGCAAAGTATTCAATCAGAGCTCTGATTGAAAATATCTGGTGTCCTTAAAGACCAGAATTCTTCACCTAGATGTTCACTGTATGCAGTTTTGAAAGAGACAGCTCTCAGCCCTATATGTGTTTGATTTCATATTATGGAACTGAACATAAATTGATGAACGTTCAACAGTACAGAGAACATTGAAGGCCAACATGAATTTGAAGGCTGTCCAAAGGGTTCATAAATGAATTGTGAATGTTGTGATAGTGTTTTACAACGAATTGCAGTTCAACATGTGCCAAAGGAAGGAAGCTGGCCTTTTTATCTGTTCGGCTTGTCTATATGCAATTTCAGAATATTTGATGAATTAACCATAACCCCAAATTAATGATCTGTTAACGAGATACATTTTGACAAGTCTTGACGTCTTCTACAATGAATACAATTTATGTTAGGAGCACTTATCAGTACATTTGTGCATGTATTGCAATCAAAGCGTTATGCATCATGATCACTCACTAGGGGGCAGTGTGACCACAGAGGTCTGCCGCTCAGGGGCCAGTGGACAGTTGACTGTTTGTGTCAGCTAGTAGGGGTTCAAGGCTGCGTGTTTACATGACTGAAGTTCCCATGACAAATGTGGTCAGAATATCATCTCCACATGGGATTGAGTCCAGCTTTACCAGAAAGACTGCCTTTTACTCTGAGCTATTATTCTTTTGTCCCCACATGTGTTTCCATTCTGCTTAAACTGCATTGCAAATATCTTGTAGTTGTACTGTGTCTGCAGAAAATAATGCGCTTTGCTTTAGACATTAGTTACGAATGGACAAAGTTCCCGTCTTTGCGCTTATTGTAGAAGCATCCATACATTTCTGGAGTCTGTCACTTTGAGGCCCCAGCTTTCCTCTTGTCATTGCGAGGCCTTCTGTGGTGTTAAACTTCAGGCTGTTATTGTTGGCACTGGGGCTGCCCCGGTGAGATCTTTAGTCCTTTTCCCAAGCGATATAACCCTTGCACAAAACACAGTATCTGACCCCTGTCTCGCTGACACATGGCAGGTCCACAGGCAGCATGCATGTGTGTGAATGGAACAACTACTATGTTGTGTGGGCATATACCTTTTCATAGTGGCATAAAGTAATTCAGGACAGATTTAATTGGTATGTGTGGCAGTACTTGTTTGAGTCTTTCTCTATTCCATGCTTAAATTTGAAGATTAGAGAAATAGTTGTAACCTCACTTTGTTTTCTGTAGCTAGATTGTTGTTTGGATCTACTTAAGCCTTGATAGGCGGATTTGTATGGTATATAAATAGAAAAATATGTGCAATAGGTTTCCCTCTGAGGCCTGGACTCCCATGAAAAACAGGTTCTTAATCTCAGTGGGACTTTCCTAGCTAAATAAAGGTCAAGTGATGTTCAAATAAATTTAGAAAGGACTTCAATCACTGATAAAGAATCATTGTAAATACACTCTACTTAAAATTCTGTTTCCATTCTTTTAATGGGCTTTTAAGAGTCTTTAGAAATCAGTATACAAAGGACACAACTATGTATTTTTATAGGATGTACACGGATCAATAAAAAAAATACCATTCTCCAGTATTGTACATGTCTGTGAGTCAGCGTATCTTTCTCAGTATGTTGGTTTTTGAATATGCTTAAACAATGAGGCCACTTGTCATGCGTTCAAAGTCACTGAGACGTCCCGCCGTGATCTCAAACCACACTCGCAGATGTTCCTAATGGGCCTGAAGTAGCATTCACATTCCTGTGGATAACCGCTCTGTTTATTTTTCTCTCTAAACTGGACTTGATCGCCACTTTCACTGGTGAGAAAAAAGGATAGGACATGAGAGACTTTTGACAGATGAGAGGCTCCCACCACAGTTTGGCTTTCAAAGCTTCAAATCTTACTTGATTCCTCTGCAGAATCGCGCTCATGTTTTGATCGTCTAAGTGTTTATATGGGCTTCAGGGTGGATATTTTGTGATCACTTGTATTTATTCATGCAGATTTAATTTTGTAATGTGGTTCAGTGTGACAAACATTTGTGTAAGACCCAGTGAAACTGTTGTACTCGTGTGATAGAAGTGGAAAGTAATAATATTAATAATAATGGCTTACACTTGTATTGTGCTTTACAAGTCTGTATTACCAAGTTTCTCAAAGCCCTACACTGTAGTCATTATTCATTCAAGCCATACTCAGTGGTGGTAAGCTACTATTGTAGCCACAGCTTCCCTGGGGTAGACTGAGGGAAGCGGTCCTTTGCCATCGGGCCCCTCCGACCACCACCAACCACTCACTCACACACTCAACAACACAACCAGGCCCTTCCCTTCTAAGCTCACAGCTTGACCTGGGACAAGCTGTGAGACAAGCTTGAAAATGTTTTGGGCGGCACTGTAGCGCAGCGGTTAGCGCTCATGCTTCACAGCTAGAAGGTCTGCATTCCATTCCCACCTAGACGGGCCTTTCTATGTGGAGTTTGCATGTAGGTTTCCTCCGGGTACTCCGGTTTCCCTACCACTAAAAACATGTACAATAGGACAGGACGAATGATTTGTGTGTGTGTAAATGCATGGTGGTGGTCAGAGGGAACGTTGGCGAAGATGTGTGCAGTCGCGACAGTGTTTCTGTCAGTCTCCCCCAGGGGAAACTGAACACCACAGAGTATGGAGTGAATGCACAATTGTCTCATGTAAAGCGCTTTGTGACTTTGTCTGTGAAAGGCGCTATATAAATACACTTCTTCTTCTTCTTCTTCTATTGAATTGACGTTTAAACTTAAAAGTGGTGTCTCCTGCTCTCACAAAAGGGGATGCTCATATTTATAGGAGCCTTTTTCAATCAATACTTGTTAGGGACTCTATTAAATAGACATACCAGACCAGGCTTGATAAAAAAACAAATCCCAATGGAATTAATTCAATTTATTGCTCAGCCATATGTTGGTCTATTAAACAGCGCTATAATAGAAGTAGGAGCGGTAGTGGCAGTGGTAGAAGTCACATCAATACAAGTATGCTGCATAATAACCCAGTTGTAGTGGGGCACTGGAAAAATGTCGTCTTATCTTAGATTAATTGCTTAAAAAGTGCTTGAATTAAAACAATGTATGCTAATTTTTTGTAGGTTTGGATTGTCTAGTAATTAAATGCCAATGGAACAAGCATTAATTTGTTTAAAATGAGAGAAATTAACGCGTACACTTAAAATAATAAGACCAAAACACTTGAAATGAGACAAAAAGGTAAGAAAAATCATGCTTTGTCCATTGGCAATTAGAAATCCCAATATTTTAAGCACTTTTATTTCATTTTTATCTAAGACAAGATGGTATTTACAGTACACCACAGTATTGTAAATAGACAATCAGATACTCACTCACTCACCACTCATTGACAGGGGCAAATGAAGTCACCACACACATGTCTTTGGACGGAGCGCCTACCTGGATAGACGTTTGGGAGGCAAGACCACGAACTGCTCTGCTCTGAGAAGATGTGAAAAGGTAGCTCTCACTCTCACACATACTGTAGTAAGCAATTTCATTCGTCTTGGTTTTTGCGTCACCTAATATTGCGATGACGATAATTTTGATATATATTGTGCAGCGCATCAACTGAGCAAAGCTTGGCGGCCGTGATTTAGGGCTGACAGTGTACTGATGCCAGTGTGCAGTTTTCCTCACATTAAGCCTTACCTTTGCATTGTTCTCGCGCTCGGGCAAATGAGCTTGTTGTAATTGCGCGGGTTTATGTTTATGAGGCCGGTAGTCACTACAGTAAATCCTGTTGCTTTGAACATGCCGGAGAGGAACCTTTACCCAGGCCCAAGTCTCGAGAGCATCTGCATCTTTACAACCAGACTGAATTAGCAATTACAGAGAGTAAAAAGCAGAACAAAACATCTGGAGCAGTAAGAAGCGGAGGTTATAAATCTGAGGGAGGAGGGTAGTGGCGGTGTTGGTGGTGGGATGGGGTTTATATGAAAATGAGCCAAAGTGAGATTCTCAAGGACAGCGCCTGTGATTGGCCCATTAACATGCCAGGGGTGTCAGAAAGAACCCGAGGCAATGGGAGAAATGGGACAGAGTAGAGGGCTTTGGAGGACATCGGGAACAGTGCAGTGAATAAGCGGCAGAGCGAGCGACTGATGGCCAGCGAGGGGCAAAACAGTAGCTTGGTGGAGCAGTAGTGGGTAGATTAGGCAAATACCAACTCACCGCTATTAGACAAGAAGAAAGCATTTCATAATGCACACGTTTGAGGGCCTTTTTGTCTGTTCAGAGCGCCAGTTGTTGCAGAATGGGTATTGCAATTAACATATGCCAAGTATGTAGGTCTGTCGCGATAGCAAACTTGAAGTTGGATATATTGAGGCAGGAAAATATCTTGATAAACGATATTATTGACTCTAAAGATACTAGACACTGTCAAAAACTACAGTAAACCTTTATTCTAAAAGTGCATCATCATCATATCCTAAAAAAACACACAAGCTTATGATTATTATTATGCTTATTTTATGCTTATTAGCTCTCAGTTGTTCAGAGCCGGACTGATGACGTCTGTGACTGTATGATCTTTGTTTACATACCATTGTTGTTTCACAGTAGCATGTGTGGATACCTGCTGCATTATCATTTCCTTCGGGACAGTAATAAAGTTGAACCTTGAGCTACAATAAACATGACATATAAAGTAACCCAATTAGCTTTAGTCAAAGTTTTGACAAAGAGAAAATAGGGGAAAATGATAATAAATGTACAGACGATAGATTGAGCCCAAACATGTTTCGTTTGTCTGTTATTTATTGAATAATATGACAATATAGAAATTACCTTGACACCATTGTGTATGGTTCAAGTACAGGGGTCATTTACAGCTTGTTAATCTATTGTTGTGGTTGTAGTAAGCTCTGTTTGTGAATTAAGCCCTGGTTTATCCTATATAGAGCTGGTTTGCCCTTTATTTCTTGTTGAGGCTTGGACTTTCAAACCAAATCCTGGCACTTGGTACAAAACAGTCGAGAGCACGTGGTAAATGCTAGAGTTATATTATTTGTCTTAAAATCTTACACGTTGAAAGCTGGCGCCTAGATAGCTGTTTGTTAATTTGGCAGTGAATCACCAGCGAAACAGAAGTGTGGACACAAACAATGAAGTACACGCTGTAGTGGTTTTTCACAATCTTATTTTAATGATCCCGTTTGGTTTAAGTCCATATAAAATGTAAGATTGGGAGAGCCACAGCACCATTACTGCATCTGTTTTTTGCTGTTATTGGCACAATAAATTACGTAGGCAATTTGTTTGCGCTGTTGTTAGAGTAATAGAATCAAATTATCCCATGTTAGGGAAATGATTATGTACGTTGGGGAAGTCATCTGGGATTCACAAAGCAATCAGTGAAGGAAGACCAGAAAATATTGGTGCTCTGCATTCAGCTGCATCATCTGAGGGGGGGAAAAAAAAGTTTGAAAGTTGAATATGAGGAAGAGGCAATCTTACATATTTTCTCTGGAGTTTTCTTGTTATAGCAATGTTACAAGTAAATATGAAAACGATAGGAGCAGGGAAGATAGGAGCAGTATTATAAGTGAATGCATATGGGCTGCAAAGAAAAATGGGGGATAGGATGACTGCGGTAATTGAAAGAAATGAGAAGTAGACTCCTAATGAAGGACAGAATCAAATGAGTCTTATCAATTAGAAGCCAGGGAACAGTGTTTACATTTGCACTCCAAGGCCTGACACCGGGCGCGCGTTTCAAATAGGTCAAGGTTGAAGCGAAAACAAAAGTTGGCCGATTAGCAGTCGAGGTGCAACACTCCTAATTTGTATGCTAATCTGGAAGATCATCGTCCTCCTGCTCGCGCCTGGTGCGTAGGGGCCCTGCCTGCGATTCTACATCTGCACGCGTTCATTTAATTATCCAAACACGCGATTCACAAAAGTCACTGGAAACAAACCAAACCAAAATAAAATAATTTGCATATATTTAAAAGAGCAGATAAAGTCCCCAGGGGTTGGTTAATATTTCACAGGCATAATAATAATATGCTAAATCATTCACATTTCATCCCGCACCAAAACAAAGTGGCTTTGTCGATGTAATTAGGGTGTTTTAGAGTTGAATCACCCTGGCAAATGACCATGTTTTTTTTTCCTCGCTGGGAGACCACTGTGTGAATGCATCCCCGCCGAACGTGCGCGCGTGCTTTCGCGTGTGTTTGCGTGTGCGCACTGCTGTTGTATTGTCACAGTTTCTCCGCTCTTAGAAAAAGGATTGATTAAAGGGAGAGTGTCTGTCTCAGAGCAGTTAATGAGGTTTAGTCCCATGAGCGGCGAGGTGCGGGCGTGCGCCGTCTCCGAGCGGGCCGGTGTGGGTTGGCGCGCGCACGGGGGCCCCACTGGAAGATGCTGTTAATTGGCTAAGACTTACTTCCAGAGCGGGGATAGTCAAGGGCGCGGTGCCTCCACACTCGTGTTGTATTTGTGCCGTCACAGGAGAAATGGGAGGTTTTATCATTCGGTGAGAGTGATGAGTCAGGAGGAGACTGACAGCAAGAAAGATGGTTTTAATTAAACTGGTAATAGCATGTTTACTGTCAATTTAAAAATGATTGTGTGAAACATTTAGATACTGTAATTTTCTTCGTATACAAATAATTTATTTTACTGGAAAAAGTTTCTTGGAAGTACCTTAGGCCAGTATTGACTTCGCACTTTAAAATCTTCGTTTATTTATCTTAGTGTATTCACTCTGGTTGAAGAGTATGTAAAGGTAATATGTGACTCCCCGGAATCGCAGGTAGGTCTTACAGTAGCGCCGTCTGATAAAGGAAGTAATAAAAAGAAGGCTTTATTCCCTAATTTCCACTTTATTCAGAATAATCTAATCTCAGACTAAATGTCAAGAGTCGTCTCATGCACTTTTGGAAGCTGGCCTCTGATCAAAGGCAAACACATCAAAGTGCAGTAGTTTCCACTGATATCTTGTCTCCCCAGATGTTCTGCAATATCACTTTGTCCCAGCCGGGGGAGTTGTGAGTCACTTCAGTGCTGCACGCCTAGTTCAGGCACAACTTTGAGATTCGTTGGAGAACAGTTATCAACGAGGCACAAGACGCATTTACAAAGCCAGAGAAATACTATGTTATGTTTGATGCTGCTAACGGGCCGTATTACGTTTTATGTCTATGAATTGTTGTAGTTGATAGTTTACAACAACTATAAACGTCTTACGCATGCCCTTATAGTTTTATAGCCTTATCGTTTAAAGTCTTTATCGTTTATTATTTATCTAAAGTTATATGTATGTTTTATGTTTCATGTTGCACGATCGACCGAAAAAAAAAAAAAATCCTAGTTGTGAACCATAACCATGGCAATAAAACCAATTCTGATTCTGATTCTGAAATATCAATGTGAGCTTCACCGTCCGACATGATAGCCCGAATCCTTTTTGCTGCTCACACAACAGTCTGTGGGGGGGGGGTTGAGTTCATCCCCTTGCATGCACATGGGGCAGGGGCCTCTCTCAGCATCAACTATGGGCCTATGACAGGTTTGTCGAGAAACATGGGTGTAGTTTCAGTGCTTAGGACTCTCTGTTACTCTCAAATTCTGTCATTCACAAGGGCGAATTGATGATAGTGTGTTTATTTCAGTAGCACTTTCTTCTGCTAAAACCTTGGAAGGATTAATTGCTGGACACTGAACAGACATATTTCAAGATAACAAAACTGAAACGAGAATAACAACAATACTTTTTTTACTGGAGGACATGAATGAGACTGAATTTATACTCCAGGGATATAAGGAAGTCAAAAAATGAGCTGATAAGGAAACGGAAAATGCACAAAATGATGAAAAACTTATGAATGTGTTAAAAAAAAGCCCTTCCTTCACAAAGGCCACCGCAGATAGGATCTCACCTGCTCTGGTCTCGCCGGCAGACCTGTCCATCCGCATCTGTATACATCCCGGCGTGCTCCTTTTCGCAGCGCGGCTCGTCTCAAACAGCAGGAAGCAGCGGCGCTTTCATGTGGAGCACAGCCCAAAGTAGAGCACCGTCACAGTGCACGCGCTTTGGCTTGGATGTGTGTGTGTGTGTGTGTGTCGGTGCGTGTAAGAAAGCGTGCGCGTTCGAAAAACCCAGGCTTTTCCCCCCATGGGACCGGCACGAACACGCTTCTCCTCTCTCCCTTTGAGTTTCACATTCAAAGGTTCCACTCGTTCAGCTGTCAATCACCCGCTCAGCCAATCAAGGGCCTTCATTGCTAGTCTGTTTATAGATCAAGGGTGGTTTAAGCGTATGGATGTGATGTGACTGGAATTTTTACCATGACTAATACTAATACTGTAAATATTCATATTTTCCTTACACCTCGCGAGCGGTGTCAATCAAAATCAACACCATTGTGCACCATATCGTAAGGCTAGAGGTCTCAGAGGTAACAGCGCTTATAATTACGAAGTCCTGGAAAGGAAGGCAGTGAGTATGAGATAAAGACAGCTAAAAGGGGGTTGGTAAATCATCTCCAAAGAATGAAATATAAGTTTGAATATTGCAAAAAAGTAAATGTAATGCTTTCAAAAGTAGTCTACGGGAGTTATTGAAGGAAGTAACTTTGTGCAGCTGCGCGTGTCTAGTCACTTTGTGTATCTAAAGAGATTCAGTGGCGTATAGGAGCATTAAGTATTGTGTTGTAGGGCTATCGCAACCCAGATGTGTCAAGCTTAATTTAGTGGCGGTGAGAACAAGAGAAACAAGGGAGAAAGTACAAATTGCCGTGAAATGTTAAAGTATATCTCCCACTGCATGACAAAGAAACAGCACTTGCAGGTTTCAGGCAGGGGAACAATTGCAAGGCTGGGATTGAAGGGAGATATGTTGATATTATCCTCTAGTTTTGGGGCAGAAATCAGAATCACAATTGGTTTTATTGCCATGGTTATGCACAGGTTCAACATATAATAAACTATAAGGACTTTAAGCTATAAGGCTGTAAGGAAATGCGTAAGACGATTGAATTTAAACTGTGATAAAGACAACAGCAATGGTCTCGCCCTATCCCTATCTTGTTTTAGAGTTTAGCTTTTGATGTGATTCAAATGAGCTCACTGTTTTAGTTCTTCTAAAGATGCTGTGCCCAGTTTTTCCCATTTACAAGACCATTTTTATTCATCGTAGATGGAAATCCATTGTCTCCCCATTTCTCTCCATGTATTGTATCTCAGACTTTTGTGAACTTAAGCCCGCACTGATGCTATAAACAATTAGTCCAGTGAGGTAGCTGTGAACATAACCGTACCGCTCTGCTTCGTGAAAGGTGTGAATCATGCTCACAAAGAAATGTAATATTTATGTTAAGAATATATGGGAAAGTTAGGAATGAGCTTGGATCACAACTAGCTCCCTTTTTTTTGGGTTTGAAAACGAACACAAAATTGGATAGAGGGACCTTTTAAGAGATGTGTGGCTTTACCCTCAGAATATTGCCACTGTCACTGTCATTCCACAGTGTTTATGTGGAGGCTGTACTGTCCTATGCTGCCAGTTTAGCTTTGATTTTATTTTGGGCAAAAGGGTTAAATGCCTTATAATGCCTGATGATAATCCAACGTTGTTATTAATTCCTTTTTGAGCGTCAGGATCTATGCTCCAGGCAACATTTTTAAAGCCATTGATGAGAAAGCACAACACAGAGGCCGATGATTCTCGGCATATGGCCCGTTGAACACTTGCGCAATCTATCAAAGCGAGCGGCGTTGGTTTAGGATGAGAAAAGTTGCAGAGAGTTGTTGGACGTGGGAGAGGCGACAGACGGTGCATCAGGTGACAGCAGGTGTGAGCAGACCCTGGCGGTGATTGCCATCTATTACGGTTGAACAATGGTTTCCTGTGGGCCATGCTAACGACCTGTGTGTGGGAGCAGCAGGGGAAATTAACCCAGCCCACTACTTTGTCTGCGCCTTGCCAAGAGGGAAATTGACAAAAGATGAGGGCCCGAGCGGGACAAGAAAGAATCACTCACACACCTGTTAGCTCGGTGATGGACAGCTGCCATATGGTTTACCTGTGCTGCGTGGGAACGGGGGGCCAGAGCGCCCAGCCACCAACAGAGGGCACCAGAGGGCTTCAGAGCTGCTGCCGTTTGGTTGACGGGACTCTCACTCAATTCCAAGTCCTCCTATGTTCTGACTAATGCTCACTTAACACCTTCCATTTAATGAAAACACACTGTCTGCTGATATGTTTTTGCTTGTTTCATCTTAAATCTTCACCCACTCGTGCTGAAGTGGTACCAATTGTTGTTTTTCCCAACTTTCTCTCAGCAAAACACCCGGTTGAAGTGCTGTCTTGAACTGTGGGGGCACTGGTAATGGCGGCGTGTGTGCCGTACATCACGCCTCGGCGAGAAACCAGCCCGATCTCCTCACACTGCATGCAGAGCTGTGGCCACCAGGTTTGAATTCCTGCTTCGGTAATGACTCTGCTCCCTTGTGGAATGTAGAACGTTGTCTTTCCTCAAATGAGGGAGGCGCGCGCGATTGCACACAAGCTCTCCGCGGCACTCCAGTATGCATGATATACACAAGGTTGTACAGTGGAGAATGCAGGGTAAACACTTGCCTGTGAGCACACATAAAACACGCACGCTGGCACTGCACCCGCGCACACATCGATTGGCCGTCCCTCTCAGGTTCGCCCGCCTTCCACCATGATCAATCAGAGAGTTTATAGACCACAATGTGTGGCAGCCTGTATTGCTTTTCTTCCCTCTTCGTTACCGATCAGAGAAAATCCCACTCTAAGCAAGCGCACGCACATTCATACAATTTTAATGGCGCTTAAATTAACCATCATATTTTATTTTTTTTTGCTCCACTCCTTCACCAACTAAACCCGCTTAATATGCATCAACACTGGCCTCACTCGTGTGTTCGGCGTGACATTTTTATAATTCTTTTGCCTGGGCATTGTGTTTATTTATGAGCGTGGAGTAGGCTTTTTTGGCTGATAAATGGCACAATTAAACAGCGCTCAGACACTCAAGCAGGCGTTTCAGGCGGCTGACAGATTTTTAGTGTCCTCTTCCCTGGCTAACGATGAAAGTAAATAATGTCTTAACGAGGTTGCTGGAGCAGTTGTTTGAGGATTCCTTTTATATTTTGCATGTTCTTTGAGCAGCCGCCGCGCTACACTGTGCAAAAGTCAGCTTCACCGCCGAGATTGGGGGACTTTGAACATAATTTTGAAGCTTGTTAACAAATTCCTTTACAATTATAAGCAAGGTTAAAATACACATTTTAATAAGGTAATATTTGGGGGTTATTAATTACTCCTTCATTTTTCATACGAACGTTTATTCCCATGTGCTTGTGCAAATTTATTTTTGTAAGACATGTGCCCCACCCCCCATGATGAAGGGTCAAAGACTTAGTTAAGCTCCATTGTAGGTTACAGTGAACCCGAATATTGCGACTTCCTGTATGTATTATTCAGGGCCCTCTTATTGGCTGCCACTGGGTTTGTGATGAAAGCAGCCTGACGCAATAGTGGGCAACAGTGTTTTACAGTATTGTTTTACAAACTATTGTAAGGCAGGGCTCGAACAAGAGCGCGCATTAGCTGGGCCCTGGGAGGAGGGCAGCTTTATGAGCCCTCTGAGGCCGACTCGGGAGCGCCTGGGCTCCTGTGTGGTTAAGCGCGGGGCTCGGGCGCTACAAGCTGCCCCGACGTTTACTGAATGCCCTTGGACGCAGAATGTGTGTGAGGGAGAAAGCACGGGGCATGCATGCTCACGGGCTAATGAGTGCATGTGTTAATGCTTGTGTGTTTGTGTGCACATTTCCAGTGTGCACGGACGAGATGTTGTTGGGTTGAGTCAGTCTCCAGAGGAAAGGAGAAGGACAAATGCTCCTTAAAAATAGCCCCTGGGCAGCTGGTGTACACAGTCTATCAGCAGTCTGTCCCTGGGGCCAAGGAGGAGAGAGGGAGGGGGAGAGACAGAGGATGGATGGAAGAGAGAAGTGAACGCACATAAATGTGGAAAATAATCGACCAAATCGGTGCAATGGAAAGAGTGAAGCACCAAAGATTTTAAGAATATATGTATAAAGAATGGCATGAATCCAGATTCGTGCAGAGGCTTGAGAGACGTGAGAAGGAAGTGGGCCCCGTCCCAGTTGTGAATGCTCTGGAGGTCATATGAAGGGGTAGGGTTTTAGCCAGACCAGTCCTGTCCCCAGACATCTTCAGTTACTAATACACCAGTGTGAGCCACGCTAAATCGCTCCCAGTCGACTAGACCCGGGATCCTCAGACCCACTGAGACCCTTTATGGAAATAACTCTCCCCTATTTGCTCTCCCTGACTGGCTGTAATCATGTGCCTGCATGTGTGTGCGGATATTTGAATTGGGCACGCTTATTGAGCAGTTGTGAGCCCAGTCGGACACGCACATAATAGAAATACATCCTTTTTTACAATCTTCTGGCAGCGAGAAAGTCATCAAGCGATTAGATATTTATGGAACGGGGAGGCTCTGATTTTAAGGCGCCTTTGAGAGATTTCTGCAAAGTTGGTGTGATGCCGCTACCACATACTAGGAAAAATTAGATTAAACTCCAACATGAGAGAGGAATTTCAAAAGGAATATCAGGTAGAATATATTTGAGAGCATGCGACTGTGAGGGCTGTGGGTGTATTTCAACTTTAAATGAGAAATAAAGAGCTGGAAGACATTCGATGGTTGCCTGAAGGATCCCACACTCTCTCAGTATCATCAACGCACCAATTAGAGGCGCAGACTGGGAGCGGATCAATGGGAGTGTGCGCGTGAGGTTGAGGGGGTGTGTGCAGAGATGTATTTCGTTAGTTCCTCGCGAGCTAATTGAGCTGTTTTTCCTCAACAGTTGGGAGCTCTTAGGCTGTGGACAGATGCCCTTGGGCACAAGGTGTGGATGTCAGTTTGTGTGTACTTCACATAGCCCTACATCCCTTCGGCGGTCGAGGCCACTATGCAAACAGTTGTATTCCATTATAACGTAAAACATATTCAGCCAAGCGTGTGAAGAGGTAAATGCATATAATTGAATAGATGATCAAAAGTTTAAACACGCAGGCGTATATACATTTTTAAACGTTTGACATTTGGGTGTGGCGGTAATTACCAGGACGATGGATTATGACACATAACCAGTGCCTGTACTATACTAGAATATTTTACTCAAATTAAATCAGAAAATTCATATGTGCAGGTTTCTGAGGTTTTGAGGAATCCAAGTGAAGAAACAAAGCAGATAAAAAAAAAAAGAAAAGTTTTTTGTCGTAATGTTTAGAGAAGTACAAGGAGGAATGGATTCAGTGGAAGAACTTGGCACTATCCTGAAGAACATGTAGGTTTAGTATTATATATTAAAGGAGGAGGACTAACCTTATCACATTTTACACTCGTTCAACACAAATATTTACAACATAGACCTTTTGAATCCTTGAAACTGAAAGATGTAACGTATACATTTTGCCAAGACATTTAAATAAATTGTATAGTTTTAAAGTTAGCCTGTTTGTTCATGTCAAAGTAACGCGAGTTTGATGGATCCGGCCGTTGCTCTGTCACTGGCGTCTTTAGTGGTCTCCAGGCTTCATTAGTGTCCGTCCTGTCACATCGTCCCGTCTTAGCCCGAGCTCTTTATAAAGCTTTTGTTTGGAATACTCTGGCCACATGTGCTCCGCTGCGACTGATGGGGGCTGAGCGGGTGCTGACTGAGCACCCCCGGTGCACGCCCCGGGACAGGAGCGTGCGCGAGGGTAAAGTGGTGATGGAGCAGAGCCGTCCTGACAGAGATGTTACCCAGCAGTGCCCCATACACCCTCTAAACACACACATACATCAGCGGCACCTATACCCAAACAGGCCGGCGCTCAATGTCACGGTGTGGGTCATGTTTAACTTGTGCGATAAAAGTTGGTGTTTGTTCTTGGAAAAGGACAGTTGACCATTCCTAACATACGGGAAATGCATTAAAGCGCGGGGCCAAAAGAGAGGGTTGTTATAACACGCTGAGCTCTCTTCAAATATGGTGCTTCAGTTTCACTCTGCTTGTGGATGGGTAGAGACGGTGCTGCTTTAGGTAGGCTTTGTAACAGTTCATCTGCTGCCTCCATGCACTGACTCATTAGTTTGACCCAGGATTTTACATCAAAAGGCCTTCCCGGAATGACCCTCTTGAAGTGGAGTTTGGACTTTGTAGGAATAAAAGGGAAACTATTTTGTATTTCAGGGGTACTGAAGTGAAAAGCAGTAATTAACCTCTTAACCCCCGCCTGTCTCCAGTTTGGTGTTACCCAAAACCTTAAAGCTTCTGGGAAAAAGAGTCAAAATAGTGACAACAACAAGGATGAAAACACAACAAAAAGGTGACCAAAGAGCGACAAATATGTGCCGGCAAAGCAACAATGACACGACAAAAAAAGTGACAAAAACCAACAAAAAAAAGGGCCGAAAAAAGACTGAAACATGAAAAAAACGCTTAAAAAATTTGACAAAGACACGGCGATAAAAAAGTCACAACCAATTTTGTAGGTCTTAGCTTTCAAATGAGAAGTTACATTGGCCCATAGGCTTTAAGCAGTGTTGGGCAAGTTACTTAATATATTTTATATTAATAAATACAGCTTTAAAACAAACTCATTACAGTTTGTATTACATATTACTGTTTCAAAAATGCAGCTGAGTTACACTACTTTGAGTTACTTTTGGCAAAATGTAAACTGAAAATAGTAATAAAGCCGCCGAGCAAAAGTGCAGTCAAAGATTTCCTTTTCCTTCTTTATCCCCATTCTCTTGTGTTTTGTAAATGCAGATACACCAGTGTCCAACTTGATATGATTTAATTGAGAGGACTTGGGCATTTTTTTGTTCGTACATTTAAATGCACTTGTAACTCGAGTTACTTGAATTGTAATGACTAATATATTCTCGTATTTTGTGTAAGTAATATGTTAGATTCCTTAGTTACTGTAAAAAGTAATATGTTACTTTTGTTACCCCTAACACTGGCTGCAAGCTCCATTCGAAAAGCTATTAGATTAGAACCAAACAGAAGAAAATGCGCTTGGTTAAGGCGGGGGTTAGGAGGTTAAGCAGTGGTTTATTTTGAAATGTCTCTGTCCTGAACTATTTTAGTAAAAACGTAAAAGCCAAAGACAGATAATATGTAATATATAGATAATATAATAAAAGTATTATCTATCTAAAATATGAAGATTATGAGAACATTATGCCAAATCATCCAGCCCTAACTTGTATCATAACTCTCTTTAGGACTGAGATGATGTAGAAAGATATAAATTATTTGGTCTGTCTTCGACCAGAATGGATTCTCTTAACTTATAGTAGAATCATATCGATGGCGCTACATTTATATAATTAGTGTTTTATTCAGTGTCACTTACAAATCTGCTTCAGGCCTTTCAAATCAAAAACAACAAAAGTCGGTATAATCATCTTGTAGCGACATGTCACAACTGGAGTTCATTTAAAATACCACATTTGATTAAAAATATGTTGCTTTACGACAACTTTTTGGCTCTATACGTTATTCTCTACTACTTAGAGAATAATAAATGATTTGAATGCACAGTCCTGCACAGTGAATGCATAACACGGTTGAAATTAAAGCACTCCAAAATATTAGATTTCTGAAAGAATGTGTACTTGATGCAAACACCAATGGAATCAACAAGTAGTGCGTGTTGTTTTCAGAGGAAGTCTCCCTCCAGCGCCGGGAGCTGGTGCTAGCTGTCTCTCTTCACTCCGACAGCTGCCTGTGATGGTTATCTCTCACTCATTTTCAAACACTCTTGCGCTCAGGCCCAATGTACATTTGCACACCACACTCCACGTTTGTGCACACTTCTCCCTGCTTCACGCTGTTCTTTTTTCCCTTTACTCATTTGACAACACAACTTCGAGCTAAACTTCCAGCCGATACTCACAGTCCTGACGGCGTTACCTTGAGCTCCTCGCAGAACATTCCAACTTCTACTACAAGACTAGTCATTGAGTGACTCCCCCGGGACCCCTCGCTATATAACTTATACTCACTTTACAGGACTTCCATATCAGTCGAAGGCATCTCTCTTTGAACGCTCCGAGGTGGAAGTCGGGATGAAGCTATTTGATGTTTTGTCGAGAACGTATCTGAGGTAATGGATACTGTGCGAAAGGCTACGGCAGCTTGAGTGAAGTGACAAAGTTAGTTTGGGCCTTACAGATCTTTAAATCCCGGTGGATCGCTCCGAATGCCCCCTTCCACACTGGCCGCTTGGCTGATTGTGCGTGTGTCAAATGATTGGTACCTGAGCTAACAGCGTTGAGTCCCTGAGGTCCCCTGTGTGGAGGTTCTGGGGTCTGGTCAGTTAACCTCCATCTCTGTCTTTGATCGCTTAGCTCAGACGACCCTGGGGGAAAACACAACACACTCCAACCGGGCTCTTTCATCGCACTTATCCGCAGTAGACAAACACCGTGACACCTTTAGCACGCTATGCATATAGCAGCTACTTTGCCACACAGCGCCCGGCCGAGGGGTAATGCTATCCAGCCAGTGTCAGTGAGAGCCGGGTACTTAAGGTGCTATTACAGGCCCATTACCTCTGCTCTCATGTGCAATCAGGGAGAGGTGATGGCCTGCGCTCTGGCAACACACTGCCGTCTTCCTCCTGACAGGGCTCCAAGCAAAGTGAGAAGATTTAATCTGAAGGAAGAGTGTCGGTAAGTATGGAGCCGGAATGCATTTTGGAGCTAACATAAAGTGTCCACGGAAATAGAGGAAACTTTAGTTACATTCACCATTTAATTCTGGGAACGCTTCCCATGTGGATGCTGAGCATTCACACTTTTGAAACTGCAACATAGGATCACCAAATTGATGTTGAAGCCCGATACTCAGAGGTAGTCAGCGACATAGTAAATGAACTGTACTTTACTTGAGTAGTTTTTTTGTTGAGGACTTATTTCAAACATAAATGTAATACTTTCTAATTGACTAGATTTCTATAAAGGATCCTTTGTTCGCTGCATGTTTTGTCCTATTTTAAACCTCACGATGAACACTCAGGAACATTAGGTAGTAGAGTGCAGATGCACTTCTAATGCCACTGGTTCACGACAAGACAGGAGGTTGTGTTGGTGATGAATTAGGGAGCATTTTTTAAGTTTTTGGAGCTGCACAGTTTTTTTCCACAGGATTTGTATCCCCTTTGAATAGAAGAAGAAGAAGATCTTTATTTATATAGTATTTATATGTATTTATAATACATAGTTATTCAAAGGGGATCTATACTCAAGTCATTTAATAATGTAGCGGTACTTTGGTCACCTCTGTCAATACCTCCATTATAATTTATTTTTAATGAATTAAGACAAAGCCAGATCATGTACATTTGTTCAACTATGTTTACTCTGGACACTACATGAACGTCTTATACAGAACTGACTGCAGACAGGGCGAGACTGACCAGAGACAACTTACTAATTACCTTGTATGCTGTAATATTAAGTATGTGGCTGATTACATGTTGAATATTCGTTTGAGCTGAATAAAGTTATATAAATATATAAATATAACATGGGCTTATTGCATTCACATCCCTCATGTTTTCAAATGAGATCAAGTTTGCTACAGAACAAACAAGCTGCCCATTTTGGTAAGAGGCCAAACTTATGGCGGCACCTCGGTGTGCTCCATGGGGGATGCCACATGGGAGCTACTAGCCGTTCAAAAGGCCCTTATTGCAGATGATGATGATGATGGATATGCAGAGATTCATGTTTGCCAATGTGTTCTAATAAAACATATGAAGAGAAAACATCACCCCCCCACCCCACCTCACTCCTGCACAGTGAACTCTCTCTCTCTCTCTCTCTGAGCTGGCCCCGGATACTTGTGCTCTTCCCCCAGCTCCTTTGGGACCCCTTCTCTGTGTCGTTAATCAGAGCTCCTCAGCTTCTCCTGCTCTCTCTCCCTTTTTCTTTCTTCCCAACACACACACACACTCGCACATGCAGTTCCACAGTCCCTCCCTCTCCTCCCCCTATGCATCTCCAGCCCCATCCATCATAAAACGGCAGTTGGAAGGTGGGTTGGGTAAGTGCAAGTGTGCGAATGCGAGTCCCGGGTTCACGTATGTGCGTATGTTATAAGCACATATCCCCGTGTCTCCTCGGCAGCAATGAATTGAGACTTTACAAGAAGAAAGCAATTAGGCCGGGGCTTTGGCCTATCACTCACTGGCTAATGTATCAGAGGCAGAGTGAATATTATTAAGGGACGGGGCGGCGCGGCTCTGTGGGTTTTTTACCGCCACGAGGTAAGACGAGAAATAACTAATGACGGTGATGAAGTAACCTCCAGTTGAAGGGTTTTAATCACTTGTAGCTCAGTGGCTTCACAGCTGACACTCTCTTTATGATAAGGGTTTTTCTCGCAGCTCCAGGTCTCCAACGTCCAATGAGCGCTACAAGGAACAATCAAATGAGCCATTAGAGACGAGGGTCAGGATGGCGACGGATTCAGGCACTTGTCCCCAGTTCCTCTTTGTATGAGATGAAGTTATTGCAAACGGTGGAAGCAAATTCAACTTTCTCCAAAATAAGCATCAAAGGAGTGTCTTACCTGTGAGGATGGCTGATCAGACCTCTAGTGCAGAGGAAAGTGCAGAAGTTTCTCAAAAGCAGTGATTCCAATGGAGCTCTTACTGGAGTTTTGAAGACGATGTCTTTTACTGCAGTTTTATTTCCGGCTTTGTTTTGTGACTGTCATTCTCTTTCCACTTTTTGTATATGCTTCCAAGGTCACTCCAACAACTGCTCTGCCTTTTAACTAGCACTGATTTGCATATTGATGTTGAAATGTCTTTGCAGTGCATGCATAGGCCTGATGCAGTTTTCTGTTTATTGAAGCTTAGGACTGGCACAAGTGGTAAACTTGCTTGAGATGAGAAATTATTTGAGGAAATGTTCAAAATTATATGGTTCTCTAATATAGTGCTGCATAGTGTATCTGTATCAAGTCGAAATTGCATTTTGAAGGATCACAAGTATCAAATGGCAAAGACTGCGTGATTAATTTGAAACAATAAAAATATCTCTATTGGAATTTATTACATATAAAACCTACTAATAAGTTCAAGTTAAAAGTTAAAATGGGAAACTAATATATGATATAGACTCATGACATACAAAGTGACATATGTCAAGCCTTTGCACAAATGTTTATAATTATGGCTTACAGTGCATTTTCTAAATATTCACATTTTCTGATATCTTTAATTTGGGGTACAAGCTGTGAGCCACAATGATCACAATTATAACAAATAAAGGCTATACATTTCTCACTTATCATATATCATGATATATGATAAACCATGCAGCCTTATAATAAAAACCCAACAAGTTCAGAATGATTTCACACTGTTTTCCAAGTCGTTTTTTTTTTCCTCCCCAAAACCCAGTCCTGGAACATAATGTCTAACAATGACAAGCCTGAAATGAACAGAGGACGGAGAGGGGGCAGTTGTGGTGGGGCAGTGATGGACAGATCTGAGAAGGAGCAGCGTTGGGGCAGTGAGGCGTAGGAGGCGGCCATTTGCACCTCGGCGGCAAAGTGCTCGGGACGGGTTCTTGAGAGTGTCATGGGCTGAGTAGCACTGGGTTCACATTCCGGATACAGTAATGGCGCATTTCTTCTCAGAATCTTAGCTTAACATCTCCGGCGCAGTTTTAAATGTCAGAAAGTCCGCTTCCTGTTAATGCATGTCTGCTTCTTTCAAACAGGAACCTTCCTCCTTTGTGATTCAAACCAACATTTCGCGGTCTCCGGTTTCATCTGTTGACATCACCCCGCTCTTAACGGCAAATGTGATATGATAACTCAATCAGGCAAGACGCTAAATATTGAGATAAGCCCTGGGTGACCCTGGAGGAGAGTTATGAAGGCAATGCGTTCCAGGCTGCCTGTGTGTTACAGTCGCAATTACAGACGATTACAGCCAAATCACTTCCACATGCGCTCAATGAAAACTTTACAATCTCTCCCACACTATGGCATGAGGGGACTTTCTCTGGCCCCCGAAAGTGGGGAGAGGTGCAGGGAAGTAAGTAAAGTAATGGAGGCGTTTAGAGATGAGATTTGAAGGATAGGTGGCTCGAGTGTATTGTGTGAGCCGTCATTTGCGATCCACAAGAATTCATGTTTCAAAATCCCGTCAAATTGGAAACAAATGTTGTGGGCTGACAGCGAGCAGAGTATGAAAACATTCTCGCTGTTTCACAATCGACCATCAGAGAGAAAACACAAAAGGCTGGCTCAGAGGAGGGGAAGAACAAGAGGACGAAAATCATAGAGGGTTTGGGTCACAGGGAAAATGAATTTTGTGGAGGGCTTAAAAATTGAGATTTTGCTGATGCTGCTCTGGCAAACGTTTGTCAAAAGTTACACATCTGGGACTTTAAAGGAACAGGCCACAGTTGTTCCATACTGAGATATGTTCTTACCTGAGCTTAGATGAGTTGATGCGTACCTGTCTGGTCTTTGTGCGTGTGCTCAGTCACGGAAAAAGACTAAAGACGTTGTTAGCAACAGCCTCTCCTCCTCTCCGCTATGTGGCCAAACGGGGGTGAAGTTAGAAGCTCTTCCACATTGTCCCCATTTAATATGGATACAAAGGGGTACTATATTATAAGGCGTAATATCACCTTAGGAGCACTTCGACTCACTTAGGAGCAGTAATATCTTAATTTTACTGCGTGGACGCCAAAGTGCTCCTAAGGTATTATTACGCCTTACGACATACAAAATATACAACATCTTTGGTCCTTTTGCATGACTGAGCGCTTGCACAAAGACCAGACAGGTACCATCAACTCGTCTAAGCTCAGGTAGGAACACATCTCAGTATGCAAAAACTGTGGCCTATTCCTTTAATGTTGAGTACTTTCTTTCATTCACTGAATAGACTTCCTGTCGCAACCAGCCCAATATTATGACAGGAGTGGACAGTGTGGATGACGTAGTGACAATCCAAAAACAAACAAAAAATACAAAACTCCTATCAGAACTCTCTTGGAGACTAGATCATCTTGAGTTTATCTGAATTTTTGAGCTGTAATTGTTATAAGTTGCCTGGAAGATATAACTGTACTACTTGGCTGCTACATCTGAGAGTTCACACTAAACAGAAATTGGTTGAGTGTGAGGAGTGTTTTGTGAAAAATCAACAGCATGTTCAAATTAGCAGAAGGTAAGATCGTAAATGATTTTGTATCTTCATATTGCCCAGCCCCTATGAAGTGTTTCACCCAAGGGCGCAACAACACTCGGTTTAAACGGTTGCCCACTCTCCAGTGAGTGTTGTTCCGCAGTTACCCTAAATAGTTTGAATTTCCAAAATAAATCAAAGTGAATGACTGAAAGTATTAGGATCCAGAATGTAAATCTACCCGCTGTTTGCAGGTTGGCCAGTGTTAATGTCAAGTCCTGGTTTGGTGAAGGAAAGATTGAGATTGCTTCTGTCATTATAGTTTTCCCACTTTTCCTCCGCAAAGTGAACTTGTTGAAATATCCTCTTTGTGCTCAGTGGTTGCTTGCTCAAACAATCCTGGGGTAAAGTAGTAGCTTGTGGTCGCAATCCGGACCTGGCGTACCCGTCTTTTGCTTTTATAGGTGGCAAACGCTACTAATCCTTCAGTCCAATATTTACATAGGCCAAGTTACGCTTTCCTGGACCTTAGCTATGCATCTCGCTGCTTATATTCTTGGCCCTTGATGTATTCCTGGCTGGGGAAACACGTTTTAGTGCCCCGCGAGGGCTGAGTGAGAATTGACAGTGTGTGCCAGAGCGCGCGAGAGGGTAGGGGGCCTGTTTTAGTTCCACTGTGTTTGTAAGGTCACCCAGAGTACATCTGTATGGAGTGGGAACTCACTCGCTTTCACTGTCACAACCACTCACAACAGCCATCTGTAACGCTGTTATATGGAGCACTGTGTCCCTTTGTCCCTTGCGCACACACAGACGCCCTCGCGAGTACAGGGGGCGCGCATAGACAGGCATGCAAAGGCTCGTGTGCGCACGCCCGACGACAACGAGTGAACCGGTGCACACGCGCATTACCATAATGCCGGGGTTACTAATTGCAGCCGCATGTGTTTCTAATGAAAAAGTTGTTTTAGCGTCATATTCCGCTCGGCTGTCAAACAATTCGCCCGTGTTTTGGAATATAATTGCGGGAGACCGGGAGAGTTTCGAAACCGAACCAAGATATTGCCGCGATCGCCTGGTTTCTAATGTTTCTAATTTGTTCAAATATGCTGAGTGAATGACAAAAGTAGAAGTTTGACCTGCCAAGAGAAACATATCAGCGGCGCGGGCCCCGGTGGAAACACAGGGCCTCATTCAGGATCGACCTTTTTTGTAACGGGAAGGAAACGGAGAGTAGGAAGGAAGGAAGGAAGGAAAAGTGGGCAAGGAGACAACTTCAGGACAGGAGATCTGTGTTCGTGTTTATGCGTATTCTCTCCTTAAGCATTCACCACATATTGATGTCCGTGCATTGTTGCGGTAAACGGTTAGTTATTCACCGCGGCGCTGGGGATATGTTAAACAGCCATTTTCACAAACTGTCAAGGAGCGAGCGAAAGGGAGAAGGCTTTAATCATTTACACATGCGGGAAGTATATCTTTCTCATTTATGCTTTCTCTTCCAGGACTTGAGGGGAGAGGATGTATCAACCCCCTCCCCCCCCACCTTCCCTTCTCCCACACACTGTTACGGGCCCAAAACTAACACGCAGCCTGGAAGTGGGCATCTCTTTCCCCCCATGCTGCTCCCCATGTATCTGTTTCTCCATAGAATAACATACAAGCGCTCTGTGAAAGGATTCATGGTTTATTAAACGTGAGGTCCTTTTCCTGTTTCAACACTGAGAAGAAAAAATAAATACCGCAGTTTGTTTTCCCTCCATTCTATCGGTCTTTCTATCTATTTTCCCTGCAATTATTTTTTCTGTCTCCTTGGTTGTTTCTGTCAATCTTTTCTTGTTTTCAGACCACGGCTGAACTTTGCTGGGTCTTAAAGGAGATGTCAGTCAGTCTTGCTGAATTGGTGCTGGGATTTCACGGGACCTATATTGGGAACAGGAACTTCAACAAGTACAAAGAATACAAACAGAATATTGTGTGTTTTTACAATGTAGATGCTAGTGGGGTCAGTGTATGCACCCATAGTATCTTACATGCAGATATGAATGGTTTCCGTGTGGAATTGACTTCAAAGCCATTTTTTTAAATAGTTTTCTTCTTTATAGCACTTGAGATTGTTGTTGTTAGAGTCCTGGTCTGAATCACCCACCAATATTTATATGAACTGGGACTGAGGCACCAATTGCAGTCGTCTTATGAGGGTCAAACGTAAAACAAATTTCTCATTGGAGTGTAAAATGCTTTTAGTTGTGGCTTACATGATACCAAGTCTAAGTATGGGTCATACTGTGTAGCGGCCAAATGCCCTGTGCAGTGTCCGCTCTGGCAAAAATGAACATGCTAAGATGGCTCCAACACACTGTATACAGCAATGAACAAATAACTTAAAGTGATAGTCTGTAAGATTGCAAAAAGAGGAGGGGGAGAGAGGGAAAGAGTTCAAAAATAAACTATCAAGCTCCCTCCCCCTTCCCTCCTGATTGGACCTGAGGCCGATTTACAGGAAAGCTCGTCTCATTGGTCAAAGTGATGGTGGATTGTGATTAGTTGCTGAGATCAGATCCGTACACGGAGGGATTTTGTTAATAAAAAAAGATATGCTACTGACAGTTATTCAAATTGCAGGCCCAAGTGGTCAATTATATACAATGTATTGTATTATATTTGCAAAACATTTAAGGCCCAATCATCTGTTTTTAAATGCAGGCTGTAGACTAGACTATGCTGTAGTAGACGGTCTGTGAAATCTTCAGCTTTTTATCTGGTGCAGTAGCTTTTTCGACAGACCATTCCCACACTTGAATATTCTCCGTGGACGGTGGGTGGGGAGGGCGAAGGGGAAGCAGCAAGCGCTTGTTGTAGTCAGCGCTGCTTGCAGCACACCACGTCTCAGTCGACCCCTTTTTTTCCCTAAGCGACATCCTCAGGCCACTGGCTCCAAGCACTGGCGCGCCATTGTTTGTGCGCAAGATACCAGCCTCGTCTTGAGTAATGCTGTTGTAATGCTGTGGTTGCGCCATGACAGAATATCCTTCAATTCATAAACCACTTAATCATGTTTGAAAATATGAACACTCTAGGAATATGATTGTTTACCACAGGGGCATGTTTCAAAATGTTTCACCTAATCTGGGGTTATTCAAACTTGAAACAAGATATGTAGGATACCATACATTGTTTACCATACAAGTGAATGTACCTGTTATGTTTTGTTAATTTCATGCTCAGGATCTCCTTGAAAAGAAATGGTTCATCACACCGGGGCTACCCCATCAAATAAAATACTAAAAGACATACATTATACCGATGCTGGAATTTTTTCCTGGAGAATCAAACCAATGCTACTGTTACTTTACGAGCTTACATGTATGTCCTTCCAATATGCAAAGAACATGACATCCATTTGGAACTCAAGGCCTTACCAACCACTTATTGTGTTGCAAAATCTAAACTTTCACTTTTTTGTAGTTTTTTTCTCTGCGTTTTATGCCAGCAGTCACTTTTGTCCTATAGTCTCCAATCAGCCCCTCGGACTATTCAAGGCACAGTGTGTGACCGCCGAACGTGTCGCACCAGTTTACGCCCTGTGTCCGCGCGTGCGTCCGGGGCAGTCCGGTATAACTGAGGGTAATGTACTGTCCTGGCCACGCACCCTGACAGCTCCCCCTGCCCGATTCCGCTCATTCATTACTGCTAATTTGACATGTTTACGGACCCCCCTCCTCACATTACATACTTAGGGCCATCGACTGACCTTAAATGGAAACACCTACAGCCGCGTGACGTGTCAATACTGCGCGATAGTGCCTGTGTGTGTGCGAGTGTGTGGACATACCTGTGAAGCACTGCATCAATACAGAGTTAGCGCTTAATCTGGAGGAGCAGGTGAGTTATGTCGGCCGCGTCCCTCCCACCATTATCTCAGTAAGTGTTGGAAATGCAGCTAAGAGGCGGCCGCGAGACAAACAGGCGAGCGGGCAGGAGAAGGGCACAGGACGCATCGATTCAAAGGATAAAGTTTGGGCCTGGTTCAAATAGAGCCGGAACCGATAAACCCAACGATCAATACTTATAGAGAAATATACGTATTGTCAAAATTATGCTGACAGTATTTACAATGAACTAAAGCTGGCGTACTTGATGTTTTTTCCATTTTCAATTCCGCAAAGAGAAAAAAAAAAGTAGTTGAGAATTAGGTGTTAGTTGCAGCCCCAACTCGTCCCTAGCTGTCATTATGTGTATTTATATTCTCTGCGATGGGGACGTTTTAACTCTAAAATTTGATTTTCTCTGTATTTTACACATTGTCCCAACTTTTTGAAATCGGTTGAGCGCACTGTGACAAAATCACTAAATATACGCAACTAAATTGTGTTTTTCTTTTTTTTTTTTTTTTTTACGAACAGCACAACAAGACTATCTCCAAGCACCAGCCTGGAGCTTGCATTTTAGTGATGGGCGAGACTACGTTTGCATGAGGCAGATTAACCAACTGAAAACATCTATTTGCTCAAAGCAGGCCCTGTTTAATTCCCCCTCCTCTGTTTGTCTTTTCCCATATTCAGCACTTAAATACAGCATTGTGCCATTAGACGTCCAATCTTGCGTTCGTCCCTTACTGATACACAACATTAATCACCAATTAGCTTGTCCTGCGACTGGCCACCTCTCTCATTAGAATATGATAGAATATAATGGCAGTTAATGACGCTTAGGAAACATAATTAAATGAGTGAGCTGTAGAACATGTGGAGGCGCCGCGGTGCATCAATCAAAGGCGACCCTGTCAATCGGCTGTTCGCGGACGGGACGGGCCCGTGGGGCGTGCGCGTGCAGGGGTGTAGGAGTGTGTGCGCGTGTGTCCCCGAAACCACTGGCCTCTATCGTGACCTCATTAGGGAGAAATGAAGGGTGGACGTGTCCCCATCACACGACACCACTGGTGCTTCAAAGTGTGAATGACATTAATATCTGACTGTCGGAACGTCGATCCGTCTGTAGATGGAAAAAAGGCTTCGGCGCTAGCTCCAATTAGCACGTGAGTAAATGGAATACAACTATATTATTAACGAATTTGCCTTTGTAATTAAGAAGAAAATGGTGACTCAGGGGTTCTGGCTACATTTCAGTCGGATTTTGCTGTTTGCTTATTTTCAAAGCTGGCGATAACCGGCTCGCAGCTCAACAAGTTTTGCGCTGTAAAATTGCATAGCACGGCAAGACGACTATTTTCAAATGCACAGAAGGTGGTGTTTGTGATTTATGCCCATGAACAAGGAGGTTGTGGGTTGAATTCCCAGTGGTACTCTTACTATCTGAGTGGTTCTCCCTGCAATTGCTGTGACCATCATCAGCGCATGAATGATTTGGTGAATGTGAATGTTCACTCTCAATTTGGAATTAATTGTGGAAAAGTGCTGGGATTTTGGTCGTGACGGATTAGATCAGAAAGAGTACTTTTAGATGTAACTTTTAATGGTTTTAAAATAGGATCTTACAAGTGTGGAGCCTTTACTGCGATCATGTTTTATTTTATTTTCAGTTTTGTGCGCCTTGACTTTAAGGTGCTTTATGGAACCTTTTATGCAAAATTAAATTGATATTAGTACATATTTGGGTCGCTTTCCATCCAGGCGGCCTCTAGGATGCTCCAGGATCAATTGTTTTTCAGGTTTCTGGTAGGTTTTCACTGCTGATAGAACGGTCTCCATGCGAATACATTCCGTCCAGAAAACCTAGACATAAAATTGGGCCTGGATCATTCTAGAGGCCACTGGGATGGAAAGCAAGGGCGCCAAGCTAACCACCTGCCTCTGGATCACTGAAAGGTCAAATATGCATTAATGTCAACTTTTTTTTTTTCACATATAAAGTTGCATAATGCTCCTTTAATAGGAATAAATCAACATTACAATCGTTCTCAGATTTGAATGTGTTTTCTTCTAAAGCAACATACCTACTTAGTACTTACTTTGTGCTGCGTTGAGTCAACCAGGCCGTCTCCATCCTGCAGCCCCAGGATTGAACTGGAGAATGGCTTTCATTGGATGGACAGGGGGTAAGGGGAGATCATGACCAAAGCGGCGGGTGGTGCGGCGCTGCACAGCAAGACAGAGCTGGCACGTACGGGTTGGGTTCTTGTACTTTCTGACAGCCCTGCTATCACAGCCTGTCCGATTAAATTCAAGCAATGTAGATAGGTAATATGTATGGGGTGATAATAGTAAAAGAACACATGTCCTGTCTTTAAGCAGTTACTTTAATGGAACCACCATTCAGAGCAGATCAATCCCTGTACGTTAGCGTCACAAAATAGAGCCATTGTCATCTTAGGCTATGAAGCAAAGCACTAATCTCTTCTAGTCATTTCTTTTTTTTTCATTTTAGTAGAACAATAAAGATAAGTGTTCGACATGCTTGCTTAACATGCACAGCTCCCTGGCCTCCTCCCCTCTCTCCCCGTCTCTAGCGGCAGTGCTGAAATCCATCTCTCTATCTCTATATCTCTCTAACATCCATTACATTCCCCAGCCCCTCACCTCCCCACTCATTAGACCAACGCACAGTAAATTAGCAGCAGCAATTACAGCCAGTATAAAGCATAGGCTCGGCGTGACAGGTAGCACACAGATCATAGACAGACAGCCGCAGTCCCGGGGATAATTACTGTGGGAAACGACCACACACACCCTCCAACACCGCCTCCACTACAGAGCGCACTCCCGCCTGCTCTGTCTTCCTGCCACATACCTCCATGTGCAGATGTGAGGAAGACCGCGCACCTGCAAAACTCACATGAAGACGAGGAGCCGGTGTGTTGTGCCAATTTACAGAGAGAAACTAATGTACACAGATCAAACAAAGCAGACCACCCGACTAAATAAAGCCCTGTATGTTAGATCTAAGCTTTGGGCTGTCTGGTGGCGCAGCAGGTAGAGGGGTTTCCGAGGCGCATTAACAAGCATTAAAAGTCATTGAATGAACTGTGCTAAAATTGTCATTAATAAGCATTAAATTGATTCCAACAGGCATTAAATCCATAAAAAAAAAAAAATAGTGTTTGACCTTTTGTTCTTGAGGCCTATCGAAAAAACATGGTCCAAAAGACATTCAGTCGCAGGTTTTGTAGAAAATGTACGTCAATTTGTATACAGTTTTACATTAATTTATCTCAAAAGTTTCCCATCAAATATTTTTTATTCATTCCTTTGTATAGACATTATAAATACATAGATTGTCTTTGCATATGGCATTACAAATAATTAAATTTGACTTTCTGCTACCTGTATATACCCTGAGTTAGCACTTTTGACTCACATCAAGAAGCCTGTTCAGTTCCATGTTTATCTGGAAGAGTCAAAGTTTGAATTTGAACAATTTTACATTTAGGTATTTGTTAATGAAAAAGAATGCAGCAATGAGAACTAATAAGATTTTATTGGCAGGTTTGAAGAAGCTAAAATATATAATGTAAATATGACAAATCTGAATCTGAATACTTAGTTAACTCAAAGGGGAAATACATTTTTAGTTAAAAGTATTATCAGTCCAGTTCGGGCAGTGCTGTCACGGTAAAGGGGCATGTCTGTTCCGTGAGAAAAGGGAAAGTCTGTCTGAAAGCCACAGCTCCCAGGGCTCTACTGAAGGACTTTCTGTAGGCGCCTTCACAGAGGAAGCGGGTAGCAAAAGCAAGGAGGAAGCGGTTTCGTAAAGGGCCCCTGAGTCCACGTAGGTGTCCTCCAGGTGCTCCAGCTTCCCCTTCCTCCAAAAACATGTACAGTAGGGTCTCCTCTCAGGCCTGGTTTCCCCTGAAAAAGATTTCGTATCTTAGTGGGACTTTCCTAGTTAAATAAAAGGTAAAATTACTCTCTTTAGGTCGAACTCCTCCTAACCGAGATGACCTGAGAAATCTTCCAATGCCTTTTGACATTTTGTTTAGCTCTGCAGCCTTGTGTTTTCAGACATCAGTATATCAGAGCTATACTAACTTCGCTCCCCTTTGCCTCATCACGGCAAATTACTTTTTTTCCAGGATTAGGGTTAAGGTTAGTTAAGGATTTGTCCAAGTTATATACCTTTACCTTGCGACTGATCCATGTTTGGGACTGGCACCGGTAACTGTCTCTTATAGTTTTTAGTGAAACAACAGGCTGACTGGTCTTCATTTTTGATAAATTTGACTTTCAAATCTGGCACACATTCTGTTAGCTCCTTGCCATATTAATTTCCTTTCATTTGAAGTTTACTTTGCTGTATATTAGGCAAGTAGGTTCTTTCACTTTTTATGGCACAGATTCACTTTTCTGACCTAAAAACATACATTCTTCCCCTTGTACCTTTATAGAGCTAAACCATTTACAACATATACTTATGATGGAAAACACAAAACTACAGTGTACATGCCCCCAAAACCATACAATAATTCTATATATAGTCTGTGGGTACATATTTGTTGTGGATACCTACTGTGCAACTACACCACGAGAGAGAAACCTGCCTCCCATTGCAATACATCTCTCTATGATGTCCGACTATTTTCTAATATAGCGTGTTATTAATATTCATTCCACCTCTGCTTGTCTTGTGCTCACTGTCTAGGTCTGAGTACCCCCCTCTCTCCTCTCCTCTCCTCTCCTCTCTCCCTTTCCATTCCTTTCCCTTTTTTTATGAGGCATCCCCTGGGGGACTCCTGTTTTTCTTTCAAATACGCCTCTCGCTGCCTTCCTCTTCATGTGTCCGTGCTGAGGAGGAGGGAGGAGAGTGGGATAGTGTTGGAATATGTGCATTAATATGTTTCATTAGGAGACTAGTAGCATTGAGGCTCCTGAACAGCACCCCGCTTGATGTTTGTGAAGCCTCTGCCGCGTGTATCCCAGCAATTCTCCAGGAATAGCCAGTCTTTATTGCAAGTTCCCCAGAGGGTCTGCACTGACTCTATGCTGCCCCGGGCCTCCCACTTCCCATTGTCCTACTCCCACACTGACCAGTCTATAGCGCCTGAAAGATGCTGGAAATAAAGAGCAAAATGGCTTCACCTTTTGTCTATGTGTATTTATGATTTATGAGTGTGTGTGCACTACATGCTGCCATAGCCCCCGCTCGACAAAGTCGAATCCCAGGAGTCAGGCAAGGTGCGCAACACGGCAGCGGTGCTTGGCTCGCTAATCAAAAACATTAGCCTCCAGGACTCATTTTCCCAAGCACTGAGTGTGTAACCTCCATAATTCAATATCCCACCTCTTACCGCTAAATCGCACTGCACTACAGCCCACTTTACACTTTGTCAGCAAACTATCAACTCTCTTATTAGATATATGAGCCGAACACGCTGTTATGAACCTATGGGCAATTAAGACGCCAGCATCCACATCAGCGGACTGTTTACAAGGCCTTATTTCATCACAACTTCCCGGTCCCTCCTGCAGGTCCCTCGCGGCGTTCACGGATGCTTCCTGTTACCGTGGAGACCCTGAACACTTTTGAGGTCAGCAGAAACTCGGGATGCGCTGTTTTTTTCTCTCCCCGTGAGCTAATCCAATCGCATGGCCTCTAAATTAAATATGCAAAAAATAAAAAATAAATTAATTTTATGCTGATGACCGGCTATGCAAATGATGACTCAATTATGGTGGGCTGGTGCGTTTGCAATTAATAACCTTGGAATCATCATTAACTAATATGTTTAGGAGGAAACTTGTCAGGCTAACCATGTTCACCATGCCATCAGTAATGCATTAATAAATTAGATTTATTACAGAGGAGAGAGGCCTGTTTCTGACCTGCTGCGTGTCTATGTTTTAGCACACGCCTGTCAGCTTCCCACTAATGACATTTCGTATCAACAAAGACACACTTGATATAGGTGAGCCGCATTTCGGAGCCAAACTAAACACATTTGCGTCGACACAATGACAGCTGACACGGTCACAGACAAGAGGTAACTTTAATTCAACATTGTGAGAGTCCAAAAGTTATCTTACAGCTCAGATTTCATCAAAAAACAATAACAATCTATACAGTAGATTTTTTCTTCCCTTATATCATCGAGCTGTTCAGTGTAATTGCAGTCAAAGACAAAACAGAGGAAAAAATAGACACCAGCTATTTGGTTTGCATCTTTTTTTTTTTCTTTTTTTTTCTATAAGTACAAAACTTTATGACCCATTACCAATATTCATAATCAGAATGGAGCTTTTACAAAGAAGCCATTGTATGACAACAGACCTCTGCAGTTCATTTGAAACGGATACGGCACTGCCCCTCCCCTCTCCTCTCTGCCCTGTCCCGGACCAGCACAAGTGCCCCCCAAAAAACACTCGTCTGTCAGCGGGCGCCTCTGTTAAAACGCTCCTTTCTGACCACTTAACAAAACCAGGCTTCGGTAAAAGAAAAGCGGGAGAGAAAAGCCCTATTCTGCGTCTGGCACCAGCCTGAAGACACACAAAGAGCTGCAGAGAAGTGGACGGCCTGTCAGCTTTAACTTTAGTGCCTCACACTTGTTCAGAACGCTCACATCGAAACTGTTTTGTTATAAAGCTAAATAGCAGAGGTGGGTAGTAATGACATGATTTGACACGCCTTTTTTGGAAACCTTTTGTTGACTTGACAAGTATTTCTAGCAGTAGTTTCGCCACTGCATACTTTTGACTTCTTCCTCCGTAATATATGATCTATACAAAACTCCCACTACTGTGTAAAACGTTGGGCTACTGCGGTATCTGTATTTTATAGATGGGCTTCACAGTGATGAAATAGGAGGACAGTTTCCATTGCAATTAAGAGTAAATAAAATGTTATATCATTTGAACAGGGAAAATGGTGTTGTCCATAATAGAAAAAGTGATTGAAAGCCATCCATAGTTTTTAGCTAAAAGGAATATTTGCAATTGTTTGAACTACTGCATACTAAACATCAGCATTTAGTAATTCATCTTCACTATTGGTATTTTCCACCCAATAAAAAAACAAAGGCCACTCCAGTATAATCTTGTATAGTCTACCCATCTCTGCTATATTGGAGTGTTGTGTTGCTTGATTCGACCAAGTTGTGCTACCCTACCATTATGTATGTGTCGCCATGCTGATCACGAAGAACATGATAATGATAATAATAATAATAATAAAAAAAAGCTACATAACGGCTACAAAACTCTGCGGGACACTGGGTCGTCTGTCCTTCAAAAGTCACCGCTGCCTCGCGTGGATTGCAGGGCTGTGTGATTGTTGAACTATGGCTGTTTGTATTCTCAGTCTGGCTTTTTTTTTAATATATATATTTTTTAAACCACCAAAAAGCATCGAGAGCGAGGTGTTTTTTTCTTCTTCTTTTTTGTGCTTGTCTGTCCCCCCTTCAAAGTTTCCTATGAATTCCTTGTTGTGGCAATAGACAATTGTGGTGACGGGTAGAAAAAACTGTACACGTGATTGAATGAAAGAATGGGTTTTGCATTGTTAAGGCATCTAGACTGCTGGTACAGATTACAGTGACAGAAATGATAGAAAGAAATATATAGATACAGCGTGTTAGCAGGCATAAATAACGGGAGGGGGAAAGAAAGGACGAACGGGGAGCAAACAGGAAAGAAAGGGGGGGGGGGAATGCATTTTTGTAAGTCCTCTTGGTTTGCTCACAAAATCAAAAGTGTCACTCAGGAGAAGAACCCATGCATATTATCATTATCAAAGCCTCAAACAAAAAAAACAAAAAAAGATATAAATTTACAATATATATTAATGTGTGTATATATTCTTAAAAAAACTACTTCAACCAAATACTCTGAATAAGATGCTACTTTTTGCCATACAATAAACATTTATAAAAGAACAAAAAACTGAAAGGGTTTATTAACTTACAAATCATACAAAAATAGACAATGGATATTTTTTTTCTTTTTTCTTTTTTTTTGAGTCAACAAAATGGAAGTGTGGTACAAAACAAAATGGTAAAAAAAAAAGAAAAAAAAGAGAGTCACATTTAAATAGAGACAGTAATGAAACGCAAAAACACGGCGACTTGTGTCCACTTCACACAACACAAAACGGACTGAGAGGCAATGTACAAATACAAGGGATAAATACAGTATTTATAGGATATTTTACAGATAACCCTTTTGTATCCAAATCCTGTTTCTCGTGTTTTCGCAGATATGAGATTTTTTGACAACACACAGTAAATCTATCGTCTGTACTGAGAAGCTGCCTTAAGACATTTTTACATTTCAAACTAGAGCTATTGCAAAAATGAAAACCCCAAAAGATTTGTATATACAAAAATATATCACATATATCACACTTTTATTCCAATTTGATACTCGCTATAGACTTCTTTCAGTACAGTGCTGGCTGGACGCACACATCCTCTGGCTTTTTCAAGTCTTCTTTTTTTCCCTAAAATCTCTCAAGAAAACAAAAGCAGAAAAAAAACAAAAACGTGATTTTGGCTAATTTGAAATGACGCAGAAAAGAAAAGCATATTGCAAACAGCTCAATCCTCACAGTTTTTTATTAAAGTCAAACAAACAAACAAAGCCAAACCACCAGCCCCAACAAAACAAAAGCCTGATGTTGCAATCCTGGTTCGATTTATGGGAGGAATAGCAGCAGAAGTGAGGGTTGATTTGATCCGTTTCGTGTTTTTTTTTTTTCCTTTTTCTGTTGTTGACCTTGATTCCACTTGGCCAGCGTGTTGTTCTGTGGTTTCAGCGCAGACTTCTATTGTGAGAAGATGTTACGTAAACTTCATTTTCAAACTCCTCTGTTGTTTGTGTCAGTTATGGATGGCGGGACGGCGTGGGGCCTCCGGTAATCAAACCCAAACCGTGGAGGCATAAACAATGACGGATAAATAAATGCTCTTTTCATGAGGTCAGTGTCACACTGTGGGCAAACTATCAGTCTCTACACACGTGGTGTCGGACAAGCTACACTAAATCAACCAAAATAACATCACAAAGGTTGCTATTGTCCCGCTGTGTCTCCTTCCCATTCCGCAAGATCCCAAATGGAAAGGCCTGAGTTGAAGAGTTTTTTTTTTCTTTTTTTTCTTTTTTTCGACGCTTCCTTCGGGGTCAGAACGAGAGCGGTGACTGGCCAGGCTCCGTTACCGTGTCAGTTTTTCCCCTTCAGCATTCCCAAATCCTACCCCAGATCCTCTACATAGGCGGGACGATCATCCCGGCAATCACTGCTTGTGGGAAAAGAGGGGGAGGAGGGAGAGAAAAATCGGGGGGGAAAAAAAGAGGGACAAAGACAGACAGAGAGAGGTCAGTCATGTGATCGCTGTGTTATATCTGTCATCACAACAGTCCCATAGCAAATGCACTCGGGCATCTGCTGAACAAAGACGACGCTCTCATTATCTCGCCGTGCGAAGGCCTCCGAATCAAAACATTTCAACTTTTTTTTTTTTTTTTTTTGCGGGCTGTCTGAATAGTTTCACGCAAGAGCTGACACTGTTAATTGTTAGCAGTTACGCGGCCTGTTGAGCGAGAGACAGGAGCGCACTGGTGTGGCGTGACAGACGTGATGAAGTTATGCTCACACTTGAAGGAAAAAAAAGAAACGTACAAAAAAAGATGATGGGAGGTTTTGAGATTTCCACAAGGCGCTATGTTTCCCAGTTTAATGCGCTTTGATATCTGGCTTATGCTACTCTATCTTTACCTCCCCACCTCCTGCCTCCTATAGCTCTCCCTCGCATGAGCCATCACGAGGAAGGAATTTTTCATATAACATATTGGCTGCCTATTGATCCCTCTCCCTCTTCAATCCACTAATTCCCTGGTTATTTCCTAAGTGTCTCCGGTTTGTTGGGATTAAGCGATGGGAGCGTGTGTGTGTGGTGTGTGCAGGAGAGGTGCAGTGTCCAATGGCCGCATGGGTCACTGTGGTCAGCGGTCATCAACGCCCCGCCAGAGGAAGCGAGGAAGTGCTTAGCTTTGGGTCGTGATAAAGATTCCTATCCATCATTTTCCCCCCTCAAAACGCCATGCAGCATCCTGATGGAGAATCCGAACACCCCCTCTTTTCCTACACTATCCGATGCTTTAGCGAAGACAGGAAGCAGGAAGTTCATACAGGAAATGGGAGCCATGTGGTTGGGGGACAAGTCTGGAGGACAAATAAAAGCAAGAGAAGAAGAAGTGGTGGAAGGGTAGGACAGGATGAGCCAACAAACCACAGATATATAATGTAACTCGAGATTGTCAGGGTAATCCAATGAAGTTAAATGCACAGCTCTGGCGGCCATATTGCGATTGTCCACTCTACTCAAGCACTCCTGTAAACTAATAGGAGACTACTTATTATTGTAACTTTATTTTAATTTACAGTGTTTATTTGATGATTATATGTGCTAGCGTTCTTGTTCAACCATATGTAAAAATATCTTGAAAATAATATAATTTCACTCATGAAAGTCCGAATTTTTGCTGATTTGTGTAAAAGATAAATTATCAATAGGACAAACACACGCCCAATTCACTGCATAAAACTGTTTTTGGGGGTTAATGTTTCTTCATAGTCCAATGAAAATGTGTTCTAAGACAGACAGCTTGACTTATCTGGACTGTAAAACTATACAGTAACTATATCCATTTGTGTGTGTGTGTTTTTTTTTTACTTGTGGTCAGTGAAATTACTGTCCTTCTTTTTACACTATTTTCAAATACAATTTGGCTAATCTTACAATGTAAGACAGCTGCCACATTTGCCACACCGACAATCTCTCTTGAGTTTTATTATAAGGCTATGGCTGAAACAAATGCGGTAGGAGTGAATATAAATGAAAGAAAAATCAAAGAGTACACATACTTCAGGAGAAGGCCAGGCCCTGCAGAGAGCTGGCTGAGGAGTACTTGCTAGCGTCCACAAAAGACTGGTCTAAAGTGAGGCAGGAAAAGAAGGCACCAAACAGGAAGTGAGGGGGAAGGAGAGAGGGGACAGAAAGGGCGGAGGGAAAGGTGAGAATTAATATTTAAAAAGTGAAGAAGAGAAAGCTACATGCTTAACATATCACAAAACATAATCTGAAAGGAAGTGCAAATTGAGCAGCCAATACAGTATATAGACTATAGAGACTATTTGTAAAAAAATGTTTTTGATTCATTCATAATTTGTAAATTGCATATTTATTTACAAACTTTATAGTACATATTGACATTGACAGCAAAATTCTGGTTAATTTCTAATGACAACGTTCATATATTTTACCCAAATGCTTTATGCTCATTCCTGACATAACCTCTTCCATCAATTGAAACAATCGACCAAATAGTCCAAATAGACGAAAAATGCATCTAAAATGTGAGTTTATGAAATGTAAATACTTTGGCGAGCTACTTGGAAAGGAAACATCTAAAAACGTTGAGAAAAGATCTGCGGAGCAACTCTACTCAGGGTCACTGGACACATCTAACACAAACGCTCTACTGCATTTAACATAGCTATTGCATGCTTACATTAGTAATAGGTGAATGTCATTTTGTTGATACCTTGCAGGCCGTTGCCGTTGGCGCTGGTGCACGTGGGCGGAGGGGAGTTCTGTGGTCTCACAACGGGGGCGAACGCACTCTTTTGCTTGACTGCGGCGGACACCATGTTGGCCGGTGAGAAGGAGAAGATCCCAGAGGAGCTGCTGCAGTTTGAGGGTAGGCTGGTCGACGATGCCATGGTGGGACTAGACGGAACAACTGAATGGGTAACGGAGCCGGGACAGGGAGGTAAGAGGGGTTAGGAGAGGTGAGAGAGACAGGGGTGAGGTTAGAGAGAGGGGCGAGGGCACAGGACAGGCAGACGGGACGGACAGAAAGGGACTGGTCAATGGACAATGGTAGGAGGGATAACAGTTTGGACTGAAATTATCTGGCTCATATCTTTTGCAACCGTTGTGTTATGTGAAAATCTAGCACTTGGCGCAGAGATCGCTCCGGCTCAGGTAAAAATATGTCTAGATACTGGAAATTCGGAAAACAACCCCAAGCATTTTTGTTTTTCTGGGTACCCTGTTTGATGGGCCTGTTTTGATGACTCATCCTGTGCTTAAGGATGCGCTATGGCTGCTAAAACACTTCCCTTTGGCAACTTTATGAGCAGAAACTGTAATTTGTTTTGAGGGAATTTTGCAAATGCAGCTTTAGCAGACATAGTAAGAGGCATATACTGTAATAAATTATTCGGACTGACTGTTAACATCTGTTGCTGTCGATGATTTGGGGAGGATTAAGATTTTAGCAGATGGGACAAAACAAAATTCACACACAATGTTTTTGTTTTTGACTTGAGTCTGAGTTAATCCTCACATCTCAATTGTTCTGTGACATCAGCGCCCGCCATGTCTCCGTTTGTCTTCTGTGGGCCAATACTCTAAGAGCATTTTCCCCATCAGTGATTTTACAATCAGCCCAGTCGTATTTCACCTACCCCTGATATCTGCTGCTGACTTTATTGTTGTTATTATCCAACACTTAGCCTTTATGGCTCTTCCTGACAAATCCTCGCAATAAAGTCATAATCCATTTATGAAGGGCCTAACTAATCAATTAATGAAAATTGGACCTACAAAGGCAGGGCGAGGGGCCATTGATTGAAAGTGTCTGTGTGGGGCCGATGAGCCTGTTAAAATACTTGTTAACACCCAGGAATCAAAGAGCTGAAATGGAATTGCTTCTCTAGCAATTAGTTTATTGATTTAATCAAGGGTCTTTAATGTAGAGGGTGAGAGTGTGCTGTGCTGAAGGGGGGCGCTAGGTGATATGTTCCCCAGGCCAATAAAGTGGGATTTGTGTTTGACTGTGTTCTTACAGAAACAGATGAGCCAGCTGAACTTCTCCTGATGCCTCACTTTCGCCACTGTTTCTGCAGTGTTTACGGACAAACTCTTAATAAAGAGTCTTTATGTCCTCACAGCTATAAACTATGGCCTTTGTTGTAGCGCTCAGCAATCTGACACTTTAGAGCAATGAATGAAGGGAAGCCGCATGAATTGTGACGCTCATGTGTACAACAGCATGCAGTAATAAGTAATGTATTTATTTCTTCAATCAGTTTTATTCTGAGAGAGTTTTCATGTTGATTTCTTCATGGTGTCATTGGGTTAACTGTTCACTATATGAGAGCCCTTCCCTGCACAAAGCCCTGCACATCGATGTTTGTGCACCAGACATAATAGACATAAAGGGTTGTTGTTAGTCTAACATTTGCCACGTGCTGTGTTTACTCACTAGCATAGGGCGAGTTGCCTGCTGATCCATTGAGGAAGTTGGGCGAGGTGCCCAGGGTTGCCATGCCAGAGTTAGCGTAGCCATTCATGCTAGTGGAGACAGAGCTGTAGCTACTCTGCTGGGGAGTGGTGCTGGGGACATAACCGTGGGGGGACACACTGCTCGTACTCCTACTGAAACCTATGGAGCAGGAAACAGGGAGAGGGAGGGAGACAGAGAGAGAAACAGGGGTTAGGGGTTTAGCAGATGGTAGACAAAACAAACTGAGAAAGCACTACATGCACTGCTGCCAATTACCCTTTTCCTTACACGGTTAATGGCTGCACCAATGTAAGCCTAAAGTAAAAAATCTTAGACAGCATATGGCGAGGGAGAGTGGGGAGAGCTTTGAACAGAGCAGAGGAGGAAGATACGAGGAGGAGCCGTGCGGTGCAATCTGACTACTCAAACACCAAGTCGTTAACCTCGCTGGCTCCTGCTCAGAATTAGATATATTGATATGGCAATTAAGTGTAACAGGCCTGCGCTGCCCAGCTCTAATTTATAAAGAGCAGAAGCAGTATTTCTGACAGGATCTTGCTCTCTTTCACGCTTTCCAGGGACACTTGGAGAGAGATGATCTATAAATATTCGCTGACAATGGGGGAATTTTTAACATTACCGGCTTCTGGTCAAACAAAGGGCTACACCTGAGGACTCCAGTGACTTTGACGACACAAATATCAATTCTCCCGTAACCTAATCTGACCTAGCAGCAAGGAACAGCGAAGCAGCCAGTACGGCGTAAATATATATATATATATATATATATGATCACACGTGTGGAAGCTCCGTATTTCCACATGAAGCGTATTGGGAAGTATTGAGACGCCGTTCCCCTGATAGGCGTGATGAATGCGCCCTGACTGCACCCGCATCTCTCTCTGTCAGACGAGGGCCGACCCCAGTCTAATATACACACCCCTAGGACCCGCTCATATTTCTCCATCCCACTCCAGATCCGCGACTCTCCTTTTCTCCATTCGTCACTCTCTCACCTCGCGCACATTTTACAGTATTCCCCAATTCCTCCTACATTCTTTTCCCCTCATGAATCCGAGTGTCCTCTTTTTCTCTCTCGCTCTGTTCACATCTTTGCCCAAATTTGTCACACAGTAAAAATCACAGTACCGTAGTGACACTGACTCTCTATTTCTTTGTGCTCCTCTGATGTATAGTGATTTGTATAACAATTGGGCTGAGGATTAATGCCAGATGCCCTTATTGATGAGACTCCCTCCATTAATGTGGGTTTAGGATCAGCATTATTAAACAAACAGGAATTCCCAAACATCCAGATAGATTTACGTGAATTTAAAAATTTTTTGTGGCGCAGTAGTCACCAACACAGGATGGGAAGGCTGTTTTGATATTGGACTGTATACATAAGCTTATGATGACCCTTATAGCTTAAGCTTGACTGCAACACAACGGTAAACACCATTTTCAATGCTTTAGGTAAATGGATTTAATAAACATTCCCTCTCCTCTACACAGTTCCTTCTGTTATCTTGTTTTCCATGTTAATATTACATTGTAAGTAAAAAGCTAGGATTTACAGAAAAGACACCAAGATTACCAGTATACAATAGCAATGAGAAAGAGGCCTATTTAGTTTAATGCTGAATTTGTTTCTACTTTGCTCTTTTTGTAATGTACCATTTTTGTAACGCTTGGACCCGTAGCAAAAACACACCGAATAATTCCAGGCAAAGTGACTTTACCTAAAACTTCATAAATAATACCATCACACTCTCTCCCAGTCTCACCTTGGTTGGCCGTTTGCGCCACCTCTGACCCAGTGAAGGAGTTGACCATCATCCCGGTGTGGACCGGACCGCTGCCCAGGCCCGACAGCTGGTTGTGCCCCCGCGGGACCGTTGTGTACAGTGCCTCTGCGATGTCTGCTGCTCGTTTCAAAATCATCTCCTGACAATGGCAAAAAGAATGGAAAAAAAAACAGCTTTGGTCAGCACTGCAGGCCGGGTAGAAGACGAGCAAAGCAGAGGGGAAAAATATGATGCAGGCAGCCTTTCTGGCTTCGCAAGTATCTTAGATGTCTACTGGTGATACTGTAAACCTAGCAGGCTGAGTGGTTTTTATCAGTGGTCACTGGGAGAGCTGGGATTGCTTCCAGTAAATGGAGGCAGGGCTCATTAACAGCCTCATCAAATGTTTAGCCCGACGCTGCCTCTCGAGTTTCCATCCTGCACGCTTGGAAAACAGCTTTAATCCAGCTTCTGCATCAGGGCCACGGGTTAGTTACATGAAAGATACTTTAGAAGACTCTAAAATGTTGTAGCTTTTGTAGCTTTTAGGTTGGAACTAACCCAACAAATCACAAACGGGATGATAGATAACTCCTTAGAAATCTGAAAATAAGATGGGCTCTTCTTTGTAACATGCCGTGACTTCTTGTTGTTTGTTGATGAAGCAGTTATGCAGATATTACTCTCGACTTTCCAAATCTGCATGTTCACAGCCATAAACGAAATGCAAATAAGACATTAAAGGGCTGCATGATGTGAATATGCTCCAAATCATGAGCAGTTGTTGTCGTTTTTTTTTCTGCAAATGATGTCAAAACAAGACTTGTACTAAATCACAGGCAGCTGAGAGTGAACACTGTTCTATTCTCGGTGCTGTAGGTTTAGAGTCCTGGCTCAAAACAATTTGTTCAAGGTCTCTCCCCGCTCTTCATGTTCCACGTCGTGCTGCTCTGTCTACTAAAGCCTGCAGGTCAATAATCTTTAAAAAAAAACAATATCATGACCAAAACAAGGCTACAATAATAGGGAAAAACACAACTAAAACTGAAATTTCGCCCATTTTGTTGTTGTCGCTTTTTATTTAACCTTTTTGAGAGTCATTCTGTGATATATTATGGCCTCTTATAATATGGATTTAGCTAAAACTGTATTGCTGTTTGGCAAGGCTACATTTCCAAGCATCAACAACTAATACAAATGCAGATACACTAACACAGCTCTTAATTCCCCAAAAAATTACACATTGGAAATCATTATTGTTTGAGATTCTACAAGTTCAAGAAGTTCAACCTGCAGAACGGTCACTTTGGACTACTCCTCAGGGAAACAACATCCAGAACAATTCCCCCTCCTCTTCATTTTGTATTTATCACATCTCCTCCCATTGTGTTTATTGAATAACAGGCTCTAACATGTTTGTGCTTGTTTGGCGGGCCCCGGTGTTGCGCGTTGCACAGCGGGGCGCACGAGGACGGGTGGAAGCTCTGCCTTTGATGCCAAGCAGCGGCAGTCCGAACCCACAAACATAATTTTTCCCATATCGATGTTTGTGTCAACATTTGAGCGCACATATCCATTTAATGTTCAAGTGCGCGTGTGTGAGTGTGTGTGTGTGTGTGCGCTCTTACCTGGTTGTTGTGAGGCATGCCGTACAAGGCTTCTACCAGGTCGGCCGCTCGCTTCAAGATCACCTCCTACAATCAGGGGCAGAGAGGGGAGAGGATTGATCAGGAGTGTGGCACCGCAAAGAGTTCAGTCACTTTTATTACATTGCACTTGTGGCGTTGCGCTGTGAATGCAAAACAGGGGGGGCAGAAGAAGGAAGAGGAAGACGGAGCAAGAGAAATGGCGCCTGTCCCGACGGTGTGTTAGCAGCGGGGGCAGTTCGAGGGGGCCGAGATACTGTCATCAGTGAATAAAACATGAGGCTATATCGCTCTATCAGTCAACCAACTTCTACGTCTTCCCCTCCCACCGCTGTCGGGGCCGCATTGTGAATCTCCCGGCCATGATAAGCCATCAATCTCATTTAACGCAAACATATCATCAGCTGCACAACTGCCCTCGTCAACTGGGATGTCTGCGCTTCGCCGCGTAAGCCCCGAGGCTCATTTGACAAAAATAGACTTATTTTTAGATCGCTCAAACGGTGCGGGCTTGAAGTACAGGCATTTTTACAAAGCCGTTTGGAGCCTCGATGTCACCCACTGTGGTCAGTTATGGGTAAAATTTGACACATGGAAATAGCTACGATCAAACCGTGTAAGTGAAGTGGGTAAACCGTGGCGGACCGGATTTCATGACTCATGAGCATGTCTTGATGTTGATGAACATTGTGGTCTGTTTGTACAACTCTGTAAAACAAGCTATGGGACGGGTTCTATCACGCTCCTTTTTTGTTGTCATGGATACCATTCAAAAGATTCAAAATGTTGGTCCTGATATTTCATACATTTTGGATGCATATAGAATAGAATATACAGACCATTTAGATGCACATTTATTGACCCGTACAATTTTACCTGTAAAGTCGCCCACCCATTCACCGAACAAGCAAGCCACTGGATTAACTAGGGAAGCCAGGGAACACCCGCGGTTGTCATGATTTCACAGCATGGCAATAAAAGCCAAATTAGTGTCAACATTGAATTACAAAGGGTGTCGTTATTTGTTTAGACACTGAATGCTGTGTGTTCTGTTTAGAATAAAAATAAGTATCCTCTTTAGGACATATCCCCCTAGATCTATTACATTTTACTGTGAGGTAAACCACAGTTTCCATTCTAAAACCAGGCAGACAACACCTGTATCACCGCCATCAGCTGATGATTTGAGTGAAGTGCCTCGTATCCTGCTTGTGGTCTCGATGTAGAACATAGTGCTGAGGTGAGCGGCACAGAGTGGGGTTTCCCAGATCAAACATTTATGCTTTTGGTAGCGCTCCTGTTCGCTCTCTCCCCGTTACCTCTCCCTGTCTCCCTCCTCTCTATTCTCCCTCTCCTCCGCTCGCTGACTGTCTTGACTGCGGGCGCTCTCATATGTGTGTGATGATGTAGACACCTAGAGCCCTACCAAACCCTTTTTAAAAGTTAATGTGCCGGGGCCAGGGTAGATGCTGGAGGCGCGACAACCAGAAAATTGCAGCCCCCGCCCTCCCTCGCTGCCTCCGTGCACTCTCACGCTGCGCCGCTATACCCTCCCGCGTGTCTCCCTCGCTGTGAACAAGCCCCGGAGCATGTGTGCGCTCTGTTCGGTGACACGCCGCCTTTCAATCAGACCTCATATGGCACGCACACACATATACACGCGCGCACACGCTCAAAGATGACCGCGCAGGACATGACGAGAGGGTCAGCAAAGCAATAAAGATTGTAGAGCGCTGTCCAAGGTGCTAAATTCACTCAATAATGGGAGCGCTGCCTCTGTGTTAACCTCCCATTACCAGCACTATCTGGCGGGGGGGAGGCAGGACGAAGGGAGAGGGTGGGAGACAGAGAGAGAAAGAGAGAGAGGGCCCGGCGCGGGTGATTGAGAGACATACAGGCCCTAGGATGGTAAGTGCTTCTTTAGTATGTATGTGCCGCTCCTCGTTTCCTTCCCTCACCGCTGTACCTTGGAGCCCCATGCCTCCCAGGGATTGCTAGATAGACAGATGGATGGATGGATAGATAGATTGGTGAGGGGGAGGAGGGAGTATGAGTTGTTAGGGCACTAAATGAACTCCCAGCTGGCACGGGACAACCCATGCAACTCTTTCTCTGATACAGTATGGATACATTGAAATTGAAATTGGCCTGTAAATTAATGGCTTTCTTGTTGGCGCCCTTGGTACATGCTGTACCAGTGAGCTTCAGGTCTGAATGCCTTCTATACCTTCTTATTTATGCCTTCTATATTTGCTGAATAACATGCTTAAAAGAGTTCTTAATTTATGAGCTATAGTAAAACTATTATCATAGCCAGGCAGTGTTTTAGCAGAACTGAGTTCAGTGTTAGTTCTTGCTTTCTACTCTAAAACACTAAACATAAACATGGACTTTTCCAACAAATGTTTTTCAAAAGTATCACTTGTAATAATCCTATAGTGCCAGCTGTCTGCAAGTCTTGTGTTATGCTGGTGGATATTAGATTGTGGATGTAATTTCAGATTTGGAGGGATCTGGGGAGATTTGGTGTAGAGGAATGTCCGTTGTTGATCGTTGGTAATCAAATGAGATTAACTAAAGACTCACCAACTTCTGCCTTGGCAAACAGGGCCGTTGCAAAAATATTTACTACTTGGCAAACTATTTCAACAACACATGGGGCACAATCGTGTCTAAACTCTGGAACCGTGGAAAGAGAAACATGTTGGCGAGAGGAATTTGTAGTGATATGCAACGTTTACTTTTTAATCAGTTGTACTGTTGGGGTAGTTTTAACATAGACATCACTTCTGTTCGCCAACGGCTTCCCGGACCTGTTTTGAATGGAACGGTCTATCCCCATACAAACGCATGGTGAAGCCAGGCCCAATATTAAAGTATGGCGAGGTATGACATTCATGGCTTTTATATAATTTCTGTGGTTTCTCATCTTCTCAGATTACAAAAATATAGCATTACCTCAGAGACCAATTTTATATGCTAATTTGTATCTAACGTAAAATCTCAAAAGGTTTATGAAATATTTCTAACTAGGTTTTAAAGTCACCTAAATGTAACCGATAGGTTGAAAACTCCTGGATCGTTCATAATTTGGGATGTTTCTTTTGGGACGTTTCATGCTGAAAAGTTTCCCGGACTAGCCAGCTTGCTAACTGTTAGAAATATGTTAGAATCGCTTCTCCTTTTTATCTCTATGAGTACTTATGACATAACTCTTGTTCAACTCATTACCTATAAGCTTCTTTATAGAAATTATTGACTACAAAGATCTATTACAATAACAAAAACAAACACCCAAAGTATGACTTGGGTAATTTTGCTATGGGGTTGACAGATTTGAAACTTTGATGCCCGTCTCGTGTATCATTTTAAGTAATTCACAACTTATTTCACTCCATCCGCCCGGTTTGAAGTCAGTAACCATAATCTTTGTTCAAATTGGCCTATGATGGCTCACTTGTGACCACACCTTCGTCTATCGCGTGGCGTCTCTTTCTGTCTTTCTCATTTTCTCCATTAATCTTCCTCTCCAGGTCCTGCGTGCGCTCTGCCCGTACCTATCAGTCTCTCGTTAGTGAAGGGATCTGTCCAGTGGCTAAACGCGATTAGGCAGCGCTCCAGAGTCGTTCTGATAAACAGATAAATGTGGTTAGCGTCGTGCTGCCTGCCTCGCGCTGCCGCTGTAAGAGGAGACCATTTCCTGGGCGCGGGGTCTCTTCCCGTAAAGTCAGGCCCCGCGGAGACGTCAACAGGAAGGGGAACCTGATCCAGAGCAGGGGCCTGGTCACTCATTAGCCGGACACAGCCCCCGGTCTTCGCGGAAACCCCCGGGGTTGCAAGACGAATCGCAATCGAATCAAAATCGCAATTTGAGCGGTCGCAATTAGCATTTTTTAAGGTAATGTCCTCTACAGAGAACTAATTGCACCAATAAGGTGAGTTGTCCAAACATATTCGGTAGAGCATGTGCAGTTCATATGTCAGTCTGTAACAGTCACAACACTTTTCAGAAAATACAATTAGATCATTCGACTGTGTTTTTCATTGCATGGTTCCACAAGATACTAAGAGCTTAAGACTTAGTTGGATGTCAGGATCACTTCTACTAAAGCGTTGATGTTTGGATGTTCCCTACAAATAAATAATGGAGGAATATTGCTGCCAATATTTGCCCATGGCCCTTTGAACCACCGCCACTGTTGCATGAAATCCTGCTATGGCAAATTAGTGGAAACACTATACTTGACGTGCATCTAGAATTTGTAGTAAGAATTGAAACTAAAACTTGATATCCATCCCCAGCAATGAATACTTCACAGATTACGTGATCCTCTATTTTGGGCTTTCATTGGTGCGCCTCTCTTTCTCATCTGCTCTGGTTTCTAGCAGGGCACCGGATCATTACTGTGTGCATAGTCTCATTAGCAAACCTCTTGTAAAAAAGCTCTGAGAAACTGGAATACATTAAACTCTGGATCAATTCGATCTCGATTAAAAATTGACCGGTCGAGTCCGAAACAAAGCGGGTATAGCAGCGGCGGCGAATGGACATTTGTGTACCTCAAGAATTTGGCATCGCCCTCACCGTGCCCTGGCCCCGTCTAATGATTGAGGCCAACGGTTGAGAGAAGTGTGGTCAACAAACTGTTATTACCTCAATAAAGGCACAAATCAATACAGCCGAAATGAACAGCCGGGCCTGCCAGCCAGCGCCGTTCATTTAGAGCAGGGAGGAGACACGGGCTGAGAAGAGATGGATGGATTCAAAGAGATGTAAGAGAAACAGGGGGTTGATAGGCTAAAGACCAGAACACCCCGGGACACAGTCTTGTACCCGGGGCGGACATGACACCCGAAGAGGACAAGTGATTTCTCTATCTTCCTCCTGCATCTACCTGGCCTCTCCATGAGCACTGGTGACTTCCCCCCCCCGGCTGCTGCTGTGGCTGTGGAGGGCGTGTGTGGGTGCGTGTGTAGTACGGCGGTGTGTGTACGTGCTGGAAGTAATAAAGTCCACCCGGGGTTGACTTCGATCCACTGACCCAGCAGGAGGTAAGACTGGACAGCTATGATGGATCACCTAACCTCCTTCTGCCTCTCCACCAGCGCTCCCTCTCCTCCAACCTCCTTTTCCTCCAGCTCTTTGCCAGTCCAAATGTCCCCGCACTCGCTGGGAAGGATGAATAGACTTGCTTGTGCCTTCCGCTGTGCAAATAAAGTGTTTGTTTGGGCAGAAAATGACCAAGAACATATGATAAAATGTTTAGCTGAAAGCTGCACAGTGTCATGGGCAGGCCCGCTTCCCACAATCACTCCTCTGTAATGTTGGGTCATGTTGTCCTTGCATCTCCATATATAAACTATAGCGAAACCGTAGACGTTGTCGATACATGGCTGTGTTGCCAAGATGATATCCAGTGGAGTAATCGCACATGACAAACGGCATGAGAGCGAGCACACGAGAGCAGTTGTTATGGATGCGCATAGTACCTTGGGTAATCTCTCCTGGTCTCCCGGGTGTCTGGGGATGACCTTTTGTAACCTCTGGAAGCCGTAGTCTATGGTGGGCTCGTTCAGCGCTGCATACACAAACAAGAGAGAGATGGAGGGAGACAGAGGAGGGAGCAGAGGGGACATTCATTAGTGTTACCGCTGCAACTGATCAGTATTCAGGGTCACCAATTCAAGCTGATTTAGGACATGAGGTGCCGTTCACTCAGGACAATCACCTTTTAATAGCAGACAAGACAAACAGCCGTTCATCTTTGTATGTGGGCGCATAGGCAATTTAGATTGACCAATTTAACTAGTAAAGGCATCGCTTTGGACTCCATAGACTTATTATGAGGGGTGGGGGGGGGGAAATGGGAGGCAATGAAAACACCATCAACAATCTGGAAAACTGCTGACAAGGCACTTACAACGGCCAAAGTGGTTGGATATGGCTTTGTTTATTGTCAATTTTATGGCTTGTACAAAAAAATCTGCAGAGGACGAATAAGTCAAGCCAAAGATGCCAAGATGATGCCACTTAAACTAAACTGTTGGCACTTGTATATCAAAATTTGGTTTTAATCTGGGATTATTGGGAGGTTATTGGTTTGCATTTCCCTCCTCTCTAGATTTGTACTTGTCTGGAACTGGCACGACGACTACATGGGCGTCTCAGCTTGATTTAAATGCTTGATAACACACCAATAAGCATCTGTCTGTTGAAAGTAATTACATGGAATCTTTAGAGTGCGATAGCAATCACTGGGAACCAATACAGACATCATTTAATTCTGCATAATCAAACTTGCACGGCGCGAACAACTCACAGAGAATAGTCACTCTATAGTGGAAATGACCGAATTAAGCATCTTTCACACTGATAATTCCGCATTAAGCTAAACATGGTAAAAAATAGTGGGTGTCCTCTATTCTATTAAGTCTGCTGCGTCTTTGTTTGCCTGTGATGTAATGAATCTCCCTCTGTCGCCTGCTTTGGCTCTTAATAAAAAGACTGTCAGGAATCGGGCGTTGCTTTCAGTGTTTGTGTGAATGCATGTCTATGTGTGTGTGTCCCGTGGTCCCGCGTTGATCAGCGACTAATATAAGCAATTACAGAGTCTGCTTCCAATATAACAAAGGCTTGATCGCTCCGGGGAACAGGCTAAACACACACACACACGTTCAGCGGGCGAGATACGCATACACCTGCTATGTCTACTACAGACAGTCAGGGAGGAGAAAGTACTCTCGGCATGCTGTGGTCGCGCTGCCGTAATTGAATATGAGAAGATTTAGCATGAATATTTAAACATGAGAATAAATACAATGAAGATCTGAGGCTCGTAGTACAAACACTTCACAGGAGGATTGCTGGATAAGTGCTCTCCATACAATTCATTCCTAATGTGCTCTGAGATGTTCTCCTTTCGCCTGAAGTCTTAGGGTGGCTTGCTTCAAGAGTCAGGGCTGAATATATGAGAGATAAATGCCTATAGTATATGCCAGACTGGACTTTTCAAATGCGGTTGGGAGTCTAAAATTACATATAACGTGACACACTTTTGATTATGCATCTGTTATGAGATGTGCTCTCAACAATGTTATGTCAAGTAAGCGCTCAGTATTTACCATAAAACTTTGAAACCAATGCGAATACTACGATATTGTATAGGCATTTGATTAAGAGTAACCTTTTTCTTATTCGTGTCTGTTATATGATACACAGCATAAGGTAAAAGTGTTCCACCTATAGCCAGTTCCCATAAGAGAACTATAGCCTCAAGGTGTTGATAAATCTATTCCTGTGTGCGTGGTCGCTGTGGTAGGATAAATTACTTGGCTAAATTGACCTATGTATATACATATAAACATTCACAGGCTCTGGACTATACTCTGGTTCAGTGCTTTTGACAGCCCGTGCGCAAAGTCTTGGTGCTGCATACTTTCCTCATACAACATTTGTTTCTATTGTAATCAGTTGGACAAATCGGGCCCATTATGCGCTGCGTATTGTCCTATGTGTCTGTGCCGCCCGTCTGTTTCCCCTGTGGGTCGCAGCTTGGCCGTGTCCCGAGGGTTGGTGCCCTGCTCCCCTCACATCTGAGCAGCCAGGCTGACTAGGCGGCCCCAGAAAACAGGCCCCCAGAGGCTATGAGTACAAGCTGTCCTGCTGGACCTCCACTGACTTCACTATGGCTCCTCCCGCGCGGCTCGCACAAAACATAAAAACACAAAAGGGAGCGAGGAGACTGTGACAATGTTTGGAAACAATGGTGCGTATTTGGACAGCTCTCCCACTGGGCCGTCCCAGTCAGAGGCTGGCACTTAATGGAAGTACTTTTTCTGCAAAACGAGTACAAGTATATCAAGTTTCAATCTAGTGTCTCAAAAGAAAAATATTGTGAATATATGGAGAGACGTTCTGCGGTGTGGCTTTAAGTAGAGCTACTATCCCAAACATACTTACTTAAAGATTTCACAGGAAGGGTCATTTCTCATTAAATGTGAACAAGTAAAAATAAAGTACTTTCTTTTTGTTTCTTTTTTTCATTATTGGCATTAATTGAATGTAGCTACAATATCCGACTTCAAAAATGTAATGTAATTGTAAAAGTGTCTCTTCTCATTGTTGCAATCACACTTGAATGGAGGACAAAAAGGACAGATAAAACCCCAAGATGCCGGCGAGAGGCTTGATGTCTACCCATTATGTGGGACAGCTGGTCGTCTGACGAAATAAGCTCAAACAGTGCGATGATCACATGCAACAAATAAAGTCTGAATTATTTCTGAGGACAAATATTTGACATTACTTCCCTCGTCTCTGATCCCTCTAAAGCCTTAAGGAGGATTTGCCCTGGATTAGGCCCGCAGTTTGAGAAGGGATTGTTTCGACAACATCCTCTCCCCTTCTCCGAGGCTTTTGTTTTTATGATGAATTTTTTATCAGTTCTCCACAACGCGCCAAATGAGCCTCAAGTGAACAATAGCATCAAAACCCCAAGACGTGCTCGGATACCCCCTTATAACAAATAAAGAGACAATTTTGGTAATTGAGGGAGGAAGCGATATGATTTTCAAGGGCCATAAAGTAGAGGTGGAAGGATGTGGAGGACAGCGCGTGTCGCTAACTACCTGGATGTGACTCTTTGGGGATTAAATTTGTATGGTTTATATCTACGCACAATACGGAAGATTTCACAACAAGAGTTAGTGCAGAGGGGAGGAAGCTGCCTTTAAAATGAAGTAATGCCAATTATGGGTGTATAATGGTGGAATAAATTAAGATGTGCAATAAAGTGATGACAGGAGAGTGATATTGATATGAATGGGTATTTGGACACGTTTATTTGTGTGTTCACAATTTGTTCAGGTCAATTTCTTTCTCTTTTTAAATTTGATCTAAAGATAGAAAATTCTTTAACTGAATAGGCTTCATGAAGTGACACTACAGTATCTGTGTTTATGGTGGCGTATTCTCACTGTGGTTGCAGTACAGATTATGGCTGCACAGCGAACTGCAATTGCAATGGTTTCAAGTTGCAAATCACAAAGACTACATTCAGTCATAGTGTATTGTACTTTGAAAACAAAAGCAAAAAAATCTGTCTCCACATGTTTTCATATTGTGGTGGTAGTGTAGATCCAAGCAAACATCTGAAATGCATGTCAGTCAGTCATCCACATAATAGACATTTGAATATTTGCTGGATAATGAATTCCAGGAGCATTTACAGTATAGTAGAGTAAAAGCAGTTTTTTCCCCCTCTTTACAAATGATATTACAATATTACGCTTGACGGACAGATTGGGTGCACTTCCACCATCTTTGATATTGTGCGTGATGACAAACGCTTTCTGGGTGCAGACCCTATCACGCGATCAGCGGCACTATTGTGTTGGCGATTACCGCAAGAAAAGTATAACTTGGCAAAATATTGAGCTGCCCCGTTGGCCCCGGTGCACTCTCACATTCAGAGCACACTCCCCCATCCAGGTATATTTATAATCCTTAGCTGTCGCTCTCGAGAAGAGCAAATCAAAGCCAGTAAAACATAACTGCCATAAATAAATGAATAGATGAGCAACAGCCCTGGACTGAAGGGATTCACCTAGCAATCACCCGCATCAGATCAGATCAATGCTCATGGAAATTTCATGAAGCCCAGAATCCACACCGCTTCATATTTCACTATAATAACCCACAGAGCCGCAGGGGGAAGAGGGGCGCGGAGATGGGGTGACGGGATGGAGTGGGGTTGGAGAGGGGAGGGGGTATTTGGGGTGCTAAGAGCAGGAGATCGGGGGGCGGGGGGCGAGGGATAATTGAGAGGTCAGAGCCCACGAAGGGTTACTGTGTGAGGGGAGACTGAGCAGTGGCGGAAGCTTCAGTAAGTGTCCAGACAGATGGGACGGGCTATCACGGGTTTTCAATAATTGTGAAGGGGTTGAGTGGTATTCGACCGCAGCTTGCGTATTTTAAGATTTTGGGTTTAGGGTTTGAGTATATCGAAATATGTTTTCGGTAATAAAGGCGTCTCCTACTTTAATTGGGGCCGACGGTACACTCACATGTCAACAAACATTTCTGGAAAGCGTCCATCTTTTACTTTCTGTTTTGCAAAACTTTAAACCGGATCCTGCATTGAATTTTAGCCGAAAGTCAATCCACTTTTTGGTCACACCCATACTTTACAGCACGGTAATAACATGGAAGTAGGATGGAAGTAGCACAGTAATATGGGAGCCCAAGGGATTATGATTTTTGCAGCTCTTCTTTATTACGAAGAATATTATGGCCATGTTTCCTGTTAATTTAAAAACCTTGATACTGGTTTAAGGTTTTGATTAATCCGGTTGGCCATGAAATAAAAGGGTGTGGGTCGTACTTATTACATGCTGTGTTGTAAAGCTGGCTACTTTTACTTCATTGTCCCATAAAAAAAGAACATGCTGCGTTTAGCTTCAAAAGGGCCTCTGCGGACACAACGCAGGTCTACAGTGATGTTGAAGCTTACCCCTCATATCCTCACAGATAGTAAGGCTACAGCTCGGCCTCAGTGTGTGAAGCTGAGCAGGCAGTTGTTGTTGTAGTTGGAGGGTTATAGGTAATTGGCTCCGAGTCCTGATGTTAACACCGTAACAGGCCTCAGACAGCGGCTAAAGAGCTGATCATATCACCGCCTTCTGTTTCCTTCTCACTCTCTCCTCGTCTCCCCCTTTTACCCCTCTCACCCCCCCTTCTCCACTACCCCCTCCCTCCCCCTCACCCCCCTCCTCTCCGCAGTCTCCAGTGCTCAGGTGTGATCTCATAAGCGCTGCTCGCCGATCGATGCCGCCAGTGGCAGGGGGTTCAATAGCCCTGAATTACGGCTTCATTTCTCCCCCCGTCACCCCTCCCTCTTCACACAGATGAGAGCTGCCCCCCCCCCCACGCCATCACCACCGCACGCACACACATACAGCACCCCCACCGTCTACTCACAATCCAGATCAATACCTTACAATCTAATTTTTATCCATTTTTCCATAAACCCCGAGATTGCGTTTATTTGCGGAATCCGACAAGCTAAATAAAGCATCGCTTGAACATGTCAGGGAGACTAATGCATGGCTGGAAATTCATACACAGAAAACAGATGAGTGGGGCTTTTGGCTGCTAAAGGAAGGGGAAGGTAGAGGCTGCGAAGAGCTCACTGGAGGGAGGAGGACGCTAAAAGATCTACAAATCAATGGAGGTGTGGACGCTACTGCAGCTAAGCTCTAATTATCTGTTGCAAAAAGTGGCTGTCAACAGTTAACAATACCTGACAGCGGCATTCACAGTGGGAAAATGCAAATTCAGGAAACACGGATGAAAAGTGCATGCTTGAATCAAGACGTAAGAAAACATAAGAAATCATTCCCCATGCGAACGCTGCTCATTTCAGCAGGGTATAAAATAATCTTGGTTCGACATTCATTTACATCATCATTATGGAGCAGATGCTGGCGTAATAAGAACGGGAGCATGCTAAAGAGGCAAGACAAGCCACATGGTGCAGAAAATTAATCTCAATCTCAAATAGAGGTGTGAATTTCCTCACAGTTAGGCCTTGTGCAGTAAATGTGCGCAGCTATCTCAGCTGGCCCCGTCTCCAGCTGGAGACCAGCCGTTTTAATCAACAGCAGGCCTCCACCCAGGCTCAATAAAAGACAGCATTCACAAATAGCAGCGAGACGAGTAATTGAGCGTCTCCTGGCCGCGCAGGGCTTTATTACCAAATGACTACATGCGTGTCATTGGTCATGTGTGTTAAGTGCAGGCAGGCTCCACACTGATGCTGGGAATTGTACAGTGCAATATGTCTGCAGGTCTACGCTTATCTGCCATCTCCTCCGTAAAGTAATTAATTATCAAACAATTAGCTGAGATTCTGCATTAATGAATTAAAAAGAAAGTGATAATGTACATGCGTATGCTTTGGCGCTTACAATGGCATGAAATTAATCTAGAGTGCAGGAAATCCTTTACAATATGGCCTTGACATTCCACACAGTCTTCTTCCAATTCTAATTAAACATCTCAGACACAAGGAACCTGTGTTTCTCTCCACAGTGTGTAAAGCGACTGAATGGCAGGTCCTTCTCTTCCCCTAAAGCTCGTTTAGTGCTCGGGTCCAGGCAGAGACAGTGAGAGGTGTCAGCGCCTCTCAGCTGGTTTAAATTCTGTTCCTGACTTTTTGTCTTTCCTCCCTATGTGGCTCCTCACTGCCTCTGAGTGATGTTTCCTGCTCACCTAATCTGCACTTGGTTCTGAAAAACTCCTCCTAATGTTAGTGCGTGTGTGAGAGCGACTGCGCGAGGAGCCGGGCCTTAATGTGAGCCAGCACAGCCTTTTAATATCAGCCGCGGCAGCAGCAGCGGAGGAAGCTTTAGGCAGACATGCTGCATACTGAGGAGGGGGGATTGGCTTTTGAGCGACGCGGACGATTCATCAACTCCCCCCAATCTGCGGCCAGTACCCAGTGTGACACGCACATGCACACAGGGCCACGCAGGATTATCACTCTGCATTGCATGGAGAAAAGGAACGGCTGCACATCACTGATGAATGCTGTGCCAGTCCAGCGCAAGGTGATACACAACCAAACATGAGCATGCGTTTGTAGAGGAGCCGGGGAGTGGGTAATGAGGAGAAGAGGCGCATTAGGACAGCAAAGAGCACTTGGCCCAGAGCTGGTAAGGCAGAGGGCACGGAGCGGGACACAAGGGGGATGAAAAGACACTGGAAGAAAAACATAGTCTTACTCTTATCAGTGGAGAGCTTAATTGCCTTTGATGAGACTAATTGGGGCTTTGTGAAGTCTAATGGCGAAGGAGTCCTCAGAGACGGCAGAGGACATTACTGTAAAAGCTTCTCCACAGCTCAAAGTCCCACTTGTCTCCTCCGTCCTGACTGACAGAAAATTCACACTCACATGCACAATCGGAGACCTATACTGGAGGTGGAAGTCTTGATTTGTCCAGGCATAGGGATAGCACAAAGAATACAGCATGTATTTAGTGTAACCAATAACCTATAGAAATGTATGTTTTGATAACGAACTGCTGCTGATAAAATAGAGGTCCGTGAAAGCCCAACACCCACAACGGCCGTGCTTGAACTATTGGTCTCTATCCAGTGCCACAGTGTTTTGTAGCAAACGTCCCTGTAGCACAAGAAAGCTGAAGAGTGAAGGGCAGGTGGCGCGCCAGGTGAAGGTGGGTCATGATGATTCTCACACTTTGAAATGTAGGTCCCCAGAAGAAAGTTTGCTCAACAGTGCGTTGGAGTGCAGGCGAGCGGTTTGCAGTACTGCAGCGGTAGCAGCAGCACTGGGTATGTGTTGACTTAATTAGGTCTGTGAGCTGCTCGCTTTCCTCTCCTCAGCAGAAGTTGATTAGCAATGCCAGCTGTCCCCAATGTAATTCAGTGTGTGCATGTGTGTGGCTGCCGTGTGCGTGGCATATATGAGTTTATGCATGTTTGTGAGTGTTTGTGTGTGTAGACGCCATCGCTGCCAGCTGCCACACTGTGCTGCCAATCCTCCATGATTAGTACCCACTGGCAACTGGGCGCAAACTGGTGCCAAACAGACCCAGGAGGGCAACATAGCCCATGGTAATCCACCGCTCATCTCTTCTAGCACTTTCCTTTCTCCCCTACCTTTTTCAGATCTACATTTGAATCGACTTTACTTTCTGCTCAAAAGGCTTTGTGCCGAGTTGTTGTCTACAGAGGTGGAGAGGTACTCTAAAGGAGTGAAGTGAAAGGACCAAGCCAACTCGATACTGGCTCACAGTACCAAAATAAAGTTAGCAGAGCACCCCTGCCTGCATACCACGTACCACTATCACCATCTACAACTATACTTCCACTACTGCAATACCATCAGTTGCAGGTATATCCTTATATTATGGTGTTACAACATCACCTTGTTGATGGATTACATTGTGTTTGTAAATCTACCTAGTGACTATCTACTATAACAGCATATCACCAAGCTAATGTTACCACAATATTAGAGTAAGAAGCCACACCATTGTTTTGCTAACAAAACCTAGTTTTGGTCAAGATTTCCTTCATTTAATTTTACTTTAGCATTGCTTATAGTGTTTTTAAGTCTTGCTTTGAAATAATTTGCTTAAAAAACACAGAGCCTTTGAAGATAATGGAACATTCTGCTTTGAAAATCTCGCATTGATATCGTTACTGCAGTGTTCAAAAGTCCTACTATCCACGTTACTTCCAAAAATACAGAAATGTGCGTCCGTTTGTGCCTCCATGAAGTGCAGTGAACACACGGACGATAAGAGAGCAGTGGGAGCGCTACAAATAGGCAGCGAGAGAGTCCTGGGCAGTGGCTGAAGTGAGCTGTGTGAAGAGTCAAAGTGGGATCCATGCCTGGACACGGTTGACTGTGTCGCCGTGAAGGTGCCAGCGCTCGGCAACAGTGGCGCATGGAGTGTGTCCCAGTGACTGACCTCTCTCTCTCTCTCTGCCTCGCTCACCTGTTGAGGCTCTCCTATCTGCCTCGCATAAGCCAAAAGGCGCGGAGGAAGGAGGAATGAATTCACTGAAGGAAGCAAGTTTTGAATAAGTGGATGTGACAAGGTGAAAGAGAGAAGGACTGGAGAGGGATGTGGAGGGGGGGGGGGGGGGTTATGCATACGGTTCCCACATGTCTGGCACATTAGAAGGCTGCGCACACATTTATATACACGGCTCTATGGCTTTGGCAGAGTGCGGGGTGTTGGGCAGCTCTGGCACGGCAGCGGCAGCCTACCCATCTGCCCGCTGTCGTATAATGTTGTTACATGTCATGTGTATGCGAAGACTGTTCTTTTCGGGGCAGTAAAATATATGGTAGTGTCCAATGCTGGTCCGATGGTAAGGCCAATACTGTAGGTTATTGTGTCTATTGGCACCTTATTCAGCTGCCAACTCGGCTTGCTTATGTGCCATATACACATAGTCTTTCAAAAATAATGCTGCGTATTAGAAAATGAGAAAGATAATGCAATATAAAACTGTCTTTCACTAACAAGCAGATAACTTGATTCCTGTCTCAATCCTTAATACATAGCATGGGCCGCTTTTGCTGGGACCTCATTTCGGCCCGAGAGTTTTATTATTTGAACTGGCCTATGTATCCCGGAGTTTAAGCTCACCTCGTAGGGCGTTATAGTAGCTTTGAAAACTTAAGATCGGTTCCGAGTCTTTCTCTTTTCACATAGGCCGCTACACACACATCTGGGCCTGACACTCCTCCACAGTTAGCTTTGACAAATATATTATTATTTATGCACTTCTTATACATTGTCGCTATTGTCTTTCATAATTTTTTTATTATTTTTTTTGGCCTGACCTGCCTTTTTTCTGTCCACTTATTTACTCCGTACGGGTGTTCAACTTAGCACTGCTCTGAGTCAGTGTTTGTGTAACTTTATTCATGTCTAGAACAGCAGCCCAGGCTCCCGCTGCAGCCCAGTTAAAGCCTTTAGGCCCGTAATAGTGCAACTGTGAGAGTCCATTATTAATTGATTTTTTTTTTTTGTGTGACCAAAAGTGCTGTGGCCCACCGCGAAACGTCCCGACTCTCCCGATTACCCAGCACGCCTTTGGTACCCAGTGAACCACATTGGAGAATATTATTTGCATCAAGCCTGTCAGTCATATTTCTACACGGCATGTTATAAAAAATAAAATGGCACAGGCTGCACAAACAAAACACTCCAGTAAACGTAACGCAAAGCGGGCGATGGTGTTACTTCTAATATATATGCATGTCGTAGCCGTAATTGCGATGCATCGACTTGGATTTGCACAGTAATTGGGGACCGGTACAGAGTTGCAGAAAATGCATGCCGGCAATATGACACAAATGCTCTCTCGATTGTGATTTTGTCAAATGCTGGCAATTGCGGGCGAGGCTTACGGCCCTAAGTCTATCAGCGGTTGAGATTACAGACAGATTTATTGTGATTCGCGGCCTCCCCGGGGACCTGTGGCCTTGCATTGGTTAATCACAGCTTCACATTCGCTCTCTCTGCCACTTTTCACTACCACGCGACTGCTCACTCCGCGTGCTCTGATGTAACACCGCCAGATATTCGTGCGCCTGTATTTGCATGTGGCATGAAGAATCTGAGAGCCTTCCGGTTTGGGCCTGATTCATAGTTCGACGGGGTTAAATCTCAATAATCCCGCTAATCAAAAGGTTAAGCCTCCCTCGTGACCTTCACCTGCTTCATAAAAAAAGGGCAAACACTGCTTCACCGATGATCACTACGGGCTTCTCCGTCTCTTCGGATTTATTGAGTCGTGTTATTGAATTCAAAATTGTTTAGCATGCACATTTGCCACGGAGCAACAGAGCGGAGATATGACAGCAAATAATGCGGTTTCCGAAGATGCTTTTAGCAGATATTGCAAAGACTTAATAAAATAATGTTGGGCGTTTTTATTGCATTGTTTAAATAATTTATTTGTACAGAGAAAATACTAGGTGACAAATGCAGGGGACTGGAAACTCCTGCCAGAGGCAGCACAGCACACGCGCTTCATTATCAGAACCAGTGTAGACTTTGGATGGTTTTTACTATTTTATTGTTAGATCAACTCTGAACAAGGCAAAATGACCCTCATCGAACCCTGAAGCCTTTTTCCCCAGCTTTGCTTGTCTGTGTAACAACAATAACTCTTGCCAAACTAAACTTGTCCAGCGCATGTTAATTAAAAACAATTGTTGGGGATTAAAATGCTAATATATATATATATATTTTTTATTGGTTTATTTGGTTTATTTGTTAATCAACATACATGGGTCTCATGCATGTAAACAAGCCACACCGGATTGTAGCCTTGGGCTAATTTGCATCCGTCGTTCCCCATGCGCACTCTCAAACACACTCTCGTTCATCCTGGCCTATTGTACATGTTTTTAGTGGTAGGGGAAACCGGAGTACCCGGAGGAAACCCACGCAGACACGGGGAGAACATGCAAACTCCACACAGAAAGGCCCCGACCAGGTGGGAATCGAACCCGGGACCTTCTAGCTGTGAAGCACGAGCTCTAACCACTGTACTACCTCATATCTATATAAATAACATATTTTGTGGTGAATATAAAAAGGCTCAGTATGTCCCTTTAAGAATTGACACTTCACTTGACTAAGGTCCCATACAACATGTAAAGATTATTTTGCTTTACACGGTGGTATTGGACAACCTTTGTAATGACAAACTAAACATGTTGCATTGCTTAAAGTGCATATGACAAGTTTTAATGCTTTTGAAAATATGGTAAATTGATGAACGTATATAGCGCTTTTCTACCTTTATCAGGCCCAAAGCGCTTTACAGTAAGGAACCACACTCTCATTCATACACCAATGTACGCAGACACTGGAGGCAAGTAGGGTGAGGTGTCTTGCCCAAGGACACAATGACATTGTGCACCTGCAGGAGCCAGAATTTAAACCCACGACCTTCCGATCACGAGACGACCCGCTCTACCACGTGCACCACCGTCGCATTTAGATGGATAACATCAGTTGCAAGTTCATCAGTTGCATAATTATCATTTTATTTCAGTGAAGCAGCAATTTTGGATGAAGAAATGTTGGGCAGAAAAGTTATTTATATCTTTAATTTTTAAACTGCTGACGGGAAGTGAGATAGATGAAGGTAAGGTTCCATAGCATAGCTCACTCATTTCCCATTGACACGGCAACAGTTTAAAATTGTTTACCTTCTTCTATGTCACTTCCTGTCAGTGTCCAATAAGGAAGTGAAACTATAAACATCACAAAAATGGCCAAACTAAAGAAAGCTGTGTACAATCTTTAGCAAAATGTTAAATATAATCGTGTTAACTATGTTCAAATTGCGTCTAATGTGTCATATTCACTTTAAATAATTTCCACTTCTATATAAATACCCAAACCTTAACCATTAGTAGCCAGAGAAAGAACGAGAGAGCAAATGATGCATTGTACAAAATGGGATCTTGGTGCACTCCATTACCTGTGTAGATGAATCGCCCAGGTGTGCCTTTGCAGAACTGTTTGGATTTGTAGGACAGCGTGACCTCCACTACCCCCGGGATGTGTCGGGGCGGAGTCTGCACTCGTATGGCGTGGGGAGTGATCAACTACGGGCAGGGAGAGAGAGAGAGAGAGAGAGGGCACAAAGATTAATGCAACGAAACAGCGGCGCTAAAACATGCACTCAGGGGGACTGCGAGGGCCTTTTGCAGCTTTTGACTCTACTGCTTTGTATAATCAGCCTGAAAATGATGTGTTAGCGCCGAAGCCCTCAGGTGGCCCGCCTAGCCCGAGGCAATGTCACCAGGAGGCCTAGCATGGTTATCAGTGCTGACATGGAGCCGGTAAGAGGGGTTCAAAAGCGGTTTACGTTTATGAATAAAACACACATATTTTTTGACTTATTTACGATGACGCGCTGAATAATTTGCTTGTCTGTGTTGGCCCGTCCCGATGTCAGCCCGTGTAACAAATATCAAAGCGCCACCGTGGCAGAGACAGCGCGCACAATCTGGCTTCAACTTTTGGGGAGTTTTTTTTAACGTTGATTTGCTGCAGTTACACACACGCACACACATGGCAAGGAGAAGGAAAGTGAAACGGAAAGACTTCCCCATGAAAGCACTTTGCGAAGAACCCATCTTTGTCTTTGATCCAGCTCGTTGACGTGTAGAAAGCAGGAGTAATCCGCACAGTAAAGTCATGATATCACTGCGCGGATGCTGAATTACTCCTGGTATTATTACGCCTTACAATATAGTTCCCCTTTTTACCCGCTTATTAAATCCACATTGTTTAATTTTGCGTAATTATACTTTATAGTGTAACACTTCACGTAACCATATTAGGGAAGACGTTGAAGAGTTTGGTAGCTTCTATCTTCACCTCGTTTGGAGCTATAGAGAAGAGAGAGGGGGGGGCAGTTCCCCGGTACCTATGTTCCCCAGTACCTATGTTCCCCCACTTCTATTGATTAAGATTAGGCACCAGCCCACTATCCTTAAGGTTAGTGGCTAGGGCAGGGTCAGGATTAAGCTGCTTATATGATTTCACTCTCATGATTTGTGATTGGTTGAAGTACCAACTCACCTACGGAAAAAAAACATCGCACCCGGGGAACATAGGACCCGGGGAACATAGAACCCGGGGTACATAGGTATGCACCCGAGAGAGGCTAAATGCTAACGCCGTCTGTGCTGTGTTTACGTTACGGAAGGCACACGTGCAGACCAGACAGGTACAAATGAACTCGTCAAAGCTAAGGTAAGAACATATCTCAGTATGTAAAAACAGTGGCCTATTCCTTTAACTGCAAGACAGTCTGGAAAGTGCAACTTTATCACCGCTGACTCTGGACCTTTGTCTTGGGGAGATCTACATTGCCTCTGTGTTTTGTATTTCGGTGTATTTTTCGCACACAGACGCGCCTTTCTTTGTTCATAGCCGTTCTCCCAAAACCTGTCACATACTTTTTGCTGTGCAGTTCTGTATGCGCAGGTAAGTTGAAGGCTCTTTTGAAGCAAACTATAACAGGCCTAGCACTATAGCACTCAAAGCTAGCGAGCACTCAAAAGCTATCAACACCGCTGCCTTGTGTACACTATGAGCGCGAGTGTGTACGGCGTGTGCGCTCCTGTAAATGTCCCTTTCATTGCTCACTTAGCCGGGCTTTCATTCTACCATTGTCTGCCCCCGCTCACCTCTCCGCGAGACAATATAGGAGCTTTTTATAGAATTATTCCTTTACTAAAGAGAAAGCTGTTTAGCGCCGCCGCGAGCTGACCTTCAATTTCACACATACACCGAATTTACATTTTAGTCATGTGGCAGATGCTCCAGAAGGGATTGGTATTGTACAGCGCACATTTCATTACCAGCATAATAAAAGACAGGAAGGCAGCAGGACACAGTGAATAAAATAGGAGTTGGCATTGAGGATGCTGAGCATATGTTAAGCTATATAGCACTTCCTCGCCGTGATTAGCATTTCATTATTGATTAACACATAAAGTATGAAGAAATAACACAAGTGCATTATAAGAAATCAAGTCACCAGGGTTTGAAGGAGGTAAAAATCGAAGCGCAAAGTCAGGAAACGTCCAAGGATCAAGTTCTTTTTAGTTATTTTTAAAACTTTTCCTTCCAGCAATCCGCAGCTTCCGAGTGAGAAATGGCGAGCTTAACTTTTCGCAGGTGCAATAAACCTCCAGTATGTCGCATAAAGCTCATTAGTGTGGAGAGATGTTGCGTAATCTATGGTGTTACCTTTGGATAATGGTCCATAAAGTGGAATGAAAACTCAACTAAGTGGATTTATAGACATTGCATTTTTGGAATAGAATGGAGGCTTATTTGTATAGCGCTTTTCACATGACACAGGTCACCCAAAGCTCTTCACACGACATAGGGGATTTTTGACAATTTGTAGTTCCTTTTCGTAGTTTTGGTCATTCAGGTTTCAGATGCTATCTTCAGTGCACCTGAGAAGGGCAGTACATTTTGGTAATATGTCTCATTGTGATTTTCCGAGCATTTGCAATCTGTGTTTTAAATTCAACATTCAGTTACTGTGCATGTTTAATATAATCCAGGATCATTGCTATTTAAGAGAAGACTGAAAGATGCATAAATAAATACAATCAAATGACACAGACTTTCAGGGGTTCCCAAACTTTTCAGGCTGTTGCCTTCAAAATCAGCAGACCAAACAACTGGCGGGCATTATAATAAATGAAGGTGCACATCATTTGCTGTGATGGTACGTTTTGATATTTGGCTTGATTTCACTCAAATATTCATCAAATTCATTGTTCTACTGTACATTTAAAAAAATATTGTCTTGGAAACATCTAACAACCCCCACCTCAGTGTCTCGCAACCCCCACTTTGGAAACAGCATACTGTCAACAAGTTGTTATAAATAATGAGACCCCGAAATGTAGTGCCTGTAGAGGACATTATACTATACTTGCAGGCCGTCCTATTTGCTAATTGCAATCATTCATGCTGCGATTAACTGTGCTGCCTTATACCCGAGGTGTAAGTGGTTAGTTCCAGGTTGACTGATGCAGAGACAATAAAAAAAAATAATACTCATTACGACATTACGAGAGCATGATTGAAATATATTGCCATTACCGTTTCATGCAGCTATTTGTCTTTCTAAATAGTTGAGCCACTGATGTTTTGCACTGTACAGTGGCTCTGCTGTAGTGGAGGTAAATCCTTAAGAATTACCCATTCAAGACGAGGCCCATCCCTAAACACCTCCATAACTCATGTGATATTGTAACTTATCTTATACAGGCTGTCATGCAAACACTCATTAGCAGAGGCCAATAGGTAACCATTGACCACACATTGCCATTTTACGCCTCGGGATGGGATGCGGCTCAATCTCCTGTCCGTATATGGCTTGAAATGTATGTCCAACTGATCTATACAGTCCTATTAAAAAGGCCATTAACGTGACTAACCTCACTCCAGACCAGCATGGTTCCGAAAATGACTTGTAGGCCGTCGAAGAAGTTGTCCCCGATGATGATGACCGTTGCGCCCCCGGTGGTCCAGCCTTCACTGGGGCTGATGGCTTTAATGCTGGGGGTTGCTGCAAAGATCCACAGTCACAATAGATTAGGCCCTTAGTATCCTTATGACAGCCCATAAAGGCTGGTAACATGGACATTTTCTCCCATCACTTTGCACACATACATTAGACACACATCACCTCTTCGCTCTGCTCCCAGGGGTCGGGGCCCGAGTGGGGAATACTAATCAGAGTGATTATACCAACCCCCCGTTATTAAACATCACCCCTGCCCCGCGAGCGAGGGCAGTGGCGGTGCGCTTGTTTTACGACACGTGGCGAGGCGTGCGGGCGTGTAAATGTCAGGTGTGCTGAGTGTCTGATCAAAGGCCACGCGACCGGGGAGCACCGCACTGCCAACGGTGGATGTGCCCCCTGCATACCCCGGCTTCATTAAACAAAACACTTAGCTCCCACTGAGCTGTCCGCCGCCGATCTACTGTATCTGTCCAGTCACCGCCATTAGAGGATGACTTGGGACTATTTGGGAGCTTAAATATTGTGTTCCTATGCACTTTGCGAATGTACATGCCAACAGTTGAGACTAGTTGGAGAATTTCATGGAGGACTTCATTAAATTTTGATTAAAAGTAGAGCCCGAGACACCTCTGGACTTCGGTGCTGTACTCCTCGACTCGGGCCATTGAGTCACTGGCTTGTGCAAACCCAAGCTCACATTCATTCACAGGGGGATTGAGTCATTTTCTATCTGCAAGTCTGTGAATAAGTTTGAGTACTTCGGAGTTACACGACGGACTTTTCCTAAAGCAATCCGGCTTGGATAAATCAAAATGATCAGCGCGTAATAACGTGAACTTTGATGTAATACTTTGTGACTATTTAGGGCCTCGGGAATCCACAAAAACAGACTCTTTAGTATGCAATTCATTTTAATACCTTCTTCTAAAGCATATTCTTTGTTTGACAAATCTGATAGACTCGACAACAATAACCACACTTCCAATAACCACTTGTCACTGCAGCTTTTGACCCTATCTGTTGGCATTACGAGCCCACCGATTACTGGATGTGATTGAGGAAAAGAGCAGCGATGGGAAAATGCGTGTTTATACAAGCTAAATCTCTTTTCCTTAACAGATATGCAGCTTGTCAGACATGCGGTAATTCTGTAAAGCAGCATAATCCACTTTAGACTAGGCTGACTCCCCCCCCCCCCCCCCTCACAAGCCTAGCCTTTTGCTCTTTGCCTGACTCCCTGTTCTGTTGATCCTTTCCCAACAAGCTGGAGCGATATTTAGCCCCCGATACACGCCTGCAGAGATCAGCGTTCACCGTGCGGCAATCTGTGGCCGTAATCATGGCCTAAGATGCCTCCTTTTCACAGATATAATGTGTGTGCGTGGATTAACCAGATGGTGGAACGTGAATCCATGTGATAGGATTATACTTTGGGGTGTTCCTCGGTGCCATCTGTTCGGCTCTGTGCGCTGCTCATCTATTAAAGGCACAAAACGGGCACCCAAAGTTGTCTATTCTGCGCTCAAAGTCGTATTTTTTGCAGACAAGTGGAGGCAGGCAGACACAAAGTTACTATCTTTTTGTACGTGGGTGCTCTCTGTGGTCCACTTATCTCGGCTGCACCTCTGCTCCCTCTACCCCGCCCATTCACTCCCCCTCCTCTCCGCCCACAGCATCAGGAGAATGGAAATCAGGAGGAAATTCCCAAACAAATCCCTTATTTCAGTGGCTGCTTATGGAAAGGACTTTTATTTCATTCGCAGACATGGTCACAAAGCGCTAAAACTTAAACAAAGGTTGAGATACTGTAATTGAACTGATTGAAAGTGCAAAAATGACAATGATACAATGAATTTAACTTGCATCCAGACATACATGGTGTTACAAAGGGTACAGTCATTTATAAGGGTTAACAATATCATGTTCAATTTCACGCTAAAGCTGACCGATTGCCTATTGAGTTGTTTGTATGGTTGTTATGTGCTGACGGTTCACAGACCTGGTCAATGCCGCTGTAACAACTCTTGACATATGCCGACAGATGGAATGGTGAAAAGTCGTCAAAAAGGCGGCCATAACAGGATAAAGCAGTGTGACTGAAACCTATCTGGCGAGTATGACCAAAAGGGGGCGTTGATTTGATTTGTGCCTTCGCTAAAGGATATAACTTCGCACACTCCCTTGAACAGGCGGTCGAAAAAAAGTCTTTTGACCCTTAAATGCACTTGAGCAAAAGTGTCTATAATAGGAGCATGACACAGTTACAGCAGTCCCGATAATGCCTCAAATATGTCTGTGTGAACCAAATCGCTCGTGAGACCCTTTTTGTGGGACGAGTGGACCACTTTACCTCTGGAGAATAACCATTAGAGCGACTTCGCCATAACATTCAATCGTAATGCAATCTACTGCCGACCATGTAAATCCCCGCTTAGTTTTTTTTTTTTTTTTTGTCATTATCATCCCTGAGGTTGACTCTTCTCAAAGTAAAAAAAAAAAAGAAAAAAAAAGAAAGAAAAAATATGTTTCTCTTATTCAATGCCTGGGAAATCGAAATGAGAAAATAACTGGATTAGGGAGTTGGGAATCAGTGCAGGCTCCTAAATCATGTGCACATGTCATTATGAAGTATTAAAGGTTTGGTCTGACTGAGCGTGCGGTGCGGGGGTGTATCTCCACTGGTGCATGGGTGTGCTGGAGAACCGCAGGGATGGGGAGTGATGGAGGGCTGCGGGATAAAAGCCGGTCTCCGAGGAAATAAAGAGAGTGTTGGCTTTAAGCAGAACAGACCTCATAAGACACATCGCGCTTATGCCAGTCAGAGTATGGGCCTAGAGGCAGGGACCTGGGGGGGCGGGGGGGGGGGGGGATGAGCGGGCCACCAGGGACGAGCAAAAAGCTACACCACACCACTCCGGCGTCTCTTAGCACAAGTTGGAAACCCTACGAGTGAGGGAAGTGGGAATCTGAGAGGCAGCAGGAGGCAGATAAGGAAGCAAGAGGAGGTTTTAGCGGGATACTCGGGAGACAGGAGAGCCAGACAGAAGGCAAGGGGAAGAGGGGAGGGCACGGCTGATCAGACAAAGAGGAAGAGGCAGAGTGAAAGAGGCTGGTTCAAAAGGGTTTGGTTGTTTTAGTGTCACGGGGGTTTGGGGTTTACCGTGTTCAAGGTAGGAGGGCGTGCCTTCGGAGGGGTCCAGTCTCCGAGCCCTGCGCCCGTGTTTGGAGTTGTTGTGGACGAACATGTTGTCGGACACGGCCAGGACGTGACCCTCCACGCTTACCGTAGTCGACACAACCACCTGAGACAAAACGAAAACAATATTATATGACCAGAAAGTTGTGGACCAGATGTAACAAATAAAGAGTAAAACTTGAAGTAAGTCATTTAATAATATAGGGTTCCTCAGGTGAGTCACACCAGCCCAAGTTCAAAGGTATTGTTGTTTTTGGTGAGTTGATGACTACTTTATTCTCAGCACGCTTAAACATCCTTATGTGCAAATCTATATGTTTGCTGCTTGGGATGTGATGACAATTTTATGAGCGTAATGAGACAGGCGGGACTGACTTCTCTCGTTTCATATCATCAGCCTTCTGGCGTAATTGACTGTGTCATTCTTTGGCCAAATTGAGATTTTGTTTCGATCTCTCCAAGCGCTGTTGCATATGGCGGTATCAATGGCCCTGTCCCCTGCCTATTGGATTGTAGCAACTTAAAAAAAAAAAAAAAAACACACATTCTGCCGAGGTCATCTGTATGAGGATTCACATTTTTTCTTTCCCACTTTCCCTTCCCCCCCCGAAAACCTTCTTATGCTTGAAGGCTAGTGCAGTGTGTAGTGCAGTATTGTGTCTCCAGCATGTGCTAAGGGCAGGTAAAAGTAGAAAGAGTGAAGTAAAAAGTGAGAGCTATTTGATGTTACCTGAAAACGCCTCATGTCTCGAGGGTTCCCTGCATTCTTCAGGCAATTTTGGTTACACTTGAGGAAGAACTTGAGGAAGAACCTGTGAGACAGAAGAGGGAGAGAGAGAGACGGGGGGTGAGTTGGAGGAAAGTGCAGAGCTACAGTGAAAGGGCAGCTGCCTCTCAGAGCAGGCACAGCACCAACACGTTCAATAAAAGCGGCAAATAAAATAAATCAAAGACGGAGGCGGACGATCTCCATCCGTCGGAGCTGCGCGACAAAGGCACTTTCTTTATGTAAAAACGGCCGTGGGTTATTGAAGAACACGCTGGATTGTATATCCGTCTCACTGCACTGTCACAGCTCTGCCATAAAGTGTGGCGCGGGGCAGGAGCCTCCCCAGCTGCACCCGAGCGGCGCGAAACAGGGCTCCCGCTGTAGCTACGAAGCGGTGGCGCGCCGTTGCCACTCCTGCCTCTCTCAATCTCAGTGTGAGAGACCACATCAACAGCACCTGCCATGCATTATTAATAGGCTGAGATGGCAAGTATGGCTACCCGCATCAATACTTAATGAGTGGGGGAGGAGGGAGGGCTGGGAGTTAAGGTGTGGGGGGGGAGCAAGGCTGGGGGGTTGTGTGCACCGGAGGCCTGAACAGCAAAAAGAGGGACAATTTATTCCCTAGCCCCACCCCAACTTCTTTAACGCTGAACTACTCCCTCCATTCACTCTCTGTGAGACAAACAAACACAAAGAATCAAATGAAGCGAGAAAATAAACACCCTGTGTACAAATAAACAGGATCCCTTAAAAGAGGGAAATAAAACTAGTACATCTCCCTCCCCTTCCTCCTCCTGCTGCTGCTGCTGCCTTTGAGGGAGCTCAAAGAAGTGCTGACAGCTGAAAGTGCTTACAATACAGATCTCCAGCAGCCACTGAGAGAATCACTCCTATGCTCAGCTTTTCTTTCAGATGTCTTATTTTCTCCCCTCTGTTCATTTGTTATGGCTAGGATTCTGCACTGGGCAGCGTGTTCGGAGCCAACTGCCTTAGATATAATCACGCGCACACACCATGTCAAAAGACACACAGTAAGCAGCGTTGCCTCGGACAAATGCTTCATCTGAAAAGGAAGGGAGAAAAAAAGTTGAGGGGGTAAAAAAAAACAACAGAGAAGATGAATGGACAGAGCGGAGATGTGTCTCATTTCAAGGGCCGGACGACTGCGGCGCGCGTTACAAGCATCTGATGTAACACAGGAGCCGGGCACGTATATCGGCGTGACAGCTGGTTAGCACTAGACACTCCTCTTCAAGTAAAAGAGAAGCGGCCTCTTATGATGTGAATAATAAAGTGTCTTTCGTCTCGCTATTCTGGTTTCTCTTTTAGCCGCTGGGAGAGGTTAAGAACAATACTTAGAGCTCATTAATAGCAGAGCACATATAGAACAAGATTTACAGAGCGGTTGCACAATACTGAGCCTAAGTATAGTCATTGCAGTGTTCGGTTTGGACAAATATGAAACCGAAATGCAAACCGTTTGGCCTCATTTTGGTTCTAGTTTATGAAGTCTTGTTTTGACACAATGTGATGGAAAGGCTTTCATATTCTTGCACACAACCGAAAAACAACCAATTAACTTGAGTCTCATTAGCCGACAGGTCCACTCTCTGCTTTCCCATGTTGGGTCAGTAACAGTGGAAACGGGCGAAATAATCTTTCGCAGAAGTTGAGACTCGCCGCGCTCCAAAACTTTACGTTGACGCAACAGATATCTAACCAGTGTTTCTTCTTTCCAAATCAAAGTCAATAGTTGGAGAGGCTGACTGAGTCGAGTGCGTTTCAGTAGCAGGAGTTGAAAACAGAAACGGGTATAGTGCAACGGGGGAATTTGCTGAAAAGACAGACAGACCAAGACTGAGAGTTGGCGAGATCCGATTGGAGCGACTGCCCACCCTCCTGTATATTTTAGCAGCTGTAGGCCAATATCTCAATAATTCATGTAGCAGAGAGAGATGGATTTTGTACAGTGTCGGCTGGACCCCACAGGCTCGGGGGGTCCTAACTCTCCCATCCACCGGAGGTCAGGGGAGCAGCCGCAGACTACATTCACTTGTCGAAGCCCGGCGCACCTTCCTTTCGATGCACCTTGTGTTTAATTCATCGCAATCGTTCACTGTCTCTCCAACCGCGCTCCACCGGCACCGGCTCTGAGGGATAATCGCAAATAGGAGCGATGGGAGGGATGGATAAGCGGGCCGAAGAGAGGTACGGTCAGGGGAGTCAGAGGTGACCGTGTGTGTGGGTTAAATATGGAGTTTGGGGCTGGATAGGAGGAGGAAGTGGCGGAGAGGCTGGAATCTGGAAGTTTTTCTGCAATATTTATTTATTTACTTATATTTGGAGGATCAGCCCCATGAGATGCATCATCTCGTTTTCAATATATAAAAGAATGTTGTCTAGATTTAGGCAAACTTTACTGATCCACTCGGTTCTCAAACTGTGGTTATACTTCTTCAAGTGGCAATCGGGGTAATCTGTCATTTTCCATCTTATGTAAGAGTTTGGGCTGGGTTTAGTTTGGTCACATTTCCGTGAAATGTATTAGGTGTGTATTCTGTGTAACTGTAATTTCCTACTGGGTACCGTTCAATCCTATTTCCATGCTATTACTTTGTTGTAAAGTCAGTGTTTGAAGTATACGGTTGACCCCACGAATCACATGGTGTCTGCTTGTGTGTCCCCCTTCACTTCTCTCGTGCCCATCATCTGATTCATTATTAACCAGATGTAAGGTGTCTGTAGTCAGCCGCACGGAAACTACAAAACTCCTGTCTGCTCTCCACACTGAGAGCAAGGAGGCACCGGGAAGCATTTGCATGAATCAACAGAGTGGGATGGGACGGGAGGGAAGGGGGGGCGAGGGTGTGGGGCGCGTGAGGGTGAGCGGAGCGCGTTAATATGCAGGAGCAGAGGCCGATTATCACAGGATTTATGGATAATGTGATGGACAGCTGACCGGTAAATATGGGCACAGGGCTGAACTGTAAATAATGCTCTTACTTGCCTTGTTTCACTAATTAATGTCATGTATATGTACTAATCCACTGAAGGAGAGACACGATGTTTGTGAATTTTAGATGTATGAAGTGATAATTACATCACACAGAATTACAAAGCTTGGTCAAACGCATAACGATAAGTGTTGTCATAGTGGCTTGAAGCAGTGATTCCCAACCGCTGACTTTAAGGGTGCAGAAAGTGATTAAAGCTTTATTGGAAATAAAGTGCTGTGTTTAGAAAATATCTTGAATACTCTTAAACTCACACTGTCATTCAAACACATGTTCTGCTCCAAATACATTTTAGTTGCTCCTTCTTTTTGAAGCTCAGTGCGGCTAAATACTGCAACCCCTGGGGGTCCCCTGCACCCCTGGTTGGAAAACAGTGGTTTAACCTCTTAACCACCGCCTGAACCGAGCACATTTTCTCCAATTTGGCATTACCCAAATCTAAAAGCTAAAACATCAAAATCGTGACAAGAAAGCAATGAAAAAGTGACAACAAATATCAAAAAGTGGCAAAAATCTGATGAAAAAATGACGAAACTGGGTCAAAAACAATTTTTTTTTTTTTATCAACAAAAGAGTAACAAAAAAGCTATGAAAATGTGACTTTAATCCGATGACAACACGGCAACAACGCAAGGATAAAGGTCCATTTAGATCAGTTTGGTCTGAACACAGGCCAGTTGATTTCAATGGTACTTGAGCATGACACTAGAAAATAATTAATGAGCTATCGGCAGAAATAAAAAAAAAAAAGGTTCACATTTCCTGAATCATCAGTCAAGAGTGCGATTTGTGAAAAGTCGTTTAGTGTGGTATATTTTTGAACGTCACAGCCTGCATATCGTCTCTCCTTGTGCCGTCTACTGTTGCTGTTGCTCATAAGCCTCACAGTGCAGCCTTTTAAGGTTCAAAAATATCTTTCAGGAATTGCTCAGAAATATTGCATGCCGAAGCGGAACCCAAACGCCTTAAAACATCATTGGGTTGTTACCGTTATGGTTTTCATCTCCTGTATGGATCCTCCTCTTTGATTACGACCCCCTCCGTCTTGTTTGTATTCGACTCTCGGGCTGGTTTCAAGCTGTTTTTACAACGCACACTTCTCAGATACAAATATTACCAGAGCAAATTGCGGCACCGGCCGGATTAAATGAAATAAAACCATTTTGCTCTCACGTAATTACCCCCAAATCCTGGAATGGCCATGGAAGTGAATTTGTGTAAATAACTGCCTGGCCTCTTCAAGCCTCGTGGCATAAATTTGTGAAAGTGAAAAAAAAAAAAGGCCTAGCAAATAAACACGAGCAGCGGTGGCCATTGTAATTTAATGATCTCACACTTTCATCATATCATAACGGGCCTTATTTGTCACTTTGGAGCAATTAAACACAAAATCACCCTCTGCCCATAAAGAACAAAAACAAGGAAAGCAATTAGAGCAACTTTTAAGTAATCCCTGTAGCATCTAAATATTATTACAGTGGTGATAAAGATTGTCTCAGCGATTAGCTAACAGCAAGAAGGCCTCCGAGGGACAATTCTGTTATATTTTCTAATAATTTTCCTACATTAGCCACAAATGAGGTAAAGAGTAGCTTTCCTTGTCAGATCGAATGCAGATAACTTGAGTGTTGTGCGTAATCTCGCTCGATACCTGCAGTCTATTTATCTTTGCAGCCTTTTGTCTCCTTTGAAGCTGATATTTTGTACTTTCCCTCCTCTGGCAGCTCTGTCCTGGACGCGCTGCTGTGAAAATGGTTGAGGGTGATGCTATAACTCAGGCCTCTGCTCTACGCTCCATCCATCCTGCCACCGAGATGATCTCTGAAGAAAAGCACTGTGTCTGCTCCTAATATGCTTCATGAGGTGTGTAATTCACTGTGCTCCGGAGGGGAGCCATTTGTCTCGGGGGTTAACTAAGTGACACAACAGCACTTCCCGGGCCTGTTACCACCGTGGGACATGCCGAACTAATCACGGCAGGTAGAGGAATGGAGGATCTCTCACTCTGCAGCATTGAGATTTGTTCAGGAAGTCAATGTTAACCCGGTCAGGAGTGCTGTAAATTAAGTGGAGGGATTCGTCAGCAAATACAATGTTTCTTCACTTTAAAGGAGTGATGAATAGTTGAAGAAACCTGCAGTGAAGTCTGCCGCTTTCACAGAATCACATATCTTCCTGTTTTGCGTATTTTCTTTCCTCCCTGTGCTTCATTTCTCTCAGTCTTCCGCCATGCTTCGCTGACACTTCAGCCCCACTCTGTCTGCCCTGTTTTTTCTGGTGACCTGTCTCCCTGCCCAAAGTATATGTTTAAGGCCGGGGAGTGCACGCGCACACACAGGGCACGCACACTAATTTAGGGAGATTTATGAGGAGGGCCTTGCACCAGGAGCCATGCAGGCTGACCCCAGGGGTGTATTGGGGCACCGTGTGGGGGAGGGGGCTGTCTCTACAGGGGGGGACATTAATAATCCAGAACCAGGTCTGTCTCTGGGCCTGCCCCGAGCCCCGGACAGCGGGCTGCAGCACACTGCTGTGGCCCACTTTACAGTTTGGACAGATCAATAGAAATATGAGCACAAACACAACCTCACTTCATTCCTTCAGAGTGCCACTCCTTAAAGTAGCAGCGTGCACCTCTATATTGCCTTCATGTCTATCTTAAGTTTCATGATTTATTTAAAAAGAACATCTCAGAGCGTTGAAAAATTCATTTCCATCCTGCGCGGTGCATGGACCGTCCTCTGCCTGTATCTGGCCAGTGTGTGTGCATGTCATGTCATGCTGAAATTGCGCCATCGTTAAATATTTCTCAGAACAAATGGACCCAGGAGGAGAAAGATGGTGGGTCAAGGGGATCCTCACTGTGCCTTCCCTGCAGTGGGACAGTCCCACTGGGGAGCGACAGTCTCGGACTATCCCTGGAGCTGAAGATCCGGTCCCAGCTTGGGGACAGAAGTCCCAGAGACACTTAACCAATTGTGTTTCATCCATTTCATCCGAAAGGGATCATTCAAAATTCAACTGAGGAATAGAGTAGGGAGCATTGAGAGACAGCAGAGATCCCTGCGGCTGAGCACAGGAGCATCAGTGGAGGAGCGTGTTAGTACCACTGTAGGGCTGATCATATCAGAGCCTGTGGTCAGGGCACTTGGACTATAAGCCAATAAACATGTGTGAATGAGTGTGAATCAAAGCCATGATGAATAAGGGGCTGTCGTGCTGATGGACAGGCTTGGCAGGCGCTGCTGATTGAAACACTTCCTCTGTCGGGCCGGGGCCATTAATCTGAGTGAGACCGAGCGAGCGACGGAGGTGAGAGAGTGGGAACAGCTCCAGGCCTCAGACCACAGACTAATGAAGGGTCCTGGTCCCTCTCACCTCCGTGCTGTCCTGCCATGCTGGGACGCTCTGCTGCCCCTGTCCAGTCCAGAGCTGCCCTCGTGGGACTGACCGGTGAATAATGGCCCTGTCATCAGCGCGGGGAGACGCCGCCACAGCCCAAGGGTGTGTGTGACCGCCTCCCGCTCACTCATTTACCCTAACCACTCTCCTCTGCCCGCTCAACATGAGACATTCACACTGAATTGTGTTGATTTAAGTGCATGTTAAACTTAATGCATAATGCATTGACTATATATAGTTTGATAAAGAGCACTGTGTCAACCTGGGACCAGCCCCATACATTGTGGGGATGAATGTGCCGCTTGCAAAAGTTCGTTCTTTTTGTTCCATTTAAGCAGTGTATTAAATCATATCTACGACTGTAACTACAACCAGGCTCAAGGTTATGTTTCTAAATGCAGCAGGATCAGAAATCAGAAACTTAATTAGTGTGCTGTGTTTGTTCCCGGGTGAAAAGTTGCTCTCTCCAATGGGTCTACAGGGAGGAATATGGAAGCCCAGGCTGGAAGAGTCTGACAGCAGAGACACGGAGAAATTGATCCTTAAGTGCGACTTACGTTTAGTGGAGTACGCACCATGAGCGCGTGTGGAGATGTGCGTGTTTTGGCCTTGTGTCCCTCTGTGTTTATCAAACACATTACAGCTCCTTCCAGATTCCTCACCTGCACACCCCCAGCCTGCTACATATGGCCCACCAATCACAAAATAAGGAATCATGCATACATTTGCATAGCTAATCGCCTACCCTCTCCATTTAATATGCAAATTTGCCGAAACATTACTGAATGCCGTCTGTTCTAAATGAATAAATTTGAATCGCAATTAGAATAATCCTTTATAATTAATGAAAACTGTCAATTTTGGTTCATAAGTAATTTGATTAAAGTGGTGATAGGACACTTATGAAGTTCATCGGGCGGCGAGAAGTGCGAACGCAAACATATGACACAAGCTGAGATGACGACCAGCAGCGGGACGTTGGGGGTGTATTATTGATGACGATGATTAATAAACTAACTGAATATGTTTATTTGAGAATCCAGCGCTAGTTTGCAAAGCGAACAGATCAATCACGGCGTTCTGCTACCTGACAAGAGTGGAAAAAAAGTGATTGAAAAGGTTTCCCGGTGTCGGGTGCTGTGTCAGTGACCCGGCTGTCCAACGGGAGACACTGATGGACTGTCGAGCACTGATCGCCGCTCTCACACACAGAGCGAGTCATTACAACAGAGGCCAAAATACCACCCCGTTTTCTCTTTTACGGAACTCTGACAGGACGATTTCACGGTTGAGAACAGGGGTATTGAGCAGCAAAAGTGATATTGCTGTTTAAAATATTAATTCAAGTGGATAAAAGTCTATAAAACGCTGACATGAACTGGTGTGTTATGTTTCAGTAGCGCTCTAAATACTTTGAAACTGTACTATGTTATGCAAATTCTGGCTTTTATATAGATGAATATATATCTTGTCATATCACCTCTCAGTAAGGTAATTATCAGGAAACACACATACAAAGATATCGTATGCAAAGAAACTTGATTTCACTTAAGCAGAAGTAGCAATCAAACCGGGCAGTTTAGTGAAAAAGTCAACTTAAGTAAATGCTATAGAGTCATATTACAAGCCTCTTCTGCTTATCAACATACATACGAGTGCGTTAAGAGCGTGGAATATAGCCTAAGTTCACCCCCGTCTCCCCACAATTAACTCTCACTCGCACCGCGCTGAAGCAGTTAATAGTGTCACTTAAATCAGGGTCACTCGTGTGCGGCGGGCAGAGATTGTTTCTGTATAATATAATATGGATATGAACGTTAAGTATGGACGCGTTGGCACGGCATCCGTCGCCCTCGCGTGTAGATGTGAGGCGTGTTTGCATGGCTCGGGCCCAATAATAACGGTCCAGATAGAGTGTAGAGCCTCGCAGACTAATTAGCCAAATCACTGGGAAAATAGCAGCCGGCTAATTAATGGGTATTATGGCATTTCAGAAGTCACCGCCGTAATTGGGAGCGAAACTGAGCCGCGCATTTCCATATACCGCAGTATTACTCGATTTATCCCTCCATCTAGTCGCCTATTTGTCCGTCCACTTGGCGGCTTCAAAACAAACGCCATCAGCACAAAGCTATATAACGGTCCGCACACACATGAGGCCCACCTCCCGACAATTTCGACGTAATCCATTTTAGCCGTATTGGGGCGAGTTCATTGTCGCAGTCGACGTGTATATATATTTACATTTATATGATTATGTTTATACGCTGTGAGACAAATCAAACCTAATGCAAGTGAATTGGTGGGTAATTCGCGCGAGCCTATTTGGGGAGGTTTGGGGTCTCAAAGCAGCCGGGCGCGCTCAGGCACACACGAATGCATATCCCCTATAGGTTCCCCTTAACCCTATCAGATGGCGGGACAATCAAAATAGATTTGCATTCAAATGCCACACGCCCGGTATCAAATATCAAATCAAGCCGGCGATGGACAGGCACCTCCCATACACCCCCACCCTCCTTCCTCCCCGGCCGCCTCCTCCTAGTGGTCCCACGGTGTGTCCCATTCTCGCCCGGACGCTCTCTATCCCGGACTGACAGGCTGTGGCCGGAGTTTGATTGACAGCCTGTTGATGCTTGGTTTTCTCCGTCACACACACACACACACACACACATGCACACACACACACACACCCCTCCCGATCGCGCACTCCTGCCTGGGCCTGGGTGTCTGCGATAGCCCCTGGGTATGTGCCCCGCAGGCTGCACAGCGCTATACATACAAATCACAGCGTGTCAGCCCCAGTGAATAGGGCCCGTTTTTGACTTTGTCCTTGTAAAAGTCCGACCCCCCTTGAAGCGAACCGTTTCCGTGTCCTGTGTCTTTTCCTTTTCACTTTTTTTTTGTTTTTTTTTTCTCCCCCACAACTCGCTTATTTACTCACACCGGCCAGCGTGCGATACGCGACACAAGCCGAACTCGCAAGTGCGCGCGGGGGGAAAAAATGCCCCCGATTTAAACACAGTGCTAATGGGCAGCCACCTCACAGAAGCAGGGTATAAATACATCAACAAGCTCATAGTGGGTCCGCACACGTTACACAACCATCCAGGACCCGAGGCCTAATCTCACACACTCAGCCCGGTACACCTGGTTAATGTTAAGAGGGCAGTTATAGTCAATTACATTCCCATATAACGCATAAACCGGCACCCTCCGCGCCGGGGCCAGAGCTGTAATTGAAAACAGGGCTTTAAAATGAGGGGTCCCACGGCAAAAAGTCAACTCGCAACCCCTGCCTGACTCCCTCCCTGTTCCCTATGTAAGGCCCTCTCCCCGCGCAGTTCCATATTTCCAGAGGGCACGTGTAAGGCTAAGCAGAGGCGGGAATGCCATTTGGATACGAGGCACTGAAAGAGCAGCTGGTTATCGAGGCTTATGGGGGGATCGGGGGCGTAGAAACCAGTGCTTTGTCTTGCAGGTGAGCTCCGGAGGGTGGGGCTCGGGGTCGGTGGTTTAAAGTCGTCTTCACTGTGTTTTACTTAAGTGTGTTTTAGAATAGTATTATCCTATTGCGTCGAATCCCCAATTAGTGTACTTGTAAACCAATGGAGATTTTGAAATATAAAACACTCAAGTTAGCGAGCTGTATTCTGATTTACCTTTTTTTTTTATTATTATTTTGTAGCATGTAATATAAGTAAGTATGAAAGATTGTTAGAAACACGGCACGTTTTGCGCATAATTAATTCAGTTGTTGATGTCTGTTCCTCAGGTCTATCTAAGTTGCACACTACAAAAACTAGAAGTTTTTAACCCAAGCATAGGTTAAAATTACTCGATTTGAAAATATGAATCTTGTTTTCACTCATTCAGACTTTTTCCTTTGCTCATTTGATGACATTTCAGATTGGTTCTAAGGTCATCTCATTGGCAGATAAATCTGAATCGAGTCAACATCTCAGAACAAGTGAAATAATCTATTGGTCAAAACAACAAACATTTGAATTGAATTAAATTTGAGACATTTAAACAAATCTAAATATTCACTTTTTGGAGATTAAGTCCTGTATTCGATATTAGTTGTGTTTTCGTCGTACAGGACTTTTCCATCGCAGACAAAGGTTCAAGATGAAACCACAGAATACAGATGACATCTTAAAAACCTTGTGTTGGTAAATGGTATTACAATATAAAGGCAGTCCCAAAGTTGGCGACAGTTGATGCATAATGTTTGATTTCATAACCAACACTACTTTATGTTCCCGATTCTCTATGCACACTGTGGCGGTGGTAGTGATGGTTTCCAAAATAGGGGGGGGGGGGGGTCCAGTGGTTGTAAGTGGGATTTGGAGACTGACAGGTGACATTAGCCTGCGTCACGGCTGGAGGGACAGAGGGACAGAGGGCGCGATGGTTATCCACGCGCAGAAATGTCAGCGTCCAGACACCGAGCAGCCCACAAACAAGAGCAGCGCGGACACACACACATAAAGACCCAGGACAAAGGAGTCTGGAGCGCCTTTTTGAGTGAGTATAGGGGGAGAAAAAAAAAGAAGAAGACCGGCTTTTACAGTGAGCGGAGATGGGGAGATTACATCTGCAAGTTCATGAAAGGAATATGGAGACAAAGCAGATAAAAGGCTAAGCTGATAATCCATAATAATGCATTATCATTTTTAAGACATGACTTTGGCAATATTCTGTCAAAGCGTCCAGAAAAGAAACACCCATGAGTGCGGTGTGCTCTTTGGGTCAGTTCCATGCTTGGATAAATCAATAGTATCAGGAAGGGCATTAGAGGTAAGCATTATGCAACTATATTATGCACATGGGGACACTGAGACAGATTTGGTGTGGCAATTCCAGATGAATAGCAGTTTGTAAGGCAATTGTTTATCCTACCATTGCTCCAAGGTGCCATTTCCGTTTTTTAAGCATGATAATGATGCATGCCATTGTTTTAAAGCATTGATCTATCTATATAGTGTTGTATCTACAAGGACACGTTACATTACATGATGTTACACACAGCCTAAGAACTCCTTACAACAGCGTAGTATGTGCCTTTGCTTTCTAAACACACGCGTCTGCTTCAAACTCCTTATTTCATCTATCACATTTTTCATTTCCTTCATTATTTTCAGCACATTTGTCCCTTTTTCAATCTGTTCTCTGTGGTTTTCATTAAAGCCTAACCTAATTTTGGCAAAGCTTATAAAGTGTCCATATTGCTGCTCATTCGACCCCACTGATTTAGTGTTTGGTTAAATATTCACGAATGTGGATGCAATTAACATGCTGTTAATGAATAATTGATCGCATCTTAAGCGGCCATAAAACTCATGCATATTAATTATTGAAACAGGAAATATGAAAAAAAACAACCTTCCTTGTTTTGCCTCAATCAGCCTTCTTTCATTTTGTTTCCTAAGTCAAAGTGTATTCAATGGGGAGACGACAGGCGAATGTGCCATGAAGCCTATGCAAATTCAGTCCATAAACACCATTATAACAGAGTCAGTATGTATTTAAGCAGCCGTACACTGCTGTGCAAAAGTCTCAGGCAGGTTTTTAAGAATGCTATGAATTTTAAGACAGCCATGAATAAAGAACGCTGTGTGAATGTACAATAATATCAACTCCCAGAGACCTATGTCAAGGCACTGCTTGTATATTGAATGATAAAGACTGGGACTTCTTTTGTTCAGGGGTAAGTCACATATTGTCATATGAGGAGAATCTACCACAAATAATATGAGGACCATTTGCATCTTTATCCCATGTACAGTAAATTGTATTCATTCATTCATCTAAACCAGGGCTTCCCAAAGTGGGGGACGGGACCCCTCGCGGGGTCGTGAGACACTGAGGTGAGGGTCGCAAGATGTCTTCAAGAAATTTTTTAAATGGACTTTGATGTATTTTTGATTGAAAGCAGTATTTTTTTAGAGAAATAAAGGCAAATATCAAAACAACATTTTAAATGTTGTGCATTTGGATTAATCATAAATAATTATATTTTGCAGAGGGGGTCCCGAGTCTGGTGATGTTGGGGGTCGTGGAAAGTTTGGGAACCCCTGATCTGAACAATGATCGATGTTTATGCCAAACAAACCTCTTTGAGCTTTTAACCACGGTATAGTTTCTTCATCAAATACATATGTGGAGTTTTGTTTCATTCTTGTATGCTTGAGTACTCATGAATATTCATACTCTCTTTCCCTATAGAGCTCAAAATGCTGTCCTCTACCTGCTCATATCTTTAAAGTCCATACTGCTTCACTAAACTCTTCCTGATCATTTTAGCGCTCAAATTGCATTCACTAACAAGGCAGATTTTTTTTTAAACTGCTTCTCTCCCCTTTGGGTCAATTCTATGTCTGTGTGTTTTGTATGCTCAAATTTGAATTAAAAGTTGAAATATGTGAAATGCTGATGCTAAGGGTTCCATTTTAAAACTTCTAACAATTGATGCCACTGGATCTGCTTAAAATGCCTGTATCGCTCTACATCTTGTACGTGCCGGTTTCACACTCTACACCTGTGTCAGTGTCAGTGTCATAGTAGCTGTACGCTACACAGAGGGGAGTGTGTGGTGACAGCCCCGGTCTGACAGAGGTAGTCGGAGCGTCATGTTTTGAAAGGCAAGTGTTTACCAAAAGCAAAGGCGACAAAAAAAAAAAAAAAAAAAAACAAATCTAGGAAACATGGGAGGCTTGTCAGAGCGAGACCGGAGATCAAACAGTCACAGTATGTATGTGTGTGTGACTGTGTGTACGGAGCAGTGGGTGGTTATAGGCTAATGCTGCTGCTAGCATCGCCCTGGGCCTTGATGGTAAACAATAGCACACACAGCAATTTCGGGACGGCTCCTTCATTATCTCTACGTATTATGTGCTGAGCGTTTTTGTCTTAAACTTGGATACAAACGCGATCTTGATTGACATTCATCTACAATAGAACTACTCAGAGCATATTTTAAAGGGAAAGGCCACCGTTTTTTCCATACTGAGACATGTTCTTACCTGAGCTTAGACGAGTTGATGTGTACCTGTCTGGTCTTTGTGCGTGCGCTCAGTCACGCAAAAAGACCAAAATGTTGTTAGCATTGAGCCTCTCCTCCTCTCCTCTATGGGGCCAAACTTGGTCGCTTCCAGCTTCACCCCGTTTGGCCCCCTAGAGGAGCGGAGGAAAGGCTTTATACAGCTTTGGTCTTTTTTGCGTGACTGAGCGCGCGCGTAAAGACCAGACAGGTACACATCAACTCGTCTAAGCTCAGGAAAGAACATATCTCAGTATGGAAAAACGGTGGCCTGTTCCTTTAACACATTAAGGCCATGCCTGTTGGGGAATATTCAGGGAACTTCACTATAACACAAGGATGACGTGCTAAGTAAACTCGACGCGATTGTCATCTGGACTAGGTTGTTTTGCATAATAAATAATTGGAGACTGCTTGGACCTGGAACCTCCAAAGAAGCACGGGACAATGTAAAGTCAGGCTGGATTGCCTTATTTACTTGCTTCAGCCACTTTAAAGCAGTACTAAGTAACTCTCGCCCCTAGAGATCATAAGCGCAACTGCAGGTGCTATTTTTTTTTTACTTATTAATTGTCCTTGAGAGAAAATACTACGCAGACAGGGAGAGAGGGATATTGTAGATCCAATTACACAATGGAAATAATTTTTTTCACTCAAACTTGGCTGTAAATACTGTTTAAAGTGGCGCTAGCCCGCAGTTAGCTTTGCCCGTTAGCCTGTTAGCTTCTTCTTCGTGATTCCATTAGTGTGTATTGGTTGCTCCGGTCCGGTGGCAGCCACGTTGCAAATGTGGTTTTCTGGCCAGAGACACCAGGGGGAGATGAAAGACCCCCCAATCATCCCATTAACACTTGTATTACCCCCAGAGGGACCACGGAAAGGATGTATTAAGGTAAACAAGTTACTTAGTACTTTAAGCCTAACCAGCACTATATATATCAAGGCGAGAGTTGATGCATCAGTTGCCGTTGGTCAGGTGAACACAGATCTTTAAACCCATGAATATCTGTCGGTTTCCGTTTAAGGCAAGGTTAAATTCATTACCATTCATCCTGCATTGCTAAACCACTCCAAAGCGCCTTGACATGAAAAATACATCCCAGACGCGGCCGCACTCTCTAGGAAAACACCAATCTACACGCTCCCTTGTTATTTATTTAGCTTTGACAAAAGCTCTTGACGGTGTGTGTGCTGCCCCTCCTTGAGCTGTAGCTAACTACTCAGCGGCGGCGGCGGCAGTGCCTGGGAGCTAAAAGTGACAAGCCGTCAATTGTGTTCCGATATTAACCCCCTCTCGGTGTCTGCGCGCCTGTCTCCTCCTCTGTGATGTTGCCGTGATCAAAGACGCGGCTCTTTGGTAAAAATAACCAGGAAGATGGAGATGGAGGACACCATGCTGCTTCAGACTGATGAACGACGGCCACTCTCTCGGCAAAACACTCTCCGCTTTTTATTTCTTTGTCTCCATCCGCACTCCTTCTCATTATTTCTCCAGACAAGAATTGGACTGAACGTGGTCTACAGTGAGTGTGGAGGCAGAAGAGACGCGTGGCAATTTTATGACGTGATATGAGAGATTGAGGCACCTCTGGGCCCGTATTGAGGTCATATACGTCCCGTCTGTTTTCGTAAGTATTTGTAAGCGTAATGCAAGCAAATAGCTGCAGCACACAGGTCACAGGTCCATATTTGTTTGAGTCTACCTCAAGTCTCATCTTAACAAGCGGCCTATTTTTGAGTGAAAGCAAGTTAAGAGATTGGACTTTGACCATAGGTACAGACGCAATCTTCGGAATGCCCATATGTGGTAAAACAAAGAAGGGAAAAAACTGAACTTTCTCCCAATTCTCCACCATTAATTTAACAATTAGGAATGTATGTTTCTACTAAATAAAGATACAGAGACATGGGGAGGAGCAACGTGGTTCAGCAGCCCATCAATACTTTAAAACGACGCTAACCAGGAAGCTACATTAGCTTCATGCTACGTATGCTAGCGTTAGCAACGAGTGCCATCCAGAAAACGGCGAAAAAGGGTGAAAACATGTGATTCCCCACGAGAGGTTTTGTATGACATGTCGCCGTCGTTCCCTAGCGGACACTGGCACCTCACAGTAAAAAGGTCCCGTGTTCGATCCCCGTGTCGAATGGGGCCTCTCCCCGACGTCCCCCCGCCCGGTTTTGAAGGTAAAACAACAGACATATGCGCGGAGATAATAGAGTGATGCGGACCGCCAGAGAGACTCGTGAGCTGGAGATGCCCCTCGCCTGCTTTTCATCCGCGCAGGTTCAGCTCACGGTGAGATTCCTCAAACGCACGATCAGTGGGGGTGGTGGGGGGGGGGAAGATCCGAGTGAAGGATGAAGACAAAGCGCGGGGGATACTCGGATCGACGGGAGGTGTGTCTTGTATCTCGGCCGCGGCTAATTCTCCGGGTGTGGGAAAAGCGGAGCACCTAACACAGGTTTGGCCTGGTTTCAGTAATGAGTTTGATTCTCCGCTCTGCCTCTGGAAAGTCACAGGGGACCCGGGACTGCATAATAACATCCTCCTCCCCTCCTCTCGCACACGCACACACACACACACACACACGCACACACACACACACTTTATATGCGCACGCGGCCCAAACAGGTCTATGGGGATCTCATTATTCTCACCTGTGTTAATTATTGCTGTAAGCCAATCAACGGGCTCTCTGCTAATTAGGCGGTGTTAGCTCTGATTAGTGTTTTGCAGCGGGCCCACTCAAACTGTTATCTACCATCCCGGTCCCCTCAGGCGCAAACGCAGAGGAGAACAGGTGGATGCTTGCCCCGCGTGTGCCAGCTTGTACGCGCGAGCATCAATAATAAATAACCGAAGGACGGTTTGCAATAAAAATCAAGCGCAGTATTTTTTTTTTTTTTATATAAAAAAACTTCTCTTAAACTTTGCAGAGCTCGTTGCAGTTAATTGGTTTGGGGTCGTCTTCTTCATCCGGGCAAACATCTCCCGTGCTCTTTAACAAAATGAGGCCCGATCCAGGTGTAGCGTCTAATAGCGCCTTTTTGCCGGGGTAACCCTTGCAATTGATCGCCAATATTGACCCGCGAGGACAGTCCGTTTGAGGAATGAATAGGTTGCGTTCACGTCATCAGGACATTCTTAAATAAATAATGATAAAAGACAGGCAGACACCTCTCATTTTGCAGATGTTTGCTCGGACTTGTGGTTCACATCTCCGTAGTTCAACAATATCTCTTTCTGCACAAATAAACTGAATCATGAATCAGAACAGTGTTCCGCCATATGTGCAGCAGCTTTAACCACTAGTCAGTTGTTTTGCTTTGTAGCACAGCTGCCACCAGGTGTGTCCCTCTTATCAACAGTCTAGACCTAAAGTGTATTTGCATTAAAGATATTCTAATATTCGTTTGTATCCAAGGGAGAGTGATAGCTCTAAACAGCTCTGTTTCCAGCAGCGTGATGAATACATTCTTGAAGTACTGGCACTGAAACCTGCCCTTGGTTTCCGTGTTGTGTGGGAAAACGTGACTTTTCTGTTTGGGGATTTCTTAAAAAGACAAACAAACATACTGTGTACCTCCCAGATAGCCTCATCAGTTACAAAGGCCCCTACCCTCCGTCGGAAATCGTGACATCATCAAATTCTCACACGTGAACCCAATCTAGTGTGGAGAAAAAGTGCTAAAAGTGAGGCTCTGAAGCTGATGTCCCGGCTCAGAGGGGAGAAAAGATGAGAGAGAGTGAGGAGAGGGAGGCGGCTGGAGGAAACGTTCCTCTTATGACACGATTGATTTTCTTTCAATGGCTTGAGCCTGTCACTACTGAACGCTTGGTCGTCCCCGCTCGCTCTAACCCCCCCCCCACACACACACACACGCACACACCCTCGCTGAGCGAAACGCGGTGCCCTGACCTCCACGTGTGCCTGCTGGTCCATACTGGCTCTAATGACACCGAGGCCTCCCACCGATCAATATGGACCTGTCATTCAGCTGGCAACACACTCGCGAGTAAAGAGAGAGGCGAGAGGCAGAGAGTTGGGGGGGGGGGGGGGGGTAGACACATATGGGATGCGTTTGCACATTTGTGTATGCTGCAAGCAATGTTTTATACAACCTCAGCAGACGCCCCTGACGCACCTCCCACAATGCACACACTTCTGACCAAAGCCTTACTCTCACTCCTCCTGACCCTTTTGCAATGACAATCGGGGCTCTGATGTAATATTGATGAGCTCGATAGAGGCCCCTAAAAAAAAAAAAAAAGTGATAGGTCGTTGTGGTTGTAAATTATAAAGCGTCATTGATTTTGCGTCAATGCCCCACCGATGCAAATGCGCTATTGAAACAGATGCAATTGTAGCCCGTGTTGTGCCCATGAGAGATCCACACCAAAGCCTCGATGGGTTTTCTCTCCTCCTTTAGACTAAATTAAAGGACATCACTCACTGTTTGTCTTTACTCTTCGCTTCTCTCCTAGTCTTAAAAGAGTATCTTATTACGCAATGTTTCTTTCAAGCGTGTAACTTGGAACCAATCATTGCATATGGTCAAACAACATGGCCATAGGGGAATGCCAAATATTTTTTTGTTTTAAGAGTGTGTCATGTTTCTTCTCACCTCTTTAGTACATCTATTCCTAAAAATACATTTCAGCACAGTGCGTTTCAAGGATTTTTTGTCAAATGATGTCAAAACAAGGCAAACAATTGACAAAAAGGCTAATACAAGAGTAGGACTGGATTCAAACCGAACTTATTTTAAGTTGCCGCCCCCTTTTGTTTAAGACTGCCGCAAAAAAAATCTGTAAATCTAAGTCAGACGAAAGACCTCAGTGTTTTTGCGATGCATTGTGGCTTCTCGCGATATTGATATTGCGTCAGCTCACATTGCGATGACGATTATTTGTTTACGCATTGTGCAGCCCCGTCTATTTTTCCCCCCGTCACTCCCCTTGTCTAACTTAAAGCGCGTCGTTCACCGGCGCTCCTTCCTGTTTGTTCTAGCCCCCCCCGCCCCTCTCCCTCTCGTTCTCCTCCTCAACAATCTCAAGCACCCGTCCGCCTCCTCCACACACATCTCAAGTGGCACTTAAAAAAGCCGACTGGGGCCCGAGCCAAGCGCCGCTCCAGTGTTTGTGTGCGCTTGTCTGCGAGTGTCTCCCTGTGACAACAGCGCACAGGGACTTTTGGAGCCTCCAATTTAAGATCACACACGGCCACATACAGATTTCTTATTGTTATCTGTGCGCAGTTTGTCGGGCGTTTTAGCGAGCTTTCAAACCCTGACATTGACTCAAGAGACAGAAAAGGGATTATAGAGATTTTACATTTGATTATTATACACTATCTGGCACCTATTTTGCTATTTTTTTTGTAAGTTTTTGTTTTTATTGCTCTAAAGTGACCGAGAAATGTTCCTTGCGGATCAAAAATGTCTATGTTGCCACTTCAAAGGTTTAGGATCTGGGTTGTAGTAGTCATTATAATAATACTAATAAGCGAGAGAGTTAGTACTACATTATTGTTGTGCTGCTCTAAGATGTCTTACTTCTAGAACCTCAAAGCAAGGGCATGCGTACGGGTAGGCCAGTGGTATTACATAACCTGGCAAGTCCAGAATGATACCCCTCTGTATTTTTTATACTCGGGGATATCAGTCGGGACAGGGCGTCCTAGTTTGCAGCTCCAGCTAAACTCAAACGGATCCGAGTAATCCGATTTGATTATTTGCAGACATGTGTTCTCTTGAGAGATGCGGAAGACCCAATCGACGCATGGGAGAGCCAAGAACTATTTCCCAATTGGCGTTAATGACCGAAAAAAACACCAACAGCAGGTGACTTTTGTGATTCGTATTTGTTATCGTTTTATGCACTGGAAAGAGCAAAGTCTGGAGAATTCAATCATTGAGTTAGCATTAACCTCCATTATTGTATTTTTGATCGCCACGCAAAATGCTGCGGCTAGTAACGCTGTGCTAATGCTAACGACTAATCAAAGCTGGGACAGAAACTATGATTGGATCACCTAAAGTAATAAAATAAAATCGGCCAGTGCTGGAGCGGCCAAGCATTTGTTTTGACAGGATTATAGAGCAGACATTTGGAAATATCGGTCAAAAATTTCGGTCCAAAAAAATCGGCCGAGCATATTGGCATCGGCCAGCTAACATCTCAAAATATCGGCATCGGCCTTAGAAAAACCCATATCGGTTCGAATAACACACAGCAACACACCCGCCCTTTGCTGATTGGTTTACTTCACTCTAGAAATGTAGTCGATGCCACCCTTGGATTCTGATGGGCCACCCAAAGTGCCACCCCACCCCGTGCCAGAGTAGTTCCACCCCTTCAAAACAGAAATAAATCTAAACAGTCTAAGCAGTAAGACTTAGACGTTTGATATGCCGCAACCTCACGTGCGATTCTCGACCAGCCTCACGTCCCACTATCTCCTTACCGTCCGCCTGAGTGAAAAATATGCAAATCCGTTGACTGTGAAGCGCCATATCTCCACACATTTGTTTGTCGCTGTTAAATCACTAATTATAGCCCCGCAAAATGCAGGGCAGATGCGGGCTAATTCACCATTAGGCCGTTTGCTGTTTATTAAACTTTTATAATGTGATCACTCTGATAACGGCGCAATTGTTTCCCTGGGCGAGTGTGATTATACCATCGCACCCCTCTGTCCCCGCGTAATGGCTGGAGTGTGTGTCCGTGTGTGCGTCTTGGTGTTTTTCATTTCTCATTACAGAGCCAGAGACTCCTGCTGCAGGGTCAATGGAGAGGGAGGAGGGAGGGGGGTCTGTTTGAAGGGGGGAGAGGGGTGGTTACGAGTGCTACCAACATAATACTACCGCGTCCATTAATGCTCGGAGGCAGTGACATTAGGCATACTTAACTAATAGAGCCAGTCTCTGCAATTACCCACTGTTATCTCTGCAGCTTTACAGGGGAACCGGCTTTAATAAATGTTTGTAGTAATGTGATAAATGCCTGCTTTGCTCATTTGTAATCTACACTGCGGGACAAGGCGAAGCGCGGGATCTAATTGTTTTCCCTGAGATTGGAGGATGTGGCGAAGTTCAAAGAAGTCCTCAGTCCAAGAGAAAAAAGGGGGGGGGGGGGAAATCCATAGATAGATCTAGAGATTTTCTTTTTTTCCTCCCCTTTTTGTGCAAATGTTATTGATCTGATTTCCCAGTGTGTCTGTGTATGTGTTGCTTTTTTTTCATTGACATCCGAGAAACATCTTATTTCAGGACCAACTCTGTGAAAAGGCCCTAAGATGATAAAAAATAAAAAATCCTAATGTCAGAAAATTACCTTTTTTATATATATAATGTGGAATGATGTGGACAAATCCTTTGTTTAAGACCTTCAGTATCAGATTTGTTTTTATATTTAGAAGTCCAAGCAGGAGGTTGATAGTCAGCTCCAATTCTTTTTTTTCACATGTGGTTTGCCTCAGCACTTCATCCTTCTTGTACGTGACTGGTGGTGGCCGAAGGGTCAGACGGCGCAGATTGGCAGCGCTCCCCCGCCAGTCTACTCCTGGGCAGCTGTGGCTACATGCCACCACCGAGTGAGGAGTGGACGCCTTTTTGAAGGGCTTTGGGTTTCTTGTGTTAAAAGCTTTATACAAACGAATTCTGTTTCCTTCCTTACAAAGACAGATTGTAGAGTGCAGCAATTTGCATTTGGACATTCTCAACGGACTAAAGTGCATCAGCGCTTTAAAGAGATGCAGATAATCAAAGTACATCCTAATGCGACTAACACTGAGGGTGACATTTTAAATTGATGTTACAGTTTACCTTTTTTTCTTGGGACTGACAAAGGCGTACACTAGGCTGGGACTCCTAGTGACGAGATTCCTTGCTGAGTACACATTTCGTCTTTAAAGTAACTCATTCTAAAACATCAACAATTAAAGCCGCAGACGGTGACAACATACGTAGGTGACTTATTGCGGGATGCCCCAATAACAGCAGCCCTGGAAACACTCGGAAATCAGCTCGTCCCTGCGATTGTGCGGATCTCTGCGGGGTACCGTTACAACTGTCCTCTTGTCAAAAACGGGGAGGAGGAAAAAAAAAGCATTTCTGGAACATCGCTGTTTCTCTCCGTCACGTCTGCGCCTCTCATCTCTCTTTCATCTGTGCCCGCATCAGAGACGGCGGGCGTGATTGTGTGTGTAAATATCTTGTCATGCTAACACGGGCGGCCATGACAGGAGAGAGACGCGCTTCATTAACGGCGCGCTTGTAAGTTTGTCTTTGTGTTTGAAGGCGCGTGTGGCCTATATGTCTGTCCACGTGACTATATAGAAAGAATTTACCGGGGTCGGGGAAGAAAACACGGCGAGGTGGCTCTGAGCGACACTTTCAAAGCAGCGATCTGTAGGATGTGGACTTTTGAAATGTTTAGAAATAGATATCGTAAAGGTTGGAAAGCTTTTGATGGTAAGCCAAAAATACATCAAGATTTTATGCCTCACTTGAGATGAAATTTAGCCGAAATCTGAGAAAGATTTGTATAGATTGCAAACCCAGAAGCGTGCGCTGGGGTGCAGGTAGTTATCGAACTGTTAGTGAACTGAAAGTTGTTATTCATGATTGTGTGGGAGGGTTTGTGAAAGCTAGAAATTAGTTGGGGTCACTGCTGGTAGTTTGAATTCATGTTCCACTCTCCATGTTTGAGAAATTGGAAGTTATTCCGGAAGCTCGCGTGGGTGCTGCAACAAATTGTGCCCGCCCCTCAACTCCTATTCGTTAACATGGGACTGGAGAAGTCAGGATAACTTTACCACACAAATACAAAGCCAATTTTAGGCCGCACAGAGAAACGGGGCAGTGTTGACTTGTTGGTGCAAGTGAACATTGGACATTTAACACAAATCAATCTACTAAACGTCAGATTTTAGCGGCAGACATTTCCCCTCTTTACCCACTTAATGGAGGGACTTTGCGCTCTACCGGTAGTGCCAAAACAATGGAAGTGCAGAACCATGCCGGAATAGGGTGAACAGGGTCTTCCACAACATAAAGCGTAAAACAAACGACTTTGCCAAATGTGATTCATACATTCCTATAAGGCTTTATGAAAATGTTCTTTTCAACTTTCTTCTTGGCTTTACTACTTTTCTTAGTTTCTTCGGCTTAATGCTGTCCACCCTAGATGCCCTTCCTGGCTCAATTCATCACGGCTTGGGACTAGCACAAAAGTAGACTGGTTTGGCCTATAGGTTGACATGCAGGCTGTTATTATCATTTCGCTTCAAATATTTATTTTTAAAAATGATTTTTACCATGGTCAATGAGAATTCTTTTACGCTAACCCGCGTGCATTATTTTTGTATAACTGCACAATTAGTTCGGCAGCAGATCAAATCATGCAGCTGTTTCCACAGTAACGGCACACAACTGAGCTTCAAGTAAAACAGCTTAAAAAGTGAAAGAACTCCTTATAGCCATGGTGTAAGCGGATTAAACAACTGGGAGCCGTGCATTAGACCGTTTTAATGCACGGCCTCTCGTTGTTTAACCCTATACTTACTTGTTTGTTTGGGACGGCGCACGGTGTTGCGTTTCATCCGCTGACCCGCACTCCGCGCTCCCAAACACAATCTCATTCATCCTAGAACCCTATTCACCCGCCGGTAACTTACACAGGCACGGGGAGAATCGGGGAGGACTGGGGAACTGAAACCTGGGACCTCCCTGCTGTGAGGTCAGAGAGCTAACAGCCGCGCCACTTTATACTCGACTGAACATAAACCGGAAACCTGACACAAAATGGCCGCAATGCCTTTTCCTTGACAGCCGGTTTCTTTGTGCCAAATGGTAATTCAAGCGATTGGGTTTCCACTTGAAGGTAAAAGCTCACATTTTGCACAATGCGTATCACAGCGCACCATTTTTCCACCTTCGTGCTTTCGGGCGCTTTCCGCACACCTCTTCCCCCCCCCCCCGCCGCTGATGGATGGCGGTTAATTTTACACGTCAAAATTACGTATAGCCCTGTTGAGCGCCACCATTAGCTACCGTTATAGTCAAGTAAAGTTATCCACTCTCGGAAGAATAACTGCCAATTAACGGGAAGGCAATCACTCTGGAGCCATTTTGCCCGGCGCGGTCTTTAGCGGTAAATTGTCTTGAGTTTGTGCGAAGACAATAGCCGCGAGGAAGCCTGAGAAGGCAGCAGAACAAGCGGGTTACACGGGAACAGCGGAGCGAGACAGCGAGCGAGAGAGAGAGACGACGTTGTTAATTGTTTTCCAGAAAAAGGTTGCGAGGGCCCGCGTGTGTTTGAACTGAATGTCACCGCATGTAAATCACCGGCTCCCGCGTGTTGCAGGAGCCAATAACACCAGATAATTAGTGCGAGTGCGTCTCCCCCGGAAAGACATGCTCCTGCTGCCGCGGAGGAGCAAACGTAGGGGAAGACTTCGAATGTGATTAACCAAGACCGAACAAAAAAAAAAAAAAGAAATCTTAAGAGTTAAATCTGGAAGTTACGAGTAGGCGGACCAAACAGGGTAGACAGGAGGATATAAAAGGTGGAGGGGAAGCGAGACGTGTGGATGGTGCGAATCACAAGCAGCTGGAGAGAGGGAAGCGAGCGAACGTTCCTCGCGGTGAGGTCAAGCCGCGCTGTAAACAAACAAACAGCGCACACACAAGGCGGGGGAGCGCTACGACAACAAAGTATCTATGGCCCACGCCTTACTCTGTCTCATCAGTTACTTAAACACAAACAAAGTCCCTTTAAATCAATGCGTTTTCTTTTTTTTCTTTTTAAGCAGTAACGGTGACACGTCCTCGGCTCTCGTTTGTCGGTGATTAATGCAAAGTAAAAAGAAAAAAAATGAAAGAAAAGAATGTATTATTAAAAATCGTCGGATATATCTCCGGCTTTGATCGGACTACGCGCTTGACCATAATTGTCGGCGCGTTGACGTCCCAGCTTTACGTTTTAATTACAGGAAAGATGGCGCCTTGAAGTTTTTCACGCTTTTGTCTCGCGGAATTAGTCGAGCTCAATGTCACGCAGCTCGCAGTAATGTAAAAGAGCTGATGTGGGGGGAACAAAAAAGTTGAACTTGGAAATAATGATATGCCAACATAATGCACGGGGATTCTAATTAATAGCCTGCAAGAAATATGTTATGAAAACTGGTGGGAGCACATTGAAATACACAATGCTGCTGCCGTAATAAAGCATTAATAAATAGGTAACTGTACTTTGATTTGTCAGTTTATTATTTATGAATGAAAGGGTTTGGTGACCTGAGTGAAAACCGCCTTTGCTCTGCCTTGGTACTTGGATGGGAGACTGTTTAGTAACACCCCAGGGCAGCTGTGGCTACAATAGTAGCTTACCACCACCAAGTATGGAGTGACTGAATAGTGCAATGTAAAGCGTCTTTGAGTGTCAAGAAAAGCGCTTTTTAAAACCGATGCATTATTATTATTATTATTATTATTATTATTATGTGAGCGGGAGTGGGTTTGCATGGGTTTGTGATGGTGTGGGGCTCATAGAGTGAAAACGTCCCAGGCTCAATTCCCGGAGCATGTCTTTGTGGGTTTTGCATGTTCTCTCCATGACTGTGTGGGTTTATATCAAGCCACAACATGCACAGGAGGCTTAAAATCCCGTTAGGTGTAGTCCTAACCAAACCTAGATCCAAATAGGTCCTCCAGGTTTGCATAGAGGGATGGATCAATTTCCCTAAGAGGCCAATAAAGTGTAGCTCAAACCCCAAACTGTAAACATTGAATTGATTATGTTACCAAAATGTTAACGTTATGAGCTCAACAGCACAATAACGTCAAATCAATGCCTCTCTTTGTTGCTAAATCCCAGCAGAAGTATCACAATACAGCACATCCCTCCATGGGCGGCCCAGGTTTTCCTCTCATTGTACTGTGTGAAACTGAGAGCACTGGCCTCACTGTGTCCCCACCGGCGATCCATTCTTCCTGGACAGACTCGTGTAAAACAATCAACAGCCGAATGCACCTCGTACCGTCACAGCGGGGGCGGGTCAGCGGTGCTCATCCTGCACACCTGCACACACATCCTGGGACGGGCGGCTGGGGCGCGGGGGCCAGGAGTGGAAACTGGTGCAAGAAGTGACACGTCGCACTGAGCGCTTATGTCATGGTGTTGAGAAATGATGGGAAAAGTGGGGGAGCACCAGGTTTTGAGCTACACGGTGGACAGATTGTGTTAGCATGTGCGCAGAGGAAGCAGTGTTCCGTAAAACTCAAAACAGAATTATGATTTATATCGATCATGATTAGGGGAAGGTGCATACACATGTTCACAAAATCTATGCAACTTATTTTGATCAAGTGGCTCTTTCCACAAAATGACATCAAAAGCATCGCAGCCAACCCGTGGTGTTGCCTGAACATGCAACCGATGCTAACAATCCAATGTGTGAATAGTTGTGTTGATTATGTGAGCCTCTTCTTTGTCCCTGAGAGTTACAGAGGGAAATGTTTGCTAAGCTAGATGCGGCTGGTTTTATGTAGTGCTTTGTTAACACAATGTTCGCAGTTGTCCCGATAAAGCTGCTGTCTCATATTATTTGACAAAATGTTAACTTTTGTGTCCCAGCAGTGGCGTATCAATGAATATACCGTATAGGCTTTAGATTTATCAGCTGACAGTTGTTTAGAGTTTTTGGCAACCATCTTATAACCGAAGGTTTTGTGGTTCGAGTGGTTTACGCGTCTATGTATGAGCATCTGGTCATGGTTGGGGAGGTCATTTGTGCAAACGACTGGCATCCACGTTTACACCTGTCAGCCCCAGCACACTCTCCACGGCAAAAAAACAAAAAAACAATGCAGCATAAAGCGCTTTGAGCACCTTGAGCGACTCTATGTGCGAGGCATTATTACTTTTCTGCACATGCACTCAGGATTTACTGCCATTGCGCATTAGAATAGATTGATTAAGTCCTCCATGGGAAAGGTCTGACAAGTTCAAATGGTAAATCGCGGATGTCAGTTGTTCACTTTGCATCGGAGATATAACCCGTCATTAGACAGACACGCCGCAGTGCAACAGCGTGGGACGTGCCGCGAGCTGTTAGTAAACAGTGAATGATGGCAGATGTATATGCAGCGCTACCTGCCGCCGCACAGGGGGCTCACGCTGGGGCTGCCGGGGGGGTGGGGGGGGGGGACGTCCCGGGACAAACTGGTGTCTATTCAATTATGAGCGGCGTCAGGGGCGGCGCGGCGCACGGCGGCAAGTGAGCAGCGGAGCACTTAAGTCTGAGGAAGCGACTGTCCCCGCGCATCAGAGCCCGGGAAAACAAAGCCCCCTTTTTTTTAATGTACAGCATCGCGCACAGGGGGGCACACATCAGCGCTCTTCACGCCTCATTTGGAAAGCAAATTGAGCGCATCTTCGAGGGCGCGTCACGGACTAAATCTTGGAAAACGCTACTCCTTCCTCACTCTGTGCCACACACGGGGCCCGAGATATACCATGTACACAAGAGCCTTCTGATGATAAATATATCTTAACTTTAATGCCCTTTTCTATCCTTATCTCGGTGCCCTGCAATTTCCACACCAGAAAGAGGGCTTAAATAGCTCGTGCCGAACTGGGACGCTACTCATTTGGGTCAGCTCTGGCCAACTAAACCCCTTCATTCCGGGACAGAGCAAACACTGACACACAAAGACTGGGGTGGCCGCCAAAGCGGAGGGCCAGGTCAAGCGGAGGATGTCTCGCAGTAATGACAAAGCAGCAGAAAATAGAGCTACAACAGCACTATTTAGAGAAAGTCGTGTTGTGTCAAGATGACCAGCACTTTTCCCTTTTATGGGGACGATTGAGGAGGATTGACTTTTTAATGCGGTGATTTGACTTGCGAGACCAAGTGCCACCTGAGGATACGTTTGAAGAGTTCATCCGTGCAAGCAGATAAGTGCCATTGGAAAAAAAAAGTATTTAATGTGTATTTAATGGGCAGATCTATTTTAGTGCAATACAAATATTACCCTATTGATCACTTGTATTACCTGTAAAGCAACCGAAGGGAAACATGTCGACTTGTTGGCTTTGCAGTGCAATCTATGGACCAAAATTGCAGTAAAACGCTGAGAAAAAGGTAGAAAAGTAACAAAAGAATAGAACAGGGCAAGGATAAAGAGAATATGCTGTAACAAATCGACACGATCATCTTCGAATAATGTTGATATTAATAATGATTTAACCACGCTAAAGTCAGATTAAAGCAGGACTGATACAGGACAAACAAACCACTAATTAAGAGCTAAAGATTGTGGATCTAAGATAAGAGCCAAGACTTGACCTTTAAAATAAAGTAGGATCACTGTGAGAGTCAAAAGTGCACACGCCACAGCTTGAGAAGCACAACCTTAATAAACTGGTTGTAACCTGCATTCAGCTGGGGAGCATTAACTTAACTACCAATAAAGTGTGATGGGAGCTCTGTTTGGTTTATAGGGGAAAGAATTAAAACAAAAACAATGAAATACGCTCGCAATGTTTCCTTGGGGTGGGACATTAAAATGCTCGCTTTCTGGAGAGCATTATTTCCTTGGCAGATAACGCGGTCGGCTAAAATGATTATTTGTAATGAGGGAGTGGGCAAATAAAGGGCTTTGTTATTCTTTCGCAGTGTTTGTAAATGAAAGCGAGACAGTTGTTGGGGTGAGGAGTGGAAGGTCCAGCTGACAGAGGGAGAGTCGGCGCAGTTTTAAAGGTTTCTCGACCTCCAAACTCCGGGCTGTCAATCAACTCGGCTGGTTGTCCCCCGGGACCGCTCTCTCCTCCAGCCGCGAGGAGGGGGGAGGGAGATGCGGAGCCGGGGCACCGCGGGGAAAACCAACACAAGCAAACAGATGCACGCAGTGGCGGGTCAGAGGAGGGCTGCATACAACATGCATTCATTTATTCCCACACTATATGGATTCTTATGACTGTGCATGAGGCCGCTATAGTGTGCACACCCCCAGCGGTGACAAGTATAGGGCCACTCAAGTATTCAAAAAGAGAGATGTTACTTCATATTCAAGCAAAAGAACTGTAGCTTTAGCACAGTAAGAGTGAGTACTTTTCTTTTTTTTTATATTTACATTTTTATTAGACAAGGGTTACAGCATTACAAAAATGTACCATCATTTGTGTTTATATCGTAGTCCTTTTCTTATTTTGTATGTATAAACAGAACCAGAGAGAAAAAAATAAAATACAACTAAAATAAATAAATAAAAACAAAAAGGGAGCTTACAGTCATGACAACAGCAATAATACACTTTCACATTCATATAATTATTATTTATCAATTGTATTTGGGGTTATTTAAAGTCATTCCGGATGGATAAACAAAACTGATCCATTTGTTCTAAATTGAGTAAAATATATCCATTTGTGTTCTTAAAGAATATGTTAATTTTTCCATTTTGAATATTTCCAGAATTGTTCCATACCAATCTTCAAGTGATGGTGGGGTTAAATTCAGCCATCTCCTAGTGATGGATTTTTTGCTGGCAGCTAGAAGTGCCTGATACAGCTTTATATCCCCCTTCCTAACCAAGTTTGGAGCCAAACCCAAGTATAGACTTGAAAAGTCATTCATAATTTGTACCTTAAACACCTCGTTTAAAGTGTTATGAACTCCAAACCAGTAATGTTGTAGTGAGGGACATTCCCAGAATATATGAAAGTGATGTGCCTCCATAGAACCGCATTTTCTCCAACACTCTGCCGTTTTATTCCTAAATTTGCCTTGGTGGGGGGATAAAAAGAATCTAATAACGTTTTTCCAGCAGTGTTCTCTCCAGCTCAATGAATTAAATCCAATGAAAGATGCAGACCTCTTCCCAATCCCCATCAGAGATGACTATTCCAGCTTCATGCTCCCACTTATTCTTAATGTGTACAGAATTATCCTTTCTTGCATTTAACAATCCATTGTATAACTTTGAAATAGCCTTTTTTATCGTAGTATTGTGTGCTGATTTTAGGATTTTGAAGAAGTCTGCCTTAAGAGTGAGTACTTTTCATTGTAATTTCTGTTTGTTCCATGTGTTAGAGTTTCCTGACGCATTCATGGGTTTCACGATTCAGAGTATCACTGTTCTTTCTTCTAACTATATTTTGTCAACTTGAGGAACAAAAAATTACTTTCTGTATAATAGATTTGAAAATGTTTGTTTAAATTATATAATATTAAGGAAATGATTCTCAAGTCCTCATTGTTCTACATCAAATAGCGTCTATGTGCATTATTCTGAAATTGATTGATATTTGAAGTGCAATTTATATGGAAAGTCACTAAATCTACCTCGTTACTGACCGCCTCTTATGTCAAACTGAATATCCATGTATTGAATGTGGATGTGTGTGGCAAACTTGCAAAGCAGCCAAGCACCTTGGGGAGGGGAGTTGAGCCTGCATATCGATGAGCCAGCAAACTGCGCTCTGCCCCTCAGCTCTGTTCAAACGCACACAGCCAGCTCAGGGCCAGCGCTGTCTCCACATCTGAGGCAGCTGGAGCCCCACAGACACAGCAGCACGGAGGAAGCGCATCAACTAAGAAATCACTATCCAAAAGAGACAAGATACAGGCCAAAGAAAAGTCCAGTTTGAGCAGGTGTCATTGGTAGAAAAGACCAGGTGAAGCATGCGGTCTGAGAGAGGCTGCCAAAGTACGGGCTGGAAATGCAACGCATGGGGCTGAGACGAGCACGTGGAGGAAAACTGTTTTGCAATTATGAGATAAATATTGTGTTGTTTAAATAGTTTTGCGGCCATATAGGAAAGGGTCAAAAGCCAATCTGCACTTTAAACCAGTTTCAGGTGAGAATAGGGGGTCACTCACAGGGCATCACAATTTCCTATTCATTGCTCGTTGACTATCTACTGACTCAAAAGATAAAAGCCAAAATATTCAAAATACACTGTCTTAAATGTATTAATATAGCCTCAGTTTTCTTTCTCTTTGGTGGAATAAAATGAGTTATTTAACGTAAAATATATTAGTGACAAAGCTCTGTGTGTGCAGTGCATTTAATTGCAAAGTCTTGTAGCGATCATGAACTAGCAGCTAGTTGTTTTTTATCGTGACATTAGTCCTCCCTGAAAGTTGTGAAGAGAGAAACCCATCCCAGTGAAACATTGTGATGTCAGAAATGTGACAGGAAAGTTAGGAATGAGTTTGGACCACAACTACAATTTTAAAATGTAAACACTCACTATTTCATCGTTTGACAATGAAAAAAATCTGGTAAAAACGATTCAGTCATTGTTTTGAACAAAACAAAGGTCAGCAAAAGTCAATTTACTCTTTGAGCCCGTCCCTGGTCTGGATAAATGGGGATATTTGCGTCACACGGTGTACGTATACTGTACAAGTGTTTTTCGCTTCTCAGAGGCTTCTCTAACAACGATATGAAAGTGAAACTAAGCGAAGGGGACGGACGGCGGTGCCAGTAAACCACATTAGCATCAAATGCAAATGAGCAGAGGGCTAATGGCTGGACAGGTGCAGACTGGGGCTCTAAATGACACACACACACACACACACACACACACACACACACACACACACACACACACACGCACACACACAAAATGAGAGAGATGAATTAAACATGGGTGGGCTCGGCTTGGGGGGCTGGCAGTGCTGACATAAAGTCAATGACATACATTATTCACTAGCGCACGTTAGCCCAGCCAAGGCAACAGATGACCTCTCACCTCAGGAAGTGCATCCAAACATAACAACCAAAACAATAAGGGGTTCCCCGCTGGATTGGGAGGGGGTGGGCTGTAGTTAATATGGAGTAGTAAACAAGCTATGAAGTGAAGTGTAGCACGAAGATATATGGAAAGTGTGCACCATGTGTGGACCATAAACAGCAGAACAATAGGGACCCAAAGGACATGCCAAGAACAAAACTGGCAAGAAGGCTCTGGAAATTAAAAACCTGGCAAACATTCTTTATTAATCCATAAACTGCAATCCCAAATTTGTCATTGACAACTAGTCATGCCAACACCCAGGTCAATGTAAAATAAACAATAAAAAAATAAAAATAAACTACAAACAAAAGTGCAATGGAAAAGCTGCCATTATTATGATATATATCTCTGATTATCTTTTTACACTAAATGTTTTGTCTTTCTTTTTTTTTCCTTTTTGTAGTTTTTGGTTGGAAGGCTTTATTGGACAGGACACTTCAGCATGAAGGGGGGTGTAGAGTGGGGGAGAAACTTTCATCAAATTGTCAGAGCCAGGAGTTAAAATCACGGTTCCCAGTGCATAGTGTTGTAACCTGTAGCCTTAACCATAAGGTGGTGGTTCTGAAACTGTGGGACATGTACCACTGGTGGAACTTGGGATTCTTTGGTGGTGCTCATGGGTCATCTGCAATTTTAGATGTTAGTTATTTTGATAATATAATAATTTAATAAAAGTTTCAGTAATGCATTCAAGTTAGGTGTTTTCTGGTTTACAGACAGTTTAGACATAAGTTTGTCCAATGTATGTATATTTCCCAGTAGACCCAGTTTAGTCCTGATTTTATTTTGATCTGGGCCTGGGGACTTGGAAGGTACCTTTTTTTATGGAGTCGGTGCTTGGTGTGAAAAGTTAGAGAACCAGCGCCATTGTGCAGCATGAGCCATATAACATCTTGCAATGATTGCAATACTAAGTAAAGTATTTTGTCTGTTTTTAATCAGTGTCAGTGGGAACGTCAGCCTCAGTTCCCACGGGCAACTTATTCTCCTGGCCTGACGAGGGAAATAAGGACCCCCAAAACCATTAGGCCAAGATACTGGTCCTCATGTGCTAAGTAGCTCCTGAGGTCTGTTTGAATGCACAGAACAGGAAACGGTGGTCCATGACATCATTCTGCCCGGGAGGAGCACTTCCTGCCTGACATTCTTCACTCAAGACCCGCGCACACAAGCTCGCACTCTCCAGGAAATGGCCTCTATCAACACGCACACACACTCCTGGGGAAATCACCAGCATCAACGCGCTACCCCGGCACCGGCACACACGCGAGGAAATGGCACACATCAACAGCAGCGGGCCGTCGGAGTGTGGGCAAACACAAACACGCACGCTTTAGGTCCAAAACAGCAATAAAACCTGAAATAACATCGTGTAAACTTGACACCAATACCGCTTCCTGCGTTGCGGCTGGAATGAAAGAGGTGCATCGTGGGATATGGGGTGGATCCTTATCTCCCGCTGCAGAGTCTGCGAGCCCCCCGGAGGAGAGGCTGCCCCGGCCGGTGGGAGTCCCGGCGGCGGGCCTGGGGGAGCGGGACGGGCAGGAGCAGTGCCAGGGGAGCACAGGTGGGACAGGGCCAGAGAGGACACATGAGGCCGCGGGGACGTCCAATCCCCCCGCAGTGAGACCAGCCAGAGAGATTAACACTCAGCTACATGGACGGGCAACACAGCCTGCTGTCATAAAAGCAATGGTTGTCACATCAAGTCTGGCAAAATAATCTAGAATAGGGCAAAATAATCTAGAATCTGGACTAAGATCCAAACAAATCTCGACTCAATAAGACATTTGCTTCATTATATATTCCAGGTTAAATGTTGCTATGGGAACAAGGCAACCAAACTGAACCTGAACAAACATGAACAAACACGAGCGCCCCTAATGATGAAGAACACTCACAAAGCTATTTTTGCAATCGGTTTTCAAAATAGATCATTTTGAAGCGGACCTAATATATATTTGAACTGTGTATTTGGTTACCTGTAGTCAAAGCAAAGCGGAAATATCTCCATGGAGACGAGCTGGCGATGTCCCGCTCCAAAAGATATGTAACAGGACAGTGGGGAGCAGTAAAGACACATGTTTTTGAGATACTTTCCACCAATATAAAACACTGGTAATGAAATGAATGATTGTATTGTATTTCATTTTTTTGGTCCATATACAAGTTTAAAACAGTGGATGTTGAAAGACTAGGCCAGAAAAAAGTCAGAACAAAAAATTGGAGGAATCATGTGCTAGGGACTTTTAAAACCACCAGAGGAAGCACGCATACAACCTCACGGTACCCACAGTTTGAAAACTGCTGCTATGGAGAATCCCACTGAGGGACCCCACGGTAAACCGCACCGCTGAGACATGCACGGGGCGAGAGAGAGGGAAATGTGCTCGCGATTTGGGGCCCATCCAAGCAGATGATAGACTGAGGAGCTGAGTCTGCATATGATTAACCCCGAAGTCACCAGGAGCAATGGAGAAGGCTGTAAGTGGAAGTGTAGGGTTAAGGGCTCCCCTCATATTATCCCACTGTGTGTTCCCCTGAGGGAGACACCGAGAGGAGCACGGAAGCTCTCACCTTTCACAGACCTACCCTGCCCACTGTCGAACACACACGCACACACACACACACACACACACACACGCGCACGTTCATGAATCTGAGTATGCAGGCGTGATCACGGCACATAAGTGATCCTGAACGCTCTTGGGATGGTGAAAAGAAGCAAGAAACCTTCACATTAAGGGTACCTGAAGCCCAGCCCACTGCAGGTCAGCCAGGGCACGCACTGGGCAAACTGAAAAGCACTCTCACGGTAATTCACGACGATTAAATGACTTAAACTTGCATGAACGAATTGAAGCGCTGCTGCGGATGTTTTTGACCAAGGAACCACATTATACGACGGTTAAAGTTTGCATGAGTCTTTTCGGTGTAGATCGAATCCGTGCCATTGCATTCAAACTTGTCTTAAAAGTTGCCAGAGTTGATCGACGTAAATCACAGCCTCTTTACCGTATATATCCCGTTTAGGCATGTTAAGTTAAGGCAGATGCTAAAAGCGAGCGTGACAGCTTGTGCGGTTCGATTCAACCAAATCTCCAAGCAAGTGTTTTCAGTTATCATCGTTTAGTCCCAAAATAAACAATCTCTCTCTCTCTCTCTCTCTCGCAGAAATGTGCGCATCATATTGCTCCTTGTAGACGCATCATGCCCAAACAAATTCCTCTCTCTCTCTCTCTCTCTCTCTCTCCGTCTCGCTCTCTACTCTCTGCTCCAACGCGAGGCGAGATGAGTCGGAAAGGGGAGCGCGGACACGTGGGCACCCTGAGCGCCGCTGATCCGCACTGTACCAGATTTGTCCTCCTAACAATCAAATAAGTTTCTCATTAGCTCGACTTTATTTTTGCTCATTCCTGCGGTTTTGCTGCAGTGGCCTGTTTCTTCCCCTTCGTAACGAGAGAGAGAGCTAATTAGGCAATCAGACCCATTACTCTTCCAGAAGAGTTAGAGCTAGCCCGGCTAATTAGGCCTGTAAAATCTAATCATCTCGGCGAAACAGCGGCGGGCTAACGAGGCCTTGTTTAACGAACTAAATAACTTCAAGGGTTGGAGAGGGGCGGCTGATGCGATTTCTTTATGAATTTGAAGGAGGGGAGCGCGCGATAATTGAGTCAGTTTCAGCCCCACGCAGTTGTTTGTGTGTTTATGAATCCCCGATTATTACAACTGCCAGAAAAAATATTGCCCCCTTAAATGAGCAATCGTACAACACGGCGCCAACGTCCCAGGCAGGGTTTCAAGGAAAGGTTATGAACAAAGAAGGACATATTGATGTTTTTGTTTTTGTTACTCAAAGAGCCGAAGGACTCGATTAAAAAAACGCAATGTTGAAAATATACTTCAGGGGTCGAAGGGGTTATCTGCTGTGCTACATGCAAATGAACAAAACACATGTGTTGTTTTTATGTTCTTGTTATCTTTATGTGCAGTCCCATGTCTCAAAATGTCACAAAATCTATTTCGTGTATTTTCCGAACTATAAGTCGCACTTTTTTTCCCATAGTTTGGCTGGGGGTGCGACTTATATATACTCAGGTGCGACTTATATATCAAAGTAAATAATCCCACAATGTTTATATATGTTTTCTTCTTCTTCACTTAGCATTTTTTGGCCGGTGCGACTTATACTCCGGAGCGACTTATAGTTCGGAAAATACGGTAAAGCCCTATACCAGATTCTACTTAAATTATCCTTATATTTCTAAATACTTTGGGATGACAACAGGCTCCTCACCAAAAAATCGTTTGTCTTTGGTCCATTCCCAAGCTACAAACTACTGAAAAATGAGATGGAGCAAAAGCTAATTCAAATGGCTCTCTGATTTTACCATCACAGTAGAGTGATACAATATTAAAAACTATTACTATAGAAATCTGCTACTGGTATGTGAACTATAACTCCAGTATTTTACATTTTAAAACACCTTCATGACTTTATTATGTGCCAGGCTCCACACTTTGTTCAAACCAGCTTCTTCTTCCTCCTACTTTGAAACTTGCAGACCCGATATATATACACAGTCACTCTCATCTCCCTCCCCGTGACCTATTTTGTTGTCCGAGAAAGAGCGCTCGCTGGAGAGGAAAACACTGATATTGCTGCTGTTGTTTTCACCTCCCCCTTGTTCTAATTTGTTGTTCGTTAATGCTGCCCTCACACCTGAGCCATTAGGCGCCAGGGGAATATACCGACGAGAGCGCGGCCACAACAAGCTGCTCCGAGTGGGGAAGCTGCGTCAGAGGCATCAGCCCGCGAGAACGAGTCACTGCAGAGGGCGAACTGAAGCCCGTGGAAGACGGCGAGAAGAGGGGGGAAAAGTTCTCTTCAGATCTGCCGTAAGAATCGTAGGCTTTTGAAATTCCAAATCCAAGCGGTTTCAAAAGCACATCTGTTCAAAGTGGCGTTGGAGCATTTGTGCAGGAGCTTTAAGAGAAGTTACTGGACAATGGAGAGCGTTCACACAAATTTGGGGAACTGAAACATAATCGTCTAAACTAATACAACCAGCACATGCATGTATGTGTGTAGACTGAACCGTCATTTGAAGAAAAGATACTGTGCTTGCTAAATGACCGGAGACTTTGGGGTTGCCACCTTTTAAAATAGGGATTTTCTTTTGATTGCGTAAAACTGTGGGGTATTGTCCTCGTAAATATACTGAGCAAAGACATGAGCAAAGACAACATTTTCCCACACAAATTTAAGACATCTCCCGGCATGAATACATCAACACACGGGGGAAATAGTGGGCCCGACAAACGCCCAAACCTTTGACCCCATTATGGTGCAACAAGGGATGAAGAATTAGCAATGAGCAATTCAAAACAGTGCTGTAGTAACTATTTCAACGCCTCATTGCGTTCATGAGATATGAAAACCCATGACTCTACTATAAAGGCATGGCCTTGCACATGGTTAGAATTATATAGGAAAGGGAAAGTAGTACAAATTTACGATGCAATAGGTGGCGACTCCCAATCTCTGTTTCATGTCAAATATGGCCGTTAATATGTTTGTTTGAGTTTTTGCATTTGTCAGTAAAGTATATTGCAGTTTACTTTACAGCACAGTGATAACATGATGTATGAAAATAGCTATTGCCGGTCAAGTAAAGTGCTGCCAAATAAGAAGAGGGACAAGCAATGCGGCGACGATTGGGTGGTATAAGGTTAGGGACATTATAGTTGGGTGGAGACAGCCGTAGTAAAATCAGGAGTTCAACTTTAAAGCAGAAGGAAGTCGATGTAAAAAAAAAAAAAAAACGTGCACAGATGAGAAACTCAACAAGTATATGCAGCGCGAGGGGAAGAGGGGGTAAGGAGTGAAGAGAGTGGCCGACGCAGAGAGTGATGGGCAGGCATGTTGTCTAAAGGCCACGTGGAGGGTGCAGCTGTCTCGGGGAGCGCTGAGGTGAGGCCTTCCGCTTCAGTGGAGCGGAACCAGGGTGGCACACACACACGCACACACACACACACACACACACACATGCTCACGATCGCAGTCACATATACAGGTATAAAAAGAGCAGCTTTTGACAGAGCAGCCGCGCGAACAGGACAGCTGTGTTCATCAGATAGCACAGGTCACTGCCTCATTAACACTCACATAAATGCACTCAAATGAGAACCAAATCTGAGAGCATGACGTCTGAGCAATGCGGACTCTATTATAACCTTGTATTCCTTGTTTTTTTTTTGGGGGGGGGGGAACTGACTCAGGCAGTGCAAGGGAAAGTCGTAGAAGCGGCAATCTTGGTATAAGTAACTCTAAACGTGGACAAAATCTGCCACTTTGTCGGTAAAAGACAAATCCATAACATTAACCAGAACAATATCTTAACCTCCTAACCCCCACCTGAACCAAGCACATTTTCTCCAGTTTGGCTTTACTCAAATTTAAAAGCTTCTTGAAAAAGCTAGCGACGTCATAGCGACAGAAATGAGACAAAAGTGGCAAAAACGTGGCAAAAAGCAACCAAAGAATAACAATGAAGTGACAAAAAAAGCGTTGAAAAAGTAACAGAGAAATGACGAAAAAGCAACAACAAAAAAAACACAAAAAAGTAACAGAGCAATGAAAAGAAATGTCAAAAAGGTGATTACAACGTGACAAAAACGCAATGAAAAAGATCCCTTTAAATTAGTTTTGTAGGTCTCAGCTTTCAAATGAGGCGTTGCACTGGCCTATAGGCTGTAAGCTTTTAGATTTGGGTAAAGCTCAACTGGAGAAATTGCACCTGGCGAAGGCGGGGGTTAAGAAGTTAAAACTAAACAAAACAGCAGCAGGAATAACTTGGTTACAGGATCGCAATACTGCTACATACACTTTGAACACGAAATTGAGTTATTTGACAACCGAATATATATGATAAAAAAAAAATGGCGCCCATGTTAGCCAAAAAAGCCACGTGCACGAAGGCCATGCAGAGCCCTTCTTTCCCAAAATCCACAAAGCATTGCACTCCGACCCATTTGAAAGAGTAAACGTCTTCACGGGTCTTGCATGTGCACGAGTATAAACAAATAATCCCTCTCACAGCACATGTTCGCCACACACACAGCGCCGTCCCGTCGTAAATCTGCGGGCCTTCCATTTTATTTGACTCCGTGTAAATCTAGCTGGGCCTCTGCATCAGTCAGCGGTAGTTTATGACACGAGCGCTCAAAGAAAGTACTGAAAAGGCCATCGAGGGAGGGGGCAAAACTGCAAATAAGTTGAAAGAAGTGAGATTGATTCACTGGGCCGCAGCAGAAACCCAAACTACTCATCAGCCAAGTCATCAGGCCGACCGCAACGACAGCTTTCTGACCACACTCGAAGCCAGACCAGCGTCTCTGTGATTGCGTCTTCACTTAACACAAAACTGTTAAAATAATATCCGCCAATGATTCTCACATTTGCAAAGGATTATGGTTAGTGGAGTTCAAACAATGTGGCTGTTTCTTCTTTTTGGCAATCATTTCAGTAGATTTTGTGGCTCGGCAAATGCTTCTGGCAGGTTTTTGCTTGTTATGCCGTAAAAAGATTTGTATATTTTTAAATAGGGAAATAGACAAAGGAAATGTAATTGTGTGGTCTCGAACAGTAACGTGTATGGTGACGTTTATAAAGGGGGGCAGATCGTAAGATTTGGACACAGAGCTCAAGATCTTGGTGAGGATTTTCTGTCTTTTTGCTTAATCCCACACAGGCTTTGAGAGACTTCTTCACCAGAATTTGTTTTTCTTTTGGTTGATGACAATTTCGAATGACTGTGGCTATAATTTCTGGGCCATCTACTTTATGATTTGAGCGAAACAAACATTCTACAATAGCAATACATTCTACATTCATATCTTGCTACTTGCCAGAAACATTTGCCAAACTTACAAACCCATGTGTAATGTTAGGTTACCATCATGTGATCTGGGGTCAAAGGTTTGGGGATTCTTACCTGTCGATGATGACTGGGTCTGATGGGGTCTCGTTCCTGTTGCCACAGCTCTTCTTATCACAGCAGCGACTGCAGCGGCCATGTAAGACAGGAGGAAAGAGGGAGTTAGATGCAAGTAGAAAGGGTGAAAGTACACCGCAGGAGTATAAGACATCAGGTGAGCAAACAGCTGAGATCCAGGGGCTAAAAGGGCGTGAGATTTTGAGAAGTTTAAGAACAACACAGACTGGATTCAGCCTAGGCTTGGTGGGGTAAGGCTACAGCTCTAGGACTGCTATAGAAGAGATCAGCGGGGTGATTTTGGGAAAAAAGTTTTTGGCGAGGAGATTAAGCTGTGAGCTAGAACACAAACTTGAATTAGCCTCCAGGGCTCAGGTTAGCTCCATTTCTGTCAGACATCACACACCAGACATCTTATGTTCTCTATTTTCCTCTGTGCTCGTCCCCTCCCTCTTTCCCGCCTCTCTCTCCAGCTCTTTCACTCTCAGAAGTGGGTCACAGAGTGGTCCCACTGGACCTGGGGAGTAGTGCATTCTGGGTAGAAGGGGGTTGCATACTGATGTGACGAGTCTTTTCTGAATCATTTGACTGCAGCACGTTACATTGTGTTGATGTAAACCCCTCCTGTTTCCCCAAAAGTGCCATTGCGCCTACGGTTCCTTTCTGCTCATCTGCGTTTGTGCATCGGCTTTACCTGCGCCTGATTCATGCACACTACTGTACAGAGACTACAGAGGGAGGAGAGACAAAAGAGAGGGGAGATTGACCCTCCCCCTGCTTTCTTCAATCCCCCAGGACAGAAGGCTTGGAGAGCCAGATCAGGTTTCTGATCTCAACTGTTTCCTGCAGCATATAAAAACAAGTGATCTAAATTGCTTTGTGTGATAAACCAGGAAGTGACTAGGCTTTGCCACTAGCCATTTGTGTAAACGCACCTCCTCATGTGTTTCTACATGACTGCCTTTTGAGGGATGTTGTGTTGGTGCTTTTATTGACTGGAATTGTGAAGTGCTTGGCTTGCTTTAGAACATTTGAGTGCATCTGTATTTTATGTGTAATTTGAGTAGGTCTCCCCTCGCACATAGCTCACTGTCAGGACACAGCAAACTGCATGTATTTCACAGACTAAGGAGGATGGCTTTGAGTAATGAGCTTTTCCTTGTCCTAATTAGCTGAACATGAGAGAGATACACACAGACGTTCACATGAATTTACACATAGACATGCACATACTCCCAAAAAATAGGCCAGGGCCCATCTCCCCAACCCACTTTGAAGAAAATTATAAGATTCCTATTGTAATTTAGTTGTGCTCCTTGTGTCTCCCCCCTTTACACCAGCAGAGACACCTCAAAGTGCAGGAAACATTTATCTTCATCTGCAACGTGGAGTAATGGCCACTTCAAAAGTGACAGTTCTGGCTGCTGCGCTTTCTCTTACCTGCACATGATCTCATGGGTCAGCAGGACTCGGCACATCTCAGGGTTTTTATCTTGGCCCTCATACACAATTGCCTGAGGAGAGAAAAATATAGACCTTTTTTTAAGTGTTTGGCGAAGCCGATAGAGGACAGATAAAACAGGAGTGTGTTTTTAATCTGTAGTAGTGCACCGTTCTGGCAAAAATGTGTGTCGTGGGAATCGGTTTGAGAGTTGGGAACGCTGTGTTCTGAGACAGTAAGAGAAAACATTCATGTGTGTGTGCCTGCGCGCATGTATGTTTGTATTCTGAGTACAGTGAGCAGTTGGACTGCCAGACTGAGTATAGTGCACCATCTGGTCCCTACAGCGCCGCGTCCAAAAATCTAGCTTGGTTACCCCTCCAACCCCACTCAACATGCTCTCCAGGGCTGTGATCACCCAACACATTCACTAACTCATGCCCTCCTACTTTCATTCGCACTCTCCTCCAGCCCAATGGCACTAGAGGCACAATTGGCAAAACAAAACACCGGAAATCAAAACAGCGTTGAAGAGGCATGTTTTCTTGGTTATCTAAATCATCCTAATGGAGAATCCCTTTGTGTCCACAGTCCACATGTGCTGCTCTGTGTTTTTGTTTGATTGAATTGGCCATAACACACTCTGGGATAGTTTGTTCTGTTTCACATTGAGGAAATGAGGGTCAAGGTCCTAAAGAGTGAGCTGGCATGCATCACTGTCTCTCCCCATACACACACCTCTTGCAAACACATTCTCGCAGCAAACAGAGAACACTGCAGAGGCAGACTGGGGACACATGTCCTCTACTTTTCTGGGCCTCTGTAAATGTATTCCACAGGTACGACAGCTCGTTTATCACACGCCTGTGTAGTGCTGAAGTTGAGGGTCTGAGACAGAGGCCTGCAGAGGGGCAGAGGGAGGGGCAGGCAGCACAACCGGCAAACAATCGCGCAGTGTAATGGTCAGAGCATGTAGTTTAATGTGACGTCCTCACCTGTTTAGTCATGGAGTCAATGAGACGCACATACAAGTCCTGCTCCGTCCTGATCCCTGAGGCAGAGGCACAAATGTTAGACAGTAACAACATGTTTTAAATCACACACAGGACGTCCTGCACACACTGGGGATACCACAGGGTCACTGTAACTCAAAGGCACAGTCACTGTGAACACACACTAATGACTTGCACAAGTAGATTCCTACTGTCATCAGTCCTATTTAATTTCACAAATACTGTGGATTTTATAGTAAACTAATCTATGTACATGATATTATCATTATAGTAAGGACAACATTTTATAGATTAAGTAATAATAATAATACAAATCAATAGATTAAACACATACATGAAAATATCACTTGATGATTTAAAACAATTTATCATTATTAATGAAATAATAATACTAATAATAATAATTATTATTATTATTATTAATAATAATAATAATAATAATAATAATAATAATAATAATAATAATAATAATAATAATAATAACAAAATGATATTGTGTCGTAAATAGCCTCTCACGCTACCCCTGTCCTGTGTGTGCCAGTGTTTGAAGCGGAGGTAAGGGACTCTGGTCTAAACGCACATTTCCTAAGTTTCCTTACTTTGTTTAGGCGGATCATTCACTCAATGCTTTTGTTATTGCTTCATAAAAATGATGGAAGCCCGACTCACCGTTACTGTAGAGGAGCTGCAGTCTATAATGGATCCCATTGTTAGTCTTTTCCCCCGTTGTTTCCTATGAAAATTAAACCAAACGCACGGTTTAGTACCAAGGGTAAAACGCGCACAGGCAGCCCCAGCCATCAACTCCTTTGTGGGACTTTAACTGCGAGCTCCGCCGCAAGTTTATATTTTTATATTGGCCAGTGACACACTGCATGGCTCTTTCAGTGTAAATAAATCAAATCGCTCGTTTTGGTGGTTGTAAAAAGAAAAGAAAGAGCTCATTGATTTGTAACTTGAATAAAATGGTTTGAGGTATTATGTAGCGAGCGGTGGCTACTGTCAGAAAACAGGACGGAATTAAACTTTTAAACTTGGTCTCATGAGGCCGGGTCCAGTGCTACGCAGCGTAGCAGCCTCCGAGTCGTAAATAAAGGTCTCAGAGGACAACACTGCAGACATTTTACATTATAATTAACGGTGGCACATAAAACACTAATAGCGATTTTCCTATGGCTTTACTGCAGCACGACACGCTGTTATAACTTATTAATTGTTATTTTATGTGGTCAACATTATTATGTGTACCTCAACCATTAATAATATTGGCCCACGGTAATGACTTCATTAAAAAAGGCTTAATCTATATACAACATTTGCTATAGCCTAGTTGTCTTAATTCAATCCACTATATTTTAAACTCAAAATAAATGATCGCGCAGCCCACACATCGCTGTCCATGCCAGGAAGGACATATGATTTTCTAATGTTAATCAGCACAGCCAGGTCATATAAATAAAACACTTATTTAGCCGCGGTTAAAGGCGCTGATACATATTGCATTTCCAAAAGTGATATTGATGTTTGATTTAAAAATCAAATGTCTGACACTGGCAGAGCAGCAGGACGCGGCTTCACGCTGTGCAAACTGTCATTACAATAAAGTCAAATGTAGCGAGGAGCAGATGCTGGGTGGAAAACTTTACCTGGCATCTGAGCACCGTGTAAAAAGAGAAATATATGGAGCAATTACACGCAAAGAGTATGGTGGAAATCTCAACAGAAGCGCGGTCCCCGCTGTGCGCCTGGATAATTCATCAGGGGGATTTAACAGGCCGTGTTAAACTGTCATCTAATGTGCGTAAAGCTTTGTCTCTCACCCACCTTTTCTTTCTCGACAAAGTCCATATATGTAGTTCTTTCGATCTCCACGGGCTGGCCTTGCCTGTCGTAGAGCGCCAGGACAAAGTGGAAGAAGTTGGACTTGCGCAGGTTGGAGGGCGGCTGCTTCTCGAAGTGTGCCCGCGCGAGACCCACGCCGCTGCGGACACAAGTGCCACGAGGGCCCAAGTAAATAAAGGACTTAAAACAATGTGTGAAATGTCTGGAATGTGTTGTAAGTCTGGGTAAATGGATGGGAATCGTGCACGTAATAAAAGTTGTTGTGGAAATCCAATTAAATCAAAATCCGTTCGCATCTATTTAATTAATATGGAAATGTATTTGTCTATGTAGGTAATCCCTTAAAAGTGCAAACATTAAGATGAAGAGTCAAGTTTTAAAGTTGCTCGTGTGTGTCTGCTGTACGCGTGCATTAAATGTAAACGTTTTCCTTAGAAAAAGACCCTCCACAGAAGTAATTGCTAAAATTACGCGTGTCACATAGACATTAACGCCAAAGAAATTGTATACAAGTGCTTTGTGGTTTCCTTCCACTTTTGCGCACGTTGTGTTTAGATAGTGCCACATTTTTTTTGCCAAAGCCAGAGGGAATCGTCCATAAACTCCTGTGGGAAGAAACACATGCGTCTAGCCTCGATTTCCCCTTTACGCACAACACCACCACGGATCTGTGAGCGCACGGGGCCGCCTCGGGCTCACCTCTGGGCGGCTGTGTTGGCGTCCAGCACTCCGGCGCCCTGCATCCATGTTCGAACCGCGTTCATCCCGGCCACCATGGGCTCTTCTTTCATACTACTCCCACTCCTCTGGATGCTGTCGTGGATGCCAAACATCAAAACGCACCTTCGCACAGTCTCTCACTCTCTCTCCTCCTTTCCCTGTTCCCTGCCTCCTTCCTCTTCCTCTTCTTCCTCTGTTTGATCGCGCTGTCACAGGAGCAAAGTGCTGTGGTCTATTTCACTTTAAGTTGCGGTGCGGCGCAGCCTGTGTGTTGTGTGTTGCTCAAAGTAAACAAAAAAGACGCGACATGTGGAAGGAGCTGTCGGCATCCAGGGTTAGCTGCGCTTCATGTCAGCGGCTCCAGCAGGAGAACAAGACGGGGAAGCGGCAAAGGGCGGAAGATGTGAAGCTGATGAAAGCGAGATGAGAGGATGCGCTCAGTCCTCCGGATCAAGGTGACAAAAATGCAACAAACAGTCCACTGAGAGGATAAAACGCGCCGCTCCTTTGCGCCGGCTGCTTCGGAAAAAACTCTTATGAATGAATCGCTCGATTACATTACGGGGCTTCCAAACAACCTCCTTCCCCCTTGAGGAATCACTTTGGACCATCTCTGGGATGCCAAACAGCGGAGAAACTAGTAGGTGAGGTGGGCGGGGCGTGCGCGGCCAAATGGGAACGCCTCTCTCACAAACACACAGTTAATAACGCGGACAATCAGCTGCCCACCAAACCAACGCTGCCTGCTGCTGCTTGCTGCTGCTGCTGTCCCCGCCTCGTCCCACGCACGCTCGCCCCGGCTGTCCCGCCCCGGACCTGTCTTACATATGTTTGCAGTCGGCAATTAACGCGCTCATCACTTTATTGCTTTCCGCGAAACATCAATTTAGAAGTGGACATTATTTAATGCGCTCTGCCTGCCCGAGGAGACCAGAAAGAAGGATAGCGCAGCTGCTGCCCATTGAAAAGGATACAGTGTGGTTCTGTGCGATTCTGTGAGCTCGCATAAAATCCACACCATTTGATTTTAATGTGTATGTTGCTGTTTTTCTTTCTTTTTTTCTTTTAATTTTTTTTTTTTTTACTGCAGATTTAAATACACAGTGAATAACATATTTCATGATATCAACTTCCACATCGTTTTTTTTAGTACAAAGTCCACGCAATAATATCCCTTTTGGTATATGTCCACACACAGCAATTTACCATAAATCTAACGTCAGTTGCCAATACTAAATTAAAATCTCCATAAAAAGTCGACTCGAGTCAAGGTGTACAACTCAATAAAACAGTTTATGAATTATAAAAAAAAAAAGATAGCTGGGACATATCATTAATTTATGTCATGCCCGATTTCCAAACGATGACAAATCGTTTAAAGCGTCTAAAATATAAGAGCAGTTTGTCTAATAGTTCTCGTGAGAAAAGTAAAGAGGTGAAGTCGTTAAATATTTATAGCAAAGTTTAAAACGTCTGCCTCTCTTTGGAAAGATCTGAGCTTTACGCACGCGCGCTCCTCCGACATTACGCTTCAAATCTCAATTGTTATAAATCAGGAATGTCACTTAAAAATTGTAAATTATTCCCATATATGACGACAGACGAGGGGCGCCGTGCACGTGCAAGTGTTCATTCGGAGTATCAGGGCAAGATTAGGAAGCTCAAGAAAGTTTCAGATATAACCGAAAGTGTGGGGGGGGGGGGGGGGGGGGGGGGGGGGGTGGAAGAAAAAAAAAAAAAGAAGGGAAAAAAAAAAGCCTGGCATTCATTCACTTCTCTGCGACAGCTCGGCGATCTGAAACTAGCTGTGATTAGATGCATTACAGGAATCTTGCGGGACAGCGTAGAATTCCAACATAAATATGAGGATTATAGTTAAACTGCGCTGTCCTGTTGCCCGAACCACGCACTTTGTCAAACAACACGGAGGAGGAGGGAAAAAATAAATAAATAAAACATTTGCATGAAGCTCGCAGAAGCGTGAAAACAGAACACCGGTTTCACATACGCACGGAATATGTCTATTATATGTCTGCAGAAGCTCCCATACTCGTGCCCCATCATTACGGAGCCGGTTTCTAAATCAGATTGTATTGTACAGGGGCCATCTGTTCACGGAGCCCTGTTTTGGTTAATTACAATGAAATGGGAGGAATGGGGGGCTGTTTTCTTATCAGCCACGTGCATTTAAAATTAAGATTTTTATCAACAATATTTCGCGAACGTTTTAGACTGACGCTTTGACCCGCGTGGTCACACACTCGGGGGAAACACTTGACATGCATTAAAGCAATTATATGAGACACTTTAGGCCTATACAACATTCCGACGTTATTATTCAGAGATTTATTTAAAGAACAAAAAGACAAACATAGGTCCTGCATGCTTTTTGTCAATATATGGTGAGCTGGGAGTTTTGGTCAGTCCTCATTCAGACTTTGTGTAGTGTGGCTCAACTCTGGTCCAGTCCTTTTCCACATGTGTTGCAGCTTTGTATTGATAAGATGTATATGCATGTTTTTTTCCCGTTTGGATACAGATTGCAGACACGTTTAAGACCAGGATACAACCATTACGCACCCACAAACGCCTTAAACGGTCAAGGTTGTAGGTATAGACATGCACACCCCCGCAATCATCGCACCGTTGTCTATATATATGTTTATTTATGACTGCTGCCGTGGGAGGAGAAATGTGAGCGGGCCCCACCACGTGAGCGCACACGGATACAACAAACAGTGGCCAAATAAAAAGCGACGTGAGACGAGAACTGTCTTTTACGCGCACACGTCCGGAGCGATCCTTCAGCACTTCTGTTTGATTGTGGCCGGTTGGTTGATCTGCCCGTCTCGGTCGGAATGTGCAGCGGGCCAGCGGACACAGGGAAAGAGAGAGAGACCCCATGGGGCGAAATATATTTATATCACAGGGCAGCATCAACACGCATACAGTACACACGCACACGCACACACACACACACACACACACACACACACACACACACACACACACACACACACACACGCACACACGCACACACACACACACACACACACGCACACACACTGTTAGCCCAAAGATCGCCGTTTCCAAAAACACAGATGTCGTCGGGGCCCGCTGATCCAGCCATGTTAAATACTGCGATTTACCAACTCCGCATTACGCGCGGACAAGAATGTAATCAGCTCCGTTTCCCCAGTCCAAGTGTTCACATATGGGGGGGAGCTATTAAACCCTTCGGGCTGCGTTATAACTCAATAGATATTTTTGAAGTTAAGTGATCAGGGGGGGGGGAGACAGTTGTGTACCGTGTAACCACCAGATGTTCGCGTAAATCAAAAGGTAGGTCCGATGATAACAATGGCCTGATTGAATGGGGGACTCGTATAAGTGACTAGCTGTTAAAAGCGTGACATGTGCTTCGCTGAATGGGCCTTATGTCTGACAATATGCTCTCTTGTCGACATGAAAGGGGACGGAGAAAAAAATGCTTAAAAACACACGCACACGTGCACATAATGTAATTTATCTGAGATGGCTCCACATGTTTTGCATCTGCGTAATCGTCAAAATTGGGGGGAGAGGGGTGTTGCGTAAATAAATGTATTAAGAACCATCATAGTTGTTTTTGTTTTGTTTTTCCTATTTGCATTTCTTAAAACTTATCCTGAGATTTGCCATTATGCCGGCGGCGACCTCTTCCCCTTCAGGTGACAGAAACGCGCCACTCGCACGGTCAGGAGTCAAGAATTTGGAGCAATGTTGCCATCTAGCGTCCGTAAAGCGATATTAAACGTATGAGTATTTTATGCCAGGGCCGTGGCGAGGAACTAAGCACGCAAAAAAAAAAAAAAAAAAACGAGCCATCTGTCCTGCCTCTGATTTCCTGCCTCCTAATTAACATGGTCAACGTGGAGGTGGGACAAGGTCAGAGATTTGTGAGAGCGGCGCTGTAAATATTCAGCTGCAGGCCTGTACGTAAAAAGTAAGAGTTAAGACTGAAATGTAGGAGTTCTTCAATCGTGGGAAAAGAGACCACTGAAGTAGCAATGCCAGAAATAGTTGTTCTTTTAACCTCTTAACTCCCACCAGCACATTTTCTCAAGTTTGGCATTACCCAAATCTTAAAGCATCTTGGGAAAAAAAAGTGTCTAAATAGCAAAACAACAAAAAGGTGACAATAAAAAGCAAAAGCAATGGGTAACACCTTTCACAGTACCCTTGATACATTGTACCTAACGACATTTAGTACAATGTAATGTGCTCTGTAACAGTGTGTAATAACTTGTATCTATGGGTTATAGATACACAATGGAATAATATGTATTTGTAGTTTGTAGGTACATCATGTAATAAGACATATCCCTAACCTTAAGGCCTAACTCTAAGGGTCTCGTGTCCTACATTATGTACCTACAAAGCACTAATACAAGTTATTCCATATGTAACCCATACTAGTTATTACAGATTGTTACAGAACACACTGCATTGTACTAAATTCACCAAAGTACAGTAAAATAAAGTGATGCCAAAGAACGCAACAAAAAAGCAAAAACAAATTAAAACAAATGCAAAAAGGCAACACAGAAGTCACATAAACATGACAAAAAAGGAAACAAAAAAGTTACAAAAAGCATAAACGATATGACACAAAAAGTGGCGATAACGCAGCAACAATACAAGGAGAAAATCTAAGCTTTCGTATGAGGCATCCCACTGGCCTATATTAGATTTGGGTAATGCTGAACTGGGGCAAAAAAAGCACTTTGTTAAGGAGGGGGTTAAGAGTTTAACAAATTAATCAGATGTTTTTCTCACTTTCAATGTAAGCTTTTTTATATAATATTTTTGATGTACTGGAGTCATTGTAGAGGCAATGACCTATGACCCAATTATAACAACAACAAAAACAATAGCTTAATAACAACCATCTAAAAACATTGCCATGGTTGTGGTTGGTTGTGGTGTCCGGGGTAATGGGGTCTAAAAACGTCCACATGCAACAGTAACTGAATCAATACACTGCTGGATGTGCATGACTTGCTCGGCTGACCCCATGGGGAAAAGTCCCATGAAAGGACGACCGTGTGACTTGAATTACTCCAAAACGTTTGCAAGTCTTTCTTGATATAGTGCTTTCCTTCACACAAATGTCAAACTAAAGCATGTGTCTGTTGGAAAAGCAGAGGTTTCTCTTTTTTAGATTCAGCATGATTTTGATTGTATGACTTCATATGTGGTAACATGAGCGACTGATGACTAATAATATTAGTCGTCAAAATATGATTTTCTCAAACACAAAGGTCAATGAATGAATCAAATTGGGTAAAACACTGGTTACAATGTTTGCTTTTTTATCCAGAACAATTGAAGACTTGGTTGACCACAATATAAGCAGACACAGGTTTAACCAGCAGGTCGATCGACGGGGACTTTTTGTACATTTAAAAATAGAGAAGCATCGAAGAATATAAAGCAATAACTCAGGTCATTTTGAGGAACTCCATTTACGAGTTCTGTTATTATATTTTTACTAAAGTTCCCTATTGAGCAAGATCATCTAAAGATGTGAGTGATGATTGTCTTCCATGTCTGGGATGATTAGGACAAAAGTAGCTGAAACTGGAAGTGGCAAACATGGGTCATAAGTCTCGACCATAACCTTTGGGAAGAGTAAAACATTATGCAATTGTGAGAAGTAGCCAACATTATCATGTGGTAGTACTCAAACTAGGTTTCATTTCTTGATTTGACTTTTGGTTACCATGTGCAAAAGACACTCTTATCGATGTAGCATAAAGAAACTATCGAATGGCAAAACATGCGTGATTTAATGCTTTTTTTTTTACATATAGCATCGTGACATTTCTCATTGTATTCATTTAGGTGTAACAGGATCAATCAAATAAATATGTGTTTAAGTTATAAAGTTTATAAATAGCCACAAAACACACTGCTCAAAACAACACAAGTTCAAGTGTTCCCTGTACTTTTTTTTTTGAGCAGTGTACAATAAAATTAAAATAAATAAGCGCTCTTGCTGTATCACAGTTTCAGAGAGGTTAAGGAGAGCCGGCTTCTTCTTCTGTTCTTCTTTTTCTTCTGTAGTCTAAAAAAACCTATATTATTATTAGTATTATGCAAGGAATTCAGAAACCACTCCAGGCCCAAAGTAGCAAACGTATATCCGCACTGACCTGAGTCTGCTCCACTCGCTCCACTCTGCGTGGGACAGTGCATCCTTCGCTCTGACGCAGACCGTCTTTGTGCTGCCTTCAATGTTACACCGACAGTTGTCAATGCAGTCCACGGTTCTCATCTGAAAATAAACGAGAACGTTCATAAATAGCCACAAAACTTCACGATTTTGAGTTTGAAATCATTCTTGAATCTCATGACCAGCCCCAAAATACGAGGCGTTTAAAGTTCTGTTGCACGGTATTGCTGGAGCTTTGTTCTCTTCAATCTGCACACATGAAATGAGATTTAACCCTGATCAAACACGCTGCTGATACGGCCCTGGTTTGAGGACCGTCATCTCCAGCTAAACCTGAATGAGACTCAAGAAATGTGCTTCACCGGCCAAAGGAAACTGGAGCCGTCAAATCCACTTTTCGAACCCCTTCAGTTAAGCGGGCGGGATGTTGAGCAAGTGGACTCATACAAGTATTTTGGACAATCCTTTCACCTTTACTGAGCATGTTAACTGTATTTCCAAGAAAGCACAGCAAAGGCCTTTTCCCTGTTGCGTCGGCTGAGAGCTTTTAAAGTCAGCGGGCACATCTTAACAAGGGTTTATCAGTCCTTAATTGAGAGCGTGCTGATATTGAACATAGTCTCTTGGGTCCCTTGGTTTGACCACTTCGCTGTCAAAAAAACAAAGCTAAACCTGGCAGAGTTGTTAAGCAGGGCGGTGACATCACAGGCCAACACCAAACGCACGGTCATTATGATCATGACGGTAGCCATCCCGCCATTTTGAGCTCCTTCTATCAGGGCAGAGATACAGACTTCCTTGTGCCCTGTGCCATCAGGGAGCTGCATACAGTGTAACCCCATATATAATGTTGCTCATTCTGTTCCATTCTTTCTGCTGCTGTTGGGTCTGCAATTAACTGATTTAAAAATTCACTTTATTCATATAATACTTGTGCATGTAAAGTTCTTCTATTCTATTCTATTCTATTCTAATACATAAACTTGTTCTATCCGTGTCCATATGTGGTAAGGGAGTTCAAATCAAATATGTGGATGTCTTCACAGTTATAAAACTTTTTTTATTTTTTATATGATGTAAAAGTAGACATTGCATTTTTTGTTTTGGCTCTGAATCCAATCAGAAAGGAGAATTAGCCCTACAGTTGCATCGGTCCGAGCATAGGCCTCCGGTAGTTGAAACTACCAGTGGCTGGATTCAGGAGGTTCTGAGCTTTCAAACGCTCCTGTGTGTGTGTCCTCACAGCTCAACACAGAAGAAAGAAAGAAAAGAGACAGATACGAAGCGGATGAAGTTGCCTTACCCTTTCCTCGCTTATGTCCCCACAAGTCACTTTTCCTTTTTTTTTTGGAAACTGAGCAATTTGAAAAGTGAGCGGAAAATAGGAGTGGGGGCTGGCCCAGGAGCTCGGGTACGTCCACTCTATGGCGGTTTTGTTCACTTTACTAATCCGCACTTTGCCCGGGGTCACTAAAGGAAAGCACACAGAAACACGACTGAGACGGAAGTTCAGCGAGAAAAACCACTACCTCACCGATCTCTCACCGATCTCTGACAGATAAAAGTATTCTGAGTAGTTCTCCACGAGGAAGTCGTTGCTCAGATAGACGGAGATGCGGACGGACTGGGTCTCCTCCGCGTAGGGGCAGTGCAGTGCGTCCAGGCAGGTGATGCTCTGTCGACCGGCGTCCACGGAGCAGCTCATGTTGCTCCAACTGGAAAGGCAGGCCCACCGTCCGTCAGAGACCTCGGCGCAGCGCAAGTCGCGGCTGTCAGTCGGACTGCGGGAACTAGAAGGCGGAGGCGTACGATGAGACAGTCAGGGTGTGCGAGTCTGGGAAGTTTCGTGCCGCGCCATGTATGAGTGAAAGCTAAAAATGTCGGTGTAAAAAGACGGGTTTTCATTGGCATCACTTTGTGGGCAGTAACCACGGAAACACATTGTAAATTGAATAGCCACATAACTGCTAATAGATGCTTTTTAGATGCTCAAAAACAATATTGAATATACTGCATTTTCTTGTTTTATTATGAACCATCATGTCATGTCCCTTTGTTTATTTAGTTGTCCTTTTTGTTATGATAGGCACAAATGACAGATAACTAACACTAGCTTGTAAATTATTTATTATTTCAAAGGGGTTTGTACAAATCAACACATTAACTCATGTATCACATTTGCACATGATCCTGTACTCTGCACGTCTTCCTGAATATTTGCACCCCTTGAGTGTTCTTGAGAGCTGACGTCACAAGTGAATGTCTCCATTGTGAGATCGATACATTGCTCATGTTATCTGTGTGTCAATGATTTCTGATGAGAAAATGTATAACCAAGTCGAGACTTTTGTTGAACTTGAGTAAACACTGCTTCAGACAGTGCAGGCACATTAACCTGCACATTCCTGCTTGGACTGTGTTACTATACCCGCAGTGTTTCACATCACATCAGCAGTCAGTGAGTGAATGTTGACCCCATACATTAGACCAGCGGTTCTCAACCCTTTGGAGTCGCAGCCCCCATTTAAAGGCCTATATAATTCTTAAAAAACAAAGAAAAAAATAAAATGGCTAAAATTAAATGAATCAAATTAAGAACACATAAGGGTTCTCTGGTAAAATAGGACACACATGCTACAGTAAAATATTATATTATGCTAATAAAATGTATATTTTCTATCTACCAGATCTGGCGACCCCCCAAATTTGTCTCCCGACCCCTAGGTTGAGAACCACTACATTAAGACAGAGCACTGTTATCTCACCGTCTGGCCCTGATTAAAGCCACCTTGCCAACACGACTGGGATGCCAGTTCCATGAGCAGTGAAATTCGCCGCTGTAGTTCACAGCAGAGCACTTCAAGTAATCTTCAAACACAAGACGCTTAGTGTTAGTTTCAGAAATCATGCATTATATCTGCCACAATTTCTGCCACAGAAACAGCCGGGGCTAAAACTAAACTCTAGTTTTCTATTTTGGCCAGTTACTCACTACTACAAAGGTCATTTTAATTGTAGATCTGATTTTGCACACAGTATTGAATTTGAATATAGTACGCCTCCCCAACATTAAAGCAATTGGGTTTGTACTAAAATAAGCAAAAATGTCTAATTATGGCTATTCGAAACTACTGCTAACATTTGAAAAAGACTGGCAACAGTGCATGGCCAGTGAGCAAATAAGTGAATGTCAAGCCCTGGTAACAGCCGTACCGTCGCCCTCTGGCAGCAGGATCCTCTTCCTCTGGGTATTGTCCTCCTGGATCAGGACCACCGTGTGATTGAGCAGAGCTCCATCTTCACTGTGGCAGCTGTAGTTTCCTCCTCCAAAGCTTTCAATTAACTCCACAAAGTGTGTGTTTCCCATCGACTCCACTTTTACCCCATCCATTCTCCAGAAGATCCCGCGGCCCTTGTCCTCTGTGCTCATAACAGAGTGGAGGCAGCTCAGGGGGTGTCGGCCCTCTTCTCCGGTCACCTCCAGAACCAAAACTGGACACAAGCAGTTTCTATAGAGTTATTGGATATTCGGTCGGTCAAGCGTGTGCCGCACAAGGACCTACCGTTGGGCTTCAGGGTCCAGTAGCGTGTAGGATTTTGACTGGCGAGGTGAAAGATTGACCACAGGTTGAGAAAGAAGAGCATCATCTTGTAAATAAGCAAGATCTAAAACAATAAAAAATTAAACAATTAACTTGGCTGCCATCTTTTGTGATATTTTTTCCCTCCCATTCACACGTTGTATAGTTCACAACAAGTGTTTGGGAGAGTATTTTCAGCAGTCATATCTTAACCCCCACCTGAACCGAGCACCAGGCTTTACCCTTTTTCTAAAAGCTTCTTGAAAAAAGTGTCAAGATAGAAACAAAAATGAGACGAAAACGAGGATGAAAATGCAACAAAAGAGTGACAAGAACGTGACCGGAAAAAGTGACAAAAATGTGTGATCAACACGCAACAAAGAAGCCCCAGAAGAGCAATAGAAAAGTGACAAAGCAGCAACAAAAGAGTGACAGAAAAAGTGACAAAATGCGAAAAATTAGTATTACTAGGACTTAGCTTTCAAATGAGGCATTTCACTGGCTGTAACCTTTTAGATTTGGTTTTAACTTGGTTAAGGCGGGGGGCTAAGAGGTTAAGACAATAGTTATCCAAGTTTGATGAAAGCGCACAAAAAAATGACTAAATGCTAAAACACATTATAATACATTTACCATGACAATGTTGGGGGTTCAATAATAATAATAATAATAAACATGTAAAATATAGTTCTAATCAGAATAAGAAACTTCACATTCTTCAGTCACAAAGTCAGACTCAATAAAAGCAACACGAGACTAGTCCTGTGTTTTATTAGTGCTAATATCATATTGAACAAAGATATCTGATCTTACCTCGTCTGTAAACGCATAGATCAAATGGCAGACAGTGATTGAAGTCTTGTTATAAACAGCAGACATGTTTCCATCAAATTTCCCCAGAAAACCCCAGAGGTACCGCTTCCCAGCACCTTTTCGCTTCCACGTGGGGTTCCCTGACAGAAATGAATGTCATGCCAATGGTTCAGACAACCTTGGCTACCTGTTAGACCTGGGAATATTTCTGGGCTGTCCCGTTGCCGTAAACGCGCCGTAGGTTACGATTTCTGATGCGCGTGAGCTTAGCGTCCTTATGAGTGCCAGCCAGTTGATTTATTGGGCCATCCTTTGAAGTTTATAAATACATTGTTTATACAAGAGTTTGTAATTGCTTCAATAAGGAAGTAGCCTCCTTCACACGGCTGGATGCGGTGCGTAGCGAAAAGAAGGAACAGGTCAAACCGCGCTCATTATGATGATGACAGACAGACAGACAGACAGACAGAGCTGGAAACCGTCCAATGCCGTCATGCCCGGCAGCGCTACAGCCAGACGAGAAAGGCTCACCTCATGGGCGTGCTCGACATTATCTTTAGACGCAAGAAGGAACGATTACTTACTTTATTCATCTCACAATGATTAGGTACTTTTACGCAGAAAAAACTGAGGTACTTTTGCAAAGCTGAGCTGATATAACAATAATAGCCTAATCGGGTCTTACAAATTATCTTTTTGCCGTCGAATCATCATTGTTTGTCTTTCTAGGTGTCATTCCAATCACACAAAGAGCTGTTTAATTTGTTGTAGCTGGTAGTTAAAGGATCAGCCTTTGTCAGATCAAATCAATCAATATCAATATGACAGACGTGCTTGGTTCATATGGGGGTTAAGGGGTTAAATAGCTATTAGGCCACTTTGGAGACAATATTGTGTCAAAAAGATGTGTCTGTGTGTAACCCTGTATGTGCATGTGTAAACAGATGCGTGCGTGTGTAAACATCTGTGTGCGTAATTTGATATTTGCGTGTGTAATAAAACAATGTGTGTGTAAATTTCCATGTTCCATGAACACACACGCACACATCTTATTACACACGCACACATCTTATTACACACGCACACAGCTACGCTTGCAACTTCAACAAGGCCGGACTGTGGATAAAAGAAAGGATTGTGCGTAGGACTTAGACATTTTCAGGGAATCTTTTTTTACAACATGGAAATTTTCACACACATTGTTTTTTTACACATGCAAATATAATGTTACGCACGCACACTAGAGTGCTGCAACCCGACCGAAGTCCGACCGACTTTACTGAAGACCATTTTGAGGCCCAGATGACTCTAAGAGATTCATTGTCCATTATACATTTCAACTGCAGGAGTCTTAATTAAAATGTTTCCAAGACCTTAGACTGTCTGGAACAAACACAAAATAAATTCTCTGCAATAGCAATTTCAGAGACATATGGCTTGGCTGTGAAGAGCCATCTTGCTTGTTCAAAATAGAAGGATTAATGCATTCTACAAAAGTAGAAATTGTCAAAAAGGCGGGGGAGTCACATTGTATATTGATCAGAATTTGAGAAGTAAACTCGTCAGTAGTAAGTGTTTAATTCTAGACAACATCATGGAATGTGTTACAGTGGAAATTGAGACTGAAAAATCAAAAAATGCCATAATAAGCTGTGTGTATCGAAAACCAGGGTCTTGTATTGAAAGGTTTCAGGAAATAATGATTGATCTGTATGAGGATATAAATGGTCTTTGTCTATGGAGATTTTAATTTTGACCAGCTCAATCCTCAAAAACGAAACACTGTTACAGAATGTATTCATTCCATGTACAGTTTATGCGTGAATCCATCCATCACAAGACCAACTCGAAAATCCAGTGCAACCCGGATTGACAACATACTCACTAATGTTCTAGAAAGTGAAATAACAAGTGGAGTTTTAATAACTGATATTATTTGTCCATCTACCAGTTTTTACAGTAATAAAGAGAGTTCTCAAATCAGAAAAGAAAACAAACAAAAATCATAGTAAAAAGGTTAAAATCTCCAGAGGCTATTTCCAGACTTAAGAATGAACTAAAAGAACAACATTGGGATAATATTTATGTAGATGATGTTAATACTGCATATGATGCATTTATCAAAATCTTTATTACCTTGTATGAAAACCACTGCCCTCTAGTTAATAAAGTTATGAACCATAGATTTACAGAAAAGCCCTGGTTTACGAAGGGAATTCAAAAAGCATGTAAGAGGAAGAATAAACTGTACAAAGACTTCTTGCGAAAGAAGACAAAAGAGGCAGAATGTACATATGAACAATATAAGAACAGATTAACTATTATTATAAGATCAAGTAAAAATAACTATTATGGTGCTCTTTTTCAGAAGAATAGAAGTAACATAAAAAAAATACTTGGAGTGTTTTAAACAAACTAATCAAAAAGGGAAATCAAAATGCTGACATTCCAACTGAATTTCTAATAAACTATATAACTTTGATCAATCAATCCGATGAACTCGCAAATCATTTTAATCAATATTTCACTAATATTGGCCCTAAATTGGCTAAAGAAATAGTCGACACTAATCAAGTTGATACTTTGAGCAAAATACCAACCACTGATAAAACTATATTTATTCAAACCACTGATGAAAATTAAATAATTTCAGTTGTCAAAAACTGCAAGACTAAGACGTCAGCTGACTGGAATGGACTCGACATGTCAGTATTAAAAGACATTATTGAATGTGTTGTAAAACCAATCACTTACATTTTCAATCTTTCTTTACAATCGGGGGTTTTTCCAGAAGGAATGAAGACTGCGAAAGTGATTCCTGTTCACAAGGCTGGAGATAAACAGACATTCACTTATTTTAGACCTATTTCCATTCTGTCACAGTTTTCCAAGATCCTGGAGACGATATTCCATAAAAGATTATTCAGTTATGTAGATAAGCAAAATATTCTATGTGAACAGCAGAATGGTTTTAGACCCGATAGGACCACTACCTTAGCATTAGTGGATCAAATGCTATAGCCAATAAACAATACGCTGTTGGTGTGTTCCTAGACCTAACCACAGCTTTTCATACAGTGAATCATGAATTGCTACTTCAAAAACTGTACAGATATGGGATTATAGGAGTGGCCTGTTCTTGGCTCCAGACTTATCCGAAGAACAGATCCCAGTGTGTCCACGCCAATGGCACCGACTCCCAGCTGCTGACAGTTACCTGCGGGCTGCCACAGGGGTCAGTGTTGGGTCCGTTTTTGTTCCTTATGTATATAAACGATCTCTGTTTAGTTTCAAAACACACATTAAACCTTATTTTATTAGAAAAGGAGATCTCAATGATAGTTTTTCTCCCAAAGAATGCTGTGAAAATTATTTTTGTTGGGATTAATGTGTGGAGTGAGTCGGACCAAGAGCTAAAAGACTGTAAAACCTTAATTCAATTTAAAATGATTTTGAAGAAATCAATTATTTAAAAAAAATACATTGAGAATAGATGCTAAGGGTGCAAAATGAAGATGATAGTTTTTTTCTGTCTTCTTTGTGACGATCTAAAAACAAAAACATGTATAACTATGCATAAGACATTGGCAGCTTTTACTGTTGGTTTTGTAAATACACTGGGATAGGCGCAATAAGCTTTAGCTTCTGCCTATTCCATTTCAGACTTTATGTTTATTTATGTCGTCATCTGTTAAATGTTTAAATGTCTGAATAAAAATAAATATGAATATTTAGAACTTATTTACGGGCTCGGGTCGGACTCGGACACATCAGCGCGTTAAAACAACTGAAACTGGTGTAAAATTTAAATGGGCCTGTTTAGTTAACGCGACTAAGTGTTCGTTTTTGTGGGGGAAAAAATGAATAAACTGGGCCTGGGTGCACGATGTTGGCCGCCCCACACATGGCTGGGGGCAATAACGCACCAGTGCTTTTACGCACCAAGCTCAGCAGGACCCTGAGCTCAGGCCCTGCTCCGGGGAAGTGACCGGCCTCTGTCTGACTTAAGGGAGGGAGCGCTCTGTGGAGCTCGATGAACTCAGGCACGAAGTAACCGTGACAGTCCAGTACTGTCTGAAATGGTTAACTCTGTGGCGGTGCAGAACAGCCATGCCAACATTACGCGCTGCATAACCTCACTTCAAAGGCTTCTCAAACCATGCAGCGCTTTACACACATGATTTATCCATTGATCAAAAATAAAATAATACAGGTAAGTCCGCGTTGTAGGAGCAGTCCCGGCGTCAAGAGGGGGCGTGGGGGGCGTCGCCCCCTCACGCGGACAGTCCCGCCCCCTCAGTCAAAATCAGTCCTTTTTTTATATATTGTTTTCAGTCTATGATGTGTTCAAAACAACCCAAAACAGTGTCACAACATCGCAGTGCAAGGCTGCTACGAAGCCTTCAACTTGGCTATAGTTCTGTCAAATGGAGATAAAAGTCGGCGACACGAAGAAGCGGGACGTATTTCAGCGGATTTAATAAGAAAATGAGACGCGCTCCAAGATGGAGGAGGCGGAGGAGACGGCGGAGAAAGCGGAGAGAGGCGAGCCGCTAGCGGCGAGGTGACGCTGAACAGTTCGTCTCCAAACTCAGTAAGTGCCGCTAAACTCTGTTCGCGGTTGAAATGTTGCTTGAAAAGGTGGTTCTCGTGAACGTTTGGTGATATAAAGTTGTGCTTTTTCGTGTGGGAATCGCTGTGGCCATGAAATTACGTGTTTATGCCGCTGTTTTGACAGAAATGACGAGGGAGGCGCGGCGGTGTTTTTCCGTTTTATTTCACTTTATTTCGCTTTCTGTGTGTTCACTTCGGGGACGGTAAACATCACCCACGTTTCTCCTGTGCGTCCAAAATCGGGCTTAAAAAATCAAACCTGTTTGATTTCCTGCGACTGTAGTCCAGTTGCGTCTGACTGCCCACACTACACGATTCCAACGCGAGTCCAGTCGTGACGCCCCCACACTACAAGACACGACTCTAAACACGACTCGGGAAGACTCGGCGCGACTGAGAATTGTATCAAAATCGGGCATAAAAATCGTGTAGGGTGTGCTGACCTTAACGTCGTCGCCCCCCCATGGTTTTCAGCCGCCCCCCCTTCTGTACTGAGCTGGCGCCGGGACTGTGTAGGAGAGAGGGGAAACGTGGCTCTTTTTAGCAGGTTAATGGGTTCTGTGAAGCGCGCGCATCACAAAAATGTGAGTGAAGTTTAGACAAGTATTGAATACACCTGTGCTACGAGGTAACAGCGGGTTTACGAGCCCCCCACCCCCCTCCTCCTCACAATACGTTCCCACATCCCTGATTTGTATTGTGTTGGGCTTGATCGGACAATGAACACACATATGCCCATCAGGCTCGGTTCGGATTCAATCACTGCTCTGTCGGATAAGGGCCGGGCTGTGTTTACACACACATCTGGTTACGCAGGCTAAGTAAACATTTAATTCACGTCTAGGAGGCGTATTCGTGTGGCTGAGGGACGACTGCAATTCAGCAATAGCCAAATATATCGGCAATTTGCGCCAATAACCCTTTTCTCCATTGCATCTGTGTCTCCACCTGTCTGATCCTGTGCCACCATTTGAAAATTATATTTGAAAACGCAAACACCAGGTTTAGTAACATGTGTGTGTGTCCTAACTAACTAACTAACTAAAGATAAAGTAGCCTACATGTCTGTTTCTTTTCATAACTGGTCATTGTAGTATAAAATAAGGTCACGCATTATATAAAAACAAAGTAGGAAGTCCAAATACTCATTCAGGTCAGGGAAACCCATGGCTTGTACAACACCTCAAAAGCTGAGCTACATCTAATATGCAATGTATACATTAATCCACTAGATGGCACCAGAGTGCAACAGTAGACTTCCTTATCTGGCGCTGCATTGAAAAGCCCCAAACTATAAGGTTATTGTGGGTGATCAGGTTTTCACTGACTGGATCCAGCTGATTGAGATACATTTACAGCACACCGACAGACATTTGTGGTCTATCTCCTGCAGCTTGAAGGTAATTGACCGTGGCTCATGTCTTTGCACAAGTGTAAGGGCACAAGATACGGTGCAGCTGCTTCAGAGTATTTATTTATTTTTTTCACCTCTGGCCAAAAGCAGAGAATGTTTCCCAGATCCAGATGTCCAAAACAGCTGGAGTGAAATGGCTGCAGTGATCTCATCTGTTTAAAGCATGGAAAACAGGCAAATCATAAAAAGTGATGGACGTAGTGATGCCATTTGTGCAGTAGGACATATCTACTGCAGCGTAAGCTATAGTCACGTAACACAGTTATATTAATTGATTCTTTTATTTTTGTTATTCTGTTTTCTTGTTTTGTCTTAGAATGTTATGCTTAATTCGTTCACTGCCCGTATTTGGTGGTGACAACTAAAGTTACAGTGGACTTACAGAGGAGGAGCTGCTTTATTGTGCACCTATAACTCGGACAACCATCATTTACACACACTATATTTACACAATCTCTCCTACTGACCTATATGTTTGCTAGTACTGTATTTGCTGGTTATATTCCCGGATATTCATTTAAATGTTGATTTCAAGAATGAAATCAGTCAGGAAGAAAATGTCGGGTTTTGGTGTGAATCTGAAACACTGGATCCACATGTTACAGTAGAAAGCCCTAGATTTTGTGAGTTTCTACACTCAGCTTTGTGATTAAAAAAACAATGCTTGCAATTGTGGAACGAAACTAAGTTAACAGCATGAACCGGTTTGAACACACTGGAGAAGGAGATCTCAATGATAGTTTTTCTCCCAAAGAATGCTGTGAAAATTCTTTATAAACAATAAAGCTATCTGTTAAAAAATGTGCCCCGTCCATGGTTAGGGTCTTCAGTGTGTTCATAAAAAGTACAAAGATACAAACCAGGTTAGTATAGATAACATGAATTTTGTGCTTCACTGACTCAGCACAGACACAAATATTTAAAGACACACTGAGGAACATTCCACGTTATATGTTTTTATCTCACAAAAGCAACTAAACCTGTTAGGCCTAAATGGGTTCACATACACTTTTATAACTCTCAGGCAACAGGTACAGTGAGGGCGGCACGGTGGCGCAGCGGTTAGCGCTCATGCCTCACAGCAAGATTCTCATCTGGATGGGGCCTTTCTGTGTGGATTTGACATGATCTCCCTCTCTCCAGTTCCCCCTACCACGAAAAAGCAGGTTAATCCTCCAGCCAGGACCATTAGCTTGGTTCCTCTTCTGGAGATGGATTTTCAGCTTAAAAACCATATCTTAAAATATTTCATAACTCACAATGAAACTATTAAAAATATAAAGAAAAAGAAAAATGTCTGCAGATCCATACTTTTTCCCTCTTCCACCTTGAGCAGTAGTTTCCAGTCCTCAGCTTCACACTGAAACAAAAGTCAACATGTCAGGATGCCTTTGTGAGAGTTTGAGCTTGTTCAGCTGGTGTCTAAGTGCCGCGCATTTCTTTGCCTCCTTTATACGCATACTTTGGCAGATCATTTTCACCCCACGAAATATGTTTGAGTTTGTCACAGGGAAATTCTTTCAGGCGTACGCACAACCAAGAGACGCAACACTGCAATAGGCTTTTGTGGTTTGCATAGACACACATTTACATATATTTGTACACCTGCGCATGAAGATAGTGGAGGCTAAGTGTAGCTATAGCTTTTTTCCCCCTTGCAACTATCTCGTCCTGGAGTTGGGATTGCCTTATACCATCTACTTCATGGCCTGAGGCAGTGGGTGGCCAGTGGACTTTCCCATCTATTCAAGAGGAAAAATACGCTTTTTGACAAGAACTGGGTGGCAGCTGTGGCAACAAAAGTCAGACGTGTGACTGAGTTTTGAAGGAATTTGCTGCCTTTCAAAGCTGCTCTACCTGGATTTTTTTCCGTTTTCAAACCATAAAAAGTCTAAATGATCTGCTGGCCCAACTTGTTTCTCGCAGTCAGAATTACTGCTGCACATCCCAATTGTTTGCGTGAATCAATGCAGTGCCGGTTTTTGGTGCGTGTGCAGCTTTGTCAGATGAAGAAGTTAAGCAGGGGGAACACTGGACTGGTTTAGATATTTAAATATTATTCAATACAGGTGGCCGAAGAAATGTACTCATATATCTTAAAAAAAATAACTTTGGTATTGGGTATATTGAACTTGTATTAAGAAGGAAACTCGGTGTTACAAAGACTCTGAGTTCATGGAGTCCAAGTTGTTGTGTGACTGAAACTAGCTCCTCTGTCAGTGGCATCCCTTCTCAAGCAGGACGGGCTGGCGCTGCACCGTTTATCGTGGCTTCTCAGAAGGACACGCACTGAGGGGTAGCCTGGCACAGACAGGAACAGTATGAGAGAGAAATAAAGTGTGGAGAGAGAGAGGTGGAGTGCGAGGGCAGCGTTGTAGTGGAGTGATCTTTTTTTTCTTCTTCTTCCCTGTGTTCAATCAACAGTGAGCGTGCAGCGTTCTCCTTTCACCGTGGCAGTGAAATTACCATCTTTGGCTGAATCAATATGATCCAAGTAGCAGTGGCGTATACTTGACAAAGCTCCTTTTGTGCAAAACTGAGGAAGCCGTTTCATGATGTGATAGGGAACTGACAATTTCCTCAGAGAAATCAATCTGAAAATAGTATAATGCTGCAAAGGACACCTGCTGCTCCTGCCATTGTTCATTGAGATAAAGAGGAACTAAAGATTTTTTTGCACAAGATGGGACAGGCAGCTGAAATTCTAACCAGTGTATTTCTCAATGCACTTCTCACACGAGGACATGCATTTTGTTTGAGTAAACTCTCGGGACAGGTTTTAGAGTCGTCATCTGTGCTGGGTTGTTTTCGACTGGGAGACACTTCTCATCCTCAGCGGTTTATTTCTGGTCGGTAATTGTTCTTCCTATATGTGTAAGCCGTGTCTATCTGCTCAATAACTGACTATTGTCCTGGCCTGAGGTGTGTCTCCTGGCCATTATCATTAGCGCGGCGATGCTCATGCCTCCGTGGTCTTGATTTGGGCAGGTTGAAGCTTAAACCTCCACGTTTGTTTCGACAGCGGCTTCTCTTCCTCCTTCTCAAGCCGTGTTTTGATTCCTGAACACATGACGACTTGAAAACCTTGACATGAAATGCATTTTTGGAAGGAGAACCAAACCAACTAAAACTCTCCCCGGACTGTATTCACACATGTGAATGGCGGGACGAAAATGTTCAGATGTGTGGGCGGTGCATAAAAGGACATTCTGCGGAGCTGTGTCCACGGGGGTCAGTCACGTTCGTTTGTGTGTAAAGGCAGACATACAATTCAAACAAGCCCCCGCTCATGATGGCTTCCAGTTAAAAGTGTTATTTTTAGCCAGAGAATGCAAAAAAAAAAAAAAGCAGTATAGATTCAGTCCCACCTTTGGCACAGACAAGCGCAAAAACAGGTGCCAAAACACATATGAGGTGTAGCCCTTTGTTTGTCAAATGTTTCTGTTTTGCTGTTGTAATGGATGTGTTCCTTCCTGGTCCCTCATACCCCCGTGCGGTGCCGGGGTAGATGTCTGACTCTCTCTTCATTTAGCAGGAATTAATAACCGCGAAATAAGAGACACGGTGTTCTAATCTGTTGAACCGTGCGCAGACGAGCCGTGATGTCGGCGGGAAAACGTACACTGTCTGACCTCTGACCTCGGAGGCGCTTCGTCCACGTTGGCGGCACTGAAGAGAGGAGCGCGGACAAATAGCTCTAGCGAGTGTGATTATCTCATGTTTTTTAGTGGACCTGTAAAACCACTTTTACGGTCAAATAAAGTGTGTCATTTGGCATTGTGAGTACATGGCGACGTTTACGGGCTCATTTACGAACAAACTATTTAAACAAGGAACTACGAGGCAAAAGCACCCAAGGAACGAAGGCTACGTAAGCCACATAGAAAGCCAAGGGAGTGAAACTTGAGGCCTTGCTTCTACGTTGGGAGCGGGACATCACAGGCTCGTCTCCATGGTGATGTTGAGACACTGTATTGTGATAACTCACGGCAGAAAACAGCTTGGTTAGAGACTAGTTGATAATTGGGAGCACGTTTGGAAATGAAGACCGGTATGTTTATGCTTTGAGTTTTTGTTGCTGTTGTCGCAACAAACCTTGGAATGTTCCACAGTGTGCCTTTAAGTATTGCATGTCCGAAAACAAAATGACTCTGAAGGCATTTTATTCAACAAATACTGGGATCTAAGGGATGCTAATGGTGGAGCCTCTGGTATAAATAGACGCAGCTGGATATTTATGTTAAGACTTAAAACAGATTTATATGGTATATGTGGGAATAATATGGGTTTCATGCATTAATATTTATAACATGTGCTTTTGTTATTGCAAAAATAAAAGGTTGCTATATTGTTTAGCATATTTGTTTCTTTAGAGCAAATCAGCGGAGACTCCTATTTCCGTTGGCTGGAAGACTCAAAAAGCTCATTTCATTGGGGAGCTCTGCGGAGCGTCTGAACTGTGGTGCAGGTTAATATTCATAGCAGCTGAATGTTGTCAAACGCATTGGAACCTTTTGTAGATTCTCACTGAAGGCACTCATTTATGAACGAGCGCGTATGGAATAGTGTTTTAACCAATAACTCCCGCCTGAACCGAGCACATTTTCTCCAGTTTTACCCAAATCTAAAAGCCTCTTGACTGGAGAGCAACAGTGTAATGTCTCATTTGAAAGCTAAGACCAACAAAACTGATTCTAACGTTTTTGTTGCTGGGTTTTTGTCACATATTTGAAGCGTTTTTGTTGTTTTATGTTTTTTTTGTGTGTGTGTTTTTGTCTTTTTCCGTTGCTTTTTGTCGCTCTTTTGTCACTTTTTTTTGTTATGTTATTGCTGATTTTCTGGCACATTTTTGTCGCTCCTTTGTTGCATCTTTGTTGTGTTTTTTGCCACTTTTTTGTTGCATTTTCAATTTTGCTATTGTTGTATTTCCGGCACATTTTTGTTGCTCCTTTGCCACTTTTTTTATGTTTTCTTGTCACATAATTTTGTAATTTTTGTTACGTATTTGTTTCTTTTTCATCACTTTTTTGTCATGTTTTTTTTTATTATTTTTTTTTTACATTTTTTGTAGCATTTTTGTCACTTTTTTTGTTGCATTTGTTGTTGCTTTTACGTCTCGTTTTCACCTTTATTTTGACGCTCTTTTTAAGACATTTACCTGGACATATACCTGGTTAACAACTGCTGATTACTGCTTTGCACACATTTTCTCAGTGGGCTTCACGATGTTGTCGCGAGAAAGGTGAATCTTGAAGCTCATTGAGAAAATGCCAAGAATAAAGGGCGGCAATTTTAAACATAAAACATTCCCACATTTGTCCACGTGTTCATTCACAGTATAACGCCTTGAATGAGAATCACACACTGTGTTGAAAATAAGGAGAAGCCGACACATTAAAAGTCTTTCCAAACTTTTGGCCAGTACTGTAAGTGAACAAAGTATGTGCAAGACATGCTTCACCACAGGCATGTTCATTTTGATCGGATGTGTGGCGACTTGTTTGTATGAAATAACATTTGTGCACAATATTTCTAATCTTACGTGTCTTGTAGGGTTACACAGAAATACAGTAATGTTCGCACACGCTTTCCAATGACGGTATTGCTGTGATACCAATCGAAGAAAGTTAAACATTGCCAAGTAGGAAGTGTCTGAGCACAAACAATAAGCCAGATATGCGAAGAGTGCAGGCAAAAAATACTTATAGTAGTATTTCTAGTATCTGAATACACATTTGTCAAGTCAAACGTATTTGCCTTGCCGGGTTTTGTAGCATTTTCTTTGGCCTTCATGTTGTGTGTTTGACATTTGCTTCCCTAACCTCGGGTCAGGTGGGGCTTGTTTGTCAAAAGTTATGATTTGAGATGAGCCCATACATAAACACGAAACCCTGGGAGGGGAGCAGACATTTTGAGCCCTTATTTAACACAGACGCTTAAGTGCCATGTGACATATCGAGCTGTTGGACAAAACTTTCACATGCACGCACCCGCATCTTACCAAAACAGACCAGAGTTCCCCCCCGTTTGTTCTCTATCCAACGACATGGTGGGTCTGATCTTTGATATGGGAAAATACTTTCCTTTCTTAAAACCAGAATTAGCTACAAAGTCTATCCAATCTGATATCGACGCAACATGGCTTATTCTGTGGGGCAAAATGAGTGTGCAGTTTTACTATGAGCACATATGAAGCTCACGGAATATACAGTAAATCCTATAGGCTTAAGCTTGCTCCCTCCATCAGGCCTGAGCTAAAGCCAGGGATATATTTGAGCTCTTGACATGACTTAAAGTGAAATTGGAATCTGGCACCAGGGGAGAACATGGCTTTGGAGGCTCAAAGAGAAAATGATGAAGGACAAGAAATATGGGTTGTGACCGTTCACAATGTTACTCCATTATAAAAAGAGGAACACAGGTTACAATACACATTACAGCTGTCAATGACTGTTACTTTACTATTTGAACTATTGCCCATCAACCAATGGGATTACTCTACCACTTCCACTTCAGTTTACCTGGGCCACAGAGGCCTGAACTCTTCCTCCAGCTCCATCACGGGAACCCCAAGGCCTCCCCATGCCAATGAGCCTAGGTATTCCCAAGCGCCTCCTCCCAGTGGGACATGTCCAAACATTGACCTGAGGCAGGCGCTCAGGAGGCTTCCTAGAACAGATGCCCCAACTGGCTCCTCTTTAGCGCAGCGACTCTACTCCGAGCTCCTACCCTATCTCCAACCTGCAGAGGGAAATAATTTTGACCACTTATATCTGGGATCTTGTATTTTCAGTCATGACAGTTGGAGTTGGAACATACTATAGATCGACCCTCAGCCTTCTCTTTACCAAAGCGGTCCGATACAATGTGCCCGATCATGTGTTTCTAAATGCAGACTGTGGACTGGACTTTTGCACTGCCGGGCAGGTGCTCTGTGCAATCTTCAGCTTCGTATCTGGTAGTAATAGGTGGGCTGGACAGGGGCAACAGTCTCCCATGGCGATGTTATGCACAGCGATCAGCAATGACCTTTCTCCAATTGCTTTACCTCCTACAGCCCGTACCAGACTTAGACAGATCTTTACGCTCCTGCGGGTACGGCCAGGTTTCCGCGGAATGAAGTTCGCCCCGCGCTCTTTAGGACTAGCGCTAGAGCGGGACCAGCAATATATTGTCGCCTTCACTCGGAATGTAGACAGTGGGAGTTTGTCCTGCAGAAGCTTAGTATCGTGCGTGAGGCTGGACGCGGTGTTAATGTGAGAGAGGAGCGAGGGGAAAGCAGCAGGCGCTCGTTGTCGTCGGTGCTGCTTTTGTGGAAGTGGAAGTTCGGGCCCAATGACTCAACATCTATTCATCTACGGCCATAAAATACTACTGCATTTATTTTCTCTAGACATACATTTACTTTAACTGTGTTCATCCTGTACCTTCCTTCCCCAACATTTGTACCCTTTTGTTTGGAATTGTTAATGGCCTTCCGTCCTGTGAGTCCTGTTGAGACAGTGAGTCGTTTGAGTAGCTCGGGGGACTTGGGGAGTTTACACAGCTCCAGTCTTTAAAAGGCTCTCCATTGGAAAGCGTGACTAATGGGGCCATGTAGCGCCACAATCAATCTCTGCAGCATATTCATTTTGGTCTCGAGACACAATGATCAATTCAGAGGCTCAGCTTGCCACACCTGTTGGCATTTTGTGCTCTGAAAATTGTAGAGATGAGATAACAAAGGGCAATGGCCAGTCATTGAGGGTTACCTTTGATGAAAAGTTATGGCTGTGTGTGACTAAACACATCTATGACATAATCTCCAGTGGAATCATAACCACCTCCACTTGTGTTTTTGCAAGAATTTACTGCATACGTATCAGATAGTATTTTGAATAAGATGTCTGATGTTTATTTTAAGACATTTTGAAGGGTACCACATTTAAATTCGCAACAAAAAAAAGAGGACTGAGATAATAACATAGTTATTTTACAAGTTACTTTTACAAACCGTTTATTTCTAGTTGGGTTTAAAAGTGTTTACTTTTATTCCATATTACTTTTGACATTGACATTTTTGACATCATAATCCTTGCTTCCTGGTTCCAAATCATTGATAGGTTTCCGCGACAACGCCACCTTTCACAGACTCCTCTGACATTTTCGTGAACGTATGAGAGCCACTTTCCAATACACCTTTTTCCTATAGAACATTTTTAAAACATGTTCCAAAGTTTGCCACACTCATGGATGTACGGTGTACGAGTGTGCGGAAGCATCAAAAGGTGAACGATTCCTTGACATACAGGTGAAACTCAGAACATTAGAATATCGTAAAAAAGTTCCATCCATCCATTTTCTTCCACTTGTCCGTTGCCGGGTCGTGGGGGCAGCTGTTGGAGCTGCCCAAGTCACATAGCACCAGTCCCCTATGGCTCCTCCTGCAGGTAGTGGGTCCACAGAAGGACGACCTCATGGTTCCAAACGGGCCTGTTGGTCTCTCATAGGGGCTTCACCCATTCACTCTCTCATTCATACACCAGTGTACGCAGACACTGGAGGCAAGGAGGGTGAAGTGTCTTGCCCCAGGACACAACGACAATGTGCACCTTCAGGAGGCGGGATTCGAACCCCCGACCTTGCGATCATGAGACGACCCACTCTACTCTAATGTGAAACTAATATATGATGTAGATTTATGGCGTGCAAAGTGACATATGTAATTTCTTTGTTTAAAATAATGTTTTCATTGATTTCATGTAATATTCTAATTTTCTGAAATGTTCATTTTGGGGTTTTTACAAGCTGTGAGCCAAAAATGTCAAAATTAAAAAATTAAAAAGGCTTGGCATATGTCACTTTGCATGCCATGAGTCTATATCATATATTAGTTTCACATTTTAAATTGAATTACAGAAATAAATGAACTTTTTCACGATATTCTAATTGTCTGAGTTTCACCTGTATAAAGTGCTTTGAGAGCCCCTGGAGATACTGTAAATATGTAAACACCCTCATTTAGAAATCAACCCTCTGCATTGCATGTCTTAAGACGGGATCTCGGCAATCCGCGACAGAAGATGTCATGTGCCTCACTGAAAACTAACTGAACATGCCTAATGTTTCAGTGTTGTGCAGTCATTATGAATTAATGTAGCCTATGATATCCCCTAAATCAACATCAATGCATAAGACCATACACTACAGCGATGACATCATGAAGTCTTATTAGTATTTAGAGCCATAAACTGTCAGCCTTCATATGATGCGGAAAATAAAATGATACTGATTCATGTCATGCAGCTTCTCTCCCGCTTATCTCAAGGGAGGCTGTTGAGTTTATGGAAATGAATGTTCCCATCTGTGGATGAATGGAGATAATGAAAGACACTTGAAACCGGACATTATATAATTTATTTCCGTACGAACATGACAGCACATACAGTTCACTTTGCACGTTTTCATAAATAACAAACACTACACCGCATTATTGTAACAGGCTTCATTTACACAGTGGTTTGTGCGGAAACAGCCAAAAAGAATAAAAAAAAAAAAATCAGTAAACATTTACCCGAGTGAGGCTGCGCTCCCACTCTGCACGGACTGAAAGGGCTTTTTGTATTTTTTTTTTTTCTTAAACAATGGCCTGAAAACATGGTTATTTATTCGTCATAGGAATTCACACTAATAAACATTTTCACCGTTAACAACATCTAGATTGTTGCAGAAAATGACTCCGTTCCGGAGACAGGAAAAGGGAACTTAGATGACACAACAGACGGGACCAGGGGGACACTATGGCATGATTATGATTATTTTTGTCATTTTTTTTCGTCTTAAAGTTAGTATGTGAAAACAGTGAGGCCAGCTGCAATCCATCATAGAAACATTTGACAATAAATATGTGCAAAAATGTGAAATTTGTAAGCCTAAAAAAAAAAAAAAGACACAAAAACCACAAAACAATGCTGTTATTGATGCATACTTAAGCCAAGACTGCGTGACAAAGCCACATATTATTTTTAGTGACATAGATACCAAACTAATGAGCAATGTGGAATGTTAGTCACCCCAGGAATCACCGCCTGTCTTTGCACAGTGTCCTCCAGGCTGCGAGGGTGAAAATGAATTACATTTCTCATTATACAGGCGTATTGACGAAACCATTAATAACATGGGGCAGAACTTGGTGCAAGGCGAGGCTCCCACCAGGAGGGCGCAGTGTGCAAGTAGGTCTTTCACAGGCAACACAAACACTGAAACGCACGGTCTATACATGCGGACAAGCACTTATAGCTTTGAGTTCACAGTCTGAGATAGTGAGCTGTACATTTGAGACCAGTCCAAAAGCTTCAACCTTTGTCTCCAGGTTTAGTGCAGATAAAGAAAAGACTGATATGAAGTGAATTCGAACGATGTGACGGGCGATGCCTTGTTTATCAGAGTGCAGGATGTTTTGCACAGTGTGTAGAAAGCTGTTCACTTTTACAAAACCTGTAACTGCTTTGTGACGGAACCAATCATCTCGTATTCAAAATGATGCATCTCCTTTAGGGCCAGAAATTCCCTGAAACAGCAAATCTGAATCTCAGTGGGACTTTCCTGGTTGAAGTACGGCCAAACATTCTCATCTTATCTGGAGGCGCTTGTCATTTTATTACGCCTCATTAAATGCCAGCAGTTTGTGAGCTACTGTATGCTGTGGTCTGTAAATCATATGCAAGCTTTGGACTGAGTGGATCCACTGTAAATACTCAAACAAGATAATAAATTTAGAATTTACATGGGTAGATTCAGCTGGGCATGAAGGCATAACAAGCATGCGTACTTAGAACAACAAACAGGTGCCTCTTGGATTCCCATACATTTCTTAAAGTCATCAATTAACTTCAATACCCTTAACGTTACCGGGTCACAGCAGTCGCCACCTCTTCACCATCTGGGAGTGTATCGCAGGGTTATTTCCACGTGCTGTTTATTATAGAGAGCAGCTTGTACCCTGGTGCCATGAAGGTCTGAGGGAAACTGCCTCTCTGGTTTCAGTAAACACTTCACATGCTGGAGCACGGAATCACAAAACTCGATAAACAAATAAACAAACAGTGATCCCCGCGCGTCACAAAGTGCAACATTTGCTTGAGCTTATGAGGTGTCTCCTAAGTTTGTCCTATACAGCATCTAAAATGGTACCAAATAGTCATTTTTAAAGCAGATATATCAGGCAAAGTCAACGTTGTTCCCTTGTAAAAAATAAAATTAAATAAAAAAGAAATAAAACTACTTGTGGCCAATGAGGTCTGTATTTCCTGGATTTTGACGCATCAACATTTTTTAAAGCTCAGAATCCCGAAACCACTGATTTGCAAACATTAACAGAAAGTGAAAGCTTGTTGTCCTATTCCAAATCCTGATCTAGGTCTTCATACGTTTTAAATCAACCAATCAACATCGCTACACCGCCTGACCACAAAAGAGGTTCCATGCTAGATTAAGAAATAGTTTCTTTTTCTTTCTTTCTCAGTGACACAATTTCAAACTCCTACTAAGTCAATCAGGTTAAGTTAGCCACTAAGTCAGTCAAAGGCGGGCTCTCGAAAACAGTATCAGCTGGCCTATAGTGCAGTGACTTGGACACAAATGATTATTACATTTTTCTGATGCTAAACAGGTTTCCTCATATTAGTTTGGCCCTTGGCGTCAGCGCAGATGTGGATAGCTGCGTCTGACATATCTCGTGTACTATCTGGTGTTGGCAGTGCCTCCCATAAAACAGGGCCCCATTGCATTGCTGAACGCTGGTGTGAGGGGAAGAGCGTGAGGGCGGGAGGGAGCCTGCGAGTCTGTGAGACAGGTTGCGCTACACCTGTTGTTGATCATCACGATTGGACAAAGAAAATGGCCCAAGTCTAAGTCAAGCGTCAAAGGAATGTATCTCTTAGAACAAAAGCACCGTAGATGCATCACATTTGATCCGCCATCGCGCAACGTTCATCCGGTTTCTCAATTGGCAAAGGGCCGTGGAATTCACAGCCGCTGACCATGTTCACTTTGAAGTTAATTTGCCAACTAATAGCTTGCCCACAGACGACACGGGAGCCATCCGATCCAATAACACAATGCGCAGATGAATAAACGTGATATGAGCCGCTGGAGAGTGAATGGGTGCAGTGGTTAAACTATACAAAAACAAGTGGTGAGGTAGATGTGGAGTGAAAGTAATAAAACGTGATTCATGGCACTTTGCCGCACAATCTACAGTACGGCTCCATGTTTGAAAAGGGGAAAATAACCACTTAGTATCCAATAGATTGTGGCATAACAGAGGGCAGGCTAAATTTCAGATTTGTGATAAGCAAACCCACTAATCAAATCTCTTTCTTCTTCAAACTCTCAGCCTTAGAGCCTTGTCTTCATAATTCTATTGGATACACAGTCACTAACTCATTGTAAACATATCTGGAATGGCACCCAGCATTTTTTTTTTTTTTTTTTTTATAGTACAGTTGTTACAGTTAAGCTTCCACTGCAGTTCCCGTTCGGGTCCACTACCCCCGCCCTGTCCAAGACGCTGCACACCCCCCGTGCCTCTTTCTCAGGACACCCCTCATTGTTGCCCCCGTCGCTGTCCTCCGAGCTGCCCTTACTCCTGCCGTGGGGCTCGCTCTGCCAGCTGTGCCTGCAGTACACGTATCCATTGACGGGCCCTGCGTTGGCGAGGCGATTCCGCTTGAGGCAAAGGATTTCCTTGAAGGCGTACCAAAATTCAGGGCTCCGGCAGTAAATCAATGGGTTGAAGGCGGAGTTGGCGTACCCTATCCAGTTCAGGATCCTAAAAGTGAGGTCAATGTTGTCCAATTTCCAAATAGCCACCACAACATTTAGCAGGAAAAAGGGCAGCCAGCACAGAGTAAATATCCCCATGATGATACCGAGAGTCTTCAATGCCTTGTGTTCCCGCAGGCAGAACTTGGCCTTCTTTTGTCCACGCCCGTTATTAGCCTCCATGGACTTGAGGTTGCTGTTGTCATTGTTATGGAAACGTCCAACACTCTGGTCAATTTTCTTGAGCTGACGTTTGGCCTCCTGGAACACGCGACTGTACACAAAAACCATGATGACCAGCGGGATGTAGAACGAGATGATCGAGGAGGTGACCGCGTACGCCATGTTGGTGTAAAACTCGCAACAATTGCTGTTCTCCTTGCACTTTTGGGCCTCTTCATCATCTGCAATCGACCACTCCATGTGAATGGGCAGGTAGGAGATGAGTGCCGCAATAACCCAGACAAGCACGACCACTATTCGCGCTTTGCTTTTTGTTAGCATGGACTGGTAGCGGAAAGGCGACGTGATCGCTAGATATCGATCAATGGCGATCACGCAGAGGGTCTCGATGCTCGCGGTCACGCAGAGCACGTCGGTGGCGGTCCAAAACGCGCACCAGAACTTCCCAAAGTGCCACGTCTTGAAGATGATGTAACAGGCTGCGAACGGGACGACAATGAGCCCCATGACCAGGTCGGCGCAGGCGAGGGATATAATGAAGCAGTTGGTGACATTCTGGAGACGCTGAAATCGCGTGATGGCCGTGATGACCAGGATGTTTCCAAAGACAATGCACAGGACCAGGATGGACATAACAATGCCCAGCAGGATCATCGTGGCTTCGCTGTATCCATCCATCCAGTTCTGCGGCGGCTTAGAGGACGCATTGGTCACCTGCTCACTCAGATTGAGACTGACTTGGGGGGTAGTGCTTCCCATCTCTGAAAAGAGAGCACACGCGGTCAGCAGATAGACTTCATGCGGATTTAATGCATGTGTGTCGTAAGCACTTTAAAGGCAGTCAATCAGCATGCAGCCGCAACCCACAGTCACTGCGGAAATTGGTCTATTAAGCATTTACGATGTGTCCAAAGGTGAGGAATTTATACTTCTACAGAAAATGCATGCTAAAGGTATGCTTTCTTGAACAAATTCTAAAGCCATTTCAACGAATCAAAAAATATGTGCATGCAGAGCGAGCATTTGTACAATTAAACATTGTTTAAAAGCAAAGAGAACATATATTAAAAAATAGCAATACAAGTGAACACTAGAACAAAGCATTGTGTAAAGTCAGATTATGTTTAAGGCATAATGATTCCTTATCAATTGAATTAAAGCAAAAAGTGAAGATTCAACAGCAGGTGATCAACAGATTAAATAAGTAAAGCTTATTTGCAAACAAAGTGTTTCTAAATAAATAATACAAGTAATTAAAGCATAAATCTGTTAGTCTGCAAGAGTTTGAAAAGAAGAAAACTGATGAAAACCCAGTTAAAAATAAATGAGGTAAAATTTCACAAACCTCCACAGGTCTTGTTGTCCACCTCCCATAAAAAAATGTTCACTGTTCAGGTTACGCTGCAACTTCTAAGTGTCACATGTCATCTCTGTCCACCCCCCTCTCTCTCTCCACTATGTGTCTGTATGTTTCTTGCTGGGCCCTGAGCTTCACTTCAGCTGTGCTTCCTCTAATGTGTCTCCCGGGCTATTTGTCAGAGCCCTTATAACATGCTGCGATGACATCATGGCCCGCGCTCCACCAATGGGAGCGCTTGCCTGCTCAGAGCTCTTCGCAATTTGAACACAGTGTCCCTCCAAGGCTGAGTTAAAGCTTTACAATACAGCGGTCCTCAACTGCTCCATTGGGTTTTGTGAAAATGCTAATGCTTCTTGTAGATAAGATCTTTAATTGGATTTTTTAATTTACCAAAGTAGTAGAGCTGAGCAATTTCCCCCCAAAAGATCTGTGATTTTTTAAAATAAAAATCCCCGTTTAAGACAAAGTAACTGCGAACTATAAATATATTTTAAAATATATATTTATTGTATTTTATTAAAGGGAACCGACATAAACAAAATTGCAAAGGCAAACCCTTTCTCAAACTAAAAAGTCACTATGCAGTGTGCAACAAAAATTGTTTAACAGCCACATTATTTATACTGTATTTGGATTAAGCTAATAAAACAACAAACATCCTCAGGTAACTGAGGCACATTTGTACAGCAGGACATTATTCCTCTAAGTAGGGCAGAGAGCTAAAAATAAAATAAAATACATCTAAAAAAATGTTTTGTTTTTTTTTTAAATAGATTTTTAAATCAAATAGATTTTTTTCCCAGCCCTACAAAGCGGGGAGGAGGTTTATGCATGTGGCCACTTGAATCAGATTAAGAATAATAGTGGAATAGATAAATTGAGATACGATAAAGGTTGGGTGTTGACTATTTTACATAATGAAGCTGCTATATCTTTTTTTTCTTTCTTGGGGTGTTTGATATTTTTGTCTAGTTAATTCTGTGTCAACATTTTCACACCTCACAAAACCACCAGCACATTGATTCAGTAAAAAGCTTCCGCTTTTGACTCTTGTGCAATGCTTCAAAAATGAAAACTCCTGTTTGTTTAGACTTTATCTGGCTGGCAGAGTCACGCAACATCCCTATATGCAGCTCATTATGCATGCACCAATGCACAAACACAGCAAAGGCCTGGAGTTACAGGGGCCTATATGCTGATATGTAAAACTGCTTCCTGCAAAGATAAAAACAAATATATATATGCATTGGAACACATAATAATAATAATTATAATCTTTTCATATTTAGAAATATTTTTTGCATCACATCTTTTCACATTTGGGACAACACAATGCTGCAAATGTGTAAAATATAATGTTTTCATAATTTTCTCATTTTCATTTCAGAGATACAGCTGTGGAAAACAGATATAAAGACAGTGTTCTTATATGTTCCATACTCTGTGCAATGATTTCTTGCAGCAAATCATGAATCATCTTAAGGACCTGAAGATATAAGAATCTAATACATCCGGTGCTATTTAAAGACTACTTTAAATATAATCTGGTATGCACTTCTTTAAATGTCCTCTTTGTACCAGGGGCATTCAGTTACCTTAAAGGCACACTACGTAACATTTTGGACTATACTGTGGTCGTCAACCCAAAACATGCTCCTTGAACATTGACCAGGTCCACATTGAAAATTCTATTACTGCAGTGGGTAATCAAATAATGGATTTGGATGAGAACCTAACCTGTTTAAATCTCAAATTCTGCTTTTTTTTTTACTTTAGTCAAATCTCCATGACGACGAGCTGGAGACGTACCCACCCCCGGTAAAGTTACAGTCATGTCTTAGCTGAGCTGCTCAAAACAAAACCATATGTTTGTTTGTACATTTATAAGGTATATATATATATATATATATATATATATATATATATATATATATATGTATATATATATATATATATATATATATATATATATATATATATATATATATGGTGGTCATAGATTAATTTTTTTAATCTAGATTAATCTAGATTAATTTTGAAATTAATCTAGATTAATCTATAGATTAAAATGGTTTATTTTATTTCTGACGGAATATGTGCTACCCACAAATAATAACTAAAATTGAGACCAGTTGTTTAGAAAAAGCATCACAAGCTGCTTAAGAAAGCTGTTAAACTATGATAATAAAGGACGGTGGTGGGCCGTTATCGGCGTTAACGTGCTGCGTTAACGCGATAGTCTTGTCGGGCGTTAAAAAAAATATCGGCATTAATCTATTCTCAAAGTTGAGTTGGGAGTGGGATCTATACTACGCAAGCTATGATGACTCACTTTGAGCTCCTCGTGGAGCAGCGGCGGAGATGACCGGGGCGGGCTGAGGAGGAGACTGTGTGCGGTGATGTCGCTGCCGTTCGGAGGCGGCCAAGAGCGGAGCGAACAGGTGGAAGACGTGAGTGACGGGGCTCCTGTAGCCGCCTCGTCACTCACGGACCCCGCGCGCCTTTTACTCTCCTATGGCCCGGGAGAGCGCTGGCGCTGGGAGCGTTTCCCCAGAGCCACGCTCTGAAACAGTTTGCCCGCAGGCCGCGCTCACGTCCCGCGGTCATGCATTCACAAACTGTCCCTCTGTCAACCCTACACTCCTCTCTCTCTCCGCCCCCACTCCAGCAGTGACTTTTGTTATAAGCATGTTCAATACAGTTTGGAGAGAAATTATGCCTTTATAGCGCTTTTTTTTCTTGTTGTTTGCTGAACAGTGAGCGTGGGTGTTTGCAGACCTTAAAGCAAAAGTAAAAATAGTTTCTGCAGAGCGTTGGCCTTCACTCATATCAAAAGCCAAAGGCAAAGTGCGGCTGATCAGAGCCTTAATAACACTGCTTATGATGTGATGAAGCAGCAGCAACCTCCAATAGTAAATACACACACTTGTGTTCTTGTTCAACACTGATGTTATTTTTTTGTTTTTTTTCACATTTCTCAAGCGACCACCATCATTCCAGTGCCAAAGAAGTCACCACCATCCTGCTTTAATGACTACCGCCCAGTAGCACTCGCTCCAATTCTTATGAAGTGCTGCGAGCGGCTCGTCATGGAACATATCAAGTCTGTTCTCCCTCCCACCCTGGACCCATACCAGTTTGCTTACCGGTCCAATCGCTCAACTGAAGATGCCATCTCCACTGCGCTTCATTCAGCCCTCACTCACCTTGAAACAAAGGACTCTTACGTTAGAATGCTGTTTTTAGACTTTAGCTCAGCATTCAACACTATAATCCCACAGCAGCTAATACACAAACTGCTCCACCTGGGGATCAACACATCACTGTGCAACTGGCTGCTGGACTTTCTGACGGGGAGACCACAGGCTGTACGTGTCGGCGGAAAGTCCTCCAGAACCATCACACTGAACACGGGAGCTCCCCAAGGCTGTGTGCTGAGTCCCCTCCTGTTCACTCTGCTGACCCATGACTGCGTTCCAAAGTACGACTCAAACCTCTTCATCAAGTTTGCAGACAACACAACAGTGGTGGGTCTCATCAACAACAGAGACGAGTCAAACTACAGGAGTGAGGTGAGCAGTCTGGCCATGTGGTGCACACAGAACAATGGGGAGAAGACAAAATAATTTGTTGTGGACTTTTGAAGAGCGCGGGTCCAGCATGCTCCTCTAACAATCAATGGTGCTGCAGTGGAGAGGGTGACCAGCACTAAGTTCCTGGGTGTGCACATCACATAGAACCTTTCCTGGACCATGCACACTACATCACTGGTCAAAAAAAGTAATCAGCATCTCTACTTTCTCCGCAAGTTAAGAAGAGCTAGAGTCCCAGCCTCTGTTATGTGCAACTTCTACAGAGGGACTATAGAGAGTATCCTGACCAGCTCCATCACTGTGTGGCACAGCGCCAGCACTGCCTCCTGCCGAAGGAGCCTCCAGCGCATCTTGAGAGCAGCGGAGAAGATCTGTGGAGCTCCTTTCCCCTCCATTAAGGACATGTACTCCACCCGTCTCACCCGCAAAGCTGTCAGAATCACCAGGGACCCTACGCACCCATCACACAGTCTCTTCAAGGTAATGCCTTCAGGGAGGAGACTGCGGAATCTACGGCCAGGTCCAGTCGACTTAAGAACAGTTTCATACACAAGGCCATCGGGAAGCTGAACTTCCTGCACTGTTCCTCTGTGCTGCTTGAAAAACGGCTTTGTATGCGTGTAGTAACTGATTTTATCTACACTTCTCCAGTCCTTTGTAAACTAATAGGAGTGAAGTTCCGGAATATGGTGAATACAGTCAAGTGGAAAAAGGTGATGAATCAACTGAATAAAAAGGCTATAGAAATTGGGCAAATAGACACTTTTGCAGTCTTTCGGATAATCACTTTAAATTGAGATTATAGTAAAGTATTTAATGGATGCCGGAAAATTCTTGCTCTAGAAACAGATTTAGTCCGAAAACGTGTTATTAAACTCGAAGCAAGCCATATGTAGCATTACGAGTGTGGTATTGGCTAAATTAAGAGCCAGACAACGCCATCCAGCATGACTGGAAAATAATGTGCTTTACGGCACACAGGTTCGACACATAAGGACAGAGGCAACATGTTCCTTGTACATATACTTTAAGTTTATTGCTATGTTTTACTTTTATGTTTCTTTTCATATTTCATGCTTTCTTTACACATTTCATCACAGTTTTCGTTACCTTGAGTTGAATAGTTTGTACACTAGGTCACAGTTGGTTCATACAATAGTTTCACATTAACTTTAGTAAGTAAGTAAGTAAGTAAGTAAGTAAAGTTTATTTATAAAGCGCTTTTCACAGATAAAATCACAAAGTGCTGTACAGGGTAAGAGCAAAAAACAATAAAAATGTGGGGACATAAGTAAAATCAAAGTGACACTAGTGAAAACCCATCAACCAAAAGCTTTTTTGAATAAATATGTCTTCAGGTCCTTTTTAAAAGAGTCCACAGAGCCGGACAGACGCAGAGACAGGGGCAAGGCGTTCCACAGTCTGGGAGCAGCGGACTGAAAAGACAGGTCCCCTCGGGTTTTATAACGAGTCTTAGGGACAACAAGCAGGTTCTGACCAGAGGACCGAAGGGTGCGGCCAGAGGAATATGGGCACAAAAGGTCCAGGATGTACTGTGGGGCCTGACCGTTTAAGGCTCTGAAAGTCAGCACTAGGATCTTAAAATCAATCCTGAATTTTACAGGGAGCCAATGGAGAGCAGACAAGACTGGGGTGATATGGTGATAACTTTGTCTGTACACATTAGCTTTCCGTTGACAAACAGAATGCTCACATTTGTTAGTTCGTCATGAGCTTTTGAGTTTGTACAAAGTAGGGAGGAAGCAAGACAGCAGTGTGGTTCCTCCTAAACGCAAATAAAGGTTAGCTACGGAGCAGTTCTGGTAAAACCTTGCCTGGCCTGCCAAACGACATGCCTTTTCATAGATACTTCAAAGACATATAGTCTGGGAGCATGATCTCAGCAATTTCCCGGTGGGCATGATTGACAGACGGCATCAACCAATTAGAGCAACGTTAGATACTTTGCTGTAACAAGCGGCAGAAAGTCGTTCCAAAAACCTCCTTTTTTACGAGGAACGCTTCGAACGCTGTTTCTTGCTCTGGTTTTAGGGATTTCATATTTTCCAAATTGATTTAAAACAGACGAAAGAGCAAAAGAAAACAGCCACCATCTTTAATGTTTTGGAAGAGTGCGTGGTGGTGACAGGTGACGGCTTCCGTCTCTTGGTGCGTGATTGGACCGATGTGGGTAAAATCGTGAAATGATTGGCTGCGAGCAGCCGCCCAGATGGTTCTTCTTTTGAACAGAAAGGAGGAGTGTCTGGCAGGCCAGGCAAGGTAAAACCATGAGGCGAGGCCAATCTTACCGTCGCACGCCCGCATCTAGCCCTACTTGGCCGAAGCGGTGCTTCGATAGACCCCGGTTACACGAGGGCCCCAGCAGACCCTGGACCAAACACACCAAGCGAGCCATGGACGCCATGGAGTGGTGCTACCCGGAAAGCTAAAATAATGTGTTAGCGTTTAAGAGATGGTAAGAATGGATGATAGCTACCTGGACCCATGAAACAGCACGCACAACCTGGGGCCCAGCCCCACCAGGCCTGGAAGACGCCAGTGAGGAGACAGAGGAAGTGCGTGTAGCTTTTATACTAATTAAAAGCTAGCACGATCTGCGGTCCGTTTTGATATTTAAAATACATCAGTTTAATAAAAGGCATTTAATAAAACTGGTAATGCCACACATACAAAGTGTGCTGCACAGAAAAAGAAGCCTAAGTATTTATACAGAACAAATTGTACTTCAATTTAGACACATTAAGAGAAGCAATTCCTATGAAAAGATGGCTGTAATATACTTCAAACTGTTTCTGGAGCAGTTGAGTTCCCCTGAATCACTTGTTTCCTCTGTGTGACAGTCTTCCTGTATCCTGTCAGCCCCAGACACTTCCCAGTCTTTTCTGGAGCACCTCTGCGTCGCTCAAATCCTGTCTGTTCGTCTGATACTGTCCATCCCCGACTTTTTCTGCAGCAGCAAACTTCATCTTTCTGCTCTTTTTAAACAATGTCCCTCGTTATCCTCTTTTTCAAGTTGTCAGAGAAAGTTGTGCTGTTGAACTGATGACCCAGCGTGCACCTCCACTCGCTTTTATATGTATTTGTCCTGCAGTCTGTGTGGAACAATACCTGGAGGCATTGCTCCTCTGGGAGGTTGGTTTAAACTGCACAGGAGGAAATGAGAAAGGCTCCATCACAATGTTCTTGCAAATGTCAGCGCACATATCACAGTGGCCATATTGAAGGATTAAAGTTTAATTATGTCAGACTATGTACAATGTGTTTTATAGGAAGGTTAAGCATGTTATGAGAGAGCTATGGTACATGCAACATTAAATTCATGGAATACACTCTGTGGAAAGAAATTGGTATCTATAGGGATAATAAGCCAGCACACTCTTTCCCCATCTTATTTAAAAATTCCAGTCACATCTTTAAATCCCGACTAAAAACATATTTAAGCAGATAGGCTTTTTGACTCTTAGCCCTTTACAATGGCTGTTGTTTTGTTTTACATGCTGCCTCTGTGAAGCACCTTTTGGCACTATGGAAATATGGTGCGGATGATTTCTTTTTCGTGCAGTTTTGTATATATTAACAGTTTGTATTTAAATCCTAATCTCCCAGTTCATTAGCAAGGACTTGTGTCTTTTGATGCAAGGAGGTACACCCTGTTAAATCACGGAGCTATGACCAGTAATTTACAGTTGAACATTATGTTCATGCCTCGTCCTATTGTGTTATATACATACATGCACAGCCTGTTCTCCAAGAGCTAATTGGATACATGAAGATAATAGCTACTGCCCTCTACAACTGGCCCGCTCTACACCTGGCTTTTTAACGCACTACACTGTGTAGGGCTTACATAATAAATGCACATAATAAATATTCACGGAGTATAATATGTATATTAATCTGAAATTAAAGAAATGTAATGATCATTACTTGCTTTGTACTAAACTTTGTACATGAAACAAGAAGTTTAATTGTGCTTCTTTTCTGTTGATATATACGAACACTTCAAACAGTGTTTTGTAATTATAGTTCTTTGTAAATAGTTGTAAATAGTTTGTAAGTATGAAGCGTTATCATAGTTGTTTCATAATTAGTTGTTACGTCTGATGGTATTGCTCGGTTTTGGGGTATGGTCGGATGCTGCGTGTGTGTAGGGTTTGTTTTGTTTTGCTGTTCTTTCCTTGTTGCTATTTTGTTCCTTTGTTGTTCCACTATGTTTTGTGAAATGATGATTTTAATTTTATTGATTTCGGGGGTGGGCGCTTATAAGCTCTTTCTTCGGCCCACTCCTTCTGAGCAGAGTGTTTGCTGCTCAAATAAACAAAAAACAAAAAAAATTGTTTCTGTGTATGTAGCAAAAATAGACAGAGAGACACTCATGCTTCAGCTGAAAAAAACACACAAACTTCAGGCCAATGCTGCTATTGGACTGCTGTGAGTGGATGGGTTTATGCAATTGCACAACAAGCAATTATAGCAATACTTTTCACGAATATATTCCAAATTAACATAATGTAATTTGTTTTACTTATTATATAATTTAATAAAGTATACACTGGCTTGTGGTCTGTGACTTCAACCAGTCCCCAGCATAACAAATTGACTAGAGTTTTGCTTCAACAAATTTACGACTTTCCCCTTATTAGCAGATGCCATGCTGAGACAAAAGGAATACTTTGGCTGGCTGCAGAGTCATGTGTCGTGTTGATTTATCAAGGCGATAAAACTGCTGTTCTATAAATTATCCTTAGTTTGATTAAATGGAACAACGGCGATTCCCACTGAGTAATACGGTCTAAACCACTAATTGGTTCAAAGATGGAGGCCAGCCACAAACCGAGGAGGACAAAAACACTGTTTGCATTGCCATACATTTGGACCAATGGCAACAATGTGTTCCATGTAGGTTCACATGGACCAGGGGACCACACGGGTGGGCCCATATATATCTACAGGCCAACATGTCTTTAATGGACAAGTTACGAGTCATTGTTCGCTGAGTTTGCTGCACCCTCATAAAACTGAGGAAGAAGTCGTAAAAACACTTAACACTATTCAACAAGTCGAGGACTGTGGCTTTTACAGAGTAAAGCTCAGTGTAAACAATGAGTGTGGATATATGAGCTAAAGCTTATTTAGTGCCTTGTTAACACATTATTTTGGCTGTCAAAGTAACATTTCAAATTTGGTTTGCTGGATAATTTATAGCAACTAATTAGTTGAAATTATTACTTTACTGAATAATTTGTTTTATCTTGAAAATGTTCGTGGGGAAACAAGAAAAGGGCAAGAACAATTCATTTGGGTGTGGATTCCAAATATTTGCACACTTTGGCATATTTGTTCTCTTGCTTTAAACATGTCTAAGAGTCTGCTCTTACGCACACATGATTACCATTACAATAAAAAAAACGCCCAAAACAATCAGAGTAAAGCTTGGATCAAGAACCATGTCCGCACTGAAATGCTGCGCTCTGGATCCGAAGTCAGCAGTTCTCAGGTCTCGTGGGCAGTGACTGTTTGTTTGTCCTATTGATCAGCACACACGGCAGCGAGCTCTCACGCACCCCGGGCCAGGAAGAATTACAAATGTTTGCACGGATTAAAGTTTGTCTGCAATGGACTGACCTCGCGACCCTTACTGGGCAGTCCCTCTTCTATACAACTGTGATTTTATCTTGAAATTAGACACACTGGAGGAGGATTTACGGCAGATTTAGGTGCTTCAGATTAATTTCCTGATGTAGTTCAGGGATAACCTAAGTTAAGAAGTAAATCAAGACACATCTGCGGGGTTAATAACTGAACACAATGCTATTTGAGGTCCTGTAAAAGCCACTCATGATCACATTAATGCCATAATTTCAGACCATCCTTTTTAAAAGGATTCTGCCACCAATCCCCCTTAATCTCTTTACCCCCACCTGAACCGAGCACATTTTCTCCAGTTTGGCATTACTCAATTCTAAAAGTTCCAAAATAGCAACAAAAATGAGATGAAAATGTGTGAAGAAAACGCGACAGAAAAGTGACAGAAACACAATGAAAATATGGCACACAAAAAAAGTGACTCACCCATTTAGATTCGTTTTGTAGGTCTTAGCTTTCAAATGAGGCGTCACACTGGCCAATAGGCTTAACCTTTTAGATTTGGGTAAAATGCAAAATGCACTCGGTTAAGGCGGGGGTTAAGAGGTTAACTTACAATGGCAAATAATCAACAAGTGGGTAAAATATAATTTGGACCAAAGCACAGGAGAAGATAATTTGTACTCTTTAATGAAGTATAAATAATCTATGAGTCCGACACTGATTGATTGGCAGCATTTCTGCGTTTCCCATTTACATTTAAAGCGTTCCAGCTGCGCAGTAAACGCAATCATCAATAATGTACCCGCCTATAGTCTGGGCCTTCTATGCACATGAATTGAAGGGAAAAATGCTCTCGCGAGGGAAATAAAGTCAGATCCAATCAAATCACCATCGCATGCTACGTGCAGTGTGAGTACCAGTAGTTTTAAAGTAAATAATTTGAGCTGAAATGTTTGACATAGTGACTGATGGAAATGAAGGCAGTGGTCCATGTTGTGATTAGTCTAAAATAGTCGGTTCCCAGACGTTCGGGGATGTAACAAGGAAAAGAAAAGTCAAATAAAAAAACCTATTCCAAATAATGCTTACAGTGCAGTATTCTGGTCCATTTATACTGCTACTACAACTACTACAACAACTACTACTACTTATGCAGCTACATCAAACAGAACAGTGGCCTCCAGGTTTTACAATAATATCATTGTATTTTACGTCCGTTTGCCTTTTTGAATATTGTGGCTAATTTAACTAATGACTTTAGTGCATTGATTGAAAGATCTGCAACATATTGGTGGATCTTTTCTTTTTTTTTGGGGGGGGGGGGGGGCAGTAGGCAGGATTTTGGTTGGACAACACAAGCGGAAAGCGGATGAAAAGCAGAGAGAGAGAGACATTCAGCAAACTGTTGGAGCCATGACTTGTACCCACAACAGTGTTCTTCCACACGCGCAGCGGAATAACTACAGGGCATGCAAACGATTGTTGGGCAGATCTGCTGTTCGCTGTCCTTTTGAGGTGCCCTGTGACGAGTTGCAGAATTCTTGTGGAGTAAATCACTTCTGACAAACTCGGGACGTTTCATAGCCTTCTCTCACGTCTATGGAAGTGAAGCCAACAGTGATTAAAAGGGGTTGAAAAGCCGCTGGTTGACCCCTAACAACCCGAGTGAGAAGTGATGCGTGGCGGCGACACAGACTATCTGTCTGGTTTGGATTTCGTCTTTGGCAGCGCTCCAGACAGTATAAATAGACACATGTTCGCAAGAGGAATTTACAGTGAAATGGAGAAGGAGCGCTAACCGTGAGCTAAGGGCATGCCGCTGAATAGGTAGCCTCATTGGAAACATGTTAAACGTCAGCAACAGCACGCGACTCCTCACCTGTCGTCTATAAATGTCCTGTTAACACTTTTGAGAAAGTATACAGTACAGTACTATAAGCTATGGTGCAAAGTAAGAGAGACCATTGCAGAAGTGGTCGTAGAGTTGTTAGCAGTACTCAGCAGTAATTATAAGGAGAAGTAGCAGTACAGCCGGAGAGAAGGGACGACTTTCGGCGGCTCAATGGGATTTTTGTTGTTGCTGAATTGTCATTTGTTTCTTCATTTCAAACATGTACACTCATTTATCTAAACAAATAAAAAGGCTTACATGTATAATAAAAAAAATGCATGACCGATATAGATTAGGAAAAATAAGTAATTTAATCCTATCCATCAGTTTTCCCAACAATGCGGTGCATTCCAATCTACATACAAAACATGCTCCTAATGAACAGCTACAGGCGGCAGTTTTACAGTGGGTTATCAAAATAAAACATTGGGGGGAAAAGGAAAGGACTTTATTTGTGTAACGCCTTTCACAGGTCACAAAGCGCTTTACATGGGACAATTTACACTCCCTCCACACTCAGTGGTGGTAAGCTGCCTTAGTAGCCTCAGCAGCCCTGGGGTAGACTGAGCGAAGCGCGGCTGCCAATCTGCGCCATCAGCCCTCCGACCACATACATACCCACAAAGAAAACATGCAAACTCCACACAGAAAGGCCTCGTCCAGGTGGGAACCAAACCCGGGACCCTTCTTGCTGTGAGGCACGAGCACTAACCGCTGCACTTAGACCTCATGTTTGGGTATCTGTGGTAAAGCAAAGCAGCAACATCTCATGATGTCATGCTACAAGGCAGATCTGAGGATAGACGTTCTCACTTACACTAAAGACATATTTTCAGGTATTTTTCCACTCATAAAAAACATCAGTAATGAGAAATTAAATCTTGACAGTCATTATGTTTATAAGGAAAGATTGCTGTTGTGCTTAAACCTTTAAAATAAATTAAACTTGCTTTGCCAAGAGACCATTGTTCATAATTTATTTTCTCTTGAGTCTTACAGCCTTGTATATTTTCTGGACTGTAGCCCGAGTTGCCTCGGGGTAGTAGACTATTTGCATGTTCTTATAATTGTAATAAAATATCTTATATTACAATTATGTTGATGTTGCACTTACCTCTGCACTTGGATTCAATATTGGGCACAAATCAGAGCTCAAAGCCCCTGGGGATGACCATTTTCTCCAGCTATTTTATGCTAATTTAAATGGCCCCCTTTTTTTAGTCAAATCTCAGTGAGCTGAGAAAAGCAAAAGCTTGTCATTCAAAGGAAAATGTGCTTAATGTGGGGCATTCAAATGTACCATCAATGAACCGTAGTGGTGAGAAAATCCAAACCTGTACTGGAAAATGTCAAGTGCATGGACGGGGCTCTGCAATACAGTGTTCATGATTTAATTGGTGTTATAGTTGAAAATGGACTGTAAACAAAATCTTATTCTTGTGAACCGCTTACATTGTTATACAGAGTTATTGTAAACATAATGTACTGTATCGTGCTTTGAGACCAAACTGTTTAGACAAATGAATCTGTCTCAAGCAGAAGTCCAGACGTCTGTCTGTTCATGCTAACAGTACATTAATGATATCTTAATGGTATATTAGGATGCCTTGTACACTAAATGATGTGCTATGATTATTTATATGGTTTGACCAGATCACACTGTACTTCATATGTTCAACAATATTTATTATACTCTGAAATACTTGGACACAGGCCAAGAGGAAACCTTTTAGCTACAGTTTGGGTCAGGTTCAAAAACAGCAAAGGCGGAAGAGTTTAAGTTAATCCCCACATGGCCGGACCAGTTGTTCCTGTTTTGATTTATTTTCTAGTGACAAAATGTGTTTTCTATAAAGAAGCGACTGACTTTTAGTGAACAGCTACTGCACCTGAGCCTACCTGAAATACCAAGAATGTTTGTTTACAGTAAAATGCAGAATTGATTCTGTTAAACAGCGTGTTGAAATTCAATTCAGTTGTCTTTAATAAATTCAATGATTTAAATAATTTTCGGATCCATTGCATTTTCTTTTTACCAAAGTAATAAATAGGATAGCTTGATAGTTGCTATAATTAGACACACAATGCTGTCAAGATATTTTGATTCATGATTTATTCAATAAAACATTCTACTATTTCCTGCACATAAACACAACTATAATCAAAAAGAAGAAGAAGAACTTTATTTATATATAGCACCTTTCACAGACAAAACCACAAAGCACTTTACATGAGACAATTTGTACATTCTCAGTGGTGTTCAGTTTCCCCTGGGGAGGCTGACAGAAACGCTGCGACTGCACACACCTGCGCCAACGGTCCCTCTGACCAGCACCATTCACACACACACACATCTTCATTATAGCAACACCCAAACTTTCTTTCCTCTCTCTCTCTCTCCCTCTCTCTCCCTCCCTCTCTCTCTCTCTCTGTTTTCCTTCCTCCCCCTCCCTCTCTTTCCCTCTCTCTCCCTCCTTCCGTCTCTCTCTCCATCTCTCCGTCTATCTCCCTCCCTCCCTCTCTCTCTGTCTCTCCCTCCCCCTCTCTCTCCATCTCTCACTCTCTCTCTCTCTGTCTTTCTCTCTCTCTCCATCTCTCTCTGTCTCTCCCTCTTTCTCTCTCTCTCCCCCTCTCTCTCCATCTCTCTCTCCCCCTCTCTCTCCATCTCTCTCTGTTTCTCTCACTCTCTCTCTCCCTGTCTCTCTCACTCTCTCTCTCCCTGTCTTTCTCTCCCCCTCTCTCCATTTCTCTCTGTCTCTCTCCATCCCTCCCTCACTCTCTCTCTCCCTGTCTTTCTCTCCCCCTCTCTCCATTTCTCTCTGTCTCTCTCCATCCCTCCCTCACTCTCTCTCTCCCTGTCTTTCTCTCCCCCTCTCTTTCCATCTCTCTCTGTCTCTCTCCATCCCTCCCTCTCGCCCTCTCTCTCTCTCTCTGTCTCTCACTCTCTCTTTCCCTGTCTTTCTCTCCCCCTCTCTCTCCATCTCTCTCTCTGTCTCTCTCCATCCCTCCCCCTCTCTCTCTCTGTCTCTCCCTCTTTCTCTCTCCCTCCCCCCTCTCTCTCCATCTCTCTCTCTCTCTGTCTCTCTCTCTCCCTGTCTCTCTCACTCTCTCTCTCCATGTCTTTCTCTCCCCCTCTCTCTCCATCTCTCTCTGTCTCTCTCCATCCCTCCCTCTCTCACTCTCTCTCTCCCTGTCTCTCTCCATCTCTCTCTGTCTCTCCCTCTTTCTCTCTCTCTCCCCCTCTCTCTCCATCTCTCTCTCTGTCTCTCTCACTCTCTCTCCCTGTCTCTCTCACTCTCTCTCTCCCTGTCTTTCTCTCCCCCTCTCTCCATTTCTCTCTGTCTCTCTCCATCCCTCCCTCACTCTCTCTCTCCCTGTATTTCTCTCCCCCTCTCTTTCCATCTCTCTCTGTCTCTCTCCATCCCTCCATCTCTCTCTCTCTCCCTGTCTCTCTCACTCTCTCTTTCCCTGTCTTTCTCTCCCCCTCTCTCTCCATCTCTCTCTGTCTCTCTCCATCTCTCTCTCTCTCTCTCTCTCTCTGTCTCTCTCCCCCTCTCTCTCTCTCTCTCTCTCCCTGTTGCCTTCGCTCTCTCTCTCCCTCCACCCTATGTCTCTCTCTCTCTCTGTCTCTCAATCAATCAATCAATCAATCATGATTTAAATAGCGCCTTAACAACATCCAAAAAGGTGCACAAGGTGCTTTACAGAGAATAAAAACAGACAGACTCACAGACTGGTGGCAGGATTAGGTTTCAAATGCCTGTCCTGATAAATATGTCTTTAGCTCTGATTTAAAGACAGATAGTTCAGTGATAGAACGCAGCTTAGATGGAAGAGCATTCCAGAGCTTGGGAGCGAAGACTCAACACGCTCGAACGCCCCACTTATTGTAGTGCGACCTGGGGACAGCGTGTTGTAGGGCGAGTCAGGGCTGGAAATGATGTATTCCGTCTTTCCTTCGTTGAGGTGGAGAACGTTGTCAGAGAGCTAGTTTTTGATTTCCCGAAGGCCGTTTTGGAGAGAATCCTGTGCAGATGTAACACCCGGGATCACAGGGAGTATAAAGTTGTAGATCATCCGTGTACAGATGAAAGCTGATGTGTGGACAGTGCTGGGTAACGTTACTTTCAAACGTAACTCGTTAGTTAGCTCGTTACTCCTCTGGAAAAGTAGCTTGTTGTGTTAGAGTACTCATGCGTTACCAATAATAAATATATAGCCTATATTTATCAATCATTTTTTTCCGATGAGGAATGCTCTGTTTCACAAACTGAGTCGCCAAAAACCTAGCTCGCGTATACAGACCGATAGCAGTAACTATTTAAATCATAGCACAATAAATTCACTTCTGAGCTTTATTTTATATGTGACAGCTAAAGGCAACAATAATGAGTATGTCTACTTATAAAAGCTTAGCTTCGTTCGTAAACAGTTTGGCTCTGTCAGAAACTGCGCCCATTTTTCACAAAGAACATCTGTAAAGGAGCGCTTACGCTTTACAAAGTGCATCGAACTGGTAATATTAAAGGTAGTATGTTGTGTACATAGTCATTCAACTTGCTTTAGATTGTACAGCTTTCCTCAACCACATAACCAGCTGCGAGTTTGTTGTTTACGTTGGAAGGGCCGATGCTGCCAAAAGCTACGCATTGTTGTTCGGGAGGCGAGGGCTAGCTTCATCGTGCCTTTTCCTCTTTAGTTTCGCCGCCAGCACGGTATTGTCCTTTTCTACAGTAAATTCAAAATAATCTAAGTACATCCACAATGAGAACGCGCTCGGTGAGCACTCTGCCATGTTGCTAAGTTGATGAAAGTGTTGGAGGACACAGTGCGCTCACGCGAGCAGCACAGCAGCCGAGGAAGAAAGGAGACGAGGGAGAGATCCAGACCCAAACTAATGCGTTATTGATTTGAAAAAGAAATTGCATTTGCATTGCTGCAAATGCAAAACTAACGCGTTACTTTACTTGTTACTCGGAAAACGTAGTCTGAGTACTCTAACGCGTTACTAAGTAGCGCGTTACCCCTAACACTGTGCGTGGAGATGATTTGTCCCAGTGGCAGCATACAGAGTGAACAGAATGGGTCCAAGAATAGAGCCTTGCGGCACACCCGAGGATAGAGGAGCTGTTGTGAGGCGTTGTTGAGTGCCACAGAGAAAGTCCGGTTTGAAAGATACGATTTGAACCACTTGAGTATTGTACCCTGAAGTCCGACAGAGTGTTGGAGGCGGGAGATGAGGACTGCATGATCGACTCGCCGAATCCGCCGATAGGTCCAGTAGCACCAACACCATAGAGTTCTTTTTGTCCAAGGCTGAGAGGATGTCATTTAGGACCCTTAACAGCGCAGACTCAGTGCTCTGCCTGGCCCTGAATCCCGACTGAAACTTGTCTTCGATGGCGTGCAGCTGGAGCTGGGACTGGAGCTGGGAGAAGACAAGTTTCTTCAACACTTTGGAAAGGAATGGCAGGTGCGAAATTGGATGGAAATTAGACAGCACGGAGGGGTCGAGGTTAGCTTTTTTGAGGAGTGGCCTGACTACGGCATGTTTGAGAGAAGTGGGCATGACGCCCTCCCTACGACAGCGGGTAAGAAAGGAAACAAGGCAAGGCCCAAGAGTGTCAATGGCCTCCTTCAATGACCTGGATGGAACGACATCAAGGGGGCAGGTGGTGGGCTTGAGCTCGTGGACAACTGTTTTAAGGTCCATAAGAGCAATAGACCTAAAACTCTCAAAAACACAGTGTACGGGGGCAGGACCAATAACGGCAGGTAAGGTACCTTAAGGAAATGTGGCAATGGCCTGTCTGGTAGATTACATTTTGTAAATAAAGTGCTGGAGAAACAAAACTTGAGGGTAGTGCCTGTTTGAGATTAGAAAGATACTGAGTGTTGGCTTCCTTTACTGCTTTCTGTAGGTGGTGAGACTGTCTCTCAGAATCGAGTAGCGTCATTGAGCCAAGGGACTGAGGAGCAGTTGGTGGTCTTAACCCTAAGATGTTCAACAGTGTCCAGGATCTGGGAGCAGGTGGAAGGAGGCAAGGAAGTCATCTCTCTCCCTCTCAGTGTAGCACAGAGACATGCGGTGCCTAAAAAAAAAACTTAAAAATCAATAAACGGCTCTCATTGTTCACTTAAGAGAGCAGACTCTTTGTATCGCTTTGTTTGCGATTGAGCCATCACTACATGTTCACGGACTCTTTCATCCACCGGTGTGTACACAGACACTGGATGTAAGGCAGGTGAACTGTCTTGCCCAAGGACACAACATAATTGTATTGTTTCACAGCTAGAATTTACAGGTAAAGAAATAAATGTAACGTTCCCGTGATAGGTTAAGGCATGACAAAGAGAAATGAGTGTTTGACCCTCAGTTCACTGAGGGTCAAACACAGAGAAATATTTGACATTTTATAAATTTATACTGAATAGTATGCAGAGTTTGCCTAGTAGCACTGCTTTGACCTGTTGTACTTTATGCATCTAATATTTCATATGTTTTAAATGTGGCTTTTCTGAAGCCTTGGTTTATGGCAATGCAACCAATGAATTACTGTATTATTATTACCAGATTGGGATTTTGTTTAATTCTCTCCACACACTGCTGCATCTTTAGGTATTAATACTTGCTATGTCTTTATCTCTGAGTTTCCCCTGGTTTAAAATCAATACATAGACCCTATAATCACACACAACCATTATCATACAAGCCCACTGTGAGCATGTGTGGTTTCGCACGGTTGGAGGATGCGATCACTGGCCTATTTCTAAAGCGACAAAGACTATTATTGACATAACAATGTAGCAACAGTTAGTCTGGTGATGGTGTCCAATTTGTACATAGCTCTGAAAAACACAATTTGTATAATGGTACACAATGGATAATAGCCAGTTAGGGCCATGCAATGACCAATAGCATTCATTTAAAATCCTTTTTTTCACCATTTGGACGTCTTTGTATGAGAGGAGCTGCAGGAGCCCTTTGCCCGAATGTATTTTAATTTAGCGAGACCATCCAGGCTGGACTGCTCAGGATGATGAAAATTCATTTTGAAAGACAGAAAAGATTATTTTTAAGCAAAAGCAACATACGATAATTGATCCTACCCAAAAGATGATACATTTCAACATTTTATTCAATGAGTGCCTCATGTTTGCGACAGCTATTATGAAAATACTTGCTTAGTATTCAGTGTCAGAGTGTTTGCCCACCAATCCAAAGCTTGGTGGTTCGATGCCAGCTCCAGCCTGTACATGGCGTTGTTATGTCCTTCGGCAAGACACTAACTGAGTGTGAATTCAGGACAGTGGAGGCATGTGTATTGTGTGTTCACTAACAGTACACCACAGAGAACCACGGATCTAAAACACTACAAACATATTTATCTGTGAAGGGCTTATAGAAAACTTGATACTTACCTAAAAAATAGTATGTAAAAGTTAGGCCTTGATTTTTACAAATATATTAACACTTCATACTAAACCTAGCTACTTTTGGACGTCAAATAACACATTCATCATTTAACTGGTGTGTTATGTTAAAGGTCGTCTAATATGATCCCATATCTCTGCATTTGCTAGCCCACCCATCAACATCTCCCCCACCAGCCTCTACTATTGTTAAATATAAAACACTATCGCCCTTTATCAGTGTGTTTTTCCATGGGCAGATAAGGCTGCTCCATGTGGTGCCCGATCATCTGTGTAAATGTATGCAGTCTAGAGTTGTTCCGGCTCCTCCTGAATTAAAGAAAGGAAGATGTTGCCATTCAAATTAAAACCATAAAACCCTCTGAGGGACGGGGATATTTGATTAATCTCAAACTTGCATTCTCATGTTGAGATGCAGGGGAGCACCAGCAAGATACCATCTCTGCTGCCTCCTGTTGCAAGTGGGATATATATAATAGAGTTGTTCTGTAGAACTAGTAATGTATTTTTTTGCGTACTGACAATTAATTAAAATTCAGAGAAAAGTACCATTAAAGAAAACAAATATTCTTAAGTATCATCACATTTAAATCAAGGTCTAAATAAACCAGCCCTGTAATAGCATCAAACCAGTGATAAATTGGTTCTAAACAAGGAAGGACTAACCTAAATGTGAATAAAATTGACAGTATGCTAAAACAAAAAAACTGGAACGGCAGAGGAACCTGCACCATCATAATGAAGTCCGCGTAGCACTGTTTGAGATGCAATGTACTGATATTGTTCGTGTGGGACCAGGGTTATACAACACTTCAAATACCTCTGCTCCACCCTGTCAGATGACGGCGATGTGAGAGTGCGAGTAAATGCAGCCTGACTGAAGTGACGACAAGTCACTGAAGCTATGTGACTAAAGAAGAGGTGGATGGAAAGAACTAAGGGAGATCATAAAAATAAACCAGAATCCAAAATGGATACGGATGTGCCAACACCAAAGTGGGTTGTAATTTGCATGTGCACTGAATACACATAACACACACTGTCTCTTCATCATTGTGACCATGTTTACTTGTTCTCGTACCGACAGAAGGCATCTCTGAATGGTTCATTCACTTTGCATTAACGGTCATCTAAATCTTCTTTTCATTTTCTTTTGTTTATTCATCCAGGTTCATAATTTTCTTTACAGGGTCATACATTAATATAAACAATACATGGTGAAAAGGAGCATGATGAAGACATTGTCTGATTGTCCATGCCCCTTTGTAATAGTTACAGGAAAATCGTTGACCAAAACGGCGGGTGATCCATTCAACACATTTGTGACACTGTTTTTGGTTTTACAAAAAATAAATCATATTTTAATTTATTTCATTTAATTTATTTCTTTTTTTTCCATTTCAACATATAAGTTATGTTTTTTTATATTTCTCCATCTGCATCTCCTAAAACATATTTTTAAACGTATCTATTGTTTGAGAACATTTTAATGTGTCCTTTAATGAATTCCATAATCTTACCCCAGCAACCAAGAAACCTTAGTGAGATTCGGGAGAACGGTACACAAAAGTTTCCTTTTCGCCTTGTGTCGTCTGTGATCAAGGTCAATTTCTTATAAATATGTTCTGGTACCAACTTGCGCCTAATTTTCCACATGGTCTGTACATTTTTTTAATTTGTGAGATCTTTAAATTTTAATAGTTTCTGCTTCACAGAAAGGTTAGTATGTTCTCTAGAGCCTTTATGACTTATAATTCTTACAGCCTTTTTTTTGTAGCAAAGACATTTGATCTATTACACTTTTGCATGCGTTTCTTACCAAATCTTCCCTCCAAAATTGAGTTGGGGCATCTTGGATTTTGTGACACATGGAAGAGTCAGCAATCATTTGGCTTCTCATTAACATGATCACAACATCACACAAAGATCCCCAAAGGAGTTTAGAACATTTATTAAAATTAATGAGACACTCACTATAATTAAGCGCACTCCTTGACCTCAATTTTGCGGGTCAATAGCCCGCTCAATCTTCTGTTAAGAGACCTGATGATGCGTCAATAAATGCCCTGAGTTGGTAAAGTAATGGAGGTCTGTGTAAGTTCTCAGTCGTACAGGAGTTGTCCATCTTCAATGAAGGTACTTGATTCATCTTCTGTACTCAGTAGTTGAAGTCTTCGAACGTTTCACCTCTCATCCAAAAGGCTTCGTCAGCGACAAAGGTCCCACTCTGGATGCAGCTGAATATATAGACTAACGGGGAGGAGTTAGGGTAGGCCAGTCTCCTCCCCTCTAATCACAGCTACTCTCACCTCAAAGGTGTTTACCCACAGGTGAGAGTAGCTGTGATTAGAGGGGAGGAGACTGGCCTACCCTAACTCCTCCCCGTTAGTCTATATATTCAGCTGCATCCAGAGTGGGACCTTTGTCGCTGACGAAGCCTTTTGGATGAGAGGTGAAATGTTCGAAGACTTCAACTACTGAGTACAGAAGATGAATCAAGTACCTTGATTAAAGTAATGGAGATGAATGTAACATGTCCCTTTGACGCACATCCGTAACACTGGCTGGACGAGGGTGCGCTGGGGACATGAGCAGGCAAATTAGAGGTCCTTAGTAATGACTTCATGGCGCAATCAAGGAAATCACAGGATCTTTAGACGGCTGGTTTGTACAAAGTGTGGTCTCCAATTTGTACATTTACGCACTTTCCCAAAATATAGCACCTTTTCATCTCCTCAAACGCACGCACTTACTGCCGTTTCCATTAACGGAACCATTATTTACGACCTATTTCCTAGGGAAATAATTTGCACGTCGTCAGCACGAATGAAAAGAGGCCATTATGAGTCAATTTGTTTGTGTTTTGAAGAGGGGGAGAAAAGGTCATGTTGTAGTAAAACAACATCGAGACGAGATAACGGTTTGCATACACAAGTATCGACTTTTCATGTTATCAGCTGATGACAAGGAAGTAACAAAATGCTATCACAATTTTTCTGGGGGTTTTGAGGTGCACAGAAAAAACAAAATGGTGCACAAATAATGCTCCATGGGTACTAGAAAGAAACTTATTTAGGACTTTATTTATACAGATAATAACCTGAACTGAAGCTCATAACTAGAACCTAAACTCTTCGCATGCTTGACATCATGGCTCATCTGTCACTGATATCTACTTCCTTTCTCTCTTTAGGAGGAGAAATTGACACAGGGCCCGTTTTCTCAGACAGCAACGTGTCCCCGCAGGGCTGCTCTAACCTTAACTCCTGCTCCAAGATGAGGCCAACAGGTAAATGGCAAACGATCATGAACAATTTTACAGCACTTTTCCTCCTCCACTGGGCACTCAAAACAATTTGCATCAAGGGCCCATTCACACGCGTGCACTGTAGTCAAGGAGAGCAAGGCGGGACAGGTTGCCTGAAGGACACAAAAGTAACAAAGATGACAAAGGTTCACCTGCACTGAGTGTTTTTTTTTTATTGTGGAGTATGTTTCGCCTCTCCCCTTTAGAGACCCAGTTGGAAACCACTGTTAATAATTCACTCCAGAATAGAAAGAATGATTCTCCAGCTGATGTTGATCCATAAAACATAGCATTTCATTGACATTGTTGGTAATTTAAGAGAAGATGTATGTTGTTATGGCACCTCTTATAACAATAAAGTGCCGACATGATGCATTTATAAAACAGAGGCACAGAGGTTTTTTTTTTTTTTTTTAAACAATTTATAAAACTGAATCTGCTTTGATACACTGATATACCGTCATTGTGCACTGCTCCTGAGTTTTAATGAAGATGATAATGTCAATTTCCTGAAGCTTCGTCCAGGGCTTTGCCTCTGTCTCTGAGACCTGCCCATAGACACTGGACCTTTGCGACTGTGCATTTTCCCTCTTGACTAAACGATGATAATCATGATAAACGGACAGAGTCTCAGGAAATTAAAATTCAGTTCTCTTTGTTTTATTTAATCATCAATGCCAAGTTGAAATTCTGCTCTTTCTGACACATTTGTAAGTGAAGCTGCCATTCCTATGTTGCTATGTTGTAGAGCAAGTTACTTCACTGAACATGAAGCTGCCTAAATGATTTAAGAATTGTGAAATTACTTATGAACACTTAAAGTTCTATGGTCATTGACACACCCCTCCCATCTCTTGGTCTTTGACTTCTGGTTCCTCTTTTGCGCCGAAAAAGCACACTGTTTATCGGCACCGCCCGGGAGGAGAGAGGGAGAGGCAAACTGAGGTTATGCAACGTTAACCTTAGGGCTGCGCTCTATGAGGTCGATGGCTGGCTGCTAAAGCTCGGCAAATGTCATTCACCCTCATTGCGTTTGAACATTGTACGGTAATCCCTAGGAATAAATAGTGATATGAATAAGTCAAGATAAGCTGAAAGCTAAAAAAAGGAACACAAGATTGATTGATGTGGCTGCGAGAGAAGGATGCAAAGTTTGAAGTGTGGTCCAAATATGGAAACCTCTGTATCGAGCAAAAAAATAAAGAAAAAATAAAAGAATACACCAATAAACATCACTATCTTTTTGGTTCTATTGGTGTCTAAAAGAGTCTACAAAACCCCATATTCTTCCTAATCAAAACACATTTTATTAATTTCATTTACAGCAACAAGTACCACGTTTGGGCACTGTAATTAGGATGAGAAAAGACATGCTAAATGTTACAAGCCATTTTCCACCATGCTAAACTCAGATACTGAAAATGGACTAAAGCTTGGAAGGTGACTTTTAAAACTAACAACATAAAACTGTACATTTGATCTCACACGTTGACCCAGAACAAGACCCGGCTAAAATGTGATCACTGGAAGATAAGTAAGTATATAATAAGTATGTGCATGGGATCTCACATGAACCACATTACGCAAACTTTCAAGCTTATTGAAGAAAAAACATTTGCCGGGCACCACAAAGGCACTCCCAGAGGTCAGATGAGCTCAGTCCTTTTTTTTTATTAGCCGGATAGCAACGATTTGAAACATGTGTTGGCATCATCTGAGGCTTTGCAGAGCTGCAAAGATCACTTTCCTACTTTTGATCCAGGAATGCAATATTGAAAGTTGTTGTTTAAATTTATTTGACATGTGACTGCCGCATTGTATAAAATGTAGACAGACTTTTGGATTATAGAGGACAAATTTAGATCAATTCAGAACCATTCAAAACGGTTGCTGATTTGACAAATCACTTAGACAGACTTTTTGGACCAGCGTTTTGGAGAGTACAGAGATCCTTACAAAGATTTGTTGAGGTAACTTTCCTTTAGAACAGACTTTGCTTTTTATGGTAACTTTCTTGTGTCTATGTTTTCAGCCTAGATTTGAACATTGTCAGAGTTGAGGCCTGTCTCACATCCTCATGAAGACTGTTCCAGATTTTAGCTGCATGAAACTGAAACGCAGCTTCACCGTGTTATTGACTCTGGGAACCACCAGGAGACCCCTCCCTGAAATTCTCAGGGCCCGAGATGGTTCATACGGCTCTAACATGTCAGAGATGTACTTTGGTGCTAAACCATGAAACACCATCAAACACAATGGTACACAAGCAGAGCTGTTTTAAATTCTATTCTCTGAGTGACAGGAAGCCAGTGTAGAGACCGGAGCACTGGACTAATATGGTCGTATTTCCTGGTTCTTGTCAGGACTAGAGCAGCAGCGTTCTGGATGTTCTGCAGCTGTCTAACAGCTCGTTTAGAAAGGCCAGTGAGCAGCCGTTACAGTAGTCTAACCTGCTGGAGACAAATGCATGGATGAGTGTCTCTAAGTCTGGTTTTGACACTATTCCTCTGATCTTAGCCATGTTTTTCAGATGATAAAAAGCTGATGATGTTATTGCTTTGATGTGGCTGTTTAAGTTCAGGTCTGAGTCCATGATTACTCCCAGATTTCTAACCTGATTTTTTGGTTTTAGAGAGAGAGACTCAAGGTGACTGATAACACTTTGTCTTTGTGTCTGTGGGCCAAAAATAATTATCTCAGTTTTGTCTGAGTTTAGTTGGAGAAAGTTGTTTTGCATCCACAAACTGATCTGTTCGATGCAGTGACAGAGTGTATCTACAGGCCCCTGTTCACCTGCCGTCAGTGACACGTAGATCTGAGTGTCATCTGCGTAGTTGCACATTGTTGCTGTTTATTAGCTGACCCAATGGAAGCATGTACAAGTTGAATAAGAGAGGTCCCAAGATTGACCCCTGGGGGACTCCACAGGTCATGGAAACTTTGTCTGAGACACAGTTGCCAATTTTGACATTTGACCTTTGAAAATGCTCCAGTCTCAAATGAGATGTTCACTAACGAAACAAGTTGTGGTAACAAGCTGGTCAGCACAGACTTCAGAAATCTAGTGGGCAATTCATCAAAGCAGCATGTGCATGAACTCAGACCGGAGATAACCTCTTCGATTGTTTTGTCAGTAACAGGTGTGAAATGTGTCAGCTCAAGGTGTTTATCAGGTGGCAGGGTTTCCATTTGTGTTGTGGAAATTATTGCATTTTTAATGCCTTGGACTTGTCATAACACAATATTGCAAACTCATTGCACTTAAATGTAGAGATTAGTTCTAAGGGCAGTGAAACTGGAGGATTAGTTAATCTGTTCACTGTGGAAAACAGAACACGAGAATGAATTGTTTCTGCAGTTTGCAATGATTTTAGAGAAGTATTTCTCCCTTTCTGGTTGAACTCACAAAGCACTTCTTTGTATATCTCAAAATGAACCTGGAGCTTTGACTTGCGCCATTTCCGTTCGGCTTTTCGGCACTCCCTTTTCTGTGCCCTGACCGAATCTTCACTTCTCCATGGTGCCTTTTGCCTATTGTTAACCATTTTAACCTTGACAGGAGCAATAGTATCCAAAACATTGAAGACGCTTGATGTGTAAGAGTCCAACATATTATCAATATTAGAACATGGAGGATTTTCAAATCTGATCATTTCCATAAACTGTGTCCTTGTTGTATCATTTGTATCAAAGGTTGAGTATCTAGCCATGTGATGTGAGAATGCAACCTTTCAAATGCAAAATGGAATAGCTGAGGGCAGCTTTAAATTCACATTCTTCCCTACACCACCATATGAGAAAAAAAATGGATAAAGGGCCCTTTACTGTTGAATGAAATATAATCTAAGCATTTACAGAGGACTTTTTGTGATCTATGGTGCAAATAAAGCAAGAATTGCTGCATTTACAAAATCCAATAAAACGAAAGTGATTGATAATGTGCGAAACACACCTTCTTTTCCTGTGTCTATGGCCTCTTTATACATTATCACTGTACATTTCTGCAGTCAATGGAATCAGTGGACCTTCACCTGCTGTACGACTTTGCTATTCTTTTAAATTCACAACATTTTGTCAATTGACCATGTCCGTTCCCCTCCCATTCACGGTCAAAATCCAAGGGGTCGGACAAAGAATAGATGCCTGCTACGCTCCTCTCAAGGGCGTTTATGAATATATTTCATGACCGAAGAGATAACTAAGACAGATGACTCTGTTTATTGCTCATTCATCTGTCTCATTGGCCTTTTATTTAATTGAATTGTTAGAAATACCTTGAGGCAAATTTATATTGTTCTATTTTTCAGTAACTGTACACAGAAGGACAACGGTAATTTATCGTACAAATATTTTTTCGCATTACAACAAGTACAAACAAACAATACAAACAATGGACAACATCTCGATATACGGAGAACATCGAGACTCAAAAACGCTTCTTCTTCCTGTATCCAAAGACAACAACAGCAGCACGGCGGATAATGAACAGGCCGATAGCGGTTGCCTTTGTTTGCGCTTTGGTGCTGGTATTGACCCACCTGCATCACTTGACATTATTGTGCCTCATGTTCTTCATTCATTTGAAGGAGAGAACCGGTTGGCTGCGTGCCAGACATGGACGACGCATACAAGTACTTCCTGTTCTCAAAAGACCAAGAATATGTGCGGATAGAACATGTGCAGAACAAAAATGATTGTGTCTTTCTGTCGATGGGGATATTCTGATACATGACCAAATATTCGGGTTAGAAAAGGATCTTATTCAGGTTTTTGCCGGTGTTTACTGTACATGAAAAGTTTTGAAAGGGTTTTTGACTCCATGTAAAGTAGTCGATGAGATGAATATTAATAACCTTTGAGTGAAGTGTAGTAAGATGCTGGAGAACTTCCCAGAGGCTTCTTCACACTCATCTGTTCAATCTTAGTGATCAAGGAGATTTACTGTGGAAAACTCCATGACTGTGCACAAACATTGTCAGTCAGTCAAATTGTTCTTATGAAGCCGTAATATTATTGCTACAGCAGTTGCCTCATAGGTTGTCCTAATATCTCAGACTGTTGTTTACTCTTAAGTACTTACACGTCTGTTTTCTTCCTGATTCTGGCTCTCAGGTTAAAGTTATTGCACCCCCTCTGTTTATGGCACTTATTCACACTCTTATTGTTTCACCCTGTCCAGCTGAAGTCTTTGGTTTACATGTTACCATTCAATATTCTCCTTGTTTGGAGAGAGTCAGTTCAGCACGTCTCGCGTTAACATTTGACTGTCGCCAAACGCCTTGGTAATCGGAGCTCCGGGTTTATCAGAGGGGTGACGTAAAACAGTCGGAAACATTCACACATGGACATGCGTACGCGGTCACACTCGGCGGTAAATCCTCGGCCCGGGGGGTCAGTGCAGTGTCGGTCATGAGAAAGACTGCAGGCCGAGGTGAGACCACATAAGAGTTTGCGTGTGCTATGCTAGAAGCTAAAGTGTGTCATAGCAGTACTATGTCCCCTTTCAAAACACGCAGAAAACAGAAAGTGCATCATAACATTTCTGCCCAAGGATAATATAGGGGTTTAGCAACAATGAACACAAAAAGTAATAACTTAACACAACATGAAAAGATTCATAGTCAATTATTATTTAATGCATTCAGATAGAAAGCTAAATGAAGTGACTTTTTAATATTTCCAAAGTTGTGTAAGGTTTTCAGTGAGGGGAAGGAGGGGGCTGCAAGGATAGCACAGCTTGGTTACTTTGGCTGGCTTGAGAGCTGCTATATTATTTAACATTTAATCATCCAGAAAATATTAATTGAGATTAAATATCTATTGTACAATGATGACTATGAGCAGCAGTGCATTGGATTGCTTCATTCATGATGAAAATGTCCAGAAAGTATACACTCACAGCAGCCTCACAGTAGAATAATTATTGTTGGCTGTTTCTGATTTTCTCATTTCAGGAGGAAAAAGAAACCAGCAGCTTGTCCAGTATCTCATGTTTTATCCCAGTATTTAGTTTAATTCCTCCGGGAGAGATAGTGGGGCTGTCAGTAAGCGTTTGGCTTCAGTGCTGAAGATTTCTTCAATACGCGCTCAGGGCGTATACTTGTGTAGTGTTGTGTCCATTGCTCATGTGGCTTGTTGTGACTGAAACAGCATTCAGCTTAAAAATCTGCCAAATCAATGACTTGATGATTTGCTGTGGAGACCGCTGCTGAAAAAGAGAGGAGCCAGATGAATGGAGCTGTTCTTCAGAGATTGTAGACTTGTATGATCACTTTGATGCTCACTTGAACATGCAGCTACTGCTAACAAGACTGAACTAAATCATCTTTCCCTTATTACCAACAACCCTGTCTTGACCTCCTCATGCTTAGTTAGCATCCTGCGACCTTGGGCTGCACATAAAAGGAGCAGAAATAAATCAATGCCCTTGTCTTTTTCTGAGAAGCACGTCATTTGTAGCTATTAATTTTATTTTCTATGAATTTATCCATGTGAATTAGAACAATGCATATTAATGAACACATCAGCAGAAAGCATCAACACGTAAATATGCTGGAGTCAGCAAAATAAAAAAAATTCAGTTGTTGTCCCAAGGCAAGCAAGTCCAATAAACATTCAACAACATACAGAGGAGAATACATAAGACACATATTTCATTGACAACACGTAGCTACAATAAACTGGTCCTATAGATGCCCCACCCCCACCCCTACCTGTGAGAAAAAAATAATTTAGTTAATGCTTTGCTGCGAGCCAGGTCCTAGAGTCTCATACATTTTATCAGAAAGTAGGAGTAAATACAGTATCTAATTAATTGAGCTCCAGAGAGACAGACTGGATGAATGAACAAAACAAAACACTAGTTCTGGATGTTGTTTTTTGTATTACTATTATAGGAACAAAATCACAACCACTTCTAATCATTCTTACTGGATTGCACCTGCACCTGTGAGTGGGGACCACTTATCTTAATGTGTCCCCATACAAGATGGCTATGAAAATATTGAGTCTGTATCTATCCACATAGTGTCCCATGATGAGACCTGTGATGTAATATTTTGGAACAGCTTCACTGCCTTTCAGGAAATCGCCCCGGCCATGACTTGGATTGCCTTTGTGTGTTGTTTCAAGCACCTGAGAGGGGGAAACGACCAGGGCTCTGCTCCTCGTCCCCTGCTCCCAGATGCTCCAATACACAAGTATGTAAACAGCACTATGGTTACACTGAGGCTGTTCCAAAATGTAGCGCACAGATGAGCTTGACCTGTTTTTGACTCAATCACTTTCCGTAATGTAATTTCCTGGGTTGGGTGCAAGCTTATTATTTGTTTTGTGTTCACTGGATCCTGCTCCGACATACTGAAAGAGGAACAAAACATTATGCTGTTGTTGGGGTCAATTTGGCATAACTTCTCAGCTGCTGGATCGCATGCTGTAAACACGTCTATTACCTAAGAATAATGCATTTGTTTAGGATTTCCTTTGGGTCTAAAGGCTTTATTGGATTGGACAGCTCAGGGCAAGGAGTGCACAGAGACTATATATGGGTATAGTAACTGCAGCAGCCTTAACCACTAGCCTCACCTGCATGTTCATAAGTAATTTTAATGCTTTTGATGCTCCTTATATAAGACGAGTGTCATAAACTTCCATCGATTTTCTTTTCAAAATGTATAAGTTTTAACAGTTTTAATTGGCTCCAACATCCATATCAATGCAACAATGAACTCTTTGTTTTATTGTCCTCAATTCCATTCAAGACTCTCCACAGAGAAGGGGTTTACTGGTTCAAGGGGACAGAGCTTCAGTGCCACGTCCTCTTCTTGCAGAGAGCTTGTGTTCTGGGAAATTGCGCGCTGGCAGCCGAATGTGTCACAAACTGTTCTGTCCTGGGGCGCATCATGAGGCACACGCATGTAATCGATGAGCCACACTACGGCCTACCAATGAGGGCATCAAGTATTCATTACACCAATTAGCCCATGTTAATCGATTATGAAGTAAAAGTAATTGGCTGTAATTGAGTGTAGTTAAGTAATCTGTGCTCTAAATGGCGGTCAAATTGATTTTTTTTTTAGGATTCATTTGTCTGCAGTAATGCGTTACGGCGAGTCAAATCATTTTCCTAAGCCAGGCCATAAATCTGAAATAGTATTGAACAATGAGGCAATAACCCGACTGCATCACAACGGTGCTATTTGTTCACATGTTTTTGACCTTCTCATCGGGGAAACAGCAAATGTCAGCAGCTCAAAATGACAGAAAGATTTCAATACAGCGGAGGATTTATGGCACTTAGAGCCATTACAGGGAGTGACTTAAAGAGGATTATTGTAACCGATTACAACTGGCCACAGCAAGTTAGAATTAAAGTAGAAGTCCGTGCGATTGCAAAAGGAGGAGAGAGAAATATATTTTTTTAAGTAACCAATCAAGCTTCCTCTCCTCCCCCTCCTGATTGGACCTGGGGGAAGGTGGTGGTGGTGGTGGGGGGTTCCTTACATCACCGGTGCCCAAAGTGTGGCCTTTTTCTAGAGATGGTACTTTTTCCGAGAAATGTAATCACTCTACACAATTATAACCTCAAAAAAGTAACATTTTGTTGTGAGACAGAGCTGTATTAAGGCCCAAGGTGTTAATACAGATGTGGGACACAGTTTAAACCTCTGCTAAATGCACCCAGTGGATAAAAAAAAGGTTTCAATCTTTATTCTTTATTTATGGACAGGATACAGACAGCAACTGACTATGGTATGTTTTTATTCTGTTGGGGAAACTGGGGCACCGGGAGGAAATCCACCCAGCAGGAAGAACATACAAACTCCATTTGAAAAGACTCCACCCAGTCTGGGAATCGACCCTGAAACCCTGGGATCCTCTTGCTGTGAGACGAGAGCACGCCCCCTCCAGCGGGGGCTTTCAACTTCAGATCTGCTCCATTTAAGCCAGTAATGACTTCAGCGGCAGGAAGCCTGTGGTGTCCTCATGAGTCAGCACGAGATATCCAGGGTTTACCTTGAATGGAAGATTAAGCATTACCCATCTGGTAAAGCAGTACCAAATGTTCTCTGATAATCCCATTTTATATATTCTGCTCCATGTAACACATCTCAGACAGATTTTCACTTTTTCTTTTTTAAATTGAAAGACCACATTCAGGACCAAACCGCCTATATATCGTGACTTATAATGATGACCTCTCTTGGTGTGAATCAGAGTTCACACAATTTCTTTAGAAAAAATGGACAGTGTTCCGTCAATTCTCGGAAACATTAAGCGGTAAGGACACACGGAGCCGACCAATGCATTAGAGTGGAAGTTTTTCAGGGCAAATCTATCTGCGAGTCATCTCCTATCTCCGTCACTCAGGAAGTCGGGCCCGAAGTCTTTCAGCAAATGGAAGTTACCTTTTTCCACGTTGTCCTCGCTGCAGATAACAGGTTGCATTCAAGTGACATCACAACATCCTAAAGATCAAGGGTAGGTTGGCACGAGCGCAAATAGCTGTTGCGAAGGAAAGCCTTTACATACTCGAGTAATTACTTGGGTTGCTGCTCTTTTACATCTACGCAAGCACAAATATTTTAAAGTATAGTTGCTATTACTTTACTAAAAATGTGGACTACTCTACCCTCCTCTGATTATTGGACATGGATTGTGAGAGTGCTCCACTGACCTCTGAATAAGCCTAATCAGCATTATCAGTACGCATGCGTGGTAATGTTCCGGTCAAAGTTCACATCTACCCACAGTGTCAACAAAGCCTATTAAAACCATATATCATAGTGACACAACCGGCTATTTAGTGACTATTATGGCGCTTAAAGTGGTTTTACAATATGCCAGGTTTGCATTCATTCTCCATTGCAGTGCGACTGTCCTCATGGGCTTAATCAGTGTATGGAAGAGTTTTGTTCTTTTCACGAGTGCAATAAAGGAACCTCACAGCGTTTATGCGAGCCGCCATACGCACTCATGACATTTCCTACTAAAAGAAAAGATCCAGAACGTTGTGACGAATGGATTAAATGTGTAAGTTTGACATATAGCTAACTAGTTGCTATTTGTAACCAATACGTCTATTTACTGTACGACATGTACGTCACAGTCACACTGATTACTATGACAATGGACAGCGCCATTTTAGCGTGGTTTCCAGTTGCCTGACATAGCCATGGATCAACCATGAAATATCCTACATCTGGCAGGGAAAGCGGTGCCAATTTTCGCTACTAAGCGCAGCAAAGGTATAACTAACTAAACTTAGCTAAACTTAGGCACAGCCGCGGTCTGCGGCAGGTCTGAGGACTAATGCTGCGTTTACACATAAGCACGATGCGTTACGAATGCCACAAATCCACATTCGTGGCCAAGGATCACGAATGTGAGTGGACTTTGATGATTCGGGGCAGAGGTTTCACGTGCCGCCACTAACTGTTGCGACTGTTACTACGCGTTACGATTAATGGCACGAATTATTACGCACGGTCACGAATATGCGTCCCGCGCTGCTGCGTGGTGTTGCACGCTGCTGCGTGGTGTTGCGCGCTGCCACGGGCTGTTACGGGTCACTAGGAATATTCGCGTTCTGTCCGAAATCTGTCAAGAATTGGGCGAAAGTGGAGTGATCTTCTTCCACCGGGTTGGAGGCGGAGCAGAGGCCGTGCTCTCCCCTGAGTCATTGGGCTCGTCTGGCTCCAACTCCCGAACATCAGGTACGACTGCACGAGGAAGTAAGGAGGAACACTTTCAGCACCCCGAGGAGCGGCAGCGGCAGGTGCTGTCCGTGGATTGGAGCGCGGATTGGCCGAGTTTGTGACACTTTTCCTTGGCATAGCTACTGCAGGTACGAACATTTACTTTGGGCGTAGCGTGGGTTTCTGTCAATTTTGAGCGTAAAAACAGTGATTCCGCTCCACGAATGCTCTACGAACGCTCTCACGCTGAATTACGAAGCGCCACTACTCCTCACGAAAGGACGCGCTCCGTTGCGAACTCCACGAACAGAGGGTGATTAGTGACATTCGTGGAAGATTTTTTGACAGACAAAAACTTTCTCCACGAACGCCACGAATGTCACGAGCTGATGCGTTCTGTTAAGAATCCCATTGAGATGCGTTAAGTCACGTCACGAACGTCACGAATGACGGAAAAATTACATTCGTAACGCATCGTGCTTATGTGTAAACGCAGCATAAACCAGGACGTAGACTACACCGGTTAAAAATCAGGACTGAACCATGACTGAATAAGAAACTAGAGCTTTTAGACCAAGAGAAAAGCACAACACAGCAGACCTTTAACCTGGGCCAGCATGCTTTGCGCTCGGTGAAATGCCGAATCCGCTTATATCCCCTTATGTTCCTATGTGAGGGCTTAGTGCACAAGCTAATCATTATTGCACTCTACCTAATGTGAGCGTTGAGTGGGAATAAGCATGCGGCATGGGCGGCACGGGCGGCATGGGTGACATGGGTGACATGGGCGTCGGAACCATTCATTGTGAGGGGACTTGAAAACTGGTTGTTTGGTCCCCTCCACTTTCACAACGTGAATTTTCATTGACTTTATTACTTAAAGTTTAGACTGGACCTATTCAATAGGCGGCACAAGGACAAACAATTAAATCGGACCCGCGCCTTATTTTCCATCAAAAACAATATATTTGGGCATTATCCGCGCCAGTATTGCGTTGCCCCACGGCGCAGCCGCACCGCTTTGCATAGCTCTGTGTTTATGTGGCTCCGCCACCATCACCTCAGAGCGGCTGAAATGTAAACATGGCTCTGTAAACCGGTGAAAAACGGCTAAAGTGAGAATACTGAGGATTATCGTTGGACGGACTGACAGATTTGACCAAACCGAAGCACAAGGACACTCGTGCATCGTGTTTTCGGAGTTTTGCTCGGCTTATCACATGAAGGAGCAGGACTTTTCACGGTTCGTGGCAGATGGGCAGTGTGTTTCTCTGTCTTCATCGTTACAAAGGGCCTGACCAGTAACTTTAAGGTAAGGACCATCAGTTTTGACGTGTTTACAAAGCGGGTGATGAAGCTTGAGTTTGGGGAAATTGCACCGGGTTGGCACGAGTGTTCAACCGGTCAATACGCTTGTTAAACCCCGCTGTCTGGACTCTAACTATTCATTTGACTCAATTTTATCTGGGTTTGTGGGAAATGTGAAGATACAAGCGTTGAGATGTTTCTTTGCGATGGCAGGAGTTAACGGATGTGGCTGAAGCTGAATAAATGTGGATGCAAACGCGACATAAAAGCGTCATAAAGCCCGGGCTGGACAGGAGAACAGCGGCTCCACAGCTGCGAGGAGGAGGTGCGCTCGAGTCTCAGGTTTTTATGAAGTAGCGTACTTCTTTCGCCCGATTCGGATGTAGGCCCGCTAAAGCCCTAACGTTGTCCTGTTTTTGCCCTGACCTTGTCCCCCCCTCCCCTCTTGAAGTGTGTTTCCCCCCACCTTCCAAACTCTTCCGACGCCGCTGGCATGCGGGGAGGTGACCATGGCTGGTTCAAGGTCTAGCTTTGATTAGGACGCATACAGTGAATCACTCAACCCTGCGTCACCTCAAAAGGCCTTCACAGAGAGAGAAGAGAAAAATGTTGCCGTGTTCAGGGTCAGAGAAACAAAGGAAATAAAGAAGCACAAAGACGGGATAAGATCATGGGATGCCCACAGGCTTCTACTCCAGGACGTCACAGAAAACAAGCGCATAAGGACGCATTGTTATAATAAAACATGTCAGAAAATGTATGAGAGAAATTGCTTTGATTGTTAAATGAAAATGTTATTGTTTTTATTTTGGGGGTGGGCGCTTTTGCTTCGGCCCACTCCTTTTGAGTAGACTAACTGCTCAAATAAACAAACTAAAACTAAAATAGTTGCTAAAGGCTTGAGTTGGTCAGGTCACACACTCTATTAACCCAATGAATAGCTTTAGGTTTAATGATAAAAGTGAAAGAATTGAATTGTTTTCAATAGGGATTTCCACAAACGTCTGAGACATTATTAGGCTCTCTGTGAAGCTTGGCACACACAGTATTCAAGAACCACAATTTGCAAGCATATAAATATTTGAAGGCATTTTTTTATATTCATGCACACAGCGACTCAAACCGCTTCACAATAATACAAAAGAGATTCAATAAAAGACAGACAGCTTAAAAATAAATATACTTTAAGACTATATTTAAAAGATAAGCCTTTTTTGCATTTGTGTTGTGTGTTATGCTAAGAATTGGGTAAAATGTTTTAAACTGCTGTGCTGAATCCACGGTCTAACTTGAGCGGCAATCATGGGCTGAATACAAAGTTTGTATGAAGCTTGAGTGACTAAGACGTCCATGACAACGGTCAGAAATATTGCTCACAATTGCCCTTTGGTATGAGGAGGAGATGAAAGTGCTCCATTGAAAATTGGTCATATAGCTGTGGAGTCATGATACTGTGGGTTGAATGGGTTCAGTAGACTTTGACATATGCTCTGTTGTACTTTGGTAAGTAAATGGCTTTTGACCCAACAGTTTGAGCTGCACAGACTATGTGGGTTCTCTCTGAAGTTACGTACTCCCACTTTTAAATACCCCTTACCAAAACTCCTGCATAAGATCCGGAAATTGGCCTGCAAAATTAGTTGCAAATCCCTTTAAAACCCTCCTCTCCTCATCCCTCATCTAAAGAAACTCAACCACTTGGACAATGGACGGTAGGAAGCTAGAACAAGTTAATTCTGCATAACATACCCCCTTTAAGCAACATATTTCATGTTCCTTTATATTTACTTTTTGTTCACCTGTTTACAAAAAATATTTTTATTTCATTCAAATCAAACACACTCTCCAAACTGCACCCATGTGTACAATTAAATTAATTTAGTTTAGATGTAACAGTTAAATAAAAACCTGCAGCTGCGGCGCTCTGCAGCTCAGACATGTCTGTCCTTTCTCACTTGCCGCTGTGAGCACAGGCATCGGAGAACACTACATGACACTAATGTTTTATCAGGACATCTAAACTTCAGTGAAGTTACTACATTTGTATGAACGGGCCGTGCGTGAAGTCTCCTCGGTAACAAAACAGCGGCACAAATACTGTACAATGCCATTCAGTCACAATGGCCTCGATGTGGAGCCCCTCGGAGCATGTGGTGCCTGACGCACAGCGCGTTATAAGCGTATGGGGAGTGGAGGCACTGTGTTCTGAGACCCAATGAAAAAGTTTAGTTACCGACGGGTCTAAACCTTGTTTAAAATTTTTTTTTTTAAATAAAACACTGGTTGCCTGTCGTTTGTGAACTGTGCCTGTAAAATCTCACATAGTTGGCAGAGGAGGCTAGTGTTGGAATGTCTGTGCCCATCCACGTCTCATGTCAGAGGGGCATACAATACACGACTATCTTATCTGCCCGGGCCACATGATAGGCCCATCAGCAGCAGTGTGCACTTTGATGAACTGAAACCTTGTCCTGCCTGAGTGCTCCTGATAGCTGATAGTTCAGGCTGGGACATGGGGTCTACTAAAATGACTCCCAGACAGACCTATTTATACACCACCACCCTGTTGGTCACATGGAAGCGCGCATTACGTAAACTTTTATTTCAACTTTAGCACACATTATTTTTCTCACATAATAAAAATTATGAGAAAAGTAGGAAATACATGCACATTATTATATATATATATATTTTACAATAAACGTGTAAACAAGCTAAGGATAATTATAAAGTTTTGTTTTGTTTCATGAGAGAGAGAGAGAGTGAGAAAGGCAGAAACTCTGAACACTACAAATAGAACATTTTCATCATCTAAAAGCCTCTAATAATATTCATTTGAAACCACTTTAAACCTAAGTGGCTTATGGCAAACATTCTGTGCACATTCATACTCCATACTTATCAGATTTTACAGGTGTCTGGAGCATATTCCTTCCTTCTCCTTATGCGCTTCAGGTGGGGTACATTCAGGACAATGATCTGTTTTTACACACAGGGAATACAACTTGACCTTTATTACCGTGCTGTGGAGTCTGCATGTCTATTTAAGTTTCACAGCACCACTTGAGGTAAGGATGTATATACAGTGTGTGAGAAGAGCTCACGTTCTGCTCTATTCCCCCAATGAGGACATCATTCCACTGCCTTTTGACACATCCTAACAACCTGTCAGGAGCTGGGAAATGATAGCACAGCTCACTCCTGACGTTCTTAATGCATTTCTAACGTCGCAAATTCTTCACTGAGATAAGTTCACTTTGAAAACTTTCAGGGAGCAATGCTGTCATCGTAATGTAAACAACAACTCATCTGCTGGTTCACAACAGATGGCACAAAGTTATTTTTTCCATAAAATGTCTGCTTTTACAACATAATTACAACATAATTAATATATATACTATTGAAGAAAAAAAAGACTCTTTGGGGTTTAAGTTTAAGGTCATGGGCAAACTTATTTATAAAGCACTTTTACAAACTAGTCATCACTGCTCCAAAGTGCTGTACAGGTACACCGTGCAATAATACAAAACTACAATAAACACAACAATAAGTAAAACAAGATAAGAAAAGTGAAAAATTAAACAGTCTCGTGTCCAAAGCAAAACGATGACTAACAGAGTTTTGAAGCTCTCAAATGAAGTAGCCTGTCTGTTGTTCAGAGGGAGGGAGCTCCACAGTTCAGGGCCCGCTACCGCAAACGCTTTATCTCCTTTTTTTATTTTTGAATGAGATCTTGGACGGTCCAGCGAACACTGGCCCGAAGCATCGCAGCGCTCTGTCAGGGGCGTGCAAAGACAACCGTTCAGGTCCATAAGGCGGTGCCGGTCCATGGATGGATTCAAAAACAAGCAATGCAATTTTGCAGTCGATTCTAAAAGCAACAGGTGAAGAGAAGAGAAGACAGAACGGGAGTGATGTGTTTTTGGGGTGAAGCATCTAATTTACCCACGTCGTATTTTGGTTGAGAGATTATTACTATTACTCCACTACATTTGAGAGAGGAATACATTACCTAGTCTCATGATGCACAAACGCTTCCCTGCTGATGCCTCTGACTCACGAGAAAGATTGTGCCCCGTGTTGTCGCACAGTGGTGAGTTTGAGCTTAGTGCCTTTGAAGCCGCAATAAGTAAGAATCTGGCAGGCTTTTCTTATAATAACATAATACTGTATGTCTAAGAAAGATTAATTTATGCAACGGTAAAATATGCACAGCTCAAGATTCCACAAGCCGGGCTAGACAGACACTTTCTTTTTCAAATCCATTAAAGCTGCTTCGAATACGTCCCTTTGAATATGCATTATCGTCGGATCAAAGCCGAGAAAGAAAAACACATTATTGGAAATGCCTTAAATGGCTTTCTATGTCAAATCTTAATATCTCCTTTCTTACCTCTAAACCAGATTTTTTTTTTTTGACGCAGCACAAACCGTTACGAGCAAAGTCTCATATTCGGGTTGCTTATAAATCGTCACAGACTTGAATGTCGCTCTTGCATAATGGGACCTGGAACAGCATGTTTGCGTTCGAACCAGTCAGTCTGGTCCGGGGTGCTGCAACTTTGAACCTTTTCCTTTAGGTTAATTGCATTTTTTTAACGTACGTAACCTTTCCACATGTATTTAAAAAGTACATTGTATACATGTGTGGCGTTTGTATGTGTGCAAACGTCCATGTACATATGGACTTGATTGATTGTGAAGCGGCTCCCTTATTTGGGGAAAGAGTTAAATTGATGTGAGTAGCGCAGGATGCATTTTTTTTCTTTATTTCTTTTTTTTCTTTTATGAACTAGACGTATATGGCTGAGTGGCGCTTCCAAATTGTAGAGTGCTTTGGTAATTGCTTCAGAAAAGATGCACTTCTTCGCGCGATATCTCTCCTCCTGCAGGTGTCAAGCTAATTTACGGGCGCATGGTGAAACTTTCCCTCATAGCTCTCGGAGGTGTTTGGAATAACAGTCAAGCGGTAAAGTGGGAGTTGGCCTCATAACTCACTCAAAGTTTTTCAAGTGACAAATGTGCAGCTCAAATGTTTGGGATAAATTGTCTTGACTCAGAATGGATGGATGAAAGAAATATTAAGGTGTTACAGACTACTTCAATTTAAGTCTGTGCCATTTGGAGATTCAAGACACACAATTCACTCACAAACAGAACAGATGAGTGTGTTACACCGATTCATCAGAGATAACAGTATTTTAGCTCAGTGGATCAAACATTAACAATTCAGTAAAAAGTAAACGCTTTTTTTTGTTTTAGTTATTGCAGAGTACATTTTATGCAATTTCTTCCTTTTAAGCAATAAAGGGTGCAGCCTACCCATCATGCTCATATAAAGCGTTTTGCTCCCTTAGAGTATAATTGCAGTATATTTTTTAAAAAGATAAAGTTGTGTAATTCCTGCAGAGTGGCATGAGCAATTGTAATCCCTTTAGCCTCGATGCTGAAGCTATAGTCCCGATCAAAAGTGTAAGACCAGTTGAAAAATGGCAACGACAATAAAATCACATTTCGCATGGTTGGATCTTGACAAGGTTTCTACCAGAACTTATACAACAAGAAGTGGGAGTGAGACAAAAAAAATGTTTTATTTGAAACAACAAATACACTGAAATGGCTCAGTGCTGATGACAAATGTTGGGGTTTTCCACTTGACTTTTTTGTTCCATAGCCTTCAGGATTTTGCAGAAATTCTAAATGACTGTCTGACTGCGTCCCACCTCAGCAGTGATGGCGAGCTGCGAGAGGCTCTGCTTATGCAGCTCCACACCCCAAACTCACTGCTCAAATATATATTTACTTTTTTGGTCTTTGGCATCAGGGCGTCACGACAGTGTAAATACTTGACCTACCTAAAATTACACTGAATTCCAATTTTTGCACATGTCTGGCCGTTTGGCCTTTTAAAGGCATGTGGTCCTAAACTTTGGATCAGCTGCAAAGAAGACTATTTCAGTGTATTTGTTGTTTCTAATAAATCGCTTACTCAGTGTTTTTGTCTCACCCCCATTTCTTCTTGTTGCATATTCAAGTTCTACTTGGAAGCTTGTTAGGTTCCAACCAAGCAAACTCTTTGCCATTTTTTAACTGGTCTTAAACTTTTGATCGGCAGTGTAAAAACTGGTGCAGGATTATATTTTGAATCAATCAGTCATCAATCACATTTCATTTACAGTATAACGCGGTGTTCATACATTTCATTTAACACAAACGACAGATTTAAACACATTCCCTGTAAGCTGTCTGCTTATGAACTCATTACTGCAGAGAATCGGGACATTAAAACTCCATCCATCCATCCATCCATCCATTTTCTCCCACTTGTCCGTTGCCGGGTCGTGGGGGCAGCTGTTTGAGCTGCCCAAATCACATAGCACCAGTCCTCTATGGCTCCTCCTGCAGGTGGTGGGTCCACAGGAGGACGGCCTCATGGTTCCAAACGGGGGCCTGTTGGTCTCTCATAGGGGGCTTCACCTCACATTAAAACTACCAATTTAAAATCAGCTAAAATAAAAAAGGGTAAAGGACCTCTAAACTTTAAACAAACAGCCTCTCCCCTCGTGCAGTAAGAGTCTTATTTGCTCAGTTGGGGAGTTTTCAGTTACATCTAAAATTCATTAAGCATTATACATTCGTATTGTTTTATTCAAACCTATTTAATGTTAATGCGCCGTTTCATGGAAATTCTCCCATATGTGCAGAGGAGCAGGCTTGTCTTGACAGGCTTTTTTCAGACGGTGTCTCAAGAAATGTGGATCTTTTTAGTCCCTTCTGTTCATGTTTTGGTTAGTTTTGGTTTTTTTGCAAACAATAATGATGGAAATTAGGAGTTCGTCGACGTAACGAACACTGCAGTGAGAAAGACATTCAGTGCAATATTCCAGTACCAGCTTTCCACTTCATGAATTTGGTTTCTTGCATGTTCTCACCACTTTGCCCTGATGCTGGTCAGTGTGGAGGAGTAGGAAACATCGGAGGCAAAGAGTTCGACCCACAGCGGAGTGAATAGAGCCCATTTCACACTGATTTAAATGTCTCTGAATCAACTGGTACATTGGTCCGCTTCCACACACGAAAATGACTCACCTCCCTGCCCGGTTGCCATGTCGACAGAGATGCATTTGGAGCCCAGGGATGAGGGGAGACATGCCCCGGTCGCATGGCACTCTACTTAAAAACCAACGAGCCACTGTGGGAATACTTTGACTTAGTGGAGCTTAAAACAAAAAGGTAAAAAAAGAACATGGATTATTATTTAGAGAGGTCTTATTTTCATGCTCAACTAAGTGTGTAATTACAAGGTATTTGGGTAGATTAGTGTTCATCTGTTAAAGACCCTGTTGTAAAAACCTGTGTTGAAGGTTCTCATTGCGATTCCAAGTTATGAGACCGCGAACTTAGCGTCACAAAACTGACACAGTGTGGCTGTAATTTAATAACAACTATCAGACAAATAAGAGCAGGGCTCCCACACAATCAATAATCAATGTCCTTTTGTAAAACACCACAATATCGTTATCAAGGCCATTCAGATCCCAATCTCAATCCAATGGAAAGTTAGGAAAACTCATAATGTTCATGATTCTCAGAGTCAAGTCAAGAGTCTTTAGGGGACAAGTCTATGAGTCGCAAGTCTCAAAAATTTTACAAACATTCAGCCAAACACATTTTTCACAATAGAAGGCTGGCAAACTCAAGTTACATTTTGAATACATAATACATATATGCTTCTCTGTCTTGTGAAATATGTTTTACCCGAGGACCTCCATTGTACATTATGTATTTCTAATAGTGGATCAAAGTAACTCAGTAACTAAGTAATAGTGTACCTAATAACAAATGAGCAGAGCCAATGTTATAAGAAAACTGAAATCTTGGGATTTTATCCCAGTAGTTGAAGGGGGTGCAAAATGATTGCCAAATTAGCCCACGCGCCCCTCCCTCGTCCTGCCCAGCAGTCTGACACTGCAAGTAATTCTAAGTCTGATCGGAATGTGTGCCAAGCTTTAATCTGTAACACATTCCATTGTTGACATGGGAAGATTTTTTTTTTTCTTAGAAAGAAAAACTGTAGAATAAAAACTAAAAGATGCTATACTTAGTGCTCCTGCTTCACAGCTAGAAGGTCCCGGGTTTGATTCCCACCTGGACGGGACCTTTCTGTGTGGAGTTTGCATGTTCTCCCCGTGTCTGCGTAGGTTTCCTCTGGGTACTCTGGTTTCCCCTACCACTAAAAACATGTACAATAGGCCAGGATGATTGAGAGAGTGTGTTTGAGAGTGTGTATGGAGGACGACGGATGGAAACTATAGCCCAAGAATCCGGTGTGGCTTGTTCATTAATATGCACTGTTCCCACCAAAAAAAACAATACTCTTTTGTATGTAACTTAAAGGCATTGGGTACCACTCTTTCATGTCCTGTGCATCTGTGTCTGCTTTTTCAATTTAGGTCAAGGACATACTAACACGTGAATGCCCAAACGCTAAACAGTGCTTAGCTTGACCAGTACCAGGAGAGACGTTATAGCAAAGGGGTGCCTTTTGAAGATCTTTGAGTGACTTGTGTTATGTGGAATAATTATTTAAAGGTGCATTTTGCGACTTTTTATGCAAAAAAAAGATATTTGTGCGTAGTTGGCCTTGTTAGTCACCCAGCGGCTGTATGAGTGGTCAGCATGGCGCCTTTACTTTTGATCATGGTGGTCTTTACAACGCTGCAGGATCAATTGTTTTGTACGTTTTCTGGTGAGAGAGTCTGTCAGCAATGAAAACCTTCCAAACAATTGATCCAGCGTCCTACGATAATAAACTCTTGATCCAAATACGGCTGCACCAAATTTGGCCATATGGTCGTGAATCATCTGACGTACTTTTATAATAGAAAAGTGGCCCAAGGCTTTTGTTCTCTGTAGAAGTTGGACTCTTTTTTATTAATTTTTTTGGTCAGTATTATGGACTGTCCTTTGTCATTTCAAAGCCTTGCATAACAGGGATATTTGTAGACACCAGTGCCCATCTGACAAAGATTTGCAAATAGGACACAGGATCATAGACCATGCTGTTTTAAATATACAATAAAAAAAAAAAACAATTAGACCAGATGGAACTAGACCAGGGAACCGCACAAAGGGCAATTGTTAAGAAGTTTTTAACATTTGCTAAGTAGGAGAGGGAGTGCTTCGAAAGTGTGTAGTGACACATGTTCAAGGCACTTTGCACTTCTATAAAGCAATTGCCAAAAAGTCTAAAAGTAAACAAACAAACTTAATTGGAGACCTTCACCAAGGCACTGGTCCGTTATGTTACAGTGGTAGTGCCAGACCTTGACATAAAGTTGAATAGAGATGTGATATTGTAGTTAGACACACATATCTAGCTAGATATGTTTCAACTGCCAATACAGAACACATAACCACATAACCAAACATTAACGTAGCTTTTGGCTAGTCACTTTCAAGGCCTAGGCTAATGTACTGCTTTACAGAATGTGAAGGATGTGTTATATTAAAAAAGTACACAAATTGTACATTCAGAGCGCACAGTAACATTTGTTTGTCAATTGATGCATATATGAGAGCATTTTTTACACCTAACTACTGCCCAAACATCTGCCTTGTGGCGTGTAGTGGAGGAAAGCTGCCTCCCACAATGTCTTACTGTAATTGTTTTGTTGCAGTGATGAAACAGCATGTGTCGCTAATGTTGTTTACAATATTACCTCTTATTGATATTAATAACAGGAACAGACAGAGGCATTGCTGCCGTGGCTTTCCTTTTATTGCCTGCCACTTTTAATCAACGTGTTTGTACCAAATGTACAAGGAACTAAATTAAAATGATGCGAAACAAATTGCAGCTTCCATTAAAGTGTGTGTACATGTTATGATTGAATTCTTGCCATGTTGTTGTTGCAGAAATAAGATGATCTAAATGCATTTGAGATACTTCTTCACCTTTAAACAACCACATGTTTAGATCTACAGACTATCTGCGAGATCCCCTTCCTGTTTCAATCACATGTTTTATCTCTCACTCAGACACGTTCTGACGGAAAACATTTTGTCCGAAATAGAGTATTGCACAAGCCAAGAAACACAAAACATTTAAACTTAGAACTTGCAGGCTACATAACCAGACAAGCCAGCATGTTTCATCAGTATCTATTTTCCTGATGCCATGCCATCTTGTAAATCTGTCGGATCTCGGAAGCTAGCAGGGATGGGCCTGGTTAATAATTGGATGGCTGACGGTGTGTGAGGGTCCATTGCTTCATGCAGCCACACCTCATGGGTACCTAAATAGCTTGTGACCACCATGGAGTGAATTAAAAATGATCTCTTGTGAAGCGACTTGGATCAGTGCTTAGTTTTGGAAGACAGGTTCAGTGTCCAGGTAATTTCAGCAGTGTACAAATGTGCATTTATTCTGAGCTGTGCTTTTTTACAAATGATCATCCAGATAATCTCAAGACTGTGCTCAACCTCACATCCAAAACAGCAGGAAATGCTAATGCCTGCAATCACCTTCAACAGGTTAAAAAGGCAGACTGCACCTAACTTCATTATGAATACATCAAGGGAAATCACATGAAAACATGTTTTAACAAATTATTGATTTGAGTTCATGTCGCCAAGATCTAAATAGCAAATTAAGAGACAACGCCTTTGTCATTTTCATTCACTTTACTAACCCAGACTTGATCTGCAGGTCACCGTTTGGCGGCCACTTCTGAGGCCAAGACTCCACAATGAATAATTCAGGTTTATCATTCAAAGATGCAATAGCACTGGCTCTAATATTAGTATGTGCGGCGGGACAGAGCTGTGATAATTAACACATCTGAATGCTCGGCTTCTTCACTTCATCTCTGACGTGTTGTTTACGAAATACGAATCAAAAGACCTAATAGACTGGCTTGCACCTGCTCACTCACCTGCATATGAATGGAAAGATTTAGCAAAAAGTTGGGGGGCAAAGGCGGCAAAAACAGGTCTAAAAGGACCCAAACCTATTTTCATGCACATATGTTTGTTTACACATTTCATAAGTCTGAAGTTAACTACACAGGTCAACTCCAAAGCGAAGCTAATATCAAAATAAAGCTCTTGGGTATAAATAAGATATGAAGGTGACTGTATTTTTTAGCCCAGCTCTAAAAGCTCCTGAACCACTTAAACTGTGTTTATTCAACAACGTCGACGCCCTGCATTACACCAAATGACTGAAGAGTCTTGTCTGTCTGTCCGCGTTTTGTTTTTGAAACACAATTGGCATGATGTACCTATCGACCACACTGGGGGGTTGCTATAGCACCGAGAAGAGGAGCACTGCTTTGGAGACTTCACGTAACCGGATCAGTAAAGAGCAAAGACAAAAGTACGAAGAAGTGTGGCTTTTGGACCTGCTTTAGGTAGAATTAAACAGGCTAAACATAAACAGAACAAGACTTACAATGGCACAGGTTATGTTTTATGGGCTAATGTATGGAGGAAGGAATAACATTATAACAAAAGTGTGTACGCTTCCCACACAGATATGCAGCTGTCTATGTGAGGAAGGGCATAAGTCTTTGAAATCACAATGCACCTAGTGTGAACATCTTTGCTGTGTTTCCGTGAAGTTCAGTGGGTTTTTTTTTACTGCAGAGATTCCATAGTAGCCATGAAGGACACAGCTTCTTTAAAAGTAAAAAGAAAAAAGCTAGATTATGAGGTAAAGACATTTAAGACCTACACATTTCTTCTTCTGAAACACTGAAAAAGCACCAAGAGCCCCCACACCTGCAGCACAGTGGAGGCAGCACATGAGGCGCTACAGGAAACAAAAAAGGGACAAGTTAGGAGGTGTCCGGGCATGACTCATACCTAAGCCACACAAGCCTTCTATCCCTTCTATTGACTAATGACGGATTATATTCATCCAATACACTCTTCCCAGAAGATGGTGAAAGACTGTTGTGGAGCGAAGGGAGTGCAGGGAGCTGAAATAGGAAGGAGGGGTTGGAGGCGCAACGGACAAGTGGAAGAAGATGGATGGATGGATGGTCCTCTCACGGACCAAGAGTTCATCTGATACACTGCTGATACACTGATACACATATGAAACAGCGTTGTACTGGCAGACATGCCATCCTTTTTTCCTTCCTTGTTTAATGTTTACTGAAAAGGCTTCTTGCAGTTTGTTCCTGCATCATATTCAGATCTAATTGTTTAATGCCGTCTGTCAATTACGCCCACCAGGGAATCGCCGAGATCACGCTCGCTCCCAGACTACATATCTTTGAAAAAGCATCTTTGAAGAAGCATGTAGTTTGGTTGGCCAGGCAAATTATTTAATGCATTAGACCTTTACCTGAATCCAGTTATATTGGCCCTTAAACTGTTATGCAAAAACATAAAAAGGGAGCAACGAAAAACAAATTCATAAAAGACAAAAAACATAGTATCAATTTTTTTTTTTTTTTTGTCTTTTTTGTTTTTGCTTAACTTTTCTTAACCTTTCTGAACTTTTTGAAAATCATTGTCTGTGTAACAATGTTAAAACAACCTGGCGCTATAACAGCCGTGGACTTTGTACGGTCTGTGTAAACTCCTCGCTAATACCCAAGTTAGTGTGTTGACTTTAATGTGAAGCTTTGCAGGAGCTTATCTTGGCACAGATCTTTGTACAGCGACAGGAGCCTTGGTCTCTGCTGCAGCTGATCTGAGCTCAGATACATGGAACCTTTTCACCTTTGAGCTTCTTTCCGCTACAATAATAATATGCACTCAGCCAACTCACACAGACTGCAGCTCTGTCCTCAATAGGTTCATTAATTCATTTATTATTCATTCATGTGGACATTTTAACGTTGGTATTTTACATATTATATAACTATTATGTGAATGGAAATCAAGCCAGTAATTCATACTGCGCACACAAAAGGGCCACAGTGAATAGACAGGACTGCAAAAGTTAAAATAAGGCACAATGTTGAAAAATCAATTTGTCATGTTGTCAAAATTGATGATAATTATGTTGATGACAATCAGTCAATTGCAAACGAGTTCAACAAATTCTTTGTTGAATCAGTCCACGATCTAGCCAAACCGTTCAAGGGCAAATTGCCTTCTGAGAGCAAAACTCAGCATAGTACAGATCATTTTAAAATCAGGGAAGTTTTGCATGATGAAGTAAGGAAAATTATAGTCAATATGAAAAATTCTACATCAAGAGACATAGTCTTAATGTAGCTCTGATTAAAAAGCATCTAAGCAGCTTACTTGATCCTATAACTTACCTTGTAAACTTGTCAATACAAATAAACACTTTCCCACAGAGCTGGAAGATTGCTGTAATCACTCCAATTTATAAGTTAGGCGACAAAGACCAAGCCTGCAACTACAGGCCTATTTCCATTCTCCCTGTAGTCTCCAAAGTGCTGGAAAAAATTGTGGCTGGGCAATTAATAGAACATCTTGAAAATAACCAACTGTTGCATCCCCAACAGTTTGGGTTCAGACAAAAATACAGCACAGAAATAGCCAACTGCTTCTTGTTGGAACAGATCAGAGGTTCACGGGATAAAGGGAATGTCGTAGGCGCTGTGTTTTTAGATCTGAAGAAGGCCTTCGACACAGTGGACCATTGCATCTTATTGCAGAAATTACAGCAATTCCAATTTTCAGCTACAGCTCTGTCATGGTTTAAGTCCTACTTGGAGGGTAGAGACCAATGTGTGAAAGTAGGAAGTGTTAAATCCACCCTGAGTCCAAATGACTTAGGAGTGCCTCAAGGGTCAGTCCTAGGACCGTTGTTGTTTTCAATGTATTTAAATGATCTCCCAGAGAGTCAGAGTGTAAACTGCCAGCTTTATGCTGATGACACAGTTATTCATGTGTCAGCAAAAACATCTGCACTGTCTGGGCAGCAGTTAACACAGGCTTTACATAACAAGATGGCTCCAACTGTCCCATTTAACTTTAAATGTAAAGAAAACATTCTCAGTATGTTTTTCTATCAGTTGGAGGTCCCCTGACAGCACCTTTGAGGTTCAATTAGAACATGAACCCATTCAGGAGGTTCATGAAATCAAATCTGAACTGTTTCCGTTTTATAAGAAGAGAGTTATCACACCACGCGGCTTTATTGTGCATGCAATGGTTTTTTCACATGTGTCATACTGCATTACAGCATGGTCACAAACATCGGCGTCCACTCTGAAACCAGTCACTTCTCTGTATAAACAGGCAATCAAGATATTCGACAAGAAACCTCTGAGACGCATCATTGTGATATCATACAAAAGCACAAGCTTTTTACTTTTGAAAACTTTGTAAATTTTAGTATAATGAAATTGACTTTTAAATGTCTGAACAACTGTGTGTCACCACTGTTCTCTGGCCTAATGGTGAGGTGTCAGGGCTCTCTCAGACCTTCCACCAGAGCCTCAGTTAGTGGGGATTGTGTGCTCCCAAAGTTTAGAAAATCTTTTGGACAGTCGAGCTTCTTATTCAGAGGGGCTACACTGTGGAACTCTCTCCCCACTGCACTGAAACTGCAGACTAATATCAACATATTTACCAGAGAGCTCAACCAGTGGCTTAAATCTGGCCAAACTTGTTCCCATGTGTAAAATTTGCCTTATCTTGTTTAATAATGCGTTTTATCTCTGTAACCTAAAAGCCCCCTATGGACAGGTGTTGAAAATTAGCACATGTGCTATAACACTTTAAACAATGCATCTGGTTCGTCCAATGTTAATTGCTATGTCCATATTAAAAAAAAAAAAAAAAAAAAAAAAATGTGGTTGATAAAATACATTTTTAAGATCCTTTGAAAGCCATGAATAATAGATAGAGGATATGGCATGTATCGATGACACTGAAATCTGAATTCAAGATTTACTTACTCACTCACTGTGAGTTCTGCACCAAAAAACCCGTAAACATTCTAGGTCAATGGCTTGTAAATCAAAGTGAAACATAAAGAACAGAAGTTCACTCTGACAGCTGCTCTTTGACGTTTCTCTGGCTCCACATCACAGCTCTCCACACATATCAGTCAGACTTCCTGATAACACACAGACAGGAATTGTTGCACCAATTAGACACAGGGCCTGAACCGGAGTCACATTCACTCGAGACTCAAGTCGATTTGTCAGTGTAATTCAAAGTGATCTGAGCGCCTCAAATCGCATCACCCCCTGTGTTTGGAATGTGTAATGCGGTTTTAACTGTCCTTTTCCGAAGAGTGTGGTCATGTGATGTGACATTACCAAACCACACCAGCAAACTTCCTGTCAAAACACTTTGGATCGTACATCTGTAAAAAATGATGAGCGTTTTTTTTTTGACAATCCAAATTTCTTGAGACGCCCTAAAACATAAAGTGTCTGCTGAGCTTTTTTAATTGCACAGCTGATGTGAAGAGACCAAGAGAGAGTTGCACACATATGAATGCCCAGAAACTTAAAATTCCTCACAATTTCAACAGGAGTGCTATTAACTTGGACAAGCGTGTGAGGTGATTTCTTTTTCCTGAAGTTTATAATGAGCTCTTTCGGGTTTTTTTCTCCATTCAGATTGTTATGTTTGCACCATGTGATCAGGGAACTCACTTCGTCCCTGTAGTGCAGCTCATTGTTGTCAGAAATCAAACCTATGATCGTGGTATCGTCTGCAAATTTATGATGTTTTGCCACACAGTCATAAGTATACACAGACTATACAATAAGGGACTAAGACGGCATCCTGTCTACTTGCCCCCCATCTGAGAGTGTAACGTTTTTGATTGCCGAGCACTTCGGTTCAGCTCTGGCCTGATGAGTGCACAAGTATGTAGCGCACAAGCCGATGGAGAAATACAACCCGCTGGTCATCTCAGGGCACTCCAACTTCCTCCTCACCCAAAGCAATGTGAAATAGTGACTTCACTCTGACCAGAAGAATGAATGGGAGAGCGGATAACTGCTGCCAGGACTGTATAGCTTAACACCAAAGCAGCTGGGACAGACTGCAGCTCCCACGACCCGTGAAGGAGAAGCACCGAACATCAGGGTGTCATTTCTCCATGTGCTAGCCATTATTTTGGGTTGATATATAGCTATAGGCTAGACACAGTGTATACTTTCAGTCTCTGTTTGTCTAAGGTGTACATGAAAACACCAGAGAAGTTGCAAAAACAAACTCTTATACAAGTAAGATTTACATTACATTAATTTATCCCGGACTTGTATAAGAGTTAGTTTTTTGATTGGTTGACTTATACTAAATAAATAGTGTTACCCAATGAAAACTGTGTAAGTACCGTAAGTCATGCATGTTGTAGTTGTATAGCTGCAGCAGCAAAACAATTAAACCGGTGTACCTAATAAAATGGCCATTATGCATTATGAACCTTTCATGGTCATCTTTTCATGAATGAGCACGCAGTGAAGACATTGTGTTTTAGGCCTCCTATGATGTTATTGTCCTGTAATGGCTCAATCATCTGACGGAAAAACAGAAGTGATTTGCCGCCAAAATCAATGTGACTCTGGGCCTGCTGTTTACTGAAGCTAGCATTATACAGTATTTTTGCTGGCTTTGTACCCAGCTTTGCCTTGTGTTCTTTCGATGTTTGAGTGTTTGTGGTTTAACCACTTAAATGCCACCCTGGGGTTGGAGTTAGGGTTAAGGATTAGGGTTAGGGTTAACAATTATTTACATCCAAGTCCCAAAGCGTATTGACTGGAGAGCTTACAGTCTATGCCAGTGTGACACCTATTTTTTGAAAGCCAAGACCTTCTGGTTTCTAAAAATATGTGTGGGATCTGTGTGAGTGAAACACAACTTACGTTACATTTGCCGTTCTTAACCCTAATTATATCCTGATTAGGGTTAACTAACCCTAACCCTAACCCTAGCCCCCTGATCAGGGTAGACGGCAGTTCAATCAATCAATCAATCAATCTTTATTTATATAGCGCTTTTCATACCTTTCATGTAACACAAAGTGCTTTACAGATTTAAAAACATTCTCTTACACCCACCTCCTCCCACAAATACAAACACATTGTCGCATTCACACTCTCCCCACCCACCTTCCCAGAGACACACCACACAGACACACCACACACACTCAAGGTAAAACAATGGACACAATGGACATAAGGCTGAGATAAGGCTGGGTACAGATAAACCAGGTAAGGAAACACCATCCAAGGAGCCGTCTGCATCGGAAGCAGCACCTCGGCCGTAGCCACAAGGCACCAACACAGGGCGCCCGGAGGAGGCGCGGTAGAAACACCACACCTCCATCCAGACACCCACAGGACAGCACCCCATCAGCCACAGCCAATCCCCGCTCCTAAGACCGAGAGGTAAAATACATTAAAAAAATACAATAAAAATAAATATAAAAATGATATATTCATATATATATATATATATATCTATATATCTATCTATATATATATATATATATATATATATTAGGGCCGGGACTCGATTAAAAAAATTAATCTAATTAATTACAGGCTTTGTAATTAATTAATCGAAATTAATCGCATATAAATATTTGACCTGAGAACAGTGAGAAGTACGTTTTTTCATATGGATTTTTAGTATACCATTGAATAATGACTGAATACATGAGCTTAAGCAACAAAATATTGTTTATTGTTGCTTCAGAGGCCATAACAGACTTTGTTGATTTAGCAACAGCTGGTTTAAAGGCACGTAAACTATTAGCGGGAGGTCGCAGCTGAAGCGCGCGCCCGTGCAGGCACACTACGCAACCCGAAAACAAACGTAATGGAAAACTCTCACCGGTCCTGTTGAGCAGTATCCAGAAACTCCAAGTCTTTCAGAGTCGTGTCCCCGCTTCAAACCCGGGCTTTAGTCCATGTGAGGAATAGTCCGTGTTGTGTGTGACTGGGAGCGAGGGCGCGCGCACACACATGCGTGAAGAAATACAATGAGCGCGCCTGCCTCAGCTGGAGGGCCATCAGCTGGGCGCGTAAATAACAACAAAAAGTACACACCGGATTGCGTTTACAATAAAAATAATGTTAAACATAAATTATATGTTGACTGTGCTACAAGTTGGTGCTCCAGTATAATCGGTCCGCCTAAACTCATCCAGTGAGAAACGTTCCGCGTTGTAAAAACATGTGCGATTAAAATGCGTCAAAAAAAATTAACGCGTTATTTTTGTGTAATTAATTAATCTAAATTAACGCGTTAAAGTCCCGGCCCTAATATATATATATATATATATATATATATATATTAGTGGTGGGCCGTTATCGGCGTTAACGTGCTGCGTTAACGCGATAGTCTTGTCGGGCGATAAAAAAAATATCGGCATTAATCTATTCTCAGAGTTGAGTTGGGGGTGGGATCTATACTACGCTATGATGACTCACGTTGAGCTCCTCGTGGAGCAGCGGCGGAGATGACCGGGGCTGAGGAGGAGACGGTGATGTCGCTGCCGTTCGGAGGCGGCCCAGAGCGGAGCTGAGCGAACAGGTGGAAGATGTGAGTGACGGGGCTCCTGTAGCCGCCTCGTCACTCACGGACCCCGCGCGCCTTTTCCTCTCCTATGTCCCGGGACAGCGCTGGCGCTGGGAGCGTTTTCCCAGAGCCGCGCTCTGAAACCGTTTGCCCGCAGGCCGCGCCCACGTCCCGCGGTCATGCGTTCACAACCTGTCCCTCTGTCAATCCTACACTGCTTTCTCCCCCCCCCCCCACTCCAGAAGTGACTTTTGTTATAGCATGTTGACGCTATGGGGGCGCCGCTGTCCCTTGCGCGCCGAGTCCGACTATATTTAAATATTTTTTTCTCTCACTCCTTCGCTTTAGGTAGGCTACATCTGATTGAACATGATTTATTTTCATCACCAATTATCATAGTTTAACAGCTTTCTTAAGCAGCTTGTTGTGATGCATTTTGTAACAACTGGTCTCAATTTTAGTTATTATTTTTGGGTAGCACATAAAATAAACCATTTTAATCTATAGATTAATCTAGATTAATTTCAAAATTAATCTAGATTAATCTAGATTTAAAAAATTAATCTATGCCCACCCCTAATATATATACATATATACACATATACATATATACATTATACACACATACATATTAATAACAATTAAATAAATAGGCCTAGCAAGAATAAATATCAGTTAAAAGCTAAGCTAAAAAGGTGGGTCTTGAGCCTGCTCTTAAAAACATTGGAACATTGGAAAGACGCCTCGCCGTGAGTCTTTCTGTTGACTACATCCAGTTAAGGGGTTAAAGAACTAGACGTGGTTTGTTTTTAGCAACACTGTTCAGTCACGGGTTTGAATGAGGAACTGAAATCTCATTATACGGAAGGAAAAGTTTGTATAGACACTGTCTATGCAGTTGTTATGCTGTGCAAATAAAAAGGCTATTTAAATTCTGCATGTATAAAACACCTGCTTTTATGATTTGTCTACTCATTCATTCATTATACACATATTGGTGTCGGTTGCTATTACTGTTGCCACAGTTGCCATGTGCCAAGGCTCTTGTATACAGTGCCTCTTGAAAGTACTAATACACCTTGAACTTTTGCACATTTTGTCATGTTTACAACCCTAAACATAAAGATTTTATTTTGAATTTTTTACTGAAAGTTCACACACGAGTAACAGACAACTGTGAAGTGAAAGCAAAATGATACATGATTCTGTTTTTGTTTTGTTTTAAATAGAAAAGTGAAAAGTGGGGTGTGCATAAGTATTCATACAGTATTTTATTTTCATTAAATTGCCTTTATAACATTCCTAATGACTGCAGAATGTTCACACCTTGCCTTAACCATTAAATAGAGGCCACCTGTGTGTAAACTACTCTCAGTATAATTTCAGCTGTTCTGTGAGGGCCTCAGAGCTATGGTCAGAGTGTATTGGTCACTAAACAACATCATGAAGGCCAAGGAGCTCACCAGAGAGGTCAGGGATAAAGCTGTGGAGAAGTTTAAAGCATCGTTAAGTTATACAAATATTTCCCAAGATTTGAACATCTCACGGAGCACTGTTCAATCCATCATTTGGAAATGGAAAGAGTATAGCACCACTGCGAACTTACCAAGACACGGGCGTCCACCTAAACTAACAGACCGAACAAGGAGAGCACTGGTATGAAATGCAACCAAGTGCCCCAAGATATCTCTGGAGGAGCTGCGACGTACTGCCGCTGAGCTGGGGGAATCTGTACGTGGGACAACTATAAGTCGTACTCTACACAAATCTGGCCTTCATGGACGAGTGGCAGAAGAAAGCCATTATTGAAAGGAGGCCATAAGAAATCCCATTTGAAGTTTGCTAGAAGTCATATGGAGGACACAGCTACCATGTGGAAGAAGGTGCTTTGGTCAGATGAGACAAAAATTTACTTTTTGGCCCAAATGCAAAACGTTATGTATGGAGCAAACCTAACACTGCTCATCGTCCTGAGTGCACCATCCCCAGTGTCAAATATGGTGGGGGGAGCATCATGCTATGGGCTGCTTTTCCTCAGCGGGGACTGGGAAGATTGTAAGAATAGTTGGGAAGCTGGATGGAGCCATTTGAGAGAATTGAGGCTGGGGCGGAGACTCACCTTCCAGCAGGACAATGACCCTAAACACAAAGCTAAATCTACAATAGAATGGTTTAAAAAAAAAACATATTAATGTGTTAGAATGGCCCAGTCAAAGGCGTGCTGTTCACAAATGCTCTCCTTCTAATTTGTCAGAACTTGAGTTGTTTTGTAAAGAGGAATGGGCTAAAATGTCTCTAGATGTGCAGTCATACCCCAAAAGGAGGTTCCACAAAGTATTAATTCATGCTGTATGAATACTTGTGAACGCCCCACTTTTCACTTTTCTATTTTTTGAAAAATAACAGAATCATGTATAGTTTTGCTTTCACTTCACAGTTGTCTGTTACTTGTGTGTGAACTTTCAGTTAAAAAAAATCTGAATAAAATCTTTATGTTTATGGTTGTAAACATGACAACATGTGCAAAAGTTGAAGGCGTATTAGTACTTTCAAGAGGCACTGTAACTATCTCTGGCGTGTTCAGTCAGGGATTAACTGTCTAGTTTTGCCTAAGGACCCGACAAAGGTATGAACAGAGAGGAGCAGGATTTGAACTCTTATGGGGAAGATTTACCGAAATAAACTGTACATGTGCTTGGCAAGTAAATGCGTATTGGGTACATCTTCTCCAAGGTTCAGTCCAGACACCTTTAAGTGTTTTTGCCACTATTCCACTTTAGTCTCCCTACATACAACATACATCCAAATGTAAAACACAGCCAATCCCTCAGACGTTTGTAAAGTTTAATCATGTGTATGTTTATTTATGAAGCAAAAGGTTTATCATTTATTCCACATTTCATTGTTAGACTTAAGACCTTTACACCACCTGTTACAAATCCAGAAGAATTGTATCCATTGGTGTTCCAAAGTAGTTTACGAATCCTAAATAAAGCCTAAAAGGATGTTTAAAGTTCTTCATCAGATGCAGAAACAGTAAAGGCGGTACCTTTTTCAATTATCCTTTGTAGTTCAAACTCATCTCTTACTTTCACAACTTTCGGGGAGCAATACAATCACAGCAACGTAAACAACTATTCTGCTCGTTCACGATTGATTAAAAAAAAAAGGCTTTATAATTAGATGCACACCAAACTCTTTTAATGTCCTCTTTTATTCCGCTTAAAGGAAGTAAAGGAAGTAGTGAGTTATGAAACTATTATTTACTTTTTAGTTTAATCTTCCCTCTGGGTTGCGTGCGCTTGTATGTCCTTTTAAGATATCGCTGCAGGTGCGTTTCAAAGCGGAGCAAACAGTTGTTGTCACATTTTGGCGCTGACATTGGACAGCATACGGAAAACTTCTCTGGTCTATTAGCATTCCCTGACACACTCCACTGTTTACTAATGAGAGTCAAATATGCCTTACAGACAAGTAAACTCAGGCCTAATAAGGAGCTGGAGTCCCACATGTGCAGTGTGTGGAAGCAGTGGGGAGACGGAGTAGAAGTGTGGGTATGAATAGTCTAAATGGGCTTCTGGCTCAAGTCCAGTCTAGAACAGCATTCAGTGTTTCATCAGGCTTCCAAAGAAGAGGACAGCGTCTGGTGTTGCAGACTCTCCCCAGGCCTGTAAAGACCGAGGCATTTGGGAAACCAGTCGAGGGGCTGACAACAAGAGGCAAACACAGGGAAACTATTTAAAGGCTAACTCATCAAAATATTTTTCATTCAGTTTACTGTTGTGGACCATTAGGGACTTTTATTGGAAACATACTTTGGATTTGAATTTCTTTCTTTCCCATAATAAAAGCCTGGCTCCACATCAGGAGATGGGTCTCCAGGCGCTCTCGCAGCTGCTCCTACAGGTTGCTAAGCGGCGTCGAAGGATGGGTCAAACAAACCTGGAACAAAAATCCCTACGGGCATTAAAGCATACCTTGACTCACATGTCTTAAGTATGTGCACCACTCTGCACTACTTGGGGTTGCTTCTCATCTTTGCTGGGAGCGGGACATTCCCAGCTCGCCTCTTCCCGTTACCGCTTTGTTTTTACTACAGCTAAATATTAGGTTGGCATCTTAATGCTTTATTATGTTGCAATGTCAATTTCATGTTGAGCATTAGGATCACGTTTGGCATCACCGCATGTTTATGTGTTTAGTTTTGTATGTCTCAACTTATATAGCCTTTTTCCAAATTCATTAGGCCCAAAGTGCTATACAGCAAGGAAACAGTCACCCGTGCACTCTCATTCATACACCAATGTATGCAGACACTGGAGGCAAGGTGGGTGAAGTGTCTTGCCCAAGGACACAATTGCAGTGTACACCTTAAGGAGCTGGAATTCAAACCTCTGACCTTCTGATCCACTGTCGCCCCTTGTATAACCTGGAGTTATATTTTCTCTCCTAAGTCGATTATTCACCTCACTTCCTCACATAGAAGAAGCTGGGGAGACCCAGGGTGGCTCAGGAAAGCCCCGCTGACAGATCGATCATGACCTTCTCAGCACTGTAAATTCCGATTACGGTCATAACATGAAATAAAGTGTTATAATTACTAGGAGACCTGATATTTTCAGCATTTACCCTCTATTCCATGTAAGAAGTACATTTTCAAGGAAAACTTGTGGTTAATTGCTTTTCCATTTTACAGCAACATGTTTCCATTCCAATTACATGGCTTTGTCAGTACTGACTAACTTTACATGATGCCAGTAATGATTATTTATAGTCCTGTTGTGCTCACGCTCATTCTAAAGTATCCATTATAAGATTCTGTCCCATTTACTAGGATCTGCCAGTTTTGAATAATGTAGGCTTAGCATTGGCTTTACTTGCTTTTCTCTTTATCCAGTTCATGGTTTTAGTAACTCTCACTAACCTCCCCAGTGTCCTCTACTGAGCCCCTGTAACGGGAACTTGTCTGTCTAGTAACTGTAACTGACAAAACGAAGCTACAATTTATGTTGCCCGGGATTGGTTCAGGTCATATGTCACATGTGCAGAATAAGCCAATCAGATTGCTCTGAACTGTTTTGAATTCAAAAGAGAAGTGTTCAACAGCCCTCAGTGTTTCATCGAGGAAGAAGCAGCAGAAAACAGGACCTTTCCGGTTTTATTTCTCATTAATCAACTTAAGGTGAGTGTGTCTTTGGATATTTGGATATATAACACTCTTGCTCTACCTTATAACACATTTGTTATTTAATTCGGTGACTGCACAGTGGTCTGTCTAATATTAGTGATACTAATTTAAGTAGTAAGCTCCAGACCTGTCATTTAAAGACAGAAAATAGATACTTAAGGGTAATTTACTAAGTGTTTGCTCACATGCAAAGGTGCAGCAGCAGCACAAGATTTGTGATATTTGTATTCATGCAGCATTTACATATTAGCTTAGGCACTATTACTGTAATACTCTTTATTTCAAATGTTAAATCAGGTGCAGCATGTCCACAAAATAGTATATTATATTTTTCAGTTTGCACTCACCATTTAACAACTCACAGCATTAAATTAATGTATATCTAATACTACTGGTTATGACTAAAGTTTTTTTTTTGCAGACAGTGACAGCTGTGAAGATTTAGAGACTGACTCGGCATCAACACTGAAGGTAAGACTTTTAAACAGTATATAATCTAGTAAAAATAATCTTTTAAATGGTTTGTGTGTGTCCAGTGTCAGACTGAGGAGTCCAGCTGTGGAAAGACCTGATGAGACGGAGCTGAACACTCTCAGGTGAGATGGGACTCAAATGTTTGTGTCAAAAGCCTTTTACCTGTGGTTTGGACTTTTGTATTTGTACAGAACTGTTTAGTCTTCAACTATTAGTCCTGATTTTTATATGATATAGTTTATTCTACTTCTCATAAAACTCTGAGGACATCCATAGTCTGTGCTTTTCACCTGAGGTTATTAGCTAATTGTAATCCTGTGTGGATATGCCTGTAGTGAGCTTACTGATTGTATTTCTTTGTTTTACAGAAATCTGACCCGCTGTTAAAACTTTGAGACCATCTCAGCATCCAGGCAGTAGGTAAGACAGCATTAATTGTTAATCGTATATTTGGACAAATTGGCCATGAGTGGGATGTGAAATAAAATTTGTGAATGGTTTGTGTGTCCAGTGTCAGACTGAAGACTGCAGCGGTGGAAGGATCTGCTGAGGCTGGAGCTGAACACACTGAGGTGAGACAGAGTCAGAGCTGAGATGTTTGGATGAGACAAAGCAACATTTTACCTGAAGTTTTTGGTTTGGTCTTGCCATAGGGACTCATGACTAAAGTATTTTTGTTCTTCATATGTGTTACAGAAATCTGACCACGCTGATGAAGACTTTAAGGAGTGAGCTTTGACCGTGATTTACAAAGATCCCCGTCCTCCTGCTGTGAGTCTGCAGAACCTGCTGCATGTACAGAGTCTGTGGAACCTTCTGAGACACTTCAGCTCCTCGGCTTCATCGGCTCAGTACAGACTAATCCACCTGTTCGGACTGATGTAAACTATAACTGCAGAAATTGAGATGTTCTATCATTAATTGCATCTAAAAATGTTTACAATGTTCAATGTTAAATAAATTGACTTTATAACTATACTTTGTTTTGCTTTATTACAACATTTATATCTTGTACTAAATTTGTGAAACTTCATTATTGAGAATAACAAATAAACCATAAATAGAACAGGAATATTTAAGTAACCATTACTAAGAATAATAGTACAGGTTAAGACCGTATTTAAGTAACAAAAATAATCGGTACTAGGAATTCCCAGTTGCCTGGACTTGCGTGTATAGTAATCGGAACTTGTATCAAAAGTAATGAATACTGTGATATCCCTCTTAATCATACTAGCGTTACTAGTAATCATAGCTTAACATTGGGCTTAATAATTATGCATCGGGTTTACAACTTATTCCAAGTCAGCGCAATGAGTTGGAATTTACAGTGAGTGTGGCACTCTGTGCCCGGGTGCCCCTAATCTTCCTAAGCTTCTTGCCTCTTCCTTTTTAGTATAATTAAGTATAAGGTAAAAGTAAGGGCTCCTTACCTCCACACCACTGTGTTGCAATAACCATATAGTTTGTAAATTACATTACAGGCTCTTTATGGAGCATAGTCCTGGTCCCCATCAGTGTTTTACTTAGATTTTCAGGGATATAAAGGTAATTAGAATTTAAAAGTATGATGGAGCTCAGGTTAGTCTTAAACATTAAACACTCAATCTATTCTGAAGATTTATGCAAAATGTATACAAGGTTAATGGGATATTTACTTATGGAACCAGAGCAGGTTTTGACATGGGCGACACTTAAACACATAACATAAAACAGAAATCTCTCCCTGTTGTTCAACAGTAGCGCAGCGGTTAGTGCTCTCGCTTCACAGCTAGAAGGTCCCGGGTTCAATTCCCACCTGGACGGGGCCTTTCTGTGTGGAGTTTGCATGTTCTCCCCGTGTCTGCGTAGGCTTCCTCAGGGTACTGCGGTTTCCCCTACCACCAAAAACATGTACAATAGTCCAGGATGAATGGTGTGTGTGAATGTATGGTGTTGGTCAGAGGGACCGTTGGCGCAGACGTGTGTAGTCGCGACGCGCTTCTCTCAGTCTCCCCCAGGGGAAACTGAAGCTACTAACGTAGTTTACCACCACTGAGTATGGAGTGAATGTAAATGCTCTCATGTAAAGCGCTTTGTGACCATGTCTGTGAAAGGCGCTATATCAATAAAGATCTTCTTCTTCTTCTTCTTCTTTCACACCAGGCCAAAAAAGAAAATTGCAGGATAGGTCCATGGTCTGTCCAGTGAGATTACATCGGCTTTAGGGACACAGTAAGTACGACCATGTTAGTGAGGATTCAACACAAATGTCACACAGGGCATATGTGTTCTAGAGATAATAGGGTATTAAATCTGCAGGGCCAGGGGATACAGTGGGGCAGTTAGTTGTTAGTTTTTTGTTGTAGGTTTTTTAGAACAGGGACAATGTACAATCTACATTAACCTCAGAAAGGAGAGAAGCCTTGTACCAGGTTCTAGTCTTAAAAAAAATTCATTCATTTACACTCTCTTACATATACACCAATTACAAACAGGCTAACAACCACTTTTCTCCACTTTGTACATTGTCCTATTCACCAAACACATGTCAAATAGTGTTTTTTTCTTCTTCAGAAGTTTATACATTTTTTTCAGGTCTCCAAATGTCCATAAATTCACCCAAAGGGATACAGGAAATGAACAATTCAATAAAAGATTGACGGTACTTCCATAAACTATCCCAGGTTACATCATAATAATAATACATAAAGATTTACACAGATACAAAAATAAACCTATTTACTAACATGAGACCTTATCCCCCCTTTTACAGCTCGTAATTAAATCTTGAATTTTTTAGTTTGTACCGAGCTACTTTAGGGGGGAGTTTTAATTGAGCACAAGCTTGTTGGCCCACAAGACAGTTTTAAAAAGCTTTGGGGAAAAGGAAGAACAATACACTGCTTGTTTTGGCCAAATCCAACTTGCTTTCAACTCAGAATGTGCAAATCTGCAGCTGATCTGTATGCTGATCAGGGATGCAAACTCTATGTCCTGTGCTCTAAAGTGCACAACATTAACAAATACACAGAGAGGACACGTTTTTCTTTATTTTTTTTAAAGTAGAGATACAATTAATACTGTTTTGTTTTTTTATTTGATTCTATTAGGTTTATGTCATTAACGTTACACCATCCTTATATCTGTGTGAATGTGTTTTAGTAATAGAGACAGGACACTCTTTTCAATTCCTCATTCACACAATGTCAGACCTCTATAGCATGTGTTGGTTGAGGCACCTTTTTTATAGTATCTCATGTCTTATACTGCCCTCCCATGGACAAGTGGGGAAGGGCAACAAATAGGTGCGTTTGACTGAAAACTTTGAAGGAGCTCGAGGGCTCTCTCTAGTGCTGATTTTGAGTCACTACATTGTTATGTATTTGTGATACGTCTGTAATATATTTAGATAGGGTCATTGGATCCCACAGCATGGGAACGTTAACTTTCTGCTTGAACAATAGGACATGCCTGGGCTTAACAACCCTTTTACATTGTGGTAATGTTTTTGTTATTGTGAATGAATCAATGTTGCACTATTAAAATAGTTGGTTTAAAAATGCTTATTGGGGGACATGTAGAAATGTTTAGCACTGCCCTGTTGCAGTGTGGTGTGTCCACACTTAGATCCGCTACTATCACTTTATACACCTACACATCTGTAAATACAATCCTGCTGTTGTTCTATGTCAATTGTTGTCATCTTACCATATTTTAGTTGTTTTAATCTTATTTATTTTAATATTCTTTTTGCATGCCCCCTTAGCCTTGTAGTTTAAAGTTTGCATAGCATATTTTATTTAAATTATTTTATGTTTTATGATGCACGTCTGCACCGAGAAAAAAATCCTAGTTTGTGAACCTGTTCTCAAACAATGGCAATAAAAAACTATTCTGATTCTGAAGTAATAATTTCAAAATGGACACATTCTAACATGTATTTTATTGTAATGTTTTCATAAATAACTTTATTCCAATAGCTGAGCAACATTTTGTCTTTTAGATTGAAAACACTTGCATTGCATTGATGTTAAATACTTTTAATGGTAGGCGATACATATAGCATTTGAATATGATATATCACATATATCGTTTCTTTTTTTGTAAAAAAACATTTTCCGATGTGCATGTTTATAAATACAATAACATAATTTATCTCATTTACAAAAACAAAATATAAATTTACAAAATGCATAGTACAATTCACACAGTGCCGTATCAAGATTGTTTATTTGTTCATAATTTGTCAAATGAAATGTTATTGTTTTTACTTTTGGGGCGAGCGCTTATACGCCTTTGGCTTCGGCCCACTCCTTCTGAGCAGATAACCCGCTCAAATAAATAAATAAACTAACTAAACTAAGATTCCTAAATATTACCGAAGTAAATCTCACATTAAGTGCATTCACATGACAACAGGGGCTGTCATCATAAAGTAAAAAAGTGTTTCTTTTCTGTGTCATCTGTTTCAAACTGGCTGTTCTCAGTCTGAGAATGTGCCGCTTCTTCAATGCTGCCTAACGTCTGCTCAGTGTCCACACAAAGCTCCTCAAAACTGTCGTCATTTTCCCGAGACGTACTTTCTTCATTGTTGAGGGAGTTTTGTTCAGCGGTCTCTTGAGTTAGCTCTTTATTGATTCCACTTGTGGTATTCACAGGTATTTGCCCCGGGACAGACTGGCCTTGCTCTAGGTCGGTGTGCTCCTTTATCCTCTCAGCGCCCTGTGTTTGTAAAGTGTCCATAGAGTTGCTTGTTTCTGTGATCTCCTCTTTCGCTGTATCAAACAACTCTGTGAAATTACTGTCACTTTGGGAGGCAACAGACTCTAGAGCATTTACCCTAGAACTATCTGCGCCAGATTCGCTCCCGTTTGCTTCTCTATCCTCAGTATTTTCCTTGATCTCGTCCACACTTGCTGTTTGTGTGTCTGTATCAGTCACAGAAGTCCTTGAAACGCTCTCCCCCTGGCTGATGTGATCTCCCCCTGTCCGCTCTGGACGTCCCAAACAAGGCTCCTCTTCCTCCTTTTGACAACGCTCTCTGTTAGCATTGTCCTGGCTTTCCTCCCCGGCAGCGGCCCCTCCCAAGACCCTCTTCAGACTTTGAGCCCTCTCCCTGTAGACTTGGCATAGCTCAACGTTTGGCATGTGGTGTCCGTAGATCTCGGCCAGCTTCATGTAAACGACATACAGGGCCTCGGGGTTAGCGGGGTCTTCCAGCGCAGAGGCCAGAGCCAAGTGGAAGTAGCCCACAGCATCAAAGGCATCCTGCAAAATGTGCCCCCGAAGGGACAGTGATGTTTAGCTATTTTAAGCAGTGACAGAAATAAGTACAAGTAGGGGAGACTAAGTTGAGCCACTCTTTGCTTTGGTGGTTATTGTGTAAAAACAGTATACGATAACACATACAAACATTTACTATGTACACACATTTCGGGATGTTTCCGATGTGTTTTCATGTTCAAGAATTATCTGGAATATTATGGTTTTAAAATGTCATTTTACCCCATATTAATGTTTCCCATTAGCAGTTATATGCAAGAAAAATGTAAATACATCATAATATATTTTTTATTTTTATGCACACCATCTGCAGATTATGCAATTTCGTCTCTACAAACAAACAAATAATTCAATGTAATATTTAATTTTCACTTGATTGTCTACCCAAAAACTATTTTTTTTTGTTCAAAGTGGGGTTATTTTATTGACAATTTTTCTTTTCTTTTTTGTCTGGCAAATTCAAATCGTACAAAGATCAAATCTATAATCTCACCTGATTTTTTGTATTTTTTATATCCAAAATAAAATGGTTCAATTTACCCACTGGCTCGACTTACCCCAGTCCCCCTTTACTATTTTAGAGCCAGTTAATGCACTTTCCACTTAAGCAATTTCTTGGGATTAAATATTGTGTGCGTACATTTTGTGTTTTTTGCTTCACAAACTTTACTTTTGCCCTGCCGTTAGTATAGCCCTACAGTAGTGCAATGATCTGGATTGAGAATGCAAGTACAATTCTTCATCAACATGACTTAATTTTAACTTTGTGTTTCAGATTTGTGTGAAAAGTTGTGGTGGAAAACCTGTGAGATATTTCGCGCAAATTTACTTGTGAGCTTCGAAGGTCTGACATGTGATCGTCTACAGGGGTCCCACTGAAACGTCCAAGCTCCATATTTGACCATTTCAATGTAAATCAAATGACAGAATGACTGAAAACGGAGCCGCTTGTATGTTCCTGTGATCCTTATAATCAAGTATGAGTATTTAGTTTTAGCAAAGGGAAACAAATGTTTTCTCCAAGCTTCACTGGGAAAGTTTGATGTGGCGAGATTGTGTGCCGTCACCTTAAGCTTATACAGAGTGAGGTTGCCCAGTCTGGAGTACACTTTGGTGTAGTAGCGCGCCTCCAGAGGATGTTCGATGAAGTCAGGGCAGAAAGACAGAGCCTTTAGGTAGTAGTTTTCCGCCATCTCAAACTGCTCCAGCCTGTAGTACACTGTGGCCAGGCGCTGGTATGTTGTCCACTCGTTTAAGCGCACGCCTTTAGTTACAACATAAAGGAAAGACACAAACCAGTTATCTTCTCTATCGCTGCGGTGCACAGCATGGTAAACGCATTCATCATCAGTGTGCAATCTGGACAGTGGTTTTACCTGTTTTTCCTGCAACCTCAACAGCCAGCGTCGCATACTGCAGGGCCTCCTCCCACTCCCTGTGCTCCATCAACAAATCTGTCAGTTTGCTCAACAACCGAAACTCCGAGTGTTCATCCCCAATGCACCGCGCGAAAGGCAAGCCGCCGTCCTGAGACACCACGATAATATCATTAATAGTATAATAGTTTCTTGCATTCTGGCTTACTTACTCTATAGAAGGGTAGAGAGGCCATTTGATTCCTATGGCCTTTGAAGTAAACATCACCCGCTTCTTCATAGATGCTCATGGTGAAGTGGGGGTCATTCATTCTTAGTGCAGTTTTCACAGCTGCCTGGTTTTGGAAAGGAATCGGAAGAGATACAGTAAAGCAGTGTTAATTTTGACAACATATTTTAATTTAGTTTTAGTCTTAGTCTTTTGACGAAAATGTAATTCAATTTTAGTCTAGTTTTAGTCAAAAAAATACCTTCAATTTTAGTCGAGATTTAGTCAACTAAAATTGCAAGTCAATTTAGTCGACTAAATTTAAGCAACATTTAGTCGACTTTGTATTTATAATATTCATTATAATCATATTTAATAAAGGTCCTCTGCTTCATGGAGCTGCTCCCTCATGAACAAAGCTCAGAGCTGTTCCTTTGGCAGTGAATTTACATGATATGAGGCTCTTTCAGACGGTCAATAGAAGTTTGGATGATTTTAGTCTCTCCTTTTCATTTTTATTTAGTCTCATTTTAGTCGACTAAAATATTTTATCTCATTTTAGTCATAGTTTTAGTCGCATGAAAAACTTTTCATTTAGTTTTAGTCCAATTTTAGTCGTCAAAAAAATCACTTTGACTAAAATTAAGACTAAATATTTTAGCTGACGAAATTAACACTGTAGTAAAGAAAGATAATTATTGCTAACTTGTATTCTTTTGTATGTTTCTTACCTGCAAATACATGTCTGCAAGTTCATCTTCATGAATAAGGTAATAAATCCGTCCCACTTGTAGCCATGTCTCTGACTCTTCCTCTCTTTTGCCCAGGTCGATAGATATCCTGAGGCTCTGCTTGGTGTAGTCCAGAGACTTACGGGATGATCTGTGCAACAACCGCAGCTGGTATTCAAACACATATATTTTTTCGTTAACAGTTTTAATGTGGCAGGAAAAAAAACCTACTTCTCCGTGTTGAGTGAGAGGTAGAGACTGCTGAGAATTTCCAGATATTCTCCCTCCAGCCTTTTGTCTTTGAGCTCCCTGGACACCGACGCGCAGTGCTCGTAGTAAACGATGCTCTGACCGTACAGCAGCATGTCAGCGTACAGCTTACTCAGCATCTTGGCGACGACCATTTGACCTTTGGGAAAGAGGAGCACGTATTCAAAGCAAATGCACTTACTTCTTTGCGCATCCAGGATATAGTATACAACTGATAGAAAAATAGCGATCATTCAAAATGCAACATACTGTGCAAGTTTTTGGCGTGAAGTGCAATAAGTAATCCCATTTCGTAACACTTCCGGATGTCCTGGCTCCGCCTCCGGTCCTTGTAGCTCCGCCCCAGCCACAGGTAGGTCTGGACATGCTCTTCATCAGTGGGGCTGTCCCATAGCTCCATGAACAGGTGCAGGGATCTGAAGAAATAACAATTAGTAAATCACAAAGGCGGCAATTATTTAGCTAAGAGACAGCTATCTTTGCAAACAGTTGTCTCTCATTTGTTAATAGGATCACCTACGGGGCCAGCACTCCCCTGTAAAGGAGCTCTCAAGCTTAGTGGGAATACTTAAAGCCTACAGCCCGAAAAAAAACAGCACATATAGCTAATGACCTTACTTGACAAGTAATCGTTCTGCTACAGATGTTGCCCCCACGTCTAAGGCCAGGCAGCCCAGGTTGGCGAGCGCTAACGCCTGGTTCCTCTGGTTGCCGCTCTCTCTGGAGATGACGAGAGCAGACTGGAGGTGGCCGCGAGCCTCCCGGATCCGACACTGTTTCCTCAGACACAAAGCCAGCAGGTTGTGGATAACTCCTCTCTGAGTCGGACTGTCCGTACACTACGAACAGAGACGAATTATAACTTTTCACAATGCAAGAGACTATGATGTTGTTTAGACCTGGACGCAAACCTTTTATGGGACCCTAAACCAAAACAGTGTGAGATCTTCCTACTCTTACAGACTATAACATTGATAATTATACTATACTTCGCAGAGACATTAGTAGTTTGCAAAATCTCTCTTACAAAAGTGTCCCAAATCAGAGTGAGAGCGACTATTGTGTCTGTTTTTAGCGAAAGATGTAAGCTATGTGCTTAGTGTTAATATGGTCACATAACGTTACCCTCGGCAATTCAGTCTTTCAAAATGTTTGTTTTATTTATTTTGGGAGCCATTTTGAGTAAAAATCAGAAATAAGACTGTTATAGTAGGGGTAATTACAACAATTGCTTGAGTGTATGGAAGTACGGCATACTGTGTATGGAAAGATTATATATTTAAAATAGTTTAATTTGCAAAAGATATTGGCTAGAATTAATTATGATATGGATAATTTTAATAAATCCCGGGGGCAGATTGTTGAGTCATAGACTAGATTAAAAAAAAAAGCTAATAAATTGGTAAAAAAATTATGTATTTAAGCTGAAACAACCGAGTCACTTCCTTTCATGCTGTCCGTGGACTAACAGCATCAAAACCTGGTTTGGTCGGTATCTGCTTTTGATACTTTCATTTTTTAAATACCTGTAGTACCTAAATCGTTAACGGTACCAAGCTCTAAATGGGACCGATAAGTGCTGTTTTTATTACTTAATTATTTTGTATATTTGCAGGCATTGCACTTTTTTTTTTATATGGATCCACAAGTTATGTAAACTAATTTGACTACTGTTTGTTCAAGCTAAAGTAAAACATAATAAAAAATAAATTAAAAAGTAATTCAACTGTTGTGTGTTTTATACTGTACAACCGTATCATAATGTCATATTAAAACAGTTCTATTCACTCTCTACTTCAGGTGCTTATACCTGCAGTGACGTGAGCAGCGGCTGCAGAATGGCTTGGGCCTGCCCCACTTGGTCCGTCAGAACCAGGAGCCAGCCGTACAGCACCGACGCCTCAAAGCTCTCCTCCTGGTTTATGTGTCCTCCCGTCTCCACAGCCTGCCGGGCACAACGCACCGCCTTGTCCAACGCCCCGTACTGCTGGTACAGAGACGCTAGTCCCAAACACAAGTCCCTCTGGGTGTTCAGGTCCTCCCCTCGCTCGGCTATGGCCAAAGCCTGCTGCAGGTAGACCACAATCTGCGCGGGGAGCAGAGACGTTCCCTCTTTCCAGCACGGGTTGAGTCTGACAGAGTTCTTGATAAATAATTCAATTCTCTGAAAGGCATCTGGAAGGGAGTGGTCCTGTCTGGAGTCCAAGCTTATCGAGGCGAGCGCTAAGTAAGGCATGTGTTTGCGATGATAGAGGCCGCTCAGGAGCCAGTTCAGATCTAAAGGAGCTAGGGGCTGGTTTTCACTGGCTGAGACGGTCACCGAGAGAAACTGCAATCTCTCAAAAAACGGGAGTGCGTCGTCCGCCTTCGGAATGGACAGGAAAAGGTTGGCGATGACGTAGCAGACACGGGCCTCGAGGTACTTGTCCCCCAGAACGATGGACCTCCTCAGTAGAAGCTGAAGCAGTTCCAGCTCGTCTACGGAGGTGAAGCTGTGGCAGGGAAGGCACAGGAGGAGAGCGCCGGCCTTCTCCAAAGTGAACGGCAGCTTGTCGGTCATCTTCTGCTTTAGGTAAATAGCTGTGAGGTTCGTGACGAGGGCGATGAACAGAGGGGTGTCGCAGAAACTGTCCACAGGGACACTCAGCGCCTCTTCGTAATACACACGGGCCTGAAGAGAAATACAAAACATAACTCAAAGCATACTTTATAACTCAAAATGAGAACCAGAAAATAATATAGCATTTCAAGGGGGATTATACGCTTCAGTGTGACATGCTGATGTACATATTTGACCACAAACAAATAAGAAAGAAAAAGGGATCACCAGAGCCCCCATAGTCACAGCAGATATCTGTGAGAAACACTGGAAATTAGGGGATTTTATTATGTTTATGGAAAGTTAAAGGAATAGGCCACTGTTTTTACATACTGAGATATGTTCTTACCTTAGCCTAGACAAGTTCAGCTGAACCTGTCTGGTCTTCACGCGTGCCCCCCTCTTGTAAACACAGCACAGACGGCGTTAGTATTTAGCCTCTCCTCCTCTCCTCTATAGCTCCAAATGAGATGAAGATAGAAGCTACCAAACTCTTCCACGTTTTCCCTATTTAAATATGGTTACGTGAAGTTTTACACTATAAAGTATAATTACACAAAATTAAACAATGTGGATTTTCTAAGCGAATGAAAAAGGGGAACTATATTGTAAGGCGTAATAATACCAGGAATAGTTCGACATCCGTGCAGTAATATCTTCACTTTACTATGCGGACGCCGAAGTATTCCTGGTATTATTACGCCTTACAATATAGTTCCCCTTTTTATCTGCTTAGAAAATCCACATTGTTTAATTTTGTGTAATTATACTTTATAGTGTAACACTTCATGTAACAATATTTAAATAGGGAAAACGTGGAAGTGCTTGGTAGCTTCTATCTTCACCTCATTTGGAGCTATAAAGGAGAGGAGGAGTGGCTAAATGCTAACGCCGTCTGTGCTGTGTTTACGTTACAGAAGGCACGTGTGAAGACCAGACAGGTATAGATGAACTTGTCTAAGCTAAGGTAAGAACATATCTCAGTATGTAAACACGGTGGCCTATTCCTTTAAGGGAATTGTGACATGAGATCCGGGATTTATATTACATATAAATCTTACAGTTCATATTATCACTGCATGCCAACAAAATGTTCTCTTCATCACATAAAAAGTCTATTACATTAAGCATCAACGTTAGCGCAAACCTGGGAAAGCTTGAGCTTCTTGGCACAGAGTCGTCCCAGGAGGAAACAGGCGCGTCTATGAGCCCAGTGCATGCCCATCCTCTTGGCACACTCCCTCACGCTCTCCAAGTGCCCCGACAGCTCCTCCTCAGTTTTACCTCCAAACATCAGCCCCAGGAATGAATACTGCATGTCGTAGAGAGGAGTGAAGTCTTCCTGCGAAAAGAAATCAATGAACTCATGGCCAACAAAAACAAAACATTGTATTACTCAACTTGTGTGATGTCATAAAACTTGTCGCTCTGAATAATTATTTTATCTAATTTATTTATCTACCAATAAGCCACCGCGTAAAAATAAACCACATAGCCTGGGAATACATTAGTTTGGAGTTATTTGTCTAAAATAACAAAATCAAAACCATTGTCATCTCACCTGGAAGTCCTGTTGGTTGAGCAAAGTGAGTGTGGGGTCACTGAGCTCAGACTCCTCCCCGTCCCAGGTGCTCTCCTCCAGAAAGAGGGGCGGCTCCTCCTGAAACTCGTCCAGCTCCCTGAAGGTGTCTTCTGGGTTGAAGGAGAAGTGCGCCCCATCTCTGGGCAGGCTGCTGTGGGGGTAGTGGGTCTGGTAGAGGGACTGGCGCGGAGATGGCTGGGAGACGGAGTTATGAGGGGACGAGCTTCTCTCTGACATGAGGCTCTGGCGGGCGCTGGACAAGACCTTGTATTCTGGGAAAACAAAGTTAAGCAAGAAATAACATTTAACAATATTTTTTTCCAGTGCTGTGCCAGAGGAGCCATTGTCAGACCTTGAGCCGACCTAGCTGGAGAATTAGCCTATTTTGTGGATGTTTTGGGTTTGTGGAAAGTCCCCACAGAAAAGCCCACACCGCGCTCGTTCTTGTTTTTGATGTTCATATTCCCTAATATTGTGTGAGCCTATTCCTCAGTTATTTTTTAACAGGAACTTGGTGCAGTTTTGTTTTTGACACTTCATCAAACATTCAACCACAAGACAATAATCATGAGAAATAAAAAAATCCATAAACTCATTGAAAACGCCTGTACTTTTTGTTTTGTTCTTTCTTTTCCCATTTTAGTGTTGGGTTGTGTTGCGCTCCAAGTCTTGTTTTTGTGTTGATTTCATAAACTTTAAGTAAGATGTGAGTAAGAGGCTTACCATGTTTAGGTTGATTTCTGATGCACATGAAGTCAGAATCATCCAGTCTGTCTGAAAAACAAACACAAATTTCACTTCACCTGAACCCATTTAAAAAAAACTCTTTCATAATTCATAACAGGGCTGTGCAAAATACCAATGAATTTGATTAATCGTGTTTGTTTGACGCAATGGTAAAAACAGCAAAATCATAAAATGAAGATCTTTCAACAGCTGTGTTATTCATCCCAGTGATTACACATTCCCAAAAAGCCTTGGGAATGTGTGATGTACTTTTTCTCCGCTGCCACTCCTCATACAGTGTTAAATCGTCCAAAATGGACAGAGGCATTGAGATGTTCAGCATATTGCCCACCTTCGGTCATGAAAACAATTGTCCAGTCTCTAGTCCTATCACACCTGGAGTACTGGCCAGTTGGCAGGGGCATCTGAAAAAATTACAAATTGCCCAAATCAGAGCTGCCAGAGTCACCCTTGGTTCTCTTTTCATACCAGTGTGAATAAAATGCACACCAGTTTATTTTGGTTAAAGGTTGAATAAGCCTCCTGTGTTATATGCATAGTGCTTTACTCTAAAAATGATCTCCGGTCATTTATGAATACATTGGTTTTCAGGGGATTTTGTCACCAACATATCATATGGCAGGTGAGCTCATGTGGTTTAGTAGTTCCATTTTCATGGTCTAGTTGTATGAGAAGAACCGTTTTATTTACATCTTCATCTGCATGGAATCTACTGAACTTAAGCAAATGAGTACTATAAAACATATGAATGAGAATGAATGAGAGTAAACCTTGACGCAGTTATGACTATTACAGCTATTGATATAATTGTTTCCCCTATGAGAGACCAACAGGCCCGTTTGGAACCATGAGGCCATCTTTCCGTGGACCCACCACCTGCAGGAGGAGCCATAGGGGCTGGTGCAATGTGATTTGGGCAGCTCCAACAGCTGCCCCCACGACCCGGCAACGGACAAGTGGAAGAAAATGGATGGATGGATGGATATAATTGTTAACATACCTGAAAATATGTACACTGATGTATAATTGTGTATTTTAAGCAGTGTTACGGGCCCCAGGAAGACTAGTGACTACTTTGCTAATGGGGTTCAAAATAAATAAATACCTGTTATAGCCTGTCCAGCCAGACTACACACTTTTTCCAATTCTTTGAAATTGAATTAAACAAGAAATATCACTGAAAATTGCCATCTTCGGCTAAATGAACAGACAAACTTATTGTATTTACAGGGGAGTAAGTTATGTGCTGAATGACACAGAGATTTTTCCGCATTTGATACAAATTTGTTACAGATTTGCATCTGATTAGGCCTGTTTTGGTTTTTGGAGCACTAACAAACGCCACTGTTAAGTTCATACTTCCATTTAAAATAATAATTTAAAAAAGACATAATAATTGAAATAATACTTTTTGGCCGTATTGTACATTTAGAATAATTTCAAAATTGTATGCAATTTTTGTAATACAGCATTTACACACTACTTCCATTTAGCTGAACATTAAAATTGTATCTTGCCTTCCGGTATTCTCTCATGGGTCGTGGTTCGATATCAGTAAACAAAGTTAATAGATCAGATTTGTGCCTGAATAACCTCCCTATTCACTAGATAGCGTGAATAGCTTGGTTCTTGGATGGGAATTTGCACCGGATATTTGCTAGTTCAAGTATTTAATAACCCCAACTCACACGGCCCCATCTGTTTTTGTACCTAGCCTGTAGACGGAGCTGATGTCCGAGGAGAAGAGCTTCTCCAGCAGCCCACTGTCACACGACTCGATGCTGCACGGCTTAACCTCGGCCAGACCGCTGCGCTCCTCCTCCGTCAGAAAGAGCAATTGTCTGCCCCTGCACATGGAGACAAAGACGGCATTCTCTGGTCAGCTGTTTTCCAACTCTGCCTTAACCAGTTCATTGTGGGCAGGCGGCAGACACGCTAAATGCAATTTCATGAAACATTAGCTAAAGATTATAAACATAGGGTGACCAGATATCGATGACTTTGAAGTTGAAGATAGAATTTGTCGGAGAAGACAAGAAACGTGTAAACAAGAACAGGTCACCAGGGTACATCGCCTTTGCTGAGTCGTTTTCTAAATGGACCTTTTTGTTGTACAATTGTATGGGCGTGGCCGTGTACTTACCAGATTGGATCGAACCTTTTACCCAAATGTGTTTTAAAGTGCACAAACAGAATAGAGCAAAACTTACAGAGGTGACGAATGGAGAGGTTTGACATGGGCCTTATGGACAAAGCCGATGTGTCCCGTAGTCGCGTGGGTGCCTATGAAAACAGTCAGGCTCCTGAGGAAAAGGCCCTGGATCTCTATGACGTCCCCTTGACTTAACTGCAGCTCATCCGGAGTCTGTGGGCTGTAGTCGGCCACGGCGACACATGACCCAGTCACTGCGGATCGGGAATGGAGAAAACAAATTACTTAAACTACATAATGTTGAAATAAAAGCTTTTATTGCAAGCTCAAAACATGTTAGTATTGGTGTGTATTCCAGACTATAACGATCTTTGCCTTTTGTATTTGCTGACTTTTTGGTTTCTCAGTTGGGAAGCAAAAGTCGCAAAATTACATGAAATTTACATTTGTTTTAGAATGATGTGGAGGTACTTTATCCCCCAATTTCTCCTCAATATCGAATACATTTTTAAAGAATGATATCTGATGTAGTAGCCTGTGTATAGACAGTCCAAGCCACTTTCACACCACATTTCTAAGTATAAATCCCATTCATATTACCCATAGATTTGTTTTACATAAATGAATAATATGAAAAGTTCAAAAAGTTTAAAAAGTTACAAACGCATTTCACTGTATTTGAAAATATCAGACAAAGACAGATACTGACTATTGCGTTACTAGGCTACATCATTATATTGAGAGGATGAAACTGGGTCCCACAGTATTAGTGAGATACACTCCAAACTGTTTTAGCCCTGACTAGGATATCGCTTTTGATGAGTAATAGTCCAAGTCCAACATAATGTTTTTACCAATCGGATGTTCAAATAGTTCCTTCTCTGTCGGCGCACATCCAGCGTGGCCTGGATCCTTCCTCAGGAACCACCTGACCACACAGGAAGGAGACTTTGACACGCTTCCAATGCAACAAATGTGTATCTGACAGTATCCACTCAAAATGACAAGTCAAAGAATAAAGTGCCTTTGACAGACTCACTGATAGAAGGGGTAGGGCAGGGGCTGCATGGCACTGACTGGCACCAGGCCGTGACTTCCTGTGGCCAACATGGTTCCCTCCCACATGTCCTCCTGCCCCGTGTCCCGCACAAGGAGCAGGTCGTTCTTTTTAAACGAAAGCTGATCTTCATCATCCTCATTTACATCGTTTCTTGCAAACAATGCTTTGGCAAAGAAGGAACCTGAGAAGAAAAGTGGAAAAACAAGTATATTAAAAAGGCATTTTAATCTCATGATATTTATCTGGTTCTACGCACTAATAAGAGAAGGTCCATTAATGCTACAAATCTAGCTTCTTAGGATTGGGACCATGCATTTGTTGATAAAGCAGCAAGGATTCATTTGCGATGCGCAGCTCTACAGAAAACCTGACTTGGCACATCCGGAAGTAAGTGCCTAAACATGACACCCACAGTGTTTCAGTTTACTGTTGGTAAAAGCCTCTGCACTTAAGTTAAAGATCAGCAAAACTGCGACTGTTTCTGCTGCAGCGCCGTTCAGTCAATGCAAAATGATGGATGTTTTCTTCCTTCCTCTTAACTTAATGCAATTCTTACTCAATATGTGCCAACGCTGCAAAAATAACATATACGTTTCCATAAGACCCATTGGGAATGCTCACAAACATTATTAAGCGAAGGCCAAGAAGGAAGCATTTTAATCTAGCTGTGTCTTTGTTGGACGTGTAATAGATTTATTTTAATGTAAACAAATATGTTAAAGCATTATTTTTTACTGCCAGACACAGAATCACAGTCCAATGTCCATTTTATTTTTTCCCAAAGACGTGCACCGAGGCCAAGTCGTTCTTTGTGTTAATTAGGGTCAGCAAGAAAGCATTAGAAATAATTGAGGTTAAATGGCGACCATTTGCAATTCAGCTACAATAGATAGTGGCTGGCATGAGCCGGCGCTGCATAATTATGTTGAATCCACCATTGTACCTGCAAATCTTTTAACAAAAGCATTGAGTAAAACATTTACAATAGTCTGGGGCAAGGTTAAAAGAGAGTGAGTCCAGACAATGGATGGAAACTAGTCAACCAAAGAAACAAAGACAAAAAAAATTAAATAAAGCTGGATGCCTTGTCTGGACACTCTCTTTTATCCACCAGATTTCTTTACCTTCCTGTAGCAGAAGTCCCAAGTAAAGAGATGCCAGGTGTTCCTCATCCACAGTCACATTAATCTCCAAGTCACTGAGGAGCTTTGGATCGAGCCAAAACGACTGGTCACAAAGGAAGTTCTCCAAACAGCGAGCTACAAAACCTGGGTCAGCCCAGCACAGCACAATACAAATTCACACATTTTTGTAATAAAGAAAATGTAAATCAAAGCATGTCGAGTCAGGTTTACCTAACGCCAAGTACGTTGAGAACTTCCAGATTTCCTCCACGGTCTTGAAGGTAAGCACAAAGCTGTCCTTCTCAGCGTGGACAGACACCAGACGTGCAGACAGATCCTACGTATATACAGGTAAAATAAAGCGTCTCCCTTCACTAACGCCATAGAACCATAGAACTATAACACTGCGCAAATAATACAAGTATGGGGATGTTTTACCTGAAAGAGCTGGGTAACATCTTTGCTGTTGCTTTCCACCACTCTCAGCCGTGTGCGCAGGGCCTCTTGTAAGGCCCGGTCAGGTCCACTCGAACGCCTCCGTCCAGTGAACAGCAGCACAATGTCTAAGGAAAAACCTATCCAATAAATAGACCTCTAAGTGTGTCTTCATAACACTAAATTTGATCATTCTGGGGATGCCACAATAAAGCATTTGCCTCTGGGTGTGACTTGTGCACTGATCTTGCATAAGTTGCAGAAGAAAACAGAGGAGACGCCAGACTAATCCGCACAAGCCGCCCCGTCCCTCCTAGTTGAAGCCATCTTATGGGTGGATTGTTTTGTTTTAGCTCAACAACAATGATCTGGAAAGCGCTTTTACCTCTTCACCAGGTAGGAAGAGCGCAGAGTCTCCACCCACGGCAGGTTCAACTGCCTGGACAGCTTCATCCACTGGGCTGTCGAGTATAGCTTTCCCTACTATTGCGTTGGCGGTAGAGTTGGCAGCGCTAACTCAACTGAACCAATAGATGCCCTTTCAGAACAACAACTTCCAATTTATTTTACAATCACAAAAAGGTCACACGTAATCCGTAAAGACGACACAAGCGTTTATGAAATGTGCATCAGAATGACTGAACGGACAATAAAGGAAGTCCGTCTCTAAAACTCCTCGAAGGGTTCATTAATGATTTGGTGAGACGGCTCACATTTCAGGGAGATGCTCTGCAAGCACAAGGATAGTCCCCAGACAAATAACAAAACTATTAGGCCACTTACCGGCCTCTCCACGTGGCCATTTGAATCCATTTGAGATGATAAACCTGGGGAATATGATGGATGGAGCTATAGTGCTGAGTCGGCCAAACATTAGCAGATGGGAAATGGACCTCATCAGTATGCATGTGTAGGTATATAATGAGAGGGAAACGCGCCAATGGATCTGGAATATGGCCAGAGCATCTGAAGTCTTCCTGTTTCGGTGTTTCTGAGGCTGTGGCAGTTGGGCAAGCATTTACCACAGACCCAGAAGTTAGAAATATTAATAATGGCTTACACTTACACTACAGTCATTATTTGTGGTCATACCGCCTTTGCTCTGCCCGATCCCGTCAGACCTTGGAAGCTAAGCAGGGAAGGGCCTGGTCGGTACTTGGATGGGAGACCGTTTGGGAACACCAGGAAGCCTAGCGAATGTAGTGAGTGAGTGATTGGTTGGTGGTGGTCGGAGCAGCCGATGGCGCAGACTGGTTGCCTCGCTTCTGTCAGTCTGCCCCAGGGCTGCTGTGGCTACAATAGTAGCTTACCACCACCAAGTATGGAGTGAATGAATAATGCAATGTAAAGCGTCTTTGAGTGTCCAAAAAAACGCTATATAAAACCGATGCATTATTATTATTATTATTTATTCACTCAGTCCATACTTGGTAGTGGTGGTAAGCTACTATTTTAAGCTACAGCTGCCCTGACATAGACTGACTAAAAGCTCACAACCGGGATTCGAACCGCAGACCCCGCCCCCTGCTTTACCACCTGAGCCATTGTTACTCTCAACAAAGCTATAGCGATTTGAGTTGCCCTCCCTCTTTTGAAGACTGTTGTTTTGTCTGGGGAATGGGTGTGAAAAGGAGTCCATTGTAGATGTAAATTAAAAGTGTGTTAAGGGGTCTTATTTTTACAAACATAATCCATACTTGGTGAGCTACGTGTGTGACCACAGCTGCCCGACATCGGTCTACCCCAATGGGCCCTCCGAATGACCGCCACCAAGCACTCACTCACTCATCACCCACTCAGGCTATCTGGTCTGGCTCACTGCACCAGAATGGGAGACGAGGTGTATGGGGGGCCAAAACTGCAAATCATTATTAAAATATCGCTGTTGAAATACAAATATTATATTTTTAATCAACATGCTATTCTTAACAAATATTAACAAATAAAGTCTTATAATTATTATTTTTTGCTTCCATTTATGCTAAAGTAAAAATATAAATACCGTAACAGTCCTTAAACATCTCTTTTTGTTAAAATAAAAATAATAAAGACATATAATTATTTTCTGTCTTCAGTTATTTATTCTTTAATTAATTTATGCATTTATTTATTTAAATGTATTTATTTATTTACACTTTTATTTTTAGTCCAGTGGTTCCCAACCTGGGGAACCTGGGATTGCAGGGTGGGCCCAGAGCTTTGCCTGGTCAGAGGGTCAGGTCATAAATGATATGATTTGAGCAAAATAAAAGGTCTAAAATCATCAAATATGACCCAGTTTTAGTCACCACATAATTTTTAAACCCTACATTATTCTATAAGAAAGAAAGCTTGCATAATTCTTAGAAGACCTAATGAATCTAATCGAACCTACATTATTCTTTTCTTGATTCTTCTCTCCTCATGCAAATTAAGGCGGCGGACTTAAGATAGTTAGACCTTTGCACTAAAATCACTTCTAGGATTAACCAATGACTGTAGTGAGCCAGAAAATAATGATATGTCTTTATTATGTATTTTTACTTCAGCATTGAGTGAAGCTAACAAATAATCATATTTTATTTGTTAATGTTCACCTAAAAATAGCATGTTGATTAAAAAATATAATACTTTTTTTTCCGGCATTTGCCAATACCTTTATTTATTATTGTATATATTATTTAGGCAGTTTTGGTCCCCCATAGAGGTGACGTGGCCATTAATAAAAGTAACTCGAGACTACTGTATTTACCGATTTCTATTGAACCCCTCTAGAAAAGCTTCAAGTGTAATCACGTTTTGAGATTGTGACATTATTGAATTGTTTCGTGTCATCTTTAAATCAACAAAGAAATGCTATGTCATCACAGGAAATCAACCAAACTCACCTGAGGAGAATTTCTCTCCAAGCGACACTTTACTTCCTCGAAGAAATGCCACCTTCTTCTTCCAGTAGCTGTCAGGCTCTGCCCCTCCCTCTCCAGGCTCCACCAGCGTCCCGTCCTCCTCACCTACCACGGTGGAAGAATATACAGTCTTTATAAAAGGCTTAACACCGTTTGGCTGAGACCGAACACAGAAGAAAGCTCATAATATGTGTATCTGATGCAAGTCACTGTTGTGGCTAAAATAGAAAAAGGACGTGAGAAGATGAAATCAGCCCTTTCCACACAGGCGTAACGAGTTCTTATAAATGTTGTCAGGTTACACAAGATGATATTCACTGTTTTTAATAAATACACCAGAGCAGAGGTCCAAAACAGGTTTTAAGCAATGTTATTTAAAGGTAAAGGGCACTCAGGTAGAAGAAGAATTGAAAAAAAGCAATGTAGAAACCTCCGGAATCCAAAATCTGTAGTTCATAAAAGTAGAGGCTACAATGACTAGTTGATTACTCGTAACTAGTCTAACAAATCATTTAGTCATAGTGATAATTGGTTTCTATTGTATACACAGCCCATTTAAACAAACTTATCACAGGCACAAGAAATATTAGTAGTAAAAATATGATTTATTTCTACATAGGCGTAGGGTGACACGTCTTCAATTAAGTACTTCAAAAGTACACAAAGGATTATTTAGTCGAGTAATTGTGACAAAAGTAATGGCGAACTAGTCTACCTCCAAAATAACCGATTGTAGTAAACAGTGCTTGCTTTCGCAGCGATGGAACATTTAAATCCCGAGTTACAGTGATAAATGTTCAATGATACAAAGTGATCTATTGTCTTTTACACAGACCCAGAGGGAGTGTGACTCATACGCGAGTTCATCTATTGGGAGAGATCTATCCAACCGTGTTTGTGATAACTATATGACAAGGCGGATTGTTCTTAGGTTTATCTGAATGTAGTCTGTTCTTCATGAGATTATAATAAAGTACATAAATAAGTACAGTAGGTGTCCTCCGGGTGTCTAGTTTCCCCGGCCACTACAAACATGGACATAGGTTCCAGAGTTTCTGCAATCTCAGTGGTTGAATAGACACAATAATTAAATATATACAGTATACACATTAGGGATAAATTAAAAGCTCAGTGGATTTTTCATATTTACTAAAATCCTTTTCTTACAGGATCTGTCAGCTGATATTTAGTCATAAGCCTGGCACGCTATTAGACCTCCATTATGTCTAAAAGTACCATTAACAGTTTGACAAATGAAAGAGTATAAGAGTCGGCTTGTGCTAGGCTTCCCCTTGCCAGCGCCATTGTGCTGGGAGGATGTCCTAAGCACTTCCTCCATGTGTGCCCTTAAAAAACAGCACGTGGACCTCAGCATGTTTTGGAGCATTTCAGCCCCGAGTCTTTGACACATTATGTAAGATGTGGCCGCTCAGCGAGGTTATGAAGTGAACTGTACTCCACCTTGCGTCATAATGTCATTTCCTGAGAAGTGTTCATTTGTTCCCCCGAACGTGTAAGGGGGCTCCCTCCACAGGGCGTCCAGTTCAGCCGGGGAGATGTCTGCAATCGGGGGGGAAAAAAATAAACAAAGTAAGTCAACACGCAGGTATCAAGACCAGTAAATCGTCGTCTGGAGACAAATTAAAGGAAACCCAGGGTGACATTATTGCCACGGTCCGACAGGTGCAAAGTTAAGTTGACTTCCCGTTTATTTACTCAACTTAAAGCATCCTTTGTGCAGTATTTTTGAGCCAATAAAAAAAAAAAAATGAAAAGAAAAGTGAGCTCTTTGTGCTTGACCTGGCCACATCCTGTTCGCATTTCCTTTAATTTGCACACACCACATTAAAGGGACTTCTAGGGGAAAGGTTTCAGTCGTAAAGTACGGGAGCCGAGTCCCATGTCAGCGGGTGCCTGGGGTTAGGAGGGCGCACACAGCCTCAACAAGCAACATCTGGGCTCTGACAAGTGCCACCCGTGACCCCTGCACTGGGAGGGCGTGACGGTAGCGTGGCCCGCGTTTCAAACACTTTATTCATACCAAAAAAATAAATAAAATGGAAACGCGTCAAAAGTAACAGTATATCCGCATGCTTTGTGAGTGCGCACGACAACATTATTTTCCATATCCAAGGCATTCACGACAAGACAATGGGGGTGCACGGCTCGGGGAGACAATGCAACATGACACTACACAAGGGAGGACAATTGCCTACACTCTTTTTTTTTTTTTTTTAGTTTCCAAGCACTGACAGGACCACAACACATATCAAATCACTCCACCATGCTTCCTTTACCTTCATGGCTAAGAGTGTTACCCATTTCATAGACAACATATATGCACCGTAGCCTGTTATTTCATGACGACGCGGCGGACACACAGAGACCGGGGACCGACCTGTGAAAGAGGAGAGGCAGACTTTGATGAGCGCGCCGCAGCAGAGGGAGTTTAGCAGCGGTCCGCAGCAGCACGACGCCATCTGGCCCAAGAATCGGCAGCTCCCACAAATCAATGCCATCACATCCAGCCCTTTAGCAGCAAACCTTTTTTTTTTTTGGCTTCTTCTTCCAGTTTATGAGACAAGCCCTTTCCTCCCTTTTTTTTTTTTTCCTTTTTCCAACTAGCCTTCCTGTACTTTCCCTCCTCTGGCTCGTGCACGCCGCTCTCCTTTAGGGAGCCTTATCTGAGTTTGTCTGGGGTTTGGTTCGGCGCGTGTAATCCTGTCTCGTGCTGTCTCCATCTCACTCTCTCTCCTCCCACCGGTGCCTCTCTCTCCTTAGCTGCCCAGTCTGCCAGTGTGAACTCACAAAGCTCTCTATGGGATTGGTATGAGAGTGTAGGGCGGGGGGGGCCTCTATTCTCCATATTGTGCAGCGGGAGTCGGGACAAATATGCCCAGTATGTGTGGCGCCCGGGCGATGTGCGTGGCATCCATTGTCCGGCTTTGGGCAGCTGATGTATGGAGGCGTGTGATTCCTCTTGTGCCACGCGGTGTGAAATAATGATGTTGTCAGTTTAACCTTAATACTTTACAAGGATTCCTGCACACTTTATAATAGGATAAGTAAGTTAAATGTAAGTAAGTTTAAGACCACACACCCACTTTCAAAGGATTCACAGATGTCAATTTAGTCAAATTTCAAACTCCAAACAAACAAATGATAATTCAAATCTGATTATGGTCAATACTGGCTGCATTGAAGAAAACAGTTAAAGGTGCATTATGAAGAAAAAGTCGGTATTTGTGTGCAATTAACCTTTTTGTAACCCGGTGGTTAGCAGGGCACCTTTACATTCAATCACAGTAAGCCTCTCCAGGATCAATTGTTTTGTAGGTTTTCCGGTGAGAGGGGCCGTCAGCAGGGAAAATCTACCAGCAACTCTGAAAACAACTGATCCCGGAGCGTCAGACAGGCCACTGTGATGGGAAGTAAAGGCGCTATGCTAACAACCCATACAGCCGCTGGGTCACTAAAAGGTCAAATATGCATTTGTTAGTTTTTTTCACGTAAAAAAAAGTTCCATAATGCACCTTTAATTACATTTAGACATAGATATTGTCCACCCAATGGTTCAGCAATTCTACAGTAATGATGATTTAACTGGAGGACATTAAGAGGCATATTAGGCTCATGGCTTTTGAAGATCTCTCTAATATACAGTATTATGCACCGAAGCGACAGATGGCTTATGATTGCTAGACTGAAGCTTCAATTCAGCTCCAATGAAGCTGTTTTGCTATGACGCATTAAAAGTATCTTGCACAAGAATAAATAATCTAATATATTAATGATGAATAATCAACATACAGAAATATTTCAAGTTTCCATGGCGGACAGTGGGATACTGAAGGACGGTCACTGCATGATAAAAACAATACGTTAGATGTAATTATGGTTATTTCGTAAAACACAGAAACAGGACAACTGATTAATTATGACTCTAAAGACAGTAAATTACCTGGAAACATGGATGGTTAGTGTTTTCTTGGTAACAATATGGAAGCCCTTGTTACCATGCAATTCCATATAATACCTATTAGAGCTGCACAATATATCGCAAACAAATATTGTATCGCGATATTAGGTGATGCAATATTGTGGGCAGCCACATTTTGGCTGACTTTCATATCACTAAAGTCTTCATCGGACTGACATCAACACATTAAATTTATAAATGTGTAAAAGTTCTAGTTTAAGTTTTAGTTAAACATTTCCTACTTTAGTGTAATTTGAGTCCTGTTGTGGTGCTGATGTAGTGTTTTTTAAGTCTTGTTTTGACACAATTTGCAAAAAAACTAGTTTTGTGTTTAATTGGAATGAAACATATGGTGTTGAAATGGTGAAGTTAAATATCGTAATAATATATTGCACAGCTGTATCGCATATCGCAAGTTGCTTCAATATCGTGCAGCCCTAATATCCATGTTATTACTTTGCTTAAAGTGTGAGCAAAGTTTGGTTCATCCTGTACCCCTCTTCAGAGAGCGTATCGCTGAGGAACTGTAAGCTAATGCCACACAGTACAAGGTCACAGAGCCGAGGGCGTCCCGATCGTGGCGCAGATCAAAGATCCCCTAATCAACATCTCCGAGTTCTGCTGGTGCATTAGAGCAGGAGCTGGCAGATGCTGTCAGTTCAGAATGCAGAACCAGCAATAGGTTTTCAGGGTCCCACAAGAAGAGCCGACCTCGTTTAACCCGACTGGACGGGGCGTTTCCGTGTGGCGTTTGCATGTTCTCCCTGTGTCTGCGTAGGTTTCCTCCGGGTACTCCAGTTTCCCCTACCATTAAAACATGTACAATAGGCCTGGATGAATGATGTCTGTGTGTGAATGTATGGTGGTGGTCAGAGACACCATTGGCGCAGATGTGTGCAGTCGTGCCAGCGCTTCTGTCAGTCTCCCCCAGGGGAAACTGAAGCTACAAAGATAGCTTACCACCACTGAGTATGGAGTGAATGTAAATTGTCTCATGTATATGGTAAATGGTAAAATGGCAAATGGACTCAACTTATATACTTTTCTACCTTTATCAGGCCCAAAGCGCTTTATAGTCACCCGCGCTCTGTGGCCATGTCTGTGAAAGGCACAATATACATCTTCTTCAATAAATAATACTTTAATCTACATAAAGCTACTGAGGCCTGGCTAGGTCCCCGTACTGTTCTGAAAATCATCGCAAACAGGTTCACTGTCCTAAGTCAATATAATGTGTTGGGTTAAAGGATCATTCCAGGTTATGTTGCCACCAAACTGCTATTTGTGCAATGTGATAACAAAATAAAGCATTCAGAGGATTATCTAATGTATTTAAACCTCAGGTCATACCACCTGTGATCAAAGCAAGGAGGCGAAATCTCCATGGAGACGAGCTAGCGATGTCCTACTCCCAGGGAAGTTACTCGTCAGGTCTGAGAGAGGCGAGTGAGGAGGGATTTTTCACCATGCATGTATACTATTCTCTTTGTTAGGCGAAATGTTACACAGTATGGCAAGAACATCTTGAACTGTTCCTGACGTTTGACCAACATTATGGATAGATCTGTTAAAATAATCATTGCAAGGAAATACAAATAGAACAGTTGTTTAGCAGATGTTGAAAGGATGTTCAAAATGCAAGCTGATTTGGAAAAGTCATTACTGAATGTGCTGCTCAATGTAAGCGACCTGAAGAAAAGTCCACAAATGCATTCATAGGTAATAGTTCTTCGTGCACATTTATTGTGTTCAAGGTCCAAAGCGGTGTAGTTAGCGTAACGTTATCTCTGAATCGCAACAAATGCTGGAAAGTTTCAACACAGTTTCAACACAAATTGTCAGCCTCCTTTCATAAGTCCTTTGTTCCTTTTTTTTTTCATTTTGTTGCTAAATTGAGATTTTGGTTTCATTTCACTCTCATTATCTGGGGCTCTCTGCTCAACAACACCTGTAGATTTCGGAGTGTTGTTGTCTGTTCCTTAAACCTTAAAAATATGACTGGGGCAATCACGCTGGGAGGGTGACAAAATGTGATTTCTCCAGAAACACTTGCACTAAACATACCGTAAAAACAATGTTTGTCTTTTAATGTTATTGCATAATCTGATTTCACAGATCCCCACAAAAAGGAAACACATTTGTGATCATACAGTTTTAAAAGCTCTTGGCAGTGAACCAAAGGCTGTGTCTTTTATAGATCAAAGTGGATTAGTAATTTAATAAGGAAACTGACTTCTCACTGCTTTTTGATTTTAGATTATTAGCGAATCACCTGGATCCTGTGTGGTAAAGTTACCTCAGATAGCCTTATTATCTTCTATTTATTTCTTGGTATAACAGATAATGATGATAATGATGAGGACTAAACTGAAACAATGGTGGGTCTAAAAGATAACTCTATATAGGACACAGGTTTTAGGTACTGCAGTAAACTTAATTTACTGCATGGGACAATGTATTCATTTACTGTGCCATCATGAAGCCTATAGACGAGCCTCCTCATCTTCTCCCCCATCCCAGTTTGTCTTCATTAGTTCGTGTGTCTGAATGGTCATAATTGGAAGCGCTCATGTGTGTGTCTTGTGAGGCCCGGGACAGTAAACAGGCCGGAGACTTGTCGGGACACATCCACGCACTCGTTGCCTCTCGCTCGGTACAAACTGATTCGAAGAAACTGAGGTGGCTAATAAACGCTGTCACATGTCGGACCTTTGGCTATTAGATGCCACCAAAAGTGTGATCATTCTACGTTGCATATCGAGGTAATGACAGACATGTACAGCGGCACAGTGGTTTGTGGAGTATTCATTTCAATTTTATTTGGGCTTCCTCTAACTGTGACAACCTATATGGCCATTGTTTATAGTGTGCCCCATCTAAAGCCCATGGTTGCTGAACTAAAGCTAGTACCTATACTAAAATATTTGTCATATAGAACCATAAAACAGAACAATATGTAACATGTCCGCTCCTCCTGCATGTTGTTTGTGTCGGTTAAACAATATTGAAAACGAATTGCATTTTTTTTTTTTTTTTATTGTCCTGTGTATCATGATTTGAGAAGGCAATTATTTTGTAAACGGTCTGATGTTGCTGTACTTCTGCTTGAATGGACATATGAGGAAAGGCTTAAGTGTTCGAGTATAAGCCATTGTATTCGTCTAAGTTCTTGTTTAGCGCTTGGCTTCAACGTAAGAGGACACTCTTTGTTTGAAGTTTTTTCTAATGTCTGCCCGCATTGTTGTGTCTTATAAGCCCAACAAATGAGAAAATACACTAAAACTAAAAAAAACTAAAACTGTAAGTAAAATACTATGTTTATATTTTATTTTTGCTGAAACAACCAAGTAACTTCCTTTAGTGCTGCCCCTGCTTTAGATACTTTTATGTTTCGATACCAGTAGTACCTAAACCTTAACCTTTTCTATTACCATACTGGCCTTGCCTTGCCTTGCCTTACCATACTGGTGTACTACCAGCCCTAGTTGCAGGGATACGGACTTTAATCTTAAAATAAATAAATAATAAACCAATGAAGCATGAAAGTTAAAGTGGACATACAGTATCATGCATAATTGAGGCTTTATAACTTTAAGGTTTATGTGAAAAAGACACTAATGAGTAAAGACTGCTCTTTTAACCCCTTAACTGCTGTCTCCCCTGATCAGGGGGCTAGGGCTAGGCTTAGGGCTAGGGTAAGTTAACCCTAATCAGGATATAATTAGGGTTAAGAACAGCAAGTGTAACGTAAGTTGTGTTTCACTCACACAGATCTCACACATATTTTTAAAAACTAGAAGGTATTGGCTTTCAAATTGGGTATCACACTGGCATAGACTGTAAGCTCTCCAGTCAATACTCTTTGAGACTTGGATGTAAATAATTGTTAACCCTAACCCTAGGGTGGCAGTTAAGTGGTTAATAATATTGTTTCTTCCAGGAGGGAATTAACCATGGTATCTATCTATCTTCATTGTCTAATTTGTAAAGTTTTTTTTTTAGAATGGGGTAGGAGCTTATAAGATTTTTTCTTCATCCTACTCCTGTTCTTCTTTTCATGGAATATATTATTGTTGTTTTTGTTGGATTATTGTACTAATTTTATATTGCATTACCATGAAAAAAGAATAAATAAAATGAAATGAAATTGATAAAATGCTGCCTGCTGGATACAGGTGATGCGGACTCATGCCACTGTCCCAAGCAACACTCGGCATCTTAGCCCCAACCCTTTCCCAAAAAAATGTATTCACGTACAAATTTTCCTCGATTTTCCTCCTCTCTCCACACACCTCAAATACATCTAAATATCGTATTTATTTATTTCTGTCTCTACGTGTTGCATACAGTCTGCGACCGCACCAAAGCCCAATGCCATTGTGACACTCAACAGTCCGTGACAATGACTTACAACCGCAGCCGGCTAATAAGAAACACATGTTGTAACACAGTCTGGGCATGTCCTTCGCAACACAGTGTCTAACTTCCCCACGTCAGGGCAAAATCTCGCTGCGAAGTTTTGCAAAAAGCGAGTTGACCTGAATTAGCCGCGTAGTAACGTGAGACTCGGGGGGGGCCTAAGTTTAGCCTAACCCCCTGTTAAGTCACTCGCATGCCAGAGTGTCTGAGGGTAGAGTGCCCTGCAGGGAGATTCCCACAATGTGCAGCATGGCAGCGTTTTTGTGCGACCCTGGAACCGACTGCGCAGAGCTGTAATTGCAAATTATAGAAAGAGAGCCTCCATCTGGAAGCCTTTTCTGTAAAAATAGTCTATAAGTGGTGGGTTTGCCTATAGGTTTTTTTTTTTTGTATTATTCATTCAAAGTTCAAAGCATTTTATTTCTACTATTCGACTATTTCTGCCAACCACTACAACCACATGCTAGTGCTAGTTTATTCTGCAGTTGTTCCTGAAATTGGGGAAATAAGTGCACACATTTGAACAGTTTTACAAAGTAGAAAAGCACACAGTGAAATTGAAGACTCACGGTACATTATAACCACAGCATTTTGCAATATCTAGTACTAATGACAATATGAAAAGTTCTTACGCTGAATAAGTGTGTAAAATCACTGCACACCAGTTACAGCTTTTCAGCAGCTCCCTCCAGTTTGTGAAGCAACTTTATGGTCAAATGGCTTAGGACAAAGTGCAGCTGTGTGAAACTCGCTATTCCGAATGAGAGCTGGGTTCACTGACACGGAGGTTTCCCGGAGAGCAGAAACGTTTCTCAAAAAAAAAAAAAAAAGAGACCCTTACCTCCGTGTTTCTCCCAGTTCCTCTCTCAGTTCATGCCTCATGTGTGCTCCCCTGTCTGTCTGCGTTTAAGCCCGTTGTCCCGGCTCCAGAACGTGAGGCGGGCGTCTTGTGACAGCTGACGGAACAGTCGCCATTCTCGGTCCGGCAAATCTCAGCAAAGGGAAACAGAAAAAGAAAGTATGTACTAAGTCAGCAGCAGCAGCAGTAGCGAGCGGACAATGTGTGTGTCTCGGGCAGCGTGTTACAGAGTGAGGATGTTTTTTTTTTGTGTGTGTGTGACATAACTCCTCCCATGACTTCTTAAGGAACGGGGAAACAGCCCTCTGCCTTCCTTCAGCTTCTTCTAGACTGGTTTCTGTCCAAAATGTGTGTATGTATGAAGTGAAAGTGTCATTACTTGGCCAAACAATAGTGAAAATGCTCAAAGAGTAAGTACCGCAGAACTTTTCAAATGAGCATTAGGTGTGTCGGTAATAGCAACAACAACCAAAAGTACTCTCTCCAGCTCTGAGCGGTAAACAGGGAGTATTCTCAAAAGTGGTATTACGTAAAAGGAATCAATTCCTCATTCCCCGCACCTGTCTCACCAGTTTTGGCAGAGTGGAGGAGAAACACAATGAGATGTAATAGTCAGCTGGCCTGCGCGTCGGTGCGCCACAATAGTTCGCATAACTTCATTCCAGCTGCACAGAAAATACAAATCAATGACTAATGTTAGTGTCATGGCACGGGAGTAGCCTTTGTCATATGTGTTTTAGGTTATTGCAGTTCCTGATCACTGCATCATAAATACTTCTTGATTTTGTGTCATGATTTCGCTCCATTTCCGTATTCATCAAAATCAATGAAAAGACAGTACCAACAATCAAAGTCTCTCCATGTAAAGTGTGTAACCGTAGTAACCGACCTTCTAGTGATGTTCATTAAAAACTATTTCAGTCTATTTTTACCGCCGCCTTTCCCCACTGTTACTGCGTAGCAAGGGCTTTTCTGTTTTATCTGTTTCGCACATTCACTTTCTGGGTCATGTCGGTCCCTATCTGTGTGAGAGGAGATAATAATCCCCATGCTAGCAAGGCAAGGTTTTTTGTTTTTTTTGCTTTCTTCCTATTCTTTGTTTTCCTGTGTTGGTTAAAAATAAAGGCTGGACTGATTGTGTGTAAGTAGTATCCCTATATAGCCCCCAGTGAACCGGGCCAAAGTCACCCTGAACACACACCCATGTGATCGTGAAATTGGCCGTGCAGCCGGACACGGGCCATTTATTTTGCACAGTTTGCAATACTATGGACTACAGCAGCGGGTCGGAGCCTTTATTTACTCCTCACAAAAACCCAAACCAAGGCCCGCATGTCACAAGGACGTGATTAAGAGAAATAAACAATCAACTATTACTCCTCTTCTAATCACATATGAATGTCTTAATTTCTTCACAAATAAGGGACTCCACACGATGTCCCAGCTCCCAGGTTGGGAACTACAGAACAGACTTGAAAGTTAGTACCTGGCTATTTAGTGTTTACTGTAGTTACGTTCTCTGAGTGAGTGAAGTACCCAAAGTAACCCCTATAACCCAACTTATCCGATATAATTGCAATTAATCAGACATTTTCTAATGAAGGAATCACTGCACAAGAGGAAGTACTGTGTGTGAAACAAATGAGATCTACTTACGAACAGATTACGCCTGGGTGGAGAGAGTGGAGAATCCAGAGTGACATTCCCTGACAATGTGAATAGACAAAGGGCAGAGATGGAGAGGGTTGGTGAAGAATGCAGTACAGTGCTGCTGATCAGTGCATCTGACGGCTCATGCCTCGAGCGTGACCACAACACAACTGTTTCTCTCAGAAAACAACCATAGGCCTATCATTACAGCAGAACATAGGTATTATTGGCTTTGCTCTGCAAGGTCAGATGGGATACAAATCTCCCTCTTGTTTACTAAATAGTCACAGAGAAAAAAAAAGGCAAACTATATGAGTTGATGGCGCAATAGAGCTAACATTTATTTTCTCTAATTGCATAGCATTACAAGAAAGTAAATAGATGCTACTTTTGCTTTTTTTTGTTATTGAACAAGGTACAGTGGATATTACGCATGGTGGTAAAACAAAAAAGGTGGTAGGTTTTTATGAGTGTCCCACAAGCCAAATCCTCACAAAAATGACTGGCCTCCACAAAAATATCAGTTATTTTGGAATGTATTATGACAGCCCTAATGTGTAATAGTTTTACTAAGTTTAGCTGTGTTAACACATACCAGGGGACGTCTGCCTCTCTAGTTTATAATCCACTGGCACCTTTGTGGCCTCTGCACTGCTGACCCGACGCCATTCTGCCACAGGAAGCCAATGTTCCTGTTTTTCTGCTCCCTCTGTTTGGATGACACAACCATAATATAGAGTAGGGTTAGGACCATAATATGCACCTCATTCCAAAGGGAGGATTCCAAGAGGAGTTCCAGCTACACGCAGCTACACCCATTCATTCGTATGAAAACACTCCTTAATGAGAGGGTGAACGCCAGTCATTATGAGTTTAATATATATATATTAATATATCAGGAGGAAGGGCAAAGCACTTTACATTGGATGTGCATATTTCTGGTGGATATAACAACCCAACGTCAAACAAAGTTAGAGCATTGCATAATAAAATCACAAACAAAGGTACTCGGTTTGTTTTAATGTCTATGATTGAAAACTCCGCCACATGCAAAACAGTTAAACTAGACTATTACAATTCATTACTCAATGTAATACACTAATAAATGCACTGATGTCATGTAATTTTCCATAATCCTTGGAATTAAAACATACATTTTGGGAAATGCTGTTTAAAGTGTTTAGAAAAAAGGGTCACTCTTATTGTCAAATCTCCTTAAGAAAAGTGTGCCAAGATCTCCTCAGGATGTGGACAGGGCAGGCAGCTAGATTTATAACACAAATTAAGTGTACATTAAAACATTACAATTTACAAATAGTTGATTTCTTCACGCATGTAATCTGCATAAACTAAATTCCATTGTGTTGTAAACAGGTATGGGGTATAGTCCTACGCCTACGGTGAGATTACCAGTCATTAGGGCTTACTTTGCAGCCTGCTTAACCCAATCTCCATTCACTCTCTCAGCACTTTGTTAGTCTCTTTAAACCCACGCTGCAAATAATCCAATTAAATCATTTGCGTCAACTTTCCAGAAGGGGGCGGTGTCACGACAATTTTAGCACCAAGCCCGTCCTTGCACAACTAAAATAGAAACATGGGCCTCTCCCAAAGTGCCTGTAGTCGGCTTTAAGTTATGTTAAAAAAAATAAAAAAAATACAAACAACTCATAGGGGCGAGACTGCTATTCAATACTGTAACCTTTATAACACAAAATGAAGGAAAAATATATCCCAATAAAAACTCAGCGAACAAGCTCTAAAATCTCCAATCGCATAATACATTTGTAGTGCTGTTTACTCTACCTGTGATTTTCAAGTTATTTGGTGTAGGGAACTTCTACTACGAGACCGTTCATTGTCGCAGCCTACACATAGTAATGCAAAGAAGCTGCAGGTGCGGGTGTTTACGCTCAGGCTTATTATTAAACAATAATATTTGATGACAGATACTTTACCCCTGAAGCCAACAGCCCACGGTGACGTCGCTTACTAATAAAGACGGGGGAAGTTTGCAGCAATGGACATGCAACAATACCGGACATTAACTTTTTACGCGTGGAATCCGTTTGACTTTTAGGACCTGCTCATTGACTTAAACTCGCACAATTAAACTTTCAGACCAAACCAAACGCACATTTCACCCATTTTAGTCTAATCTTGGGCAGGCTGCTTCTGTGCCGCTTTATTTCACAGACCACCGTTTTGTTTTAATACATGCAATTTTAATACACTAGAATGATTGATTTTAACACACTAAATGATGGATAGTAGCCACATAGTCGCCATATGCAAAAATGTGGATATAGGCTCGACAATCTACGGTTAATATATTCCCTTTTTGTCCGTTTATTCTGAAAGTGAACACCGGATGCTTCCCTGCTGTCGCTGCATTGACAGTGGTGGCGCGCTGACAGCCGCGCACCGCCAGGGAGAGAGCACACTGGAAAATCAGCCGGGAGCGAAAAATGTGAAGGTGCAATCTGCCTGAGCGGCATTGTGTTGTCATTGGCGTCTGTGTCCACGAGAAGCCACACCACACTGCAAGAGCGGGAGCTTCGCGTTGGGATTTACAAACATTTCTCTCTTCTTTTCCCTTGCGTAAAATTGCCTGCCTTGGACCACCTTTTGTTTTGCTTTTTTCGGGAATCTGACAGCGCGCGGTTCAACTGGGATGGAGTGAGGGGGAAAAAGCATCTATTGGCAGGTCTGCTGTAGCACTATTTACGCGACTGGGAAGGGGCAAACTGCTCCGAGAAGGTCGTCTCGTGCTGTATGGGATTGCTTTGTTTCCCATAAGGAGGACGCATTGGGCATCATGAGTTCCAGTGGTAAGTCTATCCATTCTCGCGCGCTCTCTGTGCCCGTGCACTTGAAGCGAAACGGGGGGACAATACCACAGATGACAACAGTGATGAGCTACCACCCACTGTAATTGGACGGTGACACAATTAGGATTAGGCGTGTGCAAGTTGTAATACAAGAAGCTTTTGAGCGCGGCTTTAGCCATGTCGTTTCATTCCATTGCGCAATATCCACATTTAAACACATTTAACTAACACATTTCTTGAGATGATGCATGGTGGTAAACACGTAGTAAGCAGCGTGCCTACTGGTAGTTTCGCCCACTAATCTGGATAATAGACTTGGGGCAGGTTTAGAGAGGATAGTTCAGCTAAGAATATCTTGGAGGTGAAGTGGCGTTTGGGTACAGACGGATTTTTGGCATTCTTTATCAACTTGTCAGCTGTTGCTTGGTCGGTCCCTCCCAAATCCTGCCTGCCTTTTTCGTTGCGTCTCTCTCCTCTTTTCCCCACGTAGGACATGTCACCAGTGGCAGACCACCCGCATTTCATTCAGCTGTTTGTGAAACTCCACCTCTCTCGAAAAGCTCGGGGTCTTGTCTCATGATGTGCCCGCGCGCTGTTGCCTCGCGCGGTGATAGGGCGCGTGGGTGACAGGGGGTGAGCCGGGCAGCTTTAGGGCTCCTGCTGTATGTCATGCTCATCTCTAGACCTGCTTCAGGGCCTGACCTTGTATCAGCTGACCCCGATCCCCTGTCAGCTGAATCAGGCTTTTCCCCTCGGGGCTGTTGTTTGGATGTTGTAAACTATTACTGCCCTCTTCAACTGGCTCACTCTCTGGCTTTTTAATGCACCACACTGTGCAGGGCTTTCATCATACTTCACATATAAATCAATTAAATAAATTATATAATAATGATGATGATAATTAAACCCAAATTAAAATTATACTGAGAATGGTAATGACAACTGGAAAGTATCAAGATCTCAGATTATAACATCTATTAATGTACCTTTATACCATAAAAGTAACTCTGTAATCACGGGTAAAAATATGCAAGCAATATATTAAGTAACACATTTTTTTGACTTGCTTTGTATTAGACATCGTATATGAAACTAGATTGTTGTTGTAGCTGTGCGTTGTTCCAATTAATTATATAAACAGTTAATATATTTTTGTTGTTTGTTGTAAGTTGGTCTGTACGAATGTAGCTGCTTGAAATGTTTTGAAATGTTCTTTTTTTATTTATTGCACTTGGGGGTGGGGGCTCATAAGCTTTTTGCTTCAGCCCACTCCTTTTGAGCACAATGTGTATTGCTCAAATAAACAAATAAACTAAACTAAACTATGAATAAATAGTGAACAAATGTGGCCAGAGCACACAACACTACTAGCTATAACTCCTCAGTCAGTGACAGGAAGAAAGGGGAAATGTATACAAGTGCATTTTCTTTAATATATAATTTTGTATGAGGTTGTACAATTATTATAACCCGGAACTTAGGGTAAGACTATTAGTAAGAAGATGGTTGCCTCCTGGAAGGGGTTTGAGCACCCGAATGATCCTGGGAGCTCTGTTGTCGGGTTTCATGCCCCTCAGGACAAACAGGTCCTAGGTGACGGGTCAGACAAAGAGCGGTTCAGAAGCCCCTTATGAGAGACCAACAGGCCCGGTTAGAACCATGAGGCCGTCCTTCTGTGGACCCACCACCTGCAGGAGGAGCCATAGGGGCTGGGGCAATGTGATTTGGGCAGCTCCAACAGCTGCCCCCACGACCCGGCAACGGACAAGTGGAAGAAAATGGATGGATGGTTAGGTGTTACAATGAATTAAATAAAGAATACAACGGACTTTCTCCCCCATCTTTTTTTAAGTAAATCTCTTTGAATAATAATAATCATCATAATGACCAATGATGAAAATGCCAACAAGCGATGGAACGAGTTTCCAAGGGCAGCTGGGTGCTCCCTCAATGTGACATAAGGTGGGGGACCCAAGTCACCTGGGAGCTCGAGTCGCTACCCCTCCAGGTCTAAGAGTAGCCAGCTGAGGGGGCGTCTGCTCTGAATTCTTCCTGGATGCCTTTCTTCAGGTTTTTTTTTTTTCGGCTTGTCCTTCAGGTCCCTTTTGAGGAGCTCAAGTGTCGAAGGTGGGAATTGTATGTGTCCCTGCTCAGTCTGCTGCCCCCGCGGCCCGGGGTCCTATGAATAAGCGGAGGAAGATGGATGAATGGATTATAATGCTTTTATGACATCAATCAAATTCACTCATTAAAGCACTGGTGGTTTTAAACAGTGCGTGATTGTCCAAAGAGTTTAAAACTTCCTTATTACTTGGGGTTCTGTCTTACCATAGTAGTTTCAAATGTCCACACTTTTAAGCATATTGATCATAAGATATTGGAACAGCTGTTATTGCTGGTTTAACATGCACTGGCTGAAGCAACAGCACATTTCTTAGCTGTCAAAAGGCTAGCTGAAGAATACAAAAGTACATCAGGTCACACCCTCCCTGCCCTCTCCTCTTTGACTTCAGACGAGACTCAATTTCTGCATCATTCATAACACAATCTACTCTGTTGTCGCGTTGCTGCTGCATAATTCATCAACACACTCACCTCTCTTTCTCTCCACCTTGCCTCGGTGCACCTGTGTGAGTTGTGCTTGTCGGGAGTGGCATTTTCACTGAGAAATTCCTTTTGTTAAGCGTATTTTTTTATTTTTGTTTTGTTTTTGCTCAGCTGAGTGGGAGAGGCTGAAGTCAACGCTGTCACGGCCACATGTGACTTTCAAAACATGTCGTCCAACAGGAAAAGCGGCGTCTACTGTACTGTACCTGCGGTCTGACCGTAAAGCGCTATTGTCACAGCAGCTGGGGCAGATGGTTCTGGCGACGTGCATCGGGTGCTGGAGCTAGAGGCGCAACAGAGCAGCGGGCTGACGAAAGAGCAACTCGCCCCTGCTCGAGTCAGCCAGACACATGTCCCCTTTGCTCCCGGGACGGTTTGATCATGAAGGGGCTTGCTGGGCTGTGCGGGCGCTACGCGTTTCTGCTGCAATGATTGTGAGAGTCCTGTGGCTATTGACAGATCATTGCAACTAGCTCTAGTGTCGAGGCTCCACTGTCATGTGATCAGTCGACTATTATACATGTCTTGTTTTATGGTATGATGTTTAAATAATGAATGCATTTACTTGCTATGGACATGCATATGTAGCATTTATCACACCACAACATTTATAGCAGGGGTTAATTTTAACTGGAGTATTAGCAGTTTTCAAAAAATATGAGAGAGACTTGTTGTTGAGAGTTGTTTAAGAGTTAACTTGAAATGTGTGACGAAATTCTAGTTTTGAGCAAGTTATGACAGAAGCTAGGGTTGACCTGAGATAAAGATGTTCAGACGTTATTTGAATTGTGTACTGTTGCTATAGAGGTCAGACATTTGGACTTTTGTAGATGATACCACATCATCTACAAAAGAAGAGTTCAGATGCTGATAATCTTTGATAAGTCTTTGTTATGATTTGGATTCTTGTATAGGGCTGGGTACAGGAAACAATTGTTATACCTTGAACAATCCTTTTTTTTCTTTTTTTTTTATGCCTATACTAAAATATTTGTCATATAGAACTATAAAACAGATTAATAATGTTAATTTATTCCTTTTCCTTCCGTTTAATTTCTGTTGCATTTGTATCATTCGTTTGAGGTGAAACAACAAAGAAACTTCCTTTAACTACAAGGCTATAAGTTTTTCAGATTCCCCCCCCCCCAAATTTTTCATAAATTTTCCCAATTACATTTTTACGTACCCAAAGTTGTATACCCATATTTGTCATTCCCATTGTTTCCATATTTTTTTCCAAAGTTTTCATTTTTAAATTTGTTTCAACTTGTGTCACTTTTTTATTTCTTTTAAATTTTGACGACCAACTGCATCAAAACTTGAATATATATGGGCGGCACGGTAGCACAGCGGTTAGTGCTTTGGCTTCACAGCTAGAAGGTCCCGGGTTCGATTCCCACCTGGACGGGGCCTTTCTGTGTGGAGTTTGCATGTTCTCCCCGTGTCTGGGTACTCCGGTTTCCCCTACCACTAAAAACATGTACAATAGGCCGGGATGAATGGAGTGAGTGCTGGTGGTGGTCGGAGGGGCCGATGGCGCAGATTGGCTGCCTCGCTTCCGTCAGTCTACCCCAGGGCAGCTGTGGCTACAACAGTAGCTTACCACCACCGAGTATGGAGTGAATGATTAATGACGACAATGTGGCGCTTTGAGAAAATCTTGGTAATACAGACTTGTAAAGAGCAATACAAGTGTAAGGCATTATTATTATAAAGTTTGCATATTTCTTTTCGGTACCTGCTTTCGATACTTTTATTTTTTCAATACCAGTAGTACCTAAACCCTTTTTTTTTTTTTTTAATACCAGACTGGTATTCTTTAATAATACCCAGCCATATTCTTGCTTTGTTTTGTCTTGAGAGGTAATTATCGCTGTTCGTTCTCACCTCATTGCAATTGCTCACATCTGGCTGTCACTCACTCAGACACAGGTTGGCCATATTGAGGAGTCGGTGGGAAAAAGCAGACAGCCAAAATGAGTGTCACGGGTGAGTTGTAAAATGTGTTGCTCCGGAACATAGGGGTGTTCTTCTGTTCAGTATGAAAATGACGCCACTCTCTTTTGCCACAATGGGTCAACGTAAATCACACAATTATAGTACAATAATGAAGACACAGGCAGAACATGTAAACGCCAGAGAATGGCCATGTCTGCTCCGGGAACTGAATTTATTTGACTTTCTTGTAAACCACTGCACCACATATTGTTAAGATTGACATTGACATAGTCTTATTATTATTATTATTTTTTCAGTAATACAATATTCTGTAACTTGGCTTCCACAAATTGTAACTTCCTTCAGTAGATTTGCTGTCTGGGCAGTTGGCATAGCTTCCTTGGGAGTGGTAAAACCCACGTTGATCAATACAGTGATCATTGAGCTCTGGGACAGGGGAATCTGCAGACCAATACATCAGACCGCACTGGCACCTCACTCTCTCTGTTGTCGGGACTTCCCAACAAAATGCTCCGCTCTCATCCAGACATGTACCATAATGTTAGCGCAGTTTACGGCACACTACCCACTTACCAAGCGGGCAAAGGAGATTCCTGGGGGCTGACTCAGATGTGATAATTATTCATCCCAGCCTGGCAGATAGTAGGCGTACATTGAGAGGGGAATCCAGTTTAGCAAGACATTCAGAGTAGCTATGCAAATTTTAAACCATGTTTATAGAATGACCATCGACAAAACCTTTATGACCCTCAAAGACACAAAGCAAGTTAAGCATTTATTCTTTGTTTAGTGAGGTCTTTTTGGCCTCAATCTAAAAAAAAACTGTTGATCATAAAGAGATGTGGAGAATGTTTTGTAATTGTGATTAGATTCACAGTTTAATACACATTTTAAACATGTCCAGGAGCTTTAACATTTGAGAAAAGAATGAAAAAAACGTCCATTACTTTCATTAAAGCAGTACTAAGTAACTCATGCCCCTAGAGGCCATAAGCGCCACTGCAGGTGTTGTAGCATGTTGCGTTTTTTTACCAAGTTTTTTGTCCATGAGAGTAAATACTAAGCTGACAGAAAAGACAAAGGGTAAGATGGATATTGTACATCCAATTACACAATGTAGATATATTTTTTTTTTTACACACACTTGGCTGTAAATACTGTTTAAATGGCGCTGGCCCACAGTTGGCTTTGCCCATTAGCCTGTTAGCTTCTCGTTCGTGATTCTCTTAGTGTGTATTGGTTGCTCCACCCCGGTGCAGGGAAAGCTGCAATTGTGGTTTTCTAGCCAGAGACACCGGGGGCGAGGAAAGACCCCCCCCAATCATCCCATCAACACTTGTATTACCCCCAGAGGGACTACGAAAAGGATTTATTAAGGTAAACAAGTTACTAGGTACTGCTTTAACTGCTCTTTAATCAGACATTATTGTGGATCTAAGCCGGATCTTCCTCAGATCACAAGACTGCAATATGAAATCCAAAAAGGATACAAGAATCACATCAGATTTGTTTGTAGAGGTCTTTCTTTTTTATTTCTTTTCATAATTAATCTCAACAGAGAGACCCATTTTGTTGTTTTCTGTGGATATTGTGCCACAACACTTAATGGAGTTGTTTCAGTACTGGTGCTAACAATAATTACACAAATGTAGGCATTTGATTTGCTCTCATTGATGCCAGAAGGAAACACAGTTTGGAGGAGGACAGTGTATGAATCATTGACTGGACATTTAATAGAGTGACCGAAAGCTCTAAAAATAATGGATTTTCCACACTGTCCCTGTGTCAGTGTGAGCTGGTGGGCGTGTGAACACAGGTTTAGACAGGGATGCACGCCAAATCCTATATGATCCCCTGCACGCTGCCTCTTCTGGAGAGTGCTTCACCCCAGAGCCAAACACAATTTATCACTCCCACTGCCAGACGCCTTAGTTCAATAACATGGCGAACAAATGGTGGGAGACAAAAAAAAAACCCGCTGTGGGCACAGGCAAAAGGGGCACAGCTGAATATCCACAGTGAACAGTGAAAGTGTGTAACTACAGAAGCTTTACTGTTAATTGGTTTGCAGCAAAATGCACAGAACAGATGCAGGTTTAAATTCAAATTGCAACAGAATATAATAAAAGACACAGGACAAGTAGGTATTTTGGGTTGAATAAAGTGTTGGCCTGGTTAATACCTTGAGAAGAGATCTTGAGGGAATACCAGGAGCTCGAGTGGGGCTGTGGGGCCGATGGTACAAATTGGTTCAGCCGTATTTCTGTCTGTGTACCCCCAGCTTTGACTACATACCGTGTGTAGCTTACCAACACCTCGTGGCGTAAAGTGCTACATGTCCCCGCCTTTTTCTTTTTCATGTCACGCTCCTCATATTTGAACCTCATGTGTGTGCTCACTGTAATTTAGATATTAATTCGTTGAAGATTATGAATCAGATGCCATTCCTATCCCGGCCCTTCGAGGTATCTCAAGCCTGAGGGAATGGTAAAAAAAGAACATGGGCCCGATCTTGTATTTCTAAACTCAGACTATAGCGTAAGGTTGGTCAAGGGGTGGGGGTTGTAGAGGAGTGGGGGGTGAACATGTGCTTTTGTTTGGGTTGCGTTAACGCAATTACGGCCGAGCGAGTGCCGACCCGTGCCACAGTGGGACAGGTAGTAGGCTACATCCTTATCTCTCGGGACATTGTTTGATTTAAGATGGGATAAATAAATGTTTTTAGTTTGACCTGTGGGCCTATAATGCTTAAGGAAGAGCACAAGGCAGCGTGATGCAAATGAAGAAAAGAATGAGAGGCCGCCATAGTATTAAACCACGCCCCAGTCAACCTCTTCTCTTTTAATAGGTGACGCCCTCTCTCCAGTGGCGCCTGCACATAGCTCATAGAACAGCTGCACTCATGGAAGCTGACCATCGCGTTTTTGGAGCAGCGCTGTCCTTGTGCCATGCGGAAGATCTGACCCCATGTCTTTTAAGACGAATTCCAACTGCATGCAAATGAATCTGTCAAAGTACCACCAAAAATTTATATCACGCATTCATCTAAAATCTGCGGCCTAGTTATGAACGACAGCTGCATTGTTTGGTGTGTGTCTCGGAGGCGTTCTTGTTGTAACCTTGACTTCTGAGAGGATTGAATGATCTGGTGGGCCATTCTCTCACTCTCTCACTCTCTCTCTCTCTCAGGAGTGACAGCGTGTGTGTGATTGTATTGGATCGTGTCATAGAGCTGATAAATGCTCCTATACCCAAGGTCCTGACAGGGATGGACAGGGATGAAATGGAGTCCGGGGACAGAAGAGTACCAGTTTACGGTCAAAGAAGGACACTGAATTTACACACCTAATTTGCCCGTTTTCGGGGCAACAACGATAACTGATGTGTCAAATGTATATTCCATCGATTAGCAACATCTGCAGTTTGACTTACAGGTCCTCATCTTTGGGTTGGCAGTAGGACCACGAAGGCCAGTGTTCACTCGCTCCCCACTTGCATTAGTTGTTGTCAGTTCATTATTGTTCCATCTTTGGGCGACTTTTCAACGATATTGACTTGGTTTATATTCTTGACTCACAGCAAGAGTGTCCTCAGTTCGATTTTTTGAAGGACTTTCTATTTGGAATTTGCACGCTCTCCTCGCGTCACCAGTTTTCTCACCTTCTCTAGAAATATTTAGGTCCCTTCATTTGTAGTAGTATTCAACTGGACTAGGTTGATTGAATAAACGCTGTTTAACCATTATCTTCAGAGGTTTCTTCTTGTTCTTGTAGTTCATGTAAGACTGGTCCAGTTGATGACATTGAAGCATCTCATGGATGGAAAATACTGTGCTCGGTCCCTTTGTTAGGCCAGGAGTCACTTGTACAAGGGAGTCTGAATCCGAGTTGGAGTTTTCTAAAACGTTATTTTGCTTGACCCACCAGTCATTGTTTGATTCCATTTCACAAAGTCAGTCATGTCACGTGACACGGTGGCGCAGTGGTTAGTGCTCATGCCTTACAGCAAGAAGGTCACTTTCTGTGTAGAGTTTGCATGTTCTCTCTGTGCCTCAGTAGGTTTCCTCCGGGTGTTCATCTTTCATTATTCATCTACATTTCCATACGGACAGTGTTTCTTATTTGAATCGCTCACAGATCATCACAAGGCTGCACCGCCGTTTCCATTGATTCTTGGTGATTCATTGTTTTTCTCATGGCTCCTTTCATTCGTCACCGCTGATCTCCCAGCATGCCTTGTGACAGGGCTGTGAGCATGTTCCTCCCGGGGGCTCAGGTCAGGGGCAGGAATAGCAGCAGGCCGCCCCTCCCCCGGGACAGTCTCCGACCCGAGACCTGCTTATCGCCTGTCTGCTCCCCGCCGGCGATGCTCTCATGGGGCATTAGCTGCTTATTCCAAATGCTGGATAGTAACACCTGTGGACCAGCGGCTATCACTGGAGCAGTGACTCAACAGCCCGCACAGCGCTGAGGGGAGAAGATGCAGCCGGTTTGGAGTGGCCTTTAATTGGTTCACATGAATAGGGCAAATGTTAGGAATGAGTGAACAGGCACAATTGAGTTATGTAAGCTTGATTCCTGAGCGTGCTGTTAACTCCCATTCAGAAACATGCACATCTGACTCTGTAACTGCAGGATATGAGAAAAACTGAAATATGAGGGGAAGTTTGAATGTACATTCCGATAATAATGTTATTGCAAAGTTTTACACCATTTCAACAGAGTTTGTTATATGAAATATCTACAAAAAGTAAAAGCAATTCATTTTTTCATCAAATTGTGTCAAAACGAGACTGGATGAAAGACTTAATCAGGATCAGAACAAGGCTAAAAACTGACCTTTTGCACATTTTAAAGTTAACATGTGTTTTGCTGTGTCAAAAATATGACATCTTGCGATATGGATATTGTGAGATTTGCAAAAAGGAAAATGTGGCGATATTTTGTGCAGCCTTTTCACTTTCCTTAATCTGGTCTGATGACACGTTACAAAAAGTCGTGAGCCAGTCCACTTTCCGGCCCCTTCCTGCCTGAACGACTGAATGAATTTACCCAAGCAAGAGTAACATTACTTTGAAGTAATTTTACTCGAGTAGAAGTGGAAGGTGGTGACCTAGACTCAAGTAAAAGAAAAAAAATACTATGTTACTTGAGTACTGTGAGTAGCTGTTTGTGCAAAAAAGTCCGATTTATTTTCAATGACGCCATAAATGTGTGAAAATTTGAAAATATGACTATTATTGTTATTCACGTAATAGTACAGATACTTAATTATAATTTTACTCAAGTTGAAGTAAAAAGTACTGTATAGATAAACTACTCTTATGTACAGTATATTTTCAAACTAAGAGTAAATGTAACTAGCCACCTCTGGAATTGAATATCTTCTGAATTCTCATCTTGGCTACAGAGCAGATTGTGCAGTATCACCGGGAAATGTAAATGTTTATTACAAAGAGTACGGGGTAGGCGTATATATATATATATATATATATATATATATATATATATTATATATTATATAATATATAATAAGATTTCTAGCTTCAGCCTACTCCTTTTTTTTTTTAGCTTCTAACTGAATAATGTGAATGTTAATATAAACTGCTCAAAAACTAAACTAAACTAATGACACCATAATTCATAAAGTGAAGTGAATGGAGAAAGGAGAGAGGAAGTTTGAAAGCTGTTAGCAATGCACAGTGATTGTAACATATGTCCTTGTGTACTTATCTTATGTTTGCATCTCTACTTGACCCGTGAAAATGTTCTCTTCCTCCCGAGAGCTTCAGCCTAATTCATTTTTAACATTTTCCTATATGGTTTCCTGTAGGTGTTGACATAAGCTTTGACGCTCTACCTTTAGTTGCCTTTATCTTTATTCCCTCTTGATAAAGTCAAGGCTGCTCATTTGGTTGTGCGTTTAAAAGCAGCTGTTCCTTTTCCCACCTCACACTCTTGAGGAAGGGAGGAGCATTATTTTGACTTATCGGACAGGGCACGGGGTCCCAGTGGAGCGGGCAACATTGTGGACTAAACAATGAGGTGGCCTGTCGGGGTTTTGGGAGTGGGAGTTAATGGCGAGTGCATATTTCCAGCGCCTACGGTCAGAGTGTAACAGGAAAACAAACAAGCAGATCCATGATGCTTGCTGTAGCTATACTGTGTGTGTGCCTTCACAATCTCTGCATATTGGGGAAGGGAGCTCTGTGGCAGACTTTTAAGTGCACACAGTCCTCTGGGGTTTATTCAAAGACATAGAGTCAGGAGCTTCGTCACGACAGCCCTGTGCTGCTCTCAAGAAAGTACCAGTTTCTTTCAGACACTGTTTTCTATAGGCCCAGAAAGTAAAGAAGCACTCAAAGTTTGTACAGTGTCTTCTTAGTAGCAAGTAGAACAATATTGCTATTATTCAATGAAGGTACTTGATTCATCTTCTGTACTCAGTAGTTGAAGATGAAGATGAATCAAGTACCTTCATTGAAGATGGACAACTCCTGTACGACTGAGAACTTACACAGACAATATTGCTATTAGTTCATTAAGCATATAAGAACATTATAATGTTTCCTATAAGCTTTGGTAGTAGACCGGAATCACCACTTTAATGTTATGGCCACATTTTTGTGTGGGTGTGTGTAAGTGCAAGTAAACACATTATTTAAATACGTACTGTAAGAAATTCCTTCATCAAAATAATTTCTTACACGTCAACCTCATGTACCTCATGTAAAAAAAACTTTAACTTTCTTTTTTATCCATCATGGTGACATTGTGTTCATATTTCGGTCCCATTACACCCGTGACGATACTGCTGCGCTATATAACTGTCTGACTCACATTAGGCATAATGAATCTGCAGATCTGTCCTCTCTCACCTGACGCTGTGGCGGCGTGTCAGGGCTTATGAGTGGGTGAAAAATAGAAAGCCGGGAGTTTATCCACTTTATAGGAGTCAGCCTCAGAAGAAGTGCTAACAGGACGCTCACACATATTACTGTGTGTGATCTGCAAGTATACTGCACAGGCGATCCCCACATGAGCACTTACCAGTATGAAAGTACAGTGCCATGTAACAGGTCACTGACAACATGCTTAGGATGTTTGAGTTTTTAAGTTTAAAAAGGCCCCGATGTATTTACATTTTTCCCCAGTCAATTGAATGCATTGTATATGTGATATATGGATAGATATGTGACAGAGATATGATATGAAGGAGATATATTAAAGATTGTGCGCTGAGACATGGCTGTTTTGTTTCCTATTTTACAAAACAAGCTGTCTTGCACCTTTGGATCTTTTCGTCTCGGATAAAAATGTCATAATGAGGGCTGTGCATCTTAGACTGTGGCACAAAAGTTGGCCTGTTCAGATCTGGTCTTGGTATTCCGAGAGCTCAGCCCATTTTTTCTTCGATGATACTTGGAGTCAAATGTTTTCGAGCCATTTTATGCAGTTGCACATAATTCCCTCTTTCAACGTAAACATTTGCACACTGTTTTGAAATGACAATTAAAATATCTCTCTGTCTCCAAGGCTCCACGGGCAGTGATCGCGCCTCAGGAACAATCCGGTGCCAGCGATGTCGGGAGCTGTGCAAGGGGGAAGTGGTCCGAGTGCAGGACACACATTTCCACGTTAAATGCTTCACCTGCACTGGTAAGTGATGAAAGCCATGAATTCGGCTTGTTTTTGAGATGAACGGGTCCAAAGATTCGGCTCTAATTACAGAGCCATGAGTCCCATCCATACTGGCAAAAGACAAAATGCTCTTTATACGAAAGGCCCCATACTGTACTAACCGTAGCCTGGGTGGTCCTTATTATTGAGGCTGGTGGAGTTTTGTGCAGAGAGATGGGATTCCTGTGGTAATGCATCTGTTTCGGTCACACATACACCCCCCTTCTGCCCCGTGATAGATTTACTGCCTCCCAGTTCATCCATTCTGCTTATGTGGCGTGCCGTTGGTCCGGGGTGGGGATGTGCAGCGGGGGGGATCAGAGGTGCCTTTTAGGGGTTTCTCAGGCTCTCACTGTGGAGACTTGTTAATGCACTTACAGCTCAGAGGGGAGATTCTCCAGTTTGTACATGACATGGCTTACTGGCTATGTTGGATTACAGCTGCTGATGTCATACGTTGTAGCCTCTGGTAGCATCCTCATAGACAAGAATACAAGAAACAAAACAAAACTAGTGGAATAATTTTCAAAGTGGGATATCTGCACTTCACTGGTCTATTGTGGAGTCATTCCTTGACATATTCATCTAAATTGAGACGTTTAAGTGCATGGTTTTACAAATTTAAGATGGTTTGCAATATTGTTATTGTCAAGAAAGTAAAAAAAAGTTTAATATCAATATGGCCCAGCCCAGTTTTCATTGGTTTTGATTAGATGGCCTGGGTTGATTGATTGTATTGTTGTGTGTCGGCACACAGGGCTTTTTCTGACAGATTAAGTGTAAGGATTTTGTTTTTTATCAATTGTTTATAAAGTACTTTCAAGCTGGGACGGTTGGCACTGTGGGCTCTTGTTTAAGATTAAATGGGCAAATTGGATGGTTGTCTGCTGCTAGGTTTGGATAATTAATAAAGGATGGATACGAACCACACTGGAAGCGGTCATCTGAAAATCAGAAACCAAACGAGCGGCGAATGCTCGGTTCAGCCGGGAGCGTGGGGCGCACAGAGTTGTTGAAATGATATCGTTTGTAAACCTAAGACGCATTTAAGGCTTTTCTTTTACGACCATTAACAGATGGTTTTGCACAAACACTGTGATAATACTGCAGCAACCTCCTCATCTAATTATGCTCCGCTTTGCATTCTTATGAGCTCAGTTTAGGAGATGAAACACCTACAAATGTCAAGTCAAAATTGCTCTGATCTTGCAGCCCTCCACTGCTTTGCATGTGCACTGGCTCTTAAACCTTTTTATACCAAGTGCCACATTGACAACGTAAATGGATACATTATCACTCTGACAACCACAGATCTGACAAGTGCAGAAATGAAAAGACAACATGCTTGACTAATATAGACCGACTGAAATGACATGTTTTTCATGACCTATAGGCTACAGCTATAGGTCATGAAAAACTTGTCATTTCAGTCAGTTCAGAGGAATCGGAGGACTGTGTGGAGCATGCTCAAAAATGGAAACCACAAATCCTCTCATTATTGTGCCATTGAGCCAAGGTAAGTTATCTGATTTCAAGGTTTACAAGACTAGTTTGGCGGTTCTGTCTTCCCGCGCACGAAGATCTGTACAATATGAGAAAAGAAATGTGATTCTCAAGTAACCTTAATAAATCCTTGTCGTAGTCCCAATACAAGTGTTGATGGGGTGATTGGGGGGGGGGGGGGGGGGGCAGAAAACCATGCTTGCGCAATACACACTCAAGGAGAAGAAGCTAACAGGCTAACGGGCAAAGCTAACGCCACTCAAGCAGTATTTACAGCCTAGTTTGAGAGACAAAAATGATCTCCATTGTGTAATTGGGTTGTGGCACAATATCCTTCTCTCCTTTTGTCTTTTACGTCAGTGTAGTATTTACTCTCACGGAAAAATTAATGAGTAAAAGAAAATGCAACATGCTACGACACCTGCAGTGGCGCTCATGGCCTCTAGGGGCATGAGTCACTTAGTTCAGCTTTAACAAATGTAGCACAGTGTCAGAAATTGCGGACACCATAGCGTATGGAAAAGTGCTGTATGAGACTAATGCTGTTATCGTTGTTAAAACAAGACAAAACAAACGAAATCAGGACCACGGGAACTATAAAGTCTATGAAAAGGAGTAACTTAGAAAAAGTATACATTTCAGTCAGTCATTTTGTGATATATTGTGCCTTCTTGGACAGCTATGATTGTGATAAAACGTTGATTCGGCGTCAAATTGAGCAGGTCTACACTTTCAGTCTCGAGCCCATCAAATAGTCTGGAGGACTATTCACGAGAGGGTTGTGGAAACATGTTCTCCGCGTGTAGCCGTCAGACGCATGAAAACACAGGCTGGCCGCGCACGTGTACGGCCACGCTGGGCGCGCACGCCTGCGGGCACGAGCGGTGGTTGTGAGGCGTTGCTGTGGTAACGGCGTGAAGGGGGGCACCCGGGTCCTGGTTGGTGGATATTCTCAGCATCCCTATGGTCCTTCTAACCAATGGGACGCCTTGATTTCATGCCCGAGAGAAAAAGGGGGTGAACACACAGGAAGGAGGAGGAGGAGGAGGGGGGTGTTTGTGTCGCCCAAACATTACATCATCACAATAACAAACCCATTTGAGTCAAACCTGCGCGGCCACATTGTCGAAGCAGTAATGAGGGACAGTGCGTGAATGCGTTGTATAGCACCCATTGAACAGCTCCGCCTTTCATTTTCCAGAGAGCTCTCACCCAAAAACCTATACACCCCACGAGGCCATTGGGCGCCTATTGTGTTTTCCAGATTCTGCCACATCCCTGCCCATATTATGTGGTCCTGTATGGGCCCGTGCACAGCCAGCAGTTTTCTAAAGCTCGCATTGTTCGCTGTGTGACCCTCAAACACAAACCATGTTGCATGTTCATTTGAACTTCATACTCCATACTGAGCTGCTTTTGTTTCAGCTCACATGTTGTCTTTGGGTCTTTAGTATAATAGCACCGCATTATATTATAGCATTTGTAAAGCGTTTGTTTTGTACATATTCCTTTATTCATTAATATAACATTAACAGAGCTTTACAGATCGTTTGATAATCATTTACAAGCACTTTGATTGTGATTTATAATGCAACAGCCCTTTTCCTAACCATAGCCATTCCTGACTCGTGCCGAACCCTATCCAGTCAGGTGCTTACAAACGATTAACAAAGACTAGTAATAAATGAAGTACCAATGCATTACTAACTGCTTTAAAAGCCTGTATTTGCTCAATTCAGGACAAAATCATTTCATCCAGACCATGACATTCAGTTAATCTGTTTTTCCAATTCCTACCTCCGCTCTCTGGGGTTTTTTTCTTTTCTTTCTTTCTTTTTCCAGTTTTCTTTCAGTCGAGCATGAAATCAATTTCTCATCTCGGGACAGGGTGACACTGGTGCGTTGGGGTGCCAGATTTTGACACTCATAGCTAAATTGTATTTTGCGATTTGTGTGGACGTGTGATGGCTTTTCCTGTTCGACATTTCTGTGAGCTGTGCGATCGGGGTGTTGTGGCATTCGATTTTGTTTCTCTGCTAAAGAGTTTTCACCAGGCACTGACCTTCATCTGTGTTCATCTTTGAGGTGTTTCTGCTCAATAATGGCTTAGAAATATATTTGCCTAAAATGTTTCAATTAAAACAGTACAAGTCGAGCCTGCTTGTCTCGTGAACCTTGATATTCAAAGTGCACAAAGTGTTATATACACACATTTCACACACAGTGATAGAGCGGGTCGTCTCACGATCGGAAGGTTGGCGGTTCGAATCCCGGCTCCTGCTTTCTCCCACGTTGCCTCCAGTGTCTGCGTACATTGGTGTATAAATGAGATTGTGAATGGGTGAGCGCACTTCATTTAAAGCGTTGTTCTCCAGATTATTCTTTTTTTTTTTTACTTGGGTCGTAATCTGCTGCTTGGAACGGTTGTCATTGTATTGCTCAAATTTACAAATGGAGAATTAGGGTTGGCAGGTTATGGATCTGTTGAGAGGAATCCTCCCAACGGGCTCTAAACCTTGTCCTTTAATGCACCACTCAGCATAGGAACATATTCTACAAAATCAGCTGTGTGGGGGTTTGTTGATGGGGAGTTATTGCCCTCTTCAACTGGCCCGCTCTACACTCTGGCTTTTTTAATGCACCACACTATGCAGGGCTTGCATCATACTTCACATATAACTCAATTAAATAAATATATAATAATAATGATAATGATAATGATTATGATAATTACACCCAAATTAAAATTATACTGAGTATGGTAATGACAACTGGGAAGTATCAAGATCTCGGAGTATAATATCTATTAATGTACCTTCATGACATAAAAGTAACTCTCGGTAATCAAGAGTAAAAATCTGAAAGAAATATATTAAGGATCACATTTTTTGACTGCTTTGTTCTAGACATCGTACATGAAACAAGATTGTTGTTGTAGCTGTGCTTTGTTTCAATTAATTATATAAACAGTTCATATATTTTTTGTGTAAGTTTGTAAGTTGGTCTGTACGAATGTAGCTGCTTGAAATGTTTTGAAATGTTCTTTTTTTATTTTATTGCACTTGGGGGTGGGGGCTCACAAGCTTTTTGCTTCAGCCCACTCCTCCAATGTGTACTGCTCAAATAAACAAATAAACTAAAACTAAACTAGTCTGTCCTTCGCAAATGGAAAACTACAAAGCATTATTCATTTAGTCAGCACACTGATATAGTTCTCTCCTCTGACTTAACTGTATCTACTTGATCAAACGGAGGTGAACACAGTGTTTACAAAAATAGCTGAAGTTCTACATGCCAGCTTTTTCCTCTTCACCTTTTAGCTCTTTTCAGGGCTTCGCCGTCAACAGTCTGCTCTCCAGTGGGTCTTGTCTCAGACAGTGTTTGTGAGTTCGCTCTTTTAAGTTTTCATTCCTCCCAAGGCCACTTCAAGATGTAAGCTCCAGGCGTTGTATGGTTGTCCTCTCCGCCTCCCTCCTTGTGGGTCCCACCATCAGTGCCTGTCTTGTGATGTCTGTAGCGTCGTTCTCTATCGCCATCTCCTCTTCTTTCGCTTTCTTTTTGACCGGTGTCACTTCGGCTCATTCCTTCGTTCTCCGGGTTCCTCCGAGACAGTCGTACAATGCGTTTTACAAGCCACACAGCTTTCACTCGCAGCCGCATTACCTCGCGTTTGTCATCGAAAGGTGCGCAATAGTAATCACTGTGTATTTAACCTGTCATTTGAACCCAGCGAACAGCAGCTGATTATACCATAGAGAAAAGCCATAGCAATCAGCCAAGAGGAAAAAGACACACACACAGAAGCCAGAAGCCAGACGCCGGCTAAAACTAACGCGGGGGAAATCAGAGATGTACGCGCTCACATTGTGAAAGCCATAGCACTCCTCTTGCGGGCTGCGTGGATAGATATGGAGTTATATTACCGGCAGTATCGGGCTGACTGCTGCATACAGGCGTAATGACATAGTGACCACATTTATCTGCCGTCCAAGTTTAATTGGCACTTTTCGAATCCAAGGGAAACAGCACCGGCACACTCGCAGATGAGAAAGTCATGAATCAGGCGGGGAAAATGTGAAATGGAAATAATGTTTCTTCAATATACAACTGTAGACTTAAACTGACAAGGGTAACCCCACTGCACCCGGCTATTCAGTCAACTATTCCATTTTCTGCATATTATCAAACTCAGGAAACGTGGAGCTGCAAGACGTCACATTACGTCACAGATTAGGAAGATTAATCAGGAGAAACTTCGAGATCTCAATATCCACTTTGCTGACACTTCGTTGCCATGGTTTTTGAACACACGTGAAAGCCGAGGGAGGAAGGGCAGCGAAGGGGAATAATTCAGTTTCCCCGACAGCTCGTGGGTGAAGGTTTTCTTTAGTCAGCCGGACATGGCCTGAGACCTGAGAATGAGGTCTTCATTATTCAACGTCCAGTTATATATTGGCCATAGCTCTCCGCAACATGCACCACACAGCCAGGCGCCATTTATTATTCAAATATTCTTGCTTTCCCTTCCCAGTAAGTTGTAACGTCACAGATTCTTATAAAAACAAAATAGCAATTATAATAATAAAAAGTTACATCTCGAAACTTAAAAATAGTGAATTATCTTCTAAATAACAGGTTGTAGCACTTGTAAATTGCCCGGTCATTGCTGTCATTGGATGCCCCGAACTTCAAGCTTTGTTACGGCCAAAACAAATAGCTGAAATCAAGGCAATGCAGAGACATATTTTAGTAAAAGCTAGAGGGGGTTACAGTCGGGGGAACGGGAGCTTCCCGTAGCTATAGTAACGACTGGCACGCCGGTCCAATCACCACAGCGGTGTCTGGTTGCTAGGGAGAGAATCCGGAAGAGAGAGGGATGGGAGTTCGGGGCGGGCGGCGACGCTGTTCCCATGACGACTGCGCGGATCAGGGATGGATGACAGGGATTACGGCCCAAACCCGCTGGGGAGCGTCGCTGTCCCGTGGGAATCAGCTGCTGCGTTATGTCTTTAAGGTCCTTCAACGGACAGAGTGAGAGGATGAGAGGAGAGGATGTAGGGATTCATAAGAGCTGAGGATGAGGAGACACGCTACTGGACTAAGGATGGACTTTCTATAATATGATTCAGCCACAGGCCATAGTTACGTCGCAAGCCCAGAAAATGAAAACAGATTTGTATCAGAAGTCATCATGGCATAGTATAAGAAATAATACTACCTGCCATTTGCCTACAGAGGAAGACGTTACAAAGTTGTTACTGTGCTCTCTGTTTGACGCTCTTCCTTTGGGAACAGAAGTACTCGTTTGCCTGCTTTACATACGGTCTTAATTGAGCAGAGGGCAAGGGCATTAGGATGGTCTGGAGCTTCTAGTTCCAAACCTGAGTGCATGGGCTTTGGTTGAGCCGTCGTCCCGGGTCACAGTTGTTGGTGCACGTCTTTCTTATTTAGCAGTGGTATTTGTAACTCGCATGCTGGGTACTGCATGACTGTGAGTGAGTGGTTGGTGTTGGTCCATTGCCACAGATTTTTGCTGCTCCGCCTCTGCCAGTTGCAGAATGTTTCAGAGATGCTCTAAAGAGATGTTTCTGATTCGAGAGGAAAGGAGGTTTGACGGACACATGCTGAATTATAATCATTCCACGAAGTGCTTTGGTTACTTTAAATAATAACTTTTTTTTCCACCTTATATTTAGTGTAGATTATCAAGAAACCCGTTGTTGAGCCATTGCGATCATCCTGTTACGCCACAATTTGTCGCAATTTCCAGCCCGATTAAGTCCCATATGAAACCCCATCATGAGGTGGAATTTGCTGTGAAGTCATGCGTGCCTCTCCTCCACACAGCGCAGAGGGTTAGGAGCTGCAGGCCTGAGCAGCGGGACTGGTCTGTGGCCGGGGACTCTCCACTGGGCGACCATCTGTCCCCACCACTCGTCCGGCCCGGAGCTGAGAGGACGATGTCACGGCTGTGCATGACGTCCCTCTGCTTTTAGCCTAAAGCCGCACACTTCTGCACCATCTTAAATCGACATGAAGCCATCCTGCATTGAATTCCCATTCAGCGATAGTAAAACAGCAGAGATTTTTAAACGTAGAATACTCCAGTCACACACAAATATCCCAGTGTTATCTATCGACCGTCAAACTTTGACTCAAGTAACTACTGATCAAGAAAGTATCTCAAAAAACTCTACTTAAGAACAGTATTAATCTCTGTATTAATGCAACAGACAGAATAGGTTTTGTCGATTAGTTTGTTGACTCCAGTCTCTGTACCCTCGCTCTGTCCCCTTCTCTGTCCCCTTCTCTGCCCCCCCCCCCCCCCCTTTTTTTTTTTTGCTTCTTTTCTTGGAATCACACTTGGATTCTGTCTTCCTGTTCGTCTGACAGCCTCCTCCTCTCTCCCTCGGATTTTGGCACAACTTGAAAAAACACATTATTTACCCTTGAAGCCTCTCCTCCTGTCACCCAGCGCAGATCCGGGGGACAGGGGGGAGGGCTGACTGAACCACAGCCCCCTACCAGTGGCACAGATGTGAGGGTAAACTTTATAGGAGCACTTTGTCCTCGCGAGCCAGGGGTTTTTCAGAGACGGTTTTCCTATAGGCGACACGTAGCCCGCAATGTTCTGCAATGTGGCTTTAATTTTGATTATGAATGTAAACGGTCTCAACTTTAGGGATTTTGGAGAAAATTACTTTGCAAATCTTCCCAGGGATTTGCGTGAAAGCAAGAATGCACAGTAAGTTACAAGTTACTCAATCAATAAAGTATATTTGAGTAATGTTGACATAAATCTTTTTTTTATCAAATATAACTTTTCTTAGTATTTTTTCATATCTTATTTGAAATCAGAAATTTCACGTTATTTTATGTTTCGTCAGTCCGTCCAACATGACACTTTACGCTCAGTTCTTGTGCCTATTTTAACAGTATTACTTAATTTGTTTTTACATGCTCTTAGCCATAGCAGTTGGAATAACAATAATGTTGACAACAGCACTAAAAAAAATTATACAGCTAACTATTTGACACCCAGTACACGGCACTTTGCTTAATAGTGCATTATGAAGTCTGAACAGCAGCCTAATGAGGTCCAGGAAGAGTCAGGTGGTGGGGCCCGGCAGCACTATTTTCGGGGTTCCGGCCTGGAGCTGAGAATTTTAATTGCGTCTGTTGGCGTGAGATAAATGCCCAATCATCCGGACCCCCTGTGGGCTGCCTAATCAGTCCTGTTGTAATGACCACAGCTGCAAACAGCAGCCGTCGCTGGCCTCTAATCAGCAGACTTATGTTCTGTGGATGTGAACTTCCTGCCAGAAAAACTCACGAGGAAGAGAGAGTGAAAAGTTAGGGTTTGCTCTCTCATTAGTGCACTTCGAGGATTATGACTGAAATCGAGGCTTTGATGTTGCAAAGTTTCCAAAAGATGTTTATATCGGTTTTGTGAAAAGGGAAACATTTCAATAACTTTTTCAAATATATAAATGCATTTACTTGTAACAGCATTTTAGCAAAGTGCACATTCCCATGAGTATTTCTTCCTCGAGCGTGTATTACCATGCCTTAGGCCAGGCTGGTCCTGGTGGTTTCTCTGGGCGACTGCTTGTGTGGTGTTGGTTGTGTGGCTGTAGCCAGAGCCTTTCTTCTGTGTGCCAAGCAAAGCCACGTCTCTGCAGTTGAGACACCACACTCCAGCCCGGGTTAGTGGTGGCAGCTGCGACGTGTGGTCATGTGGGGGCACACTTTAAAGTCCCTCCATGGTTTCATCCGAAATGACAGACTTTATATGGGGACTATGGGGTTTGCTGACAAAAGGAAAGCTAGAAAGTTACATTTCTTTATAGGTTTATAATAAATGGGAGACCGTCTGTTTTGAGCTGACTGCACCTTGATGCGTTTTCTCTGTCAGTCAAATGAGAAAAGTTAAAATGCCAGCAGCTCCAACACGTCATTGTGTCTGGATTGTCTCTATGGAAACCGTGGAAGGTTTACATGGCCTATGGCAACGAAGTGAAGGGGTGGCGTTTGAGGCGCCTCGAGCCAATCAGCCGGTCAGAGGTAAACAACGTGATTGGCCAAAAGAGGCGCACCAAAACCGGCTGCAGCGGCCAGTCTGCTGTGAGCTCCTGCAGGCACGCAGCCGCGATTGGAGGAGGCGTCTCTATGCTAATGAAGTGCATTAGGCTAATTGAGCAGAATCCAGTTGTGGGAAAATCAGAGTTGCAAATTGAACCGCCGCTTTGGGCAAACAAAGAGCCGCAGAAATGTGAAATGTGATATACCCGTTGGGCGAACATAGATCCATATTTAAATTGTCATAGCGGCACATTTTTCCATGGCAAAATGCTTATTAAATGTGCAGCCGCTCCATCTCCTGCTCCTGTTTTCCGTGCACAAGCATGTGATTTTCGGTCAGACTCAAAAAAAAAAAGAAAAAAAAAAGAAGCAGACCCTGACCATTGTCCCGTGGTTGTGGAAACGCGGTTGGCACACGCAGGGACATGCTATATTTTACCCAATCCATCATGGCGCTTTCACTGAATCATTGCTTGACATTTTGCCAGCACCCATTGCTCCACTGCCAGCGTCCCGTCCCGCTGATAAATCTGACCCACCTTCATATCTCACCATACACGCGGTCCCATCCCGACCTCGTATCGTTTCGCAGTACCGCCACGTCCCATCAGCGTGCGGATTTATGCGGCCCTCTCCTCCGCGTACGCGAGCTGAGATTGTTTTGTTTTTAAGCGAGGGCCCATTGATCTTTTATTACACTATTAAGTCAATATGCCGCACTCATAAACAGCTTGAGATTAAATGAGCTCCTTTGAAGGGTTTATGTGCAGCCAGCCTGTGAGTGAGTGCTACCAGTCTTCTTGTGGGTGCCAATGTTAGTTTTTTGTTGACTGGACTAAAATTGATAAGCAAAGACATATAGGAAGAGCCTTTTGTGTGGCATACAAAATGTTGACTAATGTAATTGAGAATCAGTCAACTAGCTTTTGATGAAAATGAGAGTTCATAAGGACTCCGAGCTACAGCTTTACCAGTCAAAAAGCTTCATATTACGACAAACAGAAAGATGTTTAGCTGCTGTAAATCTTTCTATTCTCGTCTTTGCGCTGGCGCCATACACTTTTGTTCACCATCACCACTTTCACCTGATCGTATCCGTACGGAGGGGATCCTGTTTCCATCTGTTGTGCAGTCTCAGTTGTCTGGGAATTGGCGTCGGACTAAATGTACCAAATGTGGGACAGTGTGGTGCTGTTTTTGACAAAACTGTAATTAAGGAAACCTGTGGAGACGACTGCACTTCAGTTCATTATGAAATTACAAATGGAGGGAAGATGACACAGTTTGTTAAAACACAATCAAAGGAGGTTAATTGCATTGTCTGATGGTTGGAAGTAATATATCTTTTTATTAAAGGTGCCTAAATCAGTCTGCACCGAAAAAGGGTTAAGACATTTTATTAATAAATGTAGAAAAAACAAAACTACAGTAACATTTTAACAGCAGCGGGCTAGATTTAACAACATTTATCTAAATGTTCTCGGTCCTAATAAAAGTAAAAATCGGACTTTCTTTTCCCCTCACATCTGACCCTCGAGTCATTAGTGGCCTGTCGGTCGGGTCAAAACATGCTCCACAGCCAAGACAAAAACTGTCAACTGCTCTTGTTAGTAAACCACACAGGGAGGAAGGAACCAGAGCCCTGCAGCCACAGCGCTGGGGCAGTGAGCTGTGAAAACGCCTCCATAATGTTACCCCCCTCTCCCACATGTCCCGGTGCTGAATAGACACCTCACATTCAGACACTCGGAAACACAGATCGGTATTTAATGAGCCTGGTCCGATGCCGGCGACTCGCGGTCGGTTGTTTTTTTTTCCCGGTCTCCACATTGTTTTGCACAAAATGAGTTTTCCGCTGATTATATCATTATATTCCCATCAGCACAAATTTGCTCACCACCGTAACAGAGCGGGAGATCTTTCTCAGCAGCCATGTGTGAAGACGGCCTCGCCACAGAGCTCTCAGAAAACAAAAGAGCCCTAGAAATGCTAAATGTCTTTCAAGCTGGCATCTTAACATTAACCTGGTATGTTGTGGTACCAAAACCAGTCTACTTCATAATTAGCCACTCCAGTCTTTAAACAACTTTCTGACAAGAAGTGACAAATGAACAACATTCAAATTCATATTTCCAAGTCAGATAAATCAGAATAGTGGAAGCAACTTTAACTTGAACGTTTCATTGGTGGAAAACAAAACATTTTGCGGGTCAATCAAAACCTTGTTCACAGAGTGCTTTTCATACAAGGTTGTAGTGCAAAGTACTTTACAGATTACAGTGCTTTACTGTTTTAAGCTTCAAAGAACTGAACTACCAAAAGCAAATGAGTGCACACAGGTCGTGTGAACAAGCTCCACCCACGGAGAAAACTCCCTTATGATCTCTCTGACATGATCATGAAAGTGCCATCAATCCTGGAGCAGCTGCCCTTGGGATAGACTGATGTAAGCGAGAGTCTGTGCCATCTGCCCCTCCGACCACCTCCAACCACTCACACTCTACATTCATTCTGGCCTATTGTACATGTTTTAGTGGCAGGGAAAACCGGAGCACCTGGAGGAAACCTACGCAGGCAAAGAGAGAACATGCAAACGGGACCTTCTGGCTATGAAGCACGACCACTGACCGCTGTACCACTGTGCCGTGTCAGTTGACTCTTCCATACAGTGTTTCTGTTCCTTTTTTGTCCCAACTGTGAATGTAAATAAATACGAGGTGCGTTGTTGTCTCTAATAATCTGCCAACTGACTGAATAAGTGATCGATAATTGTTATCTTTTTACAGCTTACCAATCTTACAAATTACAAATCCATATGCTTTTTGTTCTGTTGGTATGTCTGTGCCTCACCTCTTGTCCCCGTCTCTCAACAGTGTGTAATTGTGACTTGGCGCGGTCGGGGTTCTTCCAGAAGAAGGGCGAGTACATCTGCACGGCGGACTACCAGCGTCTGTACGGGACGCGCTGTGACCGCTGCGACTCCTTCATCAGTGGCGAGGTGGTGTCTGCCCTCGGACGCACCTACCACCCCAAGTGCTTCGTCTGTAGTGTCTGCAGGTATGCACTCACACACAGCACAGCGAGAGGATTCGACATTCACACAACGCATCGTGTTGACGTGAATTGGAAAGACACATTTGAATTGATTGACCTATTGCATCCAGAGGTTTTGCAGCTCTGAGAAAATATTGTATAACTCTCTCTGTAGTGCGTTCAATCTCAGCTCCTTCAGTTCTCTGTGAGACAGCGTATCATTTAATTAGTACAAGTGCCCATTTAAGGCATATCATTATACGGAAACTACTGAGAACAGGACATTAACTGTGGAGCTGAATGAAAGAAAATCTTGTTTTCTATTTATCCGCTGTGAGTCATTTCTCTGCCCCATGACCGTGCAACACTGCACAAAAGGACGGAACGTCATCTGTGAGGAACAAAAGCACTACATTGCTGGCGCCTCACTTTGCACCATCGTAAAATTGCAAGTGCCTGTCTGACTCGCTGGTGTTCATTAATGCCACTCACCGCGCTGTTCGCTGATTGCAAAGCTTTGTTTCCGAGAAGAAGCTGGAGCGGAGTTTCCCGCTGTTCGACGGAGTAAAAACTAGGCCATCTCTTCTCTGACCCCCACAAGCCCATGTTAAGCTCTCTCAAACATACTAAACTCTCCCAGAGTAAACCCCTGGCTTTTCTATTTGTATACAGCTTGCAATACTTCTTTCTGTATTTCGCTATTTAACACCAGTCCGGTTTGGTGAATGGATATGATCAGACAGATATGAAGATCCACTAAAACCATTGCCCTGTGAGTGAAGCAACACTGACCTCCTCCACCAAATGCTAAGGAAAAGTTTACAAGAAAGTAAACTGTCTCAAAACCTGAAAAACAGATAAAACTCTGTGTCAACCCCAAACAGCGACACACTCTCTTTGCTTGTCTCCATCATTGAGCTCTGTTGGTCCTCAAGATGATGAGACGCCCCTTTTTTGCTGAGTTCACTACACTGAGGCTTATTATAGCTGCACCCGATGGCTGGCCAGTTGTCAAAATGTGAAAGCAGAGTAAATCTTTTAAAGGACAGAGAATGGCTGATGAGTCGGGATGGGACACTAGAAGTGACACGCGGGTTACAACAAGGTCAAAAACAAAACGTGGTATAGCATTATTCATTCAAGAATTTCTACTGTAGGTCTAAACGTCTGGATTGTGGGGCTACATGTGCCGATTCCCATCTGTAGCCCATGGCCCGGCCGGTAGCATATGTTGAACTTGTTGCTGTTTACCCATCCATTGTCTTTACCATACATAAGTAGATGTGCCTCCCTGTCCCGTACATTCGCGTTCATAGATGGAGTGCGCTCTTTAAGTGCTGACTGAGGAGCTCGGCTGGAGACTGGAGATCCCCTGTGGGCCTTGGCACCGTCTGCGGGCCACGGCGGTGAGGGGGAAGGATTGTTGCCTTCCATGTCTTTTAAACAGCCTTCTCTAAGCCTTTTAACTCACTATTCACTCTCACACCCTCCCCACTTGTAAAGAAATCAATCTGTCTCCCCTTAGTGAGGAGAGGCAAGCATCGCGGAGTGTGGCATGGCCAGCTTAATTTTATGGATGCAGTATGTATTCACAGGATGTGGTTGTGGGTATGCAGTGTTATACATAGCATGTATAATAGTGTATAATGTATAATAATATAATATAATAGGCCAGGATGAATGATGTGTGTGTGTGAATGCATGGAGGTGATCAAAGGGACCGTTGGCGCAGATGTGTGCAGTCCCCCCAGGGGAAACTGAAGCTACAAACGTAGCTCACCACCACCGAGTGTGGAGTGAATGTAAAATGCTCTCATGTAAAGCGCTTTGTGACCATGTCTGTGAAAGGCACTATATAAATAAAGATCTTCTTCTTCTTCTTCTTCTTCTTCTTAGAAATGGATTGTATTAACTTATTACAATGTAGAGCCAAAGGATATTTTCTATCCTTTGTTAAAATCAAACATATAGATCGATTCTATTCTCTGTGCTGCTTCTTAAAGCCACACTACATAACATTATGTCTGTACTGTTGATGTGTGTTGTATAAATAATGCTTTAACTTTGTAATAATAATAATAATAATGCATCGGTTTTATATAGCGCTTTTCTGGACACTCAAAGACGCTTTACATTGCATTAACCGTTTACTCCATACTTGGTGGTGGTAAGCTACCATTGTAGCCACAGCTGCCCTGGGGTAGACTGACGGAAGCGAGGCAACCAGTCTGCGCCATCGGCCCCTCCGACCACCACCACTCACTCACTCATAACATTCGCTAGGTGTTCCCAAACGGTTTCCCATCCAAGTACCGACCAGGACCTTCCCTGCTTAGCTTCTACGGCAGGGGTGTCAAAGTCAAATGGACGGAGGGCCAAATAAAAAATTTAGCTACAAGCCGAGGGCCGGACTGTTCGAATGTTCATTGAAAATTTTTTAAATGACGCATATAGTCTAGTGAACCTAATTGAACCTACTGAAAACCTAATGCTGCGTTTACACATAAGCATGATGCGTTACGAATGCCACAAATGCACATTCGTGGCCAAGGATCACGAATTTGATGATTCGGGGTCGAGGTTTCACGCGCCGCCACTAACTGTTGCGACCTGTTACTACGCGTTACGATTAATGGCACGAATTATTACGCACGGTCGCGAATATGCGTCCCGCGCTGCTGCGTGGTGTTGCGCGCTGCTGCGTGGTGTTGCGCGCTGCCACGCGCTGTTACGGGTCACTGGGAATATTCGCGTTCTGTCCGAAATCTGTCAAGAATTGGGCGAATGTGGAGTGATCTTCTTCCACCGGGTTGGAGGCGGAGCAGAGGCCGTGCTCTCCCCTGAGTCATTGGGCTCTTCTGGCTCCAACTCCCGAACATCAGGTACGACCCAGGAGGAAGAAAGGTCGGAGGAACACTTTCAGCACCCCGCGGAGCGGCAGCGCCAGGTGCTGTCCGTGACTTGGAGCGCGGATTGGCCGACTTTGTGACACGAACTGATGCGTTCTGTTAAGAATCCCATTGAGATGCGTTAAGTCACGTCACGAACGTCACGAATGACGGAAAAATGACATTCGTAACGCATCGTGCTTATGTGTAAACGCAGCATAACAAATATATTCCAATATGATCAGATAAAGAGGCCTCGTTTTAATTCCTCTGCCTTTTGTAGCCTTTGTTCCATGTCCATATTCTTGTTTTTGTCCGCGTGTTTCGTTTCATAATGTCGTCTCAGATTATACTCTTTCAGTACCGCCACACTTTCTCCACACAGAAGACACACAGGTTTTCCAGCTACCTCCGTGAACATATACTCCGACTCCCACCTTGTTTGAAACCCCCGGTTCTCAGTGTCCACCTTCCGTTTTGCCATTTTTGATGGGTATCTGAAAGTTAATTTTACTGTGATGCTGACGACTGCTGTGCCAATAAATATTGAAATGAAGCAGCCTACTGCTCGGTGCGTCACCGTTGCATTGTGGGAAATGTAGTATTGGTGCGTGTAAAAGATCTGCGGGCTGCCGGCTTGCTGCGGTCTGCGGGCCGGTTCTAATAATAAATCAAGATCATCCCAGGGGCCGTAAAAAACCTTCTCGCGGGCCGGATGTGGCCCGCGGGCCTTGACTCTGACATATGTGTTCTACGGTCTGACGGGATCAGGCAGAGCAAAGGCGGTGTGGCCACTGTAGTGTTCAGGTGTTGCTGCAACTGAGCCGACCATTGTGGGCCGACCTGACGTTCAGTGCTCCTCTGATCCTCTGAGAGCGTGGTGTCCTGCACTGGTCAGCTTCACTTCCTCCTGTGCAGCTCCCTCCGCTCCACAACAGTTTCACCATCTTCTGGGAAGCGCTTCGCAGATAATCTGTTTTATTCTCCAGTGATCGTCCATTAGCCAGAACACTAGTAGGGACAGAAGGCATGAGTGGCTTCGCTGGGATTCTTGCCTGGATACCTCCTTGTTTGTCCCCTCCTTATTTTCACTGAATCCAACAAAACACGGCAAAGACGTACAAAAAAGCAAAACATGTAGCTGTACCAAGAGAGAGAGGGAGTTTACTGCCTTTTTGGCGAATGGACCCCAGGAAGAGTAGACTTTACTTTGTTAAACGCTAATGAGGATCCTAAAATAAAGATCTGATTCAAAACTCAAAATTCAAAACATAAACATGTCAGTGATTACAAGATCCTACAGTAATGCTCAACTTGGAAAAGACAATGCTTTTTTAACCTCTTAACCCCCATGTGAGCCGAGCACACTTTGTCCAGTTTGGCATTACCCAAATCTAGAAGCTTCTTGAACAAAGCGCCAAAATAACAAGGAGCGACAAAAACATGCAGGAAAAGCAACAATAACATAATAGACGTCAAAAAAGAGCAGCCACTAAAGAGCGGGAAAAACGTGCCAGAAAAGCAACATTAACACAACACTGCTCTCCGGTCGAGAACTTTTTTAGATTTGGGTAAAGTCGAAGTGGAGACAATGCACTCGGTTAAGGCGGGGATTGAGAGATTAAGTACTCTGGGTCATCATAATAAAGCATGCACTGTAAACCTCTCGTTTGGGTGACTGTCAAAGTAAAACGACATCTTTATGGGAACAAGTAGCTGATGCCTAATAAACAATCAAATGATGTCTTTCTTTTTATGTTTATTGGATAACATTTTATAGTATGGCTTAAAGTAACTAAACAAAGCTCCATCTTATTTTGTGTCGAGACGTAAAGGAAGTAGTTCTAATCTTGAGAGAAAATGCAGTTTGAAACCCTGGCAGCGGCCGAGCACGCTGAGAGGGCCGACAAGAGTAAAAGTTAGCATCAGTATGCACGCTGCGCTCTCTGCCTAATAATGTTCTTTCTCAGGGCCGCAGCCAGATTTTCTTTCAGAAGTCTTTGGCAGCGATACGTTATGGACTCTTTAATCACAGAAGTAGTCCCCGGCCATTAACCCGTCCTCACTGTTTAAATATGAATCCTCGGGTTCACGGAGCGCGTCGGGAAACGTTTGTCAGCAAGATTACGGCTCTGGCTGTTGTTTTAATCATGTCTCTGCCGGCGCTGGTTGGACGCGAGTGCACGGCTGAAGGCAATGTAAATCACACATACAGAAGTCAGAGATTGAGTTTAGAATATACTGTGGTGGTTCATATACTGTGAGATGCCTTTGTCAGTTTCAATTACTTTAATTTTGTTTCGCTCTCATGTCTCCACAGTAAGCCCTTTCCCATCGGAGACAGAGTGACGTTCCGCGGGAAAGACTGTGTGTGCCAACAGTGCTCCGTCAGACTCACCAAACCCAACGAGCCCATCAAGATCCACGGGCCCAGTCGTAAGTTTCTTCCCTCTGCACTGACGCTCATGTGATGTGTTCAACACGCACACTGAGCTCGTTCCGCTAACCAAGTGTTTGTCAAATCATTTAGACCTGCCACGCTGATGTGTCGTCTGTGGTTTGGCCTTCTTCAGTCCTTACATTTCAATCCTCTTCCTATCAGTACAAGTACTCAAGCAAATCACTGCAAAGAGTGGATTCTAAGCAAGTAAAAATGTCCAGCAAAATGTTCTTGAGAAAGAAATTCTTATTTTAGGAAATAAAATCTAGCCATTTCTTGTTCAGATATATTTGCTAAAAAAAAATGCAATTTTTTCTTGTAACAAGACAGAAATACTTTTTCAATCTTCTTCAGCATTAGACATAGAATATGTTTTTAAGAATAAAATAGGATCACAACAACTCTTAATTTAATGAATGATTCTCACAATGGCCTTAGTTTAAGATGATTCTCCTTATGCTGTGTCTGATATTAAGTGTATTAATGTTTAAAATAGGTACTACATCAGTAAAACAAGTAATGTTATAAGCAAACAATTCTTACACTAGTCTTGAAATCTAGAGTGGGCGGCACGGTAGCACAGCGGTTAGCGCTCTCGAGCACAGCGGTTAGCGCTCTCGAGCACAGCGGTTAGCGCTCTCGCTTCACAGCTAGAAGGTCCGGGTTCGATTCCCACCTGGACGGGGCCTTTCTGTGTGGAGTTTGCATGTTCTCCCCGTGTCTGCGTAGGATTCCTCCGGGTACTCCGTTTTCCCCTACCACTAAAAACATATACAATAGGCCAGGATGAATGAGAGTGTGTTTGAGAGTGCGCATGGGGGACGACGGACGCAAATTAGCCCAAGGCTACAATCCAGTGTGGCTTGTTTACATGCATGAGACCCATGTATGTTCATTAACACTGTCCTGACCAAATAAGCCAATAAATAAAATAGAAAACTTTGCTTAGATCTAGACACAAAAGTAAAAATATTCAGATTTGTTTTCCCAAAATAAGAATAATGTCCTTAAATATTAGCGTTTTGCTTAAAATGTTGTATAATTTAGAACACTTTGGTTAAATCAAGCAACATTTAAGCAAAATACCCCAACATGTTTCATAAAATAAGAATATTTTTCTGAAATTCTTCCATTTCTGAGGACATTTTGCTTAATTCTAGCAATTTATTTGTTTAAATTTAGTGTTTCTTTCTTGTTTTATCATAAGAAAAATATTCAATAATCTTATTTTAAGATTTTTTTCCCTTGTTTTTAGGAGGTTACTTTTTGCAGTGTAGCTTGCCTGGATACAAATTAAATGGTATAATTTGCCTTACTTTGTCAGCAAGCTGATTTCTTGAACTCCTGTAGGCACAAAGTTTATGTACTGTACTGTATTCTTTTGTACTTTTGAACTATGAAAAGTCAATGGTAGTTTGTCTTTTGCACTTGTTAATTGCACCACATGTTTCCAAATGGGTGGAACGTGATTTACCGACCAAAGTAAAGCAGTGCAGGAGCTCCGGATAATGCAAGGCTTCACTCACTGTGTTCAAATGTAGAAAAGGGCGCATCTCCATAAGCTTGACATTTGGCTTGGTTTCACCCTTTCGACCCTGCGCACTGTCACCAGGGACCCCTCCGCACCCCTCCGTCAGCAAAGACAAACTGTTTTGTAGTCTGCCTTACTCTGCTGCCTGCAGAGATCCTGACTGACATTTATTTGTTGATTGAGTGGACTTTTGTCAACGATCTGACTCTACTGCTGTTTTTTTTTTTTTTTTTAATGACTCAACGTGAATCATTCCAGTTTTGCCTTAAAAGCCCTTTGCGATAAAGAAGATTGAGTTGACGTCTTGGCCGGGCTTGATTAAATTTGAGACTTGACAAAAGTCTGTTTTGGAAAATGAACCCAGATTTCATCACGACTGAGCCAAGAAAGTGCTTGTTTCAGCTTCAGTCAATCAGATTCATGAAAATGTCAGTTTTTGTTGGAATCATTCATTTAACCTCTTAAAGTGACTGGGACCTTTTCCAGAATGAGCTTTAGGAAGCCTGTGAGTTTTTTTTTTTTTTTTTCAGGGATATGCAGCGATTTTTTTTCGGAGCCTTGACTCAAACTCACAGCACTTCTACTATCTTTCGAAGCACAGCCTGTACTCCTTAAATGAGGTTTATTGGATCAAAAGGAACATGCAGTGAAAGCTATGTGGTTATAATTTGTGGGTGCACTGTGGCTCTTCTCATGTCCCGCCTGTTCATGAGAAGTGATGAACATGTGCCCAGGGAGCTGTCGGGTTTTATTTCTCTGAATAGAGCGGTCTGTGGAGGGCAGTTATTCTGGGGCCTCGGCGCTGAGACTGTGCCGCGTTTAACGAATGATACTCCATCTATCACACTGCCCCGAGATGTGATTTCTGCCGCTGCTCCCACTGTTTAAAGAGACGTCCGCACCTGTGAGTGACAGACGATGTGTTCCCACAAGGAGGGGAATAGTTGGGGCCCGGCAATTATGTACCATCGGATAAAATGTGGCTTTAATAATGAGGCAATGTCTGTCGCTCACAGCACTGCTTTGACGCATAGTGACATCTAAAACATGCAGGACAATGGACTGAACCTTCCAGCTCAAGATTTGCTGGGACTCGCAGCTTCTCAGAGCGGGTCGTTCCGACAGCATTGCAGATTGGGTCAAATCTAGAAAACACATTTCCTAATGGGGACTATAAGATATACCTTACCCACCTTACCTTGTATCCATCCTTTAAACTTAAACAAATCTAGAACTTAGTACAGTATAGAGAGTATGGTTGTTGCGATACTGATCTATTATACTCACAGAGAGAGTATTTGCGTTTACTCCTTGATGCCCGGCGTAAAGTGGAAGACAAAATAAAAAAGAATGAAAATAAAATCAAGCAGCGTGATGCACAGTGCGTGATCTTCGTGTGATTATGTGTAATGAGTCATCTGGTGTTGGGGTAAGCAGCATTTTTACAGGCCTCGCTTTTGTGTATCGGTATCGAATCGGTTTGGGGTGAAAATATCAATATTGTCAACTAAGAGCATGTGTTACGAGCAATTACAGTCTTGTTGATCATAGTAATTAATAATTGCTACACTTAGATGGTCTTTCCTCTCGTGTAAATCCCTCTTGTTCCTCTGCAGACTGCGCGGGATGCGGAGCAGAGATCAAGCAGGGCCAGTCGCTCCTGGCCCTGGAGAAACAGTGGCACGTCAGCTGCTTCCGCTGCCAAACCTGCAACATGGTGCTCACCGGAGAGTACATCAGCAAGTACGTCCCGGTAGAAAAATCAATGACGAGTTTTGTGTATGGGTAATGGGCGGGTTAACCGGCTTATATGGTCTGTGCGCTCGTGCTCCGCAGGGATGGAGTGCCGTACTGTGAAGCGGACTACCACGCCCAGTACGGGGTGAAATGCGAGACTTGCAGCAGATACATCAGTGGGAGAGTGCTGGAGGTAAGTGCATCAGTCTTCCCTACAGCAGACATACTGTAGGGGCTTCTTTGGGATTACTGTTCGTTGGCTTTAATAGAGAAAATGTGACAATAATGCACAATAGTTTAATTCTCTACAGCTATAGGTACTTCTGACTCTAGAGTTCCAGCTGTGGCTACATACACATCGTAGATCATACATCATACATACCATCAAGTGTCGAGTGAGTGAAGAATTGCCCCCATGAAGCGCTTAGAGTAACATATATACAGTAATGTGAAGAGCTACACACAGAGACGATCAAGTATAATTTACCTTATATTACCACGTACAAATAAGATGCCCTTCTCCTCAAGATCTGGAGATGGGTTGCCTGGCGCTGCACTGTCTCCTGACAGGCTGCCACAGAAGCATAGAAGGATGGGTGAAATGCAGAAGACAAAATTCCCTACGTGGACAATAAAGTGTCCCTTAACCATCGGGGTCAGGATCGCCTATAGCTGGAGGTTTAGACTAATAGGTTTGGCGTCGGGACCCACAATCACCCAGCGACCCAAATACAACTAAGACTTGCAAAAATATATTGTAAAACATAATCCAATATATTTCAAGCTTGAATTCTGTTATGAGGGCAGATGGGTTGCTGTCATGATTAAATAAAATGCACAAAGCCTTCTTTTCCATATTTTCCTTAATTTTGTCTTCATTAATGTTACAGCACGGGTTATTTCGGTGGTGCCAACATGTGGAGTTTTTTGAACAGAAGGTAGATCAGAAGCCTTAGAGAATGTGTGCCGTGGGAATGATAGGAGAGACGAGAGGAGAGAGGGGGAGCGCTCTTCCAAAAGTGTGCCTCACGTGGTTTTAAAGACTTTAAAAAAGACATGGAATAAGTAATGAAGGCGGAGAGCAGCGGAGGGTGCTGAGCCGGGGAGATTTTAGGAGGGTAGCGGAGGGGAGATAATGAGGCGGTTGGTGCAAAATAATTGTAGTTCTAAATTACAGATGCTAATTAAACATTTTGGGATAACGCGGGGTGTCTTTGGGGAGGAGCGGAGACATGGCGAACTTTGTACAACTTTGTAAGACACGAGACACTCGGGGACCTGCGCTTGTCAAAACGGCTGGTGTAAAGTGCTTTGTTCTTGACTGTCAGACTCTCTTGGCTATTTATAGACTCAGGGCTGCCTTTATCCACAAGTCTCTCTCTCTCTCTCTCTCTGTGGCACTGTATGTCTTTTTTGTTGCCACTCGCCCTTTGGAAATGCAGGGGTTCAGTGGCTGGTTCATTGTGTTTAAGTCAGACTCAGATGTAACAAGTGACAGATTTGACCTTAAGGGTGATTGACACGTTCACACAAAGCTCACAGCATATGAGCTGCTCTTCCAATACGATACAACAATGAAAAGTAACGTGGAACACAGAATTCTTTGTATTCAAATATCATGTGAACAATTACTACAAAATAAGACTCTTCCTTTCACAATATGAGCATGCTTAATATTTTTGAGTGGTGCGTTTGGCGGAGCCTCAGAGAATTCCTCCTTCATGTGTGGAGTACAGTCTTCCCTGCCTCAAAACAACACACTGTGCCATCTTCTCAGTTTCAACACAGTTATCAACACTTATTTACAGAGTTTGATTCAGAATCAGAATCAGAATCAGAATCAGAATTCGTTTTATTGCCAAGGTTTGTGAACAAGGTTTACAAACTAGGAATTTTACTTGGTGCAAACGTGCGACATAAAACATATAACACAGAATTAAGATAAAAAATAAGCTAAGAACGTTAAACTATAAGGTTATAAGGGCATGCATAAAATAAAAAATATTAAATAAATAAGATAAAATAAAGTGACATATGTTAAGACAACAACAATTTGACAATGAACAACAGCGGTTGTATATACAGATGTTTTGGCATTTAAAGTGGTATTAAGTGTTTAAAGTGATAAAGTGATAGCAGCGGGTCTAAGTGTGGACACACCGCACACTGCAAGTGCAGATACATCCATGAGTCTGTGACTGAGCTACAGAGACTTGTATTTGTTCATGAGTCTGATGGCGGAGGGGAAAAAACTGTTCAAGTGGCGGGAGGTATGGGTCTGGATAGACCGTAGCCTCCTGCCTGAGGGGAGAGGGGTGAATAGTCCGTGTCCAGGGTGAGAAGGGTCAGCTGTGATCCGACCCACACGCCTCCGGGTCCTGGAGGTGAACAGGTCCTGGAGAGATGGGAGCTCACAGCCAATCACCTTCTCTGCAGCACGCACAATGCGCTGCAGACGGTGACCACAGATGTCAGTGCCACCGGCCTGTAGTCATTAAGTCCTGTGATCCGTGGTTTTTTAGGGACAGGGACGATGGTGGACGATTTGAAGCAGGACGGCACGCGGCATGACTCCAGGGAGGTGTTGAAAATGTCCGTGAAGACTGGAGCCAGCTGATCCGCGCAGTGTCTCAGGGTGGAGGGGGAGACACCATCCGGCCCAGGGGCCTTCCGCGGGTTCAGCTTCAGGAATTGCCGACGCACTTCCTCTTCTTGGATGGAGAGAGCAGGGGGGGGGGGAGGGTTTGTGGAGACCTTTGATGAAGTGCTGGGGTCATTGATGGTAGAGGTGATGATCGGGGGAGCAGGGGCAGCTGGAGTGTCTAGAGTGTCTAGAGAGGTGTCAAAGGCTGATGGGCGTTCGTGGCGGCAGTAATGTGTATTCAGACTCTGGGCGAGGCACAGGTCGTTCAGAGCCCTGGGGGCCTTGGGCTTGTAGTTAGTAATAGCCCTAAGACCCCGCCACACTGCTCCAGAGTCATTGGAGGAGAACTGATGTTGGAGACGGGCAGAGTATGCAGCTTTAGCTTTCTCCATCTCCCTGCTAAAGCTGTACCTTGCCTCCCTGTAATGGTCTCTGTCGCCATTTTTGTGGGCCGTCTCTTTCTCCTTTCGTAGGTGTCGGAGTTTGGGGGTGAACCAGGGTTTATCATTATTAAAACAAACCCTAGTGCGCGTTGGTATGATGCGCTCCTCATTGAACTGGATGTATGAGGTCACAGTGTCCGTATATTCATCCAGGTTGTTGCCAGCCTTTAACGCTTCCCAGTCTGTAGTCTCCAAACATGAGCGCAGCTCCTCCACAGCCTCAGTGGTGAACGTCTTTATTGTGCTGACCACAGGTTTAGCGAGTTTCAGTCTTTGTCTGTATGAGGGGATTAAGTGGACCATCACGTGATCTGAAAGTCCGAGTGCAGCGCGGGGGACAGCGTGGTATGCGTTGCGTATTGTAGTGTAACAGTGATCCAGCGTGTTCTCCTCTCTGGTGGGGCATTTAATAAACTGTCTGTATTTGGGTAATTCCTGGCTCAGGTTCCCCTTGTTAAAGTCACCAAGCACAATAACAAGAGAGTCCGGGAAGGTCCGCTCCGTGTGTAGTATCTGCTCCGCGAGCGCGCGCTGAGCTTCGAGAATGTCCGTGCCCGGCGGTAGATACGCAGCCACCAGAATGAATGAAACTATTTCCCGCGGTGAATAAAAAGGCTTACAGTCAATGATGAGATATTCCAGAGCAGGAGAGCAGTGTTGGGAGATCGCTGTAGTATCAGTACACCAGCTGCTGTTGATGTAGAAACAAACTCCACCGCCTTTTGTTTTCCCGGAGAGCCTCGGGTCCCGATCCGCGCGGAGAAGCTGAAAGCCCTCCAGGTGAACCGCGCTGTCCGGGACCTTCGCGCTCAGCCATGTCTCCGTGAAACAGAGAACGCATCCCGACAGCGTTTGTAAATGTGACTTATAAACCATTTGTAACTTGTGCCTCCACTCCCTTCTGAAGCTCAGCTGTGGCATCTGGCACCAGCATGTTGACAGCAAACGCTGAGATCATTCTCAAACGTAATACGATAAGATATAACTTTATTGATCTCACAATGAATAAAATTAATCAAAGAAGAACAGGATAATGTGCAAACAATTAAGGTAAAATAAATGCAATCTCATGCACATACCAATTCGAACTCTTCAAAATAACATTCTCTTCTTGTGATAGCAAGAGTCCCACTGTTGCCATTTGTAGGAGTACTTCTTCACTGATACCAGCACAAAAAATACATATTTGCGTGAAAAATGCCTTCAAATTGTTTGAATTAAGATGTTTGGACTGGTAACATAAAATAAGATCGCCAGTCCTAAATCTGTCCTGTGTTTCAACAAACTGAAAGAACAAACGTTATTAAATGTATGATGTTATGCTAGCAAACACCATTTGTTTGGCCCAAGAACACAACTGTTAATTAACTTCATCTGGAAGTTGCTCAGACAGAAGTGTGAGAGCTTTTAGATCTCAGCGCTGCATGAGCTGAACTCACGCTGAGTGCCCTGCCAGTCCAAATCACAAAAAGCTTCCTTATTTGAACTTTTGGTTCAAACACAAGGATATATAATTTTCTTTTTACTTTTAGCGCCTTCAATTGAGTTTGTGATTCTCTTATTAGATTGGCATAGCCTTTTCTCAAACGTTAGTGCTCCTGGGCATGTTTTAAAATGGATTTTGCTAACTAAATCTTCATTTAAACAAATTACCATTCCGCATTTTTAGTTCAGCCTCAGCCTTGATTCTTACTTCTCCCCAGTCCCGGTCATTAATAGTCCTCATGCAGGCTCTAATGGAGAAATGATATCGTGTGGCTTCTGCTGATATAAACCGTGCCACTGCTGGGAAAGCATGGGGCGGAAATGCAGTCTTCTAGGAGCATCCTTTCCTGGTTCTTCTTACAGAGTAACCTGACCACGGCCCAGGAGAGGAAAGAGGAGGTATTTAGAATTCAAAGAAAGACCGTGAAGGATCAGAACCGTTCTTACAAGGAGCGCCTTGATCAAAGAGCGCCGCTTCCTGAATCACATAAAAGCATTGTGACGTCGGAAGGAGAAATATGAAGGGGATTCTTTGTGTGTTCCTTCCTTCGATTGGCCTATTGCTGCCTTCATGTGATCACAGGGTTGAAAGTCATCCCCCGTCTCTCGTGTGTGTTTATGTGCTTTCTGCGATAAGCATATTTATTATATTCCACTCGCAAAGTCATGCCAGTGTTATTCATCACGGCTGTCTCAGACCCAATTGGATGATAAGTGGCTAAAAATTGGTGACTGAGTTGGCTGATTTGACTTCAAAATCAATGGGATTATCATGTTGAAAAGAAGCAATAAATAAATGCAACACTAATAAGTTAAAGCGCTTACATGGGAGCAAATATTTGAATACATTGCCAACAATCTGCTGTAATGTTTCAACACTTTGCTAAGGCATAAGCCAACCCCAGAAATATGACTTCTTCTCCCGTTTAATAATGCATAAATGTAGGATTGCATTGTAGGACCACATGCCCTCTCCTTGACTCGGGTCACATGACTGGGCCTTTATAAATAGCTCTTCTCTCTTGGTACGTCTGGGGTGCTGAGGTGGCGGGACGGGGGCACGCTCCGGCCACCTTCCCCGCTGTCCCGGGACAATGGACCGTGCAGTTAAGAGGGACAGCCTGGTCCGCTGTACAGTAGAGACGTCGTACATGCACCATTTCGTGTGCCCATTTTGCCTACATGAGCCACATATTCACATTCCCCGGAGCCACGGCCAAGGACATGTTTCTCGTGTCCTTCCCTCACGTCGGCTCTTTTTGCACATTTCTTCATGTGACTGACCTACAGCGATCATGCTCTAATTATGGGATAGAGAAACAGCGCTGGTGGCTCTCAATAAGTTTGTACACACTTAATCGGATGTACCTATTACACTGCCTACTAGATTTGTCCCATTTTAGCCCTGGTTTAGGCTAATTCAGGTATTGGTAATAATAATAATAATAATAATGCATTGGTTTTATACAGTGCTTTTCTGGACACTCAAAGACGTTTTACATTGCACTATTAATGCACTCCATATTTGGTGGTGGTAAGCTACTATTGTAGCCACAGCTGCCCTGGGGTAGACTGACGGAAGCGAGGCAATCAGTCTGCGCCATCGGCCCCTCTGACCACCACCAACCACTCACTCACTCACTCACTCACTCACTACATCCGCTAGGCTTCCTGGTGTTACTAAACGGTCTCCCATCCAAGTGCCGACCAGGACCTTCTCTGCTTAGCTTCCCAGGTCTGATGGGATTGGGCAGAGCAAAGGCGGTATGGTAAACATTTTTACCAGTTATTACAGATTATTCCATCACTAAATATGACAACAGATACTAATTTATTGCAACCAAAAGTTTCATAGCAGGATAGTATTTTATTATGCTTCATTTAAAATGTTACAACATTAACATTTTGCAACTGAGGTGGGTGTCGAGGGGCCCGGAGCAAATTTCTTATCCTGGTGCTTACAGTATATTTTCTGCAAACTTGTAACACTCAATTCTGTACATCAGTTTGTGTTCGTTCTTGGTCTGTGTATGTAGTCCTGTTTGTGTCCTAGTTAATAAAGCTATTAAAACATCGCTTGTGGTGAGGCATCATGGTCTACCTTGTGACGGCTGCAGGCTGAATAGGGAACCCCTGGCTACTGTTTCCTATTATGTCTTTAAACAGTGTGAGGCTGATGCCGGTCAAGTGATAAACATTATGAAACATATGGACAGTGTGACCCGCTCGTGGTGGGGGGCAATTTGCAGATTAGCTCTGACTGTGGAGCAACTGTTTATGGTGATCATTTATGTCCGGTCACTCCCCTTACTCTTTTCCCCCGTGTCCGCTTCAGGCTGGAGGGAAGCACTACCACCCCACCTGTGCCCGCTGCGCCCGCTGCAACACCATGTTCAAAGAGGGAGAGGAAATGTACTTGACAGGTGAAACTCAACATGAAAACCCTGTAACAGAGAAAACAAATGTGTGACATGTGGGGGGAACCTAAAGGTGGATAGTGTGCAGAAAGAGAGATTTCAAAACAATGCTATTGACATTACAAAAATAATCTAGGCATTTTTGTTTATTCATTCAAATTTGAGTGAACCAGTTACATATTTCCAGGTTTTATCCTGGTACCTTTAAGGATTAGGCAATGTCGTGTAGGGTCTTTCCAGTGGATACAATGTGTAAGGGGATGGAAACAGTTGCAACTGAGTCGAAATCTAAAATTGAATGGGCACAATTATCAAATCTCAAATACTGCTTGTAATATATTCTGCAACCGACAATATATCTCCATGGGGCCCTATTATGTATATAACCCTCTATCTGTGTAATTTAGTTGAGCAGTTCAAATGTTATTACTCAATGATGTGTTTAAACTGTGCAACTATATTAAACATTCAAATATTTTCTGCATAATATTCAAAGTACACTGCCTGACCAAAAAGAGTTGCCGCCAAAAAAATGTCCCACGCTCTAATATTTTGATCACAGCCCACATAATAATAATGATAATAATGTAATGGAACCGCCACCTTAACGTGGGGGAGGGGTTTGAGCACTCGAATGATCCTGGGAGCTCTGTTGTCGGGGGCTTGGTGCCCCTGGTAGGGTCTCCCAGGGCAAACAGGTCCTAGGTGACGGGTCAGACAAAGAGCGGTTCAGAGAGACCCCTTATGAGAGACCAACAGGCCCGGTTAGAATCATGAGGATGTCCTTCTGTGGACCCACCACCTGCAGGAGGAGCCATAGGGGCTGGTGCAATGTGATTTGGGCAGCTCCAACAGCCCCCACGATCCTGCAACGGACAAGTGGAAGAAGATGCATGGATGGATGTATCGGTTTTATATAGCGCTTTGCTAGACACTCAAAGACACTTTACACATTTGCTGCGGCATTGTTTCAATAAGCTTGTGCAATGTCAAAAGATCCAGTGTTGCATTCATTTATCACCAAGATATGTGTGTGACCACTGAGCAAAGCCTTCTGCAGCACATCCCAGAGATTCTCAATGGGGTTAAGACCTGGAATGTCTCATGCTCCTGAGCCACTTTTTCACAATGTGAGCCCGACGAATACTAGCATTGTCATCGTGGAATATGCCGGTGTCATCGGGGGGGGGGAAGAAATCTATTGATGGAATAACCTGGTCATTCAGGATGTTCTGGTCGTCGGCTGATCTCATTCGTTGGACTCATAGTGTTGCTGAACCTAGACCTGACCAACCCCAGATCATAACAGTTGATCCAAATCCAAGTGGCAACCTTGTTTTTGGTCAGGCAATGTCACTAGTATCTAATTACAAGTACTGTATGCTGTGACCGATCTGCTTCTAGAAGTCATTCAAAACGGTTCTTGAGTCAAATGTATCTGTGTATAACTCACCCCTGGGGGCACCGAACGAACTGTCTCCACGTCTTTTGTAGGCTCGGAGGTGTGGCACCCGTTATGCAAGCAGGCGGCGAGGGCAGAGAAAAGACTCAGGGTGTGTGCAAGTCAGCGAGTATCACAGCAAAACGCAACACATGACTCGATAAACAACTGCGGCATCTAACACAGCGCGCTTTCTTTTGTTTTTCCCTACACAGCACAGGCGTCTGTCGGAGGCATCCATCTCTCCGCCGGGCTCCTCCATCGGCTCTCCCAGCAGAGTCATATGTGTAAGTAACCTATTACCGGGCAACGCTCAGTCACCTTTAGTGGCAAGCACAAAAGACCCCCACCCCTCCCCTCCGCCTTTATAACACAAGCAGCACCCCGAGGCATCGACTGGTTCCGCACTGACCCGACTCCTCTGGCCTGTTCGCTTGGTTTTTCTGTGTCAACGCTCACGGCTGTGTGTCTGTCCGTCTCACCTTGCACTGGGCCTTATGTGTGTGTGAAATCAATATGTCTGAATTACAGATCCTGCGGTAAACAGGAGATTTAAAGTAAAATAAACAGGGAAAAATGTCTCTGCTTTAACAGTGATTTAGGATTAGTCTGCGGGTGTAGAGCTAATGCAGCGACACTGGGTCACAACTCGGTGTCCTCCTTATCCCTGTCCCAATCCTGAATTCATGGACGCGTTTTGCCTCAAGAAGCGTCTGGTATAAAACACACCAACTTTACTGTAGAGCTGGATCACCAAACATTTGGAGGGGGATTATTGGATTTGTAAACCAAAAAATAAATGCTTAACTGATCTATTCTGAGTAATACATCTTTGTTTTTGCTTGATAACTGTTCAGCCTCACAAGCAGTGGGCACTCGAGAGCCCTCATTTTGAATAAAAAACGACACATTGAACAAATCCTGCAGATATTCCTATGTAACTCAGTGCTGAGACAAGAACATTCCTGTGTAATCAAGGTGTATGTTATAGCCTATAGCTCGCTGTGTTGCTGCTTGCCTATGTGTTGCATGTCATGACTGCTCTGCATGTAAGCAGGACTGGCCCACTCTACTCTCATCCTACAATCAATGACCTTTCGCTCTGAGGTGATGGATGAGAGGGAAACGCTGCGTAAGCATTCGCCGTGCTGTCCCGGCTCCCCGTGTTACACATGCAGGGCTTACTATGAAGGTCAACAACTTTCTATGCTGCGTGTAACATGAGAATGAAGCATAGGGGTGCATGCTGCGGCTTATGTTCCTCTTGTGCAGCTGCTTTTGTTGATTCTTGAGGTGCCATTCTGTGCTCGTGCTGCATTCAGATGCTCCTATACGAGGTGGAAATAATTTTTATGTTATCAATTCAACAGAAAACAAGAATCGTTTTCATTGATCAGCTAAGTTTACCAATTCAACAAGTCAAAATCCAAAGAGTTAATGTGTTCCGAAAAATTGGATCATTTAAAATATGGCTTTCAACTAAATAATGATTGGAAATGGTTATTATGTGAACGGGAATGAGGAATGCGAAAAAGCAAAAAAGTACAAATTGTAAATAAAAATAAGTAATTCCGGAAATTTGTAAAGTGTTGTATTGTATGTAAACATGAGATGTTGTATTACTGTATCCGTCATGTAAATTAATCCTGCATATGGGGGTAGGCAGTTTTTTTTGTTGCTTTGTTTGTTTTCTGCACTGTAATAATGTTGTAAAAATCACTCAAATAAATCCAATCAATCAATCAGTCAACTCACAAGAAACTGTCTCTGATCATATGTTGTGATGAAACACCAAGACATTGTTCAAAGTCTATCAGGTATGGCAGGTCTAAATTTGACTTCTTTCCAGCTAAATTGCTGTGAACTTCACCTCAGGGTTTTTAAAGATTGTGCACATGTGGCTGTAAATGCACCGGTGTCTCTGTAGGGCATAAATCATGACTCACTGAAGATGCATAAATCTTTTTGTGCTCTCCAATCATACTCACCGGGGTAATAAAAGTGTCAAAAGTGGTCTCCGTCAGCGCTTTCACTCCTCTCTGCGATCGCCTGAATGCAGCATGCCTTCTTGTGCAGTTCATGTGGTTGATCTGTCTGTCTTTGTTTTTTTTGTTTTTTTGTGTGTGTGGTTTGGTGTTCTGTATGTCCTCTCTCCAGGCCAGAGTGGAGAATGACTTCCTAGATTATAAGGATCTAGCTGCCCTCCCAAAGATCAAGGCCATTTACGAGGTGCAGCCGCCTGACCTCATATGCGCCTCTTACCAGCCCTACCACAGATACGCCTCCGATGAGAGGCTAGACACTTACAGCTATGGGGAGGTACATATCCAAGCACTCACCTGGACTCTACGCGGTCAATGTATTCCATAGGGATACGCAAAGGGGAAACTATAGCAACTTAACTTTAAAGTACACTGCCTAAAAAGGACACTGACCAAAAACAAAAGGTCGCCACCTAGATTTAACTAACTGTTCTGATCTGGGATCTGCTGCAGTTGGTCAGGTCCAGGTTACGCAACACATCCTGAATGACCAGGTTACTCCATCAATGGGTTTCTTCTTCTCTGATGGCACGGGCATATTATTCCATTGGTTCAGCAGCGTGAGAAATCATTGTCATTGGCCGCCACAGAGTCCAGCTCTTAACCCCATTGAGAATCTTTGGGATGTGCCGGAGCAGCCTCGGCGCAGCGGTCACACTCTCCCATTATCAAAGATCTTGATGAAAAGTGAATGCAACGCTGGATCTTTTGACATGGCAGAAGCTTATTGACACAGTGCCACCGCAAATTTGTGCTGTAATCAAATCTTAAGGCGGTCCAACTAAATATTAGAGAGTGACATTTTTGTGGCGACCCTTTTTTTTTGGTCAGGCAGTGCAACACATGGGGGACAGGAAGTTGACCAAAAAAAAGCTAACAGGGACTCATTTTCACTATTTTTGCTATGGTAGATTTGCTCAATTGTGAAAGATATATATCAACATAAACAACTTTTACGTCATGTAAAATGAAAGCCAAGCAAGGCATCAAAAAGGATGGAACTTGTTTTGTTTTTATTGTGCTTTCGTCTAAAATGTAGTTAAGCTCCGCAGACAAAAATGAAGCATAAACAGCTATAAAAATTAAATCTTCATTGATGATATGAAGTACTTCCTGCCCATTCCATTCAATAATGTTTCAAACTTATACCACTGGTTGGCATTTGGTTTAAAATGTTATGTGTAATTAAAACAACCCCTATTTGTTCTTTCACGCTCTGATGCATGATTACAAACTCATTGACATTTATATGGCACCGTTCAATTAGCTGATTAATTACAGATCATTTCCTTTGTGTCACCTACAGAACTACAGTCATTTTAGAAAGGTTAAAAGAGAGAGTCAAATGTGGGACGTTGCTTGGAGTGTCGTGGCCATTGATTTTCAATCTGGAAAATAATATTAATAGAACTAAAGCAGAGCATTCAGAAAAAGTAGTGGGTCGTCCAATACGTTATATCCACTGACTGAAGCATAATAATAATAAACATAGGTAATAGTTGGTGGTGACTGCCATTGAATGTATAGTGATAATAATATGCTGTGGTTTGTGGGACTTTAAAGAAGTAACTTTACCTCAATAAATCCTTTTCGAAGTCCCTCTGGGGGTAATTCAAGTGTTGATGGGATGATTGGGGGGTCTTTCATCTCCCCCTGGTGTCTCTGGCCAGAAAACCACAATTGCAACTTTCCTGCCTCCGGGTCGGAGGCGCAGTACACACTAATAGAATCACGAAGAAGAAGCTAACAGGCAAACGGGCAAAGCTAACTGCGGGCTAGCCCCACTTAAACAGTATTTACAGCCAGGTTTGAGTGAATAAATTATCTCCATTGTGTAACTGGATGTACAATATCCCTCTCTCCCTTTGTCTTTTCTATCAGCATAGTATATAATGAGTAAAAAAACGCAACATGCTACGACACATGCAGTGGTGCTTATGGCCTCTAGGGGCATGAGTTACTTAGTACTGCTTTAAGAGCTTGTATATCAGGGGTCTCCAAGTAAACTTTGCTGGGGGCCAAAATATATCGGGAGTGTATTACTAGGGTCCATAAACAAAAGCTCCAGTAAAATATGTTTTGATTGAGAAAATACTATTGAGGAAACTTTTTTCAATAAATGAATAATAATGAGTCTGACAGAACTGTAACCTAGGCTTACTTTCCTTTATTTAAGCTGCCCCCTAGTGGTCGGAGTGAGCACTCTGGTTATTTCTTTAAAAAGTCATAACCCCGCACAGGAATGGGTTAGAAACTTACTTTTTGTTTTACATACTCAGGAATTTGTGCTTTAAAAGTCAGGGGCCGGATTAAATCATCCTGTGGGCAGATTTGGCCCGCGGGTCGCCTATTGAAGACCCCTGTTGTATATAATGTAGGTCGGTGTTTCTTAAACTCTCCAACTTCTCAAAAAGTACCAACTCAAACGATATTTGGCTTTCAGAGTTCTACCAGGAGCAAATTGTCAACACCAAAAAGCTGCTAAAATAAATGTACTAAAGGTGAATTTCACGACTAAACATCATTCTAAACAAGGAAGAGACCAAACTTACACCACTGCGTGAATAAAACTGTATGTGACGAAAATAAACATCTAAAGTTGCAATCAGAAGAAGAACCTGATGAAAACCAAGTACCACCGTATGTGTCACAGTTTGAGAACCACTGTAGGTAAACACTGTATATGACCTGGCAGCCACCTTCAACTGAGAAACGTTTACGGGGAGGTAGATTGTCTTAGATAGAAAAAGATGATATAGCACAGTGGTTGTTAGTTTTGCAAATGCACTCTTGATGCTGATGCTTTATGACCTATATGACTCCATAAATATTAACTGGCCTCTCTGTCATCCTCACAGTCTCTCGGGACGCTCTCTCCATATTCTCAGGTAAGCACTCTTCCACTCGGGACAGGTCCGGGCACGTCAGACGCTGCCGTTTTTGACCTGCCATTCAACTACTTGGCTCGTCGTGACCCATTTCCCAGCTAAGTAACCGACAGTAACCTCTTTGTGTTTTCAGGACTATGACAGTTTGGATAAGCAGAGGTGCTCCAGCCCGGGCTACATCGACTCCCCAACGTACAGTCGCCCGGGCATGTCTCCCATCATGCCTCGCTCTCCCCAGCACTTTAGCTACACTGGTGAGTTCATCATTTCGAATCATGCTCTGACAGTCGAAAAAAAAAACAGGCTTAATTTCTAGACAATTTAGAGACTGCGCTGTAATTCCCATTGCTGCCATCGTCTGCAGACCCTTACATGAACACATTGATGATGAAAGATTTAAATGATTAGCATTTATTGGCATAAAAACATCAATGGCTGGTCATTCCATGAAACTCATACACATGTGCACTGACGCTGTACGCAGTAGAATGATGGACCGATGGACTACATTGCCTACTACGCATATTTTTTTGCTATTGTTATATTGGAAAAGCATTTCTATTAATTGAAATGATTACTATGTTTTTCAATCAAAACTTCAGCCCGATGATCCTAATATTGTACAGATTAAAATGTTATAAAATCGAAGGCAAAATCCTCAATGTGTGTCTTCACTAGGGCTTGGTACCGTTAAACGTCACCCGTATGATATCGGGAACAATGTATTTAAAAATAAAAGTTTCAAAAGCAGGTACTGAAAAAGTATCTTTAGAGATTATTGGTCTTTTATGGAAAAAGCAATAACATTATTGTTCTGTTTATCGGTTCAAATATTATGACAAATATTTTAGTCGAGGTTTCGGAAAACCAAGTATTGTTAAAACACAGGTATCAAAGAAAATGTTACGGTACCTAGTCCTAGTCTTCACAAAATAATATAAATGCATTTAAATAGTAGTCCATTATCTGATGGGTCACTTTTGCTATATACTATACATTTACCATGTTTTAAAATTGTTTGAAAGGAAATGAATGAATATGTCAATAAACAACAAATAATTATGAGTGGCCGATAGCGAGAGCTCATTCTGGCAACGTCGCTAAAGAGTTCCTGGTCTGACTGTAAAGAAGGAGCTAAAAGCTGCTGTTCCCTGTTCCGCTCCGGGATGAAAGCGTGTCAAATGGGGGCCAGTACTAAAAACTGTACAGGAACAGCAAAAGGTTCCTATGATGAAAAAAAGTCCCATGAAGCTTCGGCAGGGTAAATACCAAATGAAAGGTAAATTGAAAAACAAACACATCTTCTGAAGTTTAGATCTACAAACAAGTTTCTTCTAACTCAGAATGCGTTGGTCCACTATTTCCACTGTCTGTCTGACAATGTAACAAACTCTGGAAGTGGAATAGTTGTTCAAAGTCACAGATGGTAATTCTGAGCGATAATAACGTTCTCATTCGCATGGTGCCCTGTTAACCCCTTCCTCCATGCTCATCATTACTCCTCTGCTGTGATTGGCTGTGGCGGGCTGCAGGCTCTGAGAGTGGCAGGAGCTCGCCCTATTACGGCCAAGAGGGGCGGTCCAGCACACCCACCACAAACCAGCCCCCCAAACATTTTCATGTGCCAGGTAGGACCCCCTGCTCATCTCCTCACTGCACCCTCTCACGCATTTATCATTACGCCTGCACATCATCCTTTTACTTTCTCGAAGAGTGAGATGTTGTTGTCGAAATGTGTTTATGCCGCACACTGTGATCCCTCTTGGCATATGTCTCCCTTCATGTGCAGTTATTGTATTACCAGTTCCCCTCCCATCGCAACACAACCCACTTTGTGAGTCTTGTTCAGCAGTGGTGGAAATGAACTGTAGGGTTAGGGTTGTGTCCTGGGTTAAGGCCAGTAGTAGTCGTACCATTAGGTTTGTTCAGAAGGAGTTGCAAAAGTGGATCAGCAGATTTTATGTGTGCATGTTTCACTCACGCATATCAGATTTGGGGCCTTAATACTGTAATACAGGCCATCTCGAACGGTAAATTAGGTGCAACCTGCCCACAAAGTAGCATATGTTTTTTTTTTTTTCAGTTTGAATCAGTGTTAATTTCGTCGACTCAAATATTTAGTCTTAATTTTAGTCAAAGTGATATTTCTGACGGCTAAAATCGGACTAAAACTAAATTTAAAGTTTTTCATGAGACTAAAACTATGACTAAAATGTCGACTAAAATGAGACTAAATAAAAATGGAAAGGAGAGACTAAAATCATCCAAACGTCTATTGATAGTCTAAAAGAGCCTCATATCATGTAAATTCACTGCCAAAGGAGCAGCTCTGAGCTTTGTTCATGAGGGAGCAGCTCCATGAAGCAGAGGACCTTGATTAAATATGATTATAATGAATATTATAAATACAAAGTCGATTAAATTTGTCCTAAATTTAGTCGAGTAAATTGACTTGCAATTTTAGTCGACTAAAATTCGACTAAAATTTAAGGTATTTTTTTGACTAAATCTCGACTAAAATTGAATTACATTTTCGTCAAAAGACTAAAACTAAATTAAAGTGTCAAAATTAACACTGGTTTGAATGACCCCCTTAGTGTAAAGGACAGTGGCTGTGCGAGCTGTACAGATTCAAATGACATTTCCACCACTGATGCGCTGTTTAGCTCCCTCCTAGTTCACTTCTCCGTCTCCTCTGTCTCTCCTCAGCCACAGGGGACCCCAACATCTACAGGAAGCAACCCATCTATAAGCGAACGGGTACAGTGCAGCTAGCGCCGCCTCAGTCTGCCTGTTAGCCGCCTGACATTGTGCTTGAATACTCCAAATCCTTATCGAGCTATCGGCGCCCACAGCAGCTGCCCGTGATTCACTTTCGACTAAGTATTGACGTTCTGGTTATTGCTGACAATTGCAGTTGTCACACACACACAATCAGATGAGTGGGGAAAAATGATTAGCAGGAAAGGAAATGGAGATCGACCGGTACGAGCTGATTTCTTGAAAGGAGCTGATACGGATCGGACCGTGACTAATTGCGCTACCAAGTGGTCGCGTGTAAAAGAGCTGTCTCTAAAAGTGTGCCTGTGTGTGAAACTGTGTGGAGTTCCTGTCTGGAGATATGGTCAGAGCGGTGCACCCTCTCAGGCGTGACAGGTGTTGAGTAGAAAGGACGTAGGGGACACAGCATGCGCTAGAAGCTGAAAAAGCATATTGGCGCTATTATGGAGACTATGTAATCCAGGCACATGGGACCAGTGTACTATGCGTGCCTGTCCCAAACCCAGATAACATGATGAAAATGCAATAGGGAATCCGATGTGGTATAATGTGGCAGGTAGGCCCTTGGTGGGGGTCTCAAGATGATTTCGAAGATGAAATCAAAAATAAAAAAGGCCACCTTTGTGTGTATAATTTATTGTGTAAAGCGGCATATTATTTGTGAAATCAGTAAAATATCAAGACAAACTGTTGAATGTATATTCATGTTATAAACTTGTGGGGTATTCAGGCATGTTTGTGTGGCAATTGTTAAGGTCACATTGAAATGATTATCTACGAATAGGGCTGGGCGATTTTGGAAAAAAAGATGTCACGATTATTTTCCCCATATTGATCTATTTCGATTTTCGATTCGATTTTTATTTTCTCATTATAAATTGAATACATCTTGCTGATTCATACAATTAGATAAATATGTTATTCAAACCTCAGCTCAAACAAAATCGAAATGCTCATTTAACGCACAAAGTGTTCCATTGTCTCGTCCAAACTCCCAAACTAGGTACTGTTTGTGCCAAAGAAATGGCAGTAAACCTGTCGATCATAAAGTCCTATGAGGATTATTGAGATTGACCAAAGTAGAGATTGCGATTAAATTTCGATGAATTGCCCAGCCCTATCTACGAGCCTATGTGTTGTCATTCATTTGGAAGCAAATACTACGTTGACTATTTAAAGTGATTTGATCCCGATTTACCCGTCAAATCGGTTTTCAGCTTCACTCGTGCATCGTGGCTTAGTTTAAAACTCCCTTGCATGTGTGTCCGTGCTGTCATCTGCAGTGTTTCCTCCTCTGTCTCTAAAGTACATCCCTGGCCGTATAATGCTGCTTAAACAACTGAGCAGTGATTAATGTTCATTCTGAACCTTTTACTTTGCGATCGCCTCTGCCTCTCCTTGCACACACCAGGAGCAGCGGCGATATTGATCCTTGTGGGGTTTTATATCTTCCTAAACCGTTATTGATTGTCACTTGCTCTTGTTTTAGTATTAACAATGATTGATGCACAGAGTCAAGAGCGGCTCTAGTGAATCAGAACAGCCCGTCTGTTTTCAATGCCCAATGCATAGCCCTGCATATGAATCATTGTTTTCTTTTGCATGCACTCTTTGAAACTTTTGAGTTCTTGCTATAGTCCGAGGCCTGTTATGTACACTTTACCTTCCCTGTATCTCCCCCCCGTCCGCCCTGCCTTGCGTATTGGTCTGGTGTACCCTTTCCTCTGAGTAGAAAAGCTCGCACACTGACATTTGTCCTATTTGAAGATGCTCCTGTAACGTGTCCCTTTGTTTTACCTCTTTTTTTTTTTACTGCATCCAAATCACTTTATTCTCCCTCCACTTTCTGCTGTACTTTACCCGGTGGCCTTGGCTCGCTGTGAGTATCTCCCTCCTTGAGAAAATAAAAAGTGTGTCTGTATCTCTTCCATCAATGTCGATGATTGTCAATGAACCACGTGCTTGTGCTGGAATGGCTATTGTACATGTGACCGTGACTCCCATTAACATTGTGTCAGTGGCATTTGACATTACTATCGTCCTTTTATACCATTTACGTTGCATCAGAATGAACGGTTACCAAGCTTCATGTACACTAATGAATCCACAGACTGAAATATTGATCTGTTTGCCGGCCACTTTATTAAGTACATTTATCCTAGCATTACACCCTGAAACAATAATACGTGATGAAAAGGCTGTTCATGTCGAGTCAAATATCTAATCGCAAAGAGCCCCACGCTTTGGGCTGTCAGACCTGATGGCTAAAACATTTGAGCAATAAACCAAAATATATGACAGGTTTTTAGCGAACCAGCGTGCCTTTATTCGCATGGATGTGGATTTCTGTGCACAAAAATGTCATATTGATGTTGAGTTTTCTTGGGAAACGTGACAAACGGTGTCCTTATAAAGTAGCCCCAAAGTGGATTTGATTGTTGTTTGTATTTTTGCACTCAAGTTTCCCTCTTCAGTGACACTCCTCCTTCGACAGCTAACAATGCTGAGGTTCGCCATTTTTTCCTCGCTTGTTTAATCCATTTTTTATTTTTTTCAGACAATTATGTGGCGGATGCAGCGACCAAGAGCCGGACCAGCGAGGACATACTGAGGTCGTCTAGACTTTCCACCTACTCTCCTGAGTCATACAGCCAGTCAGAGTCCGACTATTACCACTACGCCAGCTCTCCTAGAGGTAGCGCACTCACAGAACAGACGACTATTTCCACACGGCTCCCTTGTTAACGCCGATGTGTTCTATTACTCTGTAGAAAAGAAAAGAGCTGAGCTGAGCTGCTTTTGACATTGCTTACAGCAGGTTATGAATATCAGCAGCAGCATATTTCTTTGTGGCAGTCCCTGTGGCAGCCCCGGTTAAATGTAGAGCTAAATTATGTAAAGATATATTTACAAAGATTGAATATAGCGCCTCTTTATTCATGAGACCCGAGGTTTGACATTGACTGAGGCGTTTTTTTGTCAAAGTTTGTGTTTGTTAGGCTGGCCTCTGAGAGCCAGGATTACTTGTGTGTTTGCACAGGATTTGGTTAAATTTGTTCTTCTCCCTCTGGGGTAAAGTTAGGGCTTCCAGATTCTGTCACATGAATGTCAACGTTAAGTCATGGAATTGAGCAGTGTTTTGTTTTGACCCTTATTCTGGAACATTGGGGGCTCGGTTTACAATGAAAATGTCAATGATGTAAGCGTGGACTCGTTTATAGCTTGGCCTGCACGGGTACAGACATACTTTACCCTATTCTATCCAAAGGCTAGTCTGGGATCTTGTCTTGTCAGCCCAAGTTCAGATGAGTGTGACACGAAGAGAGTAATCAATGAGGGAAACGCATGGTCCGTGTCAACACAAGTTGTATAAATGAACACAAATAACGCCTACGAGTGAGAATCAGCGCCATCTTCTGCCAAATCAGAAGGTCAAACATTAAAAGCCTCTGGGCGATGCGTTTTGAATAAACATCTATAATTGGACCATCCTAAAATTAGATGGTGGATAAATTATTGAATTTGATTCCAGACACTCCTGCATTTGAAAAGAAAGTAGCTGACCTTATCAGGCTAGGAACAAATATAATAATCTCAATAATCTGAGCACAGTAGATCCTGCGTGGCAAAACCGAAACCAAAAACAAGGCTGACTATCAAAACAGTCAAAACTGTTTATCAACAGTCACTTTTAGGGGTCTGAAACTCACTTTAGGGTCCTACTCCACCATTTCTGTCTATTTGATCTATCTTTTTTGGAACATCTTCTCGTCTCATTCTCTGACTTCTCCTCCTATCCAAACATCTCTGCATCCACACATATTTAAAATGTCCCCAAATAACGGCGCTCTCCGTCCTGATGTGAAAGTCTCGTTTTGCGCAGCGTATCGAGCCCCGAGAAGGCGTTTTTCAACAGGAGGGGATGAAGAGGGCTGGAGCCACGGTCTTCAAAGAGTAAGGGCTTCATTATTCTCTGTCTCGCTTTCCACGAGCTCGTCTTCCAGCTCCACAGAAACATCCATAAATAATGCACCTCTTATGGTATAGTGCCTCGTGATCTTTCTTTTTCTATTTGCTTTCATTCATTCATAATTTTCTCCATTTCCCACTTCATTTTGCACTTGTGTCCGCAATATTACATGGATGTTTTCTTTTCTTCTTGCTTGTCTTCGTCAACTCCAGATTGGGAGTGGCATCGGGAGGCTGATCCTAAAGGAGGAGATGAAGGCTAGATCCGGTTCCTATGACAACGACCCCTGGGGAAGTCGGAGGAATTCTCAAAGTGGGAGCAAAGAAACGCTCAACACGACGGGCTACGTCTCCACGGCGTACAACAACACCGTGAATGGCTGTAAGCATCCGCCCTGCCCCCCCTCCCCCCATGCACTAGACTGTTACTGTCCCGAGAGAAATGCCACAGCCTGGAGTCAGGGCCGGGTAAAAAGAGTGCAGGCGTTTGTACAACAGTGGCTCAGTTGGTGAGAGCGTTTGTTCACGTATCGAAAGATCAGAGGTTCAGATCCCAGCTCCAGAGCACAGACTGTTGTGAGTGAGTGAGTGGTTAGTGATGGTCATAAGGCCCGATGGCACAGTTAAAGTGCATATGACACATTAGACACAATTTTGGCTAAAACATAGGTAACACAATTATATTCAAGATTTTGCTAAAAAAAAAAAAAAAAACGTTCCTTAGTTTTACCATTTGTGTGATGTTTATAGTTTCTCTTCCTTAATGGACACTGACAGGAAGTGATGTAGTTAGAGGACAGCAATTTTAAATGTGCCATTATGCCAAATTCAAATGCAAATAACTTTTCTGCCCAACATTTCTTCAGTTAATGTTGCTGCTTCACTGAAATAAAATGATAAATAGTACTTACAAACAGTCGTTATTCATTTAAATAAGTCACATTTTCAAAAGCTTTAAAACCTGTCATATGCACTCTAAGCAGCCTCACTCCCATCAGTCTACTCCATGGCAGCGGTGGCTACGTATGTTGAGTATGGAGTAGTTAGAGAAGCTTGTCAACTCTGGCTTGTCAGAATCAGAATAGATTTATTGCCATTGTCAAGCTATAAAAACTATAAAAAACTATAGGGGCACGCATAAGATCAAATATCTGGCAAAATGTATGGCATCATTATTAGGTCACAAATAAGATAATGCACTTTATTGTCCCCGTAGGAAAAATGTGTCCCCGGCGTTTGCCCTTTGATGCTATATTAATTGTATATTTTCGTACGTTCATCTGCTTTCCCACTTGAGACGCTGAAAAGCTCATACTTTAAAACACAGCACACCCACAGGCCATTTACAGGCCATGGGCAGAATGGGCCATTTAAATGCACCAATTTAACTCCACACTCCTTTATGCAAGGTTCATTAGTATTTTAACAAAAATGCGGGCACTGGGCTATCTCTAGTAAATTATCATTATACGTAACTAAAGCACTCAACAAATAGTATGTCCCGAATTTCCCTTTGACGCCGTAAAATCATTGGAGGAGGTTTGTGAGACTTTTACTGTGGACACCCCTAAAATAGGTCCCTTTTCTCGCGCAATAGGACCATTTTGTGGCTGCATGGAGCTATAGAATCCTCATATCAGAAAATCCTAATTATGGCACGGCTTTCAGTGGACCTCACTTCATTGAGGGCAGGTTAGCGAAGGTCAGGGCCACTTCAGGCTAAAGCAGTGTATTGACTTGGAAACATGTTGAGCATTTCAAACAGCTGTAGCAGCAGATGTGCCCCGTCGCTGGTGCGTGGATATCTGATGGCTCTCATTGGAAACGGTCTCGGGCTCCGGGAAAACACCGTCTAACCGGGTGTGACAAAGACGCACGGCTGAGAAAGCATAAAGAGAGAAGTGTTTCTGTTAAGCCTCTGCGTAAGGTCCGCCGAGCCGGGACTCTTTGTTCCATTTATTTTTACATGTTTCTCAGGTAGTGCATGTTTTCCACATCAACCTACAAAGAGATTGGATAATCCTTCGCAAGATCTTTTTGTTCTTATTTATTGATGTTTTCCCTATAAGAACAATAAAGTGTCGTTTTATTTTAACTTTAAATGTTAAAAGTATCTGAAAACTATGCTTGGGCTTCACAATATTGTAAAATGTAAACTCATGTAATATTGCAAATCGAGTGCTTTTTCTCCTGGTCGGCTTAAGCCAACTCTAAAAACGTCTCGACCGGAGAGCAATTTGAAAGCTAAGACCTACAAAAGTGATTTTTTTTAAATGTGCATTTTTAGTGACATTTTTTACGCATTTTTTAGTGTTTTTGTTGCTTTTCCGGGACTTTTTTTTTTTTTGCTCTTTTGTCACTTTTTTGAAGTGTTTTTGTCACGTTTTTGTTGCCTTTTCATCTTTTTTTTTTTTATCGCTATTTTGCTGCTTTTTTGTTGTTGTCCAATGTTTTGGGTCAAACAGGAGAAAACGTGTTCAGTTCAGGTGGGGGTTAAGAGATTCTCTTAAATAGGGCTACACGTAGGGCTATTTTTTTCTTTCTTTCTTTCTTTCTTTCTTTCTTTTTTTGAGCAGTTTACATTTTAACAACATTCACATTTACATCATTCTATTAGAGGAGCTCCAAAATAAGAAAAGGAGTAGGCTGAAGCCAGAAGCTTATATATTATACGCCTACCCTGTAACCAATATGATATACATTTACATTTCCCGGTGATACTGCACGATCCGTCTATATCCAAAATAATAATTTCCGAAAAAACAAAAAAACTAAAAACTCGGCGGGTAGCACTCAATTACATTTACTCAGGTACATGAACTTGAGTAACTTATAGAAGTAATTGTACGTCTTAGAGTATTGTATCCATACAGTACTTTAACATTTTTACAGTACTCTTGCGTGAATATATGAAAATATCTTGATATTCTATAACTGTCCATATATTAAAGAAATAATCGTAAGAATTGTAAGAAGGAAAAAAAAAAGCATTAAATTATGTCAAAACAAGACTCAAAAATATACACCTAATACTGCAATAGTGATACTACTGATACTATGTATAATGTGCAGCACAAACAGTTTAATCTGTATAGATTAAACTGTTGTTTTATTCGGGCCAAGCAGTGCTACTACCTCATGCTGCTTTGGCACTGACAGTTTTTGTGCAAATTGTCATCACACTTGTTACTAAAATACACACTGCACAGGCGATAGTCGATTTGCAGTCTCCTCATCGAGCGTTTCCTGTCTTCACATCTTCACTGTGTTAACTCCGCGATACGTCGCTCGTCTCATTCATCTGAACATCTTCCTCCCCTGCTCCCAGCTGCTGTCCCACTTCCTGCTTTATTTATGAGCAGTAAGACGGCTCATTAATGTGGTTTCTGTGAAGGGAGGGGCCATATGTATGTGGAGACGGTTCTTCTTTTTACTGTTATAGATCTATTTTAGCTGGTTAGGTAAATCACCATTTAGATTTTTGATTTGATGTTTTTGCTAAAGCGTCCCTTATTGTTCAAAGGAGCGAGTACAAACGGTGCAACATTTTGAATATTTCATCAAGGACTTTCTTTCTGTATCTTTGATTTCTTTTCTCTTCACAGCCCCTCGGTCTCAGTACAGCAGTGAAAGTGGTGAGCGCACCCCCGTTTTTTAAACATTATGCTGTGAAAATATAAATATGACATTATAGCTGACATTGCTTTTAGAGGGCTGGTCTGTTTAGGAACATGTGGTTGTGCTGTTTGCAACGTCTGCGCTTTGTACATGTGTGAGTTGGAAAAGAGTGCCATCTTTTGGTGTTTATGAAACGGTGTCGGCAACGATATTGAAAATAAGTCGCCTCCAGTAGAGCATGGCATCACCTAATGCAGAACTATGACCGATCCACAGCATGGCTATATTTCAGAATCAGAATCGGTTTTATTGCCATGGTTATGAACAGGTTCACAACTAGGTCGATCGTGCAGCAATAAACATATAACACATAACTTAAATCAACTATACAAACTTTAAACTATAAGACAATAAGGGCATGCAACAATTTGACATAGAACAACAGCATGAGTGTATTTACAGATGTACAGGTGCATTAAGTCTTAGCAGCAAATATGAATGTGGACAAACCACACTATTTTTCTTTCTTTCTTTCTTTCTTTTTATTGGATTCAAATGTACACTTTGTTTCCCTGTTTAGATTTTGGATGTAAATCCTCTTCACTTCCTGGTTATGGAAGAAATGGTCTTCAACGGGTGAGTCTATTTACATTCGATTACATAGGGGTTCATTCACGCTGGTTATAGGACAGGGACACTAAGAGAAATGGTAAACAATAAAGGCCCTTTACCTAAAATACTCCATATTTCCCCTTTTTGTTGTGGATTAATCATTTTTTGGTTTTCGGTTTAATATAATATTTGTGAACAGCATACCTTTTGCGCTGTTATTGAGAGTATTACTTCCTGAAAGTAGTGAAGCGTGCTCATAAACTCGTCCCTGAGATAAATTGGGGGGTCAGAAATGTGTTGGGAATGAGTTTGGACCACAGCGAACTAACTTTAATGTTTTGCTCCACTCTGATTTCTCCGCAGCCTCAGAGTGCCGATTGCTACCAATATCAGTATGACAGCTCCAGTGAGGTCAACTGGGGAAACAAAGGTAATGATGTGGCAAATTTAAATAGCTATAAGTCTTTTTGCGTGAAAGCAAGTAAATTATTTGTCTTCTCTTCTTTTTGTCTTTTGTTGCAGTTGAATATAAGGTATGCTCAAGCTTTAATGATTCGTGCCATGTTTCTGCATGAAGAAAAACGCATCTCTAGTGTGTGATAAGTCATTGCTGTATCTCCTCCCCTTTCAGGTTTATCCTTATGAAATGCTAATTGTCACCACAAGAGGGCGCAGCAGACCGCCACAGGATGTGGACAGAGCCAGGCTGGAGGTAGGAGTGTGATAGGCACCGAAGAAAAATTCATTATTAAATATTTATTTCTTGCAATTACATAGAATATTTACTGTTAACACTACTAACTCGTAAAATGCAGAGCAAGTTCATTTGCAGAGAATATTTGGTAAACAAAAGTAATTTAAATTGATTGACAGAAGTGTTGAAATACATAGAATAATCATAAACTTAAAATAAAAGTGAGCATTTACAACATACTTAAACTGCCATTGTTGATACTATTACTGCATGTGAAAAACAAAATGTTGCCGTCTTGCCATGATATTGAATACGAATATCTGGATTGTGTTTTTCAGCGGCATTTGTCCCCAGAAGAGTTCAGTCAAGTCTTCGGCATGACCGTGGAGGAGTTTGACCGACTGGCTTTGTGGAAAAGAAACGAACTGAAGAAACAGGCGCGACTGTTTTAGTCACGGCCTGGTCACATAATAACATAGTTACTAACAGAGGCTTATGACATATATGAAGGATCCACTAGACGACTAGGACTTCCGCTGACTTTCACTGCCATGGCTGAGAGACTGTTCAAAACCTCCTCAAAAACCAAAACAGTGGTCACACCGGCGTGGCCCTCTGGGAGAGCGGGAGGACGACCACAAAGAGACATAAAGACAGATGAACTGTGTAGCGTAAGCAATAGCAAAAGACTTTGTGATACTTTACTTTATAATTACTACACACTATAAAACATTTGTAACATGTCTGGTAAGCATTGGAAAATACCTAATGCATAATTTAGAGAATATTTATAATGCATTCCTCAACATTTGTTTATCGTTTATGAGGATCTGGAAAGATGCTTTGATTAATTGGCTAATATTGAAAAAGAAGGTTTTTGGGCTATTTTTGTTACAGGCACTTAAAACATTCATAGTCTGAGCAATAACGTGAATAGCTTTGTTGTGCTTGTGTGTAAATGATTACTAAATGATGAGGAATGTTGTATAGGCAAAGACTTTATGGCTCTCACAAAAATCTCATAAAAGTAAAATAAGCTAAATGGGCAAACATAAAAGTATCTTGTGCACAACGAATAAAAACGATCAAAAAGGAACAATAATATAAATTAAAGCCGCAAGCGGCATCGAGAGGCCCTCGCGGGACGCGGTGGCCGGTTGACGCCGGTTGCCGCACGCCGCCGCAATAACCGGGAGGCGCTGCCGCGCCCTACGTGGTTATAATGTCGCTGCCACCCTCAGTGGAGTTTATTAAAGAGCAAAAATGCAAGAAATGGCGCCTTCGGCGCTGATTACTCTATTTTTCCCAAAATGGCTGACCACCTGTTGGTCGCCTAGCAACCATGTAATGGAGGCCTCCCTCAGTGCCTCCATTGCCGCGCCATAACCCTACCAAGGGCGCCAACGTGGCCACACTACATTTTATTGCCCTGATGTGCCATTAATCTCTGTGAGTAAACGTCAAAACGAGATTTTTAGCGTCTCCATGTGAATGATGGCTCCAACCTGCAGAGGGCGCTAGCGCGCCCCAAATCTTTTTTATTTCACAAGCAGCATCGGACGGCCCTGACGGGCCGTACTTCAATCACTACTGTCCACAAGCTCCTCACAGAGGGCGCTAACGCGCTGTAATTGTGTATAATGTGTGATATGCGGGTCAGTCCCATTGGATTAACATGGTGGGCCTCGGTCGTCACCATGGCAACACCGTACAAAATACGGTATGGGTCTCATTGGCTTTTTGGACCGGGATGCCATCAGCTATTTTTGTGCCGAATTTTATCTATTTCCGATAAACAAATTTTTTCCCCATAATAGATTTTTTCTTCTCGGCCTAGAGGGGGCGCTATCGCGCCAAATCTTACTTTTTCACATTGATTGTGTCCGGGGTGAAAGGTCAATAAAATGTATATTTCCGATTTTTAATGGGAGTTCGTTTGTGCGAATGGGAGCATTTTGTTGTTTTCGATAAGTCGCAAAATTCTTCGTAAAGATTGCGGCTTCGCCGCAAACAAACCGTAAAACTTAGCCAAAAAATGTGGATAACTTTTGATGCCCCACACCTCGAGATGAACTGGAGCGATTTTGGGCTCATTTGGTGAAACGCCCTAGGAGGAGTTCGTTAAAAAGCGACGTCAGCGAAAACGCTGACTCAGCATTTTCCCGACTTCCTGTCAAAATGGCGGACTTCCGGTTTGTCAGCGGGTGTGGCCACAATAATGTTTTTTGGTTGTCGTCACATGACGAATGTCTGTACCAAATCTCGTCGCTCTACGACAAAGTTTATGTTGGCCCCCTCCCCATAGGCGCAATGTATTTTCAGTTTTGTAGGTGGCGCTGTCGCGCCATTTTTTATTTCCCCAAAACGAAACACAAATTTTAATTAATTTTTCACCGGACCTGAATTTTGGGCAAAGTTTGGTGAGTTTTCAACTATGTTCAGGGGGTCAAATTCCTGCTCAAAGAGCAGAAGAAGAAAGAAAGAAAGAAAGAAAGAAAGAATAAAGAAAAATAATAATATTTCTTGCAAAAACAATATAGTCGCTTTCGCGACTACAACATATTATGCATTTTTTTAAAGCTTTCGACTTCCCCGACGCACCGGTGGGGCTCGGAGGTGAATGACGAGCGCTTCGCGCTCGTCATCCACCTCCGTATGACAGTTGGCCATATACCCCCATTCATTTTGCTGCAATTATAAGTATAAGGGCCCACACCAGAGGTGTGGGCAGTCACTGTTTTACACGGTGAGTTTACGTTTGACATGGGGACAGCGCTTCGCGCTGTTTTCGTGCGCTCCGCGCACCTAGGTTCAGTGCGCTGCGCGCACTGCGTTGCGATTACAATAGGCCCTTGCTACGGCAGGCCGCTCGGGCCTAATAATCAACTTAAAACAAAATGTAACAATATAAAAAATATAATATATAAATGTCTTATACTCATAGTGAAGGTGAATGTGATGATACTCATTGCAGACATTTGCAGATGAAGAGGTTATTGCACATGATTTCACAGAAAGGGGTTATTGCACATTAGTTGCTTTACAGTAGAGTTGTACAGTCTGACAGCAGTGGGGCCCAAGGACCTGCGGTAGAGCTCCTTCCCCCTCAGTCTGCCACTGAAGTATCTGCTCAGCTCTCATACAGTCCCGTGCAGTGAGCGAGAGGTGTTGTCCATGATGGTTGAGATCTTGGCTAATGTCCTCCTCCAGAGTCGAGTGGGCAGCCCAGGACAGAGCTGACCCTCCCGAACGGCTCGCTCAGTCTTTCCCTTCCAGCGTAGTCTAACTGTTGAATAATTCAAGTATACGAACCCAGTACAAATGCTTAATAGTGTGTAGTTCAAAGTGTTATGAAGCTCCGAGACTGTGGTGAAGGTGGTGGTTTGTGATATCTAGATATGACGACAGACCAATGGGGTTCCTGTGAGGAAAACAAGTGGATCTAAAAGACTTTTGGCTTTGCCTTATTGCATCTATAATTTTAAAGTGTGCAGCACCAGCAATCTGAATTGGTAGAATGTAGAAACAGAGGATTCCTGACACTTTATCTGAGTGAATGGTTTATTGTGAGAGAAAGACTTGGCTTTGCTTTTTTTTTTTTTAAGATGCAGTTTGTTTCCCCTTTTTTAAGAAACGGTTAAAGATATCGGAATACAAAAACCTATTGAGCTCAGTCTGAAAAAGTGGGGGTACTGTGTGCAATGTATGTGCACAACTCCGTCAGTCATCCGTCACTTTTCTACCGTGTATCCGGGACTGGGTCGCAGAGGCAGCAGAGATGCCCAAACTTCCCTACCAACACACATTCCCTCACACACACAGCTTCTTCCAGGGGAACTCCAAGGTGTTCCCAGGCCAGCAGAGAGACTGTCCCTCCAGCAATCTCCTGAGGGACTTAAACCCTATCTCTAAGGGACCGGCTTGCCTCCCTTTGGAGAAAACTCACTTAGACCACTCTGGGATCTTATCCTGCCAGTCATAACAAACCTCATTTATTGAAATCTACTGTTATTGTCCGATTAATACTACAATTAATTATTAAGATTATATTTCTACAATTAATATATGCTTCAAAAAATGCTCCATGTGGACAGGAAGTAAAGCAGGGGAGAGACATTTTCAGACTTGATGCCTAAGGAAACGTGTTAATGAGCTTCAATGCAGCTCTATTGTATTTATTTATTGGCCACAAAACCCAAAATGAGTCCTGTATACCACGGTGTGTACATTTAATACATTTCACACGGTGTCCCAACTTCAGCTGGGTTGGTAAAAAAGGTATGTGTGACTTTCAGTGATTTGTTTGAGAATGAAAACCAAAGTGAGGCGGCACGGGCACACTTCCAATGCAAGTCAATGGCGATGGTTCCATTAAGTAGACTCTAGTACACTGTGCAGTAGTGCAATCCAGACAAGTCGGTTATTGCAATATCAGATAAATGTTTTAGAATGGAAACTGAGGTCAAGAAGTTCTACCTAATATAATATTGTTTTGAAATAATTTTGTAGCTAAAGAGATTATTTTCACTTGCTACAAAGTGCTCTGGAAGGCGATGTAACAGATCCAGGGCTGACATCTTTTGAATACTGTTGTTCATGGATTTTGTCACTAAAATAAACTAAAATCGAACTTTTCGGCGCCTAATGTTTTGCTTTGTGCCATGATTTTACATCACACACACAGGATACGAGACTATAACCCTTAAAACTAAATACAAAGAACCATACATTTGCCAAAGGATGCATATCCACTACTATTACTATTACAATTGAGTTTAGACAATTAAAACTTCAATCAGTGTGACTTTCCTTTATTACTCCTCAAATGTAGCGGCTAATGTACATCACCAAATTGAACCTGGGTGCAAATATCATTCACTATGCACTTTAAAATACATTTATTTTTGAGGGACAGTACGGATAAAAGCAGGTTACTTTAAATGTGTCAAAGGTGTAGTTATAGTTCCAACATTTCATACAAGTTCATACATTTAGTTTAGTTAATTGGTTTATTTGGTATTCTGATTTTCAAAACAGAGAATGCATTAAAATGAGGCAGAATATCTTCATTCGTTTTATACACAGCAGCATTTTGTCCATGAAGTTCAGCTGTTCAGAAGGTCCTGACGCGTGGCTCAATAATGCACCAGGAAGCCTGTAGGTTCCAATGAGCACTTTATTTATTATGATATAAATTATTCAATTTCAGCCAGTCTTCAAGGTGTTAAATATGGTGCATTCTCATACAGTAAATTGAGCGGGATGCTGTTCCAGGTGTTTACGGGGATTGTGTGTGAGGACATGCATGCGATAATACCGGTGTTATTATAATGATGAGCAGTAACTTAATCTTAGGCCATTCACCTCTTCGGATCTGCAAGAGACGCACTACCGCCATCTACTGGAGATACTCACTACTCGCACTTGCTACCACTAGTATTAGTAGACAATGCTCCCCTCAATATAATCGTTTTTCCACTGATGCTTCCAGATTACAACAACCCCCAATCTGACTGTAAAATCTAAATCTAAATGAGTGTCATTTTCATAATCCATTAGAAATGCTTCAGCCAATCTGATCTTAAAGGCAGTTCTTTCAGCTACTTGGTGGAAAACTACCTGTGCGCATCGTTCTGCATATGGCTTCACGCTCTTCAACACCCTACCCTTTACCCTCAGGCCAGACGTCTTTTAAAACCAGTTACCCAGGAATACTGGCAGGCGCTTCCTCTAGGACCCAGCGGGAGGGTCTCTCCCTGGTGCACACACACACGAGAGCGGGTTCAGCCGCGGTCCCTGCGCTCTCCCACATGGGCCGGTAGCAAATTTAAAACTCCCTGAACTCCCGCAGGATGGACCTAAATGGCCCCAAAGGTAAGATTTGAACATTTCAAGCCATTGTCGTTTTGTTGTGGCTCATATGCTTGGTAATGTTGTGTTTTGAAATGGTTGTATTTGTCTGTGAAGCACGTTCATCAAAGGCAGAGCACCAATCGCTATACATGTTTTATTTGTAATACATTTTATAAATGTGGCCAATGTTTTGAGTAAGAAATAGCCTATAACATAACTGCATTGCGTTTCTATCTTGTGAGTGTTTTTGGAGGGGTGCGGCTTGCTCACCCCCCCCTGCAAAGCACAACACTTTTCCCACATTGTGATTGAAAACGAATTCACGTTGTCCTTGTGGGCTTTGGCTCGGAGTATGCATCCAGCAAGGCGTGACCTGGCTGCATATTGTAAAGTTAAATGTATTTTATTGAGTGTGTTTGATCTCTTTACTACATGTGATACAGCAGCTGTCATGTTTACTGCCTTTAGTTACATTGGCACTGTATGGGCCGCTGGGCAGGTGAACATATGAGAGTGATTACAAGAGGAGACTTTATGGACCCTTTAACTTGACGATGTGAAGGTGAGAGGAAATGGGCCGAGGAACATACATAAAGCTTTATTTAGTTTTTCCTGCCCTTGTGCTGCTCTACCATCCCAATGTCAACACGTTTTTTGGGAAAAAAAGGATTTAAGTTTTGTATCAACCTACAAACAGAAACCCATTGCTTTCCATAAATGCATACTTTCTGAATAAATCCTTTCTAGATACATCATTTTAAATCATACTGTACCTTGCCAAATACAGTACAATTGGTCCAGGGTTAACCCCAATAGTGCTTTATAATTCAAGCAGTGATAGTAGTTGTAAATGAGGAAGAAGATGATAGTAGATCATTGCGTAAGTACGTTTTCCAAAAGCTTATCATATGGTCTTGGTTGTCCAACTTTGATTCTGTCCCACATTTTGAAAACGTTTGCTATAACATGCAAACTGTGAGTTCACACAGTATAAGCAAATACAGCAGTAGGGCTGAACGATATGGACACAATTTCATATCTCGATATTCATGCCAGATATCTCGACATCGACATTGATACGATATAACTATGGGTTAGGTGAAAACCATGCACTTTTCAGAAAAATAACAATATAATACAGTATAATATAATATAATAAAATAAAGGAGTGCAGCTTTATTGATGAAAATCTATATCGATTTTAATATTTTGAATGTTCATATCTCGATATCAATACGATAACAATATATCTTTCAGCTCTATACACCAGTAGCACAATTAAACTTTATTTTTTAGTACTTCCATCCATCCATTTTCTTCCACTTGTCCGTTGTCGGGTCGTGGGGGCAGCTGTTGGAGTTGCCCAAATCACATCGCACCAGCCCCTATGGCGCCCCCTGCAGGTGGTGGGTCCACGGAAGGACGGCCTCATGGTTCTAACCGGGCCTGTTGGTCTCTCATAAGGGGCTTCTGAACCGCTCTTTGTCTGACCCATCACCTAGGACCTGTTTGCCCTGGGAGACCCTACCAGGGGCACAAAGCCCCCGACAACAGAGCTCCAGGATCATTCGGGCGCTCAAACCCCTCCACCACGTTAAGGTGGCGGTTCCAGGAGGGGATTTTCAGTACTTGCCACATGGAGTCGATGCATGTTTATTTGTGCTTATTTACATGTCAACTTTACATGTCTTACTAGATCCGGAGGAAATGGAGTGTAGAAGTGTGTAGCATTGTTTGAACAAAGCATCTAATGGAGGAAGTTTTGAGAGGCGCTCGTCTGTCAGCGCGGCCTGAGTACACAGGAACCGGCGGTCCTGTTTGGGTTCACCACAGGAGAAAACGCACAGCCATGACTCCAGGCCCCTGAGAGAACCTTACTGTCGACACATGCTCTCTGGGTTACCTGCGTGACTGTTGCGTCATTGTTGTTCAGTCAAATGCTACTGGCAGAAGCTTTGGTACATGCTGTGATCAAATACTCAGAATCGTCTCATGGACTGTTAGAAATAGGGTGTGTTTTGGTGGCAAAAATGGATTGGATTTCCATCCATCCATCTTCTTCCACTTGTCCGTTGCCGGGTCGTGGGGGCTGTTGGAGCTGCCCAAATCACATTGCACCAGCCCCTACGGCTCCTCCTGCAGGTGGTGGGTCCACAGAAAGCGGATTGGATTTATTGCATTGTAGTGGATTCACTTTACGGCCGCACAGTATATCCCCAAGTTATTGATATTGCAATGTCACTGTGGTTTTCTATTTGGCTGAGAGTTACGATTTAGTGAGTTTTTAGTTATTGTTTTTTGTGATTTGGTTACATTTTGGTCTTGGTGATTTAGCTCATTTTGTAAGTCTTGATTTGATACAATTTGATGGAGAAATAAAAAAATAAAAAACTTTTTTGTTTATATCGAATGGAACAAACACAATCTCCCCCCCCCCCCCCCCCCCCCACCGATTGTGCATCCCTGATTCAGAATATTGATTATAGTCAGGACAGTATAAAGGTATGGTCAACATTTTGAATACAGGTGAAAGCACTTGAAGAACTAGATTAGCTTTGCAACTTTACCATTGCAAAACATGAGTTCGTTGTGGACTAAAGGGCATCTCCATCTTGCCACGGCTGAACTCATCGTAGAGTGTAATAAAACGTTACTCCTTTTATGTCGCAGAAATGCTTTCTTTGCACAGTATTGTAGGTTTACCCAGACGTTGTTATGTCTTGTTGATAAGCCCTATCTTAGCCAGATACAGCAGCTGTGTGGAAAAAGATTGTTTTCATTTTGGTCTGAGAAGCTGACTTTGAGTTGGGTGTGTGAGGGGCGAGGCTGTCCCAACAGAGGTGCGGAGCAGCGCAGGCCTGAGACTGTCTCGTGTTTAACCCAGATTTAATGAATTGTGCTATTGTCGAACTGTCTGCTGCATATGGAAGAGCTTGAGTAGACAATAGAGATCTATATTGCATTGACAAGGTTGCTACATGATACAGTATGTGTGGGTTGGATATTGATATTTCTTGGATGATGTCACTGAGTCATGTAAATGCCTATTATGCGTGATATATTATTTACATTGTATCATTTTTATGATAAATAGCCTTCCTGACCCAATTTGCTTGGAAACGGTTTAAAATCGATTTATGCGTAAAATGTGAATCGATGTAAAAAATAAAAGAATCGATTTTAAAGCCACCCTCAGCTACTCCATTTTGCGCGACTGAAATAGACCGGTACATAGCTCGTTGTTTCTAACGACTGGAATAACTTTATTCTCACATTGCATCGTTAGAAACAGCGAGCTAACTTTTTCTCTAACTTTTGTCATTATAAAAAATCGTGATAAAATCGAAATCGTAAGTTTATAATAAAAATATCGTGATATTCTATTTTTGCCATATCGCCCACCCCTACCCCCAACACAAGCCACACCATGTAAATACATACACGTGTAGGCATCGAAGCAGCAGACGCAGCTAAAGTTAGCAGCTAAAGCAGAGTTTAGCATTTTGACAGAAGTTTACCAAAGATCGTAAACTGACAAACATCTGACCAACCTGTTCTGATTCTGCTGAAATCCTCATCAAATGTCCGTTTGTCAAATAATCCAATACCTACAGGAGCTGTCATGTCTTTTTCCTCCTTATGTTTACAAAGGCTGCACCGGAGGCAGTGAGGCGTTCAAGGGTGAAAAAAACTGCACTGTAAAATTAGTATTATGTTCAAACTGCAAACAAAAACCAAAAGTTTGCTTTCACATCTTATTTATGCTGAAAACGGGTACATTTTTTAAGCACTCATGTCAAAATAATTATAGTTCATTTTCATGTCTGTAATTTTTTGTAATGTAAAGTTCTCTTACTGAGACAGTTGCAGTTTGTTACAAGGACAAAAATGCAGATGTTAAAACAAAAGAAACATTGGTATGAATGAGTCATATTCTTTTGTTAAAAGAGGGTTAAAAAAAAAAATCGGACAAAAAATCGGGAACTTAAAATTGGAAATCGAATCGAATCGGGGCTCGAGTGAATCGTTACATCCCTAATATAGATTACCTTCTAGCACATTACTCTTTTTTCATAAACTATACACTGCATTGGAAGCAACTACACCGTATATCATGCACACTTGTGAGATGTTTTCTTTCCTCAGAGTTCAAAAGTGATTGTTTTTATCTTTTGGGTGAGCCTTGTTGACATTTTCAGACATGTTAACGCTGATACATACATAGCGTACCGCGATTTTAGTTTGATGTACGTGTGCGTCCTGTCACACGCGAGCCCTAAATCACGGATAATTGTTGCGCAGCTTCAGAGTAAAGCGTGGAATTCCCCTCTTTAACCCCACTGCTGCTACAGCTTTGACGGGGACACGGCTCGATTTCACACAGGATCCGCGCGCTGTGCTCATGTCAGTGAGCGAGGGGGAGTTCCTATAGTGGGGAGGGCTTAAGGCTCGCAGAATGTTTAAGAAGGTTTCCATAGTGATATCGCCCATAAAGGGACTATGTGAAGCATTTGACACAAACGCTTTTGTACTCAAGACTGATTATGGGCGAAATGCAGGATAAATCTTAAGAACCTAAAACTGTAATGTACATTTTATAGGTTGTGGGCCCCGTGTAGGATGTAATGATGATGTCAAACGAAGATGGAGCCAACCAGAACCACAGTATAGGCCTTATTATTAGCACAGTTTCACACAGCAGTGGAGAAATGCCCATAGAAATGCATACGCCAAAATAATATATAAGAAAACTGCCCAAAACAACCATGAAACAACTTCACACTCACTATGTGTAAATATGTCTTAAGTGGAGTCCACCCTGGATGATGTTTCAACACAATTAAGGAAATGTCATTTAGCAAGGAAAGTGTGAACAGTATGCGTTGTAAGCATCCTAATTTTTGTTGTTTCACTGGAAATTGCTGTCGGACATAAACATTTCAAGCTCAGGGTCCGACTGTGTCACGCAGTGGGCAGGTGGCACATGACGGAGTTTGAAATGACCACCATTACCTGAGAATCTCTGCCAAATTCGGATTCAAACAACAACAGATACTGTAGATAAAACGTCAAGGTATATTAACCTCTTATATCCCCCACTTTAACCAAGCACATTTTCTCCAATCCGGCTTTACCCAAATCAAAAAGGTTTTTGATTCCTACAGATCAGTGTAATGCCTCGTTTGAAAGCTAAGACCTGCATAACTGATTGTAACTTTTTTGTCACATTGCGTTTTTATCACAGTTTTGACGCGTTTCTGTCATGTTTTCGTCTCCGACACTGTTTTGCCACTTTGTTGTTTCATCCTCATTTTCGTCTCCATTCTGCTTTTTTCAAGATGCTTTTAGATCTGAGAGTAAATGAACTGGAGTAAATGTGGTCAGTTCAGGTGGGGGTTAAGAGGTTAATCATAAGTCCAGTCAATCGAAACAGATGGATTTTTGTGACATCTTGTAGCCATGTACAGTATCTCATACATGGAGAACTTCAGGCTGGCTAGGGCGAGGGATTTTATGGGATTAGTCTCAACCAGACCCAGCCTTTTTTGTTAATGGACGGTTTGTAGCCAAACGCCGCCTGTAAGTCAATCAAATTGAGCTGGTTTGATTGGTTGGACATTATCATACCTGGCGTTGTATTTCTATTGCTGACTCCTATAGGCAATTGGACACTTCATTAATTAGTGCTTAGTTACAGGCAAATGTTTAACTTTGTGGGAGTTTTCTTCTGGATCCAGTAAATACAAAGAATGCCATAAAATATTCCATAAACATGGGAAATATTGTGCATATTTTGAAAATATAGCAGCAATATCTAATATAGATATTGCTAACATAGTTATTTCTGCCTCCAGTCCAATCTCATTATTGTTTGTTTTTAATATGAGATTTTCCCTTCTTTCTTAGCTGCTAAAAAGTAATAATGCGAAATCCTATTATCACCCTAATCCCAGAGGACAAAGCCGTCTTATGAGGATGTGCATATTATCCTGGCATCAGTAAGGCAGCACTTCCACATTACAAAATAGCATCTTTTTCACAATCCTTTTCTGTGCGGGAGACATAGCTGCATGGTGATCTCATCGGAGTCGAAGGGGCAGATCTCAATAATGGGACTCTTACTGTAGGGCCTTTGTCTGTCAGCCGGCTGAGTCAAGCCCTCTGTCCTGTCCCAGATATGAAAAATGGAATGGGAGGCGAGCAGACCCACCAAACAGCCCGTATCATGCTCCGGTCTCTGAACTCCCACCTTTGACCTCAGCTTTAGCGGCAAATTATTCAGCTGTCGTGTCTAATTTGAGGATCCAAGGACCAGACGGGAATCTCCATCCATCTCTCTGGCCCTGCGTGTTAGAAACTGTGTGTTGACTCCTCCTTTATTCACTGTTAATTGTGTTTAATCAAGTAGATTATAATGGAATTAGGCCATTTATGTGAGAGACATGTTCGTTTCTCTCTCTGAAACGGTTTGAATAATATTAGCAATACTGTCACACGGGCCCATTTATAGTATTGTCAAATTGTCGAAACTCTTTTAGAGTCCAGATTCCGCTGCTTTCACTTCAGAGGTTTCTTGAACTGCACTTTTCTGGTCTGAGGCAGAGGGTGGTATAAGCACAGCAGAAATCCACCGTTAAAGCTTAAACCGTAAAGCAGGAGCACACATGCAATAACTTAACTGGGCCTAATGGCTTTTAGTTGATCTGTCTTACAGCATATGGGATTGAGATGAGCAATGAGCAATTACTGTGCAAGTTTCAAGTTCATCAAGAGCTTTACTATTGCAGAAGCATGTACCACAAAAAAAGATTAAAACCAGGAGGTGCTTAAAGGCCAAGACAATGACAGTACATATAAGATGTTAAATGTTTTCTGCCACCTTGACTTTACTTTTAGCAAACACTGCCTGATAAAAAAAATAAAAAAAGTCACCACAACAAAGACAGTCACATACTTCATTTTATTGGAGCGCCTTTAGCTTTGATCACCGCTGCAGCATTTTTTCCATAAGCGTCTGCAATGTCAAAAGATCCAGTGTTGCATTCATTTTTCACCAAGATCTTGTATGAATGATGGGAGAGTGAGACCACTGTGTGAAGCCCTCTCCAGCACATCCCAAAGATTCTCAATGGGGTTAAGATCTGGACTCTGTTGTGGCCAATCCATGTGTGAAAAATGATGTCTCATGCTCCCTGAGCCGCTCTCTCACAATGTGAAGATGAATCCTGGTATTGTCATCTTGGAATATGCCCGTGCCATCAGGGAAGAAGAAACCCACTGATGGAATAACCTGGTCTTTAAGAATGTTCATAGTCAGCGGATCCCATTCTTTGGTGCCATATGCTGAACCTAGACGAGACCAACTGCAGCGACCTCTGGTTACAGTTAGATCAATCCAGGTGGCGACTTTTCTGTTGTGGAGATCAGGCAGTGTATTTAAATTTGATCAAAGATGGAAATCCTAATTAAATGGCATGAACGAAAGCCTGTGACTCTAGGACCCACTTAAGCAAGTAAACTGACACTGTTGCATTTCAACAGCTCATACGTGCAGAAAGTTAGAGAAACCAAAGTGTGCTCTTAAAAACAAAGGTAGTGGTGCATCCTCAAAGTCAACTGGTCTGAATTTGAAGCCTGAAAGAAAGATGTTTTGAAATGCAGGCAAGTATAGAAATGCAGTTCCTTTTTTACAATAACCTCAAGCTTCTCAGTTGGAGGACCTTGTTTCTTCGCGGTATGCCCCAATTTGTACAACTTTATGGCATCTCCCAAATAAAACCCACATGCTCACATCACCTGCTGCTGGCCGCCTGCATTGCATGGCTCCACCATCATTATTTACTGTGGGCTGCATTTTCAAGCCCTGAGAAAGGAACTGTTTCCCTGAAGGGTCTCCACAAATAAGCACGTGTAAGAATAGCATATTGAGATGGCCTGTAATTTGTCAGAGGAGGCACGTTTTTTTCCCTATCGACTGGAAGATCTAATGCGCTGAGAATAGGGCCGCCGCACACACTAGTATAAAAGTGGGTCCGCTGACAGGAAGAGGAAACAGAAGGTCGCCGTAGATACGTGACGCCATGGATACATGGGGAGGAAGCGCATCTCCGTAGGGCTTAAACCGGCACAGTGGGTCAGTGCGCTTCGCTGATGTAGGACAGGAAGCTCGGTTTGTGGGCCGCATTGTGAATGGGAGGTGGGCCGGGTGACGTCAGCGGCCGGTCGATCACAGGCAGGGTGACCTTCGGACGCCTCCTTCGATGCGTTTCGAGATAATTTCGCAACGGGCGAACATCGTCGCTCCGGATTGTGAGAAACAGGAATTGCAAGAAAATGATAAACAAATTGAAGTACTTTGAGGTCTTACTGAGGTGTTTGCTTGGTTAGCTTGAATGCGAATGAATGTATACACAGCCATCAGACCCACACTAGTTTGGCTGTGTTGCTTCACAATTCTCTTACTTTGAATTTTTTATTGCATTTGGTGAAGAGCATCGCTGCAACTATGTTCCTTAACCTATTACCCCCCTCCGCCTTCATCGAGCACATTTTCTCCAGTTCGGCTTTACAAAAATCTTAAAGCTTCTCAACTGGGGAGCGACAGTATAATGCCTCATTTGAAAGCTGAGACCTATAAAAGTGATTTTGTAGGACTTTTATCCTCACATTGTCGCAACACGTTTTTGTAACTTTTTTTTTGTCATGTTTTTGTCACTTTTTGTGGCTGTTCGTGGCTTTTGTGTTGCTTGTTTCGTTGCGTTTTCGTCACACCTTTTGTGTCACTTTTTTGTCCATTTTGTCTGCTCTTTTTATTGCTCTTTTGGCCTCCTTCTTGTCACTTTTTTGTCGCACGTTTTGGGTTGCGTTTTAATCCTCGTTGTTGATGCTTTTTTTTTTTAAAGCATGAGGACGTGTGCTCGGTTCAGGTAGGGGTTAAGAGATTAGGTGAGATAAGAGATTTACCGCAACACAAAACATCAAGTGGCGACATTCAGTATAATTTTTACTACTTTATTACATCGAGCACAAGTTCGGTCATTGTTGCAGTCATCCTACATCGTTCCTATTATCTCCCCGATGAACCGCGCCGTCTCGGTTTAGTCACTCGTTATAAAGCCCTGCAGATATGGGCCCATTATTGCCCGGGCTTGTCTGGGGGGCGAGGAGCAGCGCCGTCACACTTGGGAAATGCCTGGAATCTAAAGGAGTATGGAGTGGGAGGCCAGTTTCATCATTAAAAAGCGCTGGCGAGAGTGTAGGCATCGCGGGCACATCCTGCTGCACGGTGCAGCGCAATAAAAATCAACCGCACGCACATCTGCTGCACTGGTTTACCTCATCCATTGTTAGTGCAACAAAAGAAAACATGTGTATTGTGGGGGAAAACACAAGCAGGCTATGAAGTTCGGTTCTTTGGACGAGCTTTAGTGTGCAAGTTCAATGGTGGTGTGTGGATAACCCTAACATGACTCTGAGATAACATAGACCCAGCGCTCCTTAACCTGCAGACCCTTTTTTGATGCCTGACTTACTTCTCGAGATAAGGTCATGCTTTTCAGCGAAAGGAGGCTTTCATGCAGCTGAACCAAATAGATTGACTCCCACTTTTTGTTTCTAGGCATTTTTCTGCACACACATTGTGAATACAGGTCTGGGGAGACAAAGAAAGCCGGTACCAAAAAAAAAGTAATCTTTGGAGACCAAGTTTTGATGCCTGTGGGTCAAGGGACGGCGTTAAAGGAAGTAACTTGGTGGTTTCAGGTCAAATAAATGATAGAAATTAAAAAGGAATTGGTATCGGTATCCATGTGGAATATGGATACCTGCAGGTGGAAATTTGCACAAGTGCTATAACCTGGTACAATGCATCTCTCCTTTCTGAGGCTAATGTATATTGTACACTGTCCCTGTTCAAATAAATAAATAAAAAATAAATGTAACGCGCTTTGTGACCATGTCTGTGAAAGGCGCTATAGATAAAGATCTTCTTCTTCTAAACCAATTATCATTAAAGATAAAGACCATGCCTTTCACAGACATGGTCTTTATCTATAGCGCATTGTAAAAAAATATTAATATTAATATTGCAGAATTGAATAGGTGCGAGATATTCTCATCCAAGAACAAAGGTAAATCCATAAACATCATATTTTGCCTCCTGCTTATCTAGTACAGTGTTCCACGATATGATGGAATGTGCCATTTGATAACTGTCTTGAATATTGCAGCAGCAGTATTTTACAGAAACATTTTCATTTTCAGCACAGTTCAATATTTCTTACACAAAATTCACTGAATGGATCAAATTGTGTCAAAACATGACTTATAAAATACCTAATCAGGATGGAAACAACAAACTCTGATTAAAACTGAACATATCCCACACATTTTAGTCAGCAAGCGTTTTCGTTTTCCAAAAAAAAGTGCAGGGTGTCCAAACCATTTTCATCGAGGGCCGAATATTGAAGTGTATATGGTGTGGAGGGCCCCAGATTAACGGTCAGTGCGGTGAAAACTTCAACTGGGTTTTTAAGTTGTGTCCGGCATCTTCATTTGAGCTTGGCACCTTAAAACCAGCTCTTGTTTACGTTTGTATTTTTTTGTTATATATAATTTAATAATTAATAATTGTGTATAACTATGAAACTTGTCATACAAATACCATCTCTCGTGATGTGTGCCAATTCAACAAGAAGCCTGAGGGCCACCGAAGATGGGTCTGAGGGCTGCATTTGGCCTCCGGGCCGCACTTTGGACACCCCTGATGTAGTGCGTGTGTGATAACCGTGATTTTATGAGGACATTGCAATGCAACATGATTAAAATCTCGAGTCTTTTATTCATGAGTCAGTAAAGTGAGTCTAAACATTTTGTCCGAAGTCCAAAATATCGCTGTGCGAAAGGCCGAGTTGTCATGCTGTTGAGTGAGGGATGACAGAAAGTGTGAAATGAGCGCTAACCCTTACCTGCTCTGGCATCCCAGGCTCGATGCGAGTTCACAGCACAACTCTGGAGGTCAGAGGTCGGATTTAGTCACAGTTAAGAGGAGAGTGGCAAACTGTGACGGGGAAAATGCAGGATGTGTCTGTGGTAAAGAAGCTAAAGAAAATAAAAATAAAAAAACATAGGAAACATTGCGTTGCAGAAACACTGTCTGCTTTGTAATGAAATTGATAGATTTTGCATCATTATTGTATGGCTACATGATTTCGGAATAATATCTATTTCTGATTTTTTTCTACTCTAGGGCTATACTAGGCTACTATATATCCATCTCACTTTCCTCCACAACTCTAAATACAAACAAGCTAAAGCAATACATTCTGCAACGGCAATTGTAGGGTATGGCACTTTCTCATGCAAAGCTTATGGAAAACCACAAACAGCTGGTCACATTGCAATGCACAGCCATTTATTTATTGTCTACACGGCAGCACCCTTAAGCTTCAAGGACACTTTCAGAAAGAAGCCTTGTCTAAACCAGTATTAAAAACATCACGTGATCCCGCTCCTTCGCTTGCTCCATATAAACCTTATCTACTGCCTAATTCCCTGTTTTTTCCTCGGGCTTACAGCTGTGACGCTCGAAACCAATTAGGCCCAAAAGCCTCCACTAGTCCCATGTATTGTGAGTTGAGTAGTGCACTTGTCCCAGGGCGTTTGGGGATTTGAGTGGGTCGGTCACCGTAATGCCACTGGAAAGCAGCCTGTGGTTTTCGTGCCGGGGCCCGTGAGTCTGCCTTCAGGCAACAAGCCGTCCACGTGTAGCGCAGAGGAGTCTAGACTTGTACGGACCAATTTCTCACTGAGGTTTGACATTATTTCTTTAGGAGACAGCAAAATTGAGATGTGTTTTGAGACAAGGGTTTTAGCGTGATCCTGTAGTAGCAATACAGCACCGCCTTATATAGGAGCCTTTTTTATTAGAAAAAACAAGTTTAATCTACTGGCTTCCTTTGGAGTTGATCCAGGCCTCAGAAATCAAAACCTAACTCTTTAACCGTAGTAGTATGTTTAATTCTTGTGTTTTTCTTGCTTTTTCTAGTAGCCAGTCCATCCTGTAGAACACTACTTTATACCTCATTCAGGGGTCTTTTTGGTTAAAGGCCTTAAAGCACCCTTCATAAGAGATTTTTATGCTCACATGTGTAGGCAACTCTAGATTTAAAATAAATTGAATACGGTGCGTAAGCTGTGCTGAAAACTGAAAAGCTGAGGATTAAATAGTGTTGTGTAACAGGGACTCATAAACAAGTTGGCACTTGGCTTTGTTTGTTGACAAGTCAGCAGGTTACATACGAGACACTTAAGAGACACGGGGACACCTTTTCATAACAAAATCAAATTTAGCCCCCGGGCATTAGTTTGCCCACCCCTGTCTTAGTTTAATAGTGAGTCCCGAAGCCATACCACTTGAGAACCACTGCTTCAAGCAACACTCAAGTCATGATTGCAGAAAGTATCACCATCTTAACTTGTGTGATCCAGAAGAATGTCTGATTTATCCAATACAATCATCAGGGATAACACCTGAGCCCTACACAAAGACACATGACTGATCATCTCTATCCCGAAAAGATGATAGAAGGCGACGTTGCAGTGTGTTCTTTAGACGCTTCAGAGACTGTTCTGTAGACGGGGCTATCTGCCGCTGTGTCACTGAGTTCAGAGTGGGCACTCAGTGGTGGCAGACACTATTGTGCGCGGCTAGTTAAAGGTTAATAATGCGCTCAAGCAGAGAACGCGAGGTATAGAGAATGTGAGTTAGCCATTAGCCGACTTGTGTGTGTTTACATAGCAAGCCTGACCCAGGTGCTACATGATCCCAGTGGATTACAGGAGCAGAGGGGGTTCCAGTCGACGCCTACAAGCGCTCACATGCAGCACTGCCCCCGAAGGAAAGACAGAAAAGAGAGAGAGAGAGAGAGAAAACACAGGAAAAAAAACCTAGGAGGAGGTATCCGGAGATAACAGATCACAGGGAGGAAGGGAGAGGTGGGCTGTGTGAACCGAGCAGCTGCCAGGGTAGTATTGTGTTTGACTCCACAGCAGCACACAGGCAGGCTCTGACCCGGGGATTTCTCTTATCAGCTTTTGGATGAATGAAGCCATTTATATCTGCTTCTGCTCTGGAAAATGGTGGGATTCTCCTCCACTGCTGCTGAAAGTAAGTCAAAGTTTGCTCTACTTTCCTTGCTTATTAGCCAAGCAGTCGTCCCCAGCAAGGAAGATCCAAATGTTGGCTTGGGGAAAGCTGCAGGTTAAGTCAGGTGATGTTGTTTGCGGGCCTGAGTGTTGGGATGCCAGAGAAATAATGATGCACTGTTGGGGAAATAGGTTGGCACCTGGTGAAAATTACAATTTATTATGAGCTGCTAATCTGTGGCATTTGAGGGGATTCCACACTGCAGATTTGCTGAGTTAGTACCTTACTATTGGATGCTTTGTTCCATGCATGGCCATTCTGGGGTGTCACAGAGAAGCATGTACATTAACCTGCCAAATTGGTTTAACCCATCTGATACTCCTTGATTTTCTTCTATCATCCAAATGCATTTATGTTTTTGTTTAATTCATGACTTCAAAGGCCCTAAACAAGGATAAAAAAGGCATTGTTATTTGATGCACAGCGCACAAATGTCTACCTTTTTCACAATGACAACTTACATTTTATCCCGCTACAGAAGAAACATCAGGTATAGGGCCTTTATTACTCGAATGTGTGACTGATTTGACGGCCTGTGCCAATAACACTAACTGGCCACTGTCCAAGGTACACCCCGCGCGCCTCAGGTCATCAACTTTATGCTTGTTCAAGTAATATAATTAAGTATCCCGACAACCTCAAACTTCAGATGAAAAATGAGGGGAAATCTACATTGCACTTTGAGCTGAGGTCACCTAATTCCTCAGATCAGCGTAAGACGTGTTGCTACAGGTGTTCAACTCCCTGACTTTATACCCACCCCCACCACGCTCCCTTCTCTTCTCCTCTCTACACCTTGTTTTGGTCCTCGATTCCCGGCAAACTCTTGTGGCCCATGTTAAATTCCTCTGGTTTCTAAAAGGCCTGTCTGGGCTGTTGAACAAACTTGGACGCACACACAATAGGGGCACAAACGCTCCCTCTCTGCTGAGTCTAGGTGAGGAATGTGTCTCGTATGTACCAGCCATTGTCAAAGAGGTGCGAGAAGGAGACTAACCCTTCAAGCCTTGTCTGACCCAGTATATACAGTATATACTGTGCTTAAAAGTGGCCAAAACAAATGTCTTTTTACGTTTAATATCACTTTATCCAGCGTGTGTACGTGTGGGCTTCAAGGGGAGCGTTGAAAGGCTTGCCTCAGGTGGCTGGGCTAAAAAAAAAAAATCTTGTTTTATCTGGCAACGCTTGACTTCAAACAACCCCCTCCCCAAATTTGCAATATAAACATTTCTCTCTGAAGCGAAAAGATTTAAAGATTTAGGTGCTGTGTTTTGGTGTAAGAAAGCCATTTGATTTGTAACGCGAGTCTTAAGGGACAAGGGGTGGTCTTACTTCTGTGAACTTGCCAGATACCCGCACGTGTAATTCCCTTTTATGCTTGTTTTTGGCCCAAGGAGAAAACGCGTAATTGGATAATGTTTATTGTCAGCGCTCCCAATCTGTTCCTTGAAAGCAGAGCTGAACTTATTACCGACTGGTTTGAATCTTTGCAAAGCCTCAGTGTTGAATGAGTCACGCAGGATGAGGCTGGTCCTGCGCAGTTTTTAGGGGAAGCCCAGTCCGCACCAGTGTCCAAACAGCTGAAAGCTCTGGCTCAAAGACAAAGGAGAGAACAAGCCACAATTCAGCCCCCGCGCATAAACGTCCCTCGTCGCATTGTGGTCTGAAGGGTGGGCCTTAAAGGTGTGTTGTATTACTTAAAAATGTCTGAATTCAGCACATTTTGAAAACATTTACAACTCAAACCTTTATGCCAGAATCATGTGCATTTCAAAATACGTTACATAGGGCAAACAGGTGTTATACTAAAACCCATGGCATATTTTTTTGTTTACAGGGGACAATACTGCCTTAATACCTGCAGACTTTGTGATTTGCTTATTGCAACCATCGAAACTAATTTGAGCTTGATAGAAGTAAACTGAATGTGTCTATTACATTTGAAATAGCCACCTCAACTTTGCATTTGCATTTGAGTCAGCAGCATCATTACCAATAATCCACAAACTTTTCATTACATCCCACTCCTTATCCTTGTAGATAAACCAACCTGAATAGTGTGTCTTTTAGAGAGTCTTTATATCAGATATGCGGCTCAACTGTCCTGCCACCCTCCTGAAGTCAAAATCGCAGTAGACTTTAGAAAAACTCAAATATTAAGAGTTTAAAAGCACGACGGAGACTAATCAGCTTTGTCCTAACTGCTGACCATAGCACGGGTATTTTACGGGCAAGAAAATTGCAAATACTTCAAAATATAGCAAAATGCATACGTTATATGTCCATGAGTTACACATACCATAAGTAGCTGATTAGCTGCCATTGTTCCTTAAAGCAGTACTAAGTAACTTGCTTACCTTAATAAATACTTTTCGTAGTCCCTCTGGGGGTAATACAAGGGTTAATGGGATGATTGGGGGGGTCTTTCATCTCCCCCTGGTGTCTCTGGTCGGAAAACCATGCTTGCAACTTTCCTGCATCCGGGTCGGATCTACCAATACGCACTAATGGAATCACGAAGAAGAAGCTAACAGGCTAACGGGCAAAGCTAACTGTGGGCTAGCGCCACTTTGGCAGCATTTACAGCCAAGTTTGAGCGGAAATAAATATCTTCATTGTGTAATTTAGTTGTAGCACAATGTACAATATCCTTCTCTCCCTTTGTCTTGTCTGTCAGCGTAGTATTTTACTCTCACGGACAGTTAATGAGTAAAAAAGACGCAACATGCAGTGACGCTTATGGCCTGTAAGTCAAAATCTTGATTTCCGGCACCATCAGGTAGGTGGCATTGTTGTGCTCCATTGGATATCTGCCAAATGCCTGTTCACAAGCCAACACATATACTAAAAATTGGGTGTGCTCTCTATTGAAAGCATCCTGTGAAGTGAGTTGCTGACAGTTCAATTCAGCTGTTGTAATGGCAATTGGGATGGGTCAGGTTGGTGATGACAAAGCAGCATCCGACATTACGTTGTTAACAACATGCATGTTGGACAATATACCTTATACTAATTGCCAGGTACTTGGAGCTGGTTGAACTAACCTCCAAATGTACTGACTGGAAGCACCTACATTTTGCAACTGGATTCTGCAGACGCCAAGTCATTCATCAACATTGTTTCTAATTTCCTGGTGCATTAATTATTTGACAGGCTTTGTATTTAGATAGCAACACTGTCCCTCTCTGGCTGCAATATGTGCTAAATCCACATCCATTACACTGGTTTGGCATGGGCTCGCAATCACCTGTTGCGGCCAAAAGCTACACGCCCCACCTTTTAATGAGCCACTTAGGTATTCTAGGTTGCTTGCGCCTATTCATCATTTTCACTTAAGTGTTTTCGTCTCACTTATCCTGCACAATGCAAGGAAACCGCGCTCGAGGAAAAAAAAACACGGTGCTTCATAACGGATCGTAATATTGCCTTTTGTGTAGAGTGGACTTTCTGACCCCACGGGAAGACCCACCTTGTTGAAATATGTTGGGGAGCAGCTTTTCGCACACGAACTCGCTACTGACAAACCCCAGATACATCTTCAGGCCTTCTGCAAAGACTCTACTGATTACACACTACTTTACATATAGCATTGCAGAAATTTTTTTGGTAGCCGTTTATCCGCTTCACACAGCTCCTAATTGTGCCTTTGCGAGCCAGGTATGCTGCACACCTCACTGAGCAAACAGACTGCGGAGTTCCTGTGGCTTTAATGTTTTGGCCTGTGTTTGTCTAGCTCTTGTTTCCATTTGACCGCTCCATCAAACAAAGACTTTTCTGCCTCAGCGCCTGTCCCGTAGCTGACCTCAGAGAGATACAAGTCTAAAAAATGTAAAAATAAAAGCTGTCTTGCAATGGGAGAGAATAGTAAGTAGTGTATACAGTAGATACAAACAACAATATGGGAGGGAAGAGGGAGACGGAGCATTGATTGATGGTGTTTGTGTCTGAGGGAGATAAGGAAGGAAGCAAAACAAATAGTTGAAGAGATGTCCTCAAAGTGTGTTACAGAGACATTGATTGATTATCTCTCCAAAAATGGGGGAAATCCTTGCTTCCACTTCAGCTTAAGGTAGCATGAAGACTGTATTGAGCATAATGTGTGTCAAGCTAAATTAGCCAGCACTGACTTAAGAAAGCGTTTATATTGACTTCTTGTTATGCTTTTACCCTGTCCTATCGTCCTGATAGTTCTCCAAGTCTTCAAAATAGGCCTGATTGGTATATTTTTTGCTCGGTTAGTTGCACAAGTACTTTGACCTTGACTACATTTTCAATAAAGCTACAGGAAACCTGATTGAATGTGTAAATGTTTGAAAGATGGGATCAATTGTACAAGTGCATAAACTAACAGTTGCTCAAACTATGTAGCATAGAGACCAAAAAAGTGCTCTTCGGTTGGCAGTAAATGGTAACCATGTCCCGTCCCGTTCAAGTGTAGAACGGAATTAAAAGGTAACCAGCCCTAGTCCTACAGTATAGTTACTTGGAAAGATCCATAATTGCTGCAACAGACTTCAGATAATCATGATCCATAATAAGTTGGAATGTATCAGAAGTCCCTCATGAGAGACCCAACAGACCATGAGGCCGTCCTTCTGTGGACCCACCACCTGCAGGAGGAGCCATAGGGGCTGGTGCAATGTGATTTGGGCAGCTCCAACAGCTGCCCCCACGACCCGGCAACGGACAAGTGGAAGAAGATGGATGGATGGATGGATGGTATTGGAGAAGAGGACATTTTTTGGAAATCTATGGAGTACATATGTTCAGACTGGCCAGGGTTGCAAATAACACTTCCTTTCAAGTCTGCACCATTTTGTTCAGTCTGTCCCACTACAACACCACAGACCCGGTGCGTCTCAATAATAAAGCCTGCTATAGTCGTGAACTGAAGTGACTGCAGATAATGATGCACAGGGGGAAGTATGGCGATAAGTTTCTCTAATATAGGGTTTGTTTAGACGTGGTGTGTGACCGTTGAGCCCCGGGCTGATACACTGAACCCTCTCACCCCTGACTTTTGACCCCTTGCAGCCATGGAGGTGCTGGTGAGTGAGCTGGGGGTCCTGCTGAAGATGCTGGACCAGGAAAGCCTCAGTTCTTCCACAGAGGAGAAGAAGATGTCGGTGTGGAACCTCTTACAGCAGATACAGCCACAAGGTAAAGGAGAATAGAGCTGTAATAGTACAAGGTTAACATTTAAATATATCTTAAGATAAATGTTGCTTTGTCAAATAAAATAGATCTAAAGATAAATACTATAAAGTAATTTCTTGTAGCTACTGTCCTGAAAAGATACAATCGGCAAGGCAGCGTTTTATGTATGTTCTTGTGGCTCTCTAAAAGATGGTTTGATAAAATCCTGGTTTAGTTGTGGTTAGGAAATGCCTTAATCCTGGTCTCAGCCCTCGTTGGGTCTTGATTTAGTCGTGCTTTAGTCCTTATGTCCTTACATTTACACTAATTCAAACTGTTTGCAAGTCTTTACATGAAAGAATTTAATATTTTTGTTTTGGCTCTTTGGACCACAAGGTTGCATACCACCGATCTGTATAGTTCCCTCTAATAATAGTAATCGAATAATGTAAGTGAGTAAATTAAAGAGGTTGAATATTCTTAGACCTGTGCAGTCATTAAAGGTACATTATGGAACTTTTTATGTTTGTGCGTTATTGACTTTTTTTTCAAACGGCCGTATAAGTGGTCAGCATGGCGCCTTTACTTTCCGTCAAAGTGGCCTCTACAACGCTCCAGGATCAATTCTTTTATCGGTTTTCTGGTGAGAGGATCCGTCAGCAGAGAAAACCGACCAAATGATCCTGGAGCGTCATAGAGGCCACTGTGATGGAAAGTAAAGGCGCCATGCTGACCACTGGGTCACTGAAAGGTCAAATACAATTTTTTTCACATAAAAAGTTCAATAATGCAGCTTTAAATATTGCCAATACATTAAAATCCTGAATGAACAACTTACAATGTTTTATCTTGCTTAAATTAACAAATTAACTGTCATAAACATTGAATTGGTTTATGTCTCTGCGCAGTGTCCGGTACAGACTACATCTACGTGAACTCATCAGTGTACAGAAACGGCACCAGTTTTGTCGAGTCCTTATTTGAGTCCTTTGGTAAGTGTTTCCATACGCATGCACACATAAAAAATGCACACATTTGAATCAAACACAGGAGAGTATAGTAATGGTATGTACTTTGGCTGGAATTACATGTGGTTTTGCATTATGCTATTATCTGTGTGTCTCATCGAGCTGTGGTTTTATGGAGCGGCCAAACCAACTGATTAACAAAACCACACAAGCCACCACTTCCTTCAACCTTTAAGTATTGTGAATATGGGCGGGGTATTTTGGGTAAAACTGTGCATGCAATGGTTGTATATTGGCCTTTATCTAACATAAGTTTAAATTTCTCTGTCTCACCACATCTCACAACTTTCTTTTTGCGCTGGTCACCCCAGAAATAATATTGTCCACTTTGTTGTGGCCTCGGCTGAACAGGAGTATGCTTAATGGCATGAAATTGGTTGTCAGTGTGATATTTATGGTGATGTATTGCCTATTTTATGGTTAGAGAAACATTTCAGGCCTGCAAATCCAACGACATGACAGTGTTATATTACAAAATGTCGTATGGCTCCAGAATAAGTCATCTGTATCTGCAATTTGTTTCCTTTAGACTGTGAAATTGGGGACTTAAAAGAAGTCACAGATGAACTAAAACTGGACAAAGATACACACACATGCACTTTAAAACAGGTACGTGCCAGCTTTTCTCCTAAATAGTATACAGTAAAAACTCAGTTGCATGTAATTTGCTAATTCAAGTGCGTGATACAAAGCTCATCTCCACAGCCGAGCCGATACATGTCCAGCCTGGGGGTATTTGGCAAGAAAGGTTGTCCCGTTTTTCACTTGTCATCAGATTTTAAACGGTGTCATGAACTTCTAACCGACTTTGCAGACTTTGCAAATGAAGTCTATATACATTGGTTTCTAGCCCTCTCCAGAGTGCACATATAGGTCATTAATTTATGAATGATTTAGATGCGTGATTGTAACTCATGTCACATCAAGTACCAGGGCAGGATTTCTATTGGGTTTTCGGTATTTTATCTGTAACTGACTAAAAACAGGACACACCACGGCTAGACAAAGAATAAAGCAGGCGACTAAACCAGAACTCAACCTGATCTAAAACAGGCAGGTGAAAAACATACAATTGTCATGCAGTGGTCAGTCCTGAGATTTTCTCCATTAATGTCACACTAAAAATCCGAATTTTTTGTCAGCTTGCGCCGTTGAATTTTGTTAGGAGGTCACTGCAACATCGCCACGCAGTGTTTCCATCGTGTGTCCGGTATGTGTCCGTTGATAATTCATTTGTGGAAGAACCGAAGCTGATGGCAGACGCATGTGCAAGATTTCCGTGCCAGTTTTCCCAAAATTACGTTTTCATTACACTCTTGCAAACAAATTACAGACTCCAAATTTTCCAGTCTTGTAATTAAAGAAGAACAAAGGAACTGGTTTACCTTAATACATCCTTTGCGTAGTCCCTCTGGGGGTAATACAAGTGTTAATGGGACGGTTGGGGGGGTCTTTCATCTCCCCCCGGTGTCTCCCCACAATTGCAACTTTACTGCCTTCAGGTCGGAGGTGCAATACACATTAATGGAATCACGAAGAAGAAGCTAACAGGCTAATGGGCTAGCACTGCGGGCTAGCACCACTTAAACAGTATTTACAGCCAAGTTTGAGTGAAAAATCTCCATTGTGTAATTGGATGTACAATATCCCTCTCTCCCTCTGTCTTTTCTGTCAGCGTAGTATTTACTCTCAATTAATGAGTAAAAAAAAAACGCAACATGCTACGACACCTGCAGTGGCGTGTATGGCCTCTAGGGGCATGAGTTACTTAGTACTGCTTTAACAACTTTTTGAAGTATTTTTCAGAGGCATTTTCAATATCCTTGCTTAATTTATTGAGCTTTGAACCCGAAAAAAAAACAATTCCTATAGATTATTTCCCTTTTAACAAGTTAATTGAAAAAACTAAACAACAATTTTGGCAATTTTATGCTTTAAAGTAGGGCTGAACGATTTTGAGAAATAATCTAATTGCGATTTTTTTTCTTCAATATTGCGATTGCGATTAAATATGCGATTATTGTTGCAAGGTCCTCTTCTCGTGTATTTTTCACCTAACACAAGCAATAAATCAGCCTGTTTCATAATAAACTATATTTGAAGTGAAAGTTGCAACAAAATTGTTGCTTGACCTATTCAAAATGTGGACTGCACTTCTTAAACTGTCTGAACTTAACAGTACAGTCTATAAATAAATGCTAAATTATATAGATATTAAAAAAAAAATAACTCACTGATCCAGTCAGTAACATCACCCATACTAAAGTGCAGGAAAGTAAGAACAAACGTCTGCTTTAACTAGTTGGAAAAGTTTTAGGAAATCAAACTCCCAATTAATACAAAATAAGCTATTTAATTTATTAAATAGTACTTTATTATTTCGGCCAATCAAATCCCAGCCTGAGCTGCAAATCGTAGTTGCTTCAGATGCGCGTTATTGAAGGACACGGAGAGGCCAGATGGAGCACACGCCAAAACACAGTGGAATTAAGAGCAGCATTTTGGTTTTGGGATGCAACTTTGGACAATATGAAGAAAGAAAAGAACACCGACACAAGGAGACGACATGAGGTGCCAAACACAGACACGTAATCTTTGACTCGCAGCCATTTGGTGACATTTCAGCTTAAACAGCACATTTCCTCAGCAAAATAAGACATGACACGGACTCCTAGTTACCAACCCTTTTCATGCTGCAGTTTAGTGTTTATATCTTGCGTCTGTACGACCTACGGAGCGGATATGCGGTAGACGCAAAGGTAAATAAAGGCACATGGCACTTCGCCTCCGCGGATACTTAATGGTCATGAAACGTCATTATGCTTTTGAGATAAGTTCTTTATTCACAACATTCCCAAACATAAGCCCCTAAACTGAGCCACAAACGACTCTTTACTTTTTACAATCAGCACAGACTAACCTATATATGTCTGTGGAGGCAGAGGCGTAGAATCCGGAGGTGAGGGAGTTTCTGTGATCATCAGAGCGTGTAGTAGCGGCGACGGAATGGCGTGATTAGCACTGCGGCTAACGCAATGCTAACGGAGAAAAGCAATATTCCTTTCGCGGTGGCTGCATGATAAACGCTGATATTTTCACTGTACATCCACAATCTACCGCGCACCTTAACTAGACTGAGACGTAAACAAAAGCACGCGACGGAGCGGACTTTGCTGCCATATCTCGCTGCTCCATTTACTTCCCAAATCGCGTGCCCTGCGATTACGAAATCGCGTGGTGTAATATCGCGATAAAATTGCAAATGCAATTAATCGTTCAGCCCTACTTTAAAGGGCTTGTTTATTTATGAAAACATAAAATGACAGAAATCTACAGCAACCATTTCTAATATAACGTTCCTTGTTCACCCGCAGTGTCTCACCATGGGTCAAACATGGCCTAAATCAGGACTTGTGCACAAGGTCGAAAACATGAAGAAAACCCTTGAACGAAATGTATCTGAACTAGATCTTGAAATCGCACTGATTTATACGCTCTGGGACTTTGTGGTTGTTTAAAAATCTGTCGTTATTATCATCATCACTGCAGTATGTAATGTTTGGTCTGCAGGACAGTACGGACTGCCCCACCTCCTACTCGGCCGACTCCCCTCCTCCTCTGCCCACCACCCCGCCCCCAGAGGAGTACTACGAAGAGGCCGTCCCGCTCAGTCCTGGCAAAATGCCCGAATACATCATCACGAGAGGTTCGCTTCGCTTCCTCTGGTCTAACCAAAGCCAATCCTTCCGCATGACATTTTCTCTGCTAAAACCTCTCAATTAGGCCCAGTTTACTGTAATTTATATAAACATAGACTTAACGCAAACAAAATTACAAGGGAAAGTTACGCCAAGCACAAAGCTAAAGCTAAAAGATCTAATTTGTACCGTCATGTCTTCAAATTTCAGTCAGGCCTAGTCCTCCCATTGAAGATGGGTATGAAGATGCCGACAACCACTACCCCACAACGTGCATCAACTCGCATCGGAAAAACTCCTGTAAGTAGCAATGCAAATAGTGAACATTTATATAAGCAGAACAAGACAGACCCATTCCCTTTTGAGCAAACTACCACCCTGTTGTCCCAAACAGGGGCTATGCGATGCCTTCTTGCTAAGGTATTCTCATTGAAGAGAATAACAAACCAGTGCACTGTTTGCCAGCTCAGCAATTTACCATGATTGTGTAAAGAAGAGCAACCACTGGTTTAGGCTAAATTCATGCATAAAATAAAAGCTGGAGGGCAGTTGATTAGCTTTGGAGACCTGGGAAGCAAGTAGAGGAAAGATATAGGATCATTGTTAAAGGTCAACTGTCAAAATGTTAGGTTTGGTTCATTTCTGTATTAAACTCATAGCTTTTCACATTTATCTGTGGTTCTTGTGAGTTGGAACTGAAAAACGTGACGTGAAACCATTTTCAGTGGGATGCCTGCTAGTACGAACTATGAAGACAGTAAATTCAATTAGGATTTCAGCTTTATATGCTTGTTTAACTTCAGTTTAGGGTTAAATTTAGGGTTAGATTTGGCAATTATGCATATCCAAATCTCAAAGCGTATTGACAGGAGAGCTTGCAGCCTATACGCCAGTGTGACACCTCCTTTTGAAAGCCATTTTTAAAACTATGTGTACAATCTGTGTGAGTGAAACACAACTTACATCACATTTGCCATTCCTAACCCTAATCATAACCATTTTAGAAACTAGAAGGTCTTGCCTTTCAAATGAGGTATCACACTGGCATATAGGCTGTACGGTCTCAAGTCAATACGCTTTGAGATTTGGATATGCCCAATTGCTAACCCTAACTCCAACCCTAAGATGGCAGGTAACAGGTTAATGATTATACAGCAATACTTTGAATTTGACAATATATATAACAAATTAAATTATTACATTTGGGTCACAGCTTCTCATTCTTTGGTGATGGTTGGACCTTTTGATAACCACTGCTCTATGTAGTAAGAGGCACAACTATACACTTGGCAATTGTATACTAACCCAGTTCATTACTTACTCATGTTCAATCTAAATTCTGTGTTATATGTTATATGTTAAAATCCCAGTTTGTGAACCTGTTCTCAAACCATGGCAATAAATACTATTATGATTCTGATTCTGCTTTCTTTTTCAGACAATGACTCGGATGCCCTGAGCAGTTCTTATGAGTCCTATGAGGAAGACGAGGAGGAGCGAAGTCCCGGTGTGAGACTGACCCATCAGTGGCCCTCAGAGGAGATGAGCTCAGTGCCCCCCGCTCGCGACTGCCACATCTGCGCTTTCCTGCTGCGCAAGAAACGCTTCGGGCAATGGGCCAAACAGCTCACGGTCATACGCGACAACAGGCTTCAGGTGCGTAACCGTGGAAGTAGTGGGCAGGGTCCTTAATCGAGTCATTTCCAGCATCACGCACGTTCAATATCTGTGTCCAGTGTTACAAGAGCTCGAAGGACACCACCCCGTATGTGGACCTACTCCTGCCCCAGTGCACTGTCGTTTATGCCCCCAAAGACAGCAAGAGGAAGCACCACGAGCTGCGGTTCACTCTGCCCAACGGAGATGGTCTTGTGCTGGCTGTGCAGAGCAAGGAGCAGGCCCACCGGTGGCTCAGGGTGAGTGTAAATTATTCAGTCCTGAGTGAAAAGGAGAGTTACCATAGGTGTCTGGCAAGGATTGAACTAATAGAAAGTTTAGGATGTATAGCTGTCATATACAATAGGATTATGGGGTCCCTTGAGAGAAGATGGCTCAGATTGCTGTGTAGTACTGTATGTAGAATAGGATCATTTCTTTTGCCCAGGTTGCTGACCGTGTAACCCTGGTTTGCATAGTTTGTCACATTAGCCCGAACATTATTCAGTCCTAACAGGGCACATTTTCGCTACGGGAGAATGAGCTTGTTGCCTTGTTCTCTGTAGGTGGTTCGAGAGGTGAGCGGCCAGAGCTCTGCCCCGGAGGAGTCCGCATCGCCGGTCATTTCAAGAAAAAACGAACTCGACAAGGTGCAAGAGCTTGTGTGTGCGTGTGTGTCATTTCTTTCCCCACGAGCCACAATTCATGTTTATGACTGAGGTGTGGAAAAGTCAAGACAAGCTGTAATTGCGCTGTCACCATCAATTTTCTCTAACAATCCCTTAGCCCCGGTGTCGATGTTGGACAAAGGAGGGAAACTGAAATTAAAGACGAGGGTTTGGGCTAGGGTTGGATAAGGCGATGCAGCTTGTGTCCTTTGCTTGTCCTTAAAACAAAATGTACATTGGATTTTGAAAAGCTACATTTCAAATCTGTTATTTTTCAGAGATTATCAGCTGAGAGGAACACCTCCGATTCAGATAGCGTGGGTGTGTCCGCTGGAGAGACCGGCAAGGAAAACAGTAAGACGAGTTAGGCGTGAGGCGACATGTAGCACTGAATTTGGCAAATAAAACTCCCATGTTACAACAGTGTTTCTGTTGATGCAGGTAAAGTGAAACGTGGCGCTTTTGCAGCCGGCCGGAAGATCACACGCATCATCAGCTTCTCAAAGAAAAAGCCTCCACGACCAGGGGCTAGCTTCACTGACCCCCGACAAGGTGTGACTCCGCAAACAATGTTGATCGTGTTTACTTGGACGGTGGTACGGAGAACCTTTAAGATTTATAAGGTTCACGTTGAATACAAAAGTGAATCAATGACAGAAATATAGACAGACAAAGAAGATAAAAACATGGGTCAGTTTAAATAGATACTGTACCTTTGTTATCCTAAAGCACATTCATCAGTACTTGGATTTATACAGCATGCTGGCTCACACATGGATAGCACTTACGTCTCATAACAAGAATGTCCTGGGTTCAGTTTCAGTCTCTCTGTGTGGAGTTTTCTCTGTGTCTGTGTGGCTTTCCCCCGTGTGCTAAAACGCGTTCAATAGAGTCCAACCTGAGAACTCCCTTGAAAGTGTTTCTGAGTCTGAGGGGTTTTCCTGGCTAAATAAAGCTCAATACAAGTACGGAGTTCTGCAAAGACAATGCCCCTTGCCTTCAATTATGGTCTTTTTGCCACAAAACCACAGTATATTGTGACAACTTTAAATCATTTATTAAATGTAAAACCTGTTTTAGTGTTTTTACCGTCTTTGCCCGATCCCGTCAGACCTTGGAAGCTAAGCAGGGAAGGGCCTGGTCGGTACTTGGATGGGAGACCGTTTGGTAACACCAGGAAGCCTGGCGAATGTGAGTGAGTGGTTGGTGGTGGTGGTCGGAGGGGCCGATGGCGCAGACTGCCTCCTCGCTTCCGCCAGTCTACCCCAGGGCAGCTGTGGCTACAATAGTAGCTTACCACCACCAAGTATGGAGTGAATGAATAATGCAATTTAAAGCGTCTTTGAGTGTCCAAAAAAGCGCTCTATAAAACCGATGCATTATTATTATTATTATTATTTAGTGGGTGAAATTTGTATCTTTGGTTTGCACATCCAATTAAAGGTTTTCAGAATAACATCTCGATCTAAACATTGAGTACATTCACACCAAAATGATTTTTATTTTAACCCAAGTCTGAAAGTGATTTTTCTTTCTTGTTTTTTCCCATCGCTCATAGGTATATTTTTTTCCATCTGACTTACTTTACTGTATCTTGAATGTATTTTCTGACTCCCTTTTCACAGGCTACATGCTGGCGCTAGTGAACCAGGTCTGGAAAGAGCAGTGGTGCTGTGTGTCCAAAGGCTACCTGCGTTTCTACAATGACCGAGGGGAGCCGCGGACCTCCCTGCCCTCTGTCCCGTTACACAGCTGTGAGGTGGTGCCCGGGCTGGGACCCAAACACCCCTTCGCGTTCCGGATTTTGAGGAACAGCAACGAGGTGGCAGCCCTCGAGGTAAGGTTTCATTCACAGAGCTGCTGCAGCCTGCAAATGCCCAGTGGCAAAACTACCAACAAGCTACCGCAGCGTTTCATCTGAGGAAGAGACCAGTAACGTGGGTGTTCTTGCTAAGTAACTGTACAGAATATAAGTTTTCCTCTTCTTCTATTAACTATGTTCTGGTGGGTAAAAGTAGTAGTAGTCTAATCTGGATATACGGATTCTCTGTGCCACTGTTGCATGATTTAAAAAACAAAAAACATTGTCATGAATTAGGGTTGTAACAATGTAACATATGCTGCTGGAAGCTTCCGACTATCATCTCGGGACCCGAAATGTCTCTTAAATCCATAATTTCATGTCCTTCCCTGTGCAGGCGAGCAGTTCAGAGGAAATGGGTCGGTGGCTGGGCGTCCTGTTAGCAGAGTCCGGCTCGATGACTGACCCAGAGTCGCTCCATTACGACTACGTTGACGTGGACACCATCGCCAACATCCGCAATGCCGTGCGACACTCCTTCCTGTGAGTGGGACATGACTCTGAGCTTTCATGCGTTTCCGTTTGTCCCGGGTGAAACTGAGGACAACGCGGACACGCCAGGGAAATATGAAGCTATTTGTCTCCTTTATGATTGTAGATGGGCCACTACGTCAAGTTCCCCAGACTACGATGACGTCCCGAATGAAGACCTGCAGGTGGGTCATAGTCTGTGAAAACAAACGTCTTACTTCACAGTATTTTTCACACAACATTGGTTTAGTTGTAAAAAATTAAATGTTCTAGCTAACTGTTGTCACGAAGGATCCAATATGAGGTGCGGTATCCATCCCAGCCTTTCCCAAAGTCCAGCACATCACTGACCCCCTTATGGATCAAAAGATCCCATGAGGCCACCCAACGATATCAATTTGAATTCACTCTTTTCAAAGAATATCTAATGTTTTTCATCATATATTTCTCAATATCTTACATAAAAAAATAGCAAACACTAGTGATTGCTTACTATCATTAAAGAAATACATATAAAGGTCACTTCAAGCACATACATTTTTATGTAAATGATGTGCGGACAACCTTTGGAGGCCCCCACTGTGGGAGTGTTCAATTCAATATTCAATATTTAGTTAATGCAGGAACGAAAGAGAAAACATTGCAAAAGCCAAATGGCTACACAAGATATGCCTAAACTAAGAACCAAGGCCGAATGTGCCCTGCCCTGTATAGCGCCCTGTCCCAGTAGTATGGGATTTATTTGCACTTCAAGTCAATGCCAATTAGTAGGGCTGGGCAATTAATCCAAATTTAATCGAAATCGCAATCTCTACTTTGGTCAATCTCAATAATCGTCATTGGACTTCGACAGGTTTCTTTTGGCACAAACAGTACCAAGCTTGGGAGTTTGGTCGAGACAATGGAAGACTTTTGCATGTTGAAAGCATTTGTTTTTGTTTGAGCTGAGGTTTGAATAAAAGATGTATCTAATTTTATGAATCAGCAAGATGTATTTCATTTATTATGAAAACATAAAATCGAATCGAAAATCGAGATCAATCAATATGGGGAAAATAATCGTCCAGCCCTACCAATTAGGGTCCGTCATGAGAGTGAAAAAGATGTATTTGAGGGTCAAATTTACTTAATTTGAAACAATGTTGGTATTTATTTACACCTAATTAAAAAATGTCCTAAAGTACGGCATCTAAAGACTGATTTGACAAACCACCTAGTACTTTTCAAACTTAGCTGTGGAGAAAGACGTGTCGCTGCTTCCTAGTAAGTGGTGTGATGCAAGACAAACACTGAGTAAGTGATTTGAGTAAAACCTCCTGTAAAGGTAACACCGCACCACCCTGGCTGCGCTGCCTCTTAATGCTGTTTTGAATCACTCGGGATTACAAAGGGCTTGTCTGTGTGTGAGCGCAGCTGTTCGTGCCCATCACTGTCGGAATCCGCTGCCTCCAGTCATTCAAAGCCCCAGTCTCCAGCAGGGCATATTCTACACGCCTGTCTGGTGAGAGAAATGGCGTTGCAGAGACGGAGGGAGAGAAAAAGAAAACGGAGGGTGAGGGGAAGGCTCGGGTCACGGCAGTTTTACCGCCCCGTAAATTGCTGTTTTAACCGCAAAAGACATGCATTAGAATCACAGCTCTCAGCGCCGCAGGCCGTTTAAACACGTTTTCCACAACACAGTAAATTATGAAGGACGTGGCTTTGTTTTATCGACTCTGTGCCCAATGCACATCCTCCTACGCATCTGCCGGATTGATTGCAACGATTGCTACAAACAATTACAAACATTTAGGAGTCAATCGATGCTTTAACAAGGAAAATAGTGACCACTTTCTGCAGCAAAGTAAAGTATCGATCCTCTCCAAATTAAGCCAAGTAAAAAAGTACAGCCGCAAGTGTACAGTATATATCAAGTCAATCAAGCCTTTACAGAAAAAGCAGTTCACTACATTATCTGTTCTCTAGGGGCAGAGCGGGGTTCAGGGCAAACGCCGCTCCAGTTTCTCCAGCAGCGACTCGGACCGGACCAAGCCCCTCGCCTCCCTCAAACACTCGGGCTCACGTAAGTCCCATCATCATTACTGCGGCCTTGCCTTGTCCTCATAAAGAGGACGAATTGCTCTGTGGCTTCTGTCCAACTCTGAGGGATGTCGCGCCAAGTCGAGCGTCCTGTCGGCAGGTGAAAAATTCCTGTAATAAAATCTCATCTTTCATGTGGCCCCGCTCCGCTCTCCCCTCCGTCATTTTCCTCAATTTCAGGCAAAAAATGAATCTCCCCATTTCTCAATCGTGACAGTTGCTCTCTGCCGTTTAGATAACGCAGATGAGCCTTGTAGCTTTCTGAAATGGATATCTGTGTGTTTTTTTGTCCTTTGCCACATCAAAGAACAAGGATTTGGGCTTTACTTGTAACATTAGATTTATTGGTTGGAAAGCTTTAGCTGTGACGTGACCTCTCTCTGCAGGAGCACTTGGCTTTTATGACTCTATAATTTCCCGGTTTCATGTTTGAAATAGAAGAAAATGGAGCAGATTTGATAAAAAAAAAAGTGTGAAATTTTGAAGGATACGCGCCTACATTTTCTTCCCATAACCCCCATGACCTTACTTTTGCTTCCTGTCGCTTGATGTCTTCTTCGCTTCTCAGAGGACAGCCAATACGGCCGCTATGGGAAAACCCGCGCGGAGGAGGACGCCAAACGCTACCTGAAGGAGAAGGAGGAGCTGGAGAGGGAGAAGGACGGGATCAGGAATGCGCTTGTGGCTCTGAGGCAAAAGAAGAGGGAGCTGAAAGAGGAGCTGAAAACGGCACATGGTAAATGGGAATCCTGAGTTGTTGTTTTTTTTTCAAATACTCACCGTCTTTAGACTAAAACTCAAGGAGAAAAGAGAAACGTGAGAAGAACCACGCTGAAGGAGAGATCCACTCCTGTGATGAGCCTTTGTTTATTAGGGCTGTAATAACTAATCAGATCAACTTTGAGTAATCCATTATTGAAATCACCAGCCCCTAATGTAGTCTTGATGAGAGGAAACACACATTAAAACATCCCATGTGCTGAGAGAAGAGGTTTTATTTCCAACACCAGGATATCCGCAGAGCATTAAATGTCAGTAAATGAAATCAAGGCCTGAAATGTCATTAACCAGTTACTTGCCGTCCCCCCGGTCAGGGGGCTAGGGTTAGGGTCGGGGTTAGGGTTAGGGTTTGGAACGGCAAATGGTATGTATGTTGTGTTTCAATCACAGTGAAACAAGACAGTCTTGGCTTTTAAATGAGGTATCACACAGGCATAAGCTGTAAGCCCTCCAGTCAATACGCTTTGAGATTTGGATGTAAATAACTGCTAACCTTAGACCTAATCCCTAATCCTAAAGTGACAGGTAACAGGTTAAAAAGCATTATATAGGATTCAAACTGGCATTATTAAATCTACATTTCTTGGAAAATTACTACATTGCTAAAACAAAATATTTACTGTATAAGTTTCTTGAAAATACCAAAATGATGGTCTTAAAGATATTCAGTTGCAATTTTTCACATTTTTTTTGCTTGTCAAATTCTCTTTCCTCTGTTTGTAAATCTTTAGAGATGAAATATGCGCTGATATTTTTCTGGCATTCAAATATAGTAATTGGGCATGAAAAAGCATTCTGCCTGTATAAACCCTGAACACAGACTTTACATACAGTTTTTAATGACAAGACTGTTCTGTCACTGTCAGTGTCGTATTTACTACATAATATATATGATCAATTTGCCCATATTTCTCTAGTACTATTTTCTTTAATGTAAATGATGTTGTATTTTAATATTGTAAAGTTATCATTGATGAAATATTATAACATTATAGTGTGTCCATGAAAGCTGAAATGGGTTCTGTAAAGGCTGTAAATATCATGCTGATATTCACTTTGACACCTGATATCTGACTTCCTAATATTTATCCTTTTCAGCTTGTTTTTATGAGCAGAAATAATCTCCTCTTTTCTGGGCTACGCTCCAGTGCAAATCGTCAGATCTTTATTGTTTCTTGTTATTACATTACGTTAACATAAATATTACCCGTCGTTGCATCAGATACCTTATGTTTTTACAACCTGAATAAATGTGTTTTTAAATTAACCAGAGATCTTTGATTTTCCGCTTCGTCTGACGGCACTTATTACAACTCTCCCACAGAGACAGAGGAAATGTTTCACCCCTAGGCTTTTAATAATCCATGTTCAAAATGATACTGACCACGTTCTGTTCTCGAACTGTTCATTGTGCAGAGAGGAGAAAGCCCTTCCTGAGCAAGCGTGTGGCCGAGTTGGATGAAAAATGCCGGGCCAAAGAGTCGGAGAGAGTGGATCTGGAGCTAAAACTGACCCAAGTCAAAGAAAACCTCCAGAAGAGTCTGGCAGGAGGAGGCATGGTCTCTCCAGTGGAGACCAAACCACCAGCCAAGGTCGGAAAAGTGGCGTGTGTTCATTTGTTTGTGTATAATATAATAATAAAGGTAATATTTGTTTGTTTGTTTGTATTTGCACCAAAAGGACACGACAAATGAACTCGGTGTGCCTTAAGCAGCTGAGGAGAACATGCCTTTCCTCATTTGAAAGCTAAGAATGTCTAGAGATCAAAAGTTTAAAGCAACACCGCATAGAATTTTACCCAATACTTAAGATTGAAATACAAGCATTTATTCTACGATAGATATTTTCATAATTGAAAATGTACAAACAAACATGAGCTTTTACTGTGAGCGGCTCAGCTCTCCTAAGACATGACTGTAACTTTCCTGGGAGTAGGCACGTCTCCAGCTCATGGAGATGTTCACTAAAGTCAGCAGAATTTGAGATGGAAATATGTTACGTTCTCATCCACTGCACTAATAGCATTTTCTGTGTTGAGCTGGTCATTGGGAGCATGTTTCACACTGATTGCTACAGTATAGTTCAAAATGTTACAAAGTGTACCTTTAACTACTGATGGTCTGCACTAGCACAAATAAGGACTTTAGCCAGATTGTGTTTATTTCCAAACCGGTTTCAGCTATCCAATCCACTTTATGTATGTAACAGTAATGTTTCCAAAGTGCTGCACAAAAGATCAGACAGTACAGCGAAAAGAACTGGCCACTCATGAACATCACTATTGTTATGAGTAAAATAAATATTCGATGTGAACAGTCTCATATCTGGAGACACAATTAGGTCATGTTTATAAAATGTTTACAATAAAGTCTTTTCTCCCTGACCTTTCATAAAAGGATAATGTCTTAAAATGACTATACCCTATTACGCCTTCATAATGATGAATTAAGTATTTACATTTGGCACGGCAGGTCTATTTATATTGTGCATTTCATACACAAGGCGACTCAATGCCATTTAAAACACATGCTTTGCTAATGTGTTGTAAATGCTGTGTAGTGCGTAGTTATTAAAAGCATTAATGTAATGTATTGTTTGTGTTTTCTAGGCGTCTAACAAGAAGCATCAGAATATCTACGCTGAGGGTTTACCTGTAAATTGTGCGTCTGAGTTGAGAAGGAGACCGCCGTCTGTGTACGCCTCGTCCAGTGGGACCGTCATGCAGAAAGCCATGGTACTGTCCATGTTAACCCTAAATGACACTTCATTTATGATATATCATTGGAAAAGAAATTGCAATACCGTATTTTACTTTAAAATTTGGTCAAAAAGGGTAAATGGTCTCGTTTCGGGGGACGTGTGTGTGTGTTCCACGACTAGATTTAACTCTACTGATGGTTAACGGGTGTGATTTGTGAAGCTTGCACACATCGCAACTAACACATCACAAATACTTATCTATGTAATATAAAACGACAGAGTAATAGGTTTTCAATTGGCTTTATTATGCATGAAGCCTGCCGACCTTGTAGTTAAAACCATCCAATTCTTGTTCAAGTTTGGCGATTCATATTTTTCCGTCCTCTCTCAAATATTATGCATTTTACGACATTACAACGATGCATTTAAAATAACTATGAACTGAATTTTGGATAATCAAATATAAAATTCCACAATTGAATAGTTCCCCCATCTGTGTTTTTTTTAATGCATACAAATAATTTCCCCAAAATCCAGTGTGAACATAAATCTCATGTTTCTGTAGCCATTACTCAGTCTTTCCTTCCTTCCTTCCTTACTTACCAAAGGTCTTACTGTCACCATTTCTTTTTCAGGAATGGGAATCAAAGAAACCAACCTAAGGAGGCACAGTTGCAAGAACTCCAAAAGGACCAAGAGACTTTTTTTGGGATACTCGACACATTCCTTATTTGTAATGAAAGGCGTCGGCCACTAGATGGAAGTATATCCCCTTGAATATTCACTTGCGTTACATGAACGAGGCAATTCTCACTGTAACCAGGGGTTGTGTTGGCAACGGGTCAGGTCTGAGATTGGATTGTAGAAGATTTGTGTTTGGAAAGAGTTGTGTAAGTGTGAAATGGAGTTGAAGATCAGTGTCCTGAAAGGTAAACATGTTTAATTAATTGCCACGTTGAGTAATGTGATGGAGATAAGAGTTGATCTAAGCCAGGGAGTGCCTTTTATGTGTGGTTGTGTCTGTACATAGAGAAAGATGACTACTGTTTTAAATGTATTTTTTATACTATGCTTCATATAAAATCAACGTCATCATTAAACATGGAGAGTGTGTCACTTCTCCTCAACTGCGTGCCACTCAAATACTGCATTATAAATTGACTGCACTTATCAGTTTCTCTTCTTGTGGCTGGGAAACACAGCCAAGCCATAACCGGAAATGATGAGCTTTCAGCAAATTATAAGGAAGACCTGTGGCACTGTCTGTGGCTTTAGATAATTACTGTCCCTGCTTTGTAGCGACTAACAAAGTGCTTCTCATTCGAGGACATTAAGTTCCCGTTCTAAATATTAACAAATGTAAATCTGTGCTGAACCAATGGGAGACTTTTGCACTTTACTGTCCTCTGCCTGCACCAGGGCAATAACTGTAACTGTATGTCCTATTTCCAAAGGTTTTATTAATAAATGGTATTGTTCAAAATGTCAGTTTGTGTGAGTATCACTTTGAAGTATAATGTGTTGGCTTTTTTTTCATACTACATAAGCTCACATGAGAAGCTTTTAAAGGAATAGGCCACTGTTTTTCACACTGAGTTACGTTCTTACCTGAGCTTAGACGAGTTGATGTGTACCTAGCGTGCGCTCAGTCATGCAAAAAGACCAAAGATGTTGTTAGCATTTAGCCTCTCCTCTATGGGGCCAAATGGGGATGAAGTTAGGAGCGACAAAGCTCTTCCACATTTTCCCTATTTAAATACAGTTACGTGAGCCTTTACACGATCCAAGTATAGTTACACAAAATTAAACATGTCGATTTTCTAAGTGGATAAAAGGGGTACTATATTGTAAGGCGTAATAATACCTTAGGAGCACTTCGACGTCTGCGCTTTAATATCTTCACTCCTATAGAATTCTCTGTGCGGACGTCGAAGTGCTCCTAAGGTGCTATTACGCCTTACAATATAGTACCCCTTTTTATCCGCTGTATTTAAATAGGGGAAACGTGGAAGAGCTTGGTCGCTTCTAACTTCACCCCGTTTGGCCCCATAGAGGAGAGGAGGAGAGGCTACATGCTAACAACATCAACTCGTCTAAGCTCAGGTCAGAACATATCTCTTTATGGAAAATCACTGGCCTATTCCTTTTAAGAGGCAGTAGGTCTGCATAATATATTGGCAAATAATTGGCATTGCCGATCTCCATATCGCAAAATCACTGAGGTCTTCCATCCTGACTGAGATTTACACCTTTATTGCCATTACAGCCAAAAAATAAGAAAAGCTTGGCACCTTAAAACACGTGCAGACGTTATATGTAGCAATTATGAGGCCTTGTCTTTGTCCAGATTTTGTATTTTTAAATCTCGTTTTGACACAATTGGATGAAAAAAAATCAGTTTCAGTAATATATTGCAGAAACATCATTATCGCTATATTAAGACAGATAGCAAATATCACAATTAGAAAGATTACCAGTTAAAACTTGAAGAAACATGTACATCAAACATTTAGGCCAGCGATCCGTGAAAGCTTTCATGGGCGCTCATGCTTTTGGGTTGTTGAAATTGAATTCAAATGTTGGAAGAACAAAGATAAGCCACATCTAGCCATAAGGGATCCCGGATGAGGATTCTCCCAGGCCTAAAGCAGAGTCTATGCCAGAATGAAGATCCATCACAAAGCTCTTTTACACATGCATACGTAGAAAGTGAGCATTAACCACTACAGAAGGGTTGGAAACAGGCAGGTTACTGCAGCCGGGTGGAAAAATCCGCAGTAAATGTGAATGTGTCGATGTGTAGGAAGCGCTTTGAGGCAGATGCTTCATGCAGCAGATTTCAAAAGATCACCACAAATCAGCGAAACATAATAGTGCAGTGAACGCAAAGACGCTGTTTTGCAGGTTTGAAGATTCGTATAAACGCTTGCATTGGTAAACACTGCTTTGCTGTTGAGGGCAAAGTGAGGTTTAATGAATGACAGCAGCAGGTGCCATTAAGTTTTTATGGCCACCGCACTTCAGTACTGCCACTGATAAAAAGTGAGAATCCAGTCTGTTTCCCAAATGCATCACAGATTGACAGTTTCTCCCTTTTTCTTGTCAAATCTTTAATATGATTACAATAAACTATGAAAATGTACAATATGAAACGTAACGAGAGAAAGTCACTTCCTCATGAAGGCAATAATTGCAGCAAAGTATCGTTGTGCTTCAGGCAGCCTTTACAGTTCAAACATATTGATCAGAGTCGTTACACATGCGGTTTGTAGCCATTAACGCATTCATACATACAGCGGGTTCAGAAAATGTTACATTTGTAGCCTTTTCACAATTTATAATCTCTATTGATATGTAGGCATCTGATACTGAAATAATAACAGATTGATGTACATTAAGGCATTAAAAGATATATCATTTTGGGGTGTAAAACTAAGCTTTTACAGGTTTTCAATAGGTGGCAGCAAGTCAAATGTAATGCTTTTTAATGCCATGTTAATGCCTAAATATTATATTTCTTAATGCCACAAATGTGAAAAAATAAATAAAAAATACATTGGCAAATTTCGTAATAAACAGCGGAATGAGGGGAAATTTTGATATTCAATCAAAACCAAATCAGACTAAACGGACGACTTATGAGAAAAAGATTGTGCTGCTCAATTTGTTTGACCATACAGTAGTTCTTGTATTTTTTGATGACTGTATGCAGTAAAACATAATTGAGTGGGTTCTGTCTGAGGAAATAGGATATTTTCAAAGAAATTCAGCATAATTGCCATAATTTATTGAATGACTTTAATATCTCACAGACACCCTGTTTTAGTCTAGAGGTGTGCAGGGCCAAAACCAGAGCTGAGGGCCGATGCAAAACTGATTTTCATATTATCATTTGCAAACAGATCCATGATTGATTTGACTTTAGTTGTGCTTGAAAAGTGCTGTTACTGTACAAAAACATTATAGTTGTTCTGTTCTTCGGCCATATCAAACTCCTTGAAGGGCCAGCCCCACTTTGGGCACATCTGATTTAGACCATTCTGTATATGCTGCAAACCCCTTGTGCTGAGCTCAGTTTAAGTCTGTGCTAGATCACATTATCTGCCCCCTTGATATAAAAAGGTGCATCCTCCTGAGTCTAGAGTCTTTTTCATGGAAAAAATAAAACCAACATTTTCAGCATCAGACTTCAACATAACGCAGAAATGAGTATGCATTGTTCTTTAACCCACGGCAATAATAGCTTTAGCCAAATGCACAGCAGTTTGCAGGGTACAAAAAAAGCACTAAACCATAGACATTTTGTACAGTCTCCCATTGAAGATCCATTCAGCGGAGGTAGAGCAGCTTGCAGATGGTAAAAACAACAGAGGCAGCATCTTTTTTTTCTTCCAATGACGAGCACTTAGAAGCAGAGATAGTAGAGCCAGTAGAGGATATTCACAAAGACGAAGGCGGCGGGGAAGGCTGTGCGCGCGTGTCGGTCAATGTTGTGCGGATTTTCCACGACAAAAACCGCCGCGGCCCGTCGAGAGGCGTCCTTCACAGTGGACAGTCCGCAGCCCTGCTTCAACTTGGTGTCACCGTTGATCCTTACTTCCTGGTTGGGCGATTGCTCTGTGGGCTCCTCCTGCGCGGTGGACCCCACCTCCGGCTGCTGGTTTGCTTGAGCGGAGTTGGCGATTGGGAGCGAGCAGTTTCCTTTGGACTCGTATAACTCCCGCATAAGTTCCTGGTTGGAAAAGGAATAGACTGTAATTATCTAAATGACCATATAATTTCCCTGATGTTACAGAAACATTTGCAGGACAATCACCATTAAAAAATACTTTAATATGATATTAGTTTGCACATTTACAACATTACACCTCAAATTTCCTTGAGCAACATTAATCTCGACTTAAATAAGGAAAAATAAATAAAAATATCTAGACATCTTTGGACTCAACCTTTGCTAACACAAGAATATCTACCAGCCAGTGCCATGACCTCATGACCTCAGGCTGACCTCAGCATGTCAGGGTGGGCAAAGACATCTCCTCCACCCTTGTGCTCCATACAGGTATGCCCCGGGGATGTGTCCTTGTCAGAGTACACTTCAGGCTGTCCAATTTCCTTCCCCTCCTCCTTGCCTTATTTGGATTCTGGCTGGTTGTGGTCGTGGCTCCTCCTCCTGCTCCTGGGCTGGTTCACACACCTGTCCCCAAGCTTCCAATCTGTTGAGTATGAAGGACTGGCTTCCCCTCTGCACCTCTGCCAGATCGTCAGTCTTCCAACGCGGTAAACATTTCACAGGCTCAGCCTTGGTTTTGTTTTGTGGATTTTTGCTTTACTTACTTTATTCTCTTTTTGCTCCAGCTCCTGCGTCTCACTCAACTCCAGCCTCTGTCCTGCCATTCCCAGCCCAATCCTACAAGGAGAACCCTGGGATCTGCACAACTTCCAAACCCCTCCTGCACATTTTTTGTAATACAAAAGAATTAAATACTTACTGTTTTTTCCGGCCATTGTGTTTGCATTTTGGGTCCTTTATTTTGGTTGAGCCGTGACAGTCCTGAGTCATGTGCTGTACACCCTTTTCACGCATGACTACGCCCCTATGCACATGTCCAACTCCATAATAAAATGTGCAGACGACACCACTCTGATTGGCCTCATTCCAACAACGATGAATCTCACTACAGGCTAGAGGTGGAGCATCTCACTCAGTGGTGCAGGGACAATAACCTGGTCCTAAGACCAAGGAGATGATTGTCGATTTTAGGCGGACAAAGACCATCTCATACCAGCCCCTGCACATCGATGGAGAGGTGGTGGAAGCAGTGGACAGCCTAAAGTTTCTCGGAGTCACATTGTCTAACCAGCTGACATGGACTAACAACACCTCGGCATAAGTGAAGACGGCACAACAGAGAATGTACTTCTTGAGGAATATCAATTGTGTCCATTCTAACAAACTGTGACTGTGTGGTTTGCCAGCTGCACAGCGGCTGAGAAAAGAAGTCAGAGTTAACAAACACAGGTTAGGACAATAAAACCTTAGGTTACTTTCGTAACCCCGGTTCTCTGAGTAGCATGAGTGAGATGTCTCACTATGGGATACATGTATCCCATGTATCCCATTGTCTTCAAATATTTTCCACTTACGGTCATACAAAGACCTCGTGGATGTGTCCCTTGCACTCTGAATAGTATTAATCATAATCACATTCTGAGGCAGACCCGCTGCGGCTCTTGGTTGCGTTCACAATAAACCCCAGGTCGCGCAGATGGGAGAGCACAAGTTGCGTATGAACGACTGTCTCACTATGGGATACACCCCCTCGCAACACTTTTTATGGATATCTTTAAGAAATGGCTTTCTTCTTGCCACTCTTCCATAAAGGCCAGAGTTGTGCAGTATACGACTGATTGTCTCCCACCTCAGCTGTACATTTCTGCAGTTCATCCAGAGTGATCATGGGCCTCTTGGCAGCATCTCTGATCAGTTTTCTCCTTGTATGAGCTGAAAGTTTAGAGGGACGGCCGGGTCTTTGTAGATTTGCAGTGGTCTGATACTCCTTCCATTTCAATATTATCGCTTGCACAGTGCTCCTTGGGATATTTAAAGCTTGGGAAATCTTTTTGTATCCAAATCCGGCTTTAAACTTCTCCACAACAGTATCTCGGACCTGCCTGGTGTGTTCCTTGTTCTTCATGATGCTCTCCGCGCTTTAAACTGACCTCTGAGACTATCACAGAGCAGGTGCATTCATACGGAGACTTGTTTACACACAGGTGGATTCTATTTATCATCATTAGTCATTTAGGTCAACATTGGATCATTCAGAGATCTTCACTGAACTTCTGGAGAGAGTTTGCTGCACTGAAAGTAAAAATACAGTTTTATATCTTTATGTTTGAAGCCTGAAATGTGGCAAAAGGTCGAAAGGTTCAAGGGGGCCGAATACTTTCGCAAAGCACTGTATTTTCTGTGAGGCGGGATATGGAAATATGCGTCCTTCGGGTCTATGGACGTAAACCAGTCGCCTGGACGGACTAACCGGATCAATGCCGAGTGCGTGAGCATTCGAAACTTGTACATCCTGAGACACTAATTCAATGCACTCAGATCCAGGATTGTACGAATGCCGCTCCCCCCTTTCTTCTTGACCAGAAATTACCTGGAGTAAAAGCCGCTGTGACTCTGATCCATTGGTATTTGCTGATTGGCCCTTTTTCCCAGCAATGAGGATATTTCCTCCGCTAAGATCATGGCTGAGTGCCCTTGAGCCTGGGAGGATATTAGGCCGTTGAATTTGGGGGGTACTGTAGCGAATTGAAGCCTGTAACCGCTGGTTATAGTTCTCAACACCCATTTTGATTTTGTGCATTTCTTCCAGCTCTCTGCCCTGAGAGACAGGGTGGAGTGGGCAAGCTGCACCTGGGTATTCAACAGCAATCCTGTGCAGCCCTCTATCGGCGGCCCTGTTTAGTGCGGCCTGAGAGAACTGCGCATGCGCGGCCTAATGGACTGGGGGCAGTGTGCGTGGAGGCCCAGGGAAGAGCGTGGGCTCCCCCATGTGGCTCAGGGCCAAAAAGGAATCTTTTTTGCAATTTTGATTCTTTTTTGCTCCTCCGCGGTCTGAGGAGTAGAGGAGCCCGTAGTTTTCTTCGGCCACGCGGGTCTAACCTGCTGGGAGCCAGCAGCAGAAGCGGCGAGATCCTGGGGCTTTGGTCGTCGCGGGATTTGGAGGGAGGGATTAGCCAGCCTGTTGAAATACGCTTGGGAAAAGTTGGACCTTGGGGTCGACTGAGTGGCGGGCATCTTGCGTGGGAGACAGAGCTGAAGGGCTTTGTCATCTCGCTTTTTTGCGTCGCACCGCTGTTGCATTGAGGCAAGAGCAGAGCCAAAAATACCCTCTGGATCGACCTGCATGTCTAAAATGTCCTCCCTTTCCTTGTCAGACAAATTGGTCAAATTCATCCACCTTGCCCTCTCCTGTAGCACTAACATAGCCATACATTTCCCGATAGCCTGTACAGCCTATCGGGAAATGTATGGCGATAGGCTGTACAGGCCTATCGCCATACAGACAAATTTTGTCTACAATTCCAATTACACATTTACCACCAATCCCATTTACCTTTAGTACTGCCCTGCGTTTTGTTATATTCAGCTTACCCGATGCAAGTCCTGTAGTGACTGGTTCTGCATGGTGTAGAAGTGAGCACAGGCGTACTCCAGCAGAGCCCCGAAGATGAAGGTGAAGCAGATTCCCAGGTAAATGTCGATGGCCTTGATGAAGCAGTTGGCGTTGGGCAGAGAGGTGCGCGCTCCCATCATCAGAGTGGTCATGGTCAGCACTGTCGTCACGCCTGAGGCAACGGAGAGCAACGGTTTACGTGAGGACAACACTATACTGTAAGTAGTTTAAGAATGTCCAATCAGAAACTACTAGTGATATCAACATGCAACATAAATGCTACACCTATATTATATTTGACATTCTTTTGCATGTAAGGGTTGTTCCATTACATTTATTCCGATTTATATCATAAAGAGGCATATACGTTTTATTTAGTTATAGTTACACAAGTGTCTTTCTCCAGACCTTTTCCTAGATTCATGCTTAGAGAGCCAAAAAACAACACCAAGAATCAACTGGAGGATGAGTCAGGAATATAGTATCTGTACCATATGCCAGTTGTGAAAGACCACGCAGTTTATCCAAAACTGTGAATACTTTATACTACACCTCACATCGTATAATCAATCATCTACTTAGTCCATAAGTCATTCGTGCGTATACCACCAATGTGTGTGCACAAAAAGACTCAAGCTGTTCACAGTGGCAGTAAAATTCAATCAGACAATTTTGATTCATCAGAGTTAGTAGCTTCCTTTGGAGTGTGAAGCAGATAGAAATCAACTGTAACACAAAGAGGAACGTAAACTCCGCTCAAAGAGATTGCCCTCAGTGAGTCGGTGGATAAGTTAGATTTAATTAGTGTATAGATTCTGTTGGACGTTCAGGGAGGTAGAATCACTAACTAACAATATACAATTACTTTCTGTTGGCTTAATTGGCTTAGAGCTACTGTATGCACTTGGCAAAAGTCTGTTACCATTTCCAATTTAGAAACCCAGTAATAAACTTTCCACAGCGGTGCTCACCTTAATGGACTGCATAGGGTAAAACAAAGTGTACAATAAAATATTTAAAAAATATAATCAGTGTTTTTCAATGTAGCAGGCAGCGGGCGTGGTGTTGTGCAAGTCCGTTGAATTCTTTCAAATGTGTATCTGATGTTAATTCAACAGACAATTAAATTAGTATTCCAAGTAGAAACCAACCATAAAAATGAATTAAACATCTTTTTCCTTTGCTCTTTCCACACCCAGCAAAAGGCCACAGCAATAAATCTTTATGAATGTCCTAATGTCTGGTGCACATTTGGAGTGATATATCACACTGCAGTAAAGTTATTAAGGAGGCAGCACTGACCAATGCATGTGCGGGCGGGAACGGAGGACTGACTGATCCAGAAGGAGACCCATGACAGCACCACCAGGAGAATGGAGGGGACATAAGTCTCCAAGATGAAGAACAAAACGTTTCTGCGCAGGGCGAAATGCAGCACCAGCTTCGGGTAGTGCCCTGCAAATAGAGAAACAGAGGCACAACACATTAATAACGACGTTACTGCCTTCAAGTGCTGCAGGCGGGATCTGATTGCTTTATGTTGCTGCTGTTCTAGAAAGTACTTTTTCCACAAAAAGAACATAAAGAACAAGTCGCTTTAATGAACACATAACAAAAAATATAGCAAAGTCTGTTTAAGCTTTGGGTTAAAATAAATGTCAAATGAGTTTAGTGCACCTTCATAGCTCATTTCCGGGACTGGAGCCTCCTCCAGTGACTATAGAGGGGGATACTTTGAAAAATTGCTAGAAAGTCACTGAAACACAATATAATAATGGCTACATTTGTAAGTTGTACAAGCTTGTCAAAGTCCTAAATTGTGGTCATTATTTATTCGCTCCATATTTCGGGAACCTGTTGTTGGGGGTGAACAGGGAGGGGACATAATGTCCCTAAACATCCATATCATGCTGCTTCATATAAAGGCAAAAAAATTATTTGACATTGATTTATTTTCAAGAGGATAATCCCTTGAATGATGAAGGGATACGCCCAAACATTACACTTAGTGCTAAGCAATAAGTATTTTTCCTGAGCGCTACCTCGCTGCGTCGATATGGTTTCACTTTTAAGCCCTTGAGATGAATCATCTCTGTTTCAAGGGCATTCTGTCAGGGGTTCCTCTGACCCCCAAGGGTGTCAAATGTCCCATGAATTGCACAATAAATACTTGATAACCAAATCAAAATATACATTCACTTGGTACTCAGTGGTGGTACGTAAAGCCACAGCTGCCCTGGGATAGACTGATGGGAGCTAGGAAGTCAATCTGGACCATTGGCCCATTCGACCACCACCAATCACTTACTCACATTTACAAACGCTCTAACCGACTGAGCCGATCTTACGACAATTCATAGTCAAGTGCAACTTTCATCTTTTTGTCCATCACCACATGTCAAAATGCCTACAATATAACACATTGTAATTACGTAACTCCCAGTCCCTCAGAAGCAAAAAGTATAAAAAGGGACCCTCCCCCCTTATTTCTAAGAGTTCAGTGTCCTTAAGGAGCTAGGGCGGGAGGGCAGAAAGGGAAGGAGGAGAGTTCAGCTTCCTGAATCCTGGCAGCCTGATTATTTCACCAAGAAAGCTTGACGACATTTAGTTTAGATGTTTGAATTGAAAATGGAAAAAAAAATCACTGAAATTGTTTTGTGTTACACTTTTTTGTGTGTACGACATCCTTATACTGTATTAAAAATTCAAAACACCCTTTAGGCGCAAACTCCCCAAAAATCAGACTCTTTCTGTATGACTTTGATCCCACGAACAACTAGAGCGCTCCCCCTGCACCGTCAGCACTTTGGGAGGGGGAGATGGTGCAGTGGCGCATAGAGGTTAGTATACATTACCTGTCTCGTACACTGCCTGCGAGACTGTGGTGTGATAGCTCTCCACGCTGTACTGCGCCAGCCGCAGAGTGTCCAAGCCTCGCACAGAATCGTTCCCCCTGGTCCAGTAGAACACCACGTCCTGCAGGTTGTAGCCCCCTGTCCGCAGAACCACAAATCAGCCCGTGGCACACAGCGTCCCTCATAATGCCACCTATTGACTCGTACTCACTGGGGGCTTTATGCAGATGGACATGGGGATATGGCAGGGGTGAAATGACATTGATCTCAAGCTGATCTACTTTCGAATGGCGTGTGAATGATAGATGGGGGGCTTCGCAGATGCTACTCACAGCTCTCGAGTTGCAGCGTGCACTCCTGCCGGTCCATGGGGTACTTGGTGAGATCCATGTTGCAGGCTATTGTTGCTGTGATCCTATTGTGCACAAGCAGACATATTGAAAGGTCAAGTCAACTCCACGCATCTTTGTACTTGAAATATCAATTATGCACGTTGAAATTCACATGTGCTATACAGTACGGGGTCGCTGAAGTTGTTCAACACTCTCTTCAATTTAGCAGATATCTGTGTTGGAAAAAAAGCGTCCCCTTGGATCTAAGATGCTTTATCAATTCTGGAGTTCTTCTGCTACGAGAGCTGAATGATAGTTCCCCAAGATAGACCTTGAAGCCGGCATCAAGTCTCTTCTTTAAAGCAAAGGGATATTGGGTCAATAGTGATCTATATGTCAGTACTGCATTAGATACAGGCACAAGTACAAGATACTATAGTTTTATGCAACAAAGGTGGCTGACAGCTGCTCCAAAGACACTTATGTAACTATTAGTTAACAGCCCGAGATGATTTTTCAACACAAGTCCTGAAAATGTCTTGAGTTCATACGACATTACTACGGTTACCTTATGTTTGCAGATTGTGTTCAACATGTTAAACAGCACCTAAAGCGTGATCCATCTAGCTTATGGCCAAGCTCTGGTAAAAGATCTGTTGGATGCACTGGAAGCCCATGTTGTTGGGGATTAACATTGACTAATCTCTCAAACCATCTCTCAATCTTCTCCTCTTTTATCAATATTACACCTGGAAATGAGCAGAATGAAATAAGGACAGGATCGTTCTCAAACCAACAACATTTATTTTCCTTTTGGAATAGTGTGACTAAGGTATTTGATGATGAGTGCCCCTGGCAGGAGGTAAGTCTCGCCAAGTCCCTGTCCTGCTTCTGCTCTGTCTTATCTAACCACTGCTCCCTTAAGATAGCGCTAGGATTCCTTCAGTGCTTTATTGCATCTATTCCACTGAACTGAGTAGAAGCGTCTGTACTTTTGGCATTTTATTATTTCAGTCGACAGTAGCTATCATGCCCTTAACACTCTAATCCAAATCCAACTAAAGGCACAATGGAATGAATGAACAATAATCAAAGTTAAAGCGCGACCCCACATGAAATCAAATTAATAGAAAAGAAAGTTCTAAGCATGGTTTTTGGCCAGGCCTACTTTTTTATGTTTGTGTTAGATCAGTGGTTCTCAAACTTCATTCATTTCAATTAAACGCAATTTTATTAATTATAAGATACTTTTTTTTTTTTTTGTATTTAACTGTTTGCACATTTCCAGTCTATTTTGCACACCCTGAGTGATCTTATTGAATGCCGAATGTAACAAGTGCATTTCTCAAGTGTTTTCTGACTACTAGATCTACTTTAGAGCCTTTTGAGACCGGGTTTAAACTTCATCAACTTGATTTGATCTTGAACTGGTGGTAGGTGGGAGGTCAAATGTTTGGGTGAAAGGTTTGATAATGTGTAATACGTTTTTTACTCATTGTAAAAATACATTTTGCTTCTAAGAAAAAGGTATACTTTTATATTAAGAGACTGGGTACCATTATTTTGTTCCCAATGCCGGTAGTTTAACGATGCTTGGTTTACAATAACGATACCTTTTTCGATACCTATATGAAAATATTTGCCATCTAGAACCAGAAAACAGAACAATAAATGTGTATTCCATAAGAGACCATTTCTTTTAAATTTGTATGATTTATTAAAGCTGAAACAACCAAGTAAATTACTTTCACTTTTCAACACTTTAATTGATCAATAGTACCTAACCTTTTTTTTTCCCTCAATACCATACTGGTATAGTTTAACAGCACCCAGCCCTAAAGGTATCAATATGCATTAGTAATCTTTAGGGTTAAGGCTAATGCTTTTTAATATAACAAGCACCCCTTGATATAAAGCGTTACCTGAGAAAATAAAGAATCAGCATCACAGCAACCATGAAAACCAAAGTTTACAAAAGAAAGAGGTTTTCCCTCACTGGAGTGCTCCAAAGCTATGATTGAGAGACTGTCCGTTTCTTGTTAATTAATAAGCACCGAATAAGATGTAAGTTCCTTGGGTCAACAACGGGCTCAAAACAATCATCACCAGAGAGCCTTGGATATGCTTACCGCTGCAAAGGTGATTTGTTTAACAGTGCATCTGTATCTCTATTATTGATTTTGCTGGACACAAATGTTAGCTTGGTAATGCATAATAACTATCAGAAAAGCAGTGATACTACTGCTAAACACTGGATACATTCATTTCATTAAAATTCACTACCAGTGCTCCATTAAAGGTCAGGGCACTTTTGTGGATGATACCTAGAAACAATTAGGGGGAACTCAATCTCCGCAGCGTGTCCTTGAGACGTATAGACGGCTGAAAACAAGAGCTCTTCCTTTAGGAAAAGCCAAGGCTGTGTCTGAACAAAGAACGTTGTCGATCAGCATTTCTTCGCTTTGTGAGTGTTTCCCATTATAAACCGCAATTACCGTAATGCGTAGAGAACAGTGCCGTTGCTGAAGATGCGTATGAGCCGGTTTTCCACTGTCACGTCGTGCAGAAAGGAGCGTTTGGAGTCGGGGATGAAAGTGTCGGGAATCCACAGCAGCGACACGAGCCGCCCGTCCACGCTGACACTCTCATTCCCCGGGAAAACCAACCGGGAATCGCGCCACCTCTGACGCAGGAAGATGGTGGCCGTGTAGTCCTGAAAAAATAAAAAAGTAATTTAATGGGCATCATCGATAGACAATTAAATTAAAATAAAACGTAGCAGGATTTTGTACCATATTGATTTCCGAGATGGCATCGATGCTGGCGATATCCAGGCTCATTCCAATCTCCACAGGCCCCGCTGGGAATTACAGAACAGTAAGTTTATGTTTTTTTTCAGACGCGCACAAGGCCAGGCTGATTGCTTCCACAGTGAAACTTTGTGGGTTTTGTGTGTCAAAGGGTATAGCGGGGAGACAGTTTGAACGACACGGCTCATATAATGAAATACTGTTATGGTGCGTACACACCTAACTGCACGGACCGCGCTGCTGCTTCGATTTTGACGCTTGAAAGGCTTGCAATCAGACGCTCGTATGTGTTCACCTCAGGCGGAGCCACTGCTGCGCGATTCTAAGGGAAAAAATTAATAAAAAAAACTACGCAGTTGCTGCTAAGCATTGATATGAATGAAAACGGTTTCCTGATTCTTTGTTTGTACTTTAGTGACAGTGGAATAGTTTAACTAGCCTACATTTCTCTGACACTTGAGGCAAATCTCGTCTCTTTCCTCCAGCCCCCTCTCAGATATTATTTCAATACGTGTGGGTTTGAGTGTGTAGTACCTGTGTGTCCAGCGATCATGTCACAATAAAATCCCCTTTTAAACATGTTTGTAATCCAGTGCCTTGTTAAATGCGCCCACGTTCGTGTTTTCACAAGTTTATTGAAGCATAATGATTCCTCTGATCCGAATGCCTGGGCTCGGGAAAGGCATTTCAAACCACAGCCGCTGATAGTCATGATGAATACTTCCTCTTTTCAGACGGTGTCTCCGTTTCACTTGTGTCTTTATGACACAAGTGAAGACGTAGCTATGTTGCTCCAAATTCAGATAATCAATAAATTATTCCAGAATGTGTGTTTTCACTCCTCCTGCCTCCTCACGCCGCGTTCACGCCGCTCTGAAGAGCTGCACGTGTTGCTGCTGACTGACACCGCTCCAACGCACCTGCCGCCACGCACACTCATCCCCCGCACATGTGCGCGCACTTCCCATTGACAATACACAGGAATCAACTGCCCCTGCAGTGTGAACCGCTCTTGGTGTGTAGGCACCTTTAGAAGCCAAGCGCCAAAGCTCCTACCATTGAAATTGGGCCTGAGGTAGCGGTTGTATCCTTTCATAAGCTTCTGTATCGTTGGCTGGAGTTGAGAGTCGTTCCATTCTCCCCAGTGATGAGAGGAGAACACGCATCCACTGATGAAAAACATACAGAAAAGGCAATTACTGGAGGCAATTATAGTAAGCACAGGAAAAATAAGCTGATTCAGTGTTTTCCCGGGAAAACGACAACATCAATAAAACAGACAGATTACAGTGCCACTGTACAGCGGCGTGTTTTACTCACCATTGCGTGAAGGTCACGTATAGGATCAGCGGGATGCGGAGCAGGAAGGGCATGGCGATGAGTTGGGAGCCCTTCCAAAAGGATAACGGGGAAGGCTGGAAGAAATTAATGGCTTATATTCAAAGAAGACAGAATCCATTTTGCGTAATAGAATTCATAAACGCTTTAGCAGTGGCACGTTTGAGAAGAAGCAACTTATTTATAAAATACACTGGCAGGATCATTTATCATTCTGCTTTTATCCTCTCATCTCATTCTCTTTGGAGTTTAAAGTTTGAACAATTCCTCTGTTTGTCTAGGATTTCTCCCATGAATCTAAAAGTCGCACAATGGGGTATTACTTCACCCAGGTACTGCTGATCGAGATTCTGGGCCAATATGTGGAGAAGTGTCCCCAAAGGCTGCTCCTGGCAAGTTTCCCGCGTGGTATTTGAAGAACAAGATAAAGCACGTTTATGACTATAGGGGCAAAGAAGTAAACCTACACCTTTAGTGTTCAGAACATGTACACTTTTAGTTGAAACAGGGCCCAGTTTGGCAAATACCTGGGATTGTCGATTTTTTTCTATCACCATACTTCCACTGTTCTCTTTCCTACACTTTTGAACAATTATGTATTTGTACAGATTAGATTTTATCCCCATTATTATTAAATTGATATACAGGACAATGTAATATACTGCTGGATTATTGGCAGTCGTAGTAGTGTCTGGTAGAGGTCAAACAGTTTTAATATCAGTGCATGAAGACCTCATCAGTCTCTGTCAGGACTTTTATGACCTGGTTCTTTCACATTGGGGCAGCACCTCCCCAACCTGCGCTCAGACCTCAGGGGAACTGCCACTGCAACCCACCAACCATAGGCCTTTTCCTAATACCAAGATACCAGTAAAATGCAGCAGGAAAAAAAGCTCTCCATCTGATGAGTACCTTCAGTGTAATTGCGCAATAGCAGAGCTTCAAATGTTGTACCCATCAATGAATTTCCACATGTGCCTTTACTACAAGCGGACAGCTTCACCTGTAGGTGGCCGCCTCCTCATAAATTATTCACAATGCGTTCCTTGTCTGCGCTGATAACTTAATCTGTCTTTTAACTTATCAGTGATCCCCAGCAGTGAAGCCGTGAGCGTCATCTAATTCCCCTCCCATCGCCGCACCTATAAATCTCTCACTTGAGCATCACCGCCACCTTGTCCTGTGCATCAGAGCCACATCCATCTCCCGCCTTACGCGCTTACACACTCCCAGAGCAATCTTTACACCGGGTAACCGCATTAGTGTTGGGTTAGCGCACCTCCAAACAGCCATGGCATCGGCAAAACGCCATTCAATTAGATGCATAATGTATTATTCAAACAGCCTGTCGTTGCATATCATGCCACGTATGAGCCTTATTGATTCATGTCTAATAGTCAAAACGAAAGCGCAGCCGTAAGGTCTCATTTGCTGCTCCGCACGTATCATTTATTCATGCGCCTGTTTCTACGGCCAGTGCTGGCAAGGGGCCACTTTCCTTCAATTTGTCCATGCCAATGCGTTGACACCCTCACTAATTACATTGCTGTTCTCTTGCTTTACCACGCATGCCACTGCTAAATACTTAATTTATAAAAAAAAAAAAAAGAAAAGTTAATGTTTGTAGATCTCGATTAGCTTTAATTGTGGTTTAATTGTGGTAGCACCATTTTAAGTTAACTTTTTAGTATTATTTATTTTTTCAGTATGCATGTATGTATGCATTGGGGTCACTTTTCTTCCATAACCTTTCAGACTTTAACACAGTACCGCACGTGCAACAAAATGTGACTTTCAACACAACACCGTGCAAATGATTACAACCACACACGTGCACATCACCCGACAGTGCCTTCTCCCTACCTGTTACAATGCTGCGCTTGTTCCCTGCCTCCTGGACCGGTCACTCCTTTTTTTTTTTTTTTCTTTTTTTTTTTGTAGCTTGAAGGTTTTGCAGCGGAAGATATTGCCAGTCTCCTAAAACCCACGTCTGAGTCTTTTCTCCCGGTATTTTATGTCCTTTTTTTTTTTTTTTAGTCCATGTGTGGATAAATCTCCGCCGCACGTTGACTTGCCCCGGTGCGTCTCGCTGCACAGCTGTATTGCGCTCCACGGCTGATGCCTGTTGTGCAGCTCTCACCCCCTCCCCACCTTCGCTGGCGCTCCCCACACTCTCTCACTTTTTATGCCTCCCTGCCCGTGCTGCATCTCCACGTTCCCCCCGTCTCTATTCAGCCACTTTTTTTTATTGTTTCTTCTGCCCCTCTTTCTCGCAAACTCTCCTCCCACGCTCCCGCTCTCGAGCACCGCTTAATCTTTATCTACCTCCCGTTGCTCAGATTTACAATGACATCACGCCTCCTGAAGCTCTCCGCTATCTCCTCGCCTTATGCCCGCTCCCACTTCAATTGCAAACTTCAGTTGGATTGCATTAGTGTCATACGTTGAGCGGAGGCCCTCTACTCCATGGGAAGAGGGGCCCATTTTGAGATCCGAGATTGCATAGTGCGGAGACGGCAGTATCTTTCGCTGTGGCCATTTCTGAATGACCCGGCATTATTTTGTTTTAAAGGCTGTAATAATCATGTATTGCTTTCATATGGCACTTTCACTCCCCACGCAGAGGGAGGGGAGTGAAGTGGCCCGGCCAAGAACACAGCGACGTGCCATGTGAGCAGTGAGATTGAACAATTAGCAGGACATTTTCCATTATTACCATTCTTCCCACCGCTGACATTTCTTTGTGAGTAACTCTGAACTACTGTACGCCACCGATCGTAAAGAAACAACTAAACGGTGGCATGTATATATACTCCAATTTTTACAGGCAATTTGTCAACTTCCGCATCGAGAGATTGCTTCCCCGTTGTGAAATGCGTTGATTGTCTCTTCCAATTCTGTTTTTTAATATATCGCTGTTCACAAATGAAGATAAGTGTGGCATCTGCAGGGCCGCGCCCTCTCTGGTCCCTAATCGTGCCACCTATAGGCACGTGTAGATCGAGTGGAGGAGAACATGCTATCTATGAATAGCGGGCCTGTCCCTCCCGTAACTCGACTGGTATAAGACCTGAGCGCATTCCCTTCGTACCCTCAGTCTGCTTTTCAAAAATGATGCCGAAGCCACAAATCATCCCCTCGTCTAAACAGTGTGATATGGATCTATACAAAAAATATCCACGCTATAAGAAAAAAAAGCACGGATGAATGCACATTTTTCTAAAAGGCTAACAGTTGGCGGTCCTAGTGGCTCCTTGCATAACTAATCCCAAAAGATGGAGGTGTGAGCAGAATACGCCACCCGGGACTTAGGTGAATTAAAAGTAAGGCAGTATCTCATCCACAGCACAGATGGCCCCTGTATTTTTGACCAGTGACCAATGTTTACCCTCATTACCCAGACTCAACTGGATGAGACATTTACCAACGTGATGGTGAAAATAACAAGTTTGTGCATAAGTTTGACCTTGGATGTTGCAGCGCGAGGGAGATCCACCAAATCTGTGCCGCTGGGGCGGTCAAACTTATCCAACGAGTCTAATCAAAATCGACAACAAAGCTGTGATGAGAACTGAGTCTAAAACGTGAGCGCCAGTGATACGGAACAATAGTCTGTGGAGTTGAAGCGGGGTAAGTAAGGAGGAAGTGTATTGTGAACAAAATATGGCCTCTTCGTTTTCTTCCTAATCCTTGATACTAATGAATCCAAGGCACTTTTTTCTCCACTATTCAACAAACCAAACACGCCGCCACACGTTTATTAATTTAATTGCATATTTGCTTCTCTACAGACCCACAGAGAACATCCTAATTGATGATTTTATGATAATAATTTCAAAGGATGAGATAAGAAGCCATTTAACCAGTACAATTGTAACATTAGCATTCATTGTCCTCCGGTTCCACAGAAAGGTCTTGCATCAGAAAGTAATCTGGAGATTTCACTATCCTCATTTAGAAAACTGTGTCCAAATGAACTTTTTCTGAACATCAACCATCTGAAGCATCAATAGGAATTGTGTATCTGTTGCATGATGTTTTGTACAGTATATCACTGCACTGATTTGTGCTATGCTGTGACAGGAAAAAGAAAGTTGTCTATCTGCGATTATTGTTTCAAATGTGCACATTTAGCTTCCGTTTGTTATTTCCGTCATTACAATTTTAAATATCTTTTTTTATTGTCTCCACAGAATAATACAAGTCAATCCTTGTAAAGTATATCATGTATATCATATGTTAAAAGGAGGAGACAAGGCAACTTTTCGTACACAAGGCAAATCAATGTGCCTTTTACATGAAGTAACTTTTACATGAAGTAACTTTTACATGCTAATTAGCCTTCTATCTATACGGGTAACACGGCGGCTGAGCAGTTACCGCTCTTGCCCCACTGCAAGAAGGCCTCAGGTTCGATTCTGCAAGATGATTCTGACCATTAGCCACTGCGCCTTATGGGTTGCCCCAGCGGCATCGAAGGATGGGTCAAATGCAGGGAACAAATTTCCCTACAGGGGCAATATTACACCTTTAACCTTACCCATAACATTCTCAAAAGGTTTGCACATTCAGTGATCATTTTTAACTAGGCACTGACATCACCTACATGTGCTCGATGGGCTGATGCTAACATCGATTAAAAGAATAATACTAATACTGTACATTGAAAAGGTAACAGAATTTTGGAAAGTTTCCCCCAGTGTGAACTACGCACACTGCCTCTCCACAATTCACCTTATTGCACTTGGATCATTCAAGCAAGGTGAGGGCTTGACACTGTAACATATGGACCATTTGGAGCAATGAATGATTGTTAGTTAGATATTAGTATAGGGCTTGAATATCACTGCATCTAACAGACAAATCACACTAACAGGTACACAAACATTACATGACCTCCTCTTACACGAATGCTTTCCAGGCCCTTTCTACAGGCTACTCCCCCTGCTGTCCGTTTATTGATTCCAATGCTTCATTTCAAAACCATAGCTCTTGTAATCACCTTATAATCGGCAATGTTCTAATAATAATTCCTGGAACTGTGACGGTTTATGAGCTAAATCGCCATTTTTCCAGCGCAGTTGTGGCACAGTGATTAATCTCCATTAGCGTTCATGGTCCTGTTGGCTCCGCATCTGAGATTTGGCTGCAACAATTACAAACCCTGACCTGAGAGAGAGGGAGAGAGAGAGGTGGCGGGCGTAGTGCCACACAAAGCCTTCGGGACGCGCAGCGTAATAACACCTTATGAGATCTCAGGCTATAGGTGCACATCTTGCCGCATTCCCCTGCATGCCCGCTAATGGTGTTAACCCGGTCCCTTAACAAGCCGATGCGTTGCTACTTATGCTTATTTAGTGGATCGATGGCACGCGGCAGCCATGGACTGCCCTCATTTGCAGTGTGAAATGGCGGCACGGGAGATAAATGGTCACTTAAATGCTCAATCGCTGTGTGGCTGACTGCGACAGAGACAAGATTAAGACACAACAGTGACAATGGCAGAGGCACACACTATGATAGAGGAAGGAGATAGACACTGAAGCAGTGCCTAACGCCACAATCTGACTGTGTGATTTGTGTCTTTGGCCCTGGCAGTGACAAACAGCTCAGGGTTAGTCAGCACCTGGTCCAAGCGTAACCTACATTCTGCAGTCCCCAAATGCAATATCTGTCAAATATTCTTTCTTTTTTACTTCACTCTGTCGCTTCTAAGTCAACATGCATGATGTGGTTGGATGTGTTGAAGTTCAGTGGACATATCATGCTAGCTTGTACACACGCTTTTGGGCACCACTGCGTTGAAATGTTGTGTTTGAGAAAAGCAATTTGACCCTTTCCTATACATATTGTAGCTTTTGAAACCCGTCTCTGGATCTAGTATTACGTCATGTTGCAGTCCCCATTCAATTGTTCTCGGCAAACTTTAGTATTCTTGTAGGAGTTTCAAGTTCCATATAGTGACCCTGGCTGAAATGGAAAATATTTATGGACCATATATAAAGACTTGAACGCCGTGTAATTTTTCCCGTGGTTGCTGTTTTCAAGGAGACACGTCAGCAGTATTATTTACAATGTGCTTCACTTTTATCATTTTACAGTAAATTATGTCCAAACTCCTGCAAAGCTGAATCATAAAAGGCTCTGATTTAAGCAAGTAAACAGTACACAAGATGATAGAGATTTTCTTACATTATATGTGATGTGCATATTTTAAAATACTACAATGACTTATTGCAAAGCATGAAAAGGCGATATCTTCACAAGAAGACTTTGACGTGTAAAAATATAAAGTGATTAATATAAAGTAATTGTCTACCCATCTGCGATTGGGAAAGAGCTCTACTGGACTCAAAATGCTTCTGCCTTTTATAACTACTTCCCATAATAACCCACATAAACTGTATTTCTTGGGTATTCCAGTTCATTTAGAATGCAGTTTAAGTCTGAGCTTTTGACTGTGCCAGACACTGATGAGGCTGGGACTGGCCCAAGCACAACTGGCACTCTTTTCAACTAGGCTCAGAGACAAATGTCCCCTTGGAGCGGCCCATTAAAACCAGTGCCATTTTTACTGGCTGCTCATTTTACCATAATCTCAGCGTAGGTCTATACATGTGCTGCAAACTTCCCCATAGAGAGCTGTAGACATGTCTCCTATACAGTTCATGAATTCTTATCTCATGTTTCTATCCTTGACCCACTGTTGCGCTCGATGACTTCACGACATCCCGACTTCCTCCTTAGACACTTTCCTCTTGTGTTTTGTTTGGCCAACCATGCTTATCAAATCCTTAGTTGGCACATGCCCAATTTACCTTTTCATCTAAATATTTGTTTCCTCCTACATCTTAATTTGTGTACATTTGCTGTAGACAGTTGTTCAAAGTTTTCGCATGTTCTTGGAATAGCACTCTAGCAACAGATTTACATTACAACCTTGAACTCATCCAGATTTGGGTACAAGCGCAACTTCTGTAAAACAAGGGCTGCATGAATAATTGCATGGATGGCTGTAGCTTACACTTTTAGGCCCTGCCAAATCCACTGCGAATAACAAAATATCCCGTCTCCGTGGAGTTTCAGCAGAAGCTGCTCGCCGTGCAGTTTGGACCTCAACAAACATGTTCTAAAATGCAATGAGATACGTGTACAGTCGTTCATGAGTCTACTCTCAAATGTTATTGCTCCAGGAGTCTGGACACGTTTCAAATGCACACAGTGATCTGAATCTTGATCTTAAAACAATAATTGCAAATCCAATACTTGTAGAAAAGAGAGAGAAAGAAAAACCTAGCTATTAGATATTTCCCCTAAATCATGCAGCCATATACCTCTATTGTTGTACTGAGTGGAAACACTGGACTGACACTATATTGTACACAAGTAAAGCCATTTCATCTTTCTGACTCCACAAGTTATATGTTTTGCAAAGGCCTCAGCCTTCGCCTGGCCGTGTGATTGGACGTCATGTTGCAAATGGAAATGTCACCGGGCCGCCATGAGAGGGACACACACAAATCTTCCTTAAACGACTGTGACGGCCGTCATGTCCTGGAGGAGGCTGCTTGAATTACTGTGGGGTCTCTTCTGCCCCTCTGCACTCCGCCCGCACAGCTGTCATATCCGCGCAGGACTGGTGGTGCAGGTTTTATGAAGTAAGTTAAATGATTCTGTCCGCTTGGACCCCAGCACGAGACTTCACCTAAGCTTGTACTGGAGCCCTGTGGGTAACCTGCAGTGCGGCTTAAGGCTCTTCCACTGTTATCTGTGAATCAGATCTGCAGTCTGCCCAAGCAGCAAATCATGGCCTTCCACTACCACTGGACCTACTGATCACACACAGCAATAAATTGGCTCCAGCGCCGTCTCCCTCTTTCACACTCTGATGTTTCAAATAATGAGTTTCAGAAAGTATTCTGACTACTTTTGGAACACTTTTTATACTGAGCTTTTTTAAAGTTTAATCATTCCATATCAGACAAGGCATACAAGTATATCCATTTGTATGTACAAAAAACTCCTCAAAAACTCCAATTGCAATGGGATACCTGTCAATCACAACCAGCATTCACTTATCTGAGGCTTTTATGTACGCTTTTAGGCACCTCTTCATTGGTATTTTGTCTTCAATAACTTAAAATACTGTCTCAGTATTCACACACCATAAAAGCAGACTCTACACTAGTTTATATAGTTTATAGACTTTATCAGAGGCTAACATTATATAGAGCGTTCCATGTATCAATTTATAACCATTTCCACATGGACAAGCCGCAGCTTGGGAGAGATTCTCGCCTTGACGCCAAACCATCGACATTTACCTCCACAAAACATTCCGTTCGGCCCGTTTTTTTCCTGCCTTCACATTATCCACACTTGAGCGTTTCCCACACGCCTATTCGTTTGCAATAATAAATCCCCGCAGAACGCCGTCCTCATTAGTTGCGAAATTTGTCAAAAGTTTCCTTTCCCCCAGGTTCCCCAGTATTTTCACATGTGACACTTTTGGCCTCTGAGGACTTGACTACGAACACACGAAGGTCTAATTAAAAATCGTCAGAGTCAACAATCGTAAAGCATAACCTGGCCTTCTGTCTGGGACTGGGAGCACCTCCAGGACCATTAACCGCAACTGCATTAATATATTGAAGTGCCTTATTAAAAGTATAGGCCCAACTTATACAAACTAAACTACCACTTGAGAATTGTCTGCTGTAGATATGCCATAAGTATTAAAACTCCGTTATCTCTGAAGTTGCTCTAGAGGCAAATAAACAGTTCAAATGGTGCTTACACAATGACTAAAATAAAGCACTGCAGCAATTGTGTCCATTATGTAAATGTTCCCAGTCAAATTACCACCAGTGCCTCTGAAATGGGAATGAAGTGCGTACAGTTATCTGCTAAAAGCTGCTGTCCATGGAACAAACTGATGTTGATTGCTCCGTCTTGATGCCGCAGTACGGGGAGGCGATGTGCATGTTGTTGTGCTTGTCAGTGTATCGCTTGTTTGGGCAAGGAAACGGGAGCGCATCGAAGACCTGAATACACTGAATATTAATGAGTGAAAAATCAAATATCAGGTATGGCAAGGCTAACAAGATTTGAACAGACGCCATGGACTCATCGCATTATTTTGAATGCATAGTGTACTGTGCCCAGAGTTGTAACAGACAAGTGTTTAGTTTCTAGACAAACATAAATAAATAAATTGCACAAGACGTCTGTTGGATACACTTTGAGAGTACTGACCTATCACTTCAAGCAGTTCAAAAGACGTTGCTATGGGCGTCATGTAATCTGAAGTAAAGCAATATTTGACTGATAGGCATTTTAAGTCATGAAGGTCCAGCTCATTTGATTGATCCGACTTTATACCTGGAAGTTTAGAGATTGATATTTCCTGTTTGTTTGAACTCTAATTTGGCAGAGGTTGCCTGCTGACTGATTCTTAAACATCTGCGCATGGTCATGTGGGACCGCCCACAGCCACCACTTGTGGAGCTTCAGTCACCAACAAAGCCCCATTGAAGTTGGTAAGTCGCATTGAGTTGCCTTGTGTACAAAATGCAGCTATTCAGACCCGGTTTTATGGCCAGAGACACCAGGTGGAGATGAAAGACCCCCCCACTCATCCCATTAATACTTGTATTACCCCCAGAGGGACTACGAAAAGGATTTATTAAGGTAAACAAGTTAGCGAGTACTGCTTTAAACCCTGAAAGACAAATTCCATCCATCCATCCATTTTCTTCTGCTTTATCCGGGCCGGGTTGCGGAGGCAGCAGTCTGAGCAGATATGCCCAGACTTCCCGATCCACACACACCTCCTCCAGCTGTTCTGGGGGGACTCCGAGGCGACACCAGGCCAGCTCAGAGACATAGTCCCACCAGCGTGTCCTAGGTCTTCCACAAGGCCTCCTCCCAATAGGACATGCCTGGGACACCTCCCGAGGGAGGCGACCAGGAGGCATCCGGCACTCCTCACCTTGTCTCTAAGGGTGCGCCCAGCCACCCTGCGAAGGAAACTACTGTTATCCGCCTGTATCTGCGATCTTGTCCTTTCAGTCATTACCCAAATCTCATGACCATAGGTGGGGGTAGGAACGTAGATCAAACCACTAAATTGAGAGCTAAATCGGAACTATTCCTGACTACAGACTACAGACACAGGATGGTGCACTCCTCGAGCCTCAGGTGCTTTTTCAATTGTTAAGAAAATTGTGTAAATGTCTCATAAGTATAGAACAAAGTATTGTCCAATTCATTAGTAATTGTTTGATAAAGTAGTCACCAAATTTAATGCAAAATGTGTTTATTACAAAGTGACGTTTTATTATACAATGACGTGAAAACTTTATGACATTTAGAAGTGTTATTACAAAATGCAGCAACACTAAGGATAGGGTTGTTTTGCAATTTCGGTCTTTATAACTGGATTTGATCGGATTCTTGCTTGATGAATAGAGGTTTAGCTACAGGCACTATACAAAGCTAAAGAAGGGAGGGGAGAGTGAAGTACTGCTGCCTCTGTCCTGGATATGGGGAACAAGACGATATGTTCACTGGTCCACAAAAGCAAAAAGCCAATTGTGCCCAGTAGACGTGCATTTGGTCTCTAGTCAAATATGAAATATGAATTAAAGCAACTCTTGAGAAGGGGCTTCTTAAATGTTTTTATCATGAAGGTCTCGCTGTCCTGTCTGCGGATGACGAGAACTGATGCGATCTCTTTGATGATGAAAATATTCTCCACAGAAACACTATTTAATACCTCCTTTCGCAGTGAAACTCTTGGGGCCTGTAGCTTGGAACTGGTTACCCGTGGGGTTTGATGTTGTTGAATTGAGGTTGTATTTGTGAAGTTTCATTATGGAAATTGAATCATAAATTATTCCTTCTCCAAGTCATTCTACTGTAAAAAGGGAAGCTATTTTAATCAGAAACCAATTTGGATTTTCTCTACCAGTCTCTACCTTACAATAGCCATTATTAAGGAGTCATTTGAAGGGGAGATGCTTCACTGATCTCGGGACAAGCTGAGCCTAATTTGTTTAAAATAGGGCCTTTGAACGTTGTTACTGAAGTAAAATGTTAATTCTCAAACTGTGGAATAAATACGCCGGCCCCCGGAGTCTGGAAAATGATTACACTGGAGACACTTGATTTTGGAACCTTTTGTTGTTGTATTGACAATATGAGTTTAATTAAAGTCATGGAAGAGGAGGCTAATTAGATATGTGATAGCTGTCCATAGCAACCTAATACGAAATAAAAAATAAATTAAAAAAATACAGAAACTTTTTTTTTTAGGATTGTTTTGTAAGACTTCAATTGAAAGTTACTCAATGATTAGCTCCAATATTCATAATCTATTATTTATTTTAGCTCACTCAGAGGACCAGGAAGCGAAACTACTGCATAGTGTTTCATCGGTTTTAGATCAATATTGCATTTTAACCAACAGTGGGAGACAGTGATGTGACATTATTCACTTTGACATTATTACCAAATATCTGGAAACAAGCATAGTACCACCTCATTAATAATATATTCGAAAGCTCTAGCCTGGTCGGATAGCCACTGACACTTTGTGGTCAAAAGCAGGAGCATAAAGGACATGGCCCTGTGTGATTTTTCTTATTTCTTCTACTCGTGTAATCCCCCATGTCTCTAAATGGTTAATCTGCCTGTCAATCATATCCATATGAACTTCTGGAAACAACATCAGGTCCCAGACACATCTTTGTATAGAATCAGAAAAGTCTGACTTAGCCGCACTAGAACATGTTAACATCTGTAGCTATCAATTAAGCCATTTGCCTTCAGATTAATGCTGCCTTTCCAAACCGTCACTGGCCTTGCTTTGGAAATCAATCGTACATTTTGAACTAATGTGAATGTGTTTTTGATCATTCATTGTTGGTGTTTATATAAAAACACCACCGCTTTAAAACTCATTTAAATATTCCTTGTGAAAATAATTGGATGGCATGCGGCGCTGCTCTGGCTTCAGTCCACACTTGTGTCATTAGATCTGACAGACTGAAAGATGGTCTCTATGGACACCGTATTTTGAGACCCACCAGGAGGCTATAACCATCATATCGGAAATTCAATATTTTCTCCTCACACCTGTTTGAAATGGGAGGCTTCCACTATTCCCTTCAGTTCGGGTGCGATTTCCTGCACATCGGGGGGTGCTTTGCTGCCAATTAATGTCAGCTACATCCAGACAGTCAATCAATCACACATGTCATGAGGTTATTTCTATTATCAAGAGAGTTAGCAAACAAGCAAATCTGGCTTACATATGAGCAATATGAATGTGTTTTTTGCACAGGGGTTAATAGAGGTGAGAATATAACACCACAAATACACAATGTTACAGGGAATTCATAGGACATTAGAGAAACCGCTCTATGTACAAAGTCCTTGCCTTTCTCCTTTAGTTTGTTTAGCATAATTGCATTTATAATAGCTGTGATGTGATGTGAGATTTCAATTTGTTTCTCCAACGCTGCAATGTTTTCTAAGGAAAAATTGGTTGTATACCCATAACAACCGTAGTTTTTCATTTGGCAGCATAAAATATGCATGCTGTCCTCAAGCAAATGTTCAGCACATGCTAATAGACTACAAGACTGTATAATCTAATACTGAAATGATTAGATTTATGTTACACATCATTGCAATCATGAACTGTAATTCTACTGAAGTCATGCAAGAATCACATCCATTTGAGCACATGTTTGTAAAGGTATGGAGAGGGATGGAAAGTTTTATATAATAAGGCCCAATGAATTATGTTTTTTACCTGCTCATCTAGTTTTGGCCACATCCTATAATAGGGGTGGGCCCTAATTTTCATAAGAAGCCTGAATGCCTCACATGAGAAACCTGAATTGAGTCGGAGGGCCGCACCAACAATAACTCGAACTTATTCTGCTCAACTTGACCAGATTGTACATTACACTAAATCGTGCATTTCGAATAGCTGATACCTACTGTTATTATAGGACTATTGTTATTAGCCATATCAAGCTAAGCATGTGTGTGCATCATTATTTAAGTTCAACTTCTTATCCTCGTGAACTTTTACCATCGCACTGAAAGCACCTCTGCGTTTGAATGAAATGAAGTGATGCACTGTAGCAGGGGTCTCCAAGTTCATTTCCCTGGGGGCCAAAACATAAATGGGGAGTGTATTTCCGGATTCATAAACAAAAGCTCCAAAATAAAAATATGTTCTAATTGGGAAAATACTGTTGAGGATACTTTTTTCAATAAATGAATAATAATGAGCCTGACAGGACTGTAGCCTATGTGTTGTTCATATCCTGATCTCTCATTATGTCAGTGCCCTCTGCTGGACACGTGTGAAATTCGGTATTTTTATTTGTATTTAAGCAGCCCCCTAGTGGCTGGAGTGAGCATTCTGGTAATTTCTTCAATCATAACTACACACAGGAATGGGCTGGAGACTTACTTTATTTTTTGACATACTCAGAAATGTATGCCCTACAAGCCGTGGGCTGGATTGAATCATGTGTGCAGCGTACATGGATTTGCCAGACAGTAGGGAAAGCACATTCAGGACGCCATCCCAGGCATGTGATAAGGTCTACGCTGTCCTGGTTCAGAGATGTTGGTCTTGATCTCAATGGCCTCCAGCCCCTTGTTAATTTTGGCGCAAACCTTCCCTACTATCTGGCAAATCCACATAAGCAGCCTTGCTTTGGTTCTATTCTACTGTCTTTAATTTTTCTTCACATTTATTCTGCCTTATTTTTCCTTTCCCTGTGCAGCAAAACTGTGGTTTATAAAATATGCTATAGAAATTAAGTCGGATTGGACAAAATGAAACTTCAGTTGGAAATTTCTTAGGTCATCACATAACCTTCTTAATGCAACCTTGCAGCGATGATAATCAACCTAATCCAAGTAAAAGTATAAGAAACACATGGAGAATTATCTTGTTTCACCTCTGCAGTTCTGTGTTGTCAGTGTCAGTGTTGCCGACTGGAACAGTGAAAAGATAGGGCCCCAGCTTATCAGCACTCGGCTCCAAACATGCTATTTCCCCTCCATCTCGCCTCTCTCTGTCCCTATAGTCCTCTTCTCACCCCTTTCAACCACCAAGTGCACTTTGTTGTCCTCTGCCTCTCGGCTCCAATCTGTTTTTATCGAGCCGCTCATGTGTGAATCCATCGACCACACCAAAGGACCTCTGGGGAGATCAACGTGCAAGTTTAGATACTTACTGGCTAAAACCCTTATGACCTCAGGGGCAAGGCCAGGTCAGGGGTGAAAACTGGAGAAAAGAGACGTGGAAAAGAAACAACATTACTGTTTAGAATGATTACTGCCTCTGACTACATGACTAATCTTTGCAGTCATTTCCATTTAACTCAAGGCACCCATGCATGTATAATAATAGTTTGAATTGTTTATGCCCTGACTTTTTGATTTAGTTGTTCACAAAAATACCAATGCTCAAAGTCACACACAAATTAAACCAAATATAAAGGGACACATACATGGTGGTGTATTATTTGCACAGAAAAACAAAACAATGTAAACATCTTTCCAAAGGCCAGTTGTTTAAGTGACTCTATATTTTGCCCTTTCATTTGTCTGTGGAGCTCCTATTTCTGCCAGTCAACTGCTCTGCCATGATGAAAATCGTGAAATGAAGCTTGTAATTTGACAAATGTGGTGTCACTTCCTTGGAAGTCAATACACTTCAGTGTCAATGGCTAGAATTGTAGAAATTGCTCTTTTGATCAAAAACTGATTTGTATTCCTTTGTGTGCATGAAGCATTATCTACTGTACCATGATGGCATTTACATGACATGTACTTTTACACATAATTTGTCCATTTGCACAAGATCTGCCCCCTGTGTAGAAACCACGTCACTGGACCTTTATGTAAATTCATATTTTACTTCCTGCCACAGATCTGCTCACCTTCATCAACCATACATCTGTGCAGTGACCAGAGGTTTGACATCCCTGCCTTAACCCTCTCACTCCCTGGAGCGCTGCTGTCCCTTTGCAAAGCTGCTCTCATTGAAATTCAGATGAGTGGCATGTCAGGGGCAGTTATCGTCTGAACCTGGCACATTGTGGTCTGATCGCATTATGTCGTTCCACATCTGCACTGTTCCAATTACCAGATTCAGACTGTGACATAATGCTGCCGAGCAAACCAATCAATCTCTATAAATAAACATGCTCTTTTGTTTGTTGCATCTTGGGCAATTCCTGACAATCACCACAAGATATTGTCTATGAGATTATTCACCAGACGGTAGATCTAAAGGGGAAAAATGAAGGCAGACAAAGCAGCAGTATCACAAATCACGATAATACCTGAACTTGTTATTATTTCTGATTTTCATTTTTCTTATCAATTATATAGAACCGCTCATTTTGATGACTACTGTGACTATAGATGGAAAACAGCACACTCTTCTTTACACTTAATTTACTAAAATGTTTGCATATTGTGTTCAAAAGGAAAATGCATCAAAAAGTTACTCATATAGAAATGTCAAAAGCCTTTGAGCAGCTACTTGTTGCTGCTCCCTGTCCTGCGTGGATTTATGAGCAACATATTCCCAGGTAATGAGGTTTTACTGAACACTGAAGAGGTTTGAGAAAAGAGGAAGCCACTGTAATCTGAAAGGAACAGACATCTTTAAAAAACCCAGGTTCAATTCTAAAGCAATGGAACAAACTGTTACAGTGACAGGAATTAATGTATGGAATAAACTTCTGAAAGAGGTGAAACAGTCAGGAACTCTCCTAGAGTTCAAGAAACACATAAAAGCTACAATGTTAAAGAAGTATGAAATTTAGACATAAATAATGTGAGATATTTGATTTGAACAAGAATATGTTGGTTTGTTTCTTTTTTGACCATTTGTAAACATTCATGAATACGACGGTTCTGTATTTTACATATTGTAAATGATTGAATATGAAATACAAAAACATCTGTAAATATATATCATACTGTAAAAAAATGTTTTAAAGACAACGTGTAAAGTGTGAAGTAACAAAAGGGGCAGATATTATAAGACTTGATCTTCTCCTCTGCTTTCATTCCTACTGAATACATTCGTATTGGCTTGGTGGTATTGTTGTGATTGTAAGATGTCACTTTTGAATGCAATAAATAAATACAATGAAAAATGAAATGAATACTGACAACTTGCGCATCTGTTACATCGGAGACATTTGGAGAACTCAATTTACCATAAAGTGTCTCACCGTTAAGTTGTATTTGAGCATAGAATACAATCAATTGGCCGTAACAGTGTTAAGTCAATTCAGTTCGTATTTAGCCGTTCAGCACTGGACACTCACTAATACTGTGGGTAAATGATATAATTACGTATATTAGTATCTATAAGAATTTCAAAGGCCATGACTAGGATCACTGCAGCACCTTTCAGCAGGGAAGAGTTCGTCCACGATACACAATATCTAACACGTACTGTCTACGTCAGCATGATTATACGGTGCCCAACAGCATTCTTAATTGGTTCATAATGAGGTTTGTGTGAAAAGGTGTCTTCTGAACTGGGTCTTTGGAGACACTAAAGGGCGTACAACATTAATGAACACACTGTAATAAACATCAACACTAATAAGGTTCTTTTTTGAAAGAGGCAAATCTATTCACCATAGTGACATTTCTTTTTATGGATTCTTTGTCACTAATCAGTTTCAAACAATGTCTTTAAAAACTACTCACCACCTGCAAACAACTGGGGTGGGCGATATGACACAAATAGAATATCACGATTTTTGAATTATAAACTCCTGATTTCGATTTGATCACGATTTTTTTATAGTGACTAAAATAACTTAAATTACACACTGAAGAAGAAAAAGAATTAATATACTAATTTATTCAACTTGTGATAATCACCCCAGCAAAAATAGACTTAGAACTTAGACTAGACTTAGAACTACAGCGAACTAACTCTATGCATTAAAAAACACATTAGTGTCCGACATTGCGTTGCAGAGGGTTTGCGGCTTGGGTTTACTTCACTGACGGTGAAAAGAGTCAACTGTGCAGAAGTGCTTAGAACCGTGATAAAACTATCCCACAAAAATGACAGATCGTCAGCTCTGGAGATCGTAAGACGGTCTAATATCATCATATTGCCCAGCCCTACGGCAAACCGCGCGGGCCCTGATGAGAAGATTTGTATTGTTAGAGCCTGAGAACAAAGGGCGATGGCACAAGTATTCAAATCGACCTGCATTGGTTAAGCTGCCGTGTTGTACGTCTTATCGACTGTTTTTTGTTGTTGTGTTGGTCTTATAGACAGAGGGTGACCGGGGAAGATTCATGAGGACAGACAGAGACTCCCACCCACACACTCATAAACACACTCGCTCCGCCATAGGGACCAAAGCACTCCAATTACTACGCACCAGTTGATTCAGTGACTGTAGCAAAGCCCAGTGGGAATATGAGCGTTCATTAGGTCAAATGCAAAGTGCCTGGGCTGGGAGCGTCACGGCTGAAGTGTACTGTAAATAATTGTGCAGTTTTGCAAAACGTATAATGATCAAAAAGGTGGCTTTGAGGTAGAGCCAATTACTGCAAGACGACGATAAAATCCATAACACAAATGGTCCTAATTGCAGATGATACCACACTGCTGTTTTCAGGAAATAATCTACAGCAGCTGATGGTTGAGTTGAACACAAATACATTATCTCTGAACTTAAAGAACACTGAACTAATGGTATTTAGAAGAAAATCGATGCGCACATACAAATTCACACGCACACCCACCTATTGTGGAATAAACTTTAATATAACTTCAATAAATTATACTTTTTGGGCGAGTTTTGAGAGGTCATTGGACTAGAAATGTGTCTTGGACCTGGCAACCCTGCTCCACTTTGAGACAAAAAGGCCACGGACAACGACTTTTTACTCTCGTCTATTCGCCAAACTACCTTCCCGATCCTCCGCTAGAGACAATAAGAAGAGAGTTCAAATGAGTGTGGCGATACACGAGAGACACGCAGGAGGGGAGGTGAGCACCGGGAGACAGACCGCCAAGCGGGGACGCGAAGGGGAGAAGCACTTGCGCCTTGGGAGTGACGGGGGGAAGGCGGTCGGTCTCTCCTGCTCATCCACTTCAGACTGCTGCGTTTTGGTGTTATATGTGGCAAAGTGGGCGGAGTGTGAGTGAGGGCCTGTCCCAGTAACAACGCGTTGATTAATCAGTGAAACAACACCGTAGTTTGATTGACTGCGTAGTTTATGTATAGGAAAAACCGTCTCTGGTAACCTTGGTGTTATTTTTGACAACAGCTTGAACTTTGACAGGCAGATATCTAGGGTCAGCTATGGCTCCTCAGTAAGTTCAAACCATTCTTGTCCCGAGCTGACCACAAAAAAGCTATTCATGCCTTCATCAGCTCGAGAATAGACTGTAATGCCCCAATGCTGGACTTAACCTCTCAAATACTGTTGTTGTTTAAGGCCGTCAATGGTCTGGCCCCGGCATACCTCAGAAAATGAGTAATGGTCTATCAACCTAAGTCTGCACTCCTCTGAACACACATACGCTGGCTGCTCTCAAGTCCAATTATAAAAAGTTTGGAGACTGTTTATTTGCCTTCCTAGGCTCCAAGCTGTGGAAAAAACTCCCACCTACGATGGATCACTGAGTTGAGTATTTCAAACCAGATGAAAACACATTTTTCAGACAAGCTTTCAACACGTACACACTGACTCGACTTCTGTTTTATGTACATTTGTATTTTCATTGATTGTTTCATTGGTGTTTGTGACTCTTGTTTTTACTTTGAGAAGCGTTTTGTGCCGTTGTAATAAAATGTGATTGATTGATTGATTATGTCTCCCTTAGTCAAGATACACTAACAGCTCTGAATAATCCCCACCAACAGTCTTGATCTGTCATTATATCCTTACTGATGGACTGATTATTTCTTTGGCAAACTGAGACACGTTTTATTTTTACTCCAGAGAAAACAAGTCTTGACCTCCAAATAAATGGTGGCGACGACTGCCCGTACCCATACAGACTTTCTGACCTCGAGACCAGACTGACGCGCAATTCTGGAGCACTAATTCTGGGAGAGTTTTGAGCCACCGTCTTTTTCTAGGATGATTCACTGAGAATCTCATATTTTCTTTCACCCGAGTAGTCTATATGATGGAGGAACTATATAATTTTTCTCCTGAGAATAGGCTTTCATCGGGCTACCGACTTTTACCTGACAAACAATATAAAAAAATAAAAAAACATTATGCATTGGGGGCTTATTCTTTATTAACACAGCATATTTTCTAGAATTAACTACAGCAATATAATTTTCTCTGACAGTTATGTATACACAAGGCTAAGCAAAGCTGCAAAATCCAATATAAATGAATGTTTGATTCAATTTATATTATTGAGCAGCTTATTGTATAATGTGGCTTATTTAAGAATAATGCAAAAATAAACAGATAATAATAAAATCCCATTGTATGGATTTCACAATTTAGGTATAAGGTATTCATTAGCAACATGCTGTGGATAATAAATATATATTACACTTATGGAGGACATTATGCATGAAGCAGTCTTTGCAGTGGTCAATCCAGATAAAAGATAAAAGCCATGTATTAGATTTCTTAAAAAACAAACAAACAAACAGACAAAAACTTAACATATCAATTAATAATGGTGTGATTGTATAATTATAAATGGTGTGACAAATTATTATGCAACTTTATAGAAAACAAGAAATTACCCATCCCACATAATACTTCTATCAATTTTGGTGATAATAATGAACAAACAACTATCATTTTGTAAAAGGATTTTGCTTTACTTTGCAGTGAATCTTCCATTTCAGTGTCATCCAGAAGATCTCACTTGGGTTTAGGCCTGGTGAGGAGGGTCGGAGGTCTTTATTATTTCATCTTTAAGGCCTTGACTGATTGCCCAGTGAGACGCTTACAAGTTTTTTACATGTTTCAATACTTTCCTGAGTCTGTTAGATCTCATTTATTGCTCACTTCGGCATAAAGAAGCCGTATAATTCAGCACACCCCATATACAGTAGACCTTCTTCAGCCGCATCTCCCCCTGATAACACAGTTATTCATCTGTGAGGAAACATAACATTAGGGTAATAAACAAAAAACCTAATTTGTCCTGTAATTCTGAACACGGTACTTTGAACATTGTTATAATGTTATTCCCTCACAAAAGACAAACCTGCAATGGTATTTCATAAAATTCCCGCAGTTTTGAGTATTCCTCAGGTAATCCTGTTTCTTCTTGTGTCAGCACTTCATTCTGTACTCCCTGCAGACAATTGCATCATTGTTAAAAACCAAAAGCTGGGATCTCCAACCAGTAGCTCGGGAGCTAGTTTCTCTCCAAGCCTTTCCAAGAACCGTAGCTTGCCACAGGCTTTCCACATTTCTACATTTGCTTGACGACTCAAATAAAAAATTAGCTTTGAATATATTGAACACAGACGGCAAACAATTAGGCAAATAGAGTAAAGCAGCCAGGCTGCGTCGTGGAGGGCCAGTTTTCATCATTGCCAAAACACCAAATGCCAGACCTCACCATTGTAGCCCCAAGTAAAGAACCATATTCTGCAAATGCCAATGCTTTACATGACCCACTTACCACTGGAAAAAAAGAAAATACTGGCAATATTTTCCGCATTGTTAGAGTACTTTTAAGGTATTTGATCTCTTTATTATGTAATAATATTTCACTAAATCATCTTGGGGGCCAGAGGTTCGGTGCTGGAGGGCTGGACATTGCCGACCCCTGCAGTAAAGGGGTCGGCAACTGTAGGCTCAAGTTATTTTCTTTAGTTGTATTGAAATATCCTCTGAACCCCACACAAGTTGCATAATAGCACGTGCAATCAAAGTGTAAGTAGCTCTTTGCCATTTTACATACAAGTAGCTCAGAGTAAAAAAGGTTGGACACCTGGTGTAGGAGCCACCTACATTTGCTAAACATAAAGATTCATTCTTATTTATTGAATTCTGTTGTGATCGAGTTACTGTACTGTATTTTAAATCTAACTCATCCTCATGAATGTTGCATTCCCCAGCATGAGCTTTTGTCTATGGCAGAGTTTCTATTTATTCAGGCTGAGGCCGCTGGTGTGACCAGATGAGATTACACCAGTGCCATTCTCTATATGACACCTCTCACAATACACAATCTGAAAATTGTTGTGAAAGTTCAGCAGGGGAAAACTGGTCCCCAAATTAATTCTATCTCCAATCCACTGGAGAAACACTGAAGATTATCCCAAGATCTGAATAGTGTAAAACCAGCATAGTTGAAGAAGTTGACACTATTCACAGCACATAATGTGGATTTGCACACAGCAAACATGTCCACAGTGCAATCCCCAGTGGACCTTGTTCGGGTTGACATAGTGCATTTGAAAGGTGCAAGGGGGAAAAAAAATCATTTATTCATCCTTAACCAAACTCCCAGGTGGACTCACTTCATTTGCTTTTCTTTAAAGCATAAAATCCATTATTTTCATGCCATTGTTGTCTCAGTAACTTGAATAATTTTCTTGCCTCCTCCCCTAAGGCATCCTCTTTCCCCAGCCCTTGTTTCCGAGCCTACCTACAGTTCACTCCCTATGCAGCGTATTTATATGGAAATAGCTCTGCAAAGGTAACAATGAGAGCACTGTGGGGCAAGGTTATAAAGTGATGAGTATACTTCACGTCTGTGATTAATGAAATCACCTCCTCACTTAAGCGACTGAAACAATTATCTGCTGCGCCAAAGATCGACCAACTCTGTTTGACAAACTTATAACCACATATTGAATTGGAAATGTAGAAAAAGGCACTTCACCACAGAGACGGCAAATGTATGTATTTGCTCAAAGTAGATTTGATCATAAAAGTGGACACAATGTTACTTGGATATAGCTGACTGCTGCAGAACAGAAATACTGTTATCACTCCCACTTCAGCAACACTGAAAGCAGGCCTGCTGTTTTTACACTGTGGCACAGCTTTATGAAATTATTTTTGCAGATCCAAGCAAAAAACAAACAAACAGGAGGAAACAAGCTGCTAACAACAGAAAAGTAATCTAACTGTGAATATGAATGAGTCGCCAGTCGGTGAAAATCAACTGCAGTAACCACAGTAAAACATTAAAAGGCTTGTGATTCCTCTGGCAAATCAGCAGGCTACAGTCTGTACACGGGAACGTGGTTCAAAAAGGTAGTCACAAGTAGAAAAGGTCTAATATTGTCCGCTTTACCAATAAGCAGACATGTCGGGATTCAATAGGTAACACGCTTCAAAGGATGCTATTATTTAGTTATTTAATGCTGTGGTTCCCAACCTTTATGTCTTTTGTAGCCCCTGGGCTTTTCATTTATACTCCGAGTACCTCATGCCTCGAGGGTATTACTTTAAAATGACTAGATGCAAGTTGGTCATTTTTATACTCACTACTACCACCTCAGGTCTTGCGCGTAACTGCAGTTTCTATGTTAAGCTCGTGCATGATGGCAATTCGGACCCTTTTTGAGTGACAGTGCAGGATTTTAGCGGCAGTTGTGGTGAATAGGTCTGGGCTCATTCTCCACATTAGGACACTGCTGGAACATGTAGGGGGAGGAAAATACTTAATTTTAACATTTTTAAACGGTATGGTCCCTTCAACAATAATGTTCAAATATAGAATTCAAAGTTTTATCTTATTTTTAGTGAAATTATTCCAAGTAGTATCCCCCGCTAAACTCTCGCGTACCATCATGGCAATATGTGTATGGACCTCTACACATTATTGAGAAGAACAAGTTTGGTCAATTTCAGCCACATCTGAATATGTTTTAGGTATTTCCAATAAAGAGTAAAAAAAAATGGTGAGCAATGTGATGATTCAGCAAGAAATGTAGATTTAATTACAGTTTGAATTCAATGTATATACCGTTGAATTTAAAGCAGTACTAAGTAACTTGTTTACCCTAATAAATCCTTTTCGTAGTCCCTCTGGGGGTAATACAAGTGTTAATGGGATGATTGGGGGGTTTTCATCTCCCCCTGGTGTCTCTGGCCAGAAAACTACAATTGCAACTTGCCTGCCTCCAGGTAGGAGTCACCAATACACCCTAATGGAATCACAAAGGAGAAGCTAACAGGCTAACGGGCAAAGCTAACTCGGGGCTAGCGCCACTTAAACAGTGTTTACAGCAAAGCTTGAGTGAAAAAAAAAATCATCTCCATTGTGTAATTAGATGTACAATAGCTCTCTCTCCCTTTCCTTTTCTGTCACCGTAGTATTTACTCTCATGGACAATTAATGAGTAAAAAAACGCTACGACACCTGCAGTGGCGCTTATGGGGCTTGAGTTACTTAGTACTGCTTTAAGGCCTTGATTGTGACACAATTCATTTAATGACTTTCAATGCTTTTTAACACCCGCGGATATCCTGTGGATCTTGCTCAACGTTATCCAGTTACTTTCCACGTCAACAAATCTCCAAGCCCATGTAGATTGAAAACTTGATTTTACAGTATTGCATTGCCCCATATTGTCACTGTGCCGACCAAACCAAATTTCCCATTGGAACAATAAAAGATGAGTTAAGTTGAGTTGTCTATATTGCCAATAGCTTCAACGTATGCCTTGTCTGTCGTCGGTGATCCTAAAACAGTCTGCTATTGAACTCATTTAGACCGCCACAAAGGATTGATTTTCTGTCCAAGTCAGTCACAAGTGAAAATCCCATTTTAAGGGACAACACCAGTAATTCTGTCCCCATCGATTGTCACTTTGACCTCCACAGTGCTGTAGATTAATCTAAGAACAAATAAACTTAAACTGCTGTCCTCTGTATTTTATTTAAATTAGCACCGAGGGTATTTTTCATATGTTTTAATTAAATGGTAACACAAATTGATGTTTGCAATTAGGTTTTTACAGATGTAGAACTGGCTCTGCTAATTCAGGCTGCATTTACAGTAATTAGTGATTGGGAAGTTCTGTAGTTGACCACTAGAGGGCGCATGTTTTTCTTTTTCCTGGCGCACATAATAACTGTGAGCTGACAACTTGCTCTTTTATCAAACTAAATAAATGTGTCATCCAGGCACAAACTTTGCCGAAAGATTTGCTGTTGTTACAAAACTACACTGATAAGCGTTAAAAAAATATCACAGCAGAAGACGAGGTGCACATGACAAACCTTCAGGGACACGGTGTAAAAATGTTGTGTGTCAAAAATCTCCAAAATTCATTGTGCCTGATTGTTTGCCAGTGTATCTTATAGGTGTTTTGAAATATAATATCTACCGTTCATGGTGTTTTCTGTTTTGGGGGGCTGAAGGCTGAAGCAGACGTTGAGCCGCCCTTAATCTTAATTCATTTGTACAGATCGCCTCCTGATAGGAGGCGATCTGCCCCTACATCTAGCACTGTCCGGTCACGCTTCTCTCTCTCTATGTCAAAACAGTGCTCCATCATGGGGGCGCAATGTCTGTGCTGACGTATTGAGCTCCAACGACGGCGGCTGGGTGTGACTCACAACATCCCAGATATTTTAAGTTTCTGTATGACACAGTCGAGTTTTTTTTTTTTCTTATTTCTTTCTTGTTGGTCCTTGAAAACCAACAAGGCAACGATGTGTTCATTTTTAAACTAAACACAAGAGGGTGTGTACAGTAGGGCTAGACCACACATTTTGGGAACACGAATACTTCAGTAACTTCAACAGGTACCGGCGGCACGGTGGCTCGTGCTTCACAGCTCGAATGTCCCAGGTTTGATTCGCACCTGGATGGGGCCTTTCTATGTGGAGTTTGCATGTTCTCCCCGTGTCTGCGTATAGGTTTCCTCCCGCTACTTCCAGTTTCCCTTACCACTAAAATCATGGACAATAGGCCTGGATGAATAATGTGTGTGAATGCATGGTGGTCAGAGGTACAGTTGGCGCAGATGTGTGGAGTCGCAACAGTCTCCCCCAGGGGAAACTGAACAGCGTGAGGTGAATGTAAAATTCTCACGTAAAGCGCTTTGTGACTATGTCTGTGAAAGGCTCTATACAAATAAAGTTCTTCTTCTTCAGTGCTCCTCTGCTTTCTCAATCAGTACTGGGTCAAAAGCATTTGGTTAATCATTTATAGAAAGTTACTAATTTTATTTCAATATAATCATTGAATAGTCCTGGTAGGGGGACCGATTTACATTGTTTATGTGTCTGTGTGTGTGTGTGTATTTTGCTTTTCACAATTCCTACATTAGACATATTTTTATGTTTGTTTGATGAGCAGTAGCAGCAATTTTATGGCGAGACATTTTCAGCTGATTTCTGACTGAAGCTAACACATCTAACAACATATAAATGAACTCCAAATATCACTTTTCTACACTGCGGCAAAATGTCCCCGAGGTCCAGAACCTATCACTGCAACAGCAGCGCTTTGGGAACGCTCTGATCCCGTCGCCTGGACATCAGCCCTTGTCAAACTTGCCCTTTCTACTGCCACTAACACGTCGACTTTGAGGGCAGAATGTGTAGTTGGTGTCTAAAATATCTTCTTCATTAATGGGTGTCATGATGAAGAGGTAATCTGTGTCAGTATTCAAAATGATGTATATGCCCATTCACCTTTTCAAAGGACAAAAATGTAAACCTAAAACCATCAGAACCCATTCTAATAAAGAGAGAATTAGGTCCACAGGATTCATCAGTGGTGAGTGTCCAACGTATGCAAGTACTGTAAGTACTTGCATACTTATTAGTTACACTTTCCAAAATATACATCAAGAAAATCAGGGACAACAATCACAAGATAAAGACACATTTAAATAAAATAAATGTATTTAAATTAAAACTTCTAAATGTATTTTTATTTACCCTGTTACTAAAACCATGTACAATAGCTTTCCATTTGGGGCCAGGACTCCCCTGAAAAAGAGATTCTTAATCTCAGTGGGACTTTCCTGGTTAAATAAAGGTCAAATAAAAAAAAATAAAGAATACAATATCAATAGAAGCTTATGTCAATTGGTGGAAAAAGTGACCAAATATTCTACACACGTTTACATATAACACACATGTACAATGCGATATGGAGAACAGTCACTTGAGTAAATGTAACTGAGTAAATGTAACTACTAGTCCACAAACATGTGATCCTTGTAGGAGTCAATCTCCTCTCAAACGTTAATGCTCCTGGACTTGTGGGTGCTGCGAACTGAATCCGAATCTAATTGCAAAACTTGTCAGAATATCTGCAACTACATGTTGTTTTCCAAAATTGTGCAGCGCTAGTACGAACACAATGCAGATAGCAGCATCTTACTCTGAGGGAATGAGACTGTAATCCATCAGAGTAACGTCATGGTGTGAAATAAGGGCCTTGATACGCACATCCACACACACATGATTACAGCCACGATGGCCTGTCCAGGAAGATGTATTACCTGTCCTGATAACAAACTGCTCTTCATCCTAAATTGAAGCCAAAGAAGAGATTATTAGTTTTCGAGGTTAAAAGTGTCCCACTGGTAGAAAGCAGAGTTTATGGACATCCGCAGTGCTGCAGTTTCACTACGCAATGAAGAGGCAGTAGTTTGTTAAAGATTGCTTCAACTCTCCTCACGTAACTAACGCTGCAGCAAACGCAATTTGTGCCAAAAAAGTGCCACAGGCAACAACATTCTTTTTATCAAAGACAGTAATTGGACCACAGGCTTGACTTCAAGTTTAGCAAACTGGAGAGTTGTTGTAATGGCATACATTGATTCTGTATTGTAGTGTGCTTTTCTTTTGTTCAGTGAAATGTGGTTCTGCGGGAAACTTCAGCATAGTAAACTTTTTATCACTTAATGACGCCTAAATGACAGAGAGCTCTTTCTTTTGTTTTTGTATGCTAGGAAACAAAGAAAAAAGACACTAAGTCATAGATGATTTCCTTTCCTAACTGCCTTGGTCTATGTTATTTGCAACTTTATGGTGAACAAAACGTACTCCTTCTATACCTGTACCGATTAGCTATGAGTGTTAGCCTATACTGATGTGCTTAAACTTGTGAAGCATTTTTATCGATCATAAAATAAAAAAATAAAATAAAGGTAAACAAAATGCTAGCTTATCAGCTAAATCCATTTGAAACCTACACATTTCTTCTTCTGAGACCCCAAAGAGGCACCAAGAGCCCCCACAGCTGCAGCACAGAGGAGGCGTCACAAGAGGAGCTACAGGAAACAAAAAAGGGACAAACGAGGAGATGGTGAAAGACTGTTGTGGAGCGGAGGGAGCTGCAGGAGGAAGAGGAAGGAGGAGGTGGAGCTGACCAGTGCAGGACACCACGCTCTAAAACAGGCACAAACCCAGGAGGCGCTGCACCATTTCAGAGGATCATAGCAGACTGAAGGCAGCAAGCCAGGTTACTTCCGAGTGCTACAGTTTCCCTGACCTCCAAGGTCATGAGGGTCAGGTTGACACAGTGGCAGCGCGGCTCGGCCGCAGCAGCTCAGGATTAACACCTGAACACTATTACGTTGTACGCTTGTACAATGACAATAAAGCACTTACTTACTTAAAAAAAATAATAATAATAAACTAGCGGCCTTGTTGCTATTAGTATTACAGTGATAGTAAATCTCCACTAGCTACAACTTGAAGTGTGCTTATAGACTCATCCCTGTGAAGAAATGGGATGTAAGAATTGTACAAGGAAAGTTAGGTTTGGACATCAATTAACTTTACTCGCTCTCTCTTTAGATGTTTGTAAATACAATATATATATATATATATATATTGAAGAGATAATATTTTTATACGATGTTTTGTTCCTTTGGCTATTTAGCAAACTAACCAAAAGTTTTCATTCAGTGCAGTATAAAGGTGTGGTTTCCCCAAAAAAGTCCTTTGTTTCAGGGAAGATTGAGACACAGCGACCCCCACCCAGTCCACTGGCCACATGGTCAATAAAGGGTTCAAATTACAAGGGAGACCAAGGTGGAGCTGAATGCACAGCTGTGGGAGCCAATGGGAACGATGAAAACATTACATGTGGTCTTAGACTCATAAATCTTGTAAACAATGGAATGTGTAAAAATACTGTGCTTCCCCAGGAAGAGTCAGTATGCCCATTGGGAACGGCTGCTGACAGACACATTTGATAGGGCACTGGGAAAGACAGAATTCTGTATTAAGATGACATGTTAGGGAATAAAACGTCTAAGTTGAACTCCTTGATTTGTCATCAATTCCTGGTATGTATTTTTATTAGTTTTACGTAAGAGTAGATTTTGACGGTTCTGAACTCCTTTTTCAGTTTGAATGCGCAGTGTTGTCAATTAAAGGTAATGTTTAAAATAGGGGAAAAGTAAACTCGTCGTAGTGATACTCTTTATTGTGTACAAGGACAACACAGGAAAACGGCTGTTTTTCTTCATTTGGTGACCGCGACGGGCTGAAGGGGGTGCTGAAGAGCCGTCAAACGGAGACGCGACGAGGTTCGGTCTTCGAGAAAAAAAAAACCCACTTTTGCGGCAGGCATACCAGGTCCTTATCATTCCACATCATACAACAACAATTTCATGGACGTCCATCTAGAAAAGGTAAGACTGCTTTTGACCCCTACTATTGTGTGAGTCTCAAAGTACGTCTATTTGGCATATTTTTCCAAATTTTAGATTACTTTTTAACGGAGTTGTCTGTTGTGTGGTGTAATCTGTGAATTGATGGTGGAATTAAGGAAAGAAACGTTATAATTTGATATCTTAGATACCACAAAAAAAAGTGGGATAAATTGAAATTACGAGTAATTAACGGGCTGCGCGTTGGGGTTTTACCCCTGTAAAAGCTGAAATGCACGTAGGCAGAACCGCCCAAGGCCGTGGACGCACGGTCTGAAATAAAACGTTGAAATATAGTCGTTGACAGATTTGGGGTCTGTCTAAAATAAACGGTTGGAGGCCGTTAGGACGGGGATCCTATAAATTCTACATAGAAACAGGTTTGAGGCCTTTAGAACGGGGTTCTATAAATTCTAAAAAAAAATACGGGATTAAGTGGTATAAAAAAATTAATTAATAAAAAAAAAAAAAAAAAAAAAAAAAAAAAAAAAAAAAAAAAAACGAAAAAAAAAACCCATAGTGAATTCGGTGAATTTATGTTTGGTTTTTGGAAATCATAAACGGTATTAAGGTGAGTTGGAGTGGTGGTAAGTATAAACTTGTGTGACGCGACAAAGAAGGTAAGAAAATGCTGGAATTAATGGACTGTGAAGGTTGGGGGAAGGCAGTCACGGAGGCGTCGCCTCTCTTAACAAAGACCACGCGAAAAGACTTGAACAAGGCGATTTTGGCCTGTTTTCAAGGCTTTGAGCTGCTTCAGAGGGACCCCACGGTCCCACATTCACTGGAGTTTTTCTGCGGGGTTTTGACTGGTGCAGTGGAGTTCTGCACGAGGGAATTGCAGGACGAGGACAAATTAAAGGGGAGTAATGGACTCTTGAAGAGTGAGAAGAAACTGCTGAAACTCACGATCAGTAAGTATCAAAAACTGAGAAAACGCATCGACCCGGTCCTTGCACTTGCTTCAGCACAATGGTTGAAAGAGAGACAGGTTTTTTCCCCAACTCAAGGGGGAGGGGTTCAAAAGTCCCTCCCGAGAGGAGGGGCTCCCGCCGTGGAGCCGAAGGCCCCTGCTACAATCTCCCCCACTTCAGGGGGAGGGATTCAAGAGCCCCTCCCGAGCGGAGGAGCTCCCGCTTTGGCCCCACAGGCCCCTCCTCCGTATGACCAGAGCGGAGCGTGTGGGTCCTCTCTATACCCACAGTTAACCCTTCATGGACTGGTGGACGTGGACGTGGCGGCTTCAAACTTGTTATCAGCGGACGAGCATAAACATGTTAGGTCCTTGATAACACGCGCTTACACTGACTCCAAGACAATACCAAGGGATCCAGGCGGACAGTTGTGGGGGACAAAGGTGGTGGAACAAACAGAAAAATGCGCCAAGGAAACAATGCAAGCCCTTGAAGAATTGAAGACACACTCGCTGTCTCAGACACAGAAGGTGACTGAAGATCATCTAAAAGCGCAACAACAATTAATGGAAAGATTTAATGAAGAGACGGAAGCAAGAAAGGCTGAGGTTCACGAGCTGACTGAAAGGCTACAGGAACTTGCGCTTAAGGCCAACGTGGCCCAGCCGGCCCCAGTGGTGAAACAAAAGAAGACAGTAACTGAAAAGATTAGTCTTTCCCAGTTCTCGGATGATAGCGAGGACGAAGGCCACTGTCGGGCCAATGTGGAGTCATACAAAATATCGGATGAATTAAGCGCACTTTACACCGAAAAAAGAGGCGCTTTGGATCGCGTATTTGAACTTAAGAATAGAGACTATGAGGAGGATGAGGAGGAGGACTGGAAAGTGGAGCTGAAACAGGCAAAAAAGGTGGTAGCGGACCTACAGGTGAAAATTGAAAAAAAGACTAAGGAATTGGCCAAGCTCCCACAAGGAGCTACATATCGAGGTACTTATCCTCTTATTCAGACGGGACCCCCAGTAAATGCAGGGGGCCCGGTCCCTGTGGCCTATAAACCACTGAGTAGTATTGAATTACGACACCTTAGGGACACCTTACCCCCCCTACAAGAAGGGGGCAAAAAATGGTTTAGCACATTACAGCTACAGTGCGCCAACGCGCAGCTGGCGGTCGGCGATATTAAGGGCCTGGTGTCCGCGTGTGCAGCCCCTCACGCTGTAAGCCACCTACTGAGAACCGCGAACCTGCACAACGTGCAGGTCCATGAACCCTTTGATCCACTGGCGGAGAATTTCCTGACAGTAGTGGATCTTATGTATCCACCACCATCCCCCCAACCTCCCACATTCCCATCATTTGTACCGGGCACCTGCCCTACCCAATTTCTGGATAAATGTATCCAACTTTACATTGCATCCATGCATGTACACCCGTACAGACACCCACAGACATCCTGTCTGTTCCTTCAGAACGTGCTGGACGTTCTTCCAGAACCTATTAAGACCTGTCTGACCAATGTCCCAGGACTGACTTCAGACTCAACCACATTTCTGACTCATTTCAAACATCACGCTGAAATTTTCAACAAAAAACACAGTGCCAGACAAAGTAACATTGAAATCATGCAGGAAGAGCTGCTGAAGAATCAGCTTAACCAGACACGGCAGCAATTAACGGCTGCCAAAAAAGATAACAAAAAGACACAAATGGTGGCAACAACTCCCACACACACACCCCTGACACCTGTCCCTACACCAGCAAGCTTCCTATATACGCCTCCCAGAATCAGCCCTTAGGGCCAACATCACAAATGCACATTCATGTTCATAGCATAGGAGGAAACTCAGGGGGTAGGGGTAGAGGCAACAAAAGGGGACGATCAAGAGGCAGGGGGTCCGGCGGTACGGGCTATGGGGCTATTGGAGCTGGGCGGGGCCAAGAGCACAACCAGGCCTGCTTTCACTGTGGGGCGCAGGATCATTGGGCCAGAGACTGTACCCAAGGTGGCCTACAGGCGGGCTGCTTCAACTGTGGGGACCCCAGTCATTGGTCTAGGGATTGTCCCAACCCACCTGCTCGTGTGCCTTTGGGAGGAGCGCGTGGGGCACCACAGCTCCGACATCCGGCAGGGGGACCTGGCCGTTCTGGACCAGCCCCGTGGTTTCGTGGGGGCGGTGGTGGCAACTATCCAGTACACGACACTCATGGTTGCCTCCCATACGGTCAAGAGGACTTCTACTAGGGGTGCCCAGTGAGTCCTGGACCCACCCCAGAACCATTTGTCCCAGTAGAGGTGGGTGGGGAAACGTTGATGATGCTCGTGGATACGGGAGCTACTCATTCCACGACTAGAAAAGCAACACCACACATGCTAAGTGACAAAAGCATTAACCTTTCAGGACTCACGGGAAAGGCAACCCCTCTACGCATGACCAAAGAACTGACTTTCAAACTGGCTGGACAGACTTTCAAATCGTCATTGATATATTCACCCCAGACTCCGGTGAATCTGCTTGGTCGAGACATCCTTCAAGCTACAGGAGCCATTATTAACTGTTCCCCTGACGCCATGTATGTTACGTGGCCAAACGGATATTCCATCACCTGCACACCGGCACGGTCGCATGGACTTTATGTTTTTCGGGAAGAGCGTATGGCTGAGGGAGTGTCAATCTATTGGCTACTCCTAGAGCCAGGGACTCCTGACATGACTGGACTCTACGCAAAAATGCTCGAATGGAAACCATGGTTCACTATGCTCCACCCATATGCCCCTCCAATTGATCCACTGCACTGCACTCTCTTCTATGACAGAAGTGCTGACGCCCAATACCAGTTGGCTTTTGATAGTGAGGTTAGAGGTAATACATATACTATCACATCCACACATTTGTATGTACATGAATCAGGTGTTGTTGCCCCAGTTGTTCTGCCGGAAAACATAAAATGTTTCTATAAAAGAGACACTCTTACTGACCCACACGTGTCACTGTTCTTAGGCCCTGGCCATGAGGCCAGGGAGTTGGGTCCCCTAACACATAAACTTAACAAGGTTCTGGACTGGGAGCAGACTGGTATGGATGGGGTAATGTACAGTTCAAGTACACAGGCATACAAGGTCGAGTTAGGTTTAGCGATAGACGAAACAATGGCTGAAGAAGAGATTCTTTCTCGGTCTCATGGCCGCGAGTTGACCGACCATGAAGGTGCGGAGGACATGTTAAAGCGCTTCTCAGAGGACTTGTGGGCGAGGGGCCCATCGGACATCGGTTATTGCACGAAAGTGGACCCGGTAACTTTGGATGTTGCCCCGGGGTCTCGTGTTTATGTCCCGCAAAGACCTTTTCGTAAGGACAAACAGCGGGAGGGCATTGAAACTGCCCTAACAGACTTATGGGAAGCTGGGGTATTAGAGCTTTCTGATTCTCCTTGGAATACTCCTTTAAACCCAGTGCCAAAGCCTGATGGCACTTTTAGACCTGCACATGACCTAAGAAAGGTAAACGAAGTCACAACCACACCTCTCTTGCCTGTTCCAGACCCTCACAAATGTCTCTCTATCCTGACTCCTGTGATGAAGTACTTTACAGTCATTGACCTGAAACATGCATTCTTCACCATTCCCTTGGCTAAGGAGTGTAGATATCAATTTGCATTTACATATGGTGGAGTGAAATTGCAGTACAAGGTCTTACCTCAAGGTCATCGGAACTCACCAGGAATCTTCAATAAAGTTTTGAAGGACTGTTTGTCCCCTATTGAAGTACTTCCCGGTGCTGTTGTGTCACAGTACGTTGATGATATTTTAATTGGCGCTGAAAGTGCCAAAGATTGTTTGGACGTGACGGCCGCTGTCCTGTCACGTCTCCTTGAATGTGGCTTTAAGGTCTCAAAGGAGAAGCTACAATGTTGCCGACCCCAAGTTCTCTTTTTGGGTAAGGTTATTTCGGGTGGTCATATTACCCCTAGTGCCACCCAGAGGCAGTCCATTCTTACGGCCGACCGTCCGGATACGGTACGGTCCCTTCTTTCCTTTTTAGGGTTGGCGAATTACTCCAGACACCATGTCTTGGACTACACAGGTAAGACTGCTCCCTTGCGAGAAATCATCCGCGCAGCTGGGGTTCGAGATCTCCGAGCCTCCCTGTCTTGGACGGAGGAGGCTGACAAAGCCTTTACTGACCTAAAGGCAGCTTTGGCTTCCTGTGCGGACCTTGCCATTCCTGATTACGGTAAGCCTTTTCATCTTGATACCACCATCACCAATTGCTCCGGACATGCGGTCTTGTGGCAGAAAGGAGCGAGTGGTCAGCGTAATATCATACTTTACGCATCCACCTTGTTGGACCCAATTGCCAAGAAGGCCACTGATTGTGCGCTGTTTGCTGATACATTGGCTTCCTTATTGAAGAAGGTGGCTCATGTAGTGATGGGTCATCCATTGGTGGTGTATACCTCTCACTCGGTGGTAGCTTATGTACAATCTAAAACCTTTGCCCTGACTCCTCAAAGACAATTGAGACTTGCAAGGGAACTGACTGCCCCAAATTTAACTTTTGCTGCCGATGACGCTCCTAACGTTTCGGCAGGGCTGACCCTTACTGGCTCCCCACATTGCTGTGAGTCTTTCTCTCAATCTCAGGTTCGGATTAGGCCTGACTTATCAGACCAACCTTTACCGGGCTCTCGTTTGCTTTTCACGGACGGACATTGTCACAGGCTCCCGGATGGGTCCCTGTCAGCTGGGGCTGCGGTTGTTGAACTTTCGCCACCGAACCACACTCGCACAGTTTCCAGCTGGGGCCCCTATGGTGGCTCCTCCGCCCAGTTTGCGGAGTTGATGGCGCTGAAATTGGCGTTGGAGGTTGCTTCGGGTCAGCGTGTCACGATTTACACCGACTCGGCTTATGTGTGTGGCCTAGTGTTGCGTGATTTGTCGTCTTGGAAAAGGAACGGCTTTTTGACCGCTAAGGGCACTCCTGTAGCCCATAAAGAACTTTGCGAAGAAGTAGCTGACAGTCTGTTGCTCCCTGCTGCTGTGGCGGTAGTGAAGGTTCCTGGTCATTCTAAGGCGGACACAATGACTGCCATTGGCAACAGGGCGGCGGATGTTGCGGCGAAAATGGCGGGTGATTATCATTTTGACTCTCCCGGTGAAGGGGAGTGTAATCCTTTGATGTTGGTAGGACTTGTTCAGGCTCCTTTGTTGGAGTCCTTGCAGCTGGTCTCGGATGTATGGGTCAGTATTTCTACAATTGACGGTCATGATGTTGCTCTGACTGACTCAGGTCATCTCTGGATGCCCATGGAAGTGTGGGATCGCTTGGGAACCTTGGTGGAGAACTTGCCGCCAGGCAGGGCGCACAGCCTTAAATTTCATTTAGACACCTTTTGGAAGCCCCACTTAACGCCTGTTGCTTTTCAGGGACTTCTGAGTGTCGACGAGTGCCGTTCTTATCATGATGAATACGGTGAGGACTTTTGGTCACGAAATCGCCTTGCTGACGCGTACGTTGATGGGGTCTATCGTGGCCCTAATGGCCTGCCATTCTTGACGCCATCAATGGAACAACGTGTTCTAGAGGAAATACATGGTTTGAATCACCTTGGTCCGAAGGGCATGGCCAGCATCTTGGAACAGTTCTACTACCATAAGATGCCTCTCTTTTTGTGTAAAGACTTTGTACGTGCGTGTCAGACATGTGGTGCCTTTAATCCTCACCCACACCACAAACGAGGTGCGGGTGCGGTGAAAACGGGACGCTACCCTGGTGATGTGATCCAGATTGATTTCACGGACATGATCGTGCCTCACCAAGGTAAGCGATTTCTGTTGGGTATTGTAGATACGTTCTCGGGATGGCCGGCGTTCTTCCCATGCAAAAGGGAAAGCTCAGCTGAGGTCATGGCTGTACTTCTGAAAGACTGGATCCCTCTCTTTGGGGTTCCCTCGGAGTTACACAGTGATTCCGGGACCCACTTCACGGCCCATGATGTTAAGACTCTCTGTGGTCTCTTGGGTGTTCACAAATCGTTCTCCTGTGTATATTACCCTAAAGGTAACGCTAAAGTGGAGAGAATGAATCGGTCACTGAAGAGTGTTCTTGCCAAAATGCTGCGTGACAACCCTAAAGCCACTTGGTTGTCCTCGCTCCCCGCTGCGTTACTTCACCTTAGGTCCACTGTGAATAACACGACTCATTTCACCCCATTTGAACTTGTGTTTGGCAGGGCCATGCCCGGGTGCCTGCCTAAGTCTAACTCAGCGACCTTGCCTGAAGTTACTAACATCTTCCAGTTCAGACCGTATTTTGAGGCTCTCAATACACTTTTGAAGGAACTAACACCCATTGTGGCGACTGACACCACTGTTTCTGATTACACAGCGGACTTACCATCGAGGGTCTACATTAAAAACCACACCAGGACCTGTTGGAACGCTCCCAGATACTTAGGACCTTTTGAAGTGACTCAAAGGACTGCCACCGCGGTTAAGGTTGAGGGGCGTGACAACTGGTACCACTGGTCACACTTGAAGCCCTGTTCTGAGAAAACAGGCTTACATTGGACTCATACGCATCCCAGACGGTTGACACATCCTGCTGAATATGATAGTGGGTCTAACAGCCCCACTGAAGGGGGTGGGGGACACCAACCCCAACCCAGACGATCACAAAGACATAAAAAAGACTAACAAATATGGACTTAAGGCCTGGGTTTTAAAACCAGGACCTTTAAGGTGTCCATACGGGGTGTGGGCCCTGACACTTGCTCTTTGCTTGCTCATCATACCAACAGTAATAAAAATAGACGATCCACATAGTTGTGAGGGACGGGTCAGAGGACACCCTATCAAAGAATTGAAATTGGCCCTCTACAAGGTATGCAAAGAAGTAGGTAAAACACCTGGAGAAAATCTGGTCATCTACTGCAACAATGCAGGTACAATGTTGGTGAAAATGAGAGAAGCAGTGTCGGACCAACACACCCTAGACTGGATCACCCATTGTACAGAAAAAATGATAAAAACAAAGAAGGAACAAATGATGCTGTATTGAAACCTGTGATTTATGATGTATCTAACATGTCTGTTTCCACAGAGGGAGATGGATCTAGGAAGCGACGGTCTTTCGATACGGGGGGTCATAAGCCAGGAGAGAATAAATGGGTAAAATTAGCTAAGCACACGGCCATGATTACCAACTCAACCCCGCCCTGTTGGGTGTGCTCCCTCAGGCCCCATCATGCTGCAGAAGTGCCGTCCACTGTCCCCGTCCCGATTTCGGTAAGGGCCTCGGTGTGTCTATTGTGGCTCTACCATTGGTGGAGGTGGACTGATAGGGTCCTACCGGGGTGCGAGCCATACAAAAAGTATGCTAGTCCCTTACAATGGGTCTGGCCAGGGAATTGGACGACCGGAACCAATGACACCTTGAGGAAGGGGATACGGTTTGCTGGCGTGACACATTTTAGGAAGGAGCTAGTAGCGCCCCTCGGGTTTAAGCGGGAATGTGGGCAGGGGGACAGGTACTTGGGTAAAACATCGTGCTTAGATTACATAGGTGATGGGTTTTCTGTAAGAAACCAAACATGGGCCGAGAGAGTAGTGAAATTCCACAGTGACCTCGTAGAAAAAGCGAGATAAAACATAGAAGGCATCCGTTTTTCGGACAAACATGGCCGTTGAACCGAACCACTTGGGCTAGGGTAGTGGAAATGACTCCCCTAACCTACTCCGCGGTAGTATCAGTCCCACTGAGAGGGGGATTTCCCACCCCGGTCGGACACATCTGGCTATGCGGCGATAATAGTTATTTGACCCTGCCGCGGGGGTGGTGTGGGACCTGCACTCTGGCTCGTTTGAAGCCCTCATCTATTGTGGTGTCAGATGCACTAATGCAAGACGCCGTACGAGAATATAGACACCATAACCTACATAAGCACGGCATGAGAAAAAGGGACACCCTGAAGGTGGGAGATCGTACCCTCGGTCAATCATACGTACCTTTCTCTGATAACGGCGGACGTAAGCCCCTGTTCGGAGATGGGAAAGGATTTATCGCCACGCTGATCCCTATGATCGGTGTGGCGGCCTCCATGCAGCGTCTAAATGAGGTATGGTGGATCCTGGAGGACCTAACTGAGGTAATAGGCGACATCTTGGACCAAATGGAACGGAGTCCAGAACTTAAGGCAGTGGCTGTTGTGGCTATGCAAAATAGAGTGGCGTTAGACGCGCTGTACGCTGAACAGGGTGGTATGTGCGCAGCAGTTGGCCTTGACCACTGCTGTACATATATTCCCGACGACACTGGCAATTGGACAGCCATTAAAAATAAAGTAAAGGAACTCAAAGACTTCCTCGCGTCTCAAGAAGACCAGGGTCCTCAGTGGACCTGGCTAAATTGGTTGAATTCCGGTTCCTGGATCCATATCCTTCAAAAGGTGGGTATTCTTATAGGTGTAATACTCTTGTTTTGTTGTGTTTTGTTTTGTTGTGTTGTGCCTCTCATTCGCAGCATGGTCTCCAGGGCTCTGGGTTCCACTGGGGGCATCTATACCATGGGTGATGCGTTCCAGGGGGACACGGAGCTCAGGACAAGGGAAACGCAAGAAGGGGGTGGTCCCAGCCTGTACTTGGAAAGAGTACGGCAGGCTTTGAAAAATGAATGGAACGACCCCCGACAAGGCTGTGATGGAGAATATTGTGGTGGAGATAATATCTAAACAACACTGTTCGGTGTTGTTGTGCTTGTTGTGTTTTGTGTTGCAGGAATGTTTATTTTTGTGTCAAACAGAGACGGTCCCAGGGGGACGTAAAAGGTGAAATGTACCGTTGACACGGAATAAAAACCAGCCAAGTTCCGCTTGGAAAGATTAGTAAGCGGAAGTTACACATGGGAAGAGAGAGATGATTTTGTAACCACTCAGCGGCTGGTTGAGTATGCCCTACATAAAGTGAACATGTTTATTTGGTGTTATAATATGTGAAATTGTACTGTGATTTTTGATACAGGCTGTACTTTTGTGAACTTGAAAATATTATGGTTTTGTTGACCTCCTTTTAGAGGTCAGAAAGGGGTCTGAAGAGATAATATTTTTATACGATGTTTTGTTCCTTTGGCTATTTAGCAAACTAACCAAAAGTTTTCATTCAGTGCAGTATAAAGGTGTGGTTTCCCCAAAAAAGTCCTTTGTTTCAGGGAAGATTGAGACACAGCGACCCCCACCCAGTCCACTGGCCACATGGTCAATAAAGGGTTCAAATTACAAGGGAGACCAAGGTGGAGCTGAATGCACAGCTGTGGGAGCCAATGGGAACGATGAAAACATTACATGTGGTCTTAGACTCATAAATCTTGTAAACAATGGAATGTGTAAAAATACTGTGCTTCCCCAGGAAGAGTCAGTATGCCCATTGGGAACGGCTGCTGACAGACACATTTGATAGGGCACTGGGAAAGACAGAATTCTGTATTAAGATGACATGTTAGGGAATAAAACGTCTAAGTTGAACTCCTTGATTTGTCATCAATTCCTGGTATGTATTTTTATTAGTTTTACGTAAGAGTAGATTTTGACGGTTCTGAACTCCTTTTTCAGTTTGAATGCGCAGTGTTGTCAATTAAAGGTAATGTTTAAAATAGGGGAAAAGTAAACTCGTCGTAGTGATACTCTTTATTGTGTACAAGGACAACACAGGAAAACGGCTGTTTTTCTTCATTATATATATATATCTCAGGTACAGGGCCTTTATTGAACACTCATGAGATATTTGTAATCATTGGTTAATTTGCATCCATTGTCTTACAGGCATTGAAGGCAAAACAGGTGCAGTGACAATATGCAAAGGCCACAGCTGAGATCAAGTAGGTAAGTAAGTGCTTTATTTTCATTGTACAATTGTACAACAAAATTGCGTTCAGGTGTTGGGTTAGTCCTGAGCCGCTACGACTGAGCCATTGTGGGCCAACCTGACCAGTACGTTTTTAAAGGTAGGGGAAACTGGAGCACCTGGAGCGTGGTGCGGCTAAGCCACACACATCTTCTATCCTATTGTTCTGGCTAATGTTTGTTCACTGGAGAATAAGACGGATTATATTCGCCTGCTCTTCCCAGAAGATGGTGAAAGACTGTGGAGCGGAGAGAACTGCGCAGGAGGAAGATGAAGGAGGAGGTGGAGGAGCTAACAAGAGTCTTGCCCAGATACCTCCTCGTTTGTCCCTTTTTTGTTTCCAGTAGCACCTCTTGTGACGCCTCCACTGTGCTGCAGGTATGGGGGGCTCTTGGTGCCTCTCCAGTGTTCCAGAAGAAGAAATATGTAGATCTAAAATGTCTTTAGCTCATAATGCTGTTAACTTTAAAAGAGCTGGGTCCTGCATGGCTTGTATGGATTCTCTGCAGTCAATAATCCACTGAACCAACTGAACCTCAAAACCACCAACCGTTGGATTAGTCAACTGCAGTTACTTAAACCTTACTGCTCTTACAGCAGAACAAAAGGCATTACATTCCTCTCAAAAATGTATGGCTCATTGCCATGACGTGCATATTTTTGTCACTCCATTTTACAAAAAGCACATTTAAACACATTTCATCACATGTATAAGTGATGAAATATACATTTTTTTGTTATGTTTTCACACCTTAAACCTCTAAAATGTCAGGTGGTGCAAATGACCAGCAAATGACCAGACTAATAAATCTTCTGAAAATGTTATTTTCAGGGTAACAAATTAAAAATAAAACATCATGGCATAATTGTATATTAAATGTCTTTCAAATAAGTAATCATTCATGAATATTGCTAGTTTTAAAGCTTTTGAGATCAATAAAAAACATTTGTCCGACAATTTGTAATCTTAAAATGTCAAGATGGCACCAACCGTAAGAACAGGGCTGTTATTTTGAAATAAACAGCAGTACCCTGAAACAGGATATAACATCAGCCAGAGGAACACGAATTATTTATGGCTGAGTGAAAAATTTGAATATCTCTATCAAGAATTGAGAAAAAATTGGTAAACTGTCACTCTTTCGGTGTCAGGTGTTACAACCAATGTAAATATTGGAAAATACTATTTTATTATAAAAGTATTTAATTTGTTTTAAAAAGTAAATGTTTACCCATGCTTACAAATGCTAAAGCTAATGTAAGAGTCCACATAAAAGCCAATTTAATTTGAAATTAGTTGTTATCAGGTGGTGCAGCCAGACTGTCAAGTGGTGCAACTGCAAAAAATGTCAAATTACCATCTAAAAATCATAGGGATGCACTGATCCAGTACAGGTATAAGTTAACAGTCAATACTAGAAAAGATATAGAGAGATTGGTTTAAAACATCCGACAGTGAACCGATAACTGTTTTGGGCTGACACTGAGCACTCGGTCCGTGATCCTCTTGTTTTACAGCTGATTACAGCATCAGTCAGATACAGATTACAGATGAACTGTTCAGAGGACACAGGCTGTCTAAGAGATTACATGGCAAACATTTTACTTTGTGCAAATTGTTGGAAACTATTTCAATTTCAGAAAAAAAAACGTTTTTAATGCAGAAAAGCTAAAAATACATAAAAACAATACATTTAAATTACTTAACAAACATAACTTGTTTAAACACACAATTATGGACTCAAAAATATGCAAGCCATCAGTTTTGAAAAACGTTTTGAAAATATGTTTTTAGACCCATATATATCAAAACGTTGGATGCACTGCCCACTAACTAACATAAAGTGTCCAGCTCTGACGAATAGAGAAAAAAGGTCCTTGCCAAAAGATACATTTGTTTGTGGCATTTTCCTGCGTATTTTAGTTCACCCAGTCATCTAAATGGCCCCTTATGGATTTCCCTTAATCTGTCTGGCCTGGCTTGAGACTTTAATGAAAACAGATGCGATCCGTCGAGATGCCCCTCCGGTCCACTTGAGCGCAGTGGCACCTGACTTGGTTCACAAAGGAGGAGCATTTGCACCGCCCGGGCCAGTCTTAATTGCAACCCTACAAGTGCTACACACACACTCACACACACACACAAGTGCACAAAAAAGTCCCCCACCTTTGAATTAATGTCGGGCTCAGAGCTAAGACCTCTGTTACTATGGTTACAAAAAGAAAAATTTGCAATTTGGCCATAACTCAAAGTCTGCTGCTTATTATTGTCAGTTCTGCCACACGTTGTACACGGGCGGCGCGGAAATGGCCTCACTCTTCGACCGTTGGTGCACGCACATAACAATAACACTAAATAATGCAGAAATACGCTGGGAGAACGTCAGTGGGACACAGCCATACGATTTACGACATTGTTATCTCTAGAAATAAGGTAATGTTTTTGGCAGGTATTGATGCTTTGTTTGTTAGCTGTATTGGATATTGATTAATTGTCAGGCACACCAGTAGGATAAATGGTTTTGGTGCTGATTTTTTACCACTGCCTGAATCTGAAATCTTTCAAAACAAATTGCAAGAATGGGCCAAAGCCAAAGGAACTAACTCCGACAGGGAAGTATCCACACAATCTCCGGTCCAACTATAGCTGCCAATCTCAGCCCTCCCAGGTCTTAAGTGGTTTAGTTATAGCTACTATAACTACAGCGGCATTTTTACCTTTTTCTACAAACTGCATTTGAATCACCAGTGACCCTACGGACCCATCCCAGAAACTCTTCAAGGTAATGCATTCAGGGAGGACACTGCACAATCCACGAGCCAGGTCTAGTCGACTGAAGAACAGTTTATACACAAGGCTATCACGAAGCTGAACTCCCTCCCTTCCCTGCCCTCTCTGTGCTTCCACCCCTCACCCCACACCAAAGGTTTGAGTGAATTTCAATTTCGATTCATATATACAGGAATTGACAATAAATATATTTAGTTTTTTATTTATTTTTCTTTGATACGCTCAAACATGCATCGGCGCTAAAAAGCACTCTGTCCACAAGAGGTCAGTAAAGGAAATAAATGGATTTGTTGTTAATGTGCAAAAGCGTTTTCCACCTGATAATTATACAACCAATGCCTGAGTCACGGCAGTATTTACCGCTGAAGTGCAACAGAGCAAAGATGAGCAATAATGGGTTTCTTGTTTGAGCTTTCACCCTGCTCTTTCTCTTATGCATTTAATAATAGCTCCACTTTCTGTGCGTGTGAAACTGTGGTATTGCTTTCTCACAGCTAAATCAGAAACTCTCCCAAGAACCACAGCTTTAAGGTGCAGAGTGCACTGCTGTGTAAAAAATCAAAGTAATACCAGGTAACCGTGCAGCTTTATCAGAGGCGAGAGGCGTGTTGGCAAATGCACAATGAAAAATCACTACCTTTTGTCTCCTAATACCCAGTATTTTCACTTCACACAATCTAAAGCTAGCTCCATCTATTGCAACCACACAAGCAAAACCGCTTGTGTGTATTTATTTGTGGGACTACAAATCCATTGTACAAGACTTTGTACTTGCATACAAGCAGAGTTACTATGAAGCAGCAAACACATCTATTATTCTGTATCGGTTAAGTTTAAAATCATTTATGATGAGAAGAAACTTTTGCATGTCTTTAATATGAAAAGAAAAAAAACTAAAATAGGTGCTATTTTTGGTTTGTTGTTTTATAAAGCTGAAATATCTTCTTTATCCAAGTTTGATGTATCTGGCCATCACATCTTTTTGTGCGAGCATTATTCAAAGAACAATAACAGTATTACAGTTATTATTCTGGGATTGCATCATTACTGAAATATACATTAGGTGTCAAGCAGTGCTTCATTTGATTTCCCGCTTGGTGGAACACATTCCCTTTTGTTTCATTTTCTTGGGGTAAAGAATCTGAAAACTATTTCTATGGATCAGGCAAATATCTGAGCTGAAAAAATATGGGGAAATTTCAGAAACTGTTTTGGCCTGGGCCCTCGGTCAAAAGTGTTCCAATAACTTCAGATTTTTTTTTTTTTTTACAAATTAAGCTCTGGTGTCAAGCAGTTTTCACAGTTTACATGAACCTTGATGGCTGAATATTTGAATTACTATGTTCATATCTACGAGTACACACACACACACACACACAAACTCAATGGCTAATCCCCCCACTTCTGTACAATTAATAACTCAAATAAATTGCCACAAACAGCTAAGTTATCTTCCCAGTATCTTGAATCAGCAGATGTTCGGTGCATCCAAGGTAGCTGCTCCCTCCCTCTCCGCAGAGCCGTGTGCATAACGCCATGTTTACTGCATGTTGACATGGAAAATATTTTAGGGTGAAATAGGTAGTGATTCATATATACACACTAACTGCACTGCACTGTTTGTCTTTAAACTTCACTTTTCCCAAATCGTGTATATAAGCCTGCTTTAAGAACGCCGGATCACTCACACGGCTCCACTGTACTTGATAGGATTACAACTGCGACATTATTAAACTTGGATTTTCTTTTTATACTTTCGAATGGAACATTTTCAGTGGACTATCTTGCTGACAAGGTGATGACCTCACGCTCTATACCGTTAGCTGTTTACATTGGGTCTAACAGAAAAATCTTTCATGTTTCAACGCATCTGTCGCCAAGTACTTGCTTGAGGGGTATTTGGTGGGTTTTCAAGTTTGAAGGAAAGAAAAAAAAGAGACATAAGTATAGAGGAGTATTATGCCTCAATTTGTTTTACATGACAGGACTATATACTTCACGCTAGATATATCAGACTTTTGGCTTTGTGTATTGACAACTAAAGCTGTAAGTGAAAGGTTATCTAAAGCGGTCCCGTCTCTGGCACCTGTATGGTTGTGTGTGGAGTGTGCTCGTTTGTTTACACAACACGGGGGTGGTAATGCTTGTGTCCTCTTCCCTTTCTGGTGCTCTGGGCATCAGGATCAGACTCCGGGCTTGACGTTCTCCTCCTGCGTTTACTAAACAGCGCGAGGAGGACATGAATGTTTAACTGTATACAGAAGCAGCGCGTGTGTTATGGGTTATAAGGCCCAGCTACGTGAGCAGTTAGCATAGTGTGAAGTGGGTAAAAAGAGGATTGAGTAGCGTTAACGTGAACTGAAAGAAATACCATGCAACATTTCACCTAATAAACAGAATAAAATGTACAATAATGTCATTCATTACAGGCGATTCGTTTGGTGAATAACACAGAACGGGCTTGCGTCTCCTTAGTCTTTACTCAAAACTTGGCAAGGAGTGGGATTTGCTTTGAGCCAAAAACATTAAGTTTAAACACATTCTTCTTCATTGGTTTTCAAACTTTTCACACCAAGTACCACCTCATAGAATAATTGACCTTCCAAATATCACCAGGCCAAGATAAAGATCAAGGCAGGACCAAACTGGATATAAAAGGGTCAAAAATAGTTCTTATTTGGACTAAAGTATATCTAAATGGTGTGCAAATTACTGATGGGACGTTCATGACCGACCAGATCCTAGTTTTTTTTTTTTTTCGAGTCAATTTTACCCAGAACTGCCCTGAATGAACACAAGAATCAGCCCAATAATGGAGCAGGCAACACAAGTGACAGTTGCAGCCTCTTTTTATGCACGAGTGTGCCTTTAATTAATCACATCTTAGATATTGTGAGTTATCTGCTGGGCGTTATTCGAAATTGGCTCTTTGAAATGATCCCAAAGACTGTTTTGCATAGCTAAAGATATTTTTTACCCGCTGCTTTTGTTTTAGTTTTAAAAAAAGGAATCACTGTGTATGGAGAGAGTTTTTTTTTCTACTTAATGTTATTTTGAAGCAACACTACTCCTACTTTAGTCCAACTTCTGGTTGCTTTCCTCACCTCTGAGTTTGTGTGTCTGCGCCATCACTGACTATTAAAACCGACCACTCCCTTTCCTACCCGACAGTGACACATTAAATTGTCATCGCAAGGTTCATATAATCTGGAAAAAAACACAAATCTGTCAAGCGCATCTGCCGGGGGTATAATGGCCGTCTATCTGAGTTTATAATATAAACAAGAGGCTCTCGTCTTGCCATGAAGAGCAGGGGGTTTGAACCGGTGTCTATGTAGGTGTGTGGGTCCCATTCCGTTAGTCAGACAGGTGCGTGGAAGACAGCCACGAGCCACGCAGCAGGTGGAAGGGAGGATTTATAGATTTTAATCATATCACTCGGTTGAGCAATAATTTCAGCGCCTACAGCAAGGAAAGGTCCGCGGCCTCATGGTTTGTGATTGATGGACGCTGCACTGGTGATCCCAGATTCATGCTGGACAAGTAATGCTAGCCTCGCATTGCGTATATAAGGCTATTTACATCAACAATCACGAAATAATACAAAAGGCTTTCAAGAAGTAGCCATCTGGAGGTTTTTATTTATTTATTTTGGTTGAAGCCGTTTCTAAAACAGAAGGCTTTGCCAATGTCTCACAGCTCAGAATTGACAAAGCTTTGTAGCTGAGAGGTGAAAAGCCTTCAACCAAAACAAAAGCGTAGTCTAGGTGACTACTTTTGTTAGCACCACAAATTATCCACAAATTATAAGTTATAAAACACAATTATATTAAATTGAATTCTGGTTGAATCAAATATTTTTTCCCTCTATGTTTTTCAGTGTTGGCTCTAGAACCTTTGCGGTTTCTTATCCTGAGGCGTATTTAGCTGTTCATATTTGAGACCCTGTTTAGTTTAGTATTCAGTAGTGCTCTGGTTTTCTCCTATATGTTCTGAAGTGCAGCACAATGTACAAAGTATGATAATAGCAGTTCTCATTCACTGCTGAAGCATCAGTATTAACAATGACACAGTTCAATTGTATTCCTGTTGTTGAGGAGGGAAGTCTGATGAGCACTTGTCAGGGAAAAAGACGAACTAATGAGTAGCTGCAGTTGCAACAACACATCTAGATAGTGACATGTTGCTGTAATTGCATAGAGTTACGTGCATAATTATTACAGAGGAAAGAAAACTACCAGGGAATAGGGAAAAGTCAAAGGAATCCAAGAATTTGCTTTGTGCCACAAGATTCACATTAATGAACTGGTTTCAGGCAGACAGGCTGAAGCAATAAATCCCTCATCTTAAAACTAGTCTTATCTAAAACCTCCATCTGGAAAATGTCTCCCATCCTTGCTCCCCTCCTGACCGAGTCATCCCATCGCTGCCATGATTAACGGTTACAAATTTGCATCCATTTGAAAGTACATCAAGTACATTGAGTACATCAAGGTGCTGTTAATGAGCTTCAAAAGAACAAAAAACCCCTACACAACTTGCTAATGTTTCTGTTGGCACAGAAAGTAAACTCTGGTAGAATCAACATTGAAATAAGCCACGCCTATGTTCCTAAAGCCGCTGTCTACTCTGCTTACGCAAAACCCCAAAGACACGGGGGACTGGTGAAAGTGCCAAGAAAAGGAAGTTAGTTAGATTTGCAACATGTCAGGGCAGTATTTTTTCATTATGTTTTACATCCTCTCTTTCTCTCTCTTCTTGTAAATGCCCTCATCCCCGGATTCCTGTAAAAAGTTTTGCATACCAGTTTGGCACAACATGTCTAAGACTAGACGGAGCACATTTTACACGGTTAAACTAGCAGCTTAAAAAAAACGAGAATTTACCTCATAAATAAAGACGATAAAATACAATTGCAGTTATGCAAATACGAACAGCTTGACCCCCTAATTTTGAACCACTAGTTACCTTTGACAATTGCCCCAACTTGATCCAAACTCTGTTCTTTTCCGGTCTCCTTTGTGTATAGTGTAAATGACAGTCATGCTGCCAGTGTTATCGGGTAAATAGACGGAGCCGATGGTGACATGGATCAAAGTGTGGCCCAAAATATCTGCAGGACAAGAACGGCATTGGAAAACACAAGGTCAGGAGTCAAGAGCATGTAGTACAATTCAACAAATAGGAAGAGTGGGTTTTGTAAAGACAAAAGAGTTAACTAAACATTTTGCTCACAGGTAATGTTATTAGGATGCGGCCTGGTGGCCTTAGGCTCTACAACCACTGAACTTGAAGTGCTTCTTTACATTGTTTCATTCATCCACTCTGAACACCCAGTAGTGATATGAAACTGCTCTAAAGTGCTGGCGCTGAGTGATGGAAGTGTGGCTGCCAATCTGTGCCGTCAGTCTCTGACATATATCGATCACTCACACACTTATGCACACTGCATTGACACAGGTAATGATCAAACCAGTTGTGTAACATCTGTGTGTTTTAGCAGTAACAGTAAGGGCTTACAGTCGTATTGTACTTTTCAACACTGATGTCATTATTGATTCACTTCATCCTCTGTGGTTAGCTGCTACTGTAGTCGCAGATGCTGTGGGGTAAACTGACGAAAGTGAGGCTGCCAATTATACATCTAGGCAAGGAGAGTGAAGTGTCTTGCCCCAGGACACAATGCCAGTCTGCACTTACAGGAGCCGAGATTCAAACCTCCAACCTCTTCAATTAAACAGGACAAGCCGCTCTACCATCTGAGCCACTGTCGCCGATAATGCAATGTAGACTAAAGATAATAAGGTCATTTGCTAGTTGGAAAATGTTCCTCAAGTCTAGTAGTACAGGCCATTCGACACTGACCTTCAAACTGAAATACTGCAAGGCAAACCAGCTGGTCTATATATATATATTATTTATTTAATAATATTTAATATTTTTTATGCATGCCCTTATAGCCTTATAGTTTAACGTTCTTAGCTTATTTTTTATCTTAATTCTGTGTTATATGTTCTATGTCGCACGTTTGCACCAAGACAAATTCCTAGTTTGTAAACCTTGTTCACAAACCTTGGCAATAAACCTATTCTGATTCTGATTCTGATTCTATATAAGAAAGAAGAACATAAATTATACACTTTTCAAGTTTAGTGCATTCAGCAGGCCATACATTGTGTGCATTTCGTCAGATTTTCTGTTCTATAAGGCTGCTGTCAAAAACTAATCATTTTGGGAAATTTAGGAGATTCTGAAACTTGTGCCGGAGATAGGCAAGGCATTTCGTACACAAGGCAACGCAATGCGCCTGAGACAAATACAACTCAAAGCTACACTGGAAAAAAATCATTTCTAGGACTTAATTTGCCTTGAATGATGAGTGGCTGCTTATTGGCCTCTTTTGCCGATGATTGTGAAAACAAATAAAACTATAAAATTAAAAATATGGACACTACATGCTGCTTGGGTGGTTAATGTATTTTTTTTAATAACTTGGTCTTAACGTTTGAGTTCTCTTACCATATTTGCGATGGAGCAGGGTCTGTATGCTTGTTCTCTTCTGCAAACATCTTTAGTGGGCTGTCTGAAACAAAATGTCATATACAGTAAAGAACATTAAGCAGTGTAAACCAACACATCATCTTTAAACAGGATGCTACTCTTGTGCACCAATTTGTTTATACTGTTATGCAGTTTCTAATCAGGAGTTTTCAAACTTCCATAAAGTGCTATGTGAAATGTAAACCTCAAAGTGAAGTTTATTTCAAGTGGCACAACTTTCTTCTTTGGTTGTATCTTTATGTTCTTGTGGGATTAGGTGAAGCCCTTTGTAACTATGTTTTGAAAAGTCCTATATAAATAAAGCACCTTTCAAAACACTTATTATTGGCAGTAGTAATAGAGTTACATTTCTACTATGTCCATTGCAAAGTTTAAGAATAGCCATTGTACTTAGATTAGGTGACTTGATACCAAATGTCAAACGTTTGTGTTTTGGACATACTTTCCCACTGCCGCCGTGAGAAAATGAAGGGCGGTGGATGCTGAGTTGCTTTTTTCGGTCCTGTCTTCCCCGCTACAGACTAATGAAGTTATTTGCATACAGTCAGCAGTGTCCGTGGCGATGCAGTATTAAGGGCTGCGCTGGAGGACGAGCCGCTGTGTGCATGGGAACGTGTGGCTTCACCGTTTTGGAGATACCGTTTCCCATCCATCACACAGGGATCAGGTTACACAGACATGCTGGTTCTCGACTCCTGGTCATCGCTTTTCCAACAGGACTGTTTTCTGTCACTAAATGCTAAATGTCGTGTTTACGTGCACCGTTTTGTTTAGAATATGCAGTTAGAATCTGTTTGTAGGCCTATTGGATTGAGCTGCATTCAATTGAGTGCTTTAAGCAGAAGTACTTTAGAGATACTTTTACACAATTCCGGTAGGAGAAGATCAACTCAATCAAGCAATCATATTTTATTTATAAAGCCCTTATAACACTCAATTTGATTTAAATAAAAGTCAGATGTTTCCCTTTGTTAATTTTCAAACATAATCAATTGATCAGTATGTATTCCTTTTGGTAATATTTACATCATAGTTTGGGCATCACGGTCGGTGACTTCCATTTCTTGCATTCTTTTACTCTTTCCTGTAGCCCATCTCCGTTGCTACAATGCAGTTACACTTAATTCTTGTTGTTAACACGGATTTGCACATCCTATTTTATTTGATTTTTTATATGAAAACTGTATGTACAATGTGATCAAATAAAGTTCAAATAAAAAAAAAACATACTGTGAGAACTTTTTTTGTTTTATTAATATCAAAGACGAACACCATTTATAAATCATACATTAAACTTTATACAATAACAGTAAAACCAACCCAACAATTAAGATACATAGCAATGACACATATACAAACACACATACACATTATGAAGAATACTTAGTAAAGTTACTCAAAGGTTTACAAATCGGGGAGAGTGAAAGCCCACTGTTAACGCATTACGGATCCGCACTCTGTAATAGACTATTTTGTGGTAAAGACGTATGTTTTTACTGACTTAGCGATAGCATCAAAGAGTGTCAGATAGCAGTGTGAAAGGGCCTCTTGTTAACAGACCCGATCTTGTGTTAATAATGACTCAGAAGAACTAATATACAGCGCTTTTAGTTGAGATAAAAGCTGACGGGGTATCTGATAGTGATGGCTGAGCGTGTTTTTTCAGAGCCGTAGAGCAGTGCTGCTGACTCAAGCCGTTCCTGTGGGAATCAAAGCCTTCTTACTCTTTGTAGTCACGGCATAGTGATCTCCATTGTCCCTGTCAGCGCAAAAACAGGAGCGCACCTTCAAAATGTTTAAAAAGACAATACTATGACAGAGCACTAACTCACAAAACAAGGAAGTATTTGTGCTAGTCCAAAGCCAGTGAAATTAGAGTTATTTCATGGCAATCAAGGTACTTAGGTGTACAGTTTACCAAATCAATATGCAAATTACTGATGTCTATAGTTTACCGCTGCTTTAAGGCTCAGGTCATGTTTTGTAACTTTAAAAGTCTTATTGATTCACAGGTCAGAGTTCAGTGCCTTCTCTATGATAGATGACGCCAGTGGAGCTGAGTCCAGGGTAGAAATGCCCACTGGCGCCACTGTACTGGTTTAATATGGGGCTAGCGTATCCCAGGGCAGTGTGCGTGGGTGAGGAGGACAGCACCGTCGGGGGAAGAGGTGTCATTTGCGATGCCCAATCTGTGCTGCCCGAGTTGGGTGAAAAACTGCTAAAGCTGGGCGGCCGTTGAGATCCATCTATACTGGGCAGGCTAATCGGTAACGGCCTTGTCAAGCCATCACCCATGAGTTCACCCGCTGCGGTGGCCACCCCGGACATTTCTGTCAGGAAACTGCTGAGGCAAGGCGTGCTGGTGGGCACAGAGGGGGAGGGGATGCGTTCCAATGGAGGGGAGATGGTGAGGGATGAGCTGCCTGGGTGCTTGGGGCTGCCTCGGTCACTGTCGCCTGAATCTTGGGACACTGCGCTTCCCTCTCCACCAGCCAGAGGGTCAGACTTTCTCTTTCTTTTGCGGCGGAAGTTGCCATTGTCAAACATCTTCTCGCAGTTGGGATCAAGCGTCCAGTAATTGCCTTTACCTGTAAAATAACATTAAGCAAGGTTATTCATTCATAAAAAAAAATTTCCTCATGCTGAATAATCTTTAAGGGTTAGGATGTCCTCATAAGTATGGATTAAAGGACTGATTGGTTGCTGGTGATAGTCAATCAATAAGCTATCATATGGACAATTATTACCACAATCAAATAAACATATATTACTTTCACAATGGTAGGATTAGTACAAAGGTGAAATATTACCTGGGTCATCTTCATCTCTTGGCACCTTTTTGAAGCAGTCATTGAGAGACAGGTTGTGCCTTATGGAGTTTTGCCATCCCGCTTTACTCTTGTTGTAAAAGGGGAAATTGTCAGCCACGTACTGATAAATTTGACTCAGAGTTAGTCTTTTATCTGGCGCCCCGTGGATTGCCATAGCGATGAGTGCTGAGTAGGAGTACGGCGGTCTCACTAGCTTCATTAAATCTTCTTGCGATGGCAGGGAGAACCAGTTGAGCTCGCCACCTGGACCTCCAGCTCCGGCCGGGCTTAGATACGGTCTCTGCATCCCATAGTGCTGCGGGACAAAGGGGGGCCCTGGGTTGCCTGGTGGTGCTGTGGTGCCCAAGTACGGAGAGCTGGAGTTGTTGAACCAGAGGTACGGGTTGGTTGAGGCTGTGGTGTAGTCGCTGAACTCGAAGGAGGTTGTGGTGTTGCGCTGCGGACTGGGCAGTGATGGAGGAGGGTAGTAGCAGTCGGTGTACATGCTGAGCTCCGGAGGCTCCTGTCCCAAAGAGGGGAACTGCGGGCCGCACCGAGGAGAAGACTGGCCCTGGGACTCAAATGAGGACATTCTCTCTTCCTTCCCCTATGACTTGAAAAATCCCGCACAAGGTTTCTTGCTGAAAAATAAATGTCTACACTCTCAAGTGTTGCACACTCCTTTCTAATTCCTCCAAACCACAGAATCTTTGGCTACTCTGTCCCACTTCTGTTTGCCCTTGCTTTATGTCATGATGACACCTGTCATACCTGCTTTATCTGCCTGGAAACACCCCCAGGGCTCTCTGATTGGCTGCCTTGCTCCACAGGTGAGAGGCCTGTTCCAGGACTATCTTTGCTTCTGCTCCTGTCAGCTCATTCCGTTCCTTCAGGGCTTTTAGACACCAACACCAAAATAATTTTCCACTCTGGATGTCGACTAGTGTAGCATTTTAGTGAAGTCATTTGGAGTTTTTTATCTTCAGGCTATATCTATATTGAGGACAGAACTGGCTCAGCAAACCCAAAGTTATGAATAAATAAATGAACAAACAAATGAATAAAATAAAATAAAACAAAACAAAAAATACGGCTGTGGGCCAGGTATTCACTAACAAATAGTATAAAACAAGTCAGTACGAAGTAATGCAAATAAATGGCTGATGGATAAGAAGTTTACAGAGCAAACCGTGAAGTTGTTGTGGTTTTATACAAAATAAAGCCGTTTGGGAGTCTCTCGCGCATGCGCAGATTGCACATCTAATCTAAGCGGCGAATCCAAACGCAACTCATCGGTTTGGAAGAGAAGAGTAAGTTTAACAACGTGTGACATGTTTATCTGTAAAAGATAACACAATGACCAAATGCTAACATTTCGTTTGTAAAAAGAGAAAGTGTTGGGGCTAAATGAGCATCCCTGACCATTTTGACCAATGATTTGCTAGCACCAATTCAGTTAGCGTTAACATTTTTGCTACGACATAACGTTACATCACGACTCGGTATGGCGTAAAACAACAACGGTCCTATTTACTCGGTCAATGTTACCGGTTTTAGATGGCAGCTTCGTCATCTTCGTCATCTCCGCCTCCCGAGTCTCCTCAAACCGGCAACATCAGCGGCGACGATAGTCTGGAAGTCAACAAGGAGCTGGAGCGTATGATCGAACACGTGGAGAACATGGCAGGTAAGTGACAAACTTTGGGGAAAATCTAGTATGTAAATGAGAAAGGTGGGTAGAGCAGCCAAAAATACTTGCTCGAGGAAGAATAATTACGTAATAATAAAAATAGTTCTGGATATACAATACGAAAAAAATATATAATTAATTAAACTTCGACCCATGTTCATATGTCAACTTGGTGCTGTTAACACTTACAGATTAATACTCATAATAGGAGGAGCAACTACTGTTTTACTCGGGTACTGTTACTTCAAATCAAGTATTACTCAAGTAGAAGTACTGTGTGATAATAAAACTACGCAAAAAAGTATTGCTTTATAAACTTACTTTACTTGAGTAAATGTAGCTCAGTACTACCTGCCTCTAACTACTTATTGAGAAATATGGTCTGATTTACTGCATGTTGGCCAAAGCAGAAATTAAAAAAATCAACATATGAGCGTACGTTTTTTAAGTGACCTGGCAGCTTATTGCTTAGTTCGTTCCACAGCTGCTTTCTCCACTCTTTTATATTGTTTTTAGCTAATACTAGTCCTTGAACAATGTTAGCTTGTCCCTCTAAAATGGCAGATTTCTAAAGTAGTAGTAGTTAATCTAATACGTTCGATCCCGATGTCTATTGCTGATTTACATAGTGACAAAACAAAGTCAGGTTTAACTTAGATCAACTTGTTGATTTTTTTTTCCTGCTTATCTGTCATTCTTTTCTTAAATGTAATTCTAATAAATGCACTTTCTTATTGAATATTTTTTTCTGTTTTGACTACAGTTCACCTCACCTGGATGTCGTACGACATGGTAGCGCTGAGGACCAACCCAGAGTTCATTGTGTCACTGCAGAAACTCAAGAAGGCTGTTCAGAGGTGCAAGACCACTGTTTTGGGAGAGCAGCAACAAGAAACAAACGAATGTACAAATGCAGTGCAATAGTATGTAAATGTGTCTTTCAATTGTTGCGTTGGTGCAGCTTTGTTAATGTGATTATAGCGTGTTGGGTTAAATTAATTATTCCTTAGGTGGTTTGTAATTTCAGTGTTTAATGCTGTTACATGATCAGCTTTGTTCTAATGCATTTAATATTGTTTCTGTTCTGTTCATAATAAATGCATTTAATGAAGAAAATTAGGGATTCAATTGTGATTGTTGCCTTTTCTTATCTCTCGGCATCTTGGTATTTATATGTTGATTTATGCTTAATTAGATTTTATAAATTCAAACAGGAAGAAGAGACAAATGATTAATTGCACATTTTTCAAAACATTCAGTATACACATGAACTGAATTTTTAAGTAATCATATATGAAAAATATGCTAATGTATACAAGTAATTAAAAGGTATACAGCATTCCAACATGCAAAGCAAGACTATATGAGATTGTCAAAAAATCCCCAGTTTCTCTATCATATATATATATATATATATTTATTTATTCCATGCTGTCTCTGGGGGTGAGTTTTCAAGTAAACCAACTTTTCTCAACCCGGATTTACATACACTGCTGTGCTCGGTTTTCATGGAGGTGATGTTTTCAATTGTGTCGGAAAAAAGTTTTGACAGCTGGTTAGAATTCACATTAGACTAAACTTTAATTTGACACTGCAGGTTTGTTTACAAAACACACTTTGCTGTTTCTGTTCTGAAATGAACTCCCATAATGGTGTAAGCAGATGCTACTTAATACAATGCTATGTAATTATGGGACAGATGGTTGGATAGGATAGCTATACAGAAAGCTACAGAAAATCTAAACTTTTTTAATTACCACTAAAATACAGGGGAAATTATATCACGTTCACTGTTAGTCTATTCCTGCTACTTGGGGCTGTCAGGCTCATTGCTATATCGACCCAAGAGAAAAATGAACATTTCAGTTCGTATGAATTGACAAAATTGACACATTTTTTGAATCTTATTGTTCAATTAAATTTTTCTTTAAATGGACACACAGGCACACACTTCTAGGCACGCCGCCCAGAATGAGGAGAGGGACCCAATTATAAACGGCCCCTTGAGAACATAGTGTAAAGATCTTAAACTGGCCGCACCTGCTAAAAAATCTCACTGGGGCTCTATGGACTGGGCATGGGGATGTGCGGGCTGATTTGGAGTCATTCTGCAGTGCCCCACTTTACACTCATATTCCACATTTAGATAAGTAAAAACTTGATTGAAAAACATAATAATCATATCTTGTTTCAATGACTCATTTTCAGATGGATGTGGACAAGATCGAAGAGCAGGCCTACATTGACCTGGACAACATTTTGAAAGCAGTGGACACTTTGTCTAAAAGTCTGGATGAGTTATTGCGTAAGTATCTGTTAATCCTGTACAGCCCTAAAAATGTCTGTGAGCGTTAATTACAGCAGTAAAATAACCTTGAACACTGATTAATTTTTTTATTTTTTTATCTTTTGTAAAAAAAATATAGATATTTATGGTAAATGGTATTTATTATTATTATTATTATTATTATTTATTTTTGTATTTTTTTTTATTTACTTAATTTTCATTTCACTGGGTGGAAAGGGAGAAAAAGAAGAAAATATAGTGTCAATTCTGACATGCTAATTGTGTAATGAAATCTAAAACCTATGACACAATAAAGATGATGAGAACACTGATTTGCAAATATTCAAATCTGCCCGAGATCTGCGATGGGATAACACAGTTTAGCGGATTGCTGTCTCCACTGACCGTTGTTAATTTGGGGCCGTGCTTTTACCGCGTTACTTAGTGTCAGTCAGGCCGCTTCACTGATAGGCAGATAGCACCAACTGACACATTTCTTCTTGTCTGTCATGTCCTTTGCTTTTCAAATCATGCTGTTGTAACTTATTTGGCGCCGAGGGGGACAGCAACCAGAGCGCACGTTTCCCCTTCAAAAGCATCAAAGCCTAGAAATAAGACTGACGCTTCAAAGCAAATCAGAGGAAGTGGCATTTGGATGTACGACCAAAATGTACGTCAGGTTGGTAGTAGGGGTAGCCAGTGTTGCTTCGGGGGAAATTTGCCATGGAGGCGTGTAAGCTTTTAAGAGACTGAAATTTTATATGGCTGGAGGCCGGTGTTGTGAAATAGTATTTGCTGCTGTGCCTGCAGTACGGAGCGAACTGAAGCTGTGCGATCTCATCATCTGCGTTGGGCATCCTGGGAGACATGCAGCGCCTGAAGTCCAAGAGACGCATAAGCAGCAGTCCAGACAGTAATTACCAGTAATGGACGTTCACGGAGAAGAGGTAATGCGTGTTGTATGTATGAATTAAAACATGTTGAAAACACTTTTGGTAAGGGGGAAGTCATAAAACAAGACCATCATTTATACAGTGATTTAGAGCGAAGAGAGCTTCACCTCTTTTTCATTCATCACCTACATTTGTCCGGTCAGAGCAGGGATCTCCAATCGTTTGCTTGGGAGCTTCCAGTAGCTCCCCAGTCCTTTCCAGATTGTTCCCCAAAGGCTAATTTACATAGAATCTGCTAACGTTTGGTAAATATTAAAACAAAACATAAAAGTATAAACAAAATGTGTGTAATTTTCTTTAAAGAACAACTAAGTAACATGTTTACCTTAATAAATCCTGGCCTCTATGAGTTACTTAGTTCTGCCTTAACTACGTTGGAATATTATCATGATTCTAAACTCTTCCATCCATAAGTATAAGTAATAAATGCATAAGTAATTTTTGTTAAGGAAAAGTAGCATTTCCACAGGAGATGACACAGAAATACGTACAACCCCACGTTGACTAAATACACTTTATTGAATTCACCAGTTCTCTTTGGTTGACGAGGGTTGGAACTGAACCCACAAACCTTCTAGCTTAGTGAATATGTGGTCATCTAGAGATTTTAGACTGGGTTGTTTGACCAGATGAGTATTTTATAAAAGTGTATAGGCCCACTGCAATAGAACACTCCTGGACAAGTGAGAGCGTACACACAAACCAAATGTGAATCTATGTTTCCAGTTGTCCCTCAAATGATTACACTCCGCATAAATGGCCGCACCCCCACATTTAGCCGATGGTCTTGTTGAGTCCGACCGGGTGCAGGAGGCGACACAGGGGATGCTGCGTTTCCGAGCTGCAGCGGTCCGGGGCATCGATGAGCAGCAGTGGGGCGAGGGCATGATGGGTAATGATCTCTCTCACCCCGGGGAAACTCTAGAGCAGAAACAAGCACACTCAAATATGACGGGGGCCTAATGACGCGCCGAACATCCCCCCCGGGCGCACGGCAGAGATGTGGACTTTTGAGTCAGTGAACAGGCCTTTTAGCTCTTTCCAACGCTGCAAAGAAAAATGACGTCGTTCCATTCGGTTTACCTTGTTGTTGCGGAGGCCAGTGCCGAGGAAAAACATGTCTTCTTGTTTTCGGATCTTAATGTTATAAATCTTGTCTTCGTTTAGCACCATGAGAGTGTAGGGATGCTCTGCTCGGCCTTTAGAGCTGTCCCTGACCACAAATGCTCCATCCTGAACAGAAACATTGAAAATTGCTTCAACAACAACACATGATTTCATTTCATTTGTTTTTTTGTGAATACAGAAGAGAACATCCACTCCAGACCTGGTCCACTTCTCTGAGAGCTTCCTCTGCCTCCCGCCTGGTCAGCTCTCCTCCATACCATGTGGGATCTAAAGCCTGCGCGCAAAGAGCCATAGTAAGGACTGCTTTTGTCTTGAGATGACATTTAAGCTCTGAAGGTTTATGTTAAGGGAAATGTCATACAGAGATACCAATGAGCCAGGGAAACTGTGGTAGCATTTACAACACTGCCATCTGCTGGTAAACTTGTGGAAATACTGGTTGTAATGGCACAGGCACATGAACTTCCTTCTTTACATCTAAAGTATTTAAATGCATTGTCCAGATAAATGTAGTCCTTGTTACCTCAGTCGTCTCTGAACTTTGTGCAGGTAAAGGCTTGTTTGCTCTGGGAGAGAGAAAGGTGCACACTAAACATTTGTCATTTTTGTTCGATTAATTGTTTTAATATATCTGGGAAACCATACATTGGACTATTAAAGCTGACTTGCCTTTTTGAGTTCAATGAGTCGATTTGTGGCGGAGCGTTGCTGGTGGAAAGGGGCAGTTCTTTGTGTACACTGCCCTCTTGTGGATTTGTAAAGAGGTTAGAGGAATGGTAAATGTTAATGCTTCAATATCTGTGTGGGATTTTATAGCACTGTTTGTTATATTTGTCAATACCGAAAATGGTTTAATGAGAGTGTTGAAGCCAAATAGAAAAAAAGTAAGATTTTTGTTTTAAGATTTTTGCAGAAGATTCGGCTGAAGAAAAAAAGGGTCAAATGTTTTGAGCTCACCTTGGTAGAGATTTTGATGTTTTTGTAGCTTTACTTTTGTCAGTGAACAATTTAAACCTTCATAGTCATACGGATTCTGAAAAGGAACATTGGAACTTTATCTTAAAATTACAATTCGCTATCATATTTTAGAATCTGTATTGTATTGATCCGTGTAACAATGATTAATTACATACTTACATACTGCTCATAGACAGACTCCTCTTTTACAGATGCAGCTAGAGGTACAATTATAATAAGTTGTTTAGTCATTAAAATGTTGCTGAACTGAATTACCTTGTCTCTGGTGATGTTTGTTGTTTCCTCTAAAAACACAAATATATATATTTTAATTGCTATCTCACTGTGCAGGATTCCTTTCCTTTACCTTGGTGTCTGGCTTCTATCAAATGTTGCTGTTTGAAGCGGTGGAACTTTTCTGTTAAAAATAAGAGAGTTTTTCCACACTGAGATATGTTCTTATCCGAGTTTAGACGAGTGGGTGCGTACCTGTCTGGTCTTTGTGCGTCCGCTCAGTCACGCAAAAAGAACAAAGATGTTGTTAGCATTTAGCGTCTCCTCCTCTCCTCTATGGGGAGAGGCGTTAGAAGCGACCGTCTTCTACGTTTTCCTTTTTTAAATATGGTTACCGTGAGTTGTTAGACGATCAAGTATAGTTACACAAAATGAAACATGTCGATTTTCTAAGCGGATAAAAAGTGGGACTATATTCTACGGCGTAATAACACCTTAGGTGCACTTCAGCATCCGTGCATCTTCACTTTACTGCGTGTAATTATACTTGGATTGTGTAACTACTCACATAACCGTATTTCTATATGGAAAACATAGAAGAGCTTGGTCGCTTCTAACTTCACCCCCATTTGGCCCCATAGAGGAGAGGAGGAGACGCTAAATGCTAACAACATCTTTGTTCTTTTTACTTTAATATCTCAGTGTGAAAAAACTATGGCCTGTTATTTTAAGACTATTCAGTTTAATTGGTAATAATTTAATGTCTGTTCAAACATGGTTTACACCCAGTTTAGACATTTTTTCCAATGTCGGTTTATTTTAGGTGGTGGGACTGTATTTGAAAAAATTGAGAACTGTGCATTAGATAAATTAATTATTTTTTTAACATAGCATTTAGTATTAAAATTCCCTCCTAGAACCGCCACCTTAACGTGGAGGGCTTTGAGCGCCCGAATGATCCTGGGAGTTCTGTTGTCGGGGGCTTCGTGCCCCTGGTAGGGTCTCCCATGGCAATCAGGTCGTAGGTGACGGGTCAGACAAAGAACGGTTCAGAAGCCCCTTATGAGAGACCAACAGGCCCGGTTAGATCCATGAGGCCGTCCTTCTGTGGACCCACCACCTGCAGGAGGAGCCATAGGAGCTGGTGCAATGTGTTTTGGGCAGCTCCAACAGCTGCCCCCACGACCCGGCAACGTAAAAGTGGCAGAAATGGATGGATGGATTAAATAGTATTTAGTATTAAAATAATACTTACTGAGCATAAGGACTGGACAACACTGGAGGGTCACTCTCTGTCATTTCCTGCCAATAATATAATGCTTTCTTTTTGCCAACCATCACTGTGTTGAATATTGTGAAGATTTGCAATTACCAGAAAGTCTGCTTCAGTTACATTGTCTTGTGTTACAACTGTGTCACTGACAGGGTACCTAATCTGCAAAGACAGGAAATCTTGATGCATTTTACGTATTGCCACATATTGTTTCTATTCTTTTCCGTGCAAAGTGTCATAGAATGCAACAATTACTGATTTTCTCAGACTCTCTCATAACTTCATACACATTAGGTCTATCTTATCTATTCCACATGAATACCAGACATTTGGCTGTTACTTACTTTTTTCTTGGGAATCAGAGGCCGTGGCTTCCCGCTCATAACTTGCGATTTTTAATGAACGTTGCTTAAATCCATGCGTACCTAAAACAAATGTTGCTTTACTCGCACTCTTACACTAGATTGACTTCACAGCCCACACCTGTGAAACAGACTTCACCAATGGCCTTTTCTTTAATCTTTTGTGGCCTCTGCTGCGCTGATGTCAATCGTTGTCACATATAAACACGGAAGGTTTCAGTGGTTTTGTGACAAATATGGACGTGCAAAATGACTTTAAGCAGACTCTCAGACCGTGCATATGCCACTATAGATAGCCGCTGACAGTTTCTATTTCGCCTGCTGCCACATGCATAAACAGGTTATCTTAGTATGCAAAAATGCAAGTTAAGTGCTTTGTCTGATTCATATCGCTACTTACAAGCGGCTAAGTCCGTTACCTTTGTCAGACGTTGTCCTCTAGCCCCAGCACGTCCTGTAGGGGCCCGTTGGTATCTCGCACCCAGGTGTAAGGGGAGGGCAGCACTGATCAATCATCCTCAGATCCCCGAGAGCCCCGGGCCGTGTGTGCTCGAATATTTCAGTCCTCCTGGGGGGTCCTTTTTGGGAAATCGCCCCCTCCTCACTAGTACCAACCTCCTCCACCTTTTTCTCCTCATCTCACAGAGAAACATACACCCCCCCCCACTCGCCTCATCTCGGCCCACTGTGGAGGCTGCACCGTGTAATTACGGCTAAGTCAATGCGACATATGCTGATGCATGAGAGGTTGAATCAGTGCTAATTGTAAGCAGCTCATGAAATGCTCAAACAACTGTAAATATGCAAGAAAATTGCAAAAATGCTCAATTCCATTGTTTGTCCTAGGGCAGGTAACACAGAAAGCAGATGTTGGACAGCAGTAAGTATCTTGGGTATCTTTCACCTACTCTTTTAGTAAAGAAGTAAATCACACTATCGACTTATTGTACGATACAGAAGAAAATTCAGCCCAAGTTCCTTTATTTGGACTTGAGCTTTGTTGTTTGCCAGTGAGCTTCCAATGTGGCCATAATAACCATATAGACTCATTGTTAATAGTAACGTGCTCTTTTGGTGATCAAATGTATGTTTTATTTGACTTTTTATGTCATGTTAAGTAATGTTTGTTTAGCTACATTTAAAAACACTTGCTGGATTTATGCCTTAGGGTTACAGTGACAGTCTTCAATATTTGTATTTACCATCATACTTTCCGTAGCAGCAACCTATTTCACAATTCAAAATGTATTATGACAAGGGGCAATACCTGTGATTTTGAAACTGTGGCATGGTGATACTTCTTCTGTTGTTACTCAAGGTCCTCTACTATGCCTGGGCCAAACTTTCCACATGGTAAGGTTACGGAAGTGTTCCTTGAGAGTAAAGTTCTCCAGTTGGGCAAATCTTCGTTAAGCCACAGCAGGGTTTCAGAGACCAAAACATAGCATTTCCACAAACGGACAAATGGGAAGAGCAGGAGACAAGGCTTTGGTGTGTGATAACATTAGATGTTGACTGAGACTTACGAGTACATCATCAAATAATTATGAACCTGTAACTTGTGACATGGATAACTTCATTGTGATTTTAATCAGTATTTCTCGCTAGCAACAAGTACAAATAACCAAATGCAATACTTTTATCCTTTGCAGTATGTGAAAATACAACTTTTTTGCTGGGGCGTCACCCCCTGGGCCCCTGGCACAGACCCCCTGTTGTATGTAATATCCATACCATCAGTCACTTAGCTGTGGACAATGACAGATTTATGGCTCGTCCAGCTGAGAACAGGATTTTGGGAGATACAGGGGGTCGAAGACAAAAAGGTGGCGATAGATCAGAAGGCGGAGATAAGATTTTTCCCATTACTTCAGTTGTCATTGAAATTTGATGAGAAAATGAGTTACTTCCTCTCTGATTTGCTAATGTTTTTTTCTCATGCAGTGAACTAATGGGCAAAATTTACTCTGACCCCATAGAATAATCCTTCAGAAATGTGGTTCTCAAAGTACCTCAGAAAATATTTGGCTTCTCTTGTACCACCACAAGGATCAACACTCTTGAAGGACTATACTCTGAACATGAGAATCTCTGAAGACATCATTGAATGAACTGGTCAAAAACAAGTTCATTTTTGAATTGAGGTCTATAGTGTAGGCCTATGCTTCTTTGTGCTTTAGAAACTAAAAGTGCCAGTATCATTTTTGATGCAAGAAAATTCAGAATTCAGTGAGTCAAAACCGAAAAAAAGACAGGTTACCTGATTCTTAATTTTCCTGGCTGCCCTGTCAGTGCGTTTCCTCTCTGGCTGGGAGAGATTGGCATTGCTTAGTTTGGGGAACTGGCACAGGGACCTACGGCAAGGATTATCCTGCAAACCAAATAAGCAACTTTACCTTCCTTCTTTATTTATCTAAGAAAGGGTTTATTCCCTTTGAACAAAGTACGAATACACATCGACAACAGACTAATTGTGGATCAGCGCTGGATCAACACCTGGGAAGGTGTGAAGAATGGCTGCGTTATCCGTGTAATCCCATTATAATGTGTCCGCGCCATTCTTATTCAAATAGACACAACATTGCACGGTTCTTTCACAGAAAATAGATGCAACGTAAATAGACTCGGTTAAAAGGAACTTTTATTTTAGTAATTTGATAAATAAACACACGCAAACGAGACATAAAGTGCAAACATGGTGTCAAAAGTTATTTCTTATCATCTGTAACAAAATACACATTTCTTCTTGAGTTGCGAACCACACGTTTTGTTCATGAGGTTTCTCAGTTCCCTCGATTTAAAACTGGAAAGATCCCCTGTTCAGTATAGTTCCTATGCCTTGTGACCTCGGTGTCTCCTCCTGAAGCCGCTACCATCGTTACCGTCCCTCCTCGCGCACGTGTGTCTGACCACAACCTGGGTGCACCGGTCGCAGTTGACCTGGCAGCACCAGTGGAACTTACAGTTGCAGCTGCTGACCACCTCCACGCGCCTCTCCTCCACTCCCAGGCCGCACTCTTGGCACAACCTGCGGCAGCTCCTCTTCCCCCACTGTGTGAGACCGTCCCCTTGCGTCAGGCACTCGCGCGCCTCTGTGCCGTACAGGCCCATGCTGCTGTTCCTCTGGCAGTAGTCCGGGGAGTCCTCCAGGTAGATGAGCTCTGTTGGCGCGATGCTGCGTAACGCGTCCAGGATGGCACCGCGGTTGTCTGCGCTGTTTCCAGCCCGCATGCGCTTTTTGTCGGTGTCCAACTTCTGCGCTTGATTGTGCTTGTTTTTCAAGTAGTTTCCAACATCTCTGAAGTCTGACAGCTGCATCCAACAGGTCTTCACGCTGCAGCTCTCGGACATACCGTGGCATCTGCACACGCGCTTCATCGTTGCCTTTACAGCCTGTGCCCAAAACAGGAAGTCCAACTTAGATATACTGTCTACAGTAGTATAGGCTATAGGCCTAATGTATTTTTTCATGAGCATATGTAGATCCTCACGTGCTTCTTACCAGGCGCCCCGCTTCATTATTATGGAGATTCACCGCGGCTCTGGAGTCTTGGCCAGTCTCCTGCGCGTCTACGTATTGTTTGGAAACTGTCTCTCCAAAATCCACGTTGTCACTGCAGCCTCCCCATAGCCAACCACGTCCACCTGCGCGTGCACAGTAATGTTTAAAATAATGGGAGAAAAGGCAACATTTAAGCGTCACTATTCTTTCTGTTATGTCACGTGACTCACCAAATTTTCCGTTTTTCGACACGTCACAGCCGCAGTTGTCCAAGTCTCCCAGACTGCAGTTTCTAGTCAGAGTGTACATGACCCCAGCGGCACTGATGGCATGGACAAAGGACGTTTCTCTTGTGGCTGCGGATAAGATACACGTTTACATTTAGTTTTAACACGATTGCATGAGCCTATTGCTTTTAGCGTCGCTCACCTCTTCTCAGTCCCTTTAGTTGGGTCGCGCTGTCAGGGCAGTTCCATCTGTCCCACGCGAACTGATGCTTGCACTCGTCTATCCCGCTCTGTGTTCCCACCTGCACACTCCCGGCGTATGCCAAATAGGCCTGTGCAAAAGGTTAAGACTATCAGGTTTTGTCCCCATACTGAAACTGAGAACAACGCCCTGTATCACAATTATAGGCTATAGATAATTACAATATTTTACCTTTGATCCTGTCATCAAAAAGTTACTTGCGACCCTGTGTAGAAAATTAAGGTATTTAGTCTCAGCTTTTCCTTAAGCCCAATTAAAAGGTGTGCGGTAAACCTACCAAGCTTGTCCCAGACAGAATATGTGCAGGAGAGCCAGGAGCCCGATGACGAGACATGCCATTTTGGACAGGATAGATGAGCAGACCCTTCTGCTTTCAGTGAGAAACTCTTCAAACCTTCTCGTATTTAACCGCAGAGCAAAATGCACTTTTTGAGCCACGCTCCAAGGAAGCTGATTGGAGGACTGATTCAGGAAACGCCTTATGTGCACTTCAAAGGTGGCATTAGGGGAGGTTTGTTTTGCTGCGCAAGGCTTTGTGAGACCATGGAGCCAATATACAAAATAATAGCATTTTATTTTACATTTATTTAGAAAAAATATTCAAATAAATACTATTTACAATAATACAACAATTATGAATAATGTGTCAAATTCCTCACCATACATCCCCCAAATAATGTAAATTATGAAATAAATTGTTTTGCTATACAGACAAAATACGCATAGTTAAAGTGCCAGTGACGCAGTTGAGAACATGCCAACATTTACAATAGAAACTGGTGAGTCTTTCAGTTACGGCGCATGTGATGCTTGCGCCTGGATTTGTTTTGTGGCTTCCTCCCTCCAGGCTTACGTGCACAATAGAATTTCATTACAGTTTGTGTGCATTTTTGGCACTTCACTGTGCAACACCAGTGGAATTTACAGTTACAGCTGCTGACCACCTCGACGCGCTTCTCTACCACTCTCAGGCCGCACTCATGACACAGTCTGCGGCAGCTCTTTTTCTCCCATTGATTCCTCCCCGTCTTCACGCACTCGCGACCTTCGGTTCCCTGATATCCCAAACTCAAATTCTGGATGCAGTAATCAGGAGAGTCCTCCATGTAGATGAGCTCCGTCTTTGCAATGCCCCCCAGACTGCGCGCCAAAGTACCGCGGTTATCTGCGATGTTTCCCACCCTCGCAGGCCTCTTGTCCACCTCTAGTTTCTTGGCCTGCTCGTGCTTCAGTCTCAGATAGTTACCGACTTCTCTGAAGTCAGCCAGCTGCATCCAGCAGGTCTGGATGCTACAACTTCCAGACACGCCGTGGCACTTACAAGCCTTCCTCATCGTGGCCATGATTGCCTTTTTAGGAAAACGGGAGGAAACAAACAAACAAAACAAAACTCATGTGAGATTTCTGACTTCCTTATTCGATCTCATTACTATGTCGAAAGTGGTTCAAGAAAAATGTAAAATGTCTTACCAGTCTGCCTGCCTCGTTGTTGTGCAGGTTGACAGCTGCGCGTGAGTCATGTCCATTTTCCAGTGCGTCCACAAACAGTTTAGAAATCTTTTCTCCAAATTCTACATTGTCACTGCATCCTCCCCAGATCCATCCTTTGCCTCCTGGCAATAAAAAGAAATACGTATTAACCCACGCTTGATATAGCCTCCATAAAGTCTTCAAACATGTCAACGCACCACAAGTGAATTAACAAATTAACATTAACAAAAACATACCTGCTTGTCCAATTCTTGAGTCATCGCAGCCGCAGTTTTCAAGGTCTCCCATGCTGCAGTTCTTGGTCAGGGTGTACATGACTCCTGCTGCGCTGATTGCGTGGACAAAGGATGTCTCCCTCGTGGCTACAAATATGGCATATGTTTAAATACTTCTAAATAATAAACCACTGTTGATTGGCATGCTTAAACCTTGTGCGTAAAACATGCGTAAGGTGCGCGTAAATGCTGGATACGCGCTTCTGTGACACAGGTTTTACAATTTTGTTGAAGAAAAAATAATTCAGCATAAACAACAACCAAAAAATAAACATCTTACCAGAGCGGATGCCGTTGTGTGTTGACATTTGCAGGGTTCTTTCTGGACAGTTCCACGTATGCAAAGCAAACTGGTGTTTGCACTCTTGGATGCCGCTCTGTGCGCCGGATTGCACGCTGCTTGCGTAGGTCAGAAATGCCTTTGGTCCAGTCATAAGAAAGTTATTGACCGTCCTATGGAAGGAAAGGTTAAGGTTAATGATAATGCAATTGCACGAAATCAAGGACCGTTTTGTACAGGCACTGCTTAGTTCTGGAATTTAACGTAGATTACATACCAGGAGGATGCGCAGTGAAAATGACAGCACATATGTAAAAGAGTCGTGAAGAAAATGAATGGTCCCATAGTTAGTGAATCCTATAGAGTCTCTCTGCTAGTGTGCCAGATGTTTATACCCAGAGAGGCCGAATGAGTGTGTGACTGTGGTGCGCGCAGATTATATTTATATGGTTGTGCCCCTTGGAGTGACAGGTGTGTTCTGCAGGTAGCGCTTCGTTGTGAAAAGCTTCAACGACGATCCTGATTGCCTTGTCCTAGAGACAAATAGGAGCCGCGGGTGCATACGTGCACTTCAAAGACGTGACGCAGACAGAACAGCCCCTCATTATTCACCTGTCGTTCCCAGGCTCATCCCACTGCGTCCGCTATCTCTCAAATTAAACACATTGATAATTATAATATATCATATGTCATGGCACAATTGTCCAATCACACAGTGTCAGTCATTTGAAATGATAATTTTACAAAATAATGTAATGTTGAGCTATATACGTCCGAGACACAATGGTATAATTAGTGTTTTTAAAACACACACACCCTTCTCCGAGGAACCAATATCACACGCAATATACAGAAATGCCCCGTTGAAACGTTGTGAATGTGGGAAATGGCACCAGCGTCCTACGGGGCCCAGCAGTGAGTACAAAGCCATAAAGTCTTTCAGGAGCTGCCTGGATATAGTCATGTAAATACTGCCTCACACATTTGCGACTTTGGCGAAGCTGTGATAATAGGATAATAGATGTTTCCTTGGGAAACGACATGGTGTGAAAACAGTCTGGAATTTACAAGAGCATAAACAAATATCGTTGAAATAGGGAATACAACTATTTAGTTTTTTTTTGGTGCATGACATCTTACATGATTGGTGATTGAGTGCATTATTGTGATGGTCAATTTGCTATATTGTAGACATTCTCTCAGGCTGTAGTGGCGACGTTTTGAATTAATTTAGAACATAACGTTTTAGACACATCTCATATGCATGCCAAATCCCCTATAAGCCACTCAATCCATAAAAACTGTCATTCACTGTAAGTGTCGTGGTCAATGGTCGTCTGACGAGCGAGGACCTCAACACAATGGCAGGGCAGTGCTGCATCAGATAATCCCCACTAATTAGATATGAGCCATTTTCATTATGCTCATGACTGAAACTTAGAAGCATAACACCTCATTAAGAAGAAATAACATACAACTATTACAAATCCATCTGCATGTGCTGCTACGGGGCTGAAGCAGTTAATGCGCTGCGAACACCAACTGGGCGGGCTTTACATGATGGCCAGATCCATTTTAACATCGAAACTGTCTGAGTTTGATAAGGCAGCGATGCGAACAAGCTGCAACAAATACACTCACGAGGAGTCGATAGGCTACTGGCTACAACGCCCATTTGTTAATTTTGATCAAATCGTCAAAGACATTCTTAACACGTAAATGCGTTAAGTTTCATGATAGAGGCTTAAGAGACATTATGTCGCCCACATGGCGTTAATTGAAGATTTATAGCAGCTCTAGCTGTGAGAGACAGAGCAATAAAAGGTGAGGAGGTGATAGGCTTCACAGGCTGGAGGAACACGCAGCGGTGACGCCAGTGCGTCAGGCAGGAAGGTACGGAGTCTTAACCGCACAATGCAGACCGTTATGGGGCCATTATGATACCACGACTGACATCTAACTGCATCACGTTAATAGATATGAAAAAGAGCATACAATTTTACAAAGTACAGTGAATTTGAGTTGGTAGCCTATTTCAATTCTGTTTTGAAACCTGTAATTTACCAACCGTAATCAATCAATCAATAAAATGTTATTTATAAAGCGCTTTTCATACCGGAAGGTATCACAAAGTGCTTTACAGACAGATTACAACATTTAAAACAATACGCCCCGTATCATATATATATTTTTATATGTATATATACATATACATACACGCACACACACACACACACACACATATATATATATATATATATAGTATAATTAGGACTAAATAAATAGATGTCAGTTAAAAGCCAAGCTAAAAAGGTGGGTCTTGAGCCTGCTCTTAAATACATGAGTGTTCTCTGCGGTTCTGAGCTCCTCCTCAGGTCGTTCCAGAGGCGAGGGCCATAATATTGGAAAGACGCCTCACCGTGAGTCTTTCTCTTGACTTTAGGAATAACTAGGAGACCCCTGCCAGAGGAGCGAAGGGGCCGTGAAGGTTCATAAGGTACAAGCAGTTCTGGAAGTCCTTCTTATCTTTCAGAAGCAGTTCTGAAAGATAAGAAGGACCAAGACCAGTAAGACATTTAAAAAACATTAAAATAACTTTAAAATCGATCCTGAAACACGGGGAGCCAATGCAGCGACTCTAAAACCGGTGTAATGTGGTCCCGCCTCCTGGTCTTCATCAGGACAGGAGCTGCTGAATTGGTGACTGGTGATAAAGCATGCATTAGTGTCTCCGTGTTGGCCCGAGAGAGAATGGGACGGACTCTGGCTATGTTCTTTAGATGGTAAAAATCTTTGTGATATTCTTAATGTGTGGAATAAAAGTCAGCTCAGAGTCAAAAATCACACCCAGGTTCTTCACCTGTGAGGAAGGATTAAAAGACAATGACTGTAGTTTGGGTAAAAGTTTCTCTCTCTGGGCCTCAGGACCGATGACTAAAACTTCAGTTTTGTCCCGGTTAAGCTGGAGAAAGTTTTCTGCCATCCAGGATTTGATATTTAAAATGCAGTTAAAAAGTGCGTCCATTTGCCTGGTGTCATCAGGAGACATGGAGATGTACAACTATGTATCATCAGATATGAAAGTTGACTCCATGTCTCCTGATGACACCACCAAGAGGGAGCATATACAGGTTAAAAAGCACTCGCCCTAAAATCGAACCCCGGGGAACACCACATGTAATGTTATGGACCTTAGAGGAGCAGGTATCTACACTCACCATGAATGTCCTGTCTGTGAGGTAGGACGTAAACCATTGGTGGACAGCACCAGAGAGGCCGATGTGTTTTAAACGACTTAAAAGAATAGTATGGTCGACTGTATCAAAGGCAGCGCTCAGATCCAGTAGAACCAACACTGTGACCTTCTGTGAGTCATAATTTAATCTAAAATTGTTTAAAATCTTTAAAAGGGCCGTCTCGGTGTTGTGGTTTACCCTAAAGCTAGAATTTCTCAAGGACGTTATGTGCAGTAATAAAATCATTAAGTTGGATAAAGTTTTTTTAAAATTTTGCTTAAAAATGGTAAGTTGGATACCGGTCTAAAATGGTTAAAATCATTATAGTCCAAATTGCTCTTCTTCAGCAGGGGCCTCACCACCTCCCCCTTAAAGGCAGCAGGGAAGACCCCCGTCTGAAGAGAGCAATTCATCATGTGTGAAAGTTCGTCTTTAAAGGATTCATACAATGTTTTAAAAAACGGGGTTGGGACTGGGACCGGGTCTAAAAGACATGTGGTGGGCCTCACTGAAGGGAAGGCCTCCCCGGCAATTTCTCTCGAGTTGCCTTAGCTCCTCGTTTCTCCAGGATGGAAGGAGTTTGGGATTAATCTTTTTAAGTTTGAATGGTGCAACTGCATCGAGGGCGATGAGTTTACTATTAAAATGGTCAACAATAAAATTGCAGTTAGCAGGTAAATCTCAGGAGGAATTTGTTGTAAAGCATCAATACATGTAACAGCCACTTCAGGGGTGAAATTAAGTTTCCTCACAGTTTTTGCAGAGGATTCTCGCTGGATAAAACCGGTGACATTAAAAAACAGAAAACACACAGTAATGGTCAGAGACGGCCAGGTCGATAACAGAGGACACAGTAGTGGACAGGCCACACGTGATGACCAGGTCCAGACTGTGCCCTTTCTCATGAGTTGGCTGCAAATCCATATAATTAAGAACATTTAAAAACTCGGCAGAAATGGGGTCTAAAACGTTGTCTATGTGTAGATTAAAATCACTGGTTAAAATTATCATATCAAAGGAGCTGTGTAAAATTCATAGAAAGTCTGAGAATTCGTTAATAAAAAGTGGACATCTTTTGGGCGGTCTATTATATAGTGACACATAAAATCGGGGGGTTATTAAACATAATTGCGTGGTGCTCAAAACTCGTGTATTGATCAAATAAAATAGGTTTGGTGGCAAGAGTGTTTATGCTTATGGAGGCCGTGCCACCTCCCCTTTTCCCATTTCTGGTTGAAAAGGCACTGCTAAAAAGCCATGTTCACTAAGCTAGTGCAGAGATAAGATCTGTTCACCTATACATTCCTCGATATTTACAACACGGGGCTCTATTATCTACTTTTATCAGATGTCAAGATTAGGCTTTTCATTGGCTGCCAGTCAATATTTATTTTCTTGGTGCCAATTGCCACAACTCTTTGCTCTGTAG